>JAYKKI010000055.1:8020000-9500000 GCA_039881145.1 Druceiella hillmani
GAGATATTTATGGATTAATATCAAATTATTGTTTTCACCAGGCCAAATACCAGAAGCTTACCTCGAACGTATCGCTTGAATCTTACTACAAATACAATTTCTAAGAAAAACCGTGTTTACAAAGTTTTCGTTTTTTTCTTATGAAGTACAGACACTTAACAAATGATAAAATTATTGACATCCTTTTTGTTTTAAAGGACTGAATGAAAAGGTTAAAAAGTACATAACATTTATTATTCCATTTTGTTTATGTATTTTGGCTCAAAATTTCGTTAGAGTAGCGAGTTTTGTAAATTAAAAGCGTTCACATAGGTCCATTAAAGTGTTAAAGTAAAAGTATTTTATGAAAAGAAAAACTATTTGTCAATACAATTTTTATGTTTATTTTAGTGATAAAATATTAGGTTTTAACCATGAAATGCATTAATTAACTGGCTGTTATAATATTCAAACTAAAAATAGATACTTTCAGATTACAATACCCCGAATATTTACAATTTTGCTAAATTTACTCTAATAAGATAGGAAATTTAAATTGGACTTTTTGTTGTCATTTATATAAAAAGCATTTGATTCATACACAGGCTGTAACAAAGAATGCGTTTATTTTTGACATAGATGATTCTGTGCATCACACTAATACTTGACGTATGTTTCTATAAAAAAATTATACATTTCTTTCCATATTCAATATATATTTGGCGTTAATTTTAGAAACATATTCACAATTAAATGAAACTACGTGATGTAGTATTATTTCTACTTTCTTTATGTTTTTTACCACGACCTAGGTTTCATTATATTTTAACAAAAGCAAAGATTCATTAGGATCGCAACTGTGACAGTGACTTTTTCAGAAACGGTTGAGAAATACCATATTATGCAGATAATACTACTGTTCTTTGTTGTATCTCTACATTCTTATTTTACAAGGTAAACTATGGCTCCCATCCTGCCGTGCAACCGCACCAATATGCGGTGCTACTCTCTCAGTTTTACGTTCCTTTGAATCGAGGAGTGGTTTCGGGCACGGACCAGGCAGTGTCCGTTAGACCGGTCATGACGGAGATGGGCATGTGCGACGTCGTCAACTCCGTATCGGCTGTTAACGAAGATCCTAAGTGAGTGATGGAATTATTAGTTCCGAAGATGTAATGGTAGGATTAGTGGACGACTCTTCAGTACAAACAGTGTGAATAGTGTGTTTTTAAAAGTACTATGTTGCTGCTTCCGTTAGCAACTGACGTTACATTTGTGTCCATCCTGTACAACATGGGATATGTAATGTTGTTCTTTGATACTCTCTTGTATCATAATGAAACTGATGTGTGGTTCTTTATGTGTACTTAGAATACATCAATCAAAGAAGCTTGAGGTATCCCTGTCGTGTAAAGCAATACGGTTGGTTTATTTTTGTCGTACATTCAAAGATTTTATTATAAGAACCGTCGCGTCGATATAAAAGTGAAAATTCTTTTAAGGCATAATCTTTTATGGCCGTTTTCTGGGCACCTATTGGGGAATAGATATCGACTTCATAACTTTTTTGTATATATATAGATTCAAACAAACGAGTTATAGAATAAATATCTGTTACACAAAAAGTATTCAGAAATTGGCCATTACAGGTTTAATAAGCGCAAGCAGCGTTACAATTTAAATATCCCTTTGTATATTTAATGCGGCATAATAGATAAATATAATAGAATTGAAAAATATAAGTTAAGATAATTATAATTTGCGATTTTTTAGGGGTTCGTTTAGACTGTAAGAAATATTTTCAGAAGTTGCGTCCGTTTACTGACTATTGTGCCTCAAAAACTTGGCTTAACATGTAGCTTATTAGGAAAAAATAACATCAAAGGAAAACTAGCTCGGTAACTTTTTTACAATATGACACTTTTTACATGTTAAAATATATCACTTTTCATTTGTTGCAATATGTATTTTTTCTTATAAATTAAAAAACGAATTACATTTATGTTTTTTGTCAAATATCACAAAATATTTTTGTATGTCAAATGCTTGGTTCAGTAAATTTAACGAAAAAGGAAATTAAGCAATATTGGAAAACTTAGATTTCATAAAATGGTATATACTTATTTATTTAATGAAAGTATCACGAACATCCATATTAGAATATTTGAAATTTGACAATATATATGAAGCTGTTGTATGTTATATGTTATGCTTGGAAACTTTATTTTGTATTTTGCAGTTCAGAAATAATATCCTACATGCATGTGAGAAGCTTTCTATACATATAAACATGAAAAATAAAAAAAAGTTAAAATTTACGTCCAGTAAGAGAAAAATCCAATTTTGAATTTTTTTATAGTAAGGATGTAAGTTTTGGCAATTTGAAACTTTGTGTAAATTCGATTATTACTTTATTTAAAAAAAAAGAAAAAAATATTTATTTTGTTAAGGTTTTATCATCCATTAAATTGTAGTAACTCATCTCATCATCAGCCATTTTTATACTGTTTCAGATACTGGCAATCTCACGTTTTACCACCCTTGACGGAGAGCATCAGCTTAAACTTCTACGATGGTCGATTTTTCGTTAATATCTTCAACATCACGACGGAATACTTTGTATGAGATTTTGAGATTTATCTTGGCACTAATCTATATAATGTATGGGGTATATATACAATTTGGCTCTTGAGTTTTCACATATATTTCTTCAAGTTAAAATTACTTTTTCTTAAAGAAATATTTTGAGCTCATGCATTATGGGCTGTCATTATTGTCGTATTAAGATATTTTTTACGATACTTTTAACGAAATATTTGTAAATGTAGAGCCTCTCAAAAATGAAGAGAATGATTCCCTTTATTACCCACATATCAAAATTACATTTGAAATAATCCACACAACATTTCAGGATGTATAAATATGGCTAATTACTACATGTAGGTTGTTATGAGACTTTACGTGTTAGGTCACTCAATTGCACAACACTCAACTAATGCAAAAAATAGACAACTAAATTGGCTAATACTAATTCAATTTACATACAGTTAAGGTTATTCAATTTGCACGATTGCTTGCAAAGCTGTGCTTCTATTATATTAACGATATGCTTGCCATATAGTTAATATTAATGTTTGCTTTTTTTTCATGGAAATCGCTAACGATCTGAAAATAAATAGCGAAGGTTCTACACGCGGAGTATAAACGATCTTGAAATCAACAAGAACCGACCGCGAGCGAAAATTGAAATGCATAAATGCGATTTGGATGCGGTTGCCTGCATCTAATATGCGGACTGCACAAAACGTATATTAGATAATATGAGCGTTCATAGGAAAATTAAAAAGTTTTATTCGATTTCCAGTATTTAAGAAATGACGTGGATGTTTTGTCTTTATTTTTAACACCGACGTCATCTCTTAACTACATTATACTTATTTTCGGTATTACTCATAACAGTTTTGTTTGAATACTTGTAAGACATTTATTGTCACTTACAGAGTGTGATGCCTGAATTTTGGATTCCTTTCCAGCTCTCTGAGATGATATTATTATTGATCTTGTATGGGTTTTATTTTTGACATAAAATAACAAGTCTAATTTGATGGCGGATTGCAGACATTTACTTTTATTGTCAATTAATTCGAGTAACAATTACCTTTGAAGAAAAATTGGATCCTTGAGTTATAATAATATTATTAAGAATTTAAAAATGTATATTCTTAAAATATTTCGTATTAGACTTTATGTTGTCAACTGAAGATAATTAATTGCTCTACTAAAACATTTCAAAATACTTATTAATATGTGTAAGTTTACCGCTATGTGAACATGCCCCAAAAAATTCAGTACGGTTTTTGTAAGGCAAGGTCGGTGACTGACTTTTCATCAATTCAATGCCCACATCAAGAGGCCAGTGTTTCTGATTTTATGTAAGGTAGATTTTTGTCGAACGTGAGCTTTAAATCATAAAATATCACATGCTCACTTATTCGATTATTGTCGGTCGTATGTGTTGCGCGTTATCCTTTAGTTAAGTTTCTAAAACAATGCATATGTACAGTAAAATATTATTCCAGATGATATTACACGGACCTTTGGATATACCACAAATATCGGCTCCTTTATTTCGGTCAAAAGAGGATACTTACAACGCTTTCTTTGTTAACGTTGCCAGTACCAAAGCACAACCGGCCGTCAGAGATTTGACAATTGAACAAAGGAAATGCAGGTTGGTGGTTAATCTGGTTGGTATTCAAATTGAGTCATGGTATTAATGGATTTTAAAATATGTGTTTTTATAAGATAGGTCTTTAGTTTTCTTTTTAAAGTCTTATATTGAAAAAAGAGACGATCAAATGCTAGTACAAGTGGACGAACGAATCATAGCGTAACGTGTCATAAAACATTTAGGAAATCGCCAAATTTTTCCCGTAAGCTTTATTGAATTTTCTATCAAATAATCAAAACAATAGTTTTGTAGAATGTATAAAAGGCTCTTCCTAAAAAAATTCCTTTTGGTAATTTGAAAAAAGATTCATCGCTTTGATGATCTTTAAATATAATTTAAGTAATATTTTAGTAATTTTACCATATGCTAGCTGTGTGTTAGCAAGATATTATATATAGGCTAAGGAATCCCTTTCTTTGGAAAGCCTTTCACAGTGGGCAGTGAAAAGGACAATTTTATTACTTCTCTGTAGGAAATGCAAATAATTGTAACAGAAATATATATATATATATATATATATATATATATATATATATATATTTCTGTTACAATTATTTGCATTTCCTATATCTTTGTATAATCTTTGTCAGTTCTATTGCTCACTCATCCATGTGAAAATAAAACGATAGAAAGAAAAACACACAATTGTCGTTTCCGCTTCCCGTTCTCTTTCTTAGCCGCCGACGAGGTACCGATATAAATTATCATGAATGGCGTCTTCATCAGCCACGCTCCGGCGAGGCAGATGTTGTGTTAAAATTTATACTGGTAGCTTCAGTATCCATCGAGAAGTTCGACTTTGACTTAAAACAAAGAACTCCTTCAACAATTTTTTTTCCTTTTTTGATCTAGATCTCCAACAATGAGTTGTTCATAAAATTTATTCTATACGCAAATTTCTAAGATATTGAATTATTTGCGTTTCGAAATAAATACTGTAAGCGTGTGTATAAATTTACATCTGGAAATTTCCTCAAAACAGACCGTGTATCCACTTAGGAGGAAGACTAAAATTAATTCTAAAAAATTACAATGATCTTTTTTCAGAAATAATTATTGCATAATAAATTTAATTGAATGTTTTAGTTATAGCAGTTATGATCTATATAGTTTCCTTGTAACTATAAGCTATTCCATTTTTAAACTTATACTTCTCTCTGTCCCGCAATATTTATTCAATTATTTGGTTCTAATTACGTCTTTACGCGGACTGTGATAGTATAACTTGCCTTTCAATCCAGGTTAAAATTTATCCCTATTCCAGTGTTTTCAAAATCCGTTTGCGAATAAGTGATACAAGGTATAAATTAATGTATACTGAAATTATGTAGAGTTAAACTGTTTCTTTTTGGAGAATACTATGTTACCAATTAGGAAGTTAATGAACATCATAAAAGATAGATTGAATCTCTCAGGAACTACTTCGGATTTCAGGGTAAAGTATATACTACGCAGGTTCTAATTTATTCATATGCCAAGATTTCGTGTAGATCTGTTAAGATGACAAACATGCATCCATACATCCATCCATCACCCCTAAATTTCGCATTTGTAATTTTACTTAGGATTATAATTCAAAATGTGTATATTTATGTATTTAATCACATATTTGTATTTTATATACATCATTTGAATCTGGAAAAATTACTGTAAATTCTTAACATTATTATGTGAAACTATTTATCTTCAAATGACTTTAGTGTAGTAAATGTAGGATGTTTAAACATTTTTCATTTTGCGTAGCTTCTCAATAGATATATATATACATATATAGAAATATTTATGTATATATATATATATATATATATATATATATAAGAAGAGATCGACGTGAATTTTAAAAATATTTTATTACTCCAGCTACGTAGGGACAACCATAACATTGTTGCAAATTAAATTGAGCGTAATTATATACTTCCTAATTTGCTCAATTTGCTCGTCGTGTGATTACAGTGAGCCTAGTGCTAACACAATGTGACGAGCAACAGTAAACCTTATGCGCTAGGAAACATGCTTCGCGCCTTCCTCAGCCCTGACTAGGGCGCTCCAGTGCAATTCCGAGTAAGCACATTCGAAACCTTAATCAATTTATTGAAAGACAGTACAATGGTTTGCATCGTACTTATCCCGTCGACTATGCATAATGTAAAAGCCCCATCAGTTTTCATACCCATAAAGGAGCACCATAAGACGTCGTTATAACAGAAATAATAATATCTAGTACTTTCAATTTATTTAAGGCTGTTAAGTGGGTTGAATTGTGGTTGAAATTCGAAAAATGTATTCTAATGAATGTAACACATCTAAACTTTTCAGATTTACAGACGAGCCACTGAATGCGCGGAGCTCTGTGTACACATATAGTCACTGCATCGTCAACTGCCGCATACGCATGGCCATACGATTCTGTGACTGCATCCCGCACTACTATCGGCCCTTACGTGAGTGTTAGTGTGTACTTTTGAAAGGTATTCAGTATTGGTTTTTTATTTTTATAACAATTATAAAAATTAATGAATGTTTGGGTTAATTTAAAAATGAAAATGAAAAATCATAGATTAGGCAAGAAAATGAAAAAAGCAAGATTACCATTAAATAGCCCAAAAAATACTAAGTATGCTTTTTTCGGAAACAGCAATGCTCTATATAGTTAATTGTTTTTAGTTCTTCAAAATTTTAAAGAACTAAAAACAATTAATAGTATATTTTATGTGGTAATTTCAATTTCATTAATTAGTTAATGCAATACTAATCTAAATTTTACCTCTGTTTCCCTAATATCTGTAAAATATAATAAAAAAACTATTAATACAATCAGCGACTATATCGCTGTAGATATTAGTTATTTCTGATGCGAAGATACTCTTAAATGGAAGAGTAATTTACCACGGTAAAGGAGAGATGATAGTAAATTTTTCAATTTTCTGTTTTTTAAACTGTATTATTAAGAGATTCATATAACCACGGAATTACATCTGCTCATTTTTATAACATTTGATATAGGGATAGAACGTGTGGTTAACTTATTATATTAATTACTTGTCGTACAAAGTTTGCGGGTATCCCCAAGATTCAAGTCTCAAGCTCAACGGGAAGTCTAGTAGGCATATAGAGAACAAAGTAAGTCGAATAAGAGCTTTTAATAACATCGTTCCGCAACTGAATTCAGTTAAAATAAGAAAAATTTGTGATATGCAGATGGTGAAAAGATATGCTCCGTCGAAGAATTGTCTTGCATCGCCCGCCATCGTGAAGAGCTCTTCAAACTCATGGCGTCTGAGCCCACTCTAAACGAATATAAAAACGATATGCGCGATATAGTTCTCAACTCGAGCAACTGCGGCTGCGTTCCCAACTGTGAGGAGGACGTGTTCCTTATCAGCCAAGAGACGCACATCGAGGACTACGTCTTTTCCATTGTCCACATTGAGTTGGAAAAATATCCGCGAGTTAGGATGGTGCGAGAGGTCATATTCTCGTTTACGGATATGTTAGGTTAGTATTACTTAAACGTAATGGACGTATTATGTTCGTGTGAATATTTTCATGTAATTAAGGTATAAATTATTACTCTTTCGGGAATTTTGAAAGGTGTCATTAGGTATCTCTTTCTCGGAATATCGATTGCAGGAAATCGTGGCTACGATTATTTTGAAGAAGACTTGGACACTCGGCTCGCGACAAGAGGGAAAAAAAATGTGAAAACCATTTTTACAAAAAATAATGTCGACACTTTGTTTTCGTACTAGCTTCTGTCGTACCCGAGTTATTTAATTGCTAGTTACAGTGAAATGTGGAAATTGTAGGTAATAAGTAACAAATTTTAACGTCTTGTATACATCTTGTTAGATTTTCAATCTCAGAAAATTTGATCTTGTCTATGAGTTTAGGTTTCGGCTCAAGTAGATGGAGATTCGTGACCAGCACAGTTTTTATATTCTTTGTCTATTTTACAAATTAAAAAAAATCCTCGCAATACCTCGTTCTTGTTATCAGATTTGCAGCCTTTTCTATTTAATAACCTCTCATGCTCTTTATCCTCAAACATTCTTTTTATTTGTTTAATGTTTGTACTGCCAAATTATGGATTAAATTCATTTCCCTAGCCGAACTTTCAAGCAATCAATAACAATTTTTATATTGTCTCAAATAATCGTACTTCTCCTAACTTTACCTTCCATTTTCAATGACTTTTCATATCTCTTAATTATTCTCTTTCCTATGCCTTAATCTTGATTCAAGGCTACACCGGATATGTCAAAATTAGATTGTTTTCTCTTGTTTTGTTTTTACTTAGAATTTTATTTGTAGCATTTTGTAATTATCACGTTTTGCTATCTATCCTCTTTTCTTTATTTAACTGTAAGGATTTTTGTGCAGCAATAAGTTTTCCAGATGTTACATATGATGATACATATATTCGTCAAAATATTTAAATAAATACAGTTAGAGTTAATAATGTTATTATCGTCATCAGACCACAATATTTACTACATATTAGAACATTTTGAGATTTATGTAAATTGAAAACATATTTAATTTAAAGTTGACAGTGTTTATTGGATTCGAATACGAATAAAAATAACTTCAGACTGATTGATTTTTCTATTTATTTATAATAACTATGCAGAATATTTTTTAAACACTTCTTTAATGTTATATATTTTATTTTTGCTCTTTTATTATAGCCGTTAATGTTATAATTAATAAATCAGGCATATTTCCTCCTTGAATTTATATATAATATATGTATAAATATTTATTAATCCATACTTAAACACCTAAATTTATAAGACTTCAAAGTTTTTGAATCTTATGTAATAAAATATTACAAAAATTTTCTTCGATTTCTGAAAGAATCTTAAGTCACATATTATCACAAAGAATGTAAATTATTTTATAGGTACTGGTCGATACCAAGTAATGATTGACGAATATTCGTATTTCGAGTCATTTTACATATTTCCATACACTTATTTTGCATTCTGTGTCAAACAAATGTATTAAATATTTGTGATTTACAGTGAGCATCGGTAGCCTGGTCGAATTGTTCCTGGGCGCCTCCGTGCTGGTCCTTGTCGAAGTGGTGTTACGAATTTTTATTAAACCGACCCTTCAATTGCTTTATGAACTTAGCAGGACATCAATTAAAAAATTGCTAATTGGATTGTTAAAAAAGCTTTAACCCAAATCAGCATGAAATTTTGCGTATAATTTACACTCACACGTTTATTATTTCACTTAAAGAATATGTAAGGGAATGTTCCTATATTTTCGCAACAAACAAAGTTTTCGAATATTTAAAAATGATATCGATATTTCCATTCTTAGTGGCAAACACTTATAATATGATAGGAATACTGGTACCTTGAATTGGGACTCATGTGTTATTTTTAGTTGTATAATTTTGGTTCTGAAACATTGTTCTTTGTAATTAGTTTTTGATATTGAGTCAGTTACTTATTAAACAACTTTTAATTGCAAAACAAGTAGTTCTTATTTTCAGTATTAAGAAGGAATACATGGCATTTTATTAAATTATTAAATACGAAAAAGATGTAAAAATGAGAAATTTCCCAGTTTAGACTGAAAATGTAAACAAGTCATTCATTATTTTATGCTTTACAATGTTGTAGAAAAAACAATTGCTTTTAACATATGACAATTGCAGTTATTTCAGACATTACTACCTTTTGTAAATGTTCCTAATTTAATCCGACCAAGAAAAATTACTTGGAGCTTCATTTTTGTACGTGCCTGACTTACTATATATGTATTCGAAGATTACTATCATCTCTATTCTACAGTTAAGTTTCTATTTGACATTTTATCTTAATATGGAAAAGGTGGCACCACAGAATAAAGTAATAAAATGAAACTTCTTCTATCTGCGTATTGAAGCCAGTGAAAAGTACTATTTGTCAATGATGATTAAAGCCATAATATAAACTTCAGAGCTCTGTTTCAAGACATCAATTTACTTTATAGAAAGAGAAATTTGTTCCGTAACGTTAGTACAAATCTTATTCCAAATGTCGAAATGGTTTCCAATTATTTTATTGAAATATGAAATAATATAAAATACTAGCGTGACCCGTGCGAAGTCTTCGCATTATTTATTCTATTTTAATAAAATTGACATATAGAGGCGCAAGTATCAAAAGCATTGAGCTAAAGCGCCACTTTATTTATACGTGAGTGGATTTGAAATTAAACAAAAATTTTACTGACCGTCAATCATATTGACGTTGAGCCGTTAGACGGCAGCATTGCTGTTTTGTGTATATAATTTTAATAATTAATTAATTTGCAAAAACAATAGCAATAATAATTTTTTTAGTTGTGGATGCCGGTAGAGCAACCATTTATCTATAAAATGATATATAATTTATGTGGATTAGTTGTGTGGTTTTTTCTAAAAAGGGAGTGTAACATCTTAACCTTAGCGTATTAATATATATGATGATGATATTTACACAAAGGTAATATTAGTATGCACATGTCGTAGCATCATACAAGCGTATGGCTCTACGATGTGTCAGTTGTAAACGAAGAGCAATTTTAATGCCGTAACGCTTTTTCGTTTCAGCCCGCCAGCTTTTGGTAATCAACTGGGTAAGCTGCGTACGATAGAAAGAAAATTAGCTATAAATTTGTCAACATATTTCAAAATTTTATGTTTGGAAATACATATTTTGGACAGTATTGTAAAACGTAATTAAATTTTGTTTACGGTTCCGTATCTGAAAAGAAAAAACGGAAACATTATGAAATCATTCACGTGTCCGTCTGTTTGTTTGTCACTGTCGTTTGTCTCAGAAATTCTTTGACGTAGATACTTGAAATTTGGCATAATAATAAAACATATTAACTGCAGTACTGTTGGCTAAATCGAGAACCAGAAAAAAAAATTTCAATTTCTTATTTTCTGGGAGTTTGAAAGGGCTAGGGAAAGGGCTCCAAAAACATTATTTTCAAAATTTTACCTAGTTATACTTTCATATATGTAAAAAAATATGTCTCCCGTTTTATTTTTGGAATTAAAAAATATAGAATTATGAAAAACAATAGCATTTCTTGAAGCCTGTGCTGATGGATGTTAAAGTTATTGAGATAGTAACGATAACATATATAATTAAATTAGGTATTATTCAATATTTATTGTATTAAGAAATCCATATTGAAGATAGTCTTATGATGAATAAATTGATTTCACTTCAATGAAACTGTTATTTTTAAATATGTTCTCATATTTCTAAATCAATTATATTTTATAATTAATAATAAATTATTCAAATGTTAGTAAGTCTGGGTTTATTAGATTACATTTTCTAAGGTCTATCTTTGAAATAATTCATCATAAAAAATTCGTTTCTATGACTTTCATTCGACTTTATTTTATCAATCGCGTTCTTATCATGATTAATGTTGTATTCAAAGTTATTTTAAAGTTATATTCACAGACTGTCCCGCCTACGTATCTGCCTAGAAGTTTTGTTAGATGCCTTTTGCGCCGTTTTTATTTTAATTTTCGTCTGATGTTCTTTAAGAATGAGACAAACTTGTAACCACAAGTCAATTGTGTTAAGTGAAACAGCACCATATACGTAGACAATGCTATTTCTGTTCGTTATGGCAATATTGCATTTCTATTATATTTTATTCCTTTTAGAAGACATTGATTTATTACATTTGTATTTATCATTAAATGATCCACTTGATACACCGCCTGCGCAATAGCACATAAATACGTATTAATACCTACGTAGTGTAAAAAGTCGCTCTTTATGTATTTCCGTTTCTCACCATTCTAGTATAATTTGGAATCGGCGTATCAAACTTGATATCGTTGTGCTGTTTTAATATTGGTCGGATCAGTATTGATGGCCTTCCTTATTGTATTAACCCATATTTGCCCGAATCAATTAACACGTTTTATAATACGTAATTGATTCGATATATTTATGTATTACCATGTATCCGAACTGCTGTACTTTGAAATACAAGAAATATGTTATTTTTAAAAAATGTGTGTATGTATCTTTATGTAAAAAATATATTTCTGGGAACTATACGACATTTTCATACCTTTCTATCGTCATCAGGTTAAAGTTTTTCTATTTGCAATTGCTTAAGTTGTAAAATGGTTGTTGAAATTTAAAACTGCATATTTCTTTATGAAGCCTATTCAAATAAGTGTTAACAGAGATTCCTATAATTTTAAACTTTATGGTACAATAGCAAGAACTCCAGGTTGTCCTTGAATATTTTCTCCAGCTGGTGTTAGTCTAATGCAGGTACAATGCCCTTATTAATAGATTGAAATGAGAATTTTTACCGATGCAATGAAGTTAAAAGTGAACTAGAAAATTAAAATGGAAATATGATTTAAACCTTATCGCTTCGTCTTTACAAAGCCCACCTTGCTCATAAAGCTTTGATACGTACTTGCTTATCATTTAAATTGCTTTTTTTCATAATAATTAGTAATTACTTTGAAATGATAAACCAATCTGTTAATGGGAATGAAAGTTTTAAAACAGATAACTTCCCGCTCAACAAAAGGGGAGGATATTGAAACGAACCGCTTACTCGATGTCTGTTTACATTCCCTCGGTTCTACATGAACAATTTTACGAGAAGGAAACCTCAAACGTTTAATTACTTGCTTCGTTATCAAGGATGCCATACACAACTTGGTATTTAGCTATCAAACGAACAGCTTCGCATAATAATAAATATATTTTGTGAGTTGATTATAAGACACGTAATGTTTGGGTAATTACCTCGAGTTTGTGGACCATTATTTATAGAAACTACATACATATCAGCAAATATATTTAATATGTCACTTAAGTATATAGTATTGGTAATTGATAAAAATGTATTTCATATTAATTTTAAACTAATTACAATACCAAATATCACTAAAATATATTTTAATAAAAAAAAATGAGGTTTTGCTCTACATCTGAAATTCATAAATTTTCCTTTTAAATTTGGTTTTTTATTGTTTTAGATGTTTTGAGAGATCAGTAAGCATTGATGTTATGACAAGCTTCGAACACTAGATAATAAAGTTCTATTTTGCACCACCCTCAAAGTCTAATTTAACGAAATCAAGCATAATCTAATTTACATCAGTGATAATAAATTCTCTACCACCACAGTAGCATGTATCCACGCAACTGTAGTGGTAGATGATAGCTGTAGAGCTTATGTTAAAAGTAGACACAAGATTTATACATGAATAAGGACGAGTTATTTTGAACATTGATGTGGATTAAATATGAGAGATTTTAGACCAGCACACATTTATATCAAAATTGTGCCAGATATTTTGTGTTAGATAAATGCTCTATAATTTAAACGAAATAAAAAACCGTCTTGGAAGCTGATGTTGCTAAATGATATAAAAAATTAATGCAATGTATTCACATATTGTGATTAATATTATAGTAGGTGATGAAAGCTGGACATTCTGTTATAAATTTGAAGCGAAGGAACATTTAACAGAGCGAGGAGAAGAGGAAATACTGGGAAAAATTAGTAAGAATTTTAATTTTGGACATTCGGGGCTTTACACCCCATTTTTTATTAAAAAATAAAATAGTTATTTTACATTGGTATGTAATATTTACTTATTTTTGCTTTATGAAAAAATTAGAGGAATACACTTATTAGTTAATATCACCCTATCCTATGACAGTACTTAACTCATCCCATCGCAATGTGCTATATTAAAAATAAATTAAGAATATCTAAAGGCATTATTAAGCATAAAATCTCTATTAAGCATAACATTTGGGATATTCTTTTTGTGAATGCAATAAAGGGTATGGCTGTTTAACAATCGCGGAAGAGAAGAATGGAGACTCGTATAAAGAAGTGTGGATCCACTGTTTTATAAAGTAGTTCAGAATGAGGAGCAATATGTGGATTTTAGCGGAAATTATTTCCAAAATTTGAGATTCTTTTAACTAAACCAATGAAATAAAAACATACTTCAGACTTGATTTCATTTTCAAAATTTATAAAATTTTAATAGCTCCTTCTTCGATTAGTAATGAAAGCAAAATAGTTTGGATTGTGGGTTCCTGGAGCTTTAGATCTCCGGGTTGCTTATAATAATATTGTCTGTTGTATCAGCTTCGAGTATTGTATTTTGGCAGTGGTTAATGTGGGCTGTCAGTTAATGTCATTTAGATGTAAACTTAAATCTGGAACTGTTTCAAACATAGCGTTTTTTCTTCATTCTCTCCTAGATATTTTAGGAGATTTCTCCTTCTTATCTGTCAAATTACAAGTGACACTACTGTCCTAGTTATTAATGTTTGAGTTTTCGGTATTACAGAATTAATAATCAGAAGATTCATATGCATTAACTTTGTTTGACCATTCATTAAGAGAAATAACTGTGAGGTACATTTATTTTTCTTTTTCGTGATAATTATTCATGTCAACACTGTATTTTGCTCTCAAATATATTTTATATATGTTAATATTACGACAATTTCTCACTTGTGTCAATTATGAAGACCAACTACTCTTTTAAATAAGTTTTAATTTAACCGTAGTGTGGCATCACTTGTAATTTCATTTAAAGTAGAAGAATATTTATAATAATAAAATTTAAAAAAATTTGCTTTAGTCAATTTTAATAGAAAAAATAGATTTGTTTTTGATGAAAATGCTGTCTGTTAGTTGACAAAAATCAAATTCATTGCTTGTCTATCATCTTTTTAATCTTGCAATTTTTGATTATTTGTATTTGGTTTTTATATTTTAATGGCCGCATTTGCAAGTTTAGTAATTAAAGAAAGTAATTAAATCGAAAAAAATTATGAAAATTCGTATAATACAAAAACAAAGTTTGTTCGTAATTATTTTTCAAGTCGATTTTTATATAAAAAAATAATAGCGAGCTAAATAGTTTTTATTAAATACATCATTTTGAATGTATAGCTGTTTATTAAATATTCTATATTTAGTGAAACTTTTATTGAAACTGAACTGTTCTTTTTCCACTTTTTTCACAATTTTTTTGCAATACTGCTATTTCATTAATGACTACTCTTTTAAATAATTAAATTTAATTTTATAAAATAATTAATTAGAATATCATTTCACACAAATGTGACCTAATATAAGGTAGTGAATAATAAAAAAAACAGCAATCAATGATTAAATCTTTTGGTAAAACTTTTTGTAATTTTTGGTAAAACCAAAAGAACAGACCTTGCACTTCTCTTTATTGTTTATTAAATTATAAGAAAAATTAAAAAATTAAAAAGTAAAAACAACAGTAGAAAAATAAAAAGAAATGTTGTACAAAAAAAAGACCCTTACACGACGGTGGCGTAGAAAGTTATCAATCACGATGAGGAGAGTTTGTTGAAAATTATTTATTAAAATTTAACTATTTGATATATCATTGTAAAAATCAATAGGCTTCTATTCAGATAGTCAAATTTGTGACCTGTAAAGTGTCCTCACTCTTACATGCGCAAGGACTCACTACAAAATTTTCCTCACAAACAATACTACGTGATCAAGCAGAAACATAATGATCATCATAAATATACATGCTATACCTTAGTCAGAGCAGCAATTTTAGATTTTGCTATAAAAAGTAACCTATATAATAATCCAGGCTATTCGCATGCCAAATTTTGTGTAGATACACTCAGAAATTATGGAGTCATAGAGTAACACATATCTATTCATTTATATATTGAAATATTCCCATTTATATTTTCAGTTAAGATTCATTAGATTATACATCATTCTGTGCAGCATAAATTCCATTTCATCGATCAAATAAAAGTGTGCGATGACAACACACACTCAAACGTTTCTATGACGAATGAACTTCATAAATACAAGAGTCGGCATGACGTTCGCTCGATCCGACTTAGCGTTCGTTCTTAATAGTTAGTTCATTGATCTTACCATAACGCGTGTTACTTTACGAAGTTTGATATATACGTTATGCAATTAGGTAAATGTTGTAACCTTCAATTTTAGTTCACCATATCGTTCTTTGCATTTCAGCAATTTGAGTAAAAATTTCGAAGATATTTTTAAATTTCTTGGGCCCTATTTCTTTTGTCACAATCGTTTATCTCAGATATTGTTTTACGTAGTAACTTAAAATTTGAAATAGTACTAAATATACCTCAATAAATAACATTCAATAATATTTTTATAACTTTAGGGGAGAAAACTAAATAATCGTTCAAATTTCATTTATATATATTTCATTTATATAAATATTTTCGTCAAATTTCATTTATAAGGCGGTATCCTCTGAATGGTTTAGTTAAAATAATCTCAAAACTTTTTGTATCATAATATTAGGTAGAATATATGCACAACACTTCTCTTCTTGTCTTTTTTAAGAAATTTCTGGATTTAAAATTATGAAAAAAGACAAGGTTT
Source organism: Druceiella hillmani (assembly GCA_039881145.1). Lineage (NCBI taxonomy): Eukaryota > Metazoa > Arthropoda > Insecta > Lepidoptera > Hepialidae > Druceiella > Druceiella hillmani. Next base: position 8,036,652 of record JAYKKI010000055.1, read on the forward strand.
TAGGAGCGTTAGCAATAGTTGGTGGAAAACTGTAAGGATTTGTCTAAGATAGTCTAGAAGTAAATTTTTTGATATATTCACGATAATAGCAATGCCCCCTACTTAATTACATTAGTTATTATTAAAGATTTTTCGCTCTAGAAGTCCTTATTAGTACTAACTTACGATAGGACAAAAATAGTGCCGAATTTACGACACTACAGTGACTGCAGGGGGTGAGGCTTAAAGTTAATCCTTGATCCGTAGGTGGTCCGTAGGCAGTGAAGCTTAAGGTCAAGCCTTGATATATTTCCGTCGCGTTTTTTGAACATATATATGTACAAATAGTATATACACATGAATATACAGGTATATTTGTATGTATTCCAGTATCTGCCTCTCGATATCTATTTACGCACCTGTGTAACTTTATTTGCTAGATTCTCTTCAAAAGATGGAGAATTTTAATTAAATTTAGCATACAATTTACAGAAGATTTAAATAAAAGGATAACTTATTCAGATCACATGGATATCTTCTTGGAACCGCTTTAGAGAGATTTAATTTTATTTATGTGTGCAGACCTTAATGAGAATTTGTTAGTCTAAATACTCTGTTTACCATGTAAGTTTCGCAATATTACTGCTAAATGGCACGATAAAAACAAAATAAAATTGGATTCGGTTTTTATCAGAGGAGAGGACTCATATAAGAGTTTCTTTTTATTTTACAGATAAGAAGACATGATGATACCTTCAATATAAAAATGTGTGACACGATAAAAGTTTTCCATTATTAAGAGATATTACTAGTTCGATTTTAAATATATCATAAGTGTCAGAGGCAAACTCATCCCTCCCACGATCGAATTTTTCACGAGCCAGGTTAAATTTTTGTTTTTAGTTTAGGTTTCGGTTTTTGAAGAAAATAAAGACAAGGGGTTGCTTGGTGTTATGACTATAAAAATATTAATGTCTGTCGAGAAAGTGCAGCAAGAATTAATACGAAAGTAATATAAAGCCATTTAAATTTATGGCCTCAATCGACGTCTGAAGCAGTTCATTAATGAAATCCTTTGTAATTGTTATATATAGATTACACTTTAGGATTTAGAATCCCTGTGATATGTCAGAAGTATTAGCGAAATCATGTAACATATTCGCCCCTACAAACGAATGACTTACATTATGTATCCAAGCTGAAGACTCTGATTTGCACCCAAATTTTATAACTAAAATTAGCTACTTCGGCGTTGGTGTTACTGCTATTGCAATGCTTTAGAAGTGACATTGGAATGCCATTGTTAATATTAGCATGGTACCTGCGAACCAATGTTTTTTGGAAATGAATTGAAGTATTCTATATTTATGTTTAGTTCAGCGCACTACTCCAACTTTGTCAGTCCCACTTTGTTTGCGTCACAGATATTTGTGACGTCAGTCGAATCAAACACAAGAAGCTTCACTTCCGTAATTCTATGTTTATCCGGTTTTTTTATTTTTAATTTGTATAATTAATTTTGAAATCTGAATTACATTAGTAGCTATGTGAATGTAATTATTTAACAAAATAATAAATTTTTGTAAGGCGATGGAGTGAAATATTTTCATAAAATATTTATTCAAAACGATCCTATCATAGAATAACAATATTTTAAAATTTTAAATATTTGATTTAAATCTGGTTAGGTTATGGAAATAATTAACTAAAGGAAATTATTATTATGAAACATTTTTAAAAAGAATAATATGTTAATAGGATTTAGCTGGAAAGTAGGGAATCCTTACAGTTTCGTTTTATTATTCCATCCTTTTGGGTCAGTCCGATGGTTCTACCGACTTTTTGTCTATCACAACCAAGTTTTAGTAATTTAAGACCTATTGCACAGTATTTTCTAAACGGATGCTTCAAATGGAGATCAATTCAGGTAATAAAATTAGCCAGGTCTTGCAAAATGAAACTGAGGTGCCATTTAATATTTTTCCTTTTAGAATCTCGTTTTGTAAAATATAAAGAGCTTCCGCCTCTTATTTTCAATTATGGTTCATAAAAGAGTTTAACAATTCTAGGTACTAAAAATATTTCATCAGAACTTTCAGTCAATTTTTTTCCGATTATTTTGAATCAACAATAAGACCACTAAAGCGTCTACCTGTCTGTTGGTCACAGTCAATTTTTTGAGAAACTTCTATGAAATTGAAGTTGGTAAACATACGGGGAGCGAATTAAGTACTTAAAAAAAATTTTCAAAATTATATATGTATTGTGAGGTATCGCTTGAAAGCGTTAATTTTGAGGGTCTTAAAAAATATATATTTTGTAATTTTAGGTAGTTTGCCTTCAAATACATACTAAGAAATATGGAAACAGATATGGTCCATCTGTTTCCAAAACTACTGAACCCAAAATTATGAAAGAAATAAGGTTTTTACGCAAAGGATTTGGGAGAAGTGTGGCGATGGTTCTAGATATAATAGTTTTGGGATATTACGGTAATACATATGCCCCCATCCCATCCATACTAAATTATTTTAGATATTATTAAATACGTATTATGCTTGGAAATTCATATTTGTCATTATAAATAAATTCATTTCATTGCAAACGAGGTAAGGAATACTCGATGTGCGAGTCAGATTCGCGTCCGGTCACCTTTTTATTATTGCTTTTGTTCAGAAATGTCGCCATAGAACAGATGTTACGGTATTCCAATATTAATTATACGGTGCGAATAAACAATAATCTCTGTTTGGAACAAATTCAATTTAGATAGTAAATCCGAGTGTTTTACGCGGCACACTTACTTAGCATTTAAATTTTATGCCAGAACATCCTATTTCATCCAGTTCTACGCTTATTTGTAAATACTGACTAGGAATTGAGCTATTAATTAAGCACAAACAAGCACCCGTACAATATTTTGTAAGCTCTCTTGCTTTGTATCGATCTGTTTAACCTTGGTATTTATAGTTATTGCGTGAACTACGAGTATACAGTTATTGCGTGAGCTACGAGTTTTGGATAGTAAAATTAATTATAACTCGGGTAATTTCATAAGTGATCAAATTTTAATATAGTTTTTAAAGGTGTTAAAAAACCTGTCAATGACGAGTGAAACTTGCACTATGAGAGTTCCGTACATTTTTAGGAATTCATGAACGTATGGTACATCATATTCGTACTGAACTATTTACACAATTTTGGAATCAAAAGTCTATTATATCTTTCACAGGCGCATATTTCACAAACAAATATTTTTTTATGTGATATAACTAACAACGATTTTCAGATTCTTTCCTTTTCTTGTGCTGTGAAATGAAAGTTTTTGCCAAATTTTATGATTCTAGATCAACGGAAAGTAGCCTATAGATTTATATTTATTTGAGAGTATCAAAATACGTGACATAAATGGCCGTACTTATAAGATTCTTCTTGATTGCATTGACTTAGAGGTTTGATTTTTTTGCAACGCCAAGGGACCATAGATCTATGTACTGAATTGGCTAAAAAGTGATGAGCGTTTTTTTCGAAAATTGTCTAGAAAATATGGAAACGTTCTATAAATTTCAATGATCAAAGAACTATAAAGGTCGCGACACGGTCTCAGTGATTCTGTAGTGACTAAGACACTGCTCCGTTAACATACATAAAATATGTACGACCTTAAAACGCATGTGAGACACTGTCTCCTCTACGAGTACCAATCTGGTCACTCTGCTGCCGAAACTACGCGTAACATTTGCCAACGCGTAGCTCCTGAAGCAATATTAGAAGCTATTGCAAAAAGATTGTTCTAGCGGTTTCGTAGCGGTGATTATTCCCCAAAGTCATTAACCACGTTCTGGTCGATCTGTAGAATTTGACAGTGACAAGTTGGCTAGCAACTAAGCCCGGGTGCTCCCACGGAACTATACATAATTATCATTTACGCTGCTTGGAAAAAACGTTAAATACGGTGAGTAGATACCACATGAATTTAGCCTGGCAGTAGCCGTCGCCCGGTCCTCATACAGCCAAACAGACCAGCCTTAAAGTTTTAGATTTTTATTGCACACAGATTCCCACCCGCCGTATTCCCCCGACCTTGCACCTACTGATTATGGTATTGTTTATATCACTCAGCATCGCCTTACATGAAAATACTTTAAAGATTAAGACAGTCTACGACAGTTCATAGGCCACCTGAATTTTACGCAGATGACATCCACTCCCTGCCAGCACTTTGGAGACATATGATACAAAATGATGATGATTATTATATCAACGGTTAATTAATTTTAAATTCGAAATATATTAAAATTTTTTAAATGTTAATGATCGCTCATTACTTATTAGCCAACCCAATATTCGATATTAATTTCAACTTAATATTTTCACGCGTTCCTGAGAAAAAGAGTCTTGACAGACTGAGAGACGGATAGCGGAGTGATCCTATAACGGTTTCTTTCTTCTTTTTGCGGTACGGAACCTTAGAAATGATATCACTTTTTAATTTTTTAAAAAATATTTATTGTCATCTAAATTTGTCCTTAAAAATGACATGCGTCTCTGCCATCAGTCCATAGGTACTTACCTATGGACTGATGGCAGAGAATGACCTCTACGTACGATCGCATGTACTTACGGTCATTCCTGGCAGACACATTTTGAATTTTTTTCACGCTTTTCTCAAACATATTGTTTATTAGTTCGATGTTCACGCTGTCAAGTTATGGGACAAATTCTTTTCCGATACTGGGCTTTCACTATTCTTTCAAGTATTCAAAAGTAGTCTGAACATTCCTACCTTTCCAAGCTATATTATTCACATTTTTGATTACCCTTTATATACCTCTTCTTTAATCCTTTTTTTCTATTTCTCAATCCTGTTCAAGTCATTGCATAGGTTCAAATTTTTAAACTTATGTAAAGATTTCAACAGAGGTAACAGTGATAGAATATTATTAATTTTATAGAAATTATTTCTTCAATATCACAAATATACGGTACAGTGATCGTAACATAACATTAATTCCATGTTACAATATCAGAGACACGTGTTAAAATGGAAAGAATCAACGGGGTTACAATTAAAGATAGAACGACGGAAGAGAAGAACTAGCTTAAATTACTGTTAAGAGATTATTAAATTGAAAAAATATCCTCAGACAATATTCTATTTAATGCGTGACCGTAAAGTATTTTTATTTTATTTCAAAAAGATTTGGAAAGTTAAACAATGTTAGCGAAGACAGATGTACGTAATCGTGTTTTAACTTAGGCATGGAAAATATCGTACCTAGACTATTTCATCGCGAATATCTTTACATATTCTAGCTCACTTTTCCACTTAAATTTGTGTAGAAGCAACATACAGTTACAAACACAAAATCACCAATATTTAAACGTCATCTTGACGCGCCATCACATACATGCGTTTGTATCATTTTTGTTTTTCGTGTAAATAAGTAAACTATTTCTAGAAAACTAAGGAAAAATGAGAAGTTTTCATGATAGCCTCCCTCCTTTAAAATAAGATCTTCCTGGATACGTCACAAAATTATTTATTGACACAAGTCAAACGAATCTAAACTCTATGGGTTTGCTGTTAGCAATCAAGAAGTTCCCACGGCTACCTCACTCCTTCTTCACCAGATTTTCTCGGTTTGAATGTACGACCAAAGTATTAATTGAGGCGGGCCAAATGAGCCTAAATTTTATGAGTTTACTATTATAAATTCATTGAAAGTTTATTACCTATGAAAAAGGACCTCCAATTTATTGTATCTCATATAGTTTTTTTCATTTGTCTCTACGTTTTTTACAAGGTCTTTTTATTAAAATAGACTTTGCTAAGTCCATATTTTAAACTCCATGTCGTAAATACTCTGTTATTTGTGTAAGTGTATGGGTTCAATAAGAATAATATAATAGTAAATAATTTAATTAATATATTAATAAAACATTTTACTATTTAATTTCATAGGTTTAGGATAATTTTTGGTTAATTAGTGGTTGACAATTTTTGGTAAATATAAATGTAACATAAATATTTTTAGATTTTGTATCTTTTTCACTCGTTATTTGTTCATATTATTACGACATGTTAACATTTTTAGATCGTTGCATTTGGATTCAGAATACTTTATATAACAAGTACGAGGTTAGGCTACATCAATTATGGGGCATTATATCGAAGTATACCTTGTAAGGTAATAAACATTGTATTAATATGTATTCGCAGCTTATAGAACTAGATTTCTAACAATAAATTTCAGATGTATATAAAATTTTCTGATGTATATAAAAATATGCCAATTATCTCAAAAACTATGTTAATCGAATCAATCTTGTTTTTTCCGGTAAATTTTAGGTAAACTAATAATAATGTTGTTTTGTTCATGGTTTTGGTCTGGGGCAGGTGAGTAATTTTTTTGTGGATTTTTTATTTCTAAATATATTAACAATATTTCTAATATTATCCTTAGTTTTTTTTAAAACGATCGCGTGCATGCAACTGAAGTGAAACTTCTTTGGCGATTTAAACTCCGATTTGTAAGTATATAGTAAAGCGTAAATTACACTGCAGATATTTTTGAAATATCATTAAATTCAATTAATCAAAATATTTGAATAATGATTTTAATTGTTTATAATATGTTTTGTAATATAAATATATACATATATATATATATATATATATATATATGTATATATATATATATATATATATGTACATATATAAAATTTGAAAATTTTTGATATTGATATAATTTTGGTAATATTATTTATTGCACACAAATTTTATTAATATGACACGAAACTTTTATATTTCTTTGCGAAATTTAATTTGAAATGCAATAAAATAACTTTCAAAGTAAAAATTTTGTACAATATAAATTTATGATTTTTAATTCTCGGTCTTTCACTTTATAAAAATATTTTATTCAGTAGTTGTGATGGCTAAGTGATAGTGTTTCGTTAAAAATATTTCTCATTGATTTATTTATTCACATTCACTTTAGTTATTATTATATACGCAGTAAAATTATTTCTGCTAATTTTTAATAATTTTTGAAAATCATAAATAAAATTTATTTGTATTTACCCGTAAAATATATTTTTTAAAACGTTTCATAAAATTTTATTTGTCATTCTTTCTTACCCTTAAACAAAAATCGATTTTATTATCTATATTTTGCTTTGTAATGTATTTCGATATTTTGAGCAACTATTAATGAAATAGACTCGACAGGTCTTGGTTATTTAAATCGAAATATTTTCATGGTATCTAGGTATTTCAGAAAATAATCATCTGTCCTCAACATCGCAAATGTAATATTTAATTAAATTGTTACCGTAACTAAGATAATTGTTTTTCTTTCAACGGTTTAACCTAATTATAGAAAGACTTCCCTCACTTTTTTTAAATGCCATAATGACGTCATTCAAAACATCTTTATTTATAATATATTGAGGTACCTGATAAACTAACTTGGAGTGAAATAGGTTTAGTAACATATAACAATGTTACGGTTATTGTGTAGTAGTAAACTTAATATAAGTATGAAATACAATGATGGCTATTAAATGTTTACAATGACTTTTATAATGTTGTGTATATATATATATATATATATATATATATATATATATATATATATATATATATATATAATATTAGCAAAACTTTCCAGGGGATTAAGCAGTTTAAAGGAGTTATTGCTGAAATATTTTAAAATTCCTTTAGCGAATATTCCTGATTATATATATACGGAGCAAGCACGATTCTAAAATACATTCGAAGGGGAATAACGATCAACCACGATGGAAAAATGAAATAATCAAACGTCAATTCGTATGCGATTGCAAGCAGGATGCACCTCGCACGGAACGCAGTTACAAGCGCTTATAGAAAACGTGCCGACATTTTTATTACATTTTTATTGCGGGAATATTTTATTTACAGTTGTGTTTTCTACCTCCGATATCTAGCACCTGATTTTGTGCTAATATAAATATATCGTTTTTGTCGCTATCTACTGCTAGTCAGCACTGCTTCCTTGTACTGTAAGTCTTTCCTTGGAAGTCACATAAATTTTGTATTGTACTCAGCTGGATGAGAAAATATTATTGACAGATCCAACAATGAGAAAGAGGTAAAGTTTACTCCAATAATTTAGAGTCAAAGTAAATGAAATAAAAGTCAGACAATTTCATTTCAAATAGTGATATGAAATAACATAGAAATAAAGAACAACAGATACAAAGTTCTTACGTTGAATATTGTCGCCTTTTTTTTGAATAGCAGGGTATTACTATTAGAGATAGGTTTTACTGGAATCACTCGTAAGCTTTGGATTGGTTTAACAGGTGGATTATTTTTATTTTTTTCATTTTAAGTCAAATGTTATAATAAGTCATGCTATCTTGTTACATTCTGTGTACCTATATGCAGAATAGAATAAAAGAAACATTATTTTTTGCAGCCTGTACACATGAAAGGAGACTAAGTGCATAAGACGTGATAATTCTCAACCGTTTCTGAAAAAGTTACTTTCAAATTTTGCTATTCAAAAAAATAATTATATTTTTCTTATAGAAATACGTTTCAAATATAATTAGTTTCGTAGACAACATTTTTTGTATGAGAAATATATTTGTGCAGGTGATTCTATGTATTAAACTGATTATACTTGAAGATGCTCCCCTTCAACCTTTATACGTTTGAGAACTCATATATTAAAAACACTGGTTATTAAAAAAATAATATTTTAATTACGATAAATTGCCGCTTTAAACGATTTCCACAGTATGCATCATTAATGTATCGATTGTATAAATAGATACCGGAAAAGAGAATGACGCGAGTAAATAATAAAGAAAATAAATTTGAAAGCTGTCGTAAGATAATTTGGTAGGAAATATAGAATTAAGAAAACATTTAATAAGTACATAACATAGTTTATATTTCTATCTCCAATTTATAATTCAGTGATTTTACTGAAATTATAAATTAATTTTCAAATTTATTTTGGGAATCGTTAAATGATTTAATATCTTGTTTTCTTCCAGAATTATAACAGTACAATTGGACGATATAAAAGTTTCGTGTCATATTAATAAAATTAGTGTGCAATAAATAATATTACCAAAATTATATCAATATCAAAAATTTTCAAATTTTATATACATATATATATATATATATATATATATATATATATATATATATATATATATTTATATCACAAAACATATTATAAACAATTAAAGTCATTATTCAAATATTTTGATTAATTTAATTTAATGATATTTCAAGAATATCTGCAGTGTAATTTACGCTTTACTATATACTTACAAATCGGGGTTTAGATCGCCAAAGTAGTTTCACTTGAGTTACATGCATGCGATCATTAAAAAAAAAAAAACTAAGGATATTATTAGAAATATTGTTAATATATTTAGAAATAAAAAATCCACAAAAATAATTACTCACCTGCCCCGGACCAAAACCATGAACAAAACAACATTATTATTAGTTTACCTAAAATTTACCGGAAAAAACAAGATTGATTCGAATGACATAGTTTTTGAGATAATTGGGATATTTTTATATACATCAGATATATGCTAGGTAATATTTGTTATTATTTGTAAACGATTTAATGAAAATTTGACTTACCCTTAAATATTTTATTGAAATCTCGAAGCCCTTACCCTTAATAGGTCTATTGAAATCTCGAAGTGAAAATTTTATAGGTACTTAATATTTTTTTTTCTTTTTTAAGAAAAATAGATCCTTTTTGGCTATAGACAAAATATTTTATTATATATTAATATTTTCGAAACCATATTTTTGTCTTTGAATAAAATAAATCTGCCCAAAGCTCAATAGCAACAACAGTCCCAAAATAAGTCTAACCTATAAGCGGCAGATTTTAGTTCCTGTTCGAATTAAATTTTGATAATGTGATAAATCGTATAACTAAATTTTAAACTACAGACAAGCAACTTGCCAGCGTTCAATAATCAACAGTTAGAATAAGTTTAATATTTCGATTTGTTTACAAAATTATTTAGTTAAGTATATCAAAGAAACTTTTATACAAGCGCCTCTATTGAATTTTATTGTTAGAAATCTAGTTCTATAAGCTGCGAATACATATTAATACAATGTTTATTACCTTACAAGATATACTTCGATATAATGCCCCATAATTGATGTAGCCTAACCTCGTACTTGTTATATAAAGTATTCTGAATCCAAAAGCAACGATCTAAAAATGTTAACATGTCGTAATAATATGAACAAATAACGAGTAAAAAAGATACAAAATCTAAAAATATTTATATGTAACATTTACATTTACCAAAAATTGTCAACCACTAATTAACCAAAAATTAACCTAAACCTATGAAATTAAATAGTAAAATGTTTTATTAATATATTAATTAAATTATTTGCTATTATATTATTCTTATTGAACCCATACACTTACACAAATAACAGAGTATTTACGACATGGAGTTTAAAATATGGACTTAGCAAAGTCTATTTTTTAAGTGAATTTTAATAAAAAGACCTTGTGAAAAACGTAGAGACAAATGAAAAAAACTACATGAGATACAATAAATTGGGGGTCCTTTTTGATAGGTAATAAACTTTCAATGAATTTATAATAGTAAACTCATAAAATTTAGGCTCATTTGGCCCACCTCAATTAATACTTTGGTCATATACTCAAACCGAGAAAATCTGGTGAAGAAGGAGTGAGGTAGCCGTGGGAACTTCTTGATTGATGATTGAAATGAGCAGAATAATTTATTGATATTTTTCAGATCTATTTTAAACACAATTTTTATAAGAAATGAGCGTATGATTTTAGCTGGAATGAAGGTAGTTTTATTAATTTTTTAAATATTTTATTTATTACGTAATCGTTAATACATATTTAGCTCCATTACGTATATTTAGATTTAATAAATACATTTGCAGTTTTAATGAATCGTGTGCCAAAATTTCGAAAATATATCTGCGAATTAAAGTTCTCTTACCACTTTTCTTTTGTATTTCCGTATATATACAGAACTGAAAAACCATCTATCGAATTGCAATAGTGGAAACCGGAACGTCTATTTCCATCATTTTACTGGAGAGTACGGCAACGAGAACAAACAATATTAAGCGGTACACTAGACGTCATTTGGCATCGCGCGAGTCTGAAATTGTTTTACGGAGCTTTTGTAGCAGAAAATTGAGTGAATAAGTTTTCTTCTCTTACAGAGAATGTCATGCACTTCGCATTTGAATCGTTGAAATATACAATCGGAATATTACTTGTAATCTTTAAGTAAGATGCATGTTATTAATTAAAAATAAATCAATATTAATTAGCGCGGAATATATGAATGAGACGACTTGAAGAGTCAACTTTTATTTCGTAATTATCAATTGATCAAATAAGTGAACATCCATCGAAAAATATAAGAAATAAAATAACAAAAAATAGTGTGTTTGTAAAAGTGAAACACGTCGACGGCCGAGATGGCAACTGAGGAGTAAAATTCCACATCCGTATGATAGCAGATTGTTAGTAAAATTAGTGTAATTTAGGTAACAAAATAATGGAAAGAGTTTTTTAAAAATATTTTCCGACTTCAACTTGTAAACCTATATGTATTTCTGGTAAGTAGCAGCTACTCATACTGTCGATCGTTTACAACCGAAACGGAGACGTTTCACATTTAAAAACCCTAAAATCTTCAAAATAAACTATCCAACTTATTTATTTGCAAGTCGCGTCTAACCGCCTAAGTTGTTATTGATTCTTAATATATATTATAGAATTATCGAATTTATCATAGATCTATATACAACTTTCTAAGATTCTAGAATTCTTGAGCTCTGCATAAATAGCGGCACCTCTGCGGTTTTGAATCTATGTATTCAAAAACCAAGAAGTAATCACTTTGACTCTTTATGTATATTTAAAAAAACAACTTTGTACTTTAATATTTCATTTTGGAATCAATTTGGAATACACGATTGAATAAATCGGCCACTCCGGTGGACTTCTTCTCTTATTATGCAGCGTATTGCATAATCTCTCTTCGTTTCTCCATCGTTTTAGCCAAGTATCCGATTCTACGATCGTACCTCCTTTCATGATATCCTTTAATGTTATAAGTAGCAAAACTTAACATTGAAGAAGAGCGTAATCAATTGTATATTTCAATAAATTATACAAAATAATAAATTAGATGTTAACATGAATAGGGAAAATATAGAAAAGTATTTGAGTCAAGATCAAACTAAATTCTCCCACTAAATAATGCATCAGAATGATATCTGCTCTTATCAACAAATTTGTGATATTAATTTTAAACGAATGCTTAATAAGATTAGAGAAGTAGAGTGCAAACATATAATATAATAAGTGATGTCTAAGTAGCTTAATTAAAAATCAACATAAGTTATATCTTGTTTATATGTATACTAAAAGAACCAATTAAATATTTTAACTATCAATAAGAACACTGGAAAGATCAAAGTAAACTACTTTCATTCAAATAGGCTTTTTTATAAAAGTTTTTTGCTCATATTAGCATTTATTATTCTAAATTGTTTCTTAGATCATAGTACCAAAATGAGCTTGTTGAACTTAGCATCATTAAGTCGAAGACAAGTCATGATTGTAGACTGCAATGAGCTAATTGATACATCTGTGGCAGCACAGGAAGACGTTAAATATCACCAAAGTGAGACTAGTCCGGCTGTGGTTTCCTCAATATTTATATATGGCTCAAAATGCTGGAAAAGGATATTCCTTATACGAGTACCGTACAATCCTAAACTCAAGCAAATAAACGTTAAAAGTAGAGATCTGTTACCAAAAGATTTTCAGTTACTTTGGTCATATTGCCCCCCGCTAACCAAATAACCTCAACAAGTTGATTGTGGTGGACATGGAGGGAGGAAAGGGGCCCTGCAGCTAATCGTCCAACCGTTGGTGTGATCAAGTAACCGTTATTATTCATTGCTGATTGGTCAGTAGCCATGAATCCATTGAACAGGAGCACACCACGCGTTTGTGGTCGAGTAATTTCTAAAGAGTGACAAATCGTTGGTTCGAGCACGTCGATCTTTCTGTACGCAATCGTCATTTAAGTGACGGTCTGAAGACATAACTTACATGAGACTATAGTAAAAAAGACCGCCTCCAGGACCAGCAACGTTAGCAGTGACGTCAAGTGCATCGTGTGGCTCATCCAGAAATTATTGCAAATCCAAGGAAATGTATAATTAACACTGAAACTTCTACAGATATCAAAAAGTGAATAGTGCATGTGATTTTGAAAAATAAACTTTAATTTTATCTCTACAAAATGCAAATCGTGTAAAAACAAAATGATTCCTTAAGAGGGGCGTACGCAACTTCAGACCCCGAGAGCTCTTGGAAATATACTGTTTATTGATGAGGCACATTTTAGTGATGAGACCACGTGAATAAACAACATATGTATTACTATACGTCTGCAAAAAAGTATTGACCCTAAAACGACATTTTGGTGAGCAATTTCTGCTCAAGGGATAATTGGTCGTTATTTTTTAACCAGAGAGAAACTTTTATATCTGAGGTTTACTGTCGCATGATTGATGAGCTTTTGGTACCTATTAATGGGAAATACTTTCCGGATACAATAACATGACGCAGTTTCAACAAGATGGAGTAACCCCACACACCGGGTCTCGATTTTTTCTCGAAGGAAATTTTTTCCAGAAAATTGATCAGCAAATACCGAGATCTATATTGGCCATCTCGGTTGCCAGATTTAATGCCTTGTGATTTCTTTCTCTTGAGGATACTTCAAATCTGAAGTGTACTGCAATAACCCCCACATGATACAAGTGCTACAAAAAAATATACGTGTGAAACGGCCGCCATCTATTAAGCGCTTTGTTCACGCGTCCTTCGCGATATAAAGGTTCGCTTGCAGGAGTGTATTGCACGAAGAGGAATTTATGTACGGAAAATAATTTTGAAAAATAAAATTCGTAAAACTCTGCTGTATTTGAAAAATGTATTCAGTGTTCAAAATTTATCTGTTGGCTTTTAATTTAAATCAAAATTTAAAAAATTCCCTCTGGTTACAATTTATCTATTGATATAGATAATATGGCGCATTTGTAATATAATAATATAAACAAAAATATTTAAATGATATTTTAATTATCCAGACTAATGAAATTATCATTACCGTGCCTTACTTTTATACCTTTGGCATTAATATTTCATTGTTTAATATAAGAGAGTAAATAAATTAGCATCAGTCACGATTGAAGAGACTGTTCACATTGAATCGATTTTTAAAATCAGATTAATAAAAATCGAGTAGGATGAAATTATTAGAGCGCTCGTGAAATTAAAAGTTGCATTGCGTAAAGACGTAAAAAATATTTATAATAAATATTATTATCATTACTGATTATGGTTTATGATATTACTACCATATGAATTACGAATTAGTTGCTTTAAAAATGTCTTCGAGAAAACTTATTTATTGATTGCGATGTGTATTTTAGTGAGCAATACTGTGTGAGTGTGTATGTACACAGAGTATCGCTACTATTAAAAGTGTATTTGATAAAGTGGTTTTGATTGTTCCGAGAGATGCAAAAATAGGAAAAATATGGTGCAAGGCTATGAGAAGAGATCACTTTAATGTATGTTTTATTTGGATAACTGGTATGATTTCAGTTAACCATAAGTACACAAACACACGCACACGCACACGCATACACGCATGCACGCGAGCAATAGGCACGCATGCACGCCCGCACGCTCGCATGCACGCACCCTCGCGAGTACACACACACGCGAACACGCACAAACAAAAAACACACACGTACCTGTATATGTATATTCGTTATTTATTTGCTTTGCAAATCGAAACATTTTTCATAAAAATCTACTAGAATTCATCAAAATGGTTTTCCTGTCTTTAATAAATAACCACTTGTATAAATACTTTAGATATTCCTAACTTTAAACAAATTATAAAATTTCAATGTCACTTCCGGTAAGAACATGATTAAAAATGTATAATCGGATACAAGATAAATCAATTTATGAATCACGACAAGTAATTTCCAATACCACAAAGATTACGTCAATATCTCGTAATCTGATACTCTGTGCTAATAAAATACGTCCCATCTCTAGCGTAATTTGGGGTTGAGTAAATATAAAAATTATTTTGAAGTCTGCATTATGAGATATTACAGAGATTGGTAAGGCGGGCTTCGCGAACGTTATGAAATGCGCTAATGAAATATTCTTTTGTTGCTTCTCAGGACTAGACATTCATGTTCTTTGCACATTCGTGTTCGGTATTGATTTGTATTTAACTAAATTTATATTTAAGATAAGAATGTGCTAATTTCAAAGAAACCAGGGTAAATTTGAAATACCGCGATCTTTACGTTTACGTTTAAGACTCTCTAGACTTTTGAGTGATTATTCCCAGTATTCTCAGTGAACGCGTCGATCGATGTCGTTTTGTAAACAGAGCAGGGGCGTTTAGTGATCGCGAGGAAAGAGCTGTATAATTAAAATAATTCTATGCAGCTGTGTATTTAAAATGTATCGGGTAATAACCTTTTATATATGTTTTTAAAGTAACTTAAGTAACTTGAAATATTCTAAGCTGACGAAATCAAACGCTTCTACTGATGCAAATTGAAATAGAATGACATCAAAGCGAACTATTTAAGTAGATACACTGTGGTGTGCCAAAAATATAAATACATGTACAACGTCATTCATAGATATACTGATAGTTGACAAGCTAATAATCAATGGTGCCCTCTGTTTTTGTCAGAATAATTTTATTAGTTTCTTGTGTAAGTTAAAAAAATGAAATAATCTTTAGTCAAGGAGAGCATATTTTTTTGGCGGACATTTTTAACATTTTAAAAAAACATTATAATTATATAAAGACATTATAATAAAGAGCAAGTCAAATGTTTCAGAGAAAATTTTGGTGGAACTATCCGGCAAACTCTAAAGACGAATTACCTTAAACAAAATTCTAACATAAATCGTTTTGGAATCTTTGTTTTTACAATTGTTTTTCCATGCCATATCCCCATACGAGTTCAGTCATATCCCGCGTAATAATTGAATTAACGAACAATTCGAGTACTTTATTTGCGTTCTCTAAAATTTCTCCATTAATATTTACGAGTTTTATTTTTTATATATTTGGATTAATATGCTTCATTTTTATACTGATTTTCAAGTTTCTTTGTTTAACTGATTCAGAAAACAATTTATTGACGTACTCGGCAATATCTTTAGAATTATCTTACACAAAATTCTACGATAAACAGTTTTGAAATTATTATAAGGTATTCTTCCAATTGATTTTCCGTACCATATCCCATACGAGTTCATTTATATCTCACATGATATTTGATTTAAGAAACAGTTCGAATACTATTTGCGTTCTCTCAAATTTCCCCATGAATATTTATAAGTTTTATTTATTCATACATGTGGGTTAATATACCTAATTTTTATGTCGAGCTTCCAGTTTCTATTTTTACTGTTTCAAAGAAAATTTAGTGAACCTATTCTACAATATTTTGAAATTACCTTGCACACTAATTCCCGCATGAAAATTGATTTAAGGAATAATTCGAGTATTTTATTGACGTTCTCTAAAATTTCTCCATGAATATTTATAAGTTATATATATATATATATATATATATATATATATATATATATATATATATATATATATGCCGGTTAATATGCTTCATTTTTATAATGAGCTTTAAGTTTCCATGTTAAACTGTTTCAGAGAAAATTTTATGGACGTATTCGGCAATTTATTTTTACTAAAATAAATAGTTACGGAGTCTTTGTAAGGTATTCTTATGATTGATTTTCCCTGTCATACCCATACGAGTTCAGTCATATCCCTAATGATAACTGAATTAAGGGACAATTCGAGTACTTCATTTGCGCACTCTAAAATTTTCCATGAACATTTGAGTTTTATTTATTAAAATATGCGGGTTAATGTGCTTCATTTTTATGTTGATGTTTAAATTTTTATTTTTAACTAATTCAATGAAAATTTTGTGGACGTACTCGACAATGTCTTTGGAATCTTACATAAAATTCTAAAATAAATAGTTTTGGAATCTTTGTAAGGTATACTTACAATTGATTTTCAATGCCTTATCCCATGCGAGTACACTTTAAAATAAATCAAAACCTGTCGTGTAATTTCTGTTGACCTAGAATCTTGAAATTTGGCAAGAAGCAAGATCTTTTAGCACAAGTAAAAGAAAAAATCCGAAAACCTTAAATTTGTAGTCAAATCACTTATAAATATATTTTCTAAAATGCGCGCCTGTCGAAGATATAGTAACCAATATATTTTCGTTCTGAAAAATTAAAATTTTGTGACATTAATTAATATTATGTACTATTAAATGTGCATAATTGCTTAAATGTGTACGAAGCTGTCGGAGTGCGAGTATCACTCGTGACAGATAGGTTTTTCATGACTATTATAATTAAAATGAAATTTACCTCAACATTCATGTATATTTCTTAATATTTCACGCTAGAAATTGAATAAAGTCACGTAACGCTGAATTGAGCGTTCATTTAATTTGCTTCTCGGTTCTTTTTTTATTTGTTCTTCCTACTCGTTATTCCTCTTTGTCTTTTATTGCAGATGCTTTTATCTTGAACAAAAGGTGTCTTGGAATGAAGGACATGGACGAATAATTTCACATTACATAGAGAGTTTTCATTTGAGAAATTATTAGATTAAAATTTTAAGGTTTTAAAAATAATTCACCTAAATGAGCGTTTGGATCGAAATCAATGGGTTACATGGCTATATACACATTAAGAATATTTGGCCGTTGATTTGTGTGGGGGTTTAGATTAAAACTAAGGCTCCCTGTTGTTTCAATCAAATATTCGCTGAGATTTGGAATTTATTTTTTATCGGTTTTAATGCATTAAGAACCGAGATCATTGGCTTTTTAAAATCTGGATGAGATTTGAATGCTCCATTAAGCGTGTGCTTAGTATATCCTACTAGGTTAAAACAAGTGACTGAAAAGTCTATTTGCAATTGTAAGATGTCATTAAAAAGTCCTAATTATAAATAAAAATGGATCATTCCTAAAAGTCAAGTGACGTATCGTACGAATAATTTAAATAATGTCAAAAATAAATTTATGGAAATTGCAATTATAATGCATATTTTAATTTATAAATTTAATGTCGTATTTTAAATGATAGTTTCGCTGTCATAATAAATTGACCAATTGTCAAACTATTTACAAATACACGGCGCAGTATAATTGTAGAATAGAAAGTATTTCACTACACTTTGTCGATATTGGTTCAACCTCGAAGCGCGACACTCTATCAGTGTCCACATTGTTTAGTGAAAAAAAAAGAATTATATTAGGAGCGCCATTTATTTAAATCACGGGTGCCATGCGATTAGTCATTCCGTTACCTCCCGATTTCAAATTTATCGCTTGAGTTTTCTTTTTAAAATTCAACTTTTTATTTATCACGTGAGCTCCACATAATTAGATTGAGGCATTGTGATGATAAACAAGAAAGAGCTAAGTTGCTTGATTATGTAATGTTGTATCGAGTATCCTAGCGGATGAATCCGTGTTTGGTGCAGAGTTTTTACAAAATTAATTTTAAAAGGCTACAGCCACCTTGAATCGATTGGCTGGCCTTGTATTGGCTTGGAAACTGCTTATGTTTATTGTTGTGTGACACAGATAATATTCTGATATAATTAATTGAATCACTGTCAAAAACAAAAAAAAACAGTAATTCTTATTTTCAAAATGTAAATTTTATTGGATTGGCAATTAAAAAGCTCAACACCTCACTTTAGGTCATATGGTATTCAATGAAGATATTAGCGCTCGGTTTCCAAAGTAGAGTTTTTCTGTTGTAACATGAAAATGCGTAAGTATCTCTGCCAGATAATGCAACTTACCTTAACTAAAACGGCTTTATAATGTTTAGTTTGATGTAAGATATTTCCCCAAATAAAAATTATTGAAAAAATCAAAATTTTTTCCTTGTTGTAAATTTAGGCATTGATACTGCTGGATGGTGAGACCTGTCCTGTTTATACTGTACAAAATTAATAGTGAGAAACAATGCACCCAGAAGAAATATTTTGCATAACAACGCGCGCTGGATTAATTCGCTATATAACAATATATATATATATATATATATATATATATATATAAATATATATTTATATATATATACATATATATATATATATATATATGAATTTTTTAAACAATTAGGCATATAACGATTTGGATCATTGCAAACTGAACATGCTTCATGTGCCCATCCACCACAGCTACGACAATGATATCATATTTCTCGAAATTTCCCTTCCTCCAAAAGTTTGATGCAGAAGAACTGATCACCAGAAGAGCTGCTTAAGAATATTTGGCGGGGTTACAATGTCGCTATTGCTATTCCTAAACTGAATATCTTCAATAGAATATATTTCAGAAAAACTAGGCAACTTTTCTACCTTATTAGCCCTTCTGTTCTTTATTTTGTAATGTGAATTAAACATATATTTCTTTGGATCTTCGCCTTTTACTTTCTTTTTATTTTTGCCCTTCAGGCGATTTTCGTCGTCTTTTCTTTTTATGGCATTTTCTTTAAATACTTCTTTCAAGGGTATAGAAATAAGTATAGATAGTTATAAATAATGATGTAACGGAAGCAGAAACAGAACCAGATATCAAAATAAAATTTAAACGGAAATGAAAACAGAAACTGATGCGGAGGCGGAAGTCGAAATACTATGAAAAAAAATTAATTCGATCGATTTGAAGATCAATTTCACTAATGAATCATAAAAAACTCGAAATTAATAAATGTTTGTGTACATGTCTTTAAGTATGTCGCACAGCGAAATCTATACCGTCGGATAAATTTGAATAAAACCTTGTGTTTCAGAGTTTTTTTTATCTACGCTTAGAACGTTTTTCCGACGAAAAACTTCAAATAGATAAAAAACATATAAATATTTTCTATTTTTTTAAATAACTGATATTATTTTCTTTAAACTATTCTTGCTATCCGTATCTGATAAGCCTTTATAATTGGTTTTTCCGCTAAAACGTTGACTAAATTTAAGGAAATTTATTTCGCACATCCGTATGGCGACGATATAAAATATATATATATATATATATATATATATATATATATATATATATATATATATATATATATATATATATATATATACATATATAATTATTATGTAGCGAGTCAATCTATATTTTGGAAAACCAAAAATACAAAAGCGGCATCTTAAACGTTATAGGTAGTTCGTATATCCCCTTGCTGCGCCTATGGCGTATCTACTGTGGGTGGCATACATGTGGCATTAAGTTTATGATTGAAATGCGACACAACTGCTACTAGCAAATCTAATAAAATAAAGTGGTTTTGGATGTCGAAACATATATTTGCAAATAGACATTTGTTTCAAGTGTATTGAACTTTAACGATTTGACATCGACGAATTCTTGAAATTAATTTGATTATATTATTATTTAATGTGCATTATTGGTGATAAATAGTGTGGCATTGTTCTTCCTTTAATTTACAAAGAAAATTCTAGAAATAACGAAAAATAAATATGTTGTGCATTTTTTACCTTATCACCGAAATATAAAAGTTTTGCCTACCTCAGCACGTATGTCTATTTCTCAATGCAAGGCATTTTAATATTACGTGATTCCAATTGAATGAAATCGAGTAAGGTTGCGTCACGCATTGAGTCGATTTATTTTCCAGCTTTCTTTTCTATTTTCATACCCGCCAAAGGTTTTATTCATTCCTCTTTGTCATTTATTGCGGGCGCTTTTCTTTTTGAACAAAGCCGGGCTTGGAACACAGAACATGGAAGAGTAAGTGCTCATTATCACGAAAGTTTTCATTTATATAAAAGGTTTGAAGCGTCTGTTTCGGTGAAATATTTTAACATTTTTTAAATAGAAATCAAATGTGTATGTAGTCTCAGCCCTTGTTCGTTCTAACGTAAACATTGTTTGACACTTTAAAATTACGAAATTAATTTTTATCAAAATCCCTTTATGATTTCGTAACATTTGAATTCCACATAAAGTGTTGTTTTATATTATTTTTCGTATTATGAATAACGTATTATATTCAAGGGGAATTTTTCGTAAGGGAATGTAAAAAGTAAATACGTTTATAAATGATAGAGCCATGGCTTACGAGATAAAGAGTGTGGGCGGTCGTATATCGGATCGCTTATCCTTAGTTGTTGCAAATTTTAGTTTTTATTATTGCAATAACCTTATGTTCAGGCCTACTAAAATTAAAAGGATAATGAGCTGTTTAATAGAATAATCATTTTATGCCTGTAATTTAAATTATAATCTAAGCTATGTTTCCCTTTAGTAAGTATTCCTTAAGGTACTTGAAATTAAATAATTGTTTTATTAATTATATGTAGTTTAGATGAAATTTTTATCTTTTTGCTAATCGTACATTTTATACATTAAGAAGAAAATCTTGACGTATATTCTTATTTGACCTAAAATTTAAATAGTAATTTTTTCATAATGGTATTTTTGGTGCAGATAGTTTGGCGCAAAATGATTGTGAAATGTACTGCACTTCTCAAAGTTAGTTCAATCCATTAAATTGAAACCTTTGTTCAGTACATTAATTTTTCGATTGTACTTTCATTTGTTAATATCTGTACCGCACCGAAGCGATATTGCTTAAGCGTCTGCATCATCCCACGAAACGAAAAAGAATGATTTGAGCCAGTTGATTGAATCAGGTCAAGCACTTAATTAATTAATTTCCTCTCCATTTCACTTTTACCACCTGCATTTTATTTTTGGAATTTTCCCTTTTTGTTTATCACAAGTGTTTTAAATAACGGAATCCGGGCGGGGTGATTACGAACAAGGAAGAGCTAGTTTACGCGAAAGCACACTTTCGAGTGTAGTACTAGATCGATTATTCTTCAAGCTGTAAATTCATATCAATTCCAGAAGAAGTCATCATCTGCATATTTTTTTTTCTCTACTTCTAATATAAACTACAGCAGCATTGATGCTATTTTTGCTCACTCTCCTTGTAAATATGGCCCAGATTAAATTAAATAGGTCAGTTTTAAATATTATAACTTCCGTGACATTGCAAATTATTTTATGACAAAAGTAAATAATTTCTCATATGCCTGCGTTTTAAAATTCCAATTTTCAAATTAACAATATAGTTTTACAACATCTTAAAGTTAAATGGACTGATTTTGGATAGAATACCTTAAAGTAAATCTACTGACTTTTTGTGTTATCTGGCTTTACACCAATAATTTTCTTCACATTAAAATAAAATTAAATGCTGTTATTATTATATAAATTAAATCCTAAGGTGATCATGGGAAAAGCAGAATTTTACTATGATAATCAAATTATAAACATTAAATTATTTAAAAAATTATTGCTTTATTTATTTTACTTCTTTTATTTTATTGTAAGGGTTTTATAATATTTTAAGTTTCAAAAATTTTAATAATATTGATAACCAAACAGCTTTAAAAAAAAACAAGTATTTAATTTCCTGCTGTAGGAAAAGTTAGGTTAAACTATTTGAAAATCAGTGTGGATATCATTACTGTACTTTATTAAATATTTGAATATATTAAGTTTATTCGTTTTCGCAGCTCTTTACATCAACTCATTTATTACCCTTTCCATAAACTACTTTAATATTATTTCTACTTCCTTTAAGTTCTTTACCACGACCTAGGTTTCGTTGTATTACAACATCTTCAGGGTAAAGACGAATTAAAAATTTTAAAAAAATTATAAAAAATGGATATTTTGGCTCTCATTCTCTCGGCTCATTCTCTCTCATTGAGGATCGCTTGAAGTTATTAGATACATAAATTATGTTTATTATGGATACAATACTCACATGTTCAGATGTATAACGCTTAACTACATCACGTAGTTTCATTTAATTTTGAATTAAGGCCAAATATATATTTCTACAAAATTAACCCCAAATACTAAGTTACTTTAAATATCTAATACGGCCGAATGCTCAATTAAGCGTTATACATCTGAACATGTGAGTATTGAACATAATTTATGTATCTAATAACTTCAAGCGATCTGCAATGAGAGAGACTAAGCCGAGAGAATTAGAGCCACAATGTCCATTTTCCATAATTTTTTTTTTTTAATTTATTTCGTCTTTAACAAACTCTTTCCCCATTTATATGTAAAACACGAATGCTGTAGCAAAACTTTGTACTGCTGCAAAGTACTAATTCAGGACAGTTTTACATGTAATTTCAAATTCATTTTAAGTTTTTAGTCTACGTTATATTACAAGATCTACACTCGTCTTTTAAATATATTACAAGACTAGCGGTTTAAATTTGCAAAAATGGTATAAATTATTTCTTTTTCGAAAATATTCTTCCTAAATCATTGTGTCAAATCATTGTGATAATTGTTAAAATGTAGTTTGTGGTATATTATGTTACAAAGAAACGTTGATTTGTTTGTTATTTGCTGATGAAATATTTTGAATATTTTCTCTCCGCCAAAAAAAAAAAAACAATTTGTAAAATTATTGATTAAAAATGAAATTATTGTAAACTATCAAAACTATGGAAAGTAATAACACAATGCCTCTACTACATATAACTTTACAGTGGTCGTTATTGTGTTTCAGCCTCATGGTTTGGAAAAATTGGACGAACATTATATTGAGATACGCGAAATTTGTATTAAATAACCTCTTTGATTGAAATTTATGTATTATTTAAGTGAAGTATCCAAAACCGTGAACATGTACAGTAAAATTTTATTTCAGATGGTATTACGTGGATTATCAGACATACCGCAAATATCCTCCTAGGTTTCGGTCATAAGAAAATACTTCCAATGCTTTCTTTCAAAAAACAAAATCAGCCGTCAGAAATTTGAAAATTGAGCAAAGGAAGTGCAGGTAGGTCGCTAATTGGTGTAAAAATTGAGTTTTGATACGATATGTGGACTTTAAAATATGCGTTTTCTTAAGATATGTATTCGAACTATTTTCAAATTTAATATTGACCAAAAATTAGATAAGATACGAATAAAACTCGGGAACCCTGGATCCCATGAGGTAATATATATTTATTTAGTAACATTGGCCGATTTTCCTGTAATCTTTATCAAGTTTTCTATCAGTAAGACAATTTTAAAAATTCTCAGGACAAAACTTTGCAGAATTTTTTAGAGAGTTCATATTTTTTGAAAAAAAAAAGTTTTTCAAAATTTACCTATCTTGGTAAGCTAGAAAAAAATTATCATGTTTCTCTTTTTCTTAAAAAGAAAGAAATATTTATATAATTTACCTAGAGATATTTTACGAGAAATATTGTAATATACAATTGATATTACCTACACGCACCTAGCGTGTAGGTAATATTAATTGTATATTACAATATTTATTCAAGTGTTGGTTTTACCCACAACTTCGTTCGCAACTTCATATATGCATAATGTTTTTTCTTTTACATCATTTAGTTACAAGTTTTCCTAACTATATATGATATGTTCTTTCATAAAAAGGTTGTGTGTAACTGGAGAGTCAATATAAATATAATGTTTTGAAATTATCCACGAATCTGGGCAATTCACCTTTTCATTAATTGAATTACGTAAACGAACTTTATTGAGTTGGGAGAGGGAACAAAGAAAACGAAAATTAAGCAAAATCGAACTCGTAATTTTATGGCTTTATAACATTTCATATGAATTATGTCTGTTGAAGTTATTCACTTCACAAAGAGACGTTTATTGCTTGTGCGATCTGAATATATGTCGACGCGTTTATTGCATTTTTAGTCAATATAGATAATAGTAAATTTTTATTTCAGGCTTACATTATACAAAATATTTCCCATTTGGTTGAGCTCCTCTTACGTTACGCTGGTTGATTTTCTTTATTAGAATATTTTACATTCATTTCACATAAATTTGATGCCATTTCCTTTGAATTATGTTAATTGAAGTAATTTTACTTAATAAATAGATGATTTATTATTTGAACGATATAATTATGATAACATATTATATATGTGTACACATACATACTTGTCTATATTATGCGTATATAATTGCCTGCGTTGCATTGAGCTCCACGCACGTTATGCTGTTCGACATTCTTCATTGGAATGTTTTACATTCATTTCACTTCAATTTGACGTCATTTCCTTTTAATTACCTTAATTGAAGTAATTTTACTTAATAAATAGATGATTATTATTTGAACGATATAATTATGATGACATATTATATATGTGTACACATGTATACTTGTCTATATTATGCGTATATAATTGCCTGCGTTGTATTGAGCTCCACGCACGTTATACTGTTCGCCATTCTTCATTGGAATGTTTTGCATTCATTCATTTTGAAATTGAAATTATTTATTTGATGAAACGTTTTAATTAAGTCTTTTGGAATGACTTCATTTAGTAAAAATATGATTGTTACTTGTATGTTTAATATGCGTACGCTTGAATAATTATATCATTGATTTAGTCAACTGTAAAATTTTGTTTCAGTTTTAAAATTATTCAAAATATAATTCAATACTTAAACTCAAAGCCATTATATCACTGATTTAGTCAATTGTAAAATTTGTGTTTCAGTTTTAAAATGATTCAAAATATAATTCAATACTTAAACTCAGAGCCTACAATATTTTACATCTGTTGATATGAGTTTCATTAATCATCTAAATATTTTACTCTACTAATTTAGTGATAACAGTAAACTCTGAAATTATAAAACATATGTCCAACTAGATATTTTTAACTATTATATCAAATTAATTGAAATTATTTGAAATATGTAAGAGTTTCCACGTGTCCTTACGTGTTCAATTAAAAATATGCTTATTTTTCTTGCGTGTATTTTTCAAGAGATATATATCATTCAACATGTACAGTCGTTTTGTGTTTTTTCATAGTAATAAGTGTTGGGAGCGTTGATTACACTGGATGTTTGTCCTTCGGTTCTCTTAGTATTGCGTTATCAATATTATTAAATGTTCGTGTTCATTCATCAAACCAATAAATATAAATTACTTATCGTAAATTTACTTTGTTTACTGCTTCTGATTATTGTGGTCGAGACGGTTATGTTAATTTTCATTTTAATGGCAACGAAATAATTTAATGATATATCAGTATTATTAAAAGAAACATTGTGCTGTCAATATAATCCTCGAAGTGGTAAAAGTAACCTGTTGTTTATATACTTTGTAAAAGAGTCGCAGGTCATATTACGGAATATTATATTAATGGATACTAGTTTATACATCACTAATATCTGCCTGCATTCGTTCGAGTGAACTGTAGTAATGTGGCTTAATATCGAACTAAGCTACAATTTACCTCAGTCCCATGTTTTTCAAAATCCGTTTGCATTCAGTGGTGACATTGTGATTAATTTATAAAAAGGAAAAAATTATGTATATCTGGGGACCACGCTCAGATTTGGAATACCCCGTTTTATTTAATACATGTTAAAATCACACAGAATTTTTCTTATACACAACAATACGTGATTTATTTATCGATTCCTTGAAAACCCCAATTTACAAATTTAACCAAAGCAAAAAACATATGAAAGATGGTTATGAAATAATAACCAATAAGACAAGATATATACAGAGTAATTCAAAACAAATAAATGCAAATATGTAGTAATTTAGTCAGATACCATCTAGCAATTAGTCATAAACTACCAAGCAACATCATAACCTTATTTCTAAAGTAGTCATTGTTGTAGAAGAAAATATCTAGACTTGGTGCATCTCGCAGCACTGCGTTGATTAATCTGAGTGCACGAAAAACAGTTAATTGCTGCAGAGTATTCGTACTTGCTATAGGTTCCCCTCATGTAGCAGCCAGGAGCATTAATGGTTGCTAAACACAAGGTTAAGGATTTATCAATGTAATGATTTAATAATTAAAAAAATGCATGATTAGCAGCAATTCCTACAAATCTACGCGCACTCGAACCTCCATTCCTTATCAAAAACCATCGACATCCTTAATCGAGATCTCGCTTCAATTGGTCAGTGGGCTCATGAAATGTGTCTTTTGGTTAACTTAAGTAAGTCACAAGCTATCATCATTGGTAGTCAAAGACTGACTTCTAAAGTAAACCTACCTAGTTTACCGAAATTAGTGCTAAATAGTACAATAATACTATACAGGTAAACTGTTAAAAACCTGGGCCTACTGATCGATCAAAATCTTAGTTGGACGCCTCACGTAAATGATGTTAATCGTCGTGTTTTCAACAGGATACACTCTTTGAAACGTCTTTAAAATTGTCTACCGACAAGAACGAAAATCTACCTTTGTCAAAGACATTTTTTACCATTAATTGATTATGGAAACGTGTGCTTTTCTGATCTTAATGAAGAACATTGGTGCAAGTTGGAACGTCTTCAAAATTTATGCAGTCGGTATACCTTCGGCCTCAGAAAATATGACCATATTTCTAAATACAGGTCACTTCTCAAATGGCTGAAGATCCATGATCGACGCTAACTTCACATACTTACACTTCTTTTTAATGTATTAAAAAATCCTCATAGCCCAAATTGTCTTAGTGGCAAGTTTAAAGATTTGTCTGCTCATACGGCCTTGGGCTACACCACAACATACCTCTACCACTTACGAAAAATCATTCATAGTCCAAGCAGCAAACATTTGGGATCATCTGGATCCTGACATCAGGAAAATCACGTCTCTAAATATTTTCAAATATCGAGTGAAAAAGTCCTGCCTCTCCTGAAACCTTTTCCTTTGTGCCCTTGTCCTTTCCTGTCTTCCCATTCCAAATCATGTCAATAGTCTTTTTTTACTTTACTTTTGTATTTTTTTTTAAAAATTTTTTTCATCTAATGTGTTTTAAAGAATTTTCGTCGTAAAATCTCTTACAGTTTACCAATTACATTTCAATACAAATTGTTATAGTTGATTGGAAGAGATTGCTCATGTAGCGATAAGTCCGCCATATGTACATCCAACCATTATCCCATTATTTAAACCCAATGGAAATGAATAAGAGTAATACCCATATATTTTATAATACACAAATCTATTAAATATCTTTAAAATTTCTCCAAACTTCTCTTAGCTTTATACCGAGACCAAATGATTACAGTAGTTTCAAGTGTACTAGGGACAAAAGAGTTAAATAGTGTTATGATCATTCGACATCTTAAAAATCGTGGGAATACCGAATCCTAGTACGTTGTATGCTTTCTAACAGGTTTTCACGATATGATCATGAAATGTCAGATGATTATCCATAATTACATCGAGGTCCCGCACAGATGGAATTCTGTTGAGTGTAGTTTTGCCCAGCTCAAAACTACTCACACTATACTCATGGTCACATGCCCTCTTAAAGTCAAAATAGAGTACATCAACTTAACGACCTCGATCCAATTCTCTAGCCACATAATCCATAAAATTAGTGAGTTTAATGAGGGTAAAATGCTTTGGACTTTTGGTAAAATTCTTTTTTCTTCTTTATGCCAGGTTAAGGGGCACCTTGGAATCTTATAGAGTTTTAATATTATTTATATGTATAGAATCATTTGAAATTGATATCAGTTGCTTTGAATTAAGTTTTAACCTGTTGAAGTAATTTCACCTAATAAAAAGATGATTACTATATGTACGACATAAATGTGTATGAACATTTTACATGTGTATATGTATATAATATAAATCTATTTAGAGCGGTCAAATGAAAGTACGAGACAACCCATCGGAAAGAATATTTCTTTAAATAATTAACTTCATAAATATAGGAGTCGGTATAACGTTCACTCGATACGACTTAACGTTAATTATTAACGGCAACTTTGATCTTAGCACACACGCGTGTACTGTACGACGTCCGACATGAACGCTATGTAATTAGGTAAATATTATCACCTTCAATTTCAGTACTTTGTGTTCTGTGTCAGCAAAATTAAATAAAAGTTTCCAAGACATATTAAAGTTTCTTCAGTGGCATATCCTTTTAGGAAAATTTACTTTTAAGAGTATATTCATTGTTCTTTACGGAACCATTTTTTCATCATATTTATGTTTAAATTTTTTACCGTGTCAAATATTTTTCAATTTATAACAGCTGGAAATTAGACCGAGTTTTAATGAGCGAGACACTATTTTGTAAAAATTAAATGCAACGTCGATCAACATTCTGAATTAGCATTTGTAATATGAGTTACCTTGCAATGTTTCCTGTTTCGGCAGTACATATAGTGAAACTGATACGATATTTTCAATATTAGCTTGATTTCTGCAAAACGATCGTTCGGAAATTTTGAAATACTTCATATTTATAACGATCGTCGTTTAGCTTAGCGCGCTAGACCTACTTTCTTAGTTTTTGTCACCCATAATTGTAATGTTAATCGAACCGAATATAAGAAGTTTACTTCCATGATTTCATTTTTGAAGTGAAAACATTTTCTTCACCTTGTTCAACATTTTTGATGGAGAAACACTTGCGATTTCGCGTCAATATGCCAAGCGTGACGTTTTTTCGATTTCCTCGCGGTTGGCCGAATATAGCCGAACGGTTCGACTTCGGATATATTCAGCACCAGGCCAAGAGCAACCGAACGAGGGGAATATATAGCGTCCTAATTTGTAAGTATATTTTCATTTCGTCACTTTGCCCGGTGACTCATTAGCGCAGGGCAAAGTTCTGGATTAGGTTTGGAATGCGACGAAAGTCTGAGTTTAAATCTCGACGTTTGTGTTTTTTTTTCTTTGATATTTTTTTGTGGAAAAATTGTTTATTAATAGGATTGAAATAAAACTTCGTCTCTCTCGGGCTCGGAGTATATTCAGTATATAAAATCCACTTTTATATTGAAGAAGTACACTTTTTCTTTGGACAACTGCTTGTAATTATTATGTGGTGCTTTTTACAGGTACCTGGAAAACTTTTAAAAATTAATTGAGCATGAGTGCATTAATATACCATAGTTATCATATGATATTATATGATGTCAAAACGGATGAAATATGATCAATTGGTTACCAAAGTTTTCACTTCTATAATATGGTTTTCAGCACACCAATTTTTTTATTAGATTATTTATTTTTATTTCGAATTTTGTCAATAAATTTTAATGCCCAGATAACATCAGCAGTTTCGAAAAGGAACTCATTTAATAAAATATTAAATTTGCAGAGAGCGTGCGTCAAATGAAACGATGAGGTGAATTTTTTATTCAAAACGACTCTGTTGCACATTCAAAATATTTCCAAATTTAAAATATTTGTATTAAATCTGGTTAGGAGAAAATTATTGTCACAATTCGGTTTCTTGGTGATGATTCTACAGATGGAAATTCTTAATCTGAAAACTTTTTAAATTCCTAAACATAATGATATAAGATTTTGTGGTGAAGTTAGGAATTCTTAGAATTTCATCATATTTGTTATCTTTTTCTCAGTCCATACGTTAGTCCCACTTTTCCTCTGTCTGTCACAATTTCACAATTTCCACAGTTTGAGTTCTACGAGTATGATATTCTTTAAATTAATGTTTTGGATGGAGTTCATATTAGATTTGTGTCGTTATGTCATGAATCTTAGCGTCCAGTTAATATCGTCTCCTAGTCTATCATAGCTATTTTTTTCAGAAACTGCTTGACGTAAAAACATGCAATTTGGCATAGTAATATAGTACAATAACCCGCATATATTACTATAGCTAACATTAAAAAAAATTGTATTGAAATTTCAGTAGGGAAAATTAAATACTTAATTTTTTTAATCCGTATGTATTGTGAGGTATCATGTGAAATTTATATTTCTAAAATTTTCTAAAATTTTTTTCATAATTTTAGGTAATATATCTTCGAAGATATACTATTAAATATGTAAAATAAACATTATGGCCTCTTCCCCTACTTCCGGCTGCAACAAATAACACAGGGTTTGGGAAAGTTGATGCAAAGGTTTTCAGAAAAGTATAACGATGATTCTAGGTTTCTGAGATGTTCACAAGAATATATATGTTCCTCTTTGCATAATTATATGAGATGTTATAAAATATTTACGGTGTTAGCAAATATAAGAACCCGCGATGCGTGAGCTTGACTAATGCTTAGTCGTTTTGTGCGCAACTCTTAATTTTTATTACTTCTGCTAATGCCGCTATAGAACAAAAGTTATTTTACGGTTATGGTTACAGCAGTTGAATATTAATTATACCGCAGGAACAAACAAAAATCTCGGTTTTAGACAAACTTAGTTGAGTTTGTAATAAATATGAATATCACATGTTCACGTTGCGTCTACTGGGTTATATTTACATTATACGCCGGAACACTTATTTATATTCGATTCCTATTTATAGATACTGTGTGGTAATTGAGCAGTTCATTAAGGATAAACCAGCATTAGCGAAATGTTTTGAAAGGTCCTTCGTTTTGTAAACACGTTGCTATTTTTAGATCACAATTATTGCGATCAATAATTTTTACTGGTGATTTTATGTTGATTATATTTGCCAAGAGACTGAATGTAATTTTTTCTCTTTAATAACTGATCATGTTTGAAGTATTTTGTTCCTGCTGTCCTTTATAACTTTCTCCCTGTTTAAAAAATAGGACATAATTAATTAATTTCCTTGAAATATTTTCATGATTTTAAATTATTTTCAATTTATTTCAAGAGAATACGGAAATTTAATTAATAATATTTAAAATGAATCTACGTAGTCGTGTTTTAATTTTAGCATGATAAATGGCATACCTAAACGATTTTATTGAAAACTTCTTGGATCTTTGGCATGTTAGATCTATTACTTTTTTCTAACTATTTCTGGAGTATGGGGTAAAGGGTAAATAAAGTAGTGATGTTAATGTACGGAAAAATATAAATTTTATACGGTAACATTTTACATGGCATGTAATTTGCTATTGCAACATTTGTTTAAAAGACTCAAAAACCAAAAGATATTTTTAAAGTTTTTTTATCTATCGCGTTATTTTCTTGTCAAGTTATGACATGTAAGCATTTCTAGAATTTTTGTCTCATTATTTGTTTTTAAAATCATGGTTCTAAAACATTTCAAGAATTTTTATGTATTTGTCTCATCACTGTCATATCATGACTAACATTTTTTAAATTTTTATTAATTTTTCTTGTTATTTGTTTGTCATATTACGACGCATAAAAACATTGAAATCGTTGATTTAGTATCCAGTGTAATTTATATGATAGCACGAGGTTGGGCTAAATCAAATGATGGGCTATTTACTGATGTATATTACGTAATGCAATATATATTTTATTACTATGAGCCCGTAGCTTACAAAATAAGATTTTCGACAGCAAGGATAAATGCATCCGTTTGTATAAATGTCTTTGATAAATGCGTGCGTTTGTATAAGTGTCTTTGATATACACAGGTAAATACTAGTTAATAAATTGGAATATTAAAGCTATTATAACAGTTGATTAATGGAGTAATGCAGTTTGGGTGAATTGTATATCTGCAGTTTAAAATTTAGTTATTAGGTTGGTATAATTAAATTGGGGTAGAAATTGATGTAGGACAGGCGTTGATTAGAATTTTGGAATTGATGGTTTGCTAATTTTGACCCTTGGACAGTTTTTTTTATTTGATGACAAAAATACGGTTTCAAAATATTTTATCGACAGGCAAATTGATTCAATGTTATTATTAATAAGAAAACTATTACGAAATAAACTTTCTCAAGACTTACCGATAGGAATAAGACTTTTTGGTCGATGCGATGATGATGACAAAAAAGTGTGTTGTGGTTGGGGTAATATGTACTTCAGAAATGTAATTTCTTTAAGAGTCAACAGAGCATTCAACTGATCCTACTTGACGTTTATTATTAATGGCAGAATTGACCTTACTTTATAGTAAAGTCAATGCGCTTATGTTCGTGTTGATTCGGGAGGTTTGTTTTTAACACGATATTATTAAGTATATGTTTTTGTCCATGCTCTCGGTTCATCGTATTCTGGCTTGGCTTGCTGTATCAGTGAATAGATAATAAGTTTCCAAAATTATTTAACCTGTCTTCAAAATATATTGTGTTTTCATATTAAATTTCACGAGTTCATTGTACTTAATTTTCCGTCACTTAATTCTTTTTCAACTAAAAATTGTATTTAAATGTTGTATTATACTAATCGCTTTCATTAGTGTAATTAGTACAGTAGAGTACATTAGAGGATCTTTCAAGGTCGCACCCATAGTAGATAAGATGGTGGAAAGTCGTTTGCGATGGTACGGGCATGTGATGAGACGGGACGAATGTAACGCTGTAAAAACTGCCCTGGCTATCCCGGACACAAAAAAGGGTGGAGGAAGACCACAGGCCACGTGGTGGACAACCGTTGCCAAAGATCTGGCGCGGGTAAACTTAGATATAGGGACAACTCAAGATCGTCTGACTTGGCGCCGCAATACGAAGAGGGGCGACCCCAAATAAAGGGACGGAAGAAGAAGAAGAAGAAGAAGAAGAAGAAGAAGAAGAATTATACTACATTTGGGGAAATTACATTAAATTATGGATTTCTCCGCAAATAGAGTCAGAGTAGAGATATAATGTTGGTTTTTTAAATATTACAAGATCAAAGTTTCTTCTATGAAAAGTAACAGTTGGATAATTATACTAAGGCTTTGTTACTAGCCAATATTTTTATATCAAACTAAATTTTGGACCGCTTGTTATAAACATAAACAATTTATTCAAATATGTGTCTAATTTAAAATGTAGTTTTAAATAACACTAGCAAATATTAAGAACAAGAAAAATGTCTTACTTAGATTAAAACACACCGACAACTTCATATATTTAGCCTTTTCTTTAATACAATATTTTCAAAAGGCCTCAAAGTCTAACTTAACTTATTTGCAATTTAAAAGATTTGTTTGCTCACGAGCTTGCCACTAGCTCTACCTTTTATAATATATGCCTCTATTTCAACTTCTACTTTTTGCTTTAAATCTCCAATATATCCTCATATCTTACGGCAACTATGCAGGCAGCAATACTTTGGAATCAACTGGATCCTGACACCGAGAAATTATCCTCAATAAGTATCTTCAAGAATACATTGGGAAAGTCTTACTTCTCCTAAACCTTAGTTCTTATTCCAGCTCCTCTATTTTCCTCCCTCTACCCTAAGTTCAATATATGTATTACATTTTTTTTTTAAATGTAACCCATTATAATTGTCTAAAGGTTTTGTTTTTCTTTTATTGTGTATTTTGAATTTTTAATTCTTGTAGTCTACTAAACAACCATTTTATCAAAACTTTTTGTTGTGGCTAAATGGAAGAGTTCTGCTTTTGAATCTCTAGAAATTGTTAGTGCGAGTTAGCTCAAATAATTTTCATGGAAGCTTTATTCAAATATTTGCGAATTTTCTTGAATTTCATAAATTTTTTTAAATCCTTTGTTCAAAAATTATGGAGGTAGGGTGCGACATTGCATTCATTTTAAAATAAAAGATGAATATTTTATTTCAAAATCGATTTTACAGATTTAAATTAATATCATCGATAGTCTTTTTGCAACATTTCCGAAGGCTTCTAAAATATTATTTTCATATAATTTTTGGTTCATTAATTTCAGAAATAAGGGAAGAGATTTATTTATAGCATTTTTTCAGTATACCCAAAATTCTCTCAAAAGTCCAAATTTTTTCAGAGGTGTACTCAAATTTACTACCCAAATTTTAAAACAAAATACATTTTTAGACCTTTACAACTCGTCTTGTCACTTGATACCCACACTACATGTGGAACTTTAATTTTCTTTAAGTACTTTGTCTCCTCCCCTCCTCTGTATAAACATTTTGAAGCATCAGCTATTGGGATGCGTGTGGATTAATGTGCTTTATTACTATGCCAAATTTCAAGTTTCTAAACCAAGATATTGGTATGACAGACATGAGAGCAATCTAACAAAGGTTCTCTTAATTCTTTTGAGGAAAGGTGCCCTAAAACAAAATAGAAAAATAACAATAAAAAAATAATAAATAACAAAATAGATTTTGTTATTTATTAATAAAATCCCAGCCTGAAGGACGTACAGCTATTCGGAATA
Source organism: Druceiella hillmani (assembly GCA_039881145.1). NCBI lineage: Eukaryota > Metazoa > Arthropoda > Insecta > Lepidoptera > Hepialidae > Druceiella > Druceiella hillmani. The sequence continues at coordinate 8,071,925 of JAYKKI010000055.1, forward strand.
AAATATAATTAATATAGCAATATACTTTCAAATATTTTCGCCCTAAGTTGTTAAAAATAGGACACCTCTAGTGGAAGGCTCTGTACTTACTATGTCATAACTAATAACTACTAATATTGTATAAGTAACGCTGTGATTAAACACAGTGGTTCATGAAACCTGACTGCCTTCAAGTATCAAATGTGTCTCTCAGAGGGGAAGGAGGAAATACATGGTCTCATTATTATCTATATTTTTCTTTCCATATACCTGTTTCCTTCCTCCACACCATGCCATTTGTGCATACATATATGTGAGAAAGTGCGTATGTGTATGTATATAAATACGTGTGCTTATGTGCGTGTGTGATTACTTGCGCGCGTGTGTACGTGTTTGCATGCGTGCAAGCTTATATTCTTGATTACGTGCATGCGTGCATACGTGTGTGAGGATATGTGTATCTTTTGATAATGTATAATAATTATTTTAATTTATATTTCAATACTATCCATTGTTTTGCTTATGTTTTTACAGGCTGCAAAAAGTTGCTCTCGTAGCCGTATGTATAAATTATACACATCAAAGTTTTAAAATAATGGTTAGTAATTTCTCAAATATTTTTCACTGACAAAAAACTTTTCCATTCTAATAATGTAAAGATTATAAGAATATTATACAAATATCTCCTACAGAAATGGAAGGTTAAGGAAAGGTGCTCTAGGTATATAAGAAGTATGTAATTATTTTTCACTAAAACTGAAAGGCATATTGGAAAATCGACTTTTCATTTTAAACATAATTCTTACTATACTTACTTCATTAATTTAAAAGAGCAGGCTATCCTATCGACTTGGAAATATGACTCTATCATCACTGCCTATTAAATCTCATAAAAAGTAAGATATAATTAAATGTAACGTAACCAATAAAATTGGCTTCGAGTTTTACCAAGATGAAATGGAAAATTAAATACTAGGTTAGCGTAATTTGTGACATGTGTCCATTTCTTATCAAGGCAGTAGAAAAAATAAATTGAAACTTATTTCTTTTTAAAGAAGCTAATTTAAAATCATCTTTATAAAGTTTACGAGTCAATGAGGTTACGAATCTACGTTTAGGCGTTGTAAATAATCTGGGTCGCTAAAATTGTTCGGAAAATTGTGCATTAGCTAGTAATAAAATAGTGCAGTATCATATCAGTTTATTATATGTCCTCTATTATATGATATGATATGATATGATATTATACTATATAATAGATATTTTTCATATTGTTTTTCATTTATTTTTGTAAGACGAGTAATAAAGGGGTGTTTTCTTCATACTAAATACAGGAAAATATTTAAAATTTATATTTTGCCTAGAAAGGCTAATATAAACACGACGATATAATAAATTTGTAGGCCATAGAAAATTTCAAGAGAAGAAGTGGCATCATTCTCTTCCTTATAATAATTCGCAGTAAATCGCAAACAGCGTATGAAGTATTAAAAATATATGGAATTACAAGCGTAAAATTATCATTTTACATATAGTGGAATTTAACAAACAAATACGTAAATAAAAAAAATAGTTAATTATAATGTATGATATTTGAAAGTTTACTAATATCGCTAAAGAAAGATAACTTTTATTATATTTTAATACATAACACATTTTAATATATTTTATATAATTTTTGATTATTCCTATAAATGACCTTAAAGAAATAAAAAAGAAATCAAGGATAAACATAAAAATATTTTTTCGGAATCAATTACACTCTATAAGGTAAGTTTTATATTTTTAATATCATTAGATGCATATTATTTTCCATGAATACATTGTTAAAAATATCCAATGCGCAGATTCTTTATTGCATTCATTAAATTATATCAGAGAAACAAATATTAAGGAAAAAAATCCCTTTTTATACTGTAGTAAACATAATAAAAAAAACCCGTCAAGTAAGAGTAAAATTCACACCATAAGGCTGTCGTGCACATTTAGGTACTTATAAAGAGTACGTGCAATTTCTATTAAACTATTTATAATCATTAAATTTTCGCAGTATAAATATATCACTCACTATATTTTCATAGGCGTAAAAACACGTTATAATAAACAATTTAATAAACAACTATATAATAAACAACGTAAAAAACGATATAATAAACAACGTAAAAAACGATATAATAAAATAACGTAGTGTAAAAACACGATGTAATAAACAACGTAAAAAACGATATAATAAACAACGTAGTGTAAAAACACGATATAATAAACACGTATAAATAGTTGACAAATATTATTTCTCACCATAAAGGTATCATAAATAAATACTGCCGTGTATATTTTCACAGAAATAATAAATGTACATTTTAAAATACAAAGTTATTTTTGCAGTTGACATAAGTCACTTTTATGGAGTTTTCATAAACTTTTTACGGATCCACCTACATGCCCCAACTTGGTCAACTCTTATAAACTAGTAGAGCCTACTTGGCTTTGATAATATTCCTTTTAATTTTCTTTCATATACAATTATTGTGAATATTTCTAGATAATTAATAATACCAGTTTAGGTGGTAGGGTGTATAGATATGTAACTCTGACAAAAATAGCTATTTTAGAACATAACATTTCGTAAACGGATCCCTGTATTAAAAAACTCTTTTGTGATATACCCCCAATACACCCAAAATTTTTAAAATATTTATTCAATACCCTACACAGTGGGATATGCGAAAAAAATCACAATCACATTGTATGTGGGAGGGGGTACCTAAAATCTTTTTCTTCGATTATTAACAACATTTGTACAAAACATCGGGTGCAATGAAACTGGTCTGTTACGAAAATTATTATGTTACACATCTATAATAATGGTATTGAATATGAAATTACGAAGCCAAATCCTATTGCGACATTAAAACCGAATTCATAAAATTTACACTAAAGATAACCTTGGTTATTTAAGAAATAATATATTTGCATAGAATTCCACTATTATCAAAATGTGATAACACGTTTTAATTTCATTTTTATTTATGGGTTTTATTTATGTTGCTAATACCATGTAAACAAGGCCAATAAACACTTATACAGAAATTTCATCAACTGGAAATGGTTTAAAAATAATATGTTTAAGGTTTTTCCCATTAAACTATACTTAATAGTTAATTTTACTTACTTAAACTAATATTCCTTGTAAAAAAAAGCTTTAATTAAAAGAAAATATTTATTGAATATATTTGGCGTTAATTTTGTAGAAATTCATTATTCACAATTAAATGAAACTACGTGACGTAGTATTATTTTCATATAATAGAAATAATACTACATCATGTAGTTTCATTTAATTGTGAGAAAATATTTAATTAATAAAAATCTGTATGCCTAGACTAGTCGCAGTTTTTTTTCCTTCATACACATCGGCATAATCTTTACTATTGTCTATGTAAACTGTATAAAGGTGAACATTCTGCAGCGAAATGTCAAAAAATGTTTGAAACGTTTCGTCGCATTTTCTTGTCAGTTACCACTCTTCCCCATCATTTATTTATCCTCGACAAAAGATAGCATTTTACGACAGCAATCAAATTGAATCAGGCGAGGCCGCGACGCGCGCTGGTTCAATTCATTCTCTTCCTTCTTATAGTCTTGCCTTCATGTTCGTTTGACAACATTCTTTTTTCCTTCCCATTTGTCTTTTATCTCAAAGGCTTCTAAATTCTTTGACTTTCTGCGACGTGGTAAAGGCGCGGGGTTACACAACGCGTAATTATGAAAAGCCCCGTCGAGTGACTTGTTATAAATAGTGGACGTATCGATAGATGATGTGTGCATATTCACACAATATTCTACCTAAATGAAAGCAGAACTTTGGTTTAAAATTTATTTATCATATTTCTTTTTGACATTTACTTTTCTCTTTTAAGATATCACTACATCAAATTGCCGCATGAAAATTGGACTAACAAAGTCTTTAGCACATTAAATGTATGTACCCATAAGCAACGTTTTTGCCCTATTTTCTCAAAAAATTTACTTAATTTAATAAAGATGTTCTTATTAATTACTCGATTCTAAATAAATGTAATTGTTCAATGAATTAGTTAATATGAAGCTTAGTTTTGAAAAATAATATTTTTCAAGTTGTTTGTTCAGTTGAATTGTGTTTTGAGCAATTAATTTAATAATAACATATGTGGATCCACATGAAGTGAGTTATGTATTCCACTTATGTTTAACTTCATTTAGTGATGACGGTATAAAAATTGGTATCACATAATACTCATTCCTGTCTAAATATATGAACTGTTATTTTTACGTCAATTTGATAAAGGATAATGTGACTTGGAATCAATTTTTAAAAAAAACTTATAATGAAATAGTAGAATTAACTTGTCCGTATTATGAATTTTCAGGAAGAAATGGTTAGGGGTGTATGATATAAATAAAGAATACGAAAATATAGTTTTTGGAATATTTGTCTATCAGTTTCTTTGAATACGCGTCATTTAAAAAATATTGCTTCGAATAAAATTATATTTTTGAACAATGCAAGGATTAACTTGAGATGACATATAGCTTTAATTTTTATTTCATCGGAATTGGTGCACTTAATCAAAAGATATGCGAATTCAGTATTTTTTGAAATTCATTAAAATGTTAATAAAATAACAAAGAAGTACCTAACTACACGACGCGTAGTGATTACACAAACGTATAGTAAATCTATATTTAGATCAATAGTTGGCACTCTGTGTAATTTAAATAGCGCAATGAAATTTTCACTCTGACATTCGTTTGCTAAATGTGTGTGGCCAAAATTGAAGTAGAATGGTGCGGGAGGGGTAGATGTTTAAATGAGCAATGTAAATGCGGGCAGACGTATGATGGCAGACGTTGTTGTTGGTCGTCTCACATACATAAATTTTTTCTCTGAGGTATGTATTCGACATTAGTTTACTTTCTTCCTCAATTTTTTTAGTACATGAATTTCTTGTCAATATTTGGTTGTTTCGCACTTTATCGCCTATACATTTAATAAAACTCTGCGTTCGAGGAATCTGCATGTTAAAGGTATTTAAGGAAAAAGTAATTAGGGGAATTTGATAAAACCCCGAAACAATTATTAAGTGCTTGACCTCAAAACTATTGTTTTTGAAATGCGTGTCCATTTTAATGTGAGGCTGTTTTTTTTGTTTTATGTTGTCATAAGTTTGAATAGAAGCGTAGTTACCTAAACATTTTTACCTTTTATGATTATTATATCAAATGACGTTACATATATTAATATAATAGTTTTTATAGAATATAATTTTTTATAGAATACACGCGGAAATTAAGTTGCTGGCATGGCTAGTTGAAAATAAGAATTGTGCAATTTCTTATATTTACAAATTAAACAATTTGAATTTCATCATTCAAAAATTTTAAAACTTGTAAATTAAATTAATTTATGTAATCAAATTGTACATATGTAACAAACAAATATTTCCGATATCATTTGTTATCTAACGGCAATAGGCGTTCATCATCAATAATTAGGATAATTATATTATGATATCAAAAGTATTCATAGGAAAACAAATTTGTCGAATTGCGTACGTCATTTCGATAAGCTTAAGTACATTTATTTTGGCGGTATTACATAAGGATGAATAGTAAAAATGACATAATTTTTTGATTTGTATCATTAGTTTTGTAACGATAATACAAAACAAATGAGTTGAAAATATATGCTGGTCGAATTGGAAAACCCCTTTTTCTTCAAATTAATATCACGAAACTTTTGAATAACTTATATATTTAAATAAAAAGTAATTTGTTCAGAGAAGTTTATAAACTTATGCCAAATGTATATGAGAACATACGAAGAAACACTAAGGAACTACAAAACAATGAGAGAAATGTATGTAAATGTAGAGCGTGTGTATGTGCATGTGAGTGTGTGTGCGCGCGCGTGTGTGTGTGTGTGTATATTTGCATACATAGAAGAGAAATATTTTTTTGTTTCAATTCAACATCATATAAACAGCATGTTTAAAAATTCGAGCGTTACGAAATTGATTCTAATTTGTTACGAATTAATTTCTATGATGTTATTCTTTAATTTGTATCGTGTTGCGTAGAGCAATATGAAATAATGAAATTTTTTTAGATGCTTTATAAGTACCCCTTACCTGTCTCATGCGACGCACTGAAAGCTAAATATCGAAATTTACCTGGCAGTTCACTTTAGAGAGCAATAGCTATATAGTTATTATGCGAGGCCACTATAATGGTTAAATGTATAGTTTTAACCATAACCTGTATAAATAAATGGCAAAAAAATATGAATTAACTAAGTAGAAACTAGACTACATTTAAAAAAGAAATGCTTAATTACAAATATTGACATGGCATGGTTTGGAACAAGGAAAGGGTAACAAAAGGGAATTAAGGAAGGGTAGGCCTAGGGAATTACAAGAGGAAGAAATGTTTCACATGGCCTTTGAAAACATTCATCAAAGGCAATGTCTCTGGTAGGATCCAGTACATTACAACATTTTGCAACTCAGAGAAAATACTTTTTTGAAAATGCAATGCAGTTGTTTGGGGAAAAGATTAAGCTGGTTTTCAGAACATAGCCCTAAAACCTACGCAAACATATATGTAAATTTGTTGAAAATATTGTAAAGTACTACAATAAACTAATTTTGAAGGCATTCTAATTTTTTAATTTGATTCTCAGTAATGTGAGGATAGTATATATCTCGGCAGTTAAGCCGTGGCAGTAAAAGTATATTACCTTGGTGAGTTTTAGGCGAATCAAATCAAAAATTTTGAATATGCTTGAGGGAGTGCATTTTGCTAAAGACACGTTGTCTAACACCATTTACTTGAAGTTACCATTTTTTCGAGGCTTAAATTTGGATCTATCTGTGGACATAAGTCTATAAGAGATGAAAAAATAGAGTTGGTAGATTATATAAACGCTAGATGTAGTAAATCTGATGTTAGAAAGCAGTCTTTATCTATCAATTATAGATTGCTTGAATTTCATTGAATTAACTAACAGATCCATTTTATGAATCGGCTGACCAACGAAAGCGAAGTCTACTTAGCGGGTTTTGATGACGGTTATTGTAGAGTATACAAAAATATAATGAGCCTATATTTGTAAGTTATCAGGGTAAATATGATAATTACTTTGCATATACCCAAAAATCTACCAATGAAAATTGAAAATAAAAATTAGAAAAAACGTATCTGCTTGATGCGAACCACCTGAAGACTTCGCAGATCCGAAAATAACCTTCTGAAGACTTCGCAGATTGTCAACATCCATACAACTACGAGTTCAAATATTCTAATAAAAGTCGAGGTTTATACAAAGGCTTCACAAAAGTTAGCAAAATATCAAAGTGAGTTATGTTGATATAGGATTGCATAAAAAAGTTTGATGTAGAATTTCGTAAATGCACTGTTGAAATCTAGAAGCACACGTACTGTGAGTTGTGTATTCATAGCTATTGGAGATTTACATGCGGTAAGGTATCGAACAAGTTGAACACGGTCTATACGCTCTAGGACTTTCCGTAGTGTTAATATAGAAATGGGTCAACATTTTTTAGGATGTACAGACAACAATGTTTTTAGTACGAGGTTATATGCCCTTTCTTTTATTCAGAAGGGAAAGTGGCAGTGGCATGAAATACGTTAAATACGTCAGTAATAATGGGGATTACGATATTTAAGATAAGCTTAAGATCTTTGATACTTAGGCCATCGTACCCCAGAGAATTAAATTTTATGACCAGAAGATTTTAACCTCCAAATCAGAGGTATTAGGAAAATGTATCAGAAAAGAATGGATGAGACATTTTCAAAGTTGTTGACTTAGTAGCTATTTTTCAGATCCAGTGATATGGATAGGATTTAGCAACAGTGTAAGAATTACTACTCCTAAAGTGCCGAGAAACTTCCAAATGTTGAGATGTAATACTTGTTCTCAAGCACGTTAAATTCCTACCACGTTTTTGGACTAGCGTTCGTTTCATATTCAATTTTGGCTAAATCGTGCTAGGCCCAAATTTTTTTATGATATAATGACTCCAGCGGTCTGCTTTCTTTTAATTGTAACTTGATTAAGAGGTGTATTTTTATCAAACAATTTGATATTACGCTTGTCGAATTAAAAAAAAAGTCCTCAAGCAAGCATGGTAAGTCAATACTCTTAAAGTTAAGAAAATAGGAAATTTTGCGTGAAAACCCAAGAGCGGGAAGTTGCCTGTTGAAAATGAAAAATATGAAAATTTTGCCAGGTGGAAGGTAAAAAAGAATTGAGAAATCATGAGATTTTCAACGTCCACAATTTCAAAAATGTTTACATTTCTTATATCCCGTTTATAAAGACAAATGTTGAAGTCGACAAATGTAGAATAATCACCGTATGAGATATAATAATATATAACTAGCAATATTATGGTCAAAATCTCTAATATGCAAGGGGGTAAGCGTACAACTCCAAGAAGTGAATTGGTTCTGGAGAAAGTTATTTCTCCATATAAAAATTCCGTTACAGACAAATATTCAGTTGAGGATTTTGCAATAATTTAAAAAGATCATTACAAAAATGGATAGCGTCGATAGTAAGTAATACGAAATATGTTAATTATTATATACAAGTCTAGCGAGTATAAAGATATATCACTAACACCCGTTGGCAGATCTAGGAATTACATGGAAAGAAAAAAATGCCCCGTTTCAAACAGCTGAGTGGAAGTACACGGCCCTTTACATAAAAATAATACGCTAAATTAATGTCTTCCTCCACTAAAGATGTAAAAATTATTTGCTGAATGTAAACAGCGAGTTATAGCAAGGGCTAAGCTTTTAGTTTCTCTACAAAATAGGATTTATAATGAAAGGTTTCGTAGGAAAACTAAAATTACCGACATAGCTTATAGAATTTGGCCGACTGAAATAATAATGAGCAGGCTATAGAGTAAGTCGAATTGACAATTGGAAAATAAGTCCATGAATGGTAATCGCGTGCCGGGAGACCTAAAGTGAGACAGCTTCCCAGACTTATAACTAATAAATATCACGACAGGCTATGCAACCAATACGGCATCAATCTTTGCGGGAGTTTATGGGGACACTCATGTTCAGCACTGCACCTTTTCCGGTTGATAATGATAACGGAACGAATGCAAATTAAACGTTACAACTTTTTTTTAAAATATGGAAAATTTAAATTCATATATCAAGAATAATAATTTGATGGTTGTCAATATAATATTTTTTTATATATCAGAATATTAATCTCAATTTAATTCAAACAACGACGTGAAAATATTGAATGTAGCAAAGTAGTCCTTTAGAACGTACGAAAACAATCATATTACCCATGAACGTTCAAAGATTGAACATAGAAAAACTCGACATAAGAAAATAATTTGCACAATGAACGACCACCTTCGTTTTACTTTGTTGAAGGAAGCTTTATATTTCTTAAGTTTGGTATATATTTGAAAATATTTTCGTTAGTTTTTCTATCAACTAAACCTGGCAATAATAAGTACTAAATATTAAGGGTAATTTCATAGTCATCGCTGTACAAAGTGTGACGTAATCCTAATACCAAAATTGAAGATAGGCGAAATTTCGCTTGTAAATAATTTAGTCATACATTATTAAAAATGAATATTGCGAGTCTGTTTTTTGTTGCAATATTACGCTGTAAATGTAGTAAGTTATCCTTTAATCCAAAAAAAAAAATCAGTAAAGTCAAAAATTGTCCATACTTTCATACATTAGTATTCTTATGTTTTGATAAATCACAAACTCCGTTACATTTTAATGTACTATATATTAATATTTACTTACCAATATAGTTTTTAAAAAATAAATAAAAAATATATTAAATAACATATTTCTTCTGGAAATAGTAAAAGATGTGCATTTTTAAATTTGAATAATTTCGAAGAACTCAAAATATTTTGTAAGATATTGTGATCAGAATGCTTTTATAATATAATCTATTTGTTTCTTTCTTGTTCCATTTAGTAAACCTATTAGTGAAATAAATATGACAGAGTAATTCGTTTAATTGCATTTTAAAATGCATATTTAAATTCAGCAATTTCTTTAAATATCATTTAGTACCAGAACGTCTCCAAAGTCCAAATCAAAGTTTAAATTTAATTACTTAGAGATGACGCAACATATTTTTTCACTCGGGTGATAATGTAAAAGTTAATGAATGAAAACTAATCTAATCTAAGAAAATAATTACCTACATTACCCTATAACCAACAAGATAATACATTACCATCTAATAACAACAAGACAATCATCCAATAACTAGGATTATTTAAGATCTGTCATGGAACCAAAACTATGCTTATCCAGTAAAGCACTCGATGCACCGACTCTTAATTATACGGTCTGGCTTTCCTTTCTTGTTCATGTTAATTTTGCATCTTCGCTTGAATTTAAAAAGCTAAAATTAGATACCTGAAATAAATAATAAACGTGGAAGGATACGATAATCTCGATAAAGTGAAAAGAAAGAAAACTAGTTGATAAAAAGGCGGTAAATTAATTGTGTCCGGTCGTGACAAAATCTCTCATAATTCAATCAAATTACAGCCGTACAATTCTTTCTTTTACAGAAATCCTACCTTTATGGGAACCCATAAGTAGCAAGTGTTTGTTGGAATTTCTAAGCAGTTTCACCACTTGATAACGTAATATCAATGGAAGTGAAATTTGATTTGAATATATAATAAAGTAAAAGTATACTCTCTTGAATATTTATATTTTGAAAACGTTGTGTATTTAGATATTCTCATTTTATTGAATTTGAAAGATTGATGAAATTAATTACCGTTAATTTTAGAGAAGAATGACTACGACGAAAGCAAAATTATAATACATTAGAACAACATACGCCCCAAAAATTTATAGAATTTTTAACCAACAAATTAGTTTCTTCTCAAAACGTCAATATATTGAAAGATATCTTCTACCTCCTACTTTTTGTTAGAATATATTTGGTACTATATCTCGACAAAAAGGTAAAAATAAAAAGACATGTACCAATTTTACTGTCCACTTACCGTAATAATATCAAGTATTGAGTTAACGAATATATACTGCTGAATAGTAGATACGTTGTGTAATACAGAGAGCTTAGGTGAATATACTGCTAAGTAAAAGAAACGACGTCAAAAATATCAGGTAGTAAACTTACTTGAATATACTAGTAAATAGCAAACACGATGTTAAACCTATCAGGTAATGAGCTTAGTGAGTATACTTAAAGTACGATATTAAACGATATTAAAGCTACCAATTAGTGAGCCTACCTGAATATACTGCTAAGTAGCAAAAGAGATATTAAAGCTACCAGGTAATGTGCTTAGTGACTATACTGCTAAGTACCAAACACAATGTCATAGCTATCAGTTAATGAGCTTACGTAACTATATTGCTAAGTAACATATAATATTATAGCTATCAGGTAGTGAGCTGGTGTGTATATACTGCTAAATAGCAGACCCGATGTTAAAGTGATGTTATTTGGCCACCTTACGGTTATTTATTACGTAAGAAATATCCAAATAAAAAAGGAATTTTGGTATGAGAGGCAAAATTTGGTGACAAGAACATCATTTGTCGGCTTCGCCCTTAAAAGAATTGGGATCTAATCAAACACATTTCTAGCTTACAAAAAGATTATTAAGTTAAATATTAAGTAGTAGATAATTAGGACATTTTCTTCTTGAATAATATTATTTTCCTTAAAGTTTTGAGGAAATTTGATAGAAATTCACATTTATTTAGATTTTTCTATTGATGTAGTCTACCTGTTGTCGATACCGAACTTTTACATTTATGTTATTGGCGGGCTACCAATACTTTTGGCCAAGTTTTGTCTTACTTAAATTTTACATTATAAATACATTTTTTTTCATTTACGTGGTACTCTCGTCTTTTCTTCATAATTTTTTCAATTTCATTTCAGCTTATAGATAATTCACCGTCTACCACGTTTTGATAAATTTTCTTTTTATGTTTAAGGTAATAGAATGAATTTTTCTTTTATATATGTATATATATACAGTAAGTTAGTGTTAAAAATACCAATTTTCAGATGTCAGTATTTTAACATTTTTTTAAACTATCCTAATAAAATTGGCAATTCTACATAATTGGCGTGAATCAAGTTCCTAATAGACCAAGTTTATAGATCAATTAGACTTCGAGTTGTAATGAAGCCGATATTGGCTTGAAGTGATCAGTATCCACGCCGTCTTTTTAAATAAGTATCAAATCAGGTACAAAGAGAAAACGAAACAAAAAATATAAGAATATGGATAAATTTGTACATGTTTAATTATTTTACATATGTTTCATAAACATATAATATATTATCAACCAAAACTCTATTAGAAATAATTTTCCTGCATAAAGACTTCACGCGGTGCGGACGTAAAGTTTGATTATGGATAACATATAAGGTATACTAAGGAAGTTATTAAAAGACAAAATTAAATTTATGTAAATCCTTGTTAGAGTAATATAAAAATGCGAATTTTCAAAGAACTATTATATGACTTCATTAGATATCGTTTAACCTTAATTGGTGTAAAGATTGGGATTACATATTGCGTTATAATAAGTTTAGCTTTTACACATTTTTATAAAAATATTATTTTTGCTACTATGTTCAAAAATTGAACAAAAATATATCCCATCTCATGCATCTCACTGCTGAGCCTAATAAACCAGCAAAATTCGTAGCATAAGGTCCGATAACCAAAGCAAAAAACCTTTCGGGGTATGCTCAATGTGTTACTAAAATTTAACCCTACTTTATGATATACCCCCTGAGAATAACACTATAATATCGGACTAGCGTGACCCGTGCGAAGTCTTCGCATTATTATTTATTCCATTATGAAGCTCAGATGACAGATCAAACAAATATTTTACTAAAATTGACATAGAGGCGCAAGTATCAAAAGCATTGAGCTAAAGCGCCACTTTATTTATATGTGAGTGGATTTGAAATTAAACAAAAATTTTACCGACCGTCAATCATATTGACGTTGAGCCGTTAGATGGCAGTATTGCTGTTTTGTGTATATAATTTTAATAATTAATTAATTTGCAAAAACAATAGCAATAATAAATTGTTTAGTTGTGGATGCCGGTAGAGCAAGAAATTATCTATAAAATGATATGTAATTTATGTGGATTAGTTGTGAGGTTTTTTCTAAAAAGGGAGAGTAACATCTTAAAACCTTAGCGTATTAATATATATGATACCGATCCGATATTATTTGAAAGTGCTGATATGTACATGTTCAATTGATAACAACGTTTATATAAAAGGTTAATTCCATAAAACTAATTTATTATTGCTATCACTAAATTACACGTTCACAATGGCAGTGTTGAATGTGATACTATTAAGCCAAACGTTTTTAAAACAATACCTTACTACGTTAAAGAGAAATATTTATTTATTTAGAAGCAAATAATTTTCATTACTTTACAGGTAATATAGCATTTTTCAATTATTTTATTTACTTTGCTATTATTTGCTTTTATTCATTGACTTTCACTATTTCCCTTAGAATAATAGCTAGACATTAATTCGCGTAACATGTATCCTATTTTATATTTGCATAATAATATTGACCTGGAAATTATTCGTAGAGCAAATCTAAAGCTTTTTGCCTGGTTTTACGGTTATCCGACAGCCCGGAAATGGGACTAGCAAGTGAAAAATTTACAAGGGAAAAAATTCAAATTCCTTACGTATCGATACACTTAAATATTATAGTCAAATATTGTAAAAGGTGCAATTTCTCACCTGAGTTAAATTTAAACTAATTTTGTATAGAGAATATTAAAAAATCTTTTTTAAACTGGAACACGAAATTATTTTCATTGTTCGTCATGCTTCATGGGCTGTTAAAATTATTCAAATCCCATAGATGATTAGTTGAGATAAATTTTCGTTTACATCATTATGAAAAAAAAATAATTTCACTTATGTAAAGAAGAAAACTTAAAAAAAAGTAATATTCCTCCCTACAATGTAATTTCTTTGAGTTTACTCAACTCTACGAAAGTGAATACTTTACACTCGACGAAAGTGAGTACGCGTGACTCTACGAAAGTGAATACTCGACACTCTACGAAAGTGAATACTCAACACTCTATGAAAGTGAATACTCGATATTCTACGAAAGTGAGTACTCGACACGCTACGGAAGTGAGTACTCGACACGCTACGAAAGTGAATACTCAACACTCTACGAAAGTGAGTACTCGACACGCTACGAAAGTGAGTACTCGACACTCTACGAAAGTGAATACTCGACACTACGAAAGTGAGTACTCGACACACTACGAAAGTGAATACTCGACACTCTACGAAAGTGAATACTCGGCACTCGACAAAAGTGAATACTCGACGTTTTTACACTGAAATATCAACAAATGAGCGCAACATTTCCTCACATTTTCTCGTCAGTTATGGCTTTCTTCCGTCATTTACTTCTTCTCGTCAAAAGAAAGAATTTTATGACCGCAATCCAATTGAATTGCGCGAGATCGCGCCGCGCGCTGATTCAATTCATTTTCTTCCTTCTTGCCTTCGTGTTCATTTGAAAACATTCCTTTTTTCCTTTCCATTTGTCTTTAATCACAAGAGCTTCTAAATTCTTGACTTTTTGGGTTGGAATAAAAATGTGGGATTGTTATTGCGGAGAAAAAAGCTAAACTGCTTAATTACGAGTAGCTTCGTCGAATGATTTATTAGTAGGAAACATTACGACGTCGGAGCTTAATTTAATATTGCTGTAGCGATTGTACCTAAATGAAATTGTCATTTGCTCCAAAATATATATATTTAATTCATTTCACATTCAGTTATAACATATTTTCACATAACAATTAAACGAAGTCATTTGTTAATGTTAACCGTAAGCTAAATGAAAAGTAACTAAACATATAACTTTCCCGACGAATCCACTTTAGTAAATTAAATGACTATTATTAAATACTATAAAAATCAATATTGAATATTACATACGTTTTTTTATACATTGCATAATACTGTATAGATCAGTTTTTAATAATTGCGATAAATACGTTTTCTTTTCAGATGTATTTGTGCCTTTCTACATGAAGATGCATAAGCACCAACAGTTACAAATAAGTTATTTAATAGCTAATAGTGAGTTGATACTAAATCACGATGATCTATTTATTAAGAATTTGTTTTAAGGATTAATGAAAATCAAGTCATTTCTTTATTATTTTCTCTGCATGCGTTTGAATCGTAAAAGTATCAAAGGGAAGTCAAGAGGGTGGTACATTTATTTTAAGTGGTATTATTATTTGTAGATAAAACAGTACAAACAATTCCCCTAAAAAGCCCTCCTTTCTAAAATTAAAGTGTCATGTTCATAAATAAAGAAAACTATTTTAAAAACAAATATGCATGTACACTCTTTGTAAAGCTACATAATTATAAACTAGTACGATTGCTGTAAACTAAACACCTGGATGTAATTAATGACACAAATAATATTACGTTACTGCTAAGATCACCTTGATGTTATACTTGTAACAGTATTTCTACTAATTCCCTTTTGTGATTATTTTTAAAGCAGCACACCTAGCAGTATGGCGTTAATATTTTTTGTTCATAAAATAAGTTCTGTGTGCACTCACAACCTTGAATACTGAACAAAAAAATTTGACTATTCGCGAGAGAATTAAGCAACTGTTTTCGTGATCTACTTTACCTCAGGGTTCTCAGTAGATTGGAGTAATGTAATTTGAATAAAGAAAGTCTGACTAATTTTATTCGCTTTACTCTACCTCAGAACACAACGAATTTGTATACTAATAGATGCGAGGTTTATCGTTATAAGATAATAATTTTGTGACATATTTATGAAGAAGCTCCGGCTAGAAAAATAATTAGTTTTTTGTATTTGTACATATTTTTTTTAATTTGAACCTATGCTAAATTTAGAATTCGAAATATTTATATCCTAAAGAATTCTAACGAATTTTATAGCCGTTGTTAAATATTGAAATTTTGTTTGCACAAACACCACAGATCGACAAATATATAATCTTGTTGTTATATTTGATAACAGTTTCAAGTTTAAAAGACGGGAACATTTCGTAATATTTGAATACTATTGAAAGTAAATGAAATTTATAGGGTTGCCAAAACAGGAAAATTAAATAATTGTTAATTATTACTGAATGATGTTATCCTATTTACAGTGGTTCAAAAACATTTTTATGTAAAGAATATTGTGGCATTTTGTACATATTAAGACTAAAAAACATTATTTGCAAATAATTTAGGTGAATTCAAATTGAATTAATGTTAAAAATGCATTAATTCACCTCGAAAAGAAACGCGCTTAGTCTTGCCAAAATTGTGATTATGATTGATATTCACAATCAATGACTTAATGATGTGATGTTAATTTCTGAAGATATTGTAATAGTTAGATTAATCGATTTTTTGTCTAGACTATAACCCTATTTAAAGACAGTTTTCAAGATAATAAGCAAATATTTAGTTGCACTGATTTTACTACATCGATTTTTTTTATAAATGCACGTTTTTCCTTTGAAAATAGAAAAATAAATTAACATATAGTTTCAAACAATAACATAAGCTAAGAATAAACAAAAATCGATCATTGCATGCTTTATACGTGTATATGACTGCTGTACTTCCGTATCAAATGTTATGTCATTTACTGTAATGATTTTTGATCAAAAGTGATTTATGTGACTGGAGTAAAGATTTTTAAAATATGTCAGGAACAGAGCAATGGGTTAAAAACGAGCAGCAAAACTGTTTAATGTTACGAAGTGATCATTGGAACACTATGTAAAAATATGTCTCAATCTACCGAAGATCTTTAAAATATCGTCAAAATGCTCAATTCATTGCGTCATTGCGTGTAACTCAAGAATGATACTATTGTATTTACATAAGTTTCTCATCAGGAAAGATTCTTTAAAATATCAATTTTTGAAAACCGAACCGAATGTATAAACTAACCTATGAATGTACAAACCTACAAAACAAAATTGACCTACAAAAAACAAATAAATACAAAATAAACGTCTTCAAATAAATCGCACAATAAGCAATTAACACGATAGTCACGAAATGTCAATTAAAAATATTATTACAGTAACGAAAACGATACGACCGTCATTTTTTTACTGCACTCGTATATTAGAATAATCGATATAATTGTTATTGAATGAAATTTCTGACAAGATTCTCGAATATTTGTGAACCATCTTTTGTTATGAAAAGAATATTTTCGAATTACACGCAAAATTAATTAAAATATTACCGCAATTTAGTAGAAATAATGACAAATATCATTATAGCCAACATTTTCAACATTAAATTAAATGAATCTGTCTCAATATACCAGGGGTCACGTGCCGCTCAAAACGCGGTTTAATAAACGAAAGTGATATGAATGAAATGTGTAAAAGTATAATATTCCGTGTATCAATTTCTGAGTGAATTCTTTTGAATATCATCCATATATATATATATATATATATATATATATATATATATATATATATATATAAGGACTCAGTAAGCATGAAAAAAAAAATGTTTCATGTAATAATTCCATGCAGAATTTTCAGGTTTACTTTTTTCAATTATGCTGTGACTTTTTTCTCCTTACAACATTTCGAGATTCATCAACAAGCATTGATCAACAAGCCCTTATTAGTTTTAGTGAATGATTCAATATCAATGCATATGTCATTTAACCGGCCAAACCTTTTTATTGCTTTGAGTAAGAAGCATCAATTTTTTTTAGTAGGACTTTACAAAACTATGGGACCGGGAGCTTTATTATTTAATAATGATTTGAACTTAATACTTTGGTCGTTTCCAAGAAAAATGGTCCTGACAGACAGACAGGCGGACGACCAAGGGATACCATTAGAGATATCCGTTTTCTTAGAGGCTTCAAATCGAAAACGTAGAATTTTTATTAATTTGGAAACCCGAAGGCGATTATCACTGAAATATATAAAAAAATATATATTTATATTGAAATGTATATTTTTCACCGCGTAATTGCCCGGCATATATTTTACATGCATAGAAATATCGTGTATATATATTATTATCAAAGATGGGCTTTAGAATTATAGCAATGGTTTGTCGATAAACTTTACAAAAACTTGTAGCAACGCTGTTTTTTTTCATAAGTTTGATATAAATAGTTCTAACTATTGTCTCTAGAACCACCTGCAGAAAATTCTTAACTAAATAGATATAATATGCCTACAAGTTAACCTTTAATTGATATTCCCCATGATACAAATAATTTTAGGAAACCCTCTCCGCAAATTATTTGCCCTCTCCGCAAATTTCATATAAATATTTTGATTATTTCTACACCAAATTTCTATGAAACGATTCCTAAAAGAATGACTACAATAGACGAACAGATGGACGTACCAGTGAGTACTCTATTAATAAATGCCGAATGTCAATAGTCATATATGTCACATTGATCACCTAAGGAGATTTGGTATATGTGATATTACATAGACATTAACAAGAAAACAAAGTATTAGAAATATTTACACTATCAAGTTCAGATTTTGTTAAATGTAAGATGCATTGAATACGAAAGTATAGAAATTGAATCATTTGTGCAATATAATTTATTATTTCAATTTACTTTCTGGAATAGATCGACTATAGGACGAGTTTTCTTTGGATCTTGTACAAAGTTGTTTGTTAGAGGATGGATCGCGTATTATCAACCATTTGTATATGTAGACTTGTATAAATGTATGTAGATTTATAATATTCAAGAAACAATTCCATTGGGGTCATATGACAAATCTGAGGATACAACCAGCTTCTACCATTTGTAAATATATTTTTATATATCGATAAAATGTAAAGTTACTTAAGAAAAATTTTTCCGTGCATAATCAAGGAATGCTTATTCTATCAGCAATACAATGGTCATAACTTAAATCATGGCGCCAAAATCAAGCTCTACCCAATAAGTTATCAATACTGTGATTTTTTTATACACAGTCTACCACAGTGTGTCGTCTGGATCTCGCATCTATGTCCAATATGAAAATAAATTCCTGAGATAAACAATGAATGTGGGGGATGACAGTTAAGAATAAAACGAGTAGATAAAAATGATGTAAATAAATTGACTCATTCGGGGTCTCACTCACTCTCAGAACACCTTGCATAAAGCAATCAAATAACAATCGTGAATTTCTTGTCTATCGAGAAAGAATTCTGACTTGATTGTCTCAATTTTGAAAGAATTTTTTTGAAGCTTAAATATTTCACGTACGGAGGTAAAATTCAACTCCAAGCATCTACGATGATACAAAAAAAGGTACATTCTCGTAAGTATGCATATTTTGGTAAGGAATATCACGTATTTAGGTATAGTTATTTTCAATTATTATAATATTAATAATTTTAAATACTCGTAAACTATTTCCTACTTTAATTTCTGGCGAAGAATGACCACCATGAATGGCAAAATCCAAATTTGTTTTGGACGATTTGTTAAATTTATATTCGACGAAACTTATTTCATCTTGTAACGTTAATTAATTGTAAGACATAAACCCGTTCCTATAATATATTTCGTAAAATTTTAGGAGAATATCTTAAAGGTGAAATGGGATACAATAATCTCTAATACGCATTTGCTTTAACAGCTATTTAGTAGTGGACTTATGTGAATATATTGTTGCGGAGCACACATGACGTTAACGTGATGTGGTTTGTGACTTAGGTTATGGTTATATGTTTCAATTTACTTAGCAATCTAATTGTCACATTATTCAGCTTTGACGTCCTAAGTCGTATCAGCATGAAATCCGTTAAAGATGAGAATGGAGATGAAACGAAACAAACGAATATACGAACATAGATTAATCTACATGTGTACTTGTAAAATATTTTTACGTGTATATTTAATTTACTTTAGGAAGCTAATATAAAATAATTTAATTCAATTTGCGGAACAATTGACTAAAAAAGCTATTGTATAATAAACGTGGTAATATCTTAAGTTTGGACAGAAATGGATTTATAAAGAAATAAATAAAAAATTATTAAAATATTAAATTATGTCTGTAAATAAATGAAAATAAACTAATTCTGTATAAGGTACACAATGTCGTCAAAGTCGTATGTTGAGTTGATCACAAAGCATAGGGCTTTTGACTGCGCGAGTGGGGACCCGGGTTCGATTCCCGGTCGCTCGTCGAGCGGGGCTGGACTGGAGTTCTGGTAGGCTGTAACAGATTACTTTCATAACAATTAGTCTGCCATACGTATCAATTAGATATATTGCAGTACATAAAAATATAAATGTTCGAAAGAAATATTTGAATCATTTATTACATTGGTTTCCAAAAAGATCAAATATTTTAAATTGTTTGGCAAATATTCATCGTAGGACTTATAATATTACACTAATATGGAGTAAAAAGTAGCTAACGGTTACGCCACTTCGATTTATTACGTCATATCTTATTTTAGCTTGCCAGTCCATTAACGGAAAGAAAATATATCTAAGTTACGATTTATTTTGCAAAATTGTTGCAAAAAAAATCCTTAGCGAAATGAGGAAAACCATGCTCTCCAATACACCCAACTAATTTTCCGTCACAGATATTCCCCAACGCAAGTATTTGTCTGCTGAGCAATATACAATAACAGACCATCGACATGGTTTTACACTTGAACTAAAAGGAGTACTCAGCCTTTCGTGGAATGTTCCGTGTAAGATTTAGTGACTTAATCGCGTTGAATGTCATATCTTTATTAATCGCAATTTATTCCATATATTCTTTAAATAAAGTATAAGCATATTTAATCAATCAAGCATTTTCCTATTACATCATACTTTACACCCAATAGAGTTTCATCGAAAAAGTTTTTGGTAATCAAAGTTTCCGCTATTACTATTTCGTTTCCGCTATAATTGAATGTATATATCACCTGGGCTACACAACGCATGAGTACGTGTAGGTACCATAGCCTCGAAAAATAAAAGTATGTTTGAGATAAGAAGATAAAGCAAAAATTAAAGTTTCCATTTTTGTCCATCATGTCCATAGCTTCAGTATTGTTTTAGTTAAATCTGTTTATATGGACATATACACAGACAAGGAGATAGATTATTTACGTAAGATTCATTTTAATAATCAAACATGCGAAAGAAAAAAAAAGAAAATACTAAAACGATATCCAATTCTATTTATCTGTCTTGATGTCGTTGCGAACGTGTTAATATATAATCAAGTCACTTTATAACCATATAATCATTTGTCTCCTAACGTTGGAATGTCACTATTTACATATTAAAATTAAGTACCGTGTCAAAAGATCTTTTTATTGTTATGTCTCTGTATGATTTGATTTGACACTAGTTAGTTTGTGATTAATTAATATTTCAAATTTAAATTAATAGTTTATAATTATAAAATTATGCAGAAGTCCTTAACAGTATTATTTTATCCTTAACAGTATTATATTAGTCCTCAACAGTATTATATAGTAAATGTGCCCGCTTTTCTTATAACCAAAACTTCTTTAAACCAAAGTTAGGAAACGACATGTCAATAAGAACTTTTAAAATATTGCAACTTTGTGGAAAAAGATGTTTTATCATTTATGATTAGAAACAAGAAAAAAAAGTGTGTTTCTTAAAGTCTGTTTCTATCTATATGCCATGAAACTTACAGCAGCTCCATATATTGAAATTTGTTTGTAAATATTTACTTGAAAAATAGTATATTTTATTCTTTATTTTACTCCGTTATAATTAATTAATATTAATTTTCCCTCGGCACAGATTAGTACATCATTTAAATTCGGTACATCAAAATACTAGATACGAGATAACATCGTACAGCAAAATTAATCATTAAGTTTTTACCAGGAGATGGATTTTTCCAATTTTTATTTTTGCATTTTTACAATTTTTTATTGCAAGTCTAACAACCATTGAAAAGTGGATTTTTTGATAACTTAAATGCGAAATATTCGTATTAATACTGACTCCAAAAATCTATCACGGAATCTTAAGATCATCTTAGGACTTAGTGTTCATATTCATACATACATATTTAAATAAAAACAACGTCATTCTATAGTGATAGATAAATTTTATTTCTAGAATACAGTTTTTGCATCGCGCTGTCTTCCTCAAATAATTACTTGAAATTTACCAACTATTAATATATTATGATCATTTCGTTCTTTTCAACGTCACTCCTTCTGACTGGTGAACAATTTCCGTTTCTCTGTTCGCTATAAAATCGTAAGAGCATTTTTGACTTCAAGCAGTATTTAATGCTTGAAGTCAAAAATGCGATATCGTGTAAATAGAGCCATTGCAGATAAATATCTTCAATCAATATACATAACCCGACAACTATGACATACATTAATCAAATATTTTTTGTACATGTTTTAAATATATTATTCGTAAAAGCTCTCTAGAGATGAATTAAGCAACAGTTTATACGCTGAGCGTGTTCGTAGCAGAATACTCTGGATAATAAAAACCTACATTTTATCGCCACACTTGAAATAATATATCACCGGAGCTCGGCTTCTGCTTTCTAAATTACATATATTTTCCTTTTTCATGAATTGCTTTTCCAGAGAATATTCAGGTTGTTAAATATTTGTATAGGCACGCAAAGTGAAGCGTTGGTTAAAAGTAGGATAATGGAGTAGAGTAACATTCTCATTAAAGTAATTATAAAGCATTATCGCAACTTACGCAAAAGCGTTAAGAATATTATGCAAATAAAGGAAATAACACAAAGTGAGGAAAATGTTGTATAAATACAATATAAGAAAAATTGACAATTTTCATACTAAATCAAAGGTATGAACAGAAGCCTCATCTATTTTTTTTATGAAATACAAAAATTGTAGGTACGTATTGAAAATGGCGTCACAAATTACTTTTTTGGGGTTTCGTACCTCGAAAAGAAAAAAACCAATTCAAATTATTATATAGTTTTCTAAGTTATACTAAATTTATCTGTAAAATATAAAACTTTGTATTTCTAGCTGGTTCTTAATTCTTCTTTTAATTTTGTTTTTAACGAACAGTAATTTTTAATTTTTGAAGTAAGAATTGAATGAAAATTAAAACACTGCCACAAGAAAATAAAAGTAAATCGTCAACAGTAATCAAATTAGTTTTACGTTCTTTACTTATCCCATTTCACAAGCCGAAGCTATAACCTATAATTATCATAAAAATGTAGATTTGGCGTGTCTGTGCATTGAAGTTATTACAAAAAAAATTACTTAGGTGACAAAATAAAGGTAAAATATTATAAAAATACAGTTTTTTGAATTTTTGTCTGTTTGTTTGGAAACGCATTACGTAAAAACTACTGACTAAATTAAGATAGAGCTTACTTTGAAAAACATACTTAAAGTAAACTTTTTTTATTTCATCAAAATCGGTTTATTTAATTAGAAGTTACGCGAATTTAATATATTCAAAATTAATTTCTTTTGTATTCATGTCGCATGTACAATAAAGAAGTGCTTAGCAACTCGATGCGTAGTAAATGCACAAATATACATTGCATCGATTTGCCTTTGATGCGCAAAGGCAAACCCGATTCAACCAAACACTACCAAACGCAATTATACGTTATCCGTCTCAAATCTAACCGATAAAACCCAACCCAAACCAACACCACCCAACCCAATCCAATTCAACCCGAATCAACTCAAACAAACAAAACCCAACCCAACCCAACCCAAACACAACCCAACTAAATGCAATTCTACTTAACCTAGCCTTAATTAAGGAATTTTTTACAATTCCTGGGAAATATAAAAAATTCCAAACTAACTTAGGGAATATGTAAGAATTAAATAACAGTTTAACATTTCAGTACAAAGTGAACTTTTTTGGTAAAAGTTTATATTTCTTATTGTTACAATGGATGGGGTTACCCATATTCATTTTACAGTTAATCATATTTTCTAAAGTTCAACATATGAATAAAATCACGAGCATGGCTAATTTTATAAACACGTTAGCAAATCAAATTATATTTTTTTAAATAATTAATCCAGAGATTTCGAATATACTACGAAAGGTCATTGATCACGCTATTCCAAAATTAAAATAAATAAATCAGTGTTGGAATACTATATAAAAAGTATTAAAATACATAATAAATGCAGACGCAGTTCATTGAGTTTATTAACCTAGATTATCAACAACTTAAACTACACAAAAGTGAAAACTTTACCCTGAAATACCAACAAATGTTTGTAACATTTCCTCACATTTTCTCATCAGTTATGACTCCACTCCCTCATTTTCTTCTCCTCGTCAAAAGAATTTTACGGCCGCAGTCTAACTGAATTGCGCGAGGCCGCCCCGCAAGCTGATTCAATTCATTTTCTTTCTTCTTACCGGCTTGCCGTCGTGTTCATTTGACAATATTCCTTTTTTTTCTTCCCATCTGTCTTTTACATCAAAGGCTTCTAAATTCTTTGACTTTTTGGTCGGTGTGACAAAACGGGATTATGACTATGAAGACAAAAGTAAGACCGCGTAATTTTGAGTAGTATATATATATATATATATATAATTTTTTTTTTCCTTACAACATGTTATATTTTGATTCAATTTTTATTTTCCATTTTATTATTTTTCTTCTTAATATATCAAAATGGTTGACGACACATTTAAAATTATTGGATGCATAAATAGCTATTGGATAATGGTGAGCATTTTTAAAAAAATAATAGTAACGACTGTAATAATAATTAGACATTAAATCTTCAACAGAAAACTATTCCTGTATTTACATATAACAACCTATTAACGGTTGGTATACTTCTAATAATCACAAAGGCAGTTATTATACTTGAGTCTTTCAGGCCATACAGTAAGGCACATTTGAGGCTCACGTTATATTGGAATACATAACATTATTCACGTAAATTAAAAATAGATATCTTTATTTGTACCAAGAATCCCATTACTCTTGGCACTAACTAAATCATTCTTATAATATCTAACTTAACTAGTAAGTCATTCTTAACTGCATTTAAATCTGTTCTCTTAACATCTCAAAAATAACTGAAGATATTTTAGAAACCAGTACCCATTTCTTGTATTAACTGACTCGTTACCAAATTTCCTATGTGCAAAATACATAAAAACATTTAAGATACACTTAAAGTAAATTTAGCAGCTGCTATGATGGAAAGCGCTCAAGGAACTTGATTCAATAACTCATGACGTCATGAAAACTAACGTTTCAGTATTGTGCGAGTCAATATATCGCCATAACTTTTTGTATGTTTTGGGATATTTTATAGGTTCTTTAAAAACTATTATCAAAAAATGCCAGCACACATTGTCATCATCACCTTTTTTAAATTAAAATCCAGTTATGGTAAGTATAATTACTTATCCAATTACGCAGAAATAAAAATGTCGATTGCAATGGTAATTTAATGGTTATATTATTTATTTATTTATCTACTTTAATGTATCTAATTAATATATATATATATATATATATATATATATATATATATATATATATATATATATATATATGGCGGACTTATTGCTACGAGAGCAATGTCTTACATCTAAACAATAGGACCCATTAAGCCCCGCTCGACGAATGGCTGGGAATTGAATCTGGGTCTCCGCGGTGCGCCGCATCGTCACAGGCCGTATGTCTTGTGATCAACCTAACAAACCACGGCGATGACATTATTTTGCTAAAATTTTATTTTTAGATGGGTGTTCTATGACAACAAAGCATTCAAACGTAATTATGATTGAGAGTATGTTAAAAATAAAAAAATTTCGTTATTGGAAAATAAATTATTTTTCCGTAATAAAGACTCGAATTAAAAAATGTGATAGATTATTTTCATCCTATATTTTTCAAAGAAAAAAAGAAAAAAATTTTTTTGATATGCCAACAAATATCCAACATGATCACCGTATTACATCACAAATTATTTAGATATAGCCACCGATTATATACGTTTGCTGGGGATCTGTGAGAATAACAGATTATACAAAATTGTCGGAGAGTCACTATAATTTGATGGCCAATCCTGTTTGACAATTCCATGATAGAAAGTAATTTACTATTTATGACTTCACGAAGAAAGATATATATATATATATATATATATATATATATATATATATATATATATATATATATATATATATATATAGATACCTACAAGGACATCTAATTATGCCTATGTATATATAGGTAAGTACGTACTTATATACAAAGTGCGTGGCCTTATTTTAATTAAAATTTCACCTTATTTTACTCCTGACTACTCGTTAGTATTTGTTGTTTAAAGGCAAGATAAGATATTTTAGCAAAATCGTAACTACATAATAATGATTTTTAGATTGACTTAGCGGCAAGATGGGTACAAAAACGGTAATTTGTATGGTTTACAAAATCGTTGTCTTTAGTGAAAAAAAAATTAAGGCGCTATAACCAAGGAACTCTTTTCATTAATATCTTACGTCTTATATTAGGGAGTAATTTTGTATTTTTATTATTATATGAATTATAATTACATTTGAATGTTTCGTTATCATAAAGAAAATCTATGAAAAAAAAACTTAAGAAATGTATTAAATTTCCAGTATAATCAGTTTTCCTTTCCACTAAATAAAACTTATTTGTATCTCAGAATAGTCACACTTAAATAAAAAGTTCACCGTGTCGCATCGCTGCAGTGACACCGCCTGGTGCCCAGCATGCACGTATTGCAATACAAAAATTTATTATCACAACAGAATTAAGTAAATTAATTCTGTTTTTTTTTTATTACAAATTTAAGTAGCATTTCTTCATACATATGCACCATAACATGCAAAATGAGTAGCTGCCGTACTTTCCCCCCACCAATTCCTGGAACTAACGAAGTAAAACCAGGGAAAAGAATCTGACTTATCGTTATTTCAAAATTTCATTTTCATTGATTAGGATATTGCTGAATAACAATAACAGTTAAGTAAGGGTCTTTTTGTACTTTTTGGACATATACTAGGTAATATCTTAAGGCATATATATATATATATATATATATATATATATATATATATATATATATATATATATGTATATTAACATTTATAAATAGAGTCATAGAAAAACTTTGTAGCCCTATAGTTCTACACTTACAGTTTTTTTTATGTGAAGATAAGCACAGCTTATGTATAAATTGGCGGCCCTAATAATATTTTGACTTTTAAGTTTAAATCTTGATAATCTTTTATATAAGCAGAAGCGAGTAATCAATAATTTCTATTGTCGATTATATGTGTATTTCTTGCAACTGAATTATATAAGCTCCCTCTTTAACATTTATCTAGATATTTTATAAGGGAATGCACTTTTTTAAAGAGTTTAAATTACTTTCATCCAGACAATAAAACAGTTAACGCTTTGCTGTTTTTAAATATGATATGAAACCAAAAGCGGATTATAGAATTTAGTTTCCACAAATGTCGTTTGTTGTTTTGTGAAACAAACAAGAAGCGTGGTAAGTGTTTTGACACAAATAACAAATAATATTATGGTTCTACTAAAAACGTATATAACTTGCGTAAAAGTGATAATTTTGAAGACGGTTTGTATAAGCAATTCTCCGAATTCTCTGGATCTCAATACTGAAAATCCTATAACTAGAATGTTTATGGTAAAAACTATTTTTGCCATATAATTTAAGAAATACTGTTTTCTAGTATAAATAGATAGTTACCGGTAACGTATTTTTTATAAATTTGCTTATGGAAATGGTGTAACTTTATAGACATTTTTTTTAAGAAATCAGGTAGAAGTTCAATCATTTTACAAAGGTTCCAAATATTAGTAGCCATATTGTCTATCTATACTTAGCCTTTCTAGAAGTCGGGGACATTTCTTAAAATGCCCAGATACTTTATAAACACGCGGATTAGACAATCTGTCTGCAATATATATATATATATATATATATATATATATATATATATACATATATATACATATGTTTTACATTATATTTATAGGGTTATATCATTTTTATTCCTTTCAATCATTTATGAAAATGTAATTCCATTTATGTATTAGATTTAAGCAAGAACACCGGTCTTAATTAAATCTAAAATGTTATATAGCTTTGTAACATACATCTGTTTGATCGATCTATATTATAAAACTATATGACACTTCGTTTGTAAATGGCACCTGGCATACGCCTGAAGTGGTGTTGCGGTTCAGTAACGTTCATTGCTATGCTAGGTATTGTTTCTTTTCTTTGAGTTTTGTGGTACTTGCTGTATCACTTAAAGTAATAGTGTATGAAAAGTTTAGAGGTATTAAATATACCTACAAAGCAACATGCTACATATCCTTGATAATTCGAGTGATCGATTGTCAATGATATCAGAAGTAACAACCACCACAATACATGAGAGCTACATAAAATACATAAAGTAATAAATTTTCACTTTCCATCGGAAAAATATAAGAGTTTAAAGGATTCAGAAAACGAATTACATATAATTATTTTTCATAACTGGACCTCGTGTATAGACCTCGTGTAAAAATACGATACAACCATAAGAGGGGACCAGTTTTTTTTTATGAAATATAGATTTAATTTCATTACTTATGCGTATCTACCGAATACAACCTTAAAAACATTTTATATTTTACAACTTATATTCTAATATATATTGAGTGTGTATCAACAAAAAATTATTTTCAACGATATCAGAAGTAACAGCCACCACAATACATGAGAGCGACATAAAATACATAAAGTAATAAATTTTCACTTTTCATAGGAAAAAATATAAGAGTTTAAAGGATTCAGAAAACGAATTACATATTATTATTTTTCATAACTAGACCTCGTGTATAGCTACGGCCATTAAAAGTACGATAAAACCATAAGAGGGGACCAGTTTTTTATGAAATATAGATTTTATTTCATTACTTATGCGTATCTACCGAATATAACCTTAAAAACGTTTTATATTTTACAATTCATATTCTAATATATATTGAGTGTGTATCAACAAAACATATTTTCCAAGAAAAGAATTTGTTATATGAATGTTCTAAAAAATGAGCAGCCTTTATAATGATTCAATATACGGTTAAGTATAAAAATCTTTACATAACAAAAGAACAGTAGAATTTTTTATAAACGAGAATTTGTCAACTCGTAATTTTATGAGTCAAATAAATATACATGACTTGTAATGTAGTATTAAACGAATTTATAACCAAGATATTGTTAATTGCCTATATTTACTCAAAATATTTGCAAGGAGCAATCTAGCCCAACGGAAATAAGAAAAGTGCATATCAGTGCTGTTGTGCTATATTGAACCATGGCTAAGAATGCAATAGAACTGAAAGGTAGTTATATATCTGGTAAGTTAATATTTTTATTGACCTTTATCAAGCTAAATAATCAGTTATCTTAATAATTTAACAAAACTTTCTCTTATATGAGCTATTTATCACAAATTTATTTCTGTACAGTATTAATTTATTTGCTATTTTATCACGTTAATATGTTGAAGTTTGTTGTTACGTTTACTGTGGATGTAAATAAAAAAATATATAATTTATTATTAGAAGAAATATATATGTATATTTGCAAACTTAACCATTTAACTGAACCTTAAATGTTAACTTAAAAAAAAGGTTAATTAAATCAATCCTCCATACCGGTGTGTATTCCTGTATTTTGTTAAGCTACTTTCTTATCGTTGACTTGACTTGTGGTGATAAATAGAGCAAAAACCCAACATCGTCAGAAATAATTCAAAAATGAAACATTAAACTCGTAAAAAAATTATATTGTCGTAATAATTAATTCCTTTTGTTTAATAAAGTAACTGGCTCTTTGGCGTTAATTACAGTTTTCTCGAAATTCTCTCCTTAGACAAAAGTTAATTTACAATGTGCTGTTATTGTAAAACTGTTTCTATTAAGATTTGTTATCATTAAGTTAAAAAGATTTCAAAAATAAAAATAACTTCAAGTAAAATTATTCTTAAAATTTTTGATGATAATTGAAACGTAATTTGCGGCTTCAATAACAATGAAAATTAAAGAAATTTTATATTTTAGAGAAAACTTCATAAAAAAGCATAACGCGGTTTCTAAACCTGTTTGTAATTATTTCTGTAGACAGTAGAAATTAATTGGATAAACCCTACTATTTTTGAATGAATCTTTCCAGAATTTTGGATTGTTGCTATCCCGAAAAAAATACAGGAGTTTTATTTATTTATTAGCTTTTATGTATAGTACATATGGCGAACTTATTGCTACATGAGCAATCTCTTCCAGTCGACCATAATACTTTGTATTGAAATTTAGTTAGTAGACTGTAAGAGATTTTACAATGAAAATTATTCATAGTACATTAGACAAACAAAATTTAAAAAAATACAAAAGTAAATTAAAAAAGAAAACAAAATACTGACGTGATTTGGAATGGGAAAGACAATAAAGGGCAAGGACACAAAGGAAAAGGTTTCAGGATATGCAGGACTTTTTCACTCGATCTTTGAAAATATTTAGAGACGTGAATTTCGTGATGTCAGGATCCAGGTGATTCCAAATTTTTGCTGCTTGGACAGTAAAGGATTTTTGGTAAGTGGTAGAGGTATGTTTAGGAATAAGTAGGGTGAGCGAAGTTTCAGATCGTAGCCCAAGGCCGTGAGCAGACAAATCTTTAAATTTGCCACGAAGATAATTTGGGCTACGAGGATTTTTTAATATGTTAAAAAGAAGTGTAAGTATGTGAAGTTGGCGTTGATCACGGATCTTCAGCCATTTGAGAAGTGACCAGTATTCCGAAATGTGATCGTATTTTCTGAGGTCGAAGATATATCGGATGCATAAATTTTGAAGACTTTCCAACTTGCACAAATATTCTTCATTAAGATAGCACACGTCTCCCTAATTAATTAATGGTAATAAAAGCGTGTGACAAAGATAGATTTTCGTTTTAGTCGGTAGAAAATTTTGAAGACGTTTCCTGTCGAAAACACGTGAAGAGTGTATCCTGTCGAAAACACGACGACTAACATCATTTACTTGAGGCCGTCAATAAGATTTTGATCGATCAGTAGGCCCCGGTTTTTAACAGTTGATATGTATGATATTATTGTACTATTTAGCACTAATTTTGGTAAACTAGGTTGGTTTGTTTTATCTCTTAATTGCCTATAATGTATTTCTAGGAATAATCCCTATACACATTCCTCCCTCTTACAACCCACCTATGCCCAAAAAGAGTCATGAACCCCTACTTATGGAAACTAGGCTGCATGTGACGTAATATGACCGATTTTTAATAAATTAAACTTGGTCGCATAATACATCAAAGCAAAAATTATACATCACCTTAATTTTCAACAGAATCTTTACGATTTGTTATAAACATATTCTCTGGTTTGCAATTGACTAGCCCTAGTACTGCTTTGCCATTGTCCATTTAACCATGAAAGTTCGTAAAACTTTTCTGCTCGCTATAACTCCCTACACAAAGGAGGAACGAGCCAACTGCCGACTTGATTTAGCCATAAAATCTGATCACAAATGGTGAAAATATCTACAACCAATTTAGCGGCAACAAATGGTGGCTGTAAAATTTTAAGCCTTCACATTCGAGACAGAAAGGAAGGTTTGCTTTATCGCCAAGAAAACCTTTTTATACGTAGATACTTAAGAAAAATGTATGTTTGCGAGTAGAACCTGATTGAGTAGTTTCATTTAGCACATCGTATAAGAGAAGTACCGAAACTGTAGTTTCCTTAGCATTTGTCTTGATTCACTGTAGATGTATCTTATTCGTGTTTTGTTGTATATATTGAAATATTTCATATTGTCTGTTGTATGACTTGTCCTTAGAATTACGTTTATTAATAGAATAAAATATTTAAATCAAACATACACATTTATTAATAATTATACCCAAATTTATTGAGAGAAATGCCTGCCACAAACAGTTTATACATATATATATATATATATATATATATATATATATATATATATATATATATTTATATGTATGTATTAGGGTGTCCCTTATTTTTCAAAGTTTTTATTTTGTAACGCATACTTTCTAATTTTTTTCATATGGCCATAAAACACTCGAAAATAAATATTTATCTTATTTGAAGCACCGCAACCCGTGCCGAGTTGAGCGCGAAACATGTTCATACAAGTAACGCGGATGACGGGCGCGTACTCGCTCTTGCAGTCATTTGTTTCCAAGTTTTCACCGGCGTATCGCTTAATTAACGTGCATAATAGTTTGTTTTCAAGATGTCAGTGAAACTTAGAAGTAATAAGAATAATATTTTCTTGGTTGGTGAGATAAATCACCAAATAACGGGTGCAAAGTTGCCGTCTAATCGTCAAGTTCTCTCAGTTCTGTTTTTTAATATTCGCGAGGTAAAATTGACTGTTAATGAAAGTGCAAATCTTGTGATTCATGAGTGCATCATATTTCGGGAAAAAGTCACCTCTATCCACATAACAGACACCTCTATCTAACCTTCACGAACAGTCTACCAGTTCTGACGAAAGTTTGGAAGAAAATTTACCTTCCACCTAGCAATCGCAATCCGTGACTTCGCTATCTGCTACAAAAAGAGGAAGGACGTGTTTTATTACCCTTAAACTAGTTGCAGCTTTAGATAGATGTCAACTAAGTGTAAGGGATTCTGTTTACATACTTCAGGCTGTTGTAGAAGCACTTGGTCTCAGTTGTGAAAACTTTCCTATCAACAAGTCTTCTATTCAACGAATTCGGACCCAAATGAGAAAAGAGAGAGCAGAATCGATAAAAACTGATTTTTAGAACAACGTGCCTGAAATTGTAACTATTCATTGGGATGGAAAGCTATTGCCCGGTTTAAATGTGACAGGTTCAAAAGAAGAACGCCTGCCAATTCTCATTTCATTCTGAGAAAAAGACCAACTTCTAGCAGTGTCAAAACTCGATAGTTCTACTAGCAAAGATCAAGCTGAAGCTGTTTTAAATGTTCTTTCTGATTGGGATCTCAATGACAAGGTACAGATTATGTGCTGCGACACAACGGCTTCTAATACAGGCTGCTTAAACGGGGCTTGTGTGCTCTTGGAGCAAAAATTAGAAAGGGAATTGTTACTTTTTGCTTGCCGACATCATATGTATGAAATAGTACTGAAATGTGTGTTTGAATCGAAGATCCATCAAGTTACTAGCAGTCCCGATATCCCGTTATTTAAAAAATTTAGAGACAATTGGAAGAACGTTAATGCAACTGCTACCGAAACATGTACTGATTTCGTAAAGAAATATTTTTGTGAAACGATGATTAACGAACTTATTAATTATTATAAAAAAGAACTACTGAAATCTATTATACGTGACGATTATCGGGAGTTGATTAAACTGTGTATAGTGTTTTTGGGGGGAGATAATGAAAAGAAATTTAAAATCAGACCACCTGTTGCCATGCATCAGGCAAGATATAAAGATATGCTTGCTGCAATCACAGTTTAAAATGGGCGCTAAGGACAAACGAGCACTGCAAGATGTTTGCTTATTTATTGCAATGGCTTTTCTAAAGCCCTGGCTTGAGTGCAATTTGGCGGTAAAAACCCCGAATCAAGATTTATGTTTGTTAAAAACATTGAAAAACTACGAAAGAGTCGAACAAGTGATTTCTAAAGCAGCTCTGACCAAGTTCAGCTAACACTTGTGGTATTTATCAGAAGAAATAGTTTCATTTTCATTATTTGATGATGAATTTGATACACAAACCAAAGCTGATATCGTATCGAATTTACAAAGGGAAAGTTTGTATGATTTTGGGAAGAGATATATTCCATCGAAGGAAGAAATATCTGCTTCTTTGTACGGTGAGTTGAATAAGTGTTTTTTTTTCATTTTATCATTAGAAAATGTGATAATTTTGTTAATATATTTCTTTTATTGTTTCAGGAAAACGTTTGAGTGATTTCGTGACCATCAAGAGCACAAATTTATTATCGCGGTTAAAAATTGATAACGCTTTTCTCCAAGAAGACGACTCTTCATGGGAACAAATCCCTTCCTTTCAAGAAAAAAGTTATGCACTTAAAGGCAATCAATGACACAGCAGAGAGAGGCGTAAAGCTCATGCAAGATTTTCATGGATTAATAACTGCTGCAGAAGAACAAAAACAGTTCTTGTTACGTTGTGTACAAGAACACAGAAAGTTGTACCCAGATTGCAAGAAAGATACTTTAAAAAAAAGTATCCTCAATCCTGAATTATATATCTTTTTCAATTTTATAAATAAGTACATAACCTAAATTAATCTTCCCCTGTTTTCTATTATAAAATATGTATTTTGATCATAATATAGCTTACATGCAACTAAGCTTTCTAAAACCGTTGTTTA
Organism: Druceiella hillmani; assembly: GCA_039881145.1. Classification (NCBI taxonomy): domain Eukaryota; kingdom Metazoa; phylum Arthropoda; class Insecta; order Lepidoptera; family Hepialidae; genus Druceiella; species Druceiella hillmani. Next base: position 8,106,485 of record JAYKKI010000055.1, read on the forward strand.
GAAAAAAAATTATGCCTTGTCGGCATGGGTTGCCATTGTCATATGACGATGAAATTTTGCACGAAGGTAGCCTTTAGTACTATAAAAGGAATTAGAGGGTATGCGTTACAATATTTAAAAGAAAAAAAAAATCGGTGATATAAGGGACACCCTAATATGTATGTATAATTCAGGATCAGGAATTATAAGTGCCTAAACCACGAGGTTACCAAAATCACCTCAGTAATAAAATAAATCTAAAAACGGTTATATAGCAATTTTCTACGTATTTCTTCTTATTTTGAAATGTTCCTTGAAAAATAAAGTAAGACATTTGTATTCTCTTCAGAAAGCTATATTCAATGACACTTTGACCTCTGGATAGAAAAATAAATTTTGGTCTCAATTGCAAATGTGCAATTCATAATTATCACACGCATTGAGAGCGAAACATGTTTATACTATCGTACACTTTTTAACACTATTTAATAGAAAAAATATGATAAAACCGAAATTGTGTGTGAAGGTAAAATTATGTTTACCCAAAATATTATAAGCTTCGTTTAATCTCGAAAATTCTAAGGACACCTGCTAAAACGAGAAAACAGCAGAGTGTGCCTTTTGATATTCTAGTCACAATTTTAAAATATACAAAATAAAAATAAAATATGTAGAATAAATTATGAGGTAGTTGAAGGTATTTTTGCTAATAGTGTTTGAACTGTAAATATTATTTTTCTCAGTGACGTCTTGTGAATTTATATTGAATAGTAGTCAAATTAATCAGAAAGTGTTTTAATTATTCGTTATATTAAAGTGTACAAGTAGTTTTTGTAATAATTTTTGGAAGTATAATTTCTGTTTAATTACAGTGAATCTAAAGGCTATGATCGTACCGGCATGGCTATATATTTATGTCACTGGTACGTATCAAACACATATTTCAAAGTACCGCCTTATTTCTTACTTTTGAAATATTTATTGTATGCTTTTCTCTTGTTTATTTAACATTTACGGTTCGATGAACTACTCATTTTGATTTCGTTTTGCTTTTTATTTAAGTTTCAAACTTTGACAAAACTTTGCGGAAAGCTGGAAAATTTAAGTAAAACTTTTTTCAGAACGTTTCTGGAAAATAAAGGAAATTTTTCGGAAAATACGAATTTTTATTAAAAGAAAATCATAGAGAATAGAGTACTATTAAACTTCAAAAGAATGGAAAACTGCTAAATATAATACCAACTTGCTAAATACCAAACCACATGAAGAACGAACCCATACTTTTTTTGGATAGCGATGAGTGTGGTAATAAAACAATTTTTGTTATGTTTCTGCTATCATTTATTGCAACTGGGGAATTATTTAACTTAGTCTAATGAACGATGAACAAAAACATTATAGAGTTGAAACAGAAACATGAAAAAATAGGCATGGGTCGTTCGTAATTAAAAGTAACAACTGTATTTACACACACATATATATATATATACATATATATATATATATATATATATATTCTGTGTCTGTACGATTTTGTATACTTTATTATTTTTTTCCTGACTGTGGGTACTTCTAGGTCTTTATGCAGTTCCTCATTAGTCAAGTACCATGGAGCATCTGCTATGATCCGAAATATTTTATTTTTGAACCTTTGCAGAATTTCTATGTTTAAGTGGGACGCAGTTCCCCATAATTGAATGCCATAAGACCACACTAGTTTTAGGACAGCCTTGTACAAAAGCAGTTTGCTTTCTAATGACAATTTTCTGCTAGTAAGCCATTACATTTTCCTTAATTTTAAGCCCATCTGTTTGCGCTTAGTTAATATGTGTTTTCGCCAGGTCAGCCGTTTATCTAGATGCACGCCAAGATATTGCACATGATCTTCTTGTGGTATTTGCACTCGGTTAAGATAGACTGGAAGACAACTCCCTATTCTGAGTGTGATTGTCGCATGTATAAATTTTGTTTCATTTACTTTGATTCTCCATTTCTTTAGCCAGGCACGCATTTCGTCAAAGCTTTTTTGAAGCATTTTTGTGCCATTTCTGGTTCGTTTTTGCTGGTGAGGATAGCCGTATCATCGGCAAACATTCCAGTGACAACTGATGTGTTCACGGGCAAAGGCGAAGTACACAGAGGTACGAAAACTTACGATAGATCGAAGAACATGGCTGCATAGTGTTTCTTTCCTTCGAATGATTGTACTATTTCATTAACAAGTCTGTGAGCTTGTTCTATATTATCGTGTTTATGGAAAAATCCAAACTGGTGGTCTGGTAACAGATACTTTTCATCAATTACTGGAAGTATGCATGTCAAGATTAGTGATTCGTATTCCTTCCAAGAATTGGCCATATCCTAAATTAGCCTATGAGACTTGAGGTCATTCAATACTTTTTCGTGTTTCGGGATCATAATTTTCTGAGCCACCTTCCATTGCGGTGGAAAAAATTTCAACTTAGTCATCGAGTTGTAGATTTATTTCAGAAAAATTATTCCAAAATATGGCAATTCCAGCAGAAGGTGACTTCTGATCAGGTCATATCCTTTTGCTTTTTTAAAATCCATTTTTAGATTGCCTATAGTATCTGTCGTCTTGTGAAATGTATGTCATTTTTGTTTTCGTAGTTTTCGTAGGACCAGGTGTGGCATCTTTGAGAAATTCGTATACTACCTTCTCATGGTCAGATGTGTTTTCGCTCGGGTGGGATTTAAATACTGACGAAAAGTGCTCAGAGAATATTTCGATCTTTTCAAAATCTGTTCGAGCCTATTTCCCATTTCCAAAGTGGTGAAATAGTCATAGGTTGTTTAAATTTTTTCGTGACCTTCCACAGAGAATAGTTTGAAGAAGAAGTGGCTTCCAGTCTAGCCAGGTAAAATTTAAAGTTGGTGTTGCGGTTTTCATCTAGTGATTTTTTTATTGTCCAGCGATGTGGTTCAGACGTGTCTTCACTTGCAGATATTTTATTTTCTGCTACTGCTTTCGGATTTTTCACTACACTAATTCAACTAATTTCAATAGGCTATTAGTTATAGAGTAGGCACCCACTTTAAGATTATCTGGAGGGCAAGAGTTCCAATCCTTCCAATCGCACTGTCTAGATGTAGAATTTGACCACATCAGTGATATCTTCTTACATTTTAAGATTTACTGATTGCAAAAATGCTGTGCTGATAAGGTGTCTGAAGTTTTTATTATGCAAGACATATTTCGTTATTTTTCTAAAAGCTTAACCAATTTTTTGAGAATTTTTGTCATGAAATGTTACTTTCTGTCCGTAATAAGCTTGGTTGAAAAGTAGAATGCAAGACATCTTTTTAGAATGATTATTTTTCACTTATATTGCTCTTTCTACATACTAAAAACATCTGGACTGATATAAAGCTTACTTTAACCGATATAATTTTTAAATTTATTTTAAAATCTAAACTATCTTTGCTTTAGTTAAATATATTCTAAGGACTTGATGTTTAAATATTACGCTTCCGCACTTCCGGAAGTGAGCATGTGGGTTTAAGTACTTACGAATGGAAATTATTGAGACTGTAACAGCGACTCATTTTAACGTTCAGACATAAGTTATTATTATCCCGTTCAAGGATACGTTTAAAAGAGAAACGTTATTTCTTTATAAAAACTCGGTGGGGTCAATTAAACATTTATGCAGATGAAGCCACAGGCAACAGCAATTTTCTTATAATATTATGGCTATATTTACCAACGCTCATGTCCTTTTTGCACAAAAAAAAATGTTAAGATCTCACGACACATTGGAATAAAATCGGGTGCGGCGCCTCCCGTTGACTCAATTTGTCTGTTAGCTTTCTTTTCTAAATCTTGACATTTTTATTGAGTTCTCTTTGTCATTTATAGCGGCCTCTTTCCATTCCGAATAAAGGTGAGCTTTAGGTGAAAGATATAGAAGAGTAAGTTGTCACAGTGACAGGAATTTAAATCGATATTGACGGTGGGTTGCCCGCTTAGGTTAACTGTTTTAAAGTATTTATCAGTGAAAATCAATAATCACTTAGTTTCAATCATAGCGCGCTTCTCCTGTATATTTTTAGGAATTTAAGTTTGATAATAATACAATATTATTTTTTTTATTAGCTTTGTTGCGACACAAGTGTTTAATATCGCAACCTTTTCTTTTTCTCTTAAATACATATAACTACCAACATTTGGAACAAAAATATTTGGTAAAACATTTTCATTTACCAAAAGCCGATATTATTTCATATATATATATATATATATATATATATATATATATATATATATATTTCTGAGTTATTAAACGTTATTTCGCTTTTTTGTGTAAATACATTTTAGACGTCTAAGAGAAGATAGTTCATGGGGAAGTTCTGTGCCTATTTAATCCTTCCCATTACCATTTTCTTTAGATTAGTTTTACTTCTTTTGTATTTTCAATATTTGATTCAAAATTTACATAACTAATAGTAAAAATCCTAATAGATAAAGTCCTTGAAGTAAAAATGTCTCTACAAAATCCCATAATATTAAATCATACAGTTTCGTTATTAGAGTTATAACATTGAAGCACAACAGACACAGTGTTGACATCGTACTGTAAAATATTTTTCCTAACAAAATAGGTACAGAGTAATACAAACAAGATATTTAATTATGAAACTTTTGAATTATTGGCAATTTGTGTACTACACTGTTCACACAGTGCAGTAACTACAATATTCCACAAAGTGCAAAATGCACACATGTTCAAATACACGTATAAGTGTGGAGTGTAGCGTGCAAATAGCGGCGGTGGATGCACTTTGATCGCCGTTATGCAGTTTCAACGTCGACGCCCACTTGCTAGTTAATTAATTGCACTTCTCATTCTAAGTATACGTGCATTACCGGCCTTATAGCCTACCTACTAAACAGGAATGTTTAAAACCACGTATCCGTTAATATTACTGAACGTGGTCCATTTCTGTTAACATGGAATTATATGACCAACGGAATTATAAAGTGTGATTACAAGTTAAATATAGAAACTAAAAATAAAATACTTTAATGTAAATAGCTTAAATAAACCTTAGTAATAACAACTATTCATTTAAAAACTACTGACTTTCACTAATATTTACAACATGTAGCGAAGTTTTGAAAAATATATGTATCTTGAATATTTAAATTATTTCGATTATTAAGGGTTGGATTCTGAGATATTCTATATGATATACGATTAATCTTTATCGTTTGTTATATATGTATTTGATTAAATAAGTAGATGAGTATGACCATTTTTCAAGGAGCAAATTTTATTTAATATTGCGATTTACAATCTTTGACACAGACGCCATGCTTTTAAAAAGTCTTTTCTTACGGAAGTAGTTGTTACTCTCTATATTTACTCCATATATTTGATAGTATCATTCAATTAAACAATGAAACGTATGTCAAATGGAGAGTTGTAAATAAGACTTGCTTTCAACTTTAAATCCCTGAATGGATTTCATCAAGAACCTTCATAAGGATATTCAAATATGTTTAATTTCAAATTTATCAAGTTTCGCCTCTATAAACCAATCTCTATAATTCAATTTTTTGCGAAAAAAAATAAAATAAATAATAAAAGCGATTGAGATATTAATGAAAAATTGTACTTTTATTTAAGTTATGTAAAAATTTGATTTATTGGATATTAGTAAAGAAATTATAAGCAAAAAATTACTACCGGAACAGGCTTAAAGTAGATTGTTGTAGCAGTTTTTATTTCTTGAAACTGCTTATATAAAATAAAGGAAGTTATTTCAATCAAAATTGTAGATTTAAAAATTTTTATAAACTATGGTCAAAAATTAGGGTTACTCACTAAAGCAAACTATTTCACAAATGGGTCCTTAAATTATGATGGTTAATGAACCATTGATTTTATTTGAAAGGCTTATCTATTCCTATCCTATTTAATGAGATGTACGAAAAAAATACTTTCCAGTTCATATGTATAGAAAGGGCACTTTAAAAACATTTTTTGATAATATTATATTAATTGAGATCTCCATATAAAATTATGACTGACAACTATGATGAAATTTTATGATGACGAATATTATAATTTATTCACCAGGTTATCAATGCAAATTATTTTAAAAAAGAGAGAGGTTCCAATTTTTTCAAAATAAGGGTACATATTACATACTATTTCGTAAACTTATATTAATGAAAACTGACCAAATCTTTAAGAAACATAAAACTGAGCAAATCACTTATCTTAATTTCGACTTTTGTTTCAGAATACTGTCGCAAAGTATATCAGTAAATAAGTGATCAGGTTTAAACCAATAAGGAACAAACTATGTCTTTATTTCGTGGTAAATTATGTATTTTTCTTCTTTCTAATATAAATATTATACAATATCGATAAATTGGTTTAGCAAGATTTTTTTCGCAATTTTCCAAGCCATAATCAAATTGAAAGTTTATAACTTTGTAACTTGTTCTTAACAGGAACCTCTACTTAATAAAATTTGGGAAAGACAATAAATTACCGGTATAACCATTACATATTTGTGAAATAAACTCATTTCCATTTTCTCAACGCCTATATTTGGTCTTGAAAAGATGGAATTTCATTGCAACAATTAAATCGAATCTGGCAAGATTGCGCTGCAAGCCGAGTCAAATAATTTTAATTTTCCCACCTTAGGTTGATGACGTCTTTGCCCGTATTCCTTCTTAATTTACTTCGAGATTTTCTCTCTACCATGATACGTACGCAGTATGAAACATACAAAAAAACCTGTTTCAGTTATTATGAGAAATTTCACTGAGTACGTCAATAGAAGAAAAAAAACTCTACATCTTCAGGCTGGATAAATGAAAAAATAGGGTGAATTGCAAATCTTTAGTATTCTCTAGCATTTGCGAGTGTAGGTTTTAGGCTATTATTTATTTTAATATTGATCAATGAATCAATTTAGTTGCGTTAAATATCATGGGGATAACGAATATCTACGCCGCACTTAACATTAAATTTATCACCATTGACAAATATTTCTGAATGCAAGGAAAAAGTAATAACTCAAAAAACAAAAAGAATTTCGTTTCTTTTCAATTATACTAAATTTCTATCATAAGGATAACAAAATTTATATAAATTATTATCAAGTGAAGGAACAGTTGATCGCTTTCTTCATAAAGCTTTGGAAGTTTACTTTATATTCTATAAATAATTTTATCATCAATTGATTACGCAGAAAGACACTGAAATATTATTCTATACTTGGTACTGAAATAATATTCTCTAGTTTGAATGAAGGAGACAAAGAGAACAAATTACTTGTTCTTATTGACTACCACTTATAATTAATATCATTACTGCAACTGATGATGCCAATTACCATCTTCTTCAGTTCTCGAATGTACCCACGAGAATAAAGTGAGGCTGTGTAAATTCATTTATTGTGCTTCTTTTTGTTTAGAATAAAGTGAGGCTGTATACATTAATTTAATGAGGCTGTGTAAATTAATTGATTGTGCTTCTTTTTGTTTTGTCGTTCTTGTTTTTATTGTGAGACTGTGTAAATTAATTAAAGTGAGACTGTGTAAATTAATTTAATTAATTAATACAATAAAGTGAGGCTGTGTAAATTAATTAAACTAATAAGGCTGTGTAAATTAATTAAATTAATCAGGCTGTGTAAATTATTTAAAGTGAGACTGTGTAAATTAATTTAATTAATTAACACAATAAAGTGAGGCTGTGTAAATTAATTAAACTAATTAGGCTGTTTAAATTAATTAAATAAATCAGGCTGTGTAAATTAATTAAATTAATGAGGCTGTGTAAATTAATTAAAGTGAGGCTGTGTAAATTAATTTAATTAATTAATAGAATAAAGTGAGGCTGTGTAAATTAATTTATTGTGCTTCTTTTTGTTTTGCTGTTCTTGTTTTTATTCATTCCTCTGAGTTACATATTACGATCATTATGCTCTACAAATAAATTGAGCTTGACATGCAGGAATAGTAGGCCAATAAACATTGACTCGGAATACGATCCATTATTATGATAGGCTTTACTGAAAGTAGGTTGATAACTAATGAACCCGCCACTTTTTCCAGAAATCTTTGAAATATGATTTAATTTTTGAAAATGACAATTTTGGAATATCTCTGATAAAAATGTAAAAACCGCAGCCTTTGACATATTTCTAAGCTACCAACTGAGTTTTGGTGAGCCAAAAAAAATTAATTTCACCAAGAGAACCTAAGGGCTCTCACCTTATTAATTAGGTTTTGAGCCAATAGTAAGCAAAACAATACCCAATGTATTCACAACGATATTACGCAACGAAAGATTGCAGATCAAAGATGTAGGGAGATATGTAATGAAACGTAATTAGTAGGTACCGGGGTGTCATCTAAATTGTTAACCAGTACTTATATAAAGGATCAACGTAACCCATATGTCCGCCAAATTCCACATATTACAAGTAATATAATCATTGGTGTTTTAAACGTAAGCAGGTGTTCCTGCTTATAAGGCCTTCGTTTATATCCACATCAATATAATTGCACGGATGCAATTTCAGGACCTGGAAAACATTTTCGATATATTATTACCGATATTTCGGAATACGTTATAAGTAAGTTTACGATATATGTGGAAACTGGACATATAAGAAATTTCAATATCAGATATGTGATATATTTTACCTGGATGACGTTCTTCAGATTAATAATTTGATAGTATTGTCAACTGAAATTAATCTTGCCAGGAATAATATTATTTTTTATTTTATTTATTAATTTTTTCAACTTTAAAAGAAAAATGTGCATTCAAAACATGAATGCTGAAAGAAAAACTGTTCTGTCTTATTGTGTTTTGTCTTAATACTAAACGGTTATGATATACCTATCCCTCATTTTTAATAATCTAGTCGTACTATGACGGTTAGTAAAAATATAATTTAAATGTTAAAATTTTAAAATATTAAAACGTTGTTTTTGTTTTAATATATGTAAATCGTACCATATCGAATTATATTTAAATGAAAAACAAAACAATTAAAAATAGAAATTTACACAACTTACACCTCTGTCTAAACAACTAGAAACATGGTAGTGCTCGCCAAAAAAAAGTGACACTGTTTTAATAAATTTCAAAGCAATTCAGTATGTTTTCGAACCTGATATCTTTATAGTATATAATATTACATGCATTCAATTGTCATGGAGAGAAATTACCCTGCTAAATTAAGACACCAACTGTTTTTTTCAAACTCTTCCTACTTTGGACTTGGTGATTATCAATATTCTAAAATACTCGCCACGGTCCAGGAATGCTGAAATTTGGTACTCAAGTACCAACCATACCAAAGGAGGAAAATATTTGTAACCAATTAAGAGACATCGAAATATGGTCGTAAAATTTTACATTCGAAACAGAAACAAAAATCAGTTCCAAAGAACCGTACTTGTACTTTTTAACCTTTATGATTTTTATTTACATTTACTGGAATTAGAATATAAATAACAATGAAAGTTACTTTTTAATCCATTTTCGAAGTCTCTTTTTCACCCGTACGAATCGTTTTTTTTTGGGATTTTCTCAAAATCTACTGAACTGATTTTGATAGTTTTGTACTCACGGAGTCTTAATTTTTAAAGGAAGGTATAAGTGTAATAAATATATCACTCTTATTTTAATCGCTATAGCCCAAACAGTGGTAAACGGTGCACTGATTGTATTCTCAGTGTGTTCCTTTTTCAGTGGTTGTTTGAAGTCGGTTATTTCTTTTTTGTTAAAATGTTTCATATATATTTATTGTTATACTATTACAGATATTAATATTATATTCCCCAAATTTCGGTAAATAGCGTCGATAAAGTGGTACAGTGCACTAATACAGCAATAGTGTGCGTATTGTATTATCTCGCTATAGGGCCGTTTTTAAAATTTTTTGGAAAATCCAACAAATCCTTTCACTGATCGATAGAACAAATAAATGACATAAATTATATCCCGCTTTTAAGAGAGTGACAAGCATAGGGTGCAGCACAAAATATGCATTTGTATCAGTATTTGATACATGGGATATATTTAAATAAATATAGAATCATTTCCAGTAAATATATGAGTAATTATTTGCATGTCCTGTAAAACAGAAATTATATTTGATTGTGTATATATTTCTGAATGCATTATTCTCAACATTCAACATGATCATCTTGGTGGTTAGTAAACCCGTAGCTTTTTAACATATATAACCTTAAACAATTGTACGAATTTGAAATTCGTTTTTCTGCTAACAATTTTTTAACGACTGAATAGATTGCCGTGAAGTTGAATACAAATAAAACTGGTTCCGGTGGTTGTACACTATGTTCAAGCTTAATTTGATCACGAAAACTCTGAAGGTGGGCACCTTAAAGTTAGTACAAACTTTAAAGTGTCAAGCACTAACAACTCAATAAACCTTCACAGAGTGATAACAATCTAATATACTTTTAATTTCTAATAGTTTTTCTTCTTTTACTATTTCAATATATTTCAGTTACAAAACAAAATACAATATGTATGTTAAATTGTTATGTACTTGATTAAGTTTGAATTATAAATGTTTGAACTATAAGTATTATCTCCCGCAATGACATTTTTCAAATATTACATTTAATGTTCTGTATGATGAATTCTATATTATTGCAAAATATAATTGATATTAAAATAAATTTGGTCTCAGTAATATTGAATTATTTATTCTAAAATTACTTCGTGTTTATTTAATATGTCTGAATACATAAACTTCTAGTTTATATTTTTCTTCTTATTTAAGTTTCAAATTCTTACAACACTTTTTGGAATGCAGAGAAAAGTTAAGTGAAACATTTTTCAAAGTTTTTCTAATATTTCATCAATGAGAATTTCTCGAAAGTAATACGTTCGAGTTCAAATTCCAGTACTTTACGGCTATACCGATAACTTACTTAGAAAAAGAAGATATACTTCGGTTCAAAGGAAATAAATGAGATCACAACACGTTAAAAAATCTGCAGAATCAGCAAATAAGTATGGGCAGGCCCCACATCAGACTATTTTAAGATCCAAAGGAATCTGACTGACAATAAATGCTGCAGACTCGTGGTAATGCCACTTTGCAAACACACAATATATCTATTGTGTACTTACATGAGAGACTTAAAAGAAGGGCTGTATGCAAGCAGTTAAAAATAGAAAAACAAACTTGCTTTGGGGTTAACCCCAACTAGCTAATAACAAACAGCAATGAAACCGGCCTCATAACTTTTAAACACCCTTTGGCAGTGTTGGTAAAGCAGTTTTTATTTATAATTCCGTTACCTTTTACAGTAACTAAATACTTGTTACACTCTGTCGAATGAACAATCACTATAAAATTGTAGAGCACTAAAATGAAAATATGAAAGTATAAGACGTTGGTTGTTAACATTAAATAGTATGATTTGTTTTCATTTCGGTAAATTATTCCAATTTAGTTTTAATTAGGGACTTTCAACTTATATTTACAAATGTAGTGAAATACATTTACAAATGCATTAAGAGAGAAACTATACATATAGTCTTTGACATCGGCCAACAAAATAAACTGAAACCGGAAAATAAAACTGCAAACGCTTCCTTAGAACTTTCCCCTTTCGCACGAGAAATGCCCACTGTTACACATTTAGCAGTTCATTTGAAAAAGGAGAAAAGGAACCTATACACAACGGCAAGAAAATTACAAATAAAGTATAAAGGCACGTCACCCAATGGCCACATTTAATCAAATGATAAAAGTATGTGTCACAAAATTTCTTTAAATATTTTAATTAACTCGTAAGTGATGATTTTACTAAAATTGCATTACTTTAATTATAAAACAAAGGTAAATATGAATTAGAATGAACTTTTTACGTCTAGATGTCAAACGATGTTGAGTCGAATAAATAATGATCACTTCATACAATCTCACTTACTAAACCAAATTAATGAGTACCTACCTACGAGCATCTCACTGAACGCTTATTACAATTCCTTGTAAATTAGGCTTATAACCTAATATAATTGGCTAAGTACCCTCTTACACTCGACGTTCACTTTACTCGGTCCTTTAAGTAAAATATTCATGGTGTTGGTATAGTCATCTGTACATGACAAGGATCTGGGTCTTAGATATGAGTGAATAAAGTAAAATGTCGCTTAATATTAGGAAATTGTGTCTCATAAAATAAATAAATTCCATTAAATGATAGCTTTATAGACAATTTTATGTTTTTCTTCAGTATTTCACGACACTATTCATGAAATTGGGCTCTAAAAATTGAGCTTCTAAGATGTTTTGAAAGAAATCTAGTTGCAAACAGCAAGTTGTTTTTAAAAGCAAGTTATTTTTAAGCAAGTTATTAAGTACAGAATGAAACATTCAATATTTCCGGCTGTCTTGGAACTTTTATCTATATATTGTCATGTAACTTGATAATTCGAGAATATTTTATGCTACTGCAGTTGTGCTGAATTTTTTTGAAAATTATTTTATTACCACCTTGAAAAAAGCAGGAAATTCTCAATTCAGTCCGTACGTTTCTTGTTATATATATGCAGCTATAATTCGGAAAATTTTTTGTGTATTTTTATTATATTTTTGTATGGAGGGTAATGATATCAGAGAGGTCTCATGTAAATATAGTCAGGACCTGATTATAGACCCCCGAGATACCCAAAGTAACTCTTCAACGGATGAGATTCCAAGGCCCCTTTGAAAAAAATAATGCCGAGTTTGAGCTCATTGACATGTCTTTATAAGCATTTTAATCACAGATGGTGGACAAAGTGCAGCAGAAAAATTACGACAAAAACTTTTGACTGGTAAGAAGTACATTCATAGAGTTATGTTTAGTAACTATGATAAATTTTAAATTTCTAAATCAAGTGGTTTCTTAGAAAAACGGTTGTGACCGACAGACCCATGAGTGATCTTGTAAGAGCTGCATTTCTCTTCCTACAGTAAAGGACCATAAAAGTAAAATTACATTTTATATTATTATAAGAGGACGTATCATTTATTTTTCTCTTAATCATATATTAATTTTCTAGTAGAGTCATATACAAATTTTTAATCATATAATATACAATTTTGAGATAAATAAGTTTGCAAGTAAATATTATGAGTTGAAATGTCTTTCTTTGCTTCAACGTTCTTTGTTTTTCTTTGTTACAACGTTTAAATTTTTAATAGTATATATTAAGATAAAACATCATTTTTAATCTTTTTTAATTAGGTTAATTACTAAAAAAGAAAAATACGTTTTTAAAAGACAAAAAAAACGAACCACAATGTACTCACACGAGATTCATGGATTCAGGGCTGGCTTACACAACAACATGACTTGAATATTTTTCATCAAGTTTTATTTCAAAGTAAGTTAATACAGAATTCAGAAGCCACTTGACTGCTAACCAAATATCCAAACGACTGCATTTCTGCACCGAAGCACACTCGTATATGGGACTCTGCAATTTGAATATAACTTAGATAAAGAGATTGATTTTCGATATTCGAATTCCGATATTCTAACCTTTGTTAAAGTTAGATTAAGACCTAAAAAGTAGCCAATATATTCTAGTTTTTGTGTACTTTTTTTATCAGAAATTCTACTTCGGAAAAAAAATTATTGTCTAATATGTTTTACTGAGAAAAAACGTTTCAAATTTTATAATAATTGAAATAAAACTACATTCCTTTCTCATTTAAAACAAATGAGTGAAAAAATTGATTATTTGCTGTAAAGAACAAGGCAAGAATGAATCCAATTTTCATGTCAAGTGTTACTTAATTAAACGTTGAGAAGAAGCAAAAATAATTTAACGCTTCTTCGTGGACATTAATAATAGCATGAAAGTAATTATTGGTGTATATATTGTATGTACACACATGCAAAAAAAATGTATTCTATGTTGTATAAATACAATTGATTTAATATAATCGAGTGTTACATTATGATTATGACCTTCAATTTGTGATTAATATATTGATTAATGTGATATAACCATAAATATAAAGTATACCATGTGTAAAACCGTGTTAACATAATGGAATTTGAAATTTATAATGAGTAAACATTTCTTATTTTTGTTATTAATTTGCAACAAAATCTGTATTTACCATGTAACGTTGTGTTCTAAGCAAAAAGTATTCCCTGGAATAGTGTCGATATTTCAATTCGTTGTTCGCAGTTCAACGTAGGTTAATCACCAAAATGTATAAAAATCCTTCACATAGTAGTTGCTGCGTTATTGTTATTGTCGTTTAAAAGTTCGAGTTCGGATCCTTGCGTAATTCAATGTGATTGATTGTGTCTATAGCAGTTATTAAATAAATTATTTTAATTAAAAATTAGGAGAGTAGGTAGTTTAATTGATTTACAACGATAGGATCAGAAATCCGTAATCATCAGTAATAATACAAAAGAAATGAAAGTGTTTTTAAGAACCCTCTAGGATGACTTGTAAATCCATATAATTGCAGAAATAAATCGTTCATAGTGTTATTTCCTATAAGATTTATGGGGAAGGGGAAGGGGAAGGGAAGGGGAAGGGGAAGGGGAAGGGGAAGGGGAAGGGGAAGGGGAAGGGGAAGGGGAAGGGGAAGGGGAAAGGGGAAGGGGAAGGGGAAGGGGAAGGGGAAGGGGAAGGGGAAGGGGAAGGGGAAGGGGAAGGGGAAGGGGAAGGGGAAGGGGAAGGGGAAGGGGAAGGGGAAGGGGAAGGGGAAGGGGAAGGGGAAGGGGAAGGGGAAGGGGAAGGGGAAGGGGAAGGGGAAGGGGAAGGGGAAGGGAAGGGGAAGGGGAAGGGGAAGGGGAAGGGGAAGGGGAAGGGGAAGGGGAAGGGGAAGGGGAAGGGGAAGGGGAAGGGGAAGGGGGAAGGGAAGGGGAAGGGGAAGGGGAAGGGGAAGGGGAAGGGGAAGGGGAAGGGGAAGGGGAAGGGGAAGGGGAAGGGGAAGGGGAAGGGGAAGGGGAAGGGGAAGGGGAAGGGGAAGGGGAAGGGGAAGGGGAAGGGGAAGGGGAAGGGGAAGGGGAAGGGGAAGGGGAAGGGGAAGGGGAAGGGGAAGGGGAAGGGGAAGGGGAAGGGGGAAGGGGAAGGGGAAGGGGAAGGGGAAGGGGAAGGGGAAGGGGAAGGGGAAGGGGAAGGGGAAGGGGAAGGGGAAGGGGAAGGGGAAGGGGAAGGGGAAGGGGAAGGGGAAGGGGAAGGGGAAGGGGAAGGGGAAGGGGAAGGGGAAGGGGAAGGGGAAGGGGAATTATAAAAACTTTTCTAATTATTTTAGTTTTTATCAAAATTAAAAATTGATATTAAAGTTAAAAATTTTAAATTAAAATTTTTGAAGGTTTCACTTCTACCACGTGTAAATTGCACACATGATTTTTTTTTTATTAATTTTACTATTTTCAATTTTTATTTTGCGATTTATATAAATTACAGAAAATTACATCAAATAAAACTTCTTTAACTGTCAAATAAAGTTCTAGAGATAAAATTATATCAATTTATAAATTAAATTCAAGTTTATTTTAATCTATGTATGTGTTAAAATAGGCAGTTTCCAATCTAAATTGATGAAAGAAATGCACAAAATACAATAATGCTAACAATGGAAAGTCATTAGTGTAAATAAATATATATGATGTAATAACAATGAGACCTTTAATTGTGAAAATTTTGAGTTATCAGGGAATCTGTCCTGCACTATTTAGCTAAATGCAAGCTACACATAGGTTCAACTGCCTAAGTGTGAAGTGCAGCATACAGATAGCAGTTGTGGATGTATTCCCATCGCCGCAATGCAGTTTCAACGTCGATGCTTTCGATTACCCACTTGCTAGTTAATTAACTTGGTATCTCATTTTAAGTGTACCTGCATCACCAGCCATATTGCCCACCGACTGAGAACCCATGTGTCCATTAAACTCATGGAACACCATTTGTTGATATTAAAATATTTGAATAAAATAGTAATAAAGTCCCAAGTTGAATGCAAAACTGGAAGTGAAATATTATATTATAAATATTTTAACTGAACTTTAATAATAACATTGGTTGTTATTTTTTGACAAAAATTAAAATTATATTTCTAAAAATTATATTTTTCGACAAAAATATGTACTGATATTTTGAACTTGAAAAAAAAATATAACAAGCATTTAAATATCTCCGATTAATTAATTTTTAAATTCCCTCATGAACTGTCTTTCTTTATCTAGGATACTGCAGTTGAAAATCAATAATATTTATCTATTTTAATCTGCTTTCATATTGGAATAAGCGATTTTCTTTAGTAGATGGTCATAATGCCACGTAAAATTAGACAACTCTAATGAGACAACAGACACATTCTAAATTTATTTCGATTAAATTTCGTGGTGTTTCGTGGTGTTTGGTGTTCAAGATCTTGAAACAACACGTCATGTGAAATTAAAATAATAAATTTTAAAATCAAATAAACCAGGTTGCAATAATTATAACTTGCCAAGTTCACACATAAAGGTTATACACATTTAATGAAACTACGTAAATTAGTATTATTTCTACTTTCTTTAAGTTCTTTACCACGACCTAGGTTTCATTGTATTACAACATCTTCAGGTGGGCTATTAGCAAATATTAAATAATGCTAATACCCCACCTGAAGATGTCGTAATACAATGAACGTGATGTAGTATTATTTCTATTTTATTTAAATTCTTTACCATGACCTAGGTTTCATTGTATTACAACATCATCAGGTGGGTTATTATCAAAGATCTTTGCTAATATCTTTACTAATACCCTAAACTGTTACCCTAAATATGGATATATATTTCAATATCCACAGGCAGTGGATAATTAAAAAATCATTCTTAAAATCAAGAAAAATAGATGTAAAAAATAATTTATTAACTAACTTTGCCATGTTTGAATTTGCTGCATAATGAATGCTATTTGCATACTGACTATATCAGTAAACTCTGGAGATGGGTCAGTGTTTTGTGTCACAACATATTAACACTGCGAGTTTCATAAATTGAATAAAGTTTATAGTTTGAGAATTGGTATGAGTAACTCGGGATGAAATTCCTGATGCTTAGTTATCATTCCATTCTCAAAATATGTATATTTTTAAGGAGCTTGCAACAAATAAGGGCACCTATTTTCAAAATCAACTATTTCGAAAAGCTGTTTTCCAAATTTTACCTATAGTAATCATAAAGTGTAATAATCATAAATTACCTATAATAATTATAAAGTTTATTTTTTTAATTAACTTTTTATTGACTTAGTCTTATCATACCATTGATCAGGTTACTTAAGTAAATTAAATATTATTGGAAAAAAATTAAATATTAATTTTTTACGTAAAAACTAAATTTAGATTTATATTAAATACATCGTTAATATTTATTCAGTCACTGGTACTTATGTTGCAAAAATGTTCTTAATCCGTCTCTTTTATTTTGGTTATTTACAAAATTGTAATACAACGTGAATTAAAGCTATTAATTAATTTGTAGGGTTTAAGAGGCTCCACCAATTTATTAGACCTTATTAGTCCAAAGGTTTTACCATATATAATGTTATTTTAGACAACAAATCATTAAAGTATGGTATATTCTCATTTTTCTTTTCTGGTGGTAATAATATTTGATGGTTAGAATACTTACATATACATTTTATATATAAAATAAGGTAACCCTATATCGAAACTCACATTACTAATTGATTGATTTCTTACATAATATATTGATCAATTATTAATATTAGTTTTAACTTAAAATTTGTATTATTTTAAGCATACTAAACTTATAATTAATTTTATTTTAATTTACCTTTAATTTATTTTGAATTAATTTTTTAAATATTAGTGATTTTTCTTCAAAAGATGTCCAAAGAATATTGTCATACAATCGTCACATTCGAGTTAAGAAGTTCTAAAAACGGTATTATTGTTATTAACTTAGAATACAAATATTTTCGATAAAGGTTTACGGGACCTGAATCGGTTGTTGAAGCTGATTAGAGAGAGGAAAGAGGGCAGTCAAAAAACAAAAGTATGATTTTGTGTAAATATAATAGATCCGCACTTTTTTTATTTTAGCTAATGATAACCAGTAGAAACTCTATAGTTGGATTTTAATGTGTGCTTCTCGACCAAGATGAAGTCTGTATCAAAGAATACTCGAGAATCTTTTTTGGTGTTTTTAAATTTACTCAATCCGTGAACTGTAGTATGCAGACCAAATAAGTGTGGCAATGTTTGGTGATACTTCTAATTAGTGAACGATATAAATATGTAAAAATGTATCGGTGTTTAAATCTCTCATTGGAATTAGAAATGAATCCTAGAGGATGGGTATGATTAAGAACAACATGATAATAGTGAAAACGGAATGTCAATTTTTATTCTAAGAAACATTCAAGATCACTGACTACAGATTTACGTTTTATTATCTAAAATAATGAAGAAAATAATAAGGCAGTTGTCGATATTCACAACCTGTTTAATAAATTTGGAGGAAATAATAAGGCAGTTGTCGATATTCACAACCAACCTGTTTAATATATTTGGTGTTAATTTTGTAGAAATTCATTATTCACAATTAAATGAAGGAAATAATAAGGCAGTTGTCGATATTCACAACCAACCTGTTTAATATATTTGGCGTTAATTTTGTAGAAATTCATTATTCACAATTAAATGAAGGAAATAATAAGGCAGTTGTCGATATTCACAACCAACCTGTTTAATATATTTGGCGTTAATTTTGTAGAAATTCATTATTCACAATTAAATGAAGGAAATAATAAGGCAGTTGTCGATATTCACAACCAACCTGTTTAATATATTTGGTGTTAATTTTGTAGAAATTCATTATTCACAATTAAATGAAGGAAATAATAAGGCAGTTGTCGATATTCACAAACAACCTGTTTAATATATTTGGCGTTAATTTTGTAGAAAGTCATTATTCACAATTAAATGAAACTACATGATGTGCTATTACTTCTACTTTCTTTAAGTTCTTTATCTTTAAGCTCTTTATCTTTGCTAATATTCTACCTGAGATGCTGTAATACAACGAAACCTAGGTCGTGGCAAAGAACTTAAAAAAAGTAGAAATAATACTGCATCTGTTAGTTCCATTTAACTGTGAAACATCCTATTAGACTTCGCTTCTCTATTGCAAATAGGTATTGTTATAGGTTTAAATGGACTTTAACGTCAATAAGGATGCTTTAGATCTTATGATAATATACACAGAATAAACACGGAGATGTGAATAGTTGTATCAGATCGATAATGAGTATTACAAAGAGAAGCGGTCCCAAATGCGAGCCTTGTGGTATCTCAGAAGTAACTGTTATAGTTGCAGAAAGATAACCTTTGATACTCACAAGTTGACTCCAATTATTTGGAAGATCTAATCCACCTCAAAATGTTCCCATGGATATCAGAACCTTCGATTATCATGCGCAGTGTCGAAGATTGATCTTATTAAAGTCTTTCGAAAATTAATAGTAATTTTTCTAAAGTAAGGTAAATAAATGGAGTCTACCTTCATCTTTACAGCATAACGGAGCAGCACCATATGCCAGCAAGTAATATCTAGCATTTTACTATTTAATATTAAATTTATTATTAAATTGTGTAATTTGGACTGAGAAATGGTTTCTAGTAGGAATTCAGATTCAGGACCTTGAGGTATCAGGGGTTTCAAAAATGTTACAGGAGATGTCTGTGTATCTAAACTGGCCATAGACCGATATAAATTCAATATTTAATCTAAATATTGAACCCTATCTTTCATTTTAATTATTTTTCAGTCACGTGTAATCTAAAAAATTAATAGATTAAATCAATTATAAAACATGTACGTGCACAGAAATGAGATGATTTTTTCTGAGCCCGAAAATATTAAAAATGCGTAGATTTTTTAAGATGTTTTATTTTTTAAGACGACTCTCAATAAAAGCCATAATAAGATGAAAGTATTTGAAAAAGGTGGACTTTAATTTCAACAAAAAAAAATTAAAAGACGTTTAAGTCTGAATTTCACTAAAGATACGATACGATGACAGGCACCGTTTACTTGAAATTACTGGTTTTGACAAATCAATAAACATTTAACAGTTAGTTTATTTATAGTTAGTTATATTAAAATCGGTTTACCATTGAGCATTAGAGCCGAAAAGTTTCATATTTTAATGTTGGCGAGCAAACTTTAATTAAAACTTTTATAATTAATCTTTGAAGAAATATTTAATGAAGCCCCTTTGCGATCAAAACAGAACATAAATCAAACTAAATAGGAAAATAAAAGATTAAATACCATGATATAAATTTGTTACATGATTGATGTGAAATAATATGTATGTTTAATGGATCCTAAATATTTAAGATCCTATACGTCAATCAATATGTATTTATGTAAAACCTAAAACTTTTAAAAATATATTTTATATAATTCAAGTTTAGTTTTAGTATAAAAGTGCAATTATATAAATTCTAATAATGTTTAAATTACTTTTATTTAATTCTTTTGATTTTTATTTAATTTTCAATTAAATTTTTGTATTAAAATATAGAAACAAAATCATTGCTCCATCCATTCGACTCTAAGTTCTTAAGCATGGCTAACTTTCAACTGACTTGCAAATTAATATTCAATCAAAATCAGTCCATATAAAGTAACGAGATATGAATTTATCATCACCAAAAAATATTAATAATATATTTCATTAGCTCAGTTCATGAAGCTTAAAACAGCCATCTCTCGCAACATTTTCGTATTTTCCTGTCGTAGTGACTTTTTTAAAATTATTTTATCATTTTCTCAAAGCAAAATTACGCTCGAGGCTTTTTGATTAAAGTGTAATATCCAATGATAAAAGATTAACCTACGCCTTGTGGTATCGGAAATTACTTGTATTGATTCATAAACCGATATGTGGAATATTTAGTTTCAATTTTTATACATGTAATTACGAGACGTGGCATGATATAATTTTTCATCACATTTGCGTGTATTGAATATAAGCAAAAGTAAAAATAAATATATAATTTCCTCTAAATATTGGAGAAGAGAGTATGAGGAATACTTCCGTACTGATGATCACTTACGTAATGTACCAGGCTAGTGCTTAAAAGCACGGGAAACTTCATATGGTTGCAGTTGTATTAATATACCGACTACGGTATACTCATTCAAGTGATTCTGTGAAATAGAACTACAAATTCGGTGAAATAGAACTAGGAGTTAGACATTGAACTCGATAACGGAACAATGCATTGTAACCATGTTTTTATGTTTCTACTTCTTGTATCATCATAAAACTTGGGAGCTATGTGTAGATTGGATGACGACTCAATAAAATGGTACCATCGGGATGATTCAATGAAATATAACCGGAAGTTAGACATTGAAATCGATAATGAACAATGTACCCTAACAATATTTGGCAACTTGGCAGTTGCATGTAGTTCTGATGGCAATATAATAAAATGGTACCATCGGACTGATTCATTAAATAGAATCTGAAGTTAAACATTGAACGCAATAACGGAACAACGTATCTCTACAGTGGCTGGGCTTCTAATTGTCGTATCATCATGAAACTTGGCAGTTGTGAGTAGCTCTGGTGACTATATATTAAAATACTATCGGGCAAATTCATTGAAATAGAACCGGAAGTCAGTTTGATGAAATCGATTATTTTAACCTAACCGGAAAGACGCCTTGTAATAACGATGAATTGACAGAAATAGAGGGGATGCGCGCTTCAGCTATGTTGTTCTGCTAATTTGAATTAGTGTTAATAGTGCAAAAAAGTTTTTATTAAGTTAAATTTTTATCAGTGTTAATATTAGTAAACTTAAAGTTTTTATTAGTGTTAATATTAGTAAAATTAACTCTAAAGAGAATGTAAAGCAAATTAAAAAAATATTCTTTCCTTTAAAGAAGAACAAAAAATAAAAATAAATTAGCATTATGAAAACTGAAAAAATAAGCTTTTGTAAACACTGCAACAAATAGCAAAAATTATTATTGATTTTTTTTTCTTTCTACTGACTGAAGTGTAAGAATTCAAAATGATTGTCAAATTTCTACTATTAAGTATTATGAAAAGCAATTTTCAATACCACAAAAGTTACGTCAGTATTTCGTAATACTATATTCCGTGTAAATGAAAAAGCGTCGCCCTTTGAGTATAAATTTACTATGAAGAAATTTGATAATCATCTTGAATTCTTTGCATTAGGAAGGGATGTAGATATTACTACGGAGAGCTTTGCGAACGTTATGAACTGCGCTAATGAAATAAGTAATTTTTATTTACTTATAAGGGCTAAAAAATCGTATTTCCTATGGTAATAATTTGTATTTATCTGTTTTCAATTTATTAACCATTAGAAAACCAGGAGCAAATTCTAAATAAGCTTTTTCGTATGAACAGTAAAAAAGCTTGAAAACCTAAAAAAGTATTACTTTTCCAGCTAATTTTGTTGATGAACAAATAATGTTTATCAAGATTTTATGAATATTTAATGGAAAGATATTTAAGTTCCACAGAATGTACATATATGGAAACGGAAGTGTTACGAAATAAGCATATATACAGAAATGTTCAACTTCATATTATATTCAAATAATTTGTATTTTGCAGTGTCATTTGTGATACTCGTTTTGTATTAACTAAACAATTTAAAAACTATTGTTTTATGACACTTATTTCCCCAAGAGTCCAAACTTCTGGAGAATACAATATATAATACATATTATTCTAATTGATTGAATTTTGAAAATAGAATTTTATAGCTCGCAATTCCCAAACAAATAGTTACATTCTTAAAAGGATATCGTCTCTAAAGTTAAGTTTCACAAATACAACGTTAAGACAGAATTGTGAATAAAAAGGGGCAAGCCAACAAAAGAGTCTGCGCCTGTTCATTAAGTGCAATTAAGTAAATAAGAGTACTCTGTAGCACAACATGCTTCACGTCTTTGCCTGATGACCACCGTACCACGACACAAATAGCAAAATTTTAACATAAAAATTTTAATATAAAAAAGTCAGGTATGCCTATAAGTTAAAGTCATTTGTAAAAATATATTCTGGCACCAACACTCAAGATGAAAACTTCGAGTGTCAATAAATATCAAATGTGATTAAAATTCGCTTAAAACATGTAATCGCGAATCGGGGCGACACATTACTTTGAGTCGTCAACAGTATTTGGATCTAGTAATAACTCGATTTCAAGATCCTGCCTACACGTTACAATATGGACCTTTAAGCCGAATAACACTTTCATAAGGTGTGAATATAGTGCGGTTCAAAAGAGAATAACATACATTGAAAAAGTGTGGATTCAAATATCACAATTGTGTAAATAATTTGGGAAAAATACCAATTACGAAGCGAGCCGAGCAGTCATCTATGACAATATACAACGACATACGAGTTTGGCGGAACGCAGGGTTCATCACATTGGATGAGGGAGAAAGCGCAATCGTGACATTAAAATTAACTACACCAATTTCAGTCAGCGGTTCATTAAAGTCTAAAAAATCATCGAGAATCAGATGAATATGCAAAGTATACCTCTTCCTCGCTATCCCCAATTCCACTATTTTTTTCCTCAAAGAAAATGTTTTTTTCGTTTGATTTTAGTCTTAGGTTTGGTTCAGTTTATGTCTAGTTATAAGAAACCCAAGAAAGGTTTCTTATAAATAATGGAAAATGGTAGATAATAAAGAATTATATGCTTTACAGGAACGGAGGAAGGTATTAAAATTCAAATTTACGCGATTTTAATATACGTAAATAATAAAGAAGTTAGGACAGTTATACAGTAGTCAAATATCGTTTAAAGAATATCAAAAATATAATAGAACAGTTTGAAGCGGTACAGTCGATGACAGATCAAATTACGGAAGAAAGATCTATCGATCTCGTGGAATTTGAAAAACTTTATTATTCGACAATGAGTAGCGTTCATCAAATGCTCGAAATGAGTAGTCAGTCGGAAATCTCCGTAAATACAGTCAAAGTAAATGAAACAAGTACATCATCAAAATGCCATTAAACTGCCAAACATTGAGTTAACCACTTTCGACGGTTCTTATGATAAATGGTCAGATTTTCGTAATTTTTAATGCATTCGTTCACAAAGAAAGGTTTATTTAAAACTTTCAAAAATTTTAATATTTCAAAATTTGTGTAAAGGCTGAAAGAGCAACAACTGTAAATTCATTATCGGCCTTCAATCTAAGTTACGAAACGGCTTGGAAAAATTGCAAAATCGTTCTGATAATAAGAGTAATAATTCAAAAACACGTCCGTTTTTTCTAAGCGTGTTTCAAAGGATCTGCATGTGAGTTGCAAAAGTTAGTCGATACTGTAAAATCTCCTATTCGTGCACTGAAATCTTGGATGAATTTGTCGACTAAAAAAATTATTGGAAAGGTAGATAGACTTATTCATAAAGAATGCAAAAATTATATTTAAGGTTCTAAAATGCTTGAATGGAGTTTTCAGATTATGGAGTTTTTAGAAAAGCAATATCAAATATTTACTAATTATTCACGTACAAAGAATTGAACATCTATACGATTGAAATGGAAGCAATCCTAAACTCACGTCCCTTTTCCCCCACACCCAGTTCGACAACCCAAACGATATGTAATCCCTTACTCCCGTTCACTTCGTAGTCACTCTATTATCTGAATGCCAACACATACAGCAAATAAAACAACATTTTGGAGAAGGAAGTATAAAGTAATATCTAAAATAATAAATACTAGGGCCAAATGTAAGTATAGTGTAGTAAACAAGACGCTATTATGTATAGATTTTGTCGCATTTAAACCCGTCCCCGAGATTCATGGCTATTACCGTTGTGAGATTCAATTATTACCTTCCTGGTCATCATCAGACCCTTAGCTAAATTAAGACAATTCTATACATGAGAAACCGTGGGGCATCGGCAGTTTAATTGTAAGTTGAACAATAAAAATAAGCTTTGACAATTATGAAATAACATACAGCATTAAGGATTACAAAATGTATGTGGTTTTATTTAATTATTTGTTTCGTGTTTCAAGTTCCATATAGGTCTGGACTTTTGTCATCCATATCTATCTTTTTACGTTTTTACGTTTTGTTTGTTTCTTTATACGTTCGGAGCTCCTGATAAATTTTACTCTCTAATAATTTAATCTAGATCCTTATGTTTTTGCCCAATTTTTGTTTATTGACATTTAACGTTAGCTTTCGGTACATTCATGTACGTAAGAATATCAATTCAGAAAACATACATTTTTAAAGAATGCAAAGTTGCTAAAAATAAATTTTGGGAATTTTTTCGAATACTATCAATTTCTTGAAGAAAATGTCTGAGTTTAAAATTATATTTTTTAAAGCATTCAACATGAATGCTTATAATTTTTTCATTATGTGGAGCCAGATAAATCTTTTCTTGTTAATTTTTAGGCCAATTTCTTGAAAGCATTCAAGTTGTCGAAGAAAATGCTTTAGATATCTAGTAATAAATAAATGAAATTGATTAGTGTGAACAATTTAGTAAAATATAAAATAAAAATATAGAATAAATAAAAAGTGTGAAATATCAAAGTATTATGAATATTATGACGTGGAAAATATTATCTCCCATCATTGATTTTATACAATCTTGAGACAAAAAGTTAATCACAAAAAATGAAACATGGATTACACACAAATACTCGATCACTAAATTCAAAATTTAATCACGCGTCTATATGTTCAGAAATTAAAATTATATTGCATTAAAATTATAAAGTATATGTAATATTGAAATATATAGTCTTCAGACTTGTTCAGTTTTCTTTGGGACACTTTTCCTAATTTTAGCATTTGACAAAAACAGATCATACACAAAGATAAATCGGTTTGTTCTTTTGTACAACTGCCATTTATAATTGAAAAGTATTTGATAGTGCCTAACAGATCTATATAATATTCGTTATTAAATATAGTGTCGCAGGCAAGTGCTTGCATTTTAACATATTTGCACCAATATAATTTAACCATGAAGGAACTAGTATTATTTTGACGCTAACACTTCTCCAAAAACATATTCGCTGATCTATAAATCATTTAAATCATAATTTTGATATATCTTCACGTATATAATATGAGAGCGTCATGGCTAACAAAGATCTGTATATAATATAAAGATTTTTAATTAGGTTTTATCTCATGAGTTTTCGGAAGTTTAAGAATGTTTATGCAGGTAATGTTGTAAGTGAAAATACTCAAAACGTAAAAGACTCTATCTTTCTTAAACTTTTAAAATTACATATATATATATATATATATATATATATATATATACATATATATATATATATACATATATATATATATATACATATATATATATATATATATATATATATATGTACATATATATACATATATATATATATATATATATATATATATATATATATATATATATATATATATATATATGGAGCCAGCACAGTTCTACGGGGTATTCAACGATCCCTCTCTAATTGTAGAGAATAGCTTGTTCATTATCACTTTGATTCCATTTTAGAAAGCACTCTCATTAAACGTTATAAAGAAAATAAATGAAAAAACACAAAGGTTGATCTTTGAATGGTGAGAAAATGAACTGACACAGAGGGTGACGAATTTGATTAAAAGGCGCTCGTAAAATCTTTTTACGAGACAACGTTAAAACTGGAGGATTATCGTATCTTGTTGTCGTACAAGTGCAGTATTTATATCATTCAAAGAGACGTCACCTTCTAATTTTGTTTTTCACCTTAAAGATGGAAAGTGTGTTGTATATACATATTCGTAATATGGTAATAAATTAACAGTAAAAAAAACAAAAGAAAATACGCCTTTAAAAATGTTGCACTAAAAAGCAAAACAATTATTGTTGGACCTTTTTTCACTGTATACTCAGTAAGGGTTTTAGCATGGGGCCTTTTTTAATATAACTGAAATTATAGTGAATGAAAATCATGTAATCACGAATCGCAGCGACAAAGTGATTACATGTTTTAAGCGAATTTAAATCACATTTTATATTTATTGATACTCGAAGTTTTCATCTTGAGTGTTAGTGCCAGAATATATTTTTACAAATGACTTTAGTTGATAGGCAAACCGGAAACTTTTATATTAAAATTTTTGTGTTTAAAATTTTGCTATATGTGTCGTAGTGCAGTGGTCATCAGGCGAACACGTGAAGCGTGTTGTGCTACAGAGCACTCTTAATTACTTAATTGCACTTAATGAACAGGCGCAGACTCTTTTGTTGGCTTGCCCCCTTTTATTCACAATTCTGTCTAAACGTTGTATTTGTCAAACTTAACTTTAGAAACAATATTCTTTTAAGGATGTAACTACTTGTTTGGGAATTGCGAGCTTTAAAATTCTTTTTTCAAAATTCAGTAAATTAAAATAATATGTATTATATATTGTATTCCCCAGAAGTTTAGACTCTTGGGGAAATAAGTGTCATAAAACAATACTTTTAAATTTGTTTAGTTAATACAGAGTGAGTATTACAAATGAGGCGGCAAAATACAAATTATTTGAATATAATATGAAGTTGAACATTTAGATAGGCATTTCTGTATATATGCTTATTTCGTAACACTTGCGTTTCCATATATGTACATTCTGTTGAACTTAAATATTTTTCCATTAAATATTCATAAAATCTTGATAAACATCATTTGTTCATCAACAAAATTAGCTGGAAACGTAATACTTTTTTAAGGTTTTCAAGCTTTTTTACTGTTCACACGAAAAAGCTTATTTCGAATTTGCTCCTGGTTTTCTAATAAACTGAAAACAGATAAATACAAACTATTACCATAGGAAATATGAATTTTTAGTCCTAACAAGTAAAGAAAAATTACTTATTTCATTAGCGCAGTTCATAACGTTTGTAAAGCTCTCCGTAGTAATATCTACATCCCTTCGTAATGCAAAGAATTCAAGATGATTATCAAATTTCTTCATAGTAAATTTATACTCAAAGGGCGACGCTTTTTCATTCGCACGGAATATAGTATTACGAAAAACTGACGTAATTTTTGTGGTATTGAAAATTGCTTTTCATAATACGTAATACGTAATCCAATAGCTCAAATATTGAAATATATATTTTTAATCATGTACATACATAATACGGTATTAAAATTTTTTTACTTCGTTTGCATTGGAAATACGTAAAGTATTCTTGTTACAAAGACATTGAGAAATATGTAGAAGGTTTACTTATAATAACTTTAATATCATAGAATGGAAATGGAACATTTCACACGTTTTTTGTTAAGCTAACATCCAGAGTTATACGAATAATTATTAGATCACTGCTGTCGTATTCAATATTAAAGAGTACATTTCCTAGATTTTCTTGTCATTAAAATATCATACGCATTTATTTTACTAAATATATGATTCATATTGATTCTACTTTGTAGAATATCTACTTCCGAGATGAATTATATATTTGAAGTATAATTTTACGCTGTTTTAATATAATAATATATCTGTCAATATAGAATAAGCTTTTATATAAAATCTTAACTTATGGTTGCTAAATATCGAATTTATAATTAAAAGCATCAAAGAGATCGGTTAATGGAACGCGTTTCTTAAATTTATATGAACGGTTGCTATAATTGCTAGAATGGGTGTGAAATTATTTGTTTTATTTATTAAGTTATTTTTAGACTTTAATATTTGTATAACCGATGCCTATAGATAGAGAAATTAGTAAAGTAACACAAGTTTTTCAGGTTCCTTTTTTTCTTATAATATAAGCATGCAACTATAAATTTAAAACATGTACATGAAGCGTGGGTAACATTTGTTTTAAGACGTAGAGTAAAGATATTCCGTAAATATTCGTAAAGAATATTTCTGAATCCAACCATCTCACTACGGGACTAATAGTATACTCGACCACTTCGTGAAAAAACGCATTTAAAACTTAGTTCAATGTGCAACCTGTGATAATGATTCGCTAATAGTATTACGGCCGCAAATGAGGGAGTTGTAAAAACATACTATTCAGGTTAATAGCTAAGGTTTATCAAATAGTATTTCATTCACTCTTGAGTACCTACTCCCAGCTGGTGTTCTATTATGAATAACAGTTATTTAAAATGGAAAACCGGACTCAATTTTCTTATTGTTTTAAAAGTACCTGATCTGGCATTGACATGGACTGAATTTACGAAACGGTTTGTAATAAATGATCCGCAGCTAAATAATATATTTTAATATCGCATAAAGATAAAACCTTTTCGAATTTAGTTCCATTCGGCTTATAACTGTGCATAATGGAAACACGTAAGCAGGAGTATATCATCATTGCATATTTTCATATATTAAAAAGCTTATTGCACAAACTCGTTCGAATACTGAGTTAATGTGACTTTGAAACAACTCACTGTCAGAATGGGTATTGACACCTGAGGAGCGTTTTGAATCATCGGCAAACAGAAAACAGTGCACAGGACTGGAAATTGAGGTTGTGTTATTTGGTGTAATGAGGAAAAAAATAAACCTAAATCATTACTTCACTTATATATATATACATATATATATATATATACTTTATTGGAAACCACTACTTTAACATAAAGGCTATCTTAACGCTTGTTTCACGGTGTTGTATGTTCCGTTTAATCTAAATCTTTTACTAAGTTTTCAAAATATTTTTTGCTTGAATATGTTTTTTTGTCGTTTATGTCTTTTTATACAGAAACTACGATTAGAAATTGGCATCCTCATTATATTTAAAGTATAACTGCATTTTAATATATTTTTAGTCTTCTGTACCTCGAAAGAAAAAATAACGGAACTTTTATAATATCATTCCATATATCCGTCAGTATACCCGTGATTAATAAATTAAATTAATAAAATAGATTGGAACGACTGGTTAAGGCTATTGAAACTTATAGAATGTGCTCTATCACGGCTTTACAAAATTATCTACAATATGATTGACAATTTTTTCCAACAGAAGATCTCTCATAATATAAATTGCCTGATCTGGTTCAGTCGTGAACTTACATGTCTCTCTATGCGCGTGAAGAATGTGGGAAAATGAAAATATTATGGGAGCCTATGATTATCATTTCGTGATCAGATCCCGCTTCGAAAAATTATCGAAGCAACGTCATCGATCATGTGTTAAAAATGCAGAAAGCCATAAAATGTAACATTAAAATATTTTGATCATAAAATAAATAAACCAAACCTGAGTACGTGCTATTAAAAGCCGTGATGCCAAATAAAAAATTCTTTGACAAGGCAAAATATAATAATAATTCACCACATTAACAATATTCTTTTATCAATACAAACTAAATCTAAATATAACTACCTAATGATATTCCTAAAAGTAGTTTTCCCATAGTCTGTGAAAAATCTGGCAGGTAAGGGTTTACTCAATTACGTCCTAAAATTAAGTTAGAACACCAAAAACCAAATTAATTTTCGTATCCTATACAAATAAAACCAGTAGAATAATATATTAAGGACGCCTGGTAGTTTCAATATGTGCCCTCTTCACTGTTAGAAAAGTTGACAACGTCGAGAGTCTTGCTACGATAAGGTGTATTTGAAAAATTAAGTAGCCAAATTAATTGGAATTTATAAGCCTCTATTTATTTGTCAAGAACATATACACAAACATACATACATGCATACATACATATATACATAGGTACTTGCCTACTGATATTCTAGTCGCCATATACTTTATATATACCTGTATATACTTACCCATCTACCTACGCACTAATATTTAGTCACTTTGTACATTTGTTACCTATTTATTATACGTTGTACTTATTTATTTATCATCCTACCTACTAATATCACAGTTGCTTCATGCCTTTGCATGCATCTGTATAAACGAACAAATTTCAAATTGCTTCAAACAAATACGAAACAAAAACTATTATTAATCATATAGAGCACTTTGGTGGATCAATAAGTGCTGGCCCACTCTTATGTACTAGTCACTTATCTATTAATAATCAAGTGCGTTTAATTAACACTCGACCCCACTTTATATCCAAGATGCAAAGTAAACACAGTGATTCGTAAAATAGAGACCCATATTGAAATAATGGTCGGTACTTCATTATTTGCACGTGCTATCTCGATACAATGGTGAGTATTGTAATTACTAAAACTAAGTAATGTACTTCACTTAGACACTTCATTCTCTTCTGAGGCAATAATTTTTTCATACCTACTAATTATGGTATATTGATTTTACCACTATAGTTTAAATATTACTTTATTTTAAATAGTGTTGTTTTAACGAAATTTTATTTTTACAGATGCTGTGGGAAAAATGAAATGTGTCGAAAAAAAGTTGTTTCATATCTGATAATCCCACGCTGTACGTAAATGGTACGAAAAGGTAGAAGTTTTTAGTTCCTAAACATTCTTATCGTTATCACTAAACATCTTTTATATTGAATGGATGCAATGCATCCAATCGCGTACGCAATGTTTACCAACACCATTGAAGTTAAACTCATCAATCTTCTACAAATAAATTATTTCCATTGAGAAAGGAGCGCATAGAGTCATTTGAGCTTTGATAAAAAACGCTCAAAGTTGCCTTCGCAGAATCGTTATACCACACAGGCACGAACATCCGAGGAAGCTAGCTGGTCATTCCTTTATCACTATGTAATTGAAAAAAATACAGGCAATTTGCTACAGTTCATTTCCAGGTAAATTTTAGTAAGCAAAACAATTCACTAGATGTAAAAACTAATATTTCGCTGTTACTTATTATTAAGAGAACTATATTGAATATATTTGGCGTTAATTTTGTAGAAATTCATTACTAACAATTAAATGAAACTGCGTGATGTAGTTATATTCCTACTTTCTATAATTTCTTTATCACGACCTAGGTTTCGCTGTATTACAACACCTTCATGTTTCAAAAACAATGGTGGAAGACGGGTTTGTATGGGTTTTCCCACTGCTTATGTTAATGAGTTTATTGTAGGGGAGCGGTGTAGGTTTTATTATGTTTCCGAGAGTTATATAATATACAAGTATTTTAGTGAGAGTAATAAATTCAATTGATGTTATTCTATGAGGTTATACAATGCAAATGTTCCGGTATGTAATAAAGTTAAATGGAAGTTATTCTCAGTAATATATAATAGTGAGGTATGTAGTTGTAATCTAAGTAGGATAAATGGATCCAAAATAAAAGTTCCGGGTTTATTGTTACTTTAAGGGACTACCCTTATTCTAAAACATTTGATTAAATTTTTCTCAATCCTCAGAGAAAAATTAAGGTCTTTTTAAATCAGATTTATATATCACGTGCAAATTTATAACAGGTAAATTTCGAATGAATCACCATTAGTAACGTCGAAACTTGTATTTAGTGTTAACGTGCCATATTTAACTTCACGCGGTATTAAATGTAAAAAAGTTTCCGACTAGCAAGTTTCTTAATTATTTTGCCAAAAGAATTAATTACAATTATAGAGTTAAAATTGCAAATTGTCTCTTAGTTTAGCCTAAATTGCCCTTGGTCGAAAAAATACGTGCAGGGGCAGTAATAAACATAACTTTCAAGGATGGATTTTTGGCTTCGATAAGTTAAATTATCTAAGGACCAAGGCAGATATTTATTTAATCTGTTAATGAAATACTTCGCTAGTGGGAACTCGGACCAATTCTTTACCATGCTTGATTAACGGTGAAGTGGAAAGATAATATTGCTAGGTGATAGGTGCGCTAATGACTCGTTAGTGGTGCTAACGCTTAAATTTAATACTTCGATAGATCAATTATCAATAGGTAGTGAGATGTAAACATAATAATTATTACATAACAGATAGAGATGTTAGCATTGCAAAATTTATGTGTGGACAAAAGAGTTTTCCGCACGCCAATTTTTAAAATTTTGCCACCAATCAAGCATATAACACAAATAAATTCATTTAAAAATTAAAGAATGGGGTTAGTGATTTAAAATCAAGCCGTATAGATTCTCGAGTAACTTCACTAATTTATTTAATGCGCCGAAACAAACCAGGAGTTACAATAGATTACCGAAAAAAATTCACAAATTTCCGTTCTAGTGATAGTTAATTAGGTCGTTAATCTACAAAATCGTCAAAGATTCGCAGATTAAACGAGAAGGGAAATATCAACGACGAAAGCTAAACTTTGTATCAGACCACTGTTTAAACTCAAAAATAACATTGCCCATAAGGGTATATGTTGATAGTAAATATTGTCGCCATTTTTTTCTGAAATTTGCGTTAACCACGTTAATATTTTTATATTAAGCTTAATGTAAAAATATTGTTTCTATTTTAAATTTAAAAATTTTTGAAAAACATGAATGTTAAGAATGTAATAATAATAACTTATTACATTTAAAAAAAAATTTCGCTTTCAGTTTTAATAATTAATAGTAAGCTGTAGAGAAGAAATCATACTTTCCAAATTTTTTTTTACCTTTTTGTTAGGCAAGAAGTATAGGATTATTTTTATGAAATTTTTTTAAGAGTAAAATGGAACATCATCTCAATACGACGTACAGAACCGTTAAGTAAACACTTAACTGTTACTTTACAAACCTGTTAAGTTGACAACAACTGTTAAGTACATTTAAATCATGTTTTTGTTACGTTTTTATCAATTTGCATTTTTACATTACTTCCTAGAGTCCGGGAAAATAATGGAAATCATTTCCATTTTTGATATCCAGTTTTAGAAAAATAAAAGAATCAAATTCATTCAATCATTTCATTGAACATAAATAATGTTATTATGATTTGAGAAATTAGTCTTGAAACTAAATCACGTATATACTTAATACAATATATAATTTTGACCATCGAATATTCTAGTTAAATTTGATGAAGGAAATTAACGTCTTCAGTGAAATAAAGGTTATTTTTTTAAAAGGCAGCAAAACATATATATACACTTCACCAATACCCAAAAATTGTATGGTCTAAATTATTTAACAAAAACTATATGGAACCATTATAGTGTTTGATTTATTTATTTATTTTTTTGGAATGCAATATAAATTACAACCAAGTTTAAGGATTAAATTTTGTCAAAGGCTTACCTCAAAATATCGACGAACCATTGAAAAAATAATATTTTTCAAATTTTTTGGTGAATGGTTTATTGAGTGAACTAATGTATTTATTGATTCAAATACTTAACAAAGGTTTTACTTTTCAACATAATGTAAAAGTTCAATGGCTGCAAACGCAGACTAATTTTTAAGAAACTGCTGGTAGATAGTCGATGCAAATTTCATTAGCAAACATGACAAATCATTCAAATACAAACGCTGGACTTGTCGGCATTAATTTAAAACGTATTTGCTCTTTTGTACCACAATAAATGGTTGACCAAATTCTAAATGTATCCCGGTTGACCCAGGGGAGATTTTAAACATAAAGGTCCAAGAAGCTTTAAATATTTAAGTATCAACAGGAAGTTCTCATTACGTTTCTAAGTCCGTGTTGAATTTCGTATCTCATTTGGCAATAAAATGAATAGTGGTGGTCAGTTAAACTTAGGGCCAATGTTGTGAATATATACCACGAATTGAAAAAGAGAACGTATTTTGAGATGATAGGTTTTTGTTTAGACCCCTGTCAAAGAGGTGCGTATCTTTTGAATAATTTTTCATATTTCGCTCTATAAAGATTTGTGTTGCATAGTTGTTGCTATATATATATGAATGTATGTATATGTATATATATATATATATATACACACACACACACACACACACATATATATATATACATATATATATATATATATATATATATATATATATGTGTATACCTAACATGTACATTTTTAATAGTAACCTTTAAAATATGAGTAGAGCTCTCCCTGTTAGAGTATTGTCTTCCTGTTAGAGTTACATATACGCAGAAGTATATTTAAACGTTTAAGGTTATATAAGGTTTCCATTGAAATATTCACAAATATTAATATTACACGGGGAATCCCATGTAAATATATTTCATAAATTTCAATCCTTTATCTCATATATGTTTCTCAAAAAAAATACATTAAAATCACTTCTTATAATTTCCAGAAAACATTAAGAAAACTTCTAACTTTTTTTAAAACTTTTTTCTTTATAAGGGCGTTAGTTATATCTGCGTATATTTTCAACATTATTTCTAAGATACCTCGCGTAACATGCTGAAGAAAAATTGTTTTGGAAACCTTAGAACTGATAATTTTAATCGATGGAAAAAACCCATTGGAAAAAAATAAAAATTAATTTGACCATAACAACATGAACTTCTATAAATAAAAATATTCTAAGGTTTAATTATTTAGGAAAATTAGAATTTATATAGAAAGTATCTGAAATTAAAAATTGTATGGGTGACATAGATTAATTAAAACAGTTGGCTTAAAACAGATAAAAATTTATGGTTCGTGTTTGTTTGAAAACGACAGGTGTATATTATATATATATATATATATATATATATATATATATATATTTTTTTTTTTTTATCGTAAGAGAAGGTATTCCATCAAACTGAAAAAAAATGTTAAGGAACTACATAAAAATTCCCAAACGTTTCTGAAAAAGAGCACTTTCAAAGCTGTGATTGCAATAAATAAAATTATTTCTTTTTAAAGAAACACCATGAATATACTAAGTTTTATGCTCAAATTCCTCTATATAAATCATATACACGTCATTTGTAACACTCTCTGAGTATACTCTTATAAAATCAAGTGTAACAAAAACCTCCATATTGTTTTTGACTTGTTACAAAGCGAGTAGATAATTTTAAGGCACTGTACAACAATTCTTGATCTTTTCTGAAAAACCATTCTTTCAAAGTTACAATTTAAAAGAAATAAAATTAGATATTTGCAAAAACACCCTTAAAATATATTCAGTTTGATGCACAAAATCACTATATAAATAATGCATTTGTTACACGCTGTATAGATAAACACGAGTGTAACAAAAACCTGTCTCTTATTCTTACCTTTTTACCAAACTGAGTAGAAAATGTTAACCTTTATGACAATTGTCAAACTTTTCTGAAGAAAATACTTTCAAAGTTGCAATTTTAGATGACCAAAATTACATATTTACATATTTGCCCAGAATCATTGTGTATATAATGTACACATCATTTGTCACACGCTGTGTGGATATACACAAGTGAAACAAAAACCTTTCTATGATTCTTAACTTATCACCAAATTGAATAGAAAGTTAAGGAACAGTGTAACAATCTCGTTCATTTCTAAAAAATAAAAATACTTTCTAAGTTACGATTTAAACAAAATAAAATTAGATTTTTGCATACCGCACTTCAAATATATTCATTTTAATGAACATAATCACTTCCCATATGTAAATATGAGACTTTAAGTGGAATAATCGTATCTTGTACATCTTATTATGTCAGGATTTGATTTTTTTAAGTAATAACCAATATAACTCATTCATTCATCAATATAATTTACAATTTGTTAGTAATGCTTGCAATAATTTTTTATTAATCAATTTTATTAAAACATTTCATTCATAGTGCTATTTAGAACCAGGATTTAATTATTATGTTCTCAACATATAAATTGAATCGTGCCCCTAAATGCATATTTCAAAATATCTATCGTAATAGTTGATTTCAATTTAAGTAGATATTTTTAATAAGTAATTTTGAAAGACAAAGCTCAAAGTACAAATTCAACACACTCATAATATCTAGCGCACTGAGATTGTATTCAATTTAATGTTGGTTTATTTATTGCCGAGTTCATATTTGGTTGATGCCATCGATGTTATAGAGAACATGTGGCGCTATGTGCATGCGATGTTTGAACGTACATATTAATCCACACGTAGGATGGACTACTTTAAACGGTTAGACTAGGATAAAAGCCTACATATTAATTTCAACCCCAAGCATCATTTCTATGGAATTTATTAAAATTAGTCTAAGCGTTTTCACGTTATCTCATAATAAAGAAATATAGTGACGTATAAAGCGACAGACAGTCAGGTGAAGAGAGAGATAGACAGAAAAGCTAGAAAAGTTCTTTGGGTAATATTTGATCGGAATAAAAAAGGAATTTCAGTCTCGAACACCTTCGAAGTTATTTTCTCAAAACAAAAACCGATTGCAATAAAGTTTGTAATTAAAATGTTTTTTTTTATTTATTTGCCTATTAAAGTCTGTTCAATATATTTATTCATATTTCATAACTAGATTCTGTTATAGCTTATATTCGATTGGATTAATATACGGACCAACTTTGATATCGAGAGTTATTTACGTTTATCGCCATCTATCAGAAGTGGTTTTAAAACACAATACACTGACGTTTTTTAATATTTCTTCAGCTTGTTTATTGATCAAAAAAGTCAATGAAAAATTAAAAAAAGGAATAAAGTGACAAGTTAACAGGGAGACATTGTAACTTAAAGTAGCTAAATTTTTTTCTGATCTCACATTGTATAAAAGTAATATTTACTTGATTTTAATTACAGGATTTTAGTATATGGAATATTAATAAGCTTCTTAAAATATATTCGGTACTTTTTTATGTGATGTAAGTATAAACAAACGGATAGACTGTCACTTCCTAATATCGTGTTAAAATGATACTTAATTTTTCTGAAAATATCATTACACGTCGAATGCCATGAACCGTGTTGTGAATGAATGTGCTACCGTATGAGATTCGATATTTAAACATATTTTTAGTTGTTTTAATAAACGATTTTAACCTTATTGTTTGTTACTTGTGGCTTGGTTTCTTGATAGCGAGGTTATACTTTTTGTGATTTTTTCATGCGCTATTGCTGTTGTGTCTTCCTTAATTTTTTATTTATTAGGGCATTTATTATTTTTCCTAACTAAATTGTTTTTTTTATTTTAGTAACTAAATGTACACTTCTATTATTTAACAAATTTTATTGCTTTCCTTCAAATATTTGTTTGCTTTTTTAACTTTCATTCGAGACCTAAACATGTTTTTGCAAACGAATTTTAAAATAGTGTTAATCAGGTTTATAAAATAAAATAACTTAAAGGAAATTGTCAAAAATTATTTTTAGAAAGTGTGATTTAGAAGCAAATTGTTTTTTTAATAAAAGAAATAGTATAAATATCATTTCCAAAATTTTAAGGAGTACATCTACAAAAATATACCGATAAATATGCAAAAAATGAATATTTCACCCTTTTTTATTTTTGAAACTACTTAAACTAAAATTATCAAGAAATAAAAATAGGGTTTTTCGAAGCCTATGCATAGGCTTAGAAAAATCCTCGTTTAGTTTCCGCGGACGTTTCGTTGTAGTTTTCCGTATCCGTTTCCGTACAACTAAAACTCTAGGTCTTATAATTTTTTTACCATGTTCTTACGTGTGTGGAAAATATACAAGGAAATATATTCATATTGTTAAAAAATTATAACGATAAATAGTTTTACAGAAATACTATTTATTTTAAAATATTTATGACTGCCTAAACGTGCACAATAACCTCGTAGCGCCCCTGACTCCTCAAATACGTCCTGACTCTCGTCAGTCTAGCTTTACTGGATTCTATTTCCTGTATCTTATTTATGAAGATAACTTTCAAAAATAATTACAATAAGACTAACTAACCAGATTTCTGGTTTTTTTATTTTATATCGACATAAAAACAACATATGTCATATTGCTAATTTTTATACTTAAATATTTTGTGGATATTCAATAATATATCAAAAAGAAAATCAAAGAAGTTTTGATGAAATTTAAAACAAAAACATCTAAGTCTTAAGCTTTGCTGAGCTCTAAGCTCTGTTTCGTCCATACACACAAATGAGTGCTGCCTTTCACTTGGCACCGTCTCTAAAAACAAATAGC
Source organism: Druceiella hillmani (assembly GCA_039881145.1). Taxonomy (NCBI): domain Eukaryota; kingdom Metazoa; phylum Arthropoda; class Insecta; order Lepidoptera; family Hepialidae; genus Druceiella; species Druceiella hillmani. The sequence continues at coordinate 8,145,467 of JAYKKI010000055.1, forward strand.
CATACTTTGCAAATTTGTTTTTGTTTTGAAACGATATTTTACCGTAAAGTTCTAAGTATTTGTATTTTAGTTATTTTATATTTCTCGGTGGTTTACTTATTCGTGGTCATTTGACGACAGTTTGTTGGATTTATTTTATTTTCATCCTTAAATTGTGATTCGACTTATATCACCTATACACAACACCAGTCCGATTCCAACAAATGATTAAAAATAATAATCCTTAATAAATTTTTCACAACACAAACTCTCAAAATAAAATATTGCCATATCAAAGAAAATAACACGGCAGTAAAACCTTTTCTAATGGACGCACGTTACTTTACATACCTGAGCCTGTCAGTGAATTGGAAAACCATCGATGTAATTTTCATCAAAATGAAATATTCGACCAAAATCTCGGATATTCACAAACCGTCACTGAATATACCGAAGGGATAATTTCTGTTTACATGTTACTTTTTATGATATTCATGTAAGTATATTTATGTGCAGTTTAAATACAGTAATAATAAATATTTATCAAACATGTAATTTTGTGTTTTTAATTAAAATGTGTAATAATCAACAATTAAATGAAACTACGTGATGTAGTATTATTTCTACTTTCTTTAATTTCTTTACCACGACCTAGGTTTTGTTGTATTACAACATCTTCAGGTGGGATATTAGCAAAGAATCTCTTTGCTAATATCCCACAAAAATGTCTTTGCTTATATCCCACCTGAAGATTTTGTAATATAACGAAACCTATGTCGCAGTAAAGAAATTAAAGAAAGTAGAAATAATACTACATCACGTAGTTTCATTTAATTGTGAATAATGAATTTCTACAAAATTAACGCCAAATATATTCAACATGTGTAATCATAATATCGTACGAGAATGCTTTTGGGATTCTTGTAGGAGAGAGAGAGAGAGAGAGAAATAGAAATTTCAATATGTGAAAATATATATTGGTTTGTCTTTATAGGAAAATGAATCTATTACAGACTTTTTATATATACACTTAAAAGTTTCTTTATTCGTTTAAACTTTTGCTTTATTTTCTAGCAGGCTAAATTAATACTGCGGGGCTTTCATCGTCGGACACCACATGTTACAATTTAATTAAAATACATCCATCACTTTCATAATTAAAACAGTGTAGGTGATATATGCATGCATGTAGAGATAATTATTTTTATGTATTAGCCTAAATCAAGCATTATTCGTTATGCCGCTGTAAATAACGCATGGTATAAAATTTTGTGGTAAACTGTGATACCAAAATTTTAGTTATGTCGCTCTTTTCGTCAGTGACCATAAATAGTTAGCAATGGAAATTAATTTTACAAAGTATTATAATACCTTCAAAATATGCATGCTACGACCAAGTGTAATTGCCAATACATAAACATTTTAGTAAATTCGTTTAAAAATATTACAGAAAACCTTAATACTGATGAATGGAAATAAATTGAAAAGAAGGAAAAATGCGTTTATTTCCAAAAGAAAAAAAAATTAAAATGATGTGGGTAAGATCTTTACAGTGAAACAGTTATATGTCTTCAGTTTAAAATACACAACACAAGTAGCAAAAATGTTTAATATACCTTTAATAATTTGATGAATGATATTTATTGATATATTTGATAATTTGACAAATATTTGTGATAGCTGAACTTGTGTTCGCCATCTGCAATTAACTTCGCATGGTAACTTTTTTTAGGATAAATTCGAATTTTAAATTAAAAAAGTGATTTGAATAGTTCTATGTATCTTTTTCTAATATCTTTTTGAAAACATAAACATAAATAATACAGTCAAAAACACCTTTTGACTTACTAATATACCTGCGCTGTTGACAAAATATGTTTAGAGCCCGAAATTTTTAAAATGTATTTAGTACGTTTAGAAAAAACTGCACGACTATCAATTTCCTAGTTTATAACTGTGGCGAAGATAAAATTGATTATAACTTTATTTATTACTTTGGGGATCATTGCCGTTCGTTTTTAGTATTTGCACGAAATGAGACTGACAAACTATGTTTGTATCGCATTTATACTCAATTTCAATTACGCAACTGTTTAAGGCGGCAAATCTTACATTCTTGATATCAATAGGCAAATGCAAATGCAGATATTTAGCCCAGAATAAAAAGGTGAAGAAATGGCTTTCTGCCAAAGAATTTTGTCTTCATTTACGTGTCTCGGAGCTGCGCACACTCTCTCTCCGAAATGCAACCGATAAATTATCTGAAGGTTAAATTCCACAAGCTTGGCATTTCATATGTGTCTCTTAACGCGACATTCCATGGAATCAATCTGATTACTGTCACCTGATACTTAGCAAAGCCATCTCGTGGGTGACAGTTTCGATTTATATTCTTATACGTAGAGCCCTAACCCAACTTTTATGCAGTTTGCTGTCATGTTTGGATATATCATAACTCCTTCTTTTTTATTTGAAGGGCTATTTCAGAGCCCTACCCTTACAATGATATCAATAAAATATAAACCGATTTTTTCAAGCAAAAAGAACGTGAGGCTGAATGATAGTAAAGAAGAAAATTGCAAGAGAAAGCAGCTCAAAAATCCGCTAAATACTCCTGGTCATATTTGGCTCCTTCATGAATAACCATGTCACTCAAATTAAAAATTATCCTAGGAACACATCTTACTTTTCACCTCGTGTTTAAAATTAATTCATTCATCTCATGGTGACCACTGTTCACCAAAGTTTATTGCAAAGCAAAATCAATATATTATGGTCTCATTTTTAACTCGATATCTGATCAGGTATATCATGATCAGATGACAGAAGTAGTTAAATGCGTAGAAGTTCATTTTGAATGAAAATCAGTCCGCGTTAGAGAGTCCTTTTTCGGTTTTATTCAGATAGTCAAAAGGATTCTTGAAGTTTAACTGATGAAATCCTTAAACAGCCATAAAAAAATTATATGTATCTACAGGGTTGTCGTTCTCCATGTTATAATAATGCTGCTATGATAACTGAGCACCAAACGGGTATTCAACCAAGAATGAAGAAAAAAAATCTGGTAATATTTGTGAATTTCGATAAATATTCACTCAAGTTGGTCGACGTACATGCAGCTAAGCGAGATACTATAATGGTCACTTTTTCGTAACAATTGAAACTGTCTATGTATTCTTTTCTCATTCTACTCAGTGGTGAAAAGAACATGAGAATTCTATGCCCATAGTTGAAAAATTAGAACTTAAAATAAGATAGAGTGTAAGGGTTGAAGCAGTTAGATCAATTAATAAATATCTTCAAGATGTGCTGAAAGTTCCCTCAAAACATGATTAAGGACGGTAATCAAACTAGCTGCTTTACATATGAAAGCCTTCTAAGACTATTTTCCTAATGAAAGGGAAAGGATTGTTAATGATGTACTCGATAAAAGTGTCAATAATTTTTAAGAATATCCTATTTTTGACAATGATTGAAATTTTTGTCGATATGCAATGATTGAAAATTATCTAGGGCAAAAAAATGTGTGTCTGTCGTCAAAGGCAAAAAAACTGATGCCAGATTTCAATTTCTTCTAGATATTAAAAAACCGTGTTACGATACTGGTGACAGCCTTTTTAAAAAAGAAATCGAAAAAACTTGGAATTTTTTATGGTTGTGATGTTAATGGAAAACAGTTTTACGGAGAAATATTACATATTCGACTGCTAATATCCACCAGACATAATGTAAACCTAAAGAAATCTGAAGTACTTCTTGAAATCATTGTTCAGAACGGAGGTAAGAGCGGATTTCAAAATCTGTGCAATTTAAATTCAATTATACTTATGATTGTAATATCCCTAGCAGTAAACTGAAACTAGTACATTTATATTTCACGATCACAATGAAATAAAAAAGGTTATTCGACTTAATTTTAATCAGTGCAGGGCGAGAAAACCAAAGAAATAGATTTCGAAAATGTTAGAAATCTATTGCCAAGCATATGTTTAACGTATCTGCTCTGATTACGTTTTCTTCGTTTTTTATACATTCTCAATCATTCAATATTTTTAGGAACGAGACAGCTTTTAAATATTTATAATTTTTTTTCCAAATCACATCTGGTACTTTGAATGAGTACTGGGGCTTAAACAATCGAAAATATCTGCACAATGTTTTATTATTATTTATATGTGCATTATGACATAGTGTTTGGGAAATAACAAAAAAACCAAACAATTTTGTTAGTTAGTTGTACGCAGACACGAGTAAAGTTATGGCTGAATTTTTACTATTTTGATTCAAAACAATTTATTGCTCGTTATAAAGTAAGGATCATTAGGTAAGTTCCTTAATTTATATTTCATAAACGAATAACTAAATATTACTTGAACGAAGTACAATGATAATACGTAAATGAAACAACGGTGCGACACATTAGCTTTCAATGAGTATATTATTTGTAACATATCAATTTTCCTTTTTTATCGGTCAGTGATTTGTAAAAGACACATTTATATAATTTATATATGATCGATTATTTTTATTTAACTGGCAGTTGATGTCGTTTCGTTGAACTCTTTATGGTTTTGTATCTGAAGCGAGGTTTTAATGAAAATGAAACTTCTCCATGAATATAGAATATCAAGATTCAAGTGAGTTAAGTATTATATTATAATTACAGTGATATTATGTTTTCATAATAAGCTTTTATATTTAGGAAAAATGTTAGCAAATATTCAGGCTGTTCAAAATTAATAAATAATCATGCAAAACGCTAGATTATGTTAGGAGTTAAACATAGCTCAATATAACGAGCAGAATATACTTCACATAATAAATTACATAAGTATAAAAATCAACAGAGCGTACGTTTGATTCGACGTGACATTTATTATTAATGGTAGCTTTGACTCTGTCACACGCGCGTGTTGAGCCTTCAAGTTTGTTACCAACACTTACTTGTTAAGTAAATGTTATCACCCTTACTGTCAGTTCATTGTATTCTGACTTTGTGTGCTGCGTCAGCGAACTGATCATAAGTTTCCAAGATACTTTAACCTGTCTTATAAATATGTTTTTAATTTCATGAGTTCATTGTAGTTGCCATCCGGTTACTGAATTTGTTTTTGTTTAAAATTTTCTACAAATGTTATATTGTATTAGATGCCTTTCAATATTAATCTAAATGACATTAAAATATTGAATTTTTGTTGTAAGTCGAATCAAAGTATAGGCATTTTATTAGTAATTTGAAACATGGTCTTATTAGAGTTTAATACGACAAAACATTCAAGTTTGGGAGAGTAGGTATTGTTTATGACTTTGCTTTGTAAATTTTTAATCGCTTGATACACATTAAAAAAATAGTCAAATATTTCTCTAATTTAAAATAAAATCTTAAATAATATTAGGAAAAAGTTAAAACAACACAAAAGTCTTATTAAGATTAAAATTTGTTAGCGACTTCATGTACTTAGGATTCTTTTAAATATACTGAAAAATCCTCGGAACAATATTAAAGTTCTCAATACCGAACTACTTTTTCTAATGTCAGAATCTGAAAATTTATCAGTGGAGAAAGGAAAACGAATTATGTTATTTTAAACATTTTTTATTCACTCATTTCAAATTATTGATAATTTTAGCATAACATTTTAAAAGAATGAAATGATAAATTGAATTTATCAAGAAATTGTTAGGTTACCTTACCAGTAGTACATTCGTTGAACCCCTACGGTTCTTCGATTGGACCATAGGTGCAAAAAGGGAAAAGCGTATTATATTAATACGAGCTACATAAAAACTGGAATGAAATACATTTATTAAGGATTAATAAAATCATGTTTAGCTGTAGCATGTTGTGTAAATCATATTAAAGTAAGGCTAGGAATAACAACCTTCAGATATTCAATTTAAATTTTGTCTTCGTTAGTTTTTATAAATTATACAAAAATATTTTCTGGACTATTTTAAACACAGGCTCATTCTGAATATACATATGCTCGCCATATTAAACACTTAATCATGTCTGACGGTACACAAATTGCACACTGTGCAATATCAGTATCTTGAATTTGGAGTTTTCTTCCTGAAGCCGAAGTTAGTTCCGTTATATCTTTCTCCATTTTCTTTAACATTTTATTTTGCGAAGTCTCCAAATCCGCTTCATACGGGTAACTTGGTAATTATGTAGCCTGCTGAGCCTTACTATTCCTCTTTTGTAATTCTGATGCTAATTTCTCAATACTTGTAATGTAAACCTTAAAGTTAAGTCAATGAGCAGGAGTACAGAGATATCTATGAATTTCCACAGGTCGTAAACTGCCTTTTACCATTGGGTGCAAAAATATTTTAGACTCGTACGCGCAATGTGACAAAAACAAAAGACACGCTACACTCTCGGCACTGCTGTCAAGCTACTAACGTAGCGATTCCAATACCACACCGCCGCCCCCACCCCCTAGCCATCACTCCACTGAGCTACGAATGTTCAAAACGCCACACGGGTACCTAAATAAACGAATTCAATTATATTCTGACTAATACAGTAATTCATTTATAAGAAAGATGAATATTGAATATATTTGGCGTTAATTTTGTAGAAATTCATTATTCACAATTAAATGAAACTACGCGATGTAGTATTATTTCTACTATCTTTAATTTCTTTACCACGACCTAGGTTTCGTTGTATTACAACATCGTCAGGTGGGATATTAGAAAACATTCTTTGCTAATATCCCACCTGAAGATGTTGTAATACAACGAAACCTAGGTCGTGGTAAAGAAATTAAAGATAGTAGAAATAATACTACATCACGTAGTTTCATTTAATTGTGAAGAAAGATGAAGTTAATCTCCGACATCCTTGACTGGGTCAAATTGACACAACCGCGCTCTGAGGTAAACTTTGTAATATACAAACATATATGTACACACACTCACACACACACACACACACACACACACATATATATATATATATATATATATATATATATATATATATATATATATATATGTATATGTATGTGTGTGTATATTGCAATTACTGAGTTGCGGTCTCATATAAACAATAATGATCACATTTTGTAAAAAGTCATAAAAAACTAGGAGTCAATGCATAATAAGACATCTACTAGAGTAGGAAAAACATCGGATTGGGTCAAATTTGAGACGCCGGTGCTTCAAGTTATGAAAAAAATTTATCAAGCACAAATAGGACTCACTCTACGGAAATCACATTAGTTTTTCTACCGTCTTTGCGTGGACTTCTAAGAACCCAGTTCTTTTATAATTTTGAGTGTAGTTGTCTCAGAAATAAAAGAGCGGATATATATTATTTTGCAATTTTTTCAGTATATCTCTTATATATCTCTTTTCGAGCACTTAATTTGCCCCAAAATTTTGATATAAATATTCTTGAATGTGAGCTCTTAAGATATGTGCAGGTTAATAGGTTTTACTATAATGCCACATTCAAATTCCTATGTCAAACACTTTTTGACAATAATTGTTCTTTTTTTGTAAGCCGAAAAATATTCATAAAAAACATACATTGAAAGACCGTTTTTTATTAATTTAACAGAAAAAATTATTTGAAAAGGCTTTCAATATTAGCTGCTTCAAATATTTTTATTTTTACATATTTTTTGCGTTCACTGCATTTTTTTAGTTTTTATGTTTGATATTTGATAATTTGTATCCTCATATTATTTTGTTAAGTATTTTTTGATATAGAATGTTCAAGTTCGTACTGAAATATTAGAGACCGTTTACATGCTTTACAGAAAAGAATAATGAAGGAACCGCTATTGAATTTAACAAGGCATTTTCAGCACGGATACATCAAATTAATTTATTTCCATATCCATAAGATATATAATTGCCATGGACGGACAGATATAACATTACGCTTACCAAAATATCAGGTGTTTAGATAGCAATTTCTCGTTGCTTTTACCTTTTAATCACATATGTTTAGATTTAAATATCTTGTTGGTTTTACTTTTCCGCATCTTAAGAAGAAAACGGAACTCTTATAAAATTATTCAAGATTCCTCTTGTCTGTTCATCTATCACAGCTGCCTTCCACAAAAATGTTCGACGTATTAACTTCAAATCAACCATATCAATAAAGCATTATAACCCATCAATCAATGTTCAAAGACATTTATATAACAATTTTAGTGTTGGCAAATAAAGAAAACTATTGATTTTATGTTTCGTTTTTCGTGTAAGATCTCAGTGAAATTATGACGGCTGTAAATTTTTTTTTTCAAAATTTAACGTAAGATAATTCCAAAGATATAGAGAAAGATAAAGATATATCGAGAATATCCGTGTCGTTTTCCTCAAAAACCATTTAACATACGACCTTAGACTTTGACATAGTGATATAGAATATTAATATGCATATATTTTAGAAATCAATATTCAAGAATATTTTCTGAAAAACAATTATTGAAAAAATTTTAAAAGTGGTAATAAAATTTAATTCAGTAAAATAAGTGAAGTAAAAATTTTTTTATATATTGTTGTATCATTTTAAAAGAAAAGTTGCAAGATTTCAAAAACCCATTTTTTATAATTTTCCATAGTTCTGGAGATAGTGTTGAAAATGTCCAGAATAATATGTGCCCCACTCCCAAATTCAGAATCGTCTAAATTATAGATTATGCAAAATAAAGGCTAAAGGAAGTTTAACTAAAGTTAACTGCAAAACTATAGTAAATATTCCAAAATTTATGATTTTTAAGAAATTCATTAACGAATAATACACACTTATTTATAAAATATAAATTTTACATCCATGAAATAGGCACTAGTCATTGTACATACGTACATATATATATATATATATATATATATATATATATATATATATATATACATGTATTTATATATTAATGGTAATATTATAATTATTCATAATATTTTACAATTTATAATTTTTTTAGAATATTTTAAGCAATGACCATACTTGCAGCAGTGTTAAGCTGTTACTTATTATCTCTGAACTCGTGTCTAGGTTAGGTAGTTAAACCTACATTATTTATTTTTTTAATTAAATAACGTTTTAATTTTATTTTATATTTTGTAATTAGGCTACATAGTAATTTGATATTGGTGCCATTTCTGCTACTAATGTTACCTTCTGTCAATTCTATAATTAAGCTACGCAGTAACTTAATATAGATACCATTTCTGCTAATAATGTTACCTTCAGACAATTTTGTAATTAGGCTATTTAGAACTAAATATTGATTCCATTCCTGCTACTAATGTTACCTTATGTCAATTTTGTAGTTAGGCTACGTAGTAACTTAATATTGATGCCATTTCTGCTAATAATGTTACCTTCTGTCAATTTTGTAGTTAGGCTATTTAGAACTTAATATTGATTCCATTTTGTAGTTAGGCTATCAATTTTGTCAATTTTGTAGTTAGGCTATTTAGATTCCATTTTGTAAATATTGATTCCATTCCTGCTACTAATGTTACCTTATGTCAATTTTGTAGTTAGGCTACGTAGTAACTTAATATTGATGCCATTTCTGCTAATAATGTTACCTTCTGTCAATTTTGTAGTTAGGCTATTTAGAACTTAATATTGATTCCATTTTGTAGTTAGGCTATCAATTCTGTCAATTTTGTAGTAAGGCTATTTAGAACTTAATATTGATTCCATTTCTGCTAATAATGTTACCTTCTGTCAATTTTGTAGTTAGGCTATTTAGAACTTAATATTGATTCCATTTCTGCTAATAATGTTACCTTATGTCAATTTTGTAGTTAGGCTATTTAGAACTTAATATTGATTCCATTTCTGCTAATAATGTTACCTTCTGTAAATTTTGTAGTTAGGCTATTTAGAACTTAATATTGATTCCATTTCTGCTAATAATGTTACCTTCTGTAAATTTTGTAGTTAGGCTATTTAGAACTTAATATTGATTTCATTTCTGCTAATAATGTTACCTTCTGTAAATTTTGTAGTTAGGCTATTTAGAACTTAATATTGATTCCATTTCTGCTAATAATATTACCTTCTGTCAATTTTGTAGTTATGCTACGTAGTAACTTAAAATTAATGCCATTTCTGCTAATAATGTTACCTTCTGTCAATTTTGTAGTTAGGCTATTTAGAACTTAATATTGATTCCATTTCTGCTAATAATATTACCTTCTGTCAATTTTGTAGTTATGCTACGTAGTAACTTAAAATTAATGCCATTTCTGCTAATAATGTTACCTTCTGTCAATTTTGTAGTTAGGCTATTTAGAACTTAATATTGATTCCATTTCTGCTAATAATATTACCTTCTGTCAATTTTGTAGTTATGCTACGTAGTAACTTAAAATTGATGCCATTTCTGCTAATAATGTTTCATTTGCAGTCAATAGAGATACGTGTCTGTATAAGGGCATAGACGTTATGAGGATAATAAATATCTTAAATGCGGTTTCAATCGATAAATTTTTGATTCGTTTTGTGTGTGCTTTTATGCGCATATTTAATGTTTTGGTATATAAAATAACTATTAAATAGAAAAATTGACCGTGTCGTGAAACACTGGAATAAATAAAAAAATACAACATATAAAATTTGAATAAGTCAACATTAGAACCACCCATTCATATGACGACTTTGTACAACTTAGAAAGAATCTAAAAATATGACTTTTATAACGATTAGACTAAATGTTCCAAAGCCGAAGGTCCAAATCGTGCGAATGAATTTTGGTCTTGATGTAAACGCGAGTTACTATATTACCCAAGTGAGAAATAAACAAATATTATGTACAAAGGAGTAGAGCATTGGAGAGTAGAGCTTGATAAAATTTTTCCCTATTTCTCGCATTCAATTGCTAACCAAGTAAAATATTTTTTAACTCCATTAATATTTATTACTTAAATTTTAGACGTCGTCTACGAGTAAATTTAATATATAAATACGCTTAATAATGGTTTTATCATTTTTTTCTTGGAAATATGAAATATAAAACATCAAAAAGAATAAAACCTGACTAACGGAGGGTACAAAATTTATCTTCGAAAATCAAATATGAAGTGGTATATCAAGTTTGATTTGTAAAGTATAAAAATACAACGCCAAAGCTACATGAAGAAAGAAAGCAGACAAAATACAAACGAAGATACAAATAAAAGAAGGCCCAGAAATTTATATACTGTAAAAATATTTTTAAATGGGGTAGTGAGGAGCCTGTGCCAAGGTCTTGATGATCACAGAGTCGTAACATACTTTTACCTCAGAGGCAGAGAGAATATAAGAATGCTGTAATTTTGTGGTCAGAGTTTATTGACGCTGAAATGATCGACAAAATAAAGAAAAAACAAAAGGCTCATTTATATGAGAGTAAAGTACAAAGAGAATGAAGGCTTTTTTTTTGGAATGCTGTTCTATACTTGAGTATTCAAATAAAAACATGAAAACATCAATTACATGTTGGCGACCGATACGCGGCGTGAAAGTTTCAGAAGTGAGTTATCAAAAAATAGGTTTCTGATTTTGGTCAATGTACTTCGGTTAGATGATTTGACACCAGATTTCAGCGCATCTAAGTAGATCCTTTAGCAGCTGTTTTCGAAATATCTGGAAACTTTATAGAAAAGTGTGAAGCAGCATATGTAACTGGGACTTACCTTTGTGTTGATGAAATGCTTGATGAAGCGCCATTCAGGGGCACAAGTATTTCATCATTAAGTACAGTAAAAAGATCCTACGAGTATGTGATGCTAAAACTTTTTGTGTCTACAATGCCTACATTTATTACGGTAAAAACTCTGACGGTATCGGTCTTTCTCACAACGAACGAAAATTGGCTATACCAACACAATCAGTTTTACGATTGTGTAAAGATTTCCTCAACACAAACAGAAACGTGAAATTGATCAGTACACTGAAGAAAAACAAGCGTTACGTGCCACCTGTATTTCAGACATCTAAAAATCGGGGACCTGATATGAGTTTTCATGGATTTACTAAAGATTTCACTCTAGATTCTTTATCACAAATAAGTGTAAAGCAGTTTCATTGATTTCATCTATGCATCACACGGTGGAAATTGTTAGAGAAACCTTGGTCTCTGAATATCTCATTACCTCGATCTGTGGTTTCTGGAAATCAGAAATAATTCTGGATTATAATAAGACCAAAGGTGGTCTTGACGAGGTTAACAAAAAATGCTCGGACTATTCCCGCTGTCATACGCAAAGATGGCCAGTGGCTATATTTTATGGAATTCTTGATTTAAGTGGGGTGAACGAATTTATACTTTACGATCCCTGTGCTAATGCAAAAACAATTTAAAGAGGAATTTTTCTGCCAAACCTTGCTAGAGAGTTGGTTTTATCGCATTTGAATCGACGTACTTATAATGCGTGCCTGCCAAGGGAAATAACATTGACCATCGTAGACATTCTTGATAAGGATTTCATACTCAAAAAAGAAAATAACAATGCAGAAGAAGGTAAAAAACTCATAAGAAAAGTATATAATATCCGTCCACCTAAACTCAAAAGACGAACCCGACATAGACGCGTTAAGTGCAAAAAATACACATACCTTCAATGTGTCCAGAATGTATGCCAGGGTTGTGCTAGTGATATTATTGATTCCTAAAACTTTATTACAAAATTAAAGTGTTGTGTCTACTCTTGTTAGTTATTAAAAAAGTTATTAGTTTCCTTTGACATTCTATCATATTTTTAAGTTTTACGAGAAAATTGTTTTTACGTTTCAAAATATGTGCCATTTTCTTTAAATTACAATAAAAATTATTTTTGAATTATTTTTGCATTTTTATTAACACACATATAATATTTGATGTATATTCTCCCAGAAGAACATGTTTATAATAATAAAAAATAAGGTTTATAAAAAAAATGCGTTAAAGGTACATTACGGTGACATAGCCTCAGTTACTATGTTCCACAAAGCAGGGTCAAAAGCTAAAGGTTTATCTTGAAATTACAATATAAATTATTTTTGAATTATGCTTGCATTATTATTAATACACATATAATATTTGATGTATTTTCTCCCAGAAGAACATGTTTCTAATAATTCAAAATACGGTATATAAAAAAAAATGCGTTAAAAGTGACATAGCCTCGGTTACTATGTTCCATAAAACAGGGTCAATAGCTAAAGGTTTATCATTTTAAACGCAAAATATTTTTGGTGAACGTGAAGAAACTATAATTTTGCGATCAACGATCAAATATAAACCATAATTCCTTTTTTCTATGAAATTATTTCAATACTTTGATTATATTTAATTCTATTTCTCCCAGAAAAATAAAACTGTAAAAGCTATTCGAAAAGTTTTTACAAAAAAATTAACTATCAAGATCATTTTACCATTTACAAATTATTGATACGATTTTTACCCAAATTTCATTTTAAGCACATTATTTTTTATCACATTGTTTTATACAATTGATCATATTATTGCAAATAATAAAAAGTAAAAAATTATTAAAAAAAAGTTTCCAGATACTAAATCATGTTTCTTGTTATACAAAATAATAAACCAAACGAAAAAAAAGTGTAAATAATGTTTTAGTATTTGTTATTGAATTTCATTCATTAGCAAATAATATTCAAATTGTTAATATTTAATTCAACAAATTATTTGCTTAGGCATTTTCCTCAACTCCAATACTTGTAGTGAGTTTTAACCCTACGTGATCTTAAGTACAAAATATATGTACGTTTTTACAGACTTCTGCAGCTGTCGTCTCCGTAGAAGTGAACTATTTCAATTGAAATATAAGCTTTCCAGCTGCGATCATTCGCAATGAATAAAGGATTGACAAAGCGGCGTTGGACAAAGTAAAATATCATTTTTATTATATTAGTCACTTTCATAATTGAACAAAATATCTATCGTTTTGTGTAAGATCATTTTCAATTAATATTACACAATACTATTGCTATTGAATAAATTTGATCAGATATCAAAAATAATTTCCATAGTGAACCAAATGATGGTATATGGAGAGTATATTGTATGGTTTTATTTTTCTCTTATTTCAGTACCGTTGACCTTATGGGAAATTTTATTTTACACAAATAACTAAAGAAGTGAAAAAATACTAAGTCTGGGTGAGATGTTCATTACACTGTTTTTTATGAAAGAGCAATGGGAAAATAATTTTTTATTTCATTTATATTTTGAAGAAATGTTTTAAAATTACAAGGCAGACTACTTTTATTCATGTGCTACGATGTTAATCAATTATGACAGGCCGATAGTTAAAAAATGGGACAAGAATTTTTTATAATTATTTAGTCTGAGTGAGTTAATATGAGAATGTTATTAAATATTAATATTCTAGGAATATTTATGGAGATATAATTATAACAACGAGGTGTCAATATTTTGCAGTAAATTTTCCGGTAAATACACGGACGAGGAAAAGTAGATATTCCTGTATAAGCTCTGCAACATAACGTTCACGAGCATAGATAAGGTGATGGTAATATAAATTCAAAACGGTGGATACGTACAGTAGAATATCATTTTAAATGATATTGGACATACCACAAATATCGACTTCCTTTTATCCTATAAAAGAGAATACCTATAATATGTTCTTTGTGAAAATACAACCAACCTTCAGAAATTTTGCAATTAAAGAAAAGAAAATGCAGATGATTGAATTAACCACCAATGCAGAAATGCATTGGTGGTTAATCTAACCAGCATTAAAATTGAGTCACGATATAAACAGGCTTTGATATGTATACTTTAAAATACATCTTCCCATAAGATACGTATTTATATTATTTTAAAGTGTCATATTGACAAAAAGTCGATCAGCGCAAGTATAACTGGTGGATCGATTCGAATCGTCGTATGTATTAAAATATTAAAGAAATTGTTCTATTTTTCCTGTAATCTTTATTAAATTTACTATCAATACGATTAATTCCATTCTGGCCATAACTTTAGAAATAAGAACAGACATTTTTTTCGTAATTCGCTGTTTTTTCAATGTCTCTGGATTTTTTCATTGTGCGTTAAATATATTTTTATAAATTGTTTAGAGTATTTAAATATCTACTACTTTTATTTTAATTTAGCATAACCTCTCAGACTGCGCCAAATTAGCCAATCAACCCAGATGTATTCTTCAACAATATTTTCAAGAAATTAATTAAAATCCACCTTGCATTACGAGCTTAGATTTTCGGATAATTTGATTAGACTCTTTGGCATCATAAAATTCATCCATTAGAATCTTCTTCAAATTCTAGCCCATAATTTTAAACTTATATTTATTTATCTACTTTAATGTGTCTAATTGATACATGTGGCGGATTTATTGCTACGAGAGTAATCTCTTACAGCCAACCGTAACACCAATCCAGCGTCGTTTGACGAACGGCCGGGAATCGAACCCGGGTCCCCGTAATTCGCCGCATCGTCAAAGGCGTTACACCTTGTGATCAACCTAATAAAAGCATCATTTCCTTTACGGAAATGATAAACCAATCAGCTAATGGTAATAAAAGTTTCACAATGGATAACTTTTCTGCGCAAAGAAAGGGGAGAGTGTCTAAACGAACCGATTACTCGATGTCTGTTTACATTTCCTCGGTTCTGCATGAACAATTTCACGAGAGAGAAACCTCAAATGCCTAATTACTTGTTTAATTGTCAAGGATGCAACATCGAACTTTGTAATCCATTTAGCGTTCAAATGAAAAGCTTGTAGCGATCGTAAAACTTTGTGTGAATTGATTTTAAGACACGAGGTATTCAGATATTTATATCATGTTAAAGGAGATGTAGATATATTTTATATTTAACTTGAGTATAAAGTTTTTTTAATTGGTAAAAGTATATTTTTTATCAGTTTTAAATTAATGACAATACAAAATATTTCTAAAAACATTGTACAATTTTAAAATTACTTTTTGCCATGATTTTCTTTTCAAATTATAAAATTATTATTTTCATAGTAACTAGAATTGTATATTTACGACGACATAAATTATTATTTTCTTAAATTATTATTTTCTTAAATCTTTAAATTTTATTTGTAGAGTCAGTCCATTAAATTTATGACTGGCATGGAAGGTTGGATAATAAAGTTTTGCCCTGCACTATTCTTAAAATATAATTTTATAGAATCAGTATAATCTTACCTACCCCGGTTTCATGTTAGAAGTAGACAAAAGATTTATCTATGAACAGACACAAGTTACTTTGGTATAAACCAAAAACAAGAGGTCATAGTCCAGAATCTATATACCACCAAGATTACGCTATACGAATACTCAAAAATTTGTGCAAAATAAAAAAAATCACCATTGTTTATATTGATAAATGGTTAAAAAAATTGACGCAAAATATTAAAGAGTATATCGTGGAAAAAACAATGAAATTGAAAAAACAAAGAAGATTGCTTTTTTCCTCTACAGTTACAGTGCGGATTCATAGTTTTACACAGTAGTTCAGCAGGAAGTACCAATATATCAAATGTAGCAGATACTTATTAAAAGGTTTATGAAATGAAAATAAACCTTACACTTGATTTAATTTTCGAGAATTGTAAAACTTGCACTATACTTTTAATAATTAAATTTTATATTTGATATAAATATAGTTTAGCACCAATGGTAATTTCATTTTTTCCGTTCCTGAAATGAGGAATGTACATGGGTGATTCCACGTCAGAAGGTTATTTGTCCTTAGGACAGGTGGCACGACTTGAATATCGATAATTTAATTTTATAACCGTGTTTTATTACTCATTCGTGTACTTTGTACATCTATGTAAGACAGCCAGTCAATTAATCCATTTTTTCATATTTAGATAAGACTAGGACAGATACTTATGTCCCCATTGTTTAATTACAGTGTTTTTTGCAGTATACACTATACTATTTGAATCTTGTTTTTTTAATATACATATTTTCCTAGAGTTCAGTTTTTGATCTACCAAACTTAATTTTTGTTTTTTTACTGTAGATTAAATTTCACTATTTGAGCCGCCTATTTTTTTATCATCAAGTTTCTTGGATATAAAAAACTGGCGGCAGTATTAGCATAATGAAGCACTCCATTTTTGATTAAAATTTTAACAACAAGCACAAGGAAAACGATATATCTGATTGACTTTTGTAAAGTCAATTAGATATATCGTTTTCCTTTTATTAAATAAACAATTGTACTGAGAACAGTCGCCGATCACGAAAGAGGTACGTTTGTATAGAAAACTATTTACAAAAATTAAACTATTCAACAAATCTATATGAAAATCGACCGTTTTTTTTTGGCATAATTATCCAATCGAAAGAATTACTATAATCAATCAAGGATTGCTATCTGTAGCGTGTCCTCATTCAAAGGAGTACGTGCGTACATTCACACATATGTACATACGTGCAGACCAACAGACGAAGATATATGTTATTTTTCAAAGGCAAATTTAGATCATAATAAAAATGTTGAAAATTTGATAATCATTTTTTAGAAAGTAAACTCCCCTTCCCAAAAAGCTACATTAAAAGTTGATTATTTCTGAAATTATCGAAGTTACAATTATTTCCATCATAATAACTTGAGGCTGGCGCGCTAGTCGATAAATTTATAGAAGTAAAGTGAGCCGATAAAATCACAAACTTAAACTCATTGACAACGTGCATTCGGCTTATATACCCACATGTCACTAAACTTACCACTAACGAGTGGAATGTCAACTTATATCTTGAAGATTCGAAATATTTTTCGGCAGTATGTTGCCACCCCTTGACAATATTATGGTTATAAATGTTTCATTTATATATCTATAAAAAGTATTTCTAAGGGGAAGAATTGCCGTTTGTCTTAAAACAAATTATTAAAAAAATTATGAAATATTCACCAAGTATACAGTTTGTGTAATATTAAGGCATTTTTCCTGATATTAATTTTACGTATTTTCATCTGCCCTAAATAAATATTTGACTTACTTTAAGCTTTATTGTGTGTGTAATATTAGAGGTTAAATGCATATGTTGAGAAAATTTAAATGCGCCAATCAACAGTTACTAAATCGATATTATCACAATTTGCAATAACAAATTTCGCAATTCAGCTGAGTTCATTAATTCAGCCACATTGCGCACGCTCGGATTGTGTTATCATGATGTATGCAATTTTAAATTTAAATGCTAATGCAATACGTTGAAAAATTCTGTTTAGTTTTTTATTTTATGATCTTTAAAAAGTTTACTGGTTCAACATTAATTTTTCAGAAATTTCCAATATGTATTTATATTATTTCTGACTCGTTACTTTTTCCCTTCTTTCTTTATTATATGCAATAACGACAAACGAAAGATTGTAATTTTTTATATCATGAGTTTGCATTGTTATGTTTTACACACTTGTTACGTAGTTTCAAGCAAATCTTGTATTAGTAAGCTTAAACGTTGATTTGACGCAATAAAATATCATCACATACAAAAAAAAATTAAGTTGTTTCTAAGTTTTGACTTCTCAGTTTTTAAATACTTTTGCGTTTATATATTCGATTATAAAAACGAATTTCTGATTAAAAAATCAACTATTTATCTTTACGAATGGATGTAACTCAAAAAATAATGGATTATAAATATTACTTGTACATAAATTTTATGTAATGTGTCTTTTACACAAGTTTTAGTAATTTGGGACTACCTTAGTTTTTATTTTATCGTAACATTTAAAATGATTCTGAAGTTATCGTAATATTGGTATTGGGTTCCATAAAGTCTATTTACCTACTTTTTCTGGTTATGGTGCCTACACATACGCGTCGCGTAACCCATACTATATACCCAATGCAGTTTAAATATTGAAAACTCGCTTCCTATTTCGTTATATTCCTTTTTGAACAATCTAATTAATTTTTTTGATCAGTGCCTAATATATATATAAATATATATATATATATATATATATATATATATATATATATATATATATATTGCTAGATCTTATATACATTTTTGATTACATCCCATAAAAAGTTAGTTAACTCTGATGTGGTAGCAAAACTATTACCAAAAGTTTTTTGGATGAAATTCTTTAAGACGCAATATATTGTGCTGCATCAAAACCCTTGATTAGTTGTATATATGCATCTGTACATTTAAATAAATTACAGGCGTTCATTATTACGTAAATTATTAAAATATTACACAAGAATAGGTAATTTTTTTGACGCAAAATATTTACCGAAAAAAAATTTTTAACATCTATTGAAATTCAAGCTAATTAGTGTTATTTAGGAAGCTACTAAAGATATTATTATAATGATATTATATTAATGTATACAGTTGATATATATATGGCGGAATTATTGCTAGAAATCTCAACCTCATAGCTAGAAATAGCTATCTCTTACACCCAACCAGATAGTATAGATATTTAGATTTAATATCGTAGGGAATTAGAAAGTATTTGAAATCTGAGACACTTTACTTAAAATATTTATTTAGACATTAAAAATAACTTAATATATATACTTGTATAAGAGATAATAAATTTACATAATTCATATATAACTTAACACATAACTTATTATATATGTATATTCACATTTAGTTGAAAATCAGGAAAGATTTTTCCAAACTTCGTGACTTATTGATTTAATTCATCGTATTAAAGACACACTATTTTATAAGAATGACATGTGTATATTGACTGTTTTTGTATTTTACATATATGTTTAATAAAGGTGATAAATTTGGTTTATTTACAGGTAACAAATTTCCATAATTCATATATAACTTAATACGTAAATCATTACATATGTGAATACATATTTAATTAGAAATAATGAAAGATTTTGCCAAACTTCGTGATCTATTGATCTATTTCATCGTATTAAGGACACGCTTTTTGATAAAAGTGTAATGTATAAATTGACTCTGTTTTTGTATTTTACAGTGAATTGTTAGAAAAGTGATTTTTTCTAACAATTCAGGCACAGCCTACGGGTGTGTATTTTATTGTCGACTTGCGCACCGTTTCCGATTTTCACGATGGAACTAATTATTACTCGGGTAACGTTAAAACTCTTGATAGTTCTTGGGAAAATAAAATCTACTTGTAAAAGATTTCTTTAGAAAATATTATTTTTTAAAATTTTGGTATATTTTTGGGCCGCTTAATTTTAACAAATCCAGTCGGGTGCAACCACGGTGCCCAAATAGTTATACAGTATAATTTGATTTATAACCTAAACTTTAAGCGCGTTGCGAACCGAAGTTTAATATTAAAATTCAACTCCTGAATAGCAATAATCGTTAGAATTATTAAAATATATGCAAACAACCGAGTACACGATTACAATAAAGTTTATAAAATATCAAAACAAAGTAACGAATATTGTTCCTGCTTATTTTCCGAAGTTTACTCAACATCAATGAACGACTTTGCGAGAAGAAAGTTCAAAGATTTTAATTACTTAAGTGTTGACGAGAAATTCTCATTATTTAGAAAGCTCTATTACGTAGAGTATCACATTGGCTTTTCAAATCACGTAATTGATGTGAATTGTGAGACCTACGGTTAGGAAATGGATTATTTCGCTTGTGAAAATATATATTCTCAAAAGATGTAAGTCCCCTGACTATCGTAAACTACTTTTTTGATAATTCACTAGATAATTAGTCTATGAAAAAGCTTCGTTACAATTTTGCTTTATTTAATATTTGTATGAATTTGTAAATTACGAATTTTCAGTATGAATGTGATACCAATTTATTCGCTACTAGTATTAGATAGATAACGTCAGCATTGAAGTTGGAGTGAAAATTAAACGCGATAAGTAAATATGATTATTATTTACCGCGCTAATAATTATTAAGACAAAGTCACATAACTACCGAATTGTGCGCTGGTCATACGTATATTTAGGGACGTTAATTTTTAAAAGTGGCGGACATACTGACGAAATCAGAATAAGTATGACGATTACTATGTCTTTTTTGACAAGTTGAGGAAGACGTGAAAAGGTTGAGTTATGAAAAGGGTTAGTGTTCCCCATTTTCTCCTTCTCCGCAGAGGTATGGATATTATGATAAATCAAAAGAAGAAATATAAGCGTTCCGGACATGTGATGTTAGAGAAGAATGCTTGGGATATCATGGACTAAATTTCATACTAACTCATCTAGATTTGAAGAATGTAGTATTAGACAGCGTTTATCTATTATTGTGTAAACTCGCACATTGAAATTCTTCAAACTCGTGTCGCGGTGTGACAACGATAATAATTAATGCCTGGTGATACTGGGCAAAGCAAATGGCAAAGCGGATGGTTTGTGAGAAAGTACCGATGAGATAGATAAATCAGGTCAAAGTAGCTATGGGTGTTCCCTAAAACGAGTGAACCCAGAAAGCAGCTGATGGAGAGCATCACTGAATGGGCATCACTCATCTGCAACACACGAGACACGATACACACGATCACTCTTCCAAGAGTATAACAATTAAGAAAAAGGAATTTGTAATTATATTATTTTATTGCAACTAATTTCACATATTTTAAGTATAATTTAATATATGTGGTACTTGAAAATGTAAAATGAAATTAACTATTTTGAATATTAAGCTTTAAACATAACCTTTTACATTTGAGCCAAATAAAGTGCTTTTAAAACATTGGATGGAATTGAAAAGGTATTATTATTTCATACTCCATTTTCTATTTCGAGATTGTTTTGCTTTGCTTGCCTTTCATTTACTTTAACTTAATATTATAAATGTGAAAATAACTTCGTTTATTTATACGCCTCAGCCACTCGATCTCCATGAAATATAGTACACATAGTTTATATCATAGAGATGACTTAATTTTGAAATTAATTATTTGGTTTTAAAAGGTGCCATGCCTCAAAAGGAAAAAAAGCTTATGGAATCACTTCGTTGTCCGTTTGCCAGTCTATCAATTCCATTTTTCTCAAGAATGCGAGGTGATATCAAATTGAAATAATATTCACAATTAAATTAAACTACGTGATGTAGTATTATTTCTACTATCTTTAATTTCATTACCACGACCTAGGTTTCGTTGTATTTAATATATGTGGTACTTGATACTTTAAGATGTTGTAATACAACGAAACCTAGGTCGTGGTAAAGAAATTAAAGATAGTAGAAATAATACTACATCACGTAGTTTCATTTAATTGTGAATAATGAATTTCTACAAAATTAACGCCAAATATATTCAATATTTGAAATAATATATTACAAAGGTAATCCTAAGTAAGGTCTACGGTCCTCGGAGCTGTATAAAATTCAAGCTACTTATTCAAGACAATCAAGGGGAAACTTAAAAATACGGCCATTTAAGCCGCAAATTTTGCCACTCGAAAATAAATCAAAACCTAAAAAGAAGTTCCCGTCGACCTAGAATCATAAAAATTGGCAAAAAAACTAGGTCTCACAGCACAAGAAAAAGAAAAAAAATTTAAACCGAAAATCGTTAATTTGTAATTATATCGCATAATTTTTTTTGTTTTTAAGTATGCCCCTGTGAAAATTATATTAAGCAACGTTTATTATTTTTAAACAATTAAAATTTTGTAAATAGTTTAATAAGAATATTATGTACCACTAAATGTTTACAAATGCCAAAATACGTACGAAATCCTCGTAGTGCGGGTTCTACTCGTGCTTGAAAGGTTTTTTTTGGTATTAAAAATTGTTCTATTAGAGGAAGAGTACGCTCTTTTCTAATAACTACTTCCAATATAAAAATGTACGTGAATATTTTTACATAATAAGTGTATTAAAACATTCATATAAAGGTTCAGTTTTATATTAACATTCTCACTCTTCCACGCAAGCCATTTGTACACTTTACAAAAAAAATTACACTATTAAAAATGTTGTGTCATTAAAAAAATTCTACTTACGCAGATAATTTTCCGCGTTTGCATATTAATTACATAAAATTCCTTATTCATATGAAAAATAGTTCACACATTGAATTCTCGTTATTTGTAACTAATTATTTACCATAAGGCATGAATCAAAGTGAAATAAATATTTTGTCTTTGTATACTCAGTAGATCTCCATAAATTTGATTTTGATGCGAAACCGTTTTTACAATCGACACCCGATATAGGCAGAAAATTTTGCCTTTTAATATCTGATATGTCCACTAACGGCGACCGTGCACACTGCGTCTTTCAGTATGTGATCATTATTCCGGAACCTTTCGTCCCCAATGGTCGTCTGTTCTGCGCTCTGTGTAGTTTACCCATTGCACTTTCCGCCTGCTGAACCTACGGGATTTTCAATAGAAGGAAATTTATCAAGGCAAAGCAATTATTATTTGTGCTTCGAGCTTTTAACTTCAAATATCGATGGTTATTTTCTCTTAACTAATGTAGTGATATTTATAGTTTAATTAGTGGTGTGACTTAATTGTGGTTTGATTTATTCTTCTATGGTATATTTTTTTCATGCGAAGTTATTAGTAGACCGGTTGAAAACTTAATGGCTCATAATTTTTTTAAATCAAATACAATTTTGAGTTTTCTTATTTGTTTTATTAGCTTTTATGCTTGTTTTTTTATATTTTTCTTAATAGTTTTGTTTTATTGCCTTCTATATTTGAGATGAAATTAAAATGAATAACGATATAAATCATGGTTTTACTGCGTAATTTTGGGCCCAGTATTATAAAGATCTTTGAAAATGGACAACGTAGCCTCGTTTCTCGAGGTCAAAACATTCATGAGACATGGTATCATCGATCCAGACTTACTGTTAGGATGTGGAAGGCCATGTTGTGCTGTTGCTTTCGTAATAACCTGTTAGTCGCCAGTCTCCATCAGAATAAAGGCAAGAAGTGGACATAATTTTTTACTAGTTATCTACATTATTTGCAAATCATTTAAAATCTAAAGAGTGTCCCCCAAAAATTGGACAAATATAAAAAGTATATTTCATAAAAATAGGTTTTCTCATAATCAACACTTTTCTACGTTAACTTTTAAGAATGTAAATAATAGTAGAGTTCCATTTATTTTTATTATTTATAAGTTTACATTTTGAGATTCTCTCTTCTTAAAAAATTAATGTAATGAAAATTTTAAGATCGATGGATATAACAAAGATGAAGGTGGTGGCATTATTATGAAGGGAAATGCAATATAATAAGTTCGAATTATTTGAGTTAGTGTGATGGGCAACCAAAAAGTTTGAGAACAAAATGTTGAATAAAGAATTGGTTCAAGAAGGATCAATGAAAATATAATGTTTCGTAATTGTCTATGAACCTACTTTTTCACATTTTTGTTAATCTATATTATGCAAATGAACATTGTAATAGTATGAGAAGTTCTTGACGACGAATAAGATGAAATTAAATTTGCAACTCTGTTGAATAATTTCAATTAATAAATAGATGATTATTATTTAAGCGACATAAATATGTATACATAATATAAATCTTTACACGTGTGTAATTACTTGAGTGTCATGTCTAATTCATAGCAAATTGAAGTTTCAGTTTTATTATTATAGAGATGTTTCGCTTTTGATTTAACTTCGTTCACGTTATACTAGTTGATTTTCTTTATTGGAATGCTTTCATTTATTGAATCTTTTGAATTTTGCCTTTATTATGTGTCTCCAAGTAATTTTACTACATAAATAGAAGATTATTATTTGTACGTTATTAATGTCCGTTGGAAAAATCCCTTTGATTGATTATGTTTCAATCTAATTGTTAGAAAAATCACTTTGATTTTTTATTCATGCTTCATTTCGGCACTTAAATTATAAATCTACAATGTTTGACAGTTGACTTTACTAAGTTACTGAATGTTTGAATAACTATAAATAATAGTTAGTTGGAAAATGTCTTGCTATTAAAAACCTTTTCAAACCAGGAGTATTTTAGCATTATATGAAATTGATTGAAACTATTCGAAATATGTGAAAAATTTCACGTGTTTTCCAAAATATCCCTTATTCAATTTGATTATTTCCTATTCGTGATGCCTTTGTTGAAATTTATATATTCGCTTTATATTTTTTTCATAGTTATGAATGTAAAGATCGTTGCTTCAATTAGTTGTTTGTTCATCAATTCTCTTTTTAGAAAGTCTTGATTTTTTTCACTTTTAGTATTCAGTTATAAGACCAATAAATATAAATTTTGCATGGGAATAGTAACTTTGCTGTCAAAAAAATACTTTGATTGAAAAAATAAACGTCTATGGCGTTTCATTTATTGAACATAAACCATATTTTGCAGTTAAGAAATGAGCATAGTATGCTATGTAAGAAAGCAGTATTAACTGCGTGTGTAATTATTTATTTGAAATTCTTATGAAATTTAATTTTATTGCAAATAAAATATTTAAATAATATCTTGATGATATTTAATTTAACTCGTATATGTCAATATAATCTCTGAGAGAACACTGAAAACCGTATATCTTTACATTTAAATGTGATTTCTTTCTCAGAATCCTTTGTAAAATATTACAATTTTGGATACTACATCGATATTAATTTATAGATCAGTCATTTCCACCTGAGACTTTGTTTGCGTGGACTATAGGAATGTATGTACCATATTTTTTAATCCAGGCTATAATTCATTTTTATCCAAAATTTAATCAAAATTAGTTCGCATTTAGTAGTTATGTCGAGATAGATTTATGAAAGTGAGAAAATTTTAGACGTTTCCACATGGAAACCACGCTCGGATTTGGGATATACGATATTAAATAATACGTATTATAATTAAACTTAGAGGGTTTTCCTCACAGACAGTACTATTTGATACAGTACGAACATCATGCAAAATGGATGCATACCTAAAGAAACGATTTCAGACTTCGAAATACAAAGTAACTAATTTAATGATATTTCTGGGTCTAAATACTCTATTTACCACGCAAGATTTGCAATATTGCTGCTGAATAAGGTATTACAAAATAAAATTGGACTGCGTTTTTATTAGACGAGGACATACATACGTAAGAGCATTTTTTTATACACATAAGAAAATTAATGTATCAAAAATTAAAATGTCTAACACAGCAAAAGTTTTCCCGCCTGAAGGGAGGATAATATTATCACTTTGACTTTAAATATTTCGGGGGCGAATTTACCCCAAACGCTCAGACAAAATTATTCGCGTGTCAGGTTAAAAATGTTTTCATTTTCGATCTTAGTTTTTAAGAAAAAAGATCAGAGTTGCTTGTCATCATGACTACGTAAAAATTATATGAACTTCTCCCGACAAAGTTTAGCAAAGTATTAACATGAAGGTAATGTAAAACCATTTAAATTTATGGCTTTAACTGATGCCGCACGCAGCTAATTAATGAAATCAGTCGTAATTATTATTTATGGGTTGGATTTATAGTCATGGTGATGTATCTTAATTATTAGCAAAGCTGTATAATATATAATAAGGTTGAATATATCGTTAATAATATCATGATTCTTACGAAGGGATGTTTTGAAAATTATTAAGTACTCCATTTTTACAATAATCATGTTTAACTTAGCGCACGAGTCGTTTATTCTCAGTTCTTTGACTGCGTTATTCATGTTTATGACGTAAGTCGAACCTAATACAGGAAATTTCACATCCATAATTATCGATTATTTATTTTGTTCCGAATTTGTTTAACAAATCTTAGTCTTAGTAATATTAGCAGTTCCAAAAAAGTAATTATATCATAAAAGGATAAAATTTTAATAAACACTCATGACATTAAAAGTGGACATGGGGCCTTTATTCAAAACAATCCTATTGAAGGCTAATAAAGTTTTCAAATTAAAAATATTCTACAAATATTTTGGTTTCTTGCAACTAACTAATGAGAATTATCGAGCAAGAACTTTTTTATTAAAAGAATAATATATTATTATTTTTTGTGGTGAACCAAAATATCATTGTTATTTCGTCTCATTTTTCCATCCTTTTCTAAGTACATCCGATACACAGTTCCTGTCTAACACAACCTCAAAACTTTAGTAGTTTCAGACCTATTTCACGACATTTTCTAAATAAATGCTACAAATAGAGATCACATTAGGATGTAAAATTATACAGATCTTGCAAAATGAAATTGAGATCTCATTTAATATTTTTTTTAATGCTCCGTTTTTTTGACACATAAGTCACCTCCAGTCCTCAATTTTTTTCAATTACAGATTTAAGAATAATTTATAAATTCCAGACACTAAAACCATTTCAGTGGAAATTTCAATCAATATTTTCCTTCCATTATTTTGCATCAACAATGTAAGACATGTAAACAACTACGGATTCCTAATTTAGGTATGTTTACCACACGCAAGTGGCCAGTTTTTAGAGTCCTCTACCTCTTTTGTTAGGAATCTGTTTCAATAAAATGTAGCTCTGATCTGTGTATGTAAATGTGCACCGATTTCAAAAATCTTAGACAGTGGAGGTATTTTGCAAATTTATGTTCCGAAACGATATTGCACCGCAAAACCAGACTGATACTCGTATTTTGATTATTATATACACTTCAATATAATGCTTATTCGGTGGTTATTTGAAGTCAATTATATTTTCTTTTTATTCTAACTACTTTTGTTCAGAAACGTCGCCACAGAAAAAAGTTACGTTCTTTTATTTGAATATGAATTATGCGGTGCGAATAAACAGTGATATCCGTTTGGAATAAACTCAATTTAGATAGAATATAGTTAAATGGTATATTTACATGCTACGCTTACTTTGTATTTATATTTTACACCAGAATATTCTATTGACGTTCGACATCTATTTACAATACCTTCGTAGGAATTGAGCAATTCATTATCAGCACTCGTAGATTGTTTTGGAAGCTCACTTGTCTTATAAACAAGTTGGTATTTACATATCACAATAATTGCGAACAAAAATTTTCTTACTACCTTACGTTTATTATAATTGCCAATATGCCAAATCTAATGTTGTGGAAGAAATTTATAGTTTTCATGTATCGTTTCCAGCAAAATTTAGGAGCTTTCTTCACATTTAAAAATAGGACTGTATTACTTAAATACCTATATTATTGAAGGTCTTCTTTAACTATTCTGATTTTATTGGACAACCCGCTTTTGTGTGTTTTATTATCGACCAATGCGCCAGCTTTGAATTTTGACAATATAAGCAGTTATAACTAGGGTAATTTTAAAATTAATTAACTTTTAACATAATTTTTTAGGAGATTTTTTAAGAGACAAGAGATAAGAATTTTTTTAAGAGACGTTCCTCTAAAAAATTGCTGCGTTTTTTATTTATTAAATATTTTTTATTATCTAAATTTACCTTTAAAAACTGACATACGTCACCGTAATTAGGTGCATAGGTAAGTATGTATAAAAATAAAGTACCACCCTAATTACTATTTCCTGTACTGACCATCGTATGTACTTACGGTCATTCGTGATCAGTGCACTTTTCACATTTTTCAATGCTTTATATAATCTGTTATTATCCTTTCAGGTTTACAGATCTTTCTGTTCATCGCCTGGATCTACGTTGTGAGATTCTTCTATAGAAATATGAAGTAAATAAGACAGAAAAAGCAGAGGTCACTTAACATGAATATATCGATTCAACATATAAGATGAAGAATAAAAATGAGAAGAACAAGGAAAAGCATAAACGTGAATCTTGATCTACGCTTAGTACTTCGCCCTCGCCGTTCGAATTGAATACATGCACTGAGGCAGACAGTGAACGTCATCATTCATGACTGGTCTTCGACGAATAGAGAAGGTGATTTCGTAAGTATATTCTTTGGGGGTCTTTGTCAAAAATCGTTACGGAACCAAAAGCCTACAAGAAACAAGTGAAATGTTCGCAGTATTATATTTTCATTTTCAACAAAATGAAAGTATTACTATCATCACTAGGCATACTCAACACCCATTTTTGATTTAGAACAGGTTTGTGTTTTACACATGGCAATAATTATTTAGGTTCACATCGAACATTTTTGGGAATTATCAAGGCGTTGAGTTAATTTTAACATTCTTATAATTATTGGTTTTTCTTTACTGACTTACATTACTTAGGGGTGTCTCCAGTATTATTTTTGATTGGAAATTATGCAAATAGCAACAAACAAATAAACAAGTGCACTTACGATAGAGTTAAGTAATTATTATGGAAATGTTTTACATTAAATTTGTTACTAAGTGTCTTTTATGACATGATAAAGAAAATCTTATTCTTATGAATACATAAATAACAAATTTAATTGATGTTATGATATTTTCATATGGAACTTTATCTCAAAGACATGTTCCTATTTAAATCCTGCCACGTCATGTTTCTGAATGTGAAATTAAAGTCAAAATGGCAAATTAAAAATTTTAATGAAATACCACGCTGATCTATATTAACACGTGAACCTCTATTCTTCTTAATATTCTAATTATTTTACCTTAAATACGTATATATATATATATATATATATATATATATATGTATATATATATATATGTATATATATATATATATGTGTATATATATATACATATATATATATATATATATATATATATATATATATGTATATATACATTTGTTACAGTTAGGTCCTACGGTGAAAAATTATAAAAAAAATTGTGCTCTGCCATCGGCAATAAAAGTATCACAGTTGCTTTTCCAAAGTAATCTTTACTGCAAATGTTGTATTTGCTGTAACATGCTTTTGCAAAATACGTGATCCACCTTTATTAGTCACAGATTTTTTGAATATTTTTGGTTATCCATTTTTTAAAGTGCCGACATTAATATGGTAAAAAAGAATTCTACTAGATTTCCCTGTAACCTGTGTCGTAGTCAATCGAGGACAAATTCGTCGAAATTTATTAGATTTGTAAAAATATATAGAAGAAAACCAAACACATTGTTTGAGTCATTCAGAATAGTGGCAAAATTTCGTAAATATTGACTATATTATTGTTTTAATTATTCCATTCTATTTTATTTGAAGACGAAAATATTGTTTCAAAAATATTTTATCAATAAGCAAATGGTTCGAAAGTTATCATTAAAAAAATACCCGGTACGTCCGAGTAAAACTCACACGCGATTCTTTGGTAAGCACTAGATAAATATAATCGTATAAGTGTATGTGCAATTTGTATTAAACTATAAACGTTTATAGATATTATTTCTCACCAAGTTATAGTTATAGTTAGTGTTTAATTCATGAGCCTGAAAATGTCGTGAACAGCTCAGTCTCAGTCGCAAACTTTTATTAACCCAATTTTTTATAATTTTGACTTTACTAGTTCCGATAAGGTGGAGCGGGGAGTTGCAGGTATTTCGTGGAACTACATTTACATAAAATTCTTTTACAAAATATGGTTTTGGAATTTCCAATTTCGACGTCAAACGGTTTCTGTGAAAAACTGCTTCGACAGATAGACGGGTACGTGAGTGGATTCATAAAGGTTCTGTGTCTTTTTATCTCTTTTGAGTACAAAGCCCGGAACGTTTTTATGAAAGTTACTGCCTTGATTGTGAACAAAACTGTCAATATTTATGAAGTTACGATCCGTCAAAATCCTCGTACTATATTTCGTACAAATTGCATTTTCGATGTAGGAAAACTGATCATCGTTTTTTTTGTCAAAACCCTCGGAGTAACTTCCAAAAATATTTAGTTGTGAGTGTTCACAATATTTAGCAGAAATCTTTTTATTGTTATATCTTCATTAGTGAAAAATATTAAGGACGTATTACTGCTCGCATCAATTTCAACGTGGACATAATTATAATAATATAATTTTTTATACAAACATTTTATTAAACATCATTGTACTGTTATGTTTATTTCTAATGCCTAATTTTAATTACAAAAATAAGTATTAAATGGCTATGTACAAATAAGTTAATTAAACTCTAAAGTCTTTAACCGATGGTATTTTAGTAGAAATTATTGGCAAATGACAGTTTTTTCGTTAAGGGTTTTCATTCTTTATTTACAAGCTCTACTTGTTCTGTAAAAATATTTTATTCAATTTTTTGGTAACCTACAAATTTTATCCATAAAATATACTTTTAAAAACTTTTGTTTAATTTCATTGTGATTTTTTTCACCTGTGTTTTTTTCACAATATGTTTCAAAATTCTTAGCAATATTTAATTAAACAGATTTAAAATTCAAGAAATTTTGGAGTAGTCCACTTAAAAATATTTCTTTATTATTACTCTAATTAAAACGATCATTATTTTAGTTACCAAGCTATTGTAATACATAGATGAGGTATCATAAGTATTTCATAAATTATTGTTACTCAAAATCGTTGACATAACACTTAACTGACGTTTTACCTAACACAATCCTTTTTTCTTCCAATTTATAGTGTGATTATAAACCGGCTACTCCAACTTATTTTCGTTACATCTTTTTAACTTGCAACTTTTTCTTGACTTACAACTTTTTAAGGATCTAATTTCATATGACATAAAGACATAAACACAATTGGAAGCATATGGGTTAAGTAACAAGTAACATTATTAATTTACAAAAATAATACAAATATGAAATACAAGTGTGGTTAATAAATGTTTTCAATCACATTTCCGATTTTAAATTTGTCGATGTTTTTTGGTATACTAAGCAGTATAACGGTGTTTCTTTTACAGGAATTTTTAACATTTCTTAAATAAATATTTAAGATTACGCATGTGGGGAGAATAAACCCTAAAATATATAGGAAGAGTAATAAGGATCCACCACGAAGGACAACTAAAATAATAAAATGTCAATTCTTATGTGATTGCAAGCAGAGTGCACCTTGCATTGAGCGCAGATGCTAACGCTCAGAGGAAACGTGTCGACATTTTTCAGAAAAATTCTATTTATGATCGTGTTTTCTGCATCTGCTACCTAATACCTGATATTGGTCGAATATAAACATGTGAATTTTGTTCCTTCCCATTGCAATTTAAGTCAATTTTAATAGTTGATTTTTGATCATCTACTTTATGCATTTATGCATTTTTCCCCACACTTTGGGATGCCTATTTGAAATGAAATATATACAAAAATATTCTATTCTATTGGATATATTAATATTGGGTGTTTTCCATTAAAGGTTTAGGCTAATTTGGTATGTACGTCAGGTGCAGGAATTGAGTACGCAGATTGGGTCGTACAATATAATTACCTATATTACTAATAGATATCGCTGGATAACTTAATAATACACATATATGATATTTTATTATTTCGCCACTTCTAACCAGGGGTTTAGTTTTAGCAATTAATTATTTCCCTATACACTTTCCTACTTTTTCCTTTTATTTTCCAGAAATTAATATTATTTCATATAAACCGTAGGTCGTAGTTATATAATAAAATAAAGCCGCAAAAAGCCCCAGCCGTAGAAGTGAGTATTGTACGTTTTAAACAGTGTGACTTAACATAAATTCTTGTACCGATTTTCCTATATTGTACAAACACTACTTCATCTTTTTACGTAAAATAATATTCAGTTTTGTGATCTGTATCAAATAAGAAATTTCAAGAAATTAAAATTCTATATCTAGAACAATTTCACAACGCATTACCCGTTTTTTCTAACAACGGCAGATAGATTGATAGCACTAATATTTAAAAATTAGAAGTTCCAAATTTTGATAATGATAACTCTGAAAAATGAATAAAATTACACTGAAAATTATCCAGAAGGTATAGACATAGTAATAATAAATATAATTCAGAAATTACGAATGAATTTGATGTATATTCTCAATACACATAAATAAAAATATATCCTACGGTTGGGTAATACGTTTAGTACTTGATGTAATTAACACTTATATGCATTCGCTGAAATAATTGCTCTTTGAGATAAACAATGTCTTTATATATTGTTTTCACATATATCTAACCATTTGAGTAGCGCGCGCCAAGATACCTTTCCTGTGAATGCTTTTTCTCGTCTCCATACTCGTTCAAGAGTAATTTTTCACAAAATATTAATAAATTTAATGATTAAACCATACACATGCATCAATCTACCCATTAATCGAAACGAACAACGTCTATTTAATAATACGTGTATTTAATAATACTAGGGTACTAAAGAGGGACGATACGAAAAATAATTTAATAGTTATATATTGCGGGTGTTTAACAAAAATGATTTACTTGTCTGGGAATAACAAAACAATCCTCTTGGAGAACACCTTTCGAAGGGTTAAAAAACACAAGTTTGAAATTGCATTGAGAATAATTAGTGTCTGATTTTAAATCAATATTACAACCAAAAAAATCAAATTTGAAAAGTGTATAGTAAATTGAAAACTCTATAGAGTTTTCAACGCATTAATATTATTTGACTCATTCTAAGGGGTTTTTGTGTCACCCGACATTATACCAATTACTGTTTTTAAAATTCTCGAAAGATCTCGATTCCCTGAAAACCAACTTAAACATAGAAAGTATGCACAATTACTTTAACATACAAATAAAATAAAAATGACGAGTTTTTGAAAGTTTCAGGAAATTATATAATGAAATTGTAAAGTTATTGTTTTAATTGTTATAGCAATTTAGTGGTTATTAGGCTCAATAAAAAATTCTAAATTTATTTTATATACGTTACGTTTCTTATATATATATATATATAAGCATACTGTTTAAACATTGAAGACATCTTTATTTATTCGCACAAAAGTTATTTTTATATCAAAAATGTAACATTAGAAAATTTTTGTCACAAACTTTTACTTTTCTACTTTGCCTTTCACCAATTTTACTACCGCATAACCAATGGAAAAATGTATATTAATATAACTTCTTGCCTCATGCAGTTATGTGTTTATTGAAGAGTATACGAGGTAGTCACCACCAACACAATGTAGCCGTAATACTCGATCGAAGACGATTCAGATATTTATATTCAGTAGAAACGTCACGTGAAGCTTAAATGATGGTTTCATATTTCAGCAAATAAGGCCAGGGAGTTCTTTATACCTATGAATATTAAAAGAAAATAATTATAAGATATCTTGGTGCTTGGAACAACTTGAATGACTTAATGAGCTTTCCTCAAAGTTCTAAGCTCGTTTACGTAATTAAGAGAACATAGTTTGACATTGCATTAAATTGAGATCATAACTTGTACTCATTATCTAAACATATCCAGTCCATTTTGCCAGACTTTTGCCCTTCTTGGTGTACTTGTAAGCTTCTTTCGTTCCCGAATCTTAAATTTTATCCACATCACAAAACTCTATGAAAAACTGTGATAGTGTTAATAAAACCAATGCCAGGCACTAGTAAGAAAGGTAAATTTTAGTAGAAGTTTTGATAACCTATACTATTATATTGCAAAAAAATTATTTTAAAAACACTGTACCGGGAAGCAATAATTTGCAATTAAATTATTAAAAACTCCGCCTTGAAAGAGGCGAAAGAATAAAAGCGTCATCATAAACCTTCAGTCAATGACATTCGCTTATAAAATTTTATCTTTATTTTGATCCGTGAAGAAAGTACACAAGATATATTCTTGTACTTGAACTAACCAAAATTTATTCGTATTGGTATTTCTTATGTTATCACCAAAGCGACCACATATTATGTTACCCAGCGCAAGTGAGTATTTCTGAAGGCAAGTTATTTTAATATTGCAACACCGCAATTGAATGAAATTTAATAACACCGTCACGCATTGAGTCAATTCATTTCTCAGCCTTCTGTTTTTTTCATGCTCGTTAAAGATTTTATTCATTCCACTTAGCCCTTCATTGTGGTCGCTTTTCTTTTTCAATAAAGGCGGGCTTGGAACAAAAATGTGGAAGTGTAAATGCCCATTATATCACCAGAGGTTTTATTTATATAAAAGGATTGAAGGTATCTGTTTTAGTCAATTATTTTAAAATATCTATGACTGGAAATTAAAGCAAAATTTAATCTCTACCCTTATTTTCTCTAAAGTAAGCATTTTTCAATACTTTAGAATCACGAAATAACTTTTTTTCATAATTGTCTTAGAATATTTCAATTTTTTGTAAATTTTCCTCATTCCTATCAAAAATGCAATGATTTTGCAAGAAAATTAAAAATCAATTTACAAGTATATCTGGAACTAGATAGACCCCGGATAGTACTAAATAGTGCTGCAAAATATTTACACAGCATTTGCATTCCAATTAAAGTATTGTTTCATGTTATTTTAAGTGTCAGAAATAATATATTTCCGGAAATATTTTTGTAAGTGAATGTTAAAAACTAGATTATCTTATGAGTGGCAAACCTAAAGCCTACGAATTAGTGTGGACGGTCGTGGCTCTGGTTACTTATCGTTAATCGTTATAAATTATGGTCTTCATTATCGCAATACTCTTGTATTCAAGCATACTAAAATTAATTATATAATCTATTGCATGGTTTATACCTGTAATTCAGATTAAAATTTAAGATATTTTTATCCTTAGTGAATATTCCTTGAGGAACTTGAAATTCAATTATTGGCGTTCACGCAATAAAAATGAGACGAACTGGTTTAATAAATTGTATATAACAAATTTCACAACAACCCGACCATGCCACGGACTTATAGCCTGGATGAAGTATTAAAGTTTTTCTAAATCGATTGTTTATTATATACCACTTGGCTACAATAAAGAGCTAAGAAAACTATTTCGCACTTATAAAATCTTGTTGTGTACTTCTATTTTAACTTAATATTAAAATATAATTTTTGATTGAATTGTAAAATTTTTCTAAAAGTTATAGTAAATTCTTCTTTCATTAATTTTTTGACGCCATTTTATTTGTTAATCTTTGTACCGCTTCGAAGCGAGACTTAGCTTTGGCGTCTCTATTATACATCGTAAAAAAAGAATATTTAGAATGTCAGTTAATTAATAAGACGGAGCCAAGCCTTTATTCGATTAATTTCGTCTCCATTCCACTTTTATTGCTTCTATTTTATTTCTCCTTTTAATTTATTACGCAATGTGGTTCATTGCGGGCTTCATGTGAGGCAATGATAAACAAGGAAGAGCCAGGTCGTTCAATTACAAGAAAATACATTCAGTACCCCGCAGAAAAAAGCGTTCATATTAATAAAAGCAGAATTACGATCACATTCTTTTGCATTCACCAGATTAAATACGTACTTTTAGATAAAGCACTATATCTATTATCCCCTAACTCGTCTAAGGACCAGACGTTAATCAACGAATTTACTCAGACTGTCCCTGAACAAAGGAAATTCGCAACAACTGCACCGTAAAAATTTAGTTATCAATTAATTGCAAAAATTACTTAAATGGAAACTATCTACAACCATATATTTTCGAAAAGTTTATGAAATTTTCTAAATTATTGAGTAATTTTTTAATTTACAAGTGTATAAAGAAATATTTAAAAAAAAATCCTGATTTTCAATTATTTCCCAATTTTTCGTGAAATTTGGCAGACGAAAAACTAATTTCTTAGTAAAAAAAGACTCAAACAAAATTATAAAAGAAACGTTTAAAGTCATATAAAACCAAATTACATACAACAATTCTAAAAAAAAGCATGAACATTACTAAAAAAAATAACGTGTCGAATTTTTGCTATATACAGAAAAAAACACTACACTAAAAGATAATTAATGTTGTAACATAAATTACCTAAAAAGCTAATTATCTTTTTTAGTATTTTACAATTTCTTTTGATAAATTTGAAATATAATTAAAAAAAAAAGTTATGTCATTTTTGTAAAATATGAAATGATGAATTATTCAAAAAAAGGGTGGAAGTTTCCTTTTTCGTATATCAGCGTAGTGTTCTCTAAAATCGAGTGAACAAATTATTTATCACCAGGATTATAAATTTCCATTTATACATACATAATTTCCAAAATTTATATATACTAAACGAAAAAAAACATACATATCTGATAAGTAAAAGTATTTTAAAATTAGTTACAAACTTTTGCATATCCATTTTATGCAATTGAAAAATATCGTCCTTGGTTATAATTTTTTTATTGGAACATATTTTTTTCTTATTTTATCAGAAAATACATAATATAAAAATGTAATAAATAACCAAAATTTATAATAAATGTATTTTATTTCATGTATAATTATACACATTTTATAAAAAATTACCACGTTAAATCTTTCATTATCGACATGGATCTTCTTCACAATCGTATATATTCAATTATTTGTTTTAAAAAACTCATTTGTTTTATTGAGAAATAGTCGAAGTATTCTCCTGGTGAAGAATGATACTATCGCCTTAGTGTTTTTCTCATATTTTTTAAAACAAGCGAAAATTTTGCTAACTAAATGCTAAGAAAGATGATGCCATTTTTTCTTTACTTCATCTTTTATTTTTATCGGCAACTATTGGAAGGAAGACTTTTTTAAATCCAGCAAAAGCAATTTCGTCGCCCATCGTAATGTGAAATTTCCTATAATTTAAATCAACGTTGCGTTATGAAACCATTTGAATGTTTGATGATATATTTCTCAATGAAGAATTCTGAAAAACAACTTTTGATGTCCCAAAGCATATGTAGTAAAAGAGAGAGTGCGGTGACTAAGTGACGGCTTTTATACACCACGCCATAGGCTACATGGATTATAAGGCTACAAGGAAAA
This sequence comes from Druceiella hillmani, assembly GCA_039881145.1. NCBI lineage: Eukaryota > Metazoa > Arthropoda > Insecta > Lepidoptera > Hepialidae > Druceiella > Druceiella hillmani. The sequence goes on from JAYKKI010000055.1 coordinate 8,183,078, forward strand.
GGCTACATCACAATAGTCTAAATATTTTAACAGCCGCATTCCAAGCATTTTTTATATCATTTAGGGTCCTTAATCAACATTATGCTATTTTTTACTTTCGCTTAAATTTTGAAGTAGAAAGCTTTCTGATACGTGTTATTAATTAAATTTTTTGTTCTTAATTCATACCATTGCCTTATTTCTTTTAATAAGCTTTTAATAAGAGCTTCAGCACATTGTTGTTATTTTTGGTCACTCTCCTTGCAAGATTTCCTTCTCTCACAGCGTCACTGGTGTAAAATGGTCCCATTGAAGTTCACTAAATCAGTTTTTAATAACACTAAATTCAGTTTCTCATAAGCATTCAATTTTTCATTTGTCACGTAATTTTAAAACCCAATTTCAAACTACCGATATAGTTTTACAATACCTTTAAATTAATTGGTTCCTTCCACTGAATTTTTGTGTCACTTGGCATTACATCTATGATTTCCTTTATGCTAACGATAATTCGTAAACATATTTTATATTTACGCTAGTTATATAATTATAACTAGCGTAAATATAAAATATGTTTAATTACTTTCAATTATGAATAGACTTAAATCGAATTACTCCTTCATATTTTAGAGCAAAATTAATATAAGTATATTACATTATTACCTATCAAGTGATTATTCTGATTGTTACGAGTATCATAAAATAAAATAGTTTTAGGTCCAATCTTAATTCTTTATTGTAATAAGACTTATTTGCTTTAAAGCCCTTATTCATATACTTTATTTCAATTGTTTTTTTCTAGAGATTATTTGTTCACATAATAGAGAAATTTGTATTGATCTACACAAATTAAGGCTTTGTATTGAAAAACTTATAGTCAAGAAATTTGGTCATAAAAATTTATGTGTCAGAATATTTATGATAACTATGTAATGCGATAATGAAATCGGTAGTAAAGTCGTATCGTATAACATAAGCCACATAGATTTCTAGCTGTTTGAAAATCTCGTAATAAAGAACAATGTGACAAGTCATCGACTCAATTTAGTCGTAAAATTTTATCTCAGACGATAACAAGCGTTTAGTTTATACTCAGGACAAGCATCATCGACGACGTAAAGTTTAAGTCGAACTTTTTTTTGCGTGTTGCCAAACTTATTAAATCTCACATATTGGAAGAGAAAAACTAAACATCTATTTCTAAGATGAGATATATGGATGATTTGAAATGTTTCATTAATGAGTTCGTTTTAATGCCGATTTAAAATCACCTAATGTAAGTTTAAGGAATACTTACTAATATAATGACAGAGCAACTGGACAGATTACCTGTATGATATATAGAAAATCACTTGATTTTTTTTGCAAATGTGAAGGTCATAGTTCAATTATGCGTCTAATACTTCCTTTTTATCTAAAGCGATCACGTTAAATGCAATATACCACCATTATAATCAAATTTAATGACAAAAATTCATGGCGACAATTTAATTCTGAGTATTTTCATGTGTTTCTCCTTGCCGCTAATGATGTTTTAATTCACTGCTTTTCGTTAATTACTACATTCATTTTACTCAGTGTACAATGGCTCCTTATGTATGATCTGTATTTAAAAATCAGCTTTACTGCGAAAAGTGACATTCCAGTGAGTAATGTTCGTGATAAATCCAAATAAGTTGTCCCAAGTTTGGCAAATAAATTCAAAATTACCGTGAGTTGAATTCAGCAGTGCCGTCAGCTATAGCATATTTTAGGATTATTGTTGCCGCATGTATTAAAATATTTCTCAAAACATTTTATTAAGTGCGAAACGATGCACATGATTTTAACCTTTAGTTTAAATTGTTACATTATCTTTACCTTTAAGCAAAAAACGAATTTATCACAATAATATATTTTGCGAATAACTAATAAAATTTTAATTTAAAATAAGCAATCTAAAAGTAAAGGTTAACATAATAATTTGGGAATAAAGGAAAGTATTGAGAAGAACCCAATATGTTATATCAACTTTTAAAGTTTGATTAAGAATACTATAGTGGTGCTTGTAGGCGCAATATTTCGTAGAGATAGTATTCTAAATAGGAATTCATACTAAGGAATAACAAAAAAATCCATACATCATACCTTCTTACCACCCTCTACGCAAAGATCTACCTACCCTTATTTTAATGACATAAAACTTTATCCACGGTTACCATGACTGTCGTAGTTATAGATAAGCCTTGCACAAATGTATTAAGAAATATTTTATGATAACATTGTACTTAAGAATGTGCACCCGTTTTTTATCCTACCGCGTTATTTACCGCCAACATTAAACAACTCGTTTTATCCACTAACATTCACGTTTAATGTTTTGACGCCTGGATTAACCCGAGTCTCAATTTTTCACCGATACCCGTGCAGCCTTGTGAATGGAAAAGAGAAAATTAAGAGCGTCGTTGAAATGAATGACGGAATGAACTGAGCTAATTCATCTTTTCCCCATTCTGTTTTCATTATTTGTATTTTAATATTTAAGTATTTTCTCATCGTTTCTAATAAGCATTTGGCTTTTGGTCTAACCAAATAGTCGAAAAACAAACTGTAGTTAGATACATAATTTAGTTGTATCCTACTGAATGAAAAACAAACTGTAGTTAGATACATAATTTAGTTGTATCCTACTGAATGAAAAACAAACTGTAGTTAGATACATAATTTAGTTATATCCTACTGAATGAAAAACAAACTGTAGTTAGATACATAATTTAGTTGTATCCTACTAAATGAAAAACAAACTGTAGTTAGATACATAATTTAGTTGTATCCTACTGAATGAAAAACAAACTGTAGTTAGATACATAATTTAGTTGTATCCTACTGAATGAAAAACAAACTGTAGTTAGATACATAATTTAGTTGTATCCTACTGAATGAAAAACAAACTGTAGTTAGATACATAATTTAGTTGTATCCTACTGAATGAAAATTCATAATGAATTAATCAAAGATATATCTGATATGTTTCCATTTTATTTCTTGTTTCTAAGTACAAATATTTTAATGATTTTTAAATTTTAATAAATTTGATAATGTTATCTAACCAAACCATTAATATTGAATATATTTGGCGTTAATTTTGTAGAAATTCATTATTCACAATTAAATGAAACTGCGTGGTGTAGTTTTATTTTTTTTATGGTGTATGTAATAAAATTAAATGGAAGTTATTATCGGTAATATATTTATAAAAAAGCAAGGGTATCTGAAAGTAAGGACAAGGTAATACACTAATTCTAATAAAACACTAAATGTAATAAAACACTTGTTTTGTTATATTAAAATACAAGTTTTGATAATAAAATTATTTCTGTCCTGAAAATGCTCTTCATAAATCGAGTTCATAATCATCGAGTTTTCTTGATAATTGTTGACAAATAATTTGTTATATTGTATATTTTGTTAAAAATGTTTAGTCCTCCACTATCTTCTAATAAAATATTTTAAATAAATAAAACTCACTTTTTAAGATTGACTAAAAAATAAAATCTTTGGAATCTAGAGCAGATAACCGATAATTATTATGAATCTATAACAGATAATTATGTTAGAGAAAATAACATTACTTGAAACAACACCGCATATTTGTTCGCATTGGTTCCTATTGTTTCACAGCCTCATAGTTTAGAAAAGTCGAACAAATATTATATTAAAACAAGCAAAATTAGAAATAAATAAATTCTTTGACAGCAATTTCGATGCATTTTAAAACCTATTACATAAACGAAAACTCTTACGGTAATGAGAATTTACTCGACCATTTTCATCATTCTGAGCCCGCCTTTGTCCAAAGGGCAAACGGGCCGTTGTAAATGACAAAAGGGGATGAAACAAATCATCGGTGAATAAGAAAAGTAAATGAGATAGCTGAAAAATCGACGTTCTACATTTTGTGATTTTATCCCAGCGGTTGCGAATATCAAAAATTTTTTTAGAACACAAGAATATTAAAGATAGCTAAATATAGTCGCTACAATTATATTCCAAGACATACTTATAGTCGTCAGCGTTTGTAAAACGATTATACAAGGACCGATATATACTTCATCGACAATGAAAAAGGTGAAGATTAAAAAAAAATTATATGTACTTTTGCACACACTTTGTAAATTGTATTTAATTTAACAAGCAAATAATTAATGAAAAAAAAATATGACAAAGTACTAATTCCTAATTTATAATACGAATAAATACATATAAAAACTTAACCTTCTTAGAGAAATGCACATAAAATATATTTTAAAAACTTATAAGCACTATTCCCATCACGAATGTTCACAATAAACAATAATTTGTTTAATTATATGGAACACTATTAAATTTCAATTAATAAAAATAATTATTTAAAGCACAGATATAACTTAGATTTGCATGAAAATAAAACACATGCTGCGTATTTATAGAAACCTCAGTAACTGTCATGAATATAGTATCAGTCACTATAAGAATTTTTAGTGAGCAACTTCACTTTGTCGATTTTTGTTGTCTCGTGCGTACGCATACGCACATCGTAAAATTACACTCTCATCATATTTTCATAATACAACTAAGGAAATCTTCAATAAATTTTATCTTAAAAATATTATTTTATAATATTCTCCGTCTATATGTAGGTATATTTACGACATGTTTTTGGTAATCATTTACCCTGATCTCGTATTTTATTACATTTTAGTATAAAATACGTTCTAACTACTTTAGGGCACAATTGGTAAAGTGCAAAATATATAGAAACAATAGAATTATATAAAAACAACTCGAATTTTCAACAACCCTGGCGCAAAAGGCTTCAAAGGTTATACCAATTATTATTAAATCATTTAGAATTATGTTACACTATCATGTTATATTTACCTTTGGAAAAAACTCCCTTTGTGATTGCTTGTATTCCATTTGTAATTGTTTTAAAAATTAATCAAACATTTGACAGAATAAATTTAAATGGATTTTGGAGAGCGAAAATACAATGTCGAGTTATATACAAATATTTAAAATAATTTTCATTTCAAATGATTACCCACATACAGGTGCACGTATAAGCTCACGCACACACTCACATACACGCACACATGCATGTGGCACATATGCCCGCGCACATACAGTCTAGGAAATACTTTTGCACTACTCTTAACTTCATTAGCTTTGAAACAGCCTGAACAAACTATTTTTTACCATGTGGCTTTACAATATTTATCATTCCTTTATGGTCGTAACATTCGACTTCATTTTTCTTGACAAACTAAATAATAGTAGACATTGCTCGCAATAATAAAATATACAATATGTTTGTAAGCATGTCATTTACGATTGTTATTTTTCGAATGTTATTATATACTCGTATATATATTATAAAACTGTAGATTAAGCTTTTTTGTACATTGACAGACAGATGTAGTGGGTGTGATTTTGCGATTTCCTGTGAGACTGGCCATTCATTTGCATATCATGCAACAGTCATCAAATATATTTAAATGAGGTGTTCACATGGGAAATATATAGGCCTTGTGGTAACATATAGGCTTTGTTTCATCATAATCGACCTACTAAAAAAATAAGGTAATTTTAAATGTCAATGCAAAGCTCATTTACTGTAAGAAAGTTTACATTAATAACATATCGTTACGTGAATTTAAACCTTCAAACTTACAATCGATAATAATATTTTCCACAGTTTAAACTAAATAAGTCATGGGAACATCTAGTAATGAATATCAGTATTTTTATTTAAAACTTGTATGATCATCTGTCATCAATTGGTAATGTCAATGCCGCTGACAAATATATATTTCAGTACGCTTGCGGAATGCATGAGACTCCTCAGAGTAAGCTTTGGTTTATTTCATTAATATTTCGTATGTCCTTCCATTTGCTAATATCTTTATAGATGTTACAGATGTTAATATTTACAGATGTTAACGTCTGCGTCTCTTTCCGGAAGGAAAACGAGCATCATTCAATTGAATCAAGGATTGAAGGACATGATTAATCAATTCATTTCCTCCCCATTTCACTTTCATCGCTTGAGTTTTATTTTTTAAAATATTCTTTTTATTTACCACAAGCGCTCCATATAGCGGTATTGAACAGCGGCGATGCTGAAAAAGAGAGAACTAGGTAATTTTATTAACGAAAAGGTTCATCGAGTATCTAGGCGAATGAAGGCAATTTTTGGGGTCAGGATTTAGCCAAATTAATTTACGGTTATAACGAGCGTCATGAATGAGATCGACGGTTTGATTGTGCTTTCCTTACGATGAAATGATTCATATTTTTTTAATCGCTTTATTCGCACTGTGACCGCGGTATAGGATAGCTACAGTTGTGATGCTGTAACAGCACAGCTTATATATAATAATGATATTTTGATTTCCAAAAAAACTTGTTAAGCAAGAGTATAACTTGTACTAAGAGGTTTCTCTCGCACTAAGAGAATAATATAATTTATAACTTTTTATTAAACCATCAAAAAAAATAATATAATTTTTCATAATGGAAATAGATACATTGCCTAGTATATCTTACACAGGCATAAAATTATCGTGAATTTTAAAAGGGGATGGTGAAAGGCTGTAAATGCTTTTTGTATATTTTCAGCAATATCTCTAAAAATATCTTAGTTTAAAATAATTAAAGTGAAAATAATTTTGGAATTCTAACATATCTTTCTTTTAGTTACCATAGTGGATACGCGAAATTAAACAAATACGTAGCAAAAGCTTATTTTGGTCGCGATAATAATATTTCAAAACACGCAATTGGAGGACGGAAAAAAAACTTTTTTTCTGCAAAAGCACCTGTTTATTATTCTTTGCATAGAATAGAACCATTACCATTATTTGTATTGCTCCTTTGTACAACTTGTAAAATATATAGTATTTTTTCTCGTTTTTTCTTTCCTTTATTCATTCCCTCTAAAATTTAAAAAAAAATATTTTTCAGTTTGATGTCTTTCATCATTATGGGAATTTCTGGTTTCTATTTCAAACGATTTCGGTAAAAACGTTTGTGATAGACGGATAACTGAGCCCGGCCATATGCTTTTTCTTTTACTATATTGGAATCTAAAAATAATAAGTGGGAAGTAATATTGTAAGAAGTAACACATTCTAATTTCCATGTTTCATCTATAGTACGTAAATAAATAAAACTGTGAGCAATTTCAAACTAAGATCTGGAAACCATTATTGCTAAACTGAACCGGAAACCATTATTGCTTTCTCCCGTATGGTTCCTTGTTATTTAACTTTTACCGTTATTGAGTTTTGTTACCCTTAACTAATACTTTTTAAGAAAATTTATTTGGAGCTACCTAATTAAGTTTCTTCCGTATGTATTTCTCTCAGTAAAAGAAAAAGACTCACTTTATTTCATTGCTTTAAAACTTTCTGTTTTAAAAAGTAAAGACTTTCGACGCATAACTATATTCCCACATGAAGTCTATAAACCAACTATTTTTTGTTAAGTTTTCAGTTTTACGTGTAAAAAATGCAGGTAGAGTAGCTCCTGGATAAAGGTTCCATCTTTCTTGCGGAGTACAGAACATTTAATATAGGTAAAACTATTGACCTCGTTTTTGTTGAAAAGGACTGAACGAAAACGATAAACGTATATAACATTTTCATCAGAAATTTCAATAATTAGAATCAATCGAAATTTCAATAATGAGAATTCATTCAATTCATGTCAATAATATAATTGAGATTTTGTAAATTAAAAACATTTATATATTCCTATTAATAGACTAGGACTCATTTTATGAAAATAAAACGGCCACGGAGTGTGGTTCAAGAGGCTACAGATTATGATCAAGCCTATTAATGGATAATATAAATCACGATGAATGGAACTTCGTAGCTTTAAATGATTTAATCTGATTATAAAAACATATCATTACGGACATTTGTTCTTGATCTAGGAGCAACAGATCACTTAATGCGCAAAAAAATAGAACCATACAAGAATAGAACCATAGAAGCATACAGACATTGAAGTATCCAAAACATATTGCAGTTGTAAACAATAAGATTATGATCGCAGAGAAGAAGGGAAAATTAAGCTCTCATAGACAAAATGGAAAATCACTAAGTTGTGAAGCGCTTATACTAGAAGAATTAATATTTTAATTACTATCTTTAGCAAAAATTCCTACTAATGGATATGTAATAGTAATGAAAAATGAAATATTGGAAATCATGAGAAGGAAATATGATGACTATATTTATGCAGAAAAAGTTCATAGATTATACATGCCAAATTTAGAAATAAATATAGCTACAGGAATTAATGCTGGTCTGCTGTGCATGTATGATGGTGCAGGTTGGCATGCACCAATGTCTCGGCCATCTCGGGAGAAATAGCTTGAAGAAAATGTATTTACCTGTAACAGATAAAGTTTGTGAAATGTGCATGAGAGGTAAAGCAATAAGGTTAATATTTAAACTAAACGTAGCCAATTAAATTTTTATGTTTATCTCAATGACAACATATTGAGTTTTTAACCCTTAAATGGATTTATTAACAGTCATATAATATACAAACCGTAAATAGATCTTTTCAAGTGTCCACTACTCCGAATATTTTTGATTTTTCTAATGTGATCGATAAGATAAGAAATTTAACTTAAATTTATTGATATCGTTTATATACAAGGTATTTTATTCATACACAGACTGCAACTAAGATTGTGTCTATTATTCACACAGGTAGTTCTGGCCATCATATTATTTGAAATATGTTTCTGTAAAAAATTATAAATTTCTCCTCGTTAGGATCGCAACTGTGACAGTAACTTTTTCAGAAACGATTGAAAACTGTCATATTATGCACATAATACTACTGTTCTTTGTTGCACCTCTATATTCTCATTTTGCAATGTGAACCGTAGATCCCATCCGGCCGTGCAGCCGCATTAATATGCGATGCTACTCTCTCAGTTTTACGTTCCGTTGAATAGAAGAGTGGTCTCGGGCAAAGACTAGGTAATATCCATCACACCGGTCATGACGAAAATGGGCATCTGCGACGTCATTAACTTCTTATCGGCTAGCTACCAAATCTCAAATAAGTGCTGAAATTAGTGGTTCCGAAGATGTAGTGATAAGATCAGGACCACTCTTCTGCACAAACACTGAGAACAGTGTTACTCTATTTCGGTTTCTGCGAGTAACAGACGTTAAAATGATGTCCATCAAAGCCACCTATACAATGTGGGATATATGATGCTTTAATACTCTCCTTCATTATGATGAAATTAATGTATAGTTCTTAGAAGTCGTCAGTTAAAGAAGTTTGGGGTATCTCTATCATATAAAACAATATGGTTGGATAAGTTTTGTTATATATTTGAGGAATGTTAGATGTTAGGTATAATAAAAAAAGGTTTTATTACAAGTACCGTCGCGTTGGTATAAAAGTGCGTATTCTTTTAAGGTAAAATCTCTCGAAAGATTTAATAAACCTAAGCGGCATTACAATGTTTACAATATTCGCAACAAAAGTTTTAACTACCTGTTAAGATAATTTTTAATTAGATTTTTTTCAGGGATTTTTGAACTACTGTTTCTGTTGTGCGACAAAAACTTTGCTTAATATGTAGTTCATTTGGGAAAAAATAACATTAAAGAAAATCTAATTTGGAAGTCATCTCGATTTTTTATGCAGATACTTTCATATATGTTAGTCACTTTTTATAATATGTCACTTTTTTATGTTGCGATATGTCGCTTTTAATTTTTTACAATGTGTCAATTTTCTTACAGATAACAATGAAAATATGCTAAATGAATTAGTTTATCTTTTTATTAAATTTCTCACGATATTTACATACTCCAAATACTTGGTTGGGGCAATTCAACTAAATTGAAAATTATACCGGATTGGAAAATATTTAGGTCAATAAAATCGTATATACTTAATAAGTATACTTAATGTAACTATGATATATTTGCATATAAGAATAAATACATCCTATAAATAAGGGCAAAGTCTCTTTATGTACAAAAATATCAAGCCAAGCTAGTCAACAATACTCAGCACATGAAGCTAAGTGCACAAGGCTTTTGAGCTTTCATAAATATTATTTCAAGATAAAATTACTATTTTTTAAAGAAATATTTTAAATTCATATAGATTGTTATCATTGTCATATTAAGAGATTATTTTTGTATACTTTTGTTTTCAAACACTTTGATTATTTTTACGATACTTTTATTGTAATGTCTGTACGTATACAGCCTCTCAAAAATATAAATAATGACCTTTATTGCCTATATGTCGTAATTATGTTTTAAATAATTTTATACAGTATTCCAGTATGTGTAAAATTATTTAAAACACAGTATGTTGGTCGTTATGAGACGAGGTCATTCAATTGCACAGTTATTCAACTAAATCAAAGAATATGCAACTACACTGGAGTATCAAAAATAATATAGACGTGAATGGTCTTTACACAAAAACCGATTGAAATAAAATACAATCGTTGTTTGATTTTTTTTACAGGCAAAGCTGGGACTGGTTGATAATACTAATACAAGTTACATATAATATAATACTAATACAGTCTAAGATTCAAGTTTCAAGGTCATCGGGAATTGTAGCAGATAGATAAAGAATATTGTAAGTTAAATCAGAGCTTTTAATAAAATCATTCTGCAACTGCTTTTAGTTAAAATAAGAAGAACTTGTATAATATGCAGATGCTGAAAGGATATGCTCCGTCGAATAATTGTCTTGCGTCGTCCGCCATTGGGAAGAGATCCTCTAACTCATAGTTTCTGAGCCCACTCTAAACGAGTATAAAAACGATACGCGCGATATCGTTCTCAACTCGAACAACTGCGGCTGCGTTCCCAACTGTAAGGAGGACGTGTTCCTCATCAGCCAAGAGACGCACATCCAGAACTACGTCTTTTCCATCGTCCACATTGAGTTGAAGAAATATCCGCGAGTTAGGAAATTATACCGGATTGGAAAATATTTAGGTCAATAAAATCGTATATACTTAATAAGTATACTTAATGTAACTATGATATATTTGCATATAAGAATAAATACATCCTATAAATAAGGGCAAAGTCTCTTTATGTACAAAAATATCAAGCCAAGCTAGTCAACAATACTCAGCACATGAAGCTAAGTGCACAAGGCTTTTGAGCTTTCATAAATATTATTTCAAGATAAAATTACTATTTTTTAAAGAAATATTTTAAATTCATATAGATTGTTATCATTGTCATATTAAGAGATTATTTTTGTATACTTTTGTTTTCAAACACTTTGATTATTTTTACGATACTTTTATTGTAATGTCTGTACGTATACAGCCTCTCAAAAATATAAATAATGACCTTTATTGCCTATATGTCGTAATTATGTTTTAAATAATTTTATACAGTATTCCAGTATGTGTAAAATTATTTAAAACACAGTATGTTGGTCGTTATGAGACGAGGTCATTCAATTGCACAGTTATTCAACTAAATCAAAGAATATGCAACTACACTGGAGTATCAAAAATAATATAGACGTGAATGGTCTTTACACAAAAACCGATTGAAATAAAATACAATCGTTGTTTGATTTTTTTTACAGGCAAAGCTGGGACTGGTTGATAATACTAATACAAGTTACATATAATATAATACTAATACAGTCTAAGATTCAAGTTTCAAGGTCATCGGGAATTGTAGCAGATAGATAAAGAATATTGTAAGTTAAATCAGAGCTTTTAATAAAATCATTCTGCAACTGCTTTTAGTTAAAATAAGAAGAACTTGTATAATATGCAGATGCTGAAAGGATATGCTCCGTCGAATAATTGTCTTGCGTCGTCCGCCATTGGGAAGAGATCCTCTAACTCATAGTTTCTGAGCCCACTCTAAACGAGTATAAAAACGATACGCGCGATATCGTTCTCAACTCGAACAACTGCGGCTGCGTTCCCAACTGTAAGGAGGACGTGTTCCTCATCAGCCAAGAGACGCACATCCAGAACTACGTCTTTTCCATCGTCCACATTGAGTTGAAGAAATATCCGCGAGTTAGGACGGTACGAGAGGTCATATTTTTGTTTACGGATACCTAATGGTTAGTATTACTTAAATACACAGGCAGGAGTGATCGTGATGATATGTCATTGACAGTAATGCACTTCCTTATGTACGTGTGAAAATTTTCATGTAATAAAGTGTAAATTATTAATGTCTCTGGAGTTTAAAACGTTAGATATCACCTCCCCGATATATCGATTGGTAAAGAAGACTTGAAGAGTAAGATTATTTCAGTTGCAAGAAATTCAATTATTTAAATAAGAGTGACAAGAGAATAAAAAAAAATATGAATACTATTCTTACGAAAACTAATTTCGACACTATATTTTTGTGCTAGTTTCTATCGAACTAGAGTTATTTAATTGTAGTAATAATACTATCAAATATTAGTGAAATTGTGTTCCCAAATTTTTCAAAGTATTCAAAATCTCAGTGTTAGTGAAATTTGATTGTTAGTGAAGGATATTGTAAGTAATACGTCTTTTACATATCTGGTTACCTTTTCAGCTTCAAAAAATTTGATCTCATCTCTTAGTTTAGGTTTTAGTTCAAGTGGATGGAGATTCGTGACCAGCGCAATTTTAGTATTCTTTCGGTACTTTACGATATTTAAAAAAAATCCTCTCAGTACCTTTTACATTGTTACCAGATTTACAGCTCTTTCTATCCAATTTTTTGGTTTCCTATTTAAAAAACCCTCATGTTCCTTATTTCCAACAAAACTTCTTTCTATACACATTCATTTAATATTCATGTTACCCAATTTTTTATTATTCTCAATTACTCTAACATACTTTCTCCATTCATTCCAGTGTTCCATAAATATTGTCTCATAAAATAGTACTTCCCCTATCATTCCTACATTTCACTTTCAATTTCCTTCGTATCACTTAAATCTTCTTTTTTCTTTTCCTGCGTTTCCATCAATGTTTAAGGCTAAGTCCAAAGTATTAAAATTTTCTCAGAATATTGTTTATGATATTTTATGTAATTATCATGTTTTGCTATCTGTCCTATGAATTCATAAATTCGCCGTAATGTACCTGTTAACCATTTTTCCTGTAGCAATAATTTTTCCGGATATATAGTTTTTATCACATTATATCAATAAAATATTTATGGTTAATAAAGTTATTATCATCATCAGACCAAAACATTAAGTACATGTTTAGAAATTATGAAGTTTAGGTGTAATGAAAATATATTTAATTTAAATTTTATAGTTTTTAATCGATGCGAATACAAATAAAAATAACTTCATACTGTTCGATTTATTTATAGAGCCTAGAGCGGATTTTCTTTGAAACTTTCTTTAATAGGGCACTTAAAAGGGCACTTAGTTTTACTCTTTTATTATATCTATTAGTATTATAATTAATAACTAAGGTTTCTTTCGTCGTTGACTTTACATGAAATATATATATATATATACATATCAAAATTATTGAATCTTTTGTAATGAAACTCTCACAAAAGCTTTTTCTGATTTGTAAAAGGATCTTTAATGGCATATTAATTATTAATAAATGTGTAAATAATTTTATCGATGCCGGTCGATACCAAGTAATGATTGAAGCACATATATTTTGCATTAACTTTTACTATAAAAGTACCTATTTGTGATTTAAAGTGAGTATAGTTAGTCTGGTCGAATTTTGCCTCGGCGCCTCCGTACTGGTCCTTGTCGAACAAGGGCTACGAATCATCATTAAGCAGATGCTGTATTTGCTATATGAACTTAACAGGACATCAATTAAATCATTGCTAATGGGACTATTAAAAAAAGTTTTGACTCAAATCAACATCATATTTTAAATGTTTTATACATACAAATTTGTATATTTTGCGTATGATTTATGTTACTAATTTACATTTAAATATGAATAATTTTACTTAAATTATTTGTAAGCAAATATTACCATTTTGATACGTTTTGACAGTTCCCGAATATTTACAAATGCTATCGATAATTTTATTCTCAGTGGTAAATACGTATATAATATTTGATGAAATACTTGAATTTGAACTCGTACGTCATTTATAATTGTATAATCTTGTTTCTGAAACATTTTTCTCTGTATATATATATACATATCAATATATAACATATATATAACATATCATTAGTTTTTGCTTTTGAATCAGTTATTTAATAAACACATTTTAATTATCAAAAAGCAGTTGTTATTTTTGGTGCTAAATGTGAATATGTAACAATTTATTAAATTATGTTAAATACGACGAAGGTGTTAAAATGTGAAATTTAACAGTTCATACTAAAGATGAAAATTAGTCATTAATTAATAATCTTTTACGATATTTTGAAAAAAATAGCTTTTTATATGTGGAAATTTCAAATACTCCAAATATTTTTGTGATTTGTATTTGTAAACGCTCCTTATTTAATCCAATCAAAGAAAATTATTTGCCCCTTCGTTTCTGCATGTGCCTTAGAATATAATTTTGGTCTTCACATCTTCCGGTTTAGTTTCTATACGATATTGTATCCTAATAGAGAAAAGATGTGTAACGCAGGACAAAAGATTAAAGTGAAAGTTTTTCTGCTTGCTTATTACAGTTAGTATTTAGAGCCAGTTGATAATGACGATGAAGACCATGTATAAAAACTTGAAAGTTTTGTTTTAAGAGATAAATTTATAAAAAGTATATATGAAAATATAATGATAGCATGGATAAGTCGTAGCGCTATACGCTTAATACATAGGTAAACGAGGAGTACTTCCGTTCGAGTAAACGAGGAGTACTTCCGTCCGAATACTAGCATTACGGCTAGCGTAACGCTTTTTCGTTTCACGCTGCGAGCATTTTAATGCTCAAATTGGCGAAGTTATGAAGAAATTTAGCTTTACCATCCTAATTTCATTTTAACATTTCTTGGCTTGAAAATGCATATTTACGACATTATTATAAAAAATAATTTAATTTTTTAGGGTTCCGTACCTCAAAAGAAAAACAGGTCCGCATCCCAAAGGAAAAACAGATAATCATATATTAATTTTTTCACTTATGACAAGTGTTTGTTTCAAAAATTACATGAGATTAAAAATTATGAAGTAGATGTTGATATTTAAGACTGTATATTTCTTTTTGAAAAATGAATAATATAACTGTAGGCCGAGATTCCCATTATTTCACAATTTATGGCAAAAGAAGCAAGAGCGCCCAATAGTTCTTTAAATTTTTCTTCAGCTGATGGTAGTGTAATACAGGTAGTGTCCTTATAAATAGATAGAAAAGAAAATTATATATCGACAGATTGAAGATAAAATGCATTCTTACAAAGTCCACATCGCCTATAAAGCTATGGTACGTACATACTTATAATTTATTTGTTTTTGTTCGTAATAATTAGTAATTACTTTCAAATGATAAACCATTCAGCTAATGGGAATAAAAGTTTTATATTAGATAACTTTTCCGCTTAACAAAAGGGGAGAATATCGAAACGACTACCGCTTACTCGATGTCTGTTTGCATTCCCTCATTTCTGCATCAACAATTTTACAATCGACAGATTGAAGATAAAATGCATTCTTACAAAGTCCACATCGCCTATAAAGCTATGGTACTTACATACTCATAATTTATTTGTTTTTGTTCGTAATAATCAGTAATTACTTTCAAATGATAAACCATTCAGTTAATGGGAATAAAAGTTTTATATTAGATAACTTTTCCGCTTAACAAAAGGGGAGAATGTCGAAACGACTACCGCTTACTCGATGTCTGTTTGCATTCCCTCATTTCTGCATCAACAATTTTACAAGAGGGAAACCTCAAACGTTAATTACTTGTTAAATTTGATGAGGCTGGGAAAAGTTGGTAAGGATTTTAATTTCAGATTTTCAGGTCATGACAGACTAAAATCCGAAATTAAAATACAGTCATGACTATTCTACACTAAAAATAAATTAAAAATGTTTAACGCTAAAAAATTCAGTATAAATATTAGGATATTTCTTTCATGGATATAACAAAGACTATGGCTCTTTAAGTATTGCGGAAGAAAAGAATGGAGACTTGTATAAAAAAGTGTGGATTCACTGTTTTACACAGTAGTAGTAGAAAAATGCACCAGTATATCGTTTGTAGCGGAAATCGATTTGAAATTTAATGAAATAAAAACAAAACTTATACTTGATTTCATTTTCAAGAATTATAAAATTTTAATGTTTCCCTCGTCTATTAATACTGAAAGTAAAATACGACTTGTGGGTTCCTGGGTGCTTTTGTGATCTCCGAAATCCTTACACCATCTCCAAGTATTACATTTTGGTTGTGGTTAATATGTGCCGTTAATTAATTCCTTACAGATCTAAGCTCAAATTTGAAATTAAGTCATACATTTTCTTGACTTTTCCTCCTATGTTATATATTAAATTTTTCCGTAATAAGTGCTCATGGAACTATTGTTAATATTATCTATGGTTAAGTATTTTCAATATTAATTTTTTTATGTTCATTTAAATTTTATTTTCCGATTTCAATAGATTTTCCGATAATGGCGAAAATATAATTTTAAATTCTCAATATTGATGGACTATTAGAGCGAGATATAGAAACTGTTAAATGAGGGGCAGATAGATATTTTTAAAGGTTTTGAAAGTGATTTATGGTATGATGTATCAAATCCGATAATGATAACGATCTAATGCCGAAAGTGACTGGTGGGGCAGCAATCTTGTTCAGGTTGGTGAGTTTCGTGTGGACGACACACGCCATTGTAATAGAATGGGAGTTCAGGGTGACCGATTACAGGTGGACGAGTAGTGGTTGCTTTGTGGCGGGGGCGTAAGCTGGTTTTTAGCAGATGAAGTATGTTGACATAGGCGTTAGCCCGAAAAGTAATGGACACAAATTTTCATTGGCTCATAAATAATTTGTTACTAAATTCGAAACTCACACAATTATTAACTTCGTATCCGTAAACCTTAAAAATACTTACTGCTTGACAGTTTCTACCAAATGTTTCTTTATACTCCTGGGTTGTAAGGTGTCTCAAATTGATTACTTTTTCTTTATTTAATTGGGCCAGTATCTTCCTTGATCTTAATCCTTTAAAAATTACCTGATCATTCTTTGACATTTTTCTGAAATAAAAGACATACTAGAAAATCAAAATGAAATTTTAGAGATTTATCTTCTACTTAATAAAGCTTAGTTTCCTATTCAGGATTTTTTGTTATAGCAATAACTCCTATCTACATTACGTAAACATCTTATGGGATCAAATACTTCAATTATAAAAAACATAGTTCCTATCTACGTAACGCAAAGATATCAATGGATGAAATACTTCATTTACATTAATAACCATGAACATTAACGTGTTATATAACGAATAAAAGAAGAAAGGGACATGTTCGTCTAAATGAAAACCGTTGCAGATTTGTCTATTATTAAGATTTTTAAATTTTTACTAATATGCACAAATTCACTAACCACTATTTAAAACAGTTTACTTACCTTATCTAATCGAACACACGTCAATTTAACACTAAAACCAATAAAAACAAAAACAAAATCACATTTCAACTTGCTACTTGCACGAAACTTGAACGACTAAACAAAAAATAGTAATGTCTACCATCCACGCGCCACCCGGTAACCCTCTCTCTTTCACATCTTACAAAATAATCTGCGTCTTTTCGCTTCCTTCAAGTTTCCTCAGAACGCGGCGAGAAGCACGCGTCAGACGTAGATATTGGCAGAAAAATTTACACAAATGAACTTAGGAGCTATTTTCATTTTTAATATCTCACCAAAAATTACGAAATTCAAATTAGACGGTCTTGCTAGTGCATGCGAAATCTTATTTTAAATCAATTACAACAAGAATCACAAAAACGACAAAATATCAGCCAGGAGATCATTATGTTATCATTTGTTGTCGCTATGTAACAATCCAAGCTTTTCGCTTGCCAAATTTTGAATAGATATGCTCAGAAATAATAGAGTTATAAAGTGAAAAACGTCCTTCCATTTATCCATCTATGCTCTTCAGTTTATATTATTGGTTAAGATTCATAAGTGTATACGAGTATATCATTCGATGCAAGAGAAATTCCATTTGATTGGTAAAATAAAAGTGTGAGATGATAACCTGCACAGAATGTTTCTATCAAGAATGAACTGCATAAATATAGGAGTTGGTGTAAAGTTCGCTCGATCCAACTTAGCGTTCGTTATTAATGGTAATATTGATATTACCATACACGCGTATTACTTTACGAAGTCTGACATTAACGCAATGTAATTAAGACAATTTAATCACCTTTAATTTAAGTTCATCGTACCATTCTTCACTTCTCATCAATTTAATTAAATTTTGAAGACGTCTTAAAATTTCTCGGGCGATTTTCTTTCAGGAAAATTTGGTCTAAGTATACTTTGTCCTGCCCTTCATGTGACAGTTATTTTATTACCTTTACACGGTGATGTTTTATTGTATCAAATATCTATAAATTCAATGTAATCAGAATATTTATTTAAATGTGACAAAAATAATTTAAAACTCGTGAATAACACGTTATTGGTTTTCAGAATTCTGCGTCCTAATAGGAAAAAGGAGTTATTAAAGCTATTTAACTCCAAAACTGATTTATGTATTAACTTGAAATTTGAAATACCTCAACAAATAACGCTCAGCAATATTTATATGGAAATTTTAAGGGAGGAAAGGAAGTAAAGAAAATTTTTTTAAATTTCTTTATATGGCGATGTCCTCTGAAAGGTCTAGTTAAAAGGATCTCAAAATTATTCGTATAATATTAGGTAGTACAGTTTCAAGAATATACTGAACATTATGCAAAAGATATATTCTCTCGCCTTATTTACAAAATTTCTGAATATTAAATTATAAAAAAGAGAATATTTTTAGATGCCTCAGCAAGAGGTGTAGGAAAATTGTAAGGATGGTTCTAGAGTTAAATATTTTGAGATATTCACGATAATACCTATACCCCTACTTATATTAGTTATTATCAAAGATTTAACACTTTAGTAAGTCCATATTAGTAATGACTTGTGATAGGATCAAAAAAGTGGCGAATTTACAACACTACAGTGTCTTGATCCATAGATAGTGCGTATTAGACTAAGCTTAAGGTCGATCCTTAATATATCGCGGTCGCCTTCTATGAACACATATAAGTGCGAATAGTAAATACTTACACAGGTATATCTATATTTAATCCAGTGCCTGCCTTTTGATTTCCTTTTATGACATACACAACATTCTTAACATAACTCAAATAACAATAATGATCATTGAGATTAAATGGATATCTTCTTGGAACTGCTTTAGGGGAATTAAACATTATTTGCATATACGGAATTTAATCAGAGTTTGTTGGTCTAAATACTCTATTTACCATGTACTTTCGCGATATTACTGCTAAATAACGCGATACGAAATAAAATGTTTTTATCAGAGGACTTCTCCTCTGACACTCATATAAGAGCATCATTTAGTTTAAAGATAAGAAAACTGATATCTCCAATATGAAAATGTGTAATACAGTAAATGTTTTCCATTGTTGAGAGTGGGTAATATTGCTAGTTTGATTTTAAATATCAGTGTTGGGGGTGTACTTGTCCCCCTCACGATAAACAAAATATTTTCACCCGTCAGGTTAAAATTTTTTTTCAGTTTAGGTTTTAGTTTTTTGAGAAGACAGAGAGGAGAGTTGCTTATCATCATGCCAATATAAATAGTATATTAATTTCTGTCGAGAAAATGTAACAAGCATTAATATGAAGATAATGTAAAACTAATTAAATTTATGGCCCCAACCGACGTCTGACGCAATTCATTAATGAAATTCGTTATAACAATTTTGGATTTTGAATCCCTGTGATATGCGTTATTATTAACGAAACCATGTAATATAATATAAGGGTAAATAGGGACTTATAGCATGTATCCAACCTGCGGTACTCTGTTTTAAATACAAATTTGATAATTAGTAATATTAGTTATATCGACGTAGGCGCTATTGCTCTTGAAATGCTTCATTATTACATACAGTAAAATTAGGATGGTATCGTTAATATGTCATAGTTCCTGCAAAAGGATCTTTTGAATATTTTTAAGTATTATATATTCACAGTAATCACGTTTAGCTTAGCGCGCTACTTCCCTTTTCTCAGACCTTCTTCGATTGCGTCACACATATTTGTGACGTCAGTCGAACCGAATACAAGAAGTTTCACTTCCGTAGTTTTTTATTTATCCGTTTTTTATATTCTGAATTTGAATAATTAATTTTAAAGAATTACATTAGCAGCCACATAAAAGTCTTATCGTACGATAGCAAGATTTTGCAGATTTAAAATATTTACATTAAATCTGTTTATGTGAAAACTGATGTTTTATGTAAAAATATGAAACAAATAAGGCAGAAAGATCACAGGCCGGCTTCTGAGATATATTATAAGCACGTCATTTCAATTTATATGATGTAGAATAAAAGCGAGAAGAACAAAGGAAAGCAACAATGTGGCTCTCGATCTGCGCTTCGTCGCTCGGTCTTGCCTGCGAATTGAGTTCAATCGCTGAGGCAGGCAGTGAACGTCGGCATTGCCCTGTACACGGTGAATGGAAAAGGTGATTTTTAACGGCGATGAATATTGTCTGTATTATATTAACATTTGAATATTATCTGTATTATATTAACACAGTATTATATTAACATTTTCGAATAAATGAAGATATTACTTTAGCAACATGTCGCGTTATTGTTGCAATAATACTTCACAATTAAATGAAACTACGTGATGTAGTATTATTTCTACTTTCTTTAATTTCTTTACCACGACCTAGGTTTCGTTGTATTACAACATCTTCAGGTGGGATATTAGCAAAGATGCATCTTTGCTAATATCCCACCTGAAGATGTTGTAATACAACGAAACTTAGGTCATGGTAAAGAAATTAAAGAAAGTAGAAATAATACTACATCACGTAGTTTCATTTAATTGTGAATAATGAATGTCTTTATGAACTGAAAAACTATACCATTTCAAATCAACTTTGTTTTTTCCGGTTAATTTTAGGTAAAGTTGTAGTAACGTTAGTTTATTCTTATTTTTAGCCTCGGAGGGGGTAGGTGGGGGCGAACATTATTATGTAGACAATTTTCATTTCTAAAAATATTAACAAAACTTCTAAAATAATCGTTGCTAAAATTCTGCAAAAAAAATTGAACGTGTGCACGTGACAGAAGTGAATGCTGTGGCGATCAAAAGCTCGATTTGTAACTATATAGTAAAGTGTTAAATGGCAGAGAGAAGGGATAAAGTATTATATAATACCTTAACAAATATTTTTGAAACTAGAGATATATAAAGTAATAAAATATAATATTACTCAGATATCAATAAAATAATTTAAGCTATTCAATTAATCAAAATATTGGCAAATGACCATATATATTATACATATGTATAAATGTATATATATATATATATATATATAAATAAAATGTTCGTTTTTCGTTTTCGTTAAATTTATATAGACAATTGTCAATAAAATTAGCCCATGAGATAAATGAGGACTCCCTATTAACTACATCAAATAAGCCGTAAAAAAAAAGAATGAAAAAATTATAAATAGATAAATAAATTGTATTTTAAAAAATTGTATTGTAAATTATAAATAGACAAATATTTTGACAGAGATAACATAAAAAACAGCTATTCCTATTAGTAGTAGTGAGCGTCACTTTTGTCATCTCCCTCAGTTGTTGGCTGACTACCTATTTTCCCTTCTTCTTGACATAGAATCATTACAGTCAAGCTTTAAAACTGAATGTTGCGTAAAGAAAACTTCTTTATGCAACATTCAGTTTCCTAATAATAGAGGGAAACGATTCCAAATTTATTTTTGAATTGAAAATTCTTTCGACGGAATGATAGTCAAATATGAAGGCCTAAATCTTTATGCAACATTTAGGCCTTTATATTTGACTATCATTCCGTCGAAAGAATTTTCACTTCAAAAATAAATTTGGAACCTTTTCCCTCTATTATTATTACATGATATGAGAATCAAATAATTAGACAAACAGAGCTGTCGCTGTCCCTTTTAAGTTTTCCATCTAAATAATTTCAGGTGTTAACTTTGAGATTTATGCGTGTTTATTTGCGCTATCAATATTTTTTTAAGTTTGACGTCAAACAGTTGCTAAGAAAAACAGCTTTGATGCATAGACGGACACATTAGTGTTCTCAGAAATGTTCTGTTCTTTTTTTTTTCTCTAGATGTACAAGCACAAAACATAAATAATTCTTTATATAAGCCACTGAGTGGATCGTGAATAAAACTGTTATATTTACAAGATGATGATAGTCTGAAATACTCGAACTCATATTTTACACGAATTTCATTTTTGATGCAGGAAAATTAATACCCAATTTTTTATGAAGACTAACAGAGAATTGGCAGAGTTTTTTTTATTGCAATAACCACAGTGGTTGCAAAATTTCTTTTCCTAAGACAAAAATGTATGAAATTTAAATACTTTTAACCAAATTTATATACTGAAATAATTAAGACACGAACAATTTGAAACAGCATATAACATATTGATCGGTATTATTTTGTCGCAATATCTTTTAATATAATTATCGCAATACAAAATTTGAAAATTTTTGATCCTGGTATAATTGTGATAATTTAATTTATTGTACACAGAGTTTATTATAATAATATCATATCTTTATATTTCTTCTATTTTACGAAATTTAATTTTAAATACAAAAATAACTTTCAAGTGGCAGTACAAAAATATAACTAAACAAAATTAAAAATTATGTATGTAATAAATTCATGGTTCATAATTTTTTCGTTGAAAATATTTTTCATTGTTTCAAAATTCATATTCATTTGACTTATTATTATATATCTTGTAAAAATATTTCTGTTAGGTTTTAATAGTTTTTGAAAATTAAAAATAAAATATATTGGTTTTTATCCGTAAAATGTAATTTTAAAAAGATTTATAAAATTTAATTTGTGATCACTTCTTATCCTTAAACAAGAAGAGATTTTTTTATGTATATTTTGCTTAATAATGTATTTCGAAATTTTGAGCAATGATCGATTAAACGGGTTCCATAGATCTTAGAGTTAGTCAAATCAAAATGTTTCTTAAACATAAGTGTAATTATTTTCATGGTATCTAGGTATTTCAGAAAATAATCATCTGTATCCAACATTGTAAACATGGTATTTAATTAAATTTTCACGTAACAAATATAATCTTTTTCTTTTCAAACCCTATAACCTAATTAAAGACTGACAACCCTAATTTACTTTTATCATATTTTAGTTCAGAAATTATTGAAATAATTTAAAATATCATAATTCAAATTACATAATGACCTATAAATAATGATATTAGAATTATTCAAAATAATCTTTATTCCTGAAATCGGAAGTGCCTGAGTAGCACACTTGGAGTGAAATAAATATAAAAGTATAACATAATATAAGTATGACATGCAATAATGATAAATATTTACCATGACTAACATATTAACAAAATTTTCCAGTGCATTAAGCAGTTTAGCAGATTTTTTGCAGAAATATTTAAAATTCTTAAAAGGAATATTCGTGATTATATATTTAAGAAGCAAACACGATCCTAAAATATATTGGATGCGCAATAACGATCCAATATGAAGGAAAAATGGAATACTTAAATGTCAATTCGTATGCGATTGCAAGCAAGACGAACCTCGCGCGGAGCGCAGTTGCAAGCGCTTATAGAAAACGTGCCGACATTTTTCGTACAATTTTAACGTTTATATCGCAGCGGGAATATTTTATTTACAGTTGTGTTTTCTACCTCCGATATCTAGTACCTGATTTTGTGCGGATATGAAAATATGATTTTTGTCGCTATCCACTGCCAGTCAGTACAGCTTCCTTGCATTGTAAGTCTTTCTTCGCAGTCACAGAAATTTTGTACTGATGCTCAGCTGGAAAGAAAATATTTTTAAAACATCCAGTTTTGGTTTTACTTTTTACTGGCAAACACAAAATACATTAGAAACTTAAATTTTATTTCTGTAATTTAGAGTCAAAGTGAATCAAGTAAAAATCAACAATTTTATTTTAAAGGGGTACTACGGAATAATAAAGAAATAAAAGACAATCTAAGAATCTGCCTCACATCGCCATGTATAGAAAACAGATATATTGTAAATTTTTTTCAAAAATGTTTATCAATCAATTTGTTCTACCTACATTATAAACCATATGTTTTAGATAACTTCAAGTCAGAAATAAAAAAAAAAGATTGAATATATTTGGCTTTAATTTTGTAGAGATTCATTATTCACAATGAAATGAAACTACATGATGTAGTATTATTTCTACTACTTTCAACGAAACCTAGGTCGTGGTAAAGAAAATAAAGAAAGCAAAAATAATACATCACGTAGTTTCATTTAATTGTGAAAAAAAATATTTTTTATGTATAAATTTGAATTATCTGGAACATGAGTTTATAAAAACTGAAATAAAGAATCTGTTTCGTCCATAGTCGAACGTAAACCGCTAACGTCAATTTGTGAAATTTAATAGATGATATTTGATTACACATTTGAAACAAGTCTCTCTTATTTTTCACAACTCACATTTTATGATTCTGTTTTAAATTAAAGATACATCTGAGATACAAAAATATTTTATTTTGTTGGACGTATTAACACCATAGACGTATTAATACCGTGTATATATATATATATATGTGTGTGTGTGTGTGTGTGTGTGTGTGTGAGTATACCGTGTCGATCGTCAGCATAAAGGCATACAGGAATAGGATCAGCAGATAACGTCGAACAATAGAATTAACTAAGTTAGCCACTAGTCGCCGTATTATTCTAACTTTTTTGAAACTTGGGTATTCCCCATTGCTCAATTTTCTTAATTATATTTCTTTACAAATCTTATTCCTGCGGTTATCAAAGATATTCACTTTTCCTACTATTATATAAACACTTCCGTAAGTTTCTGTAGCAAAATAACATAGAGTTTTCTGATTTGCTCAAAAGAAAGAATTCGAGGATTAAAAGATCATTTAAGCTTTGAATTTTCTCGAATTCTTTCTTTTAAGCAGGTATATTTTATTCTATTGTATGTAAAACAAAGAATACCAAATTCCGAAGTGGAGTAAAAGTCCATATGTTTGATATTATCGTCCTTTATTTAAATGTTAGAGTATTACCATTATTGCAAAAATCAACTTCTCAAACCGATTCAAGGCATAAAATTGCCTTGGACTGGTTTGAGAGGTTACTTAAAATTAAATCTGTTGTGTGACAGTGAAAACTTTTGAAGAAGAATGAATAAATAAGAAAAAAATGACCATGAAATGTACGTGTCCAGAAATGTAAATACACATACAAACGAATTTGTCACAAAAATACACTACGTACTGTAGTTTTAGGCAAGTAAATAAAAGTGAATTCTATGAACTACTATATACCCTCGTATGGTATCGGAAAGATAATAAACCGTTTCGGATTATTTTTTAATATTTTTTTGACTTATTTAAGGGAAAGACATTGATAATTAAATGAAACTACGTGATGTAGTATTATTTCTACTTTCTTTAAGTTCTTTACCACGACCTAGGCTTCGTTGTATTACATCTTCCGGTGCGCTATTAGCAAAGATACTTGCTAATAGCCCACCTGAAGATGTTGTAACGTGGTAAAAAACTTAAAAAAAGTAGAAATAATACTACATAACGTAGTTTCATTTAATTATCAATAATAAATTTCTACAAAATTAACGCCAAATATATTCAACAGAGTAAAAGATGTTAAAGAACTAAATGAAAATTCTCAATTTTTTCTAAATAAATCTTTGTTAAAATTGCGATTTCACAGATACAAATTTACAGTTTTTTTACAGAAACATTCTTCAAATATATTTTTTGATGCATAAAATCAATCGTATGAATATTTGCTCGTTTTTTGTTACATTCTGTGTACGTATATACATAACAAAAAAATAGAAACGTTTTTTCTGGCAGCCTGTATACATGAAGGTAAAAGTGGGAAAGATGATAATTCTCAACCGTATCTGAAAAAGTTACTTTCAAATTTGCTATTCAAAGGAAAAAGAAATTACATTTTTGTTATAGAAATACTTTTAACATATAATTTGTATCATACGCAGAATTATTTGTATCAAAAATATATTAGCGCAGGTGATACTTTTCATTAAACTGAATATATTTAAAGATTCTCTCCTGTATGTTCTTTGTTGCAACTTGTATACATTTGAGTACACAAATTGGAACAAAGAAAACTGATTAAAAAGAACTAATAACAAAGTGCCATTATTAACGATTTTTATAGTACGCATGATTAATATGTCGATTACAAAAATAGTTACCGAAAAAGATAATGAAATAATGAGAGAAAACGTGAAAGCCGTCGCAAGATAATTTCTAAGATATGATAAGGTTCTTATAAATTCATTTAATAAGTACATTATAGAGTCTTCCTTTCTATTCCTGATTTATAATTCAGTGACTTTACTGAAATTAAAAATTAATTTGAAAGTCACTTTTGAGAATAATTACATTCTCCAGAGAAATGTTTTTATCCTCTTTTCATATGTGCTGGAGCCTCGTTCAAATATAAATTTATGCCATTTCAAATACTATTTTTAGTTGTGAGCTGAGGAACTATAAATTGTTAGTAAATTCCAGATCTCTTTCCACCTTCGTTTAGAAATTAGAAGCATCTTACATATGGACTGACAGATGGAGAGACAGACAGCTTTACCACCACATCCTATTATTGTATCGTTCCGCTCTTTTTCGGGTACAACACCCCAAAAATAATAGAGATTTTATTACTATTTAATTGTATTTTTATTAATTTAATATTTCAGTAAAACGGGGTTGCATTTTTATGTCGGCCTACTATTTTCCTAAGTAATAATAGCTTTTCGATATTTTTTGAGCCAAAATATTATAATAAAAACGAAATTGCTATAATGAAACGTCTGTAATGGAAATTTGTATAAAACTTTTAATTGTCATGTAAGCTTCTAACGTTCCAATTTTAAATCAGTAAGGAATAAAACGTACTTTAATTTTAACAAATATTTAGTTCTATCTCATCAACAATAGGTTCTCTATTGGCCAATTTACAGTGGATCGATAACAGTAAGTATAGTGGACATAAAAATTTATTGATATTTTTCAAATCTATTTTAAATATTTACAATATTTGTCAGTAAAGAGCACATACTTTTAACTCGACTACACGTAACATTTTATTAATTTTTTAATTATATTATTTGCAACGTAATCACTTTTACATATTTAGCACCGTTATATACTCATACCCTCATTAAATATAGTTAGAGTTTTAATGAATAATCTACCAAAATTATAAACGGTGACCTGAGGATTAAAATTCTCTTACCGTACTTTGGTATATATAGACGACTAGAATTGAAAAACTTTCGGTTGAACTGATACGCATATGTTTATTCTAGTTAAAATTAGTATTATATCTGCTTATTTCCTGTGAAATTTAGATAAGAAAATTATGAAATATTTTTTTTTTATAATTTCCTAATTTCACGTGTAAACGTATTTGTCTTTCTGGTAAGTAGCGGTTACTCATAATGTCGATTTTCGACTCAAGCGGAGAACCTTTACAATTTAAAAGACAAAATTAAATAAAACCACGTGATGTAGTATTAATTATGAACAATTAATTTCTACAAAACTAACGCGAAATTTATTCAATATTCAAAATTTAAAAGACCTTTTAAAATCTTCAAAATAGATTCTTCAACTTATTTATTTCATGTCGCGTCCAACCGTCATAGTTGTTAAATATTTAAAAAAAGGTTCTCAAATTTAT
Organism: Druceiella hillmani; assembly: GCA_039881145.1. NCBI lineage: Eukaryota > Metazoa > Arthropoda > Insecta > Lepidoptera > Hepialidae > Druceiella > Druceiella hillmani. The sequence goes on from JAYKKI010000055.1 coordinate 8,211,076, forward strand.
CAGAAATCTATATACAACTTTCCTATATATTTTATATATTTAAAAACAGAGAAGCAATCATTTTGATTCGTTTTGTATATTTAAGTAATAATTTTGTACTTCAATATTTGAATTTAATTTTGAATATATGATTGAATAAATCAGGTACTCTAATGCACTTGTCTCATCAGGTAACGCATTACGCGACCTCTCAGCGTTCCATCATCATTTTATCTAAGCATCCGACCCTATCGTCATATCTCCTCTATCGATATCATATGAAATTACAAGTCACAACATTTAACATTACAGAAAATCGTAATAGGTTGTATACTTCAATACATTATACATATATAAAGGAAATATACAAGGGAAGCAATGCAGTGTAAGGAATCAAGATAGGAATTATTTGTTCAGAGGACTTCTGAACATGCGTAGAGACAACCAAATCCATTTTATTCCATTTTTTCACAAAATATGATATAAAAAAGCAGCTTTAAAGGCAATATAATAGTTGTGCGTAATGAAGGGGAAAATGATTAAAAATGTAATACGTAGGTTTATGGGCCACGAGTGCGACTGATTGCATCCATTTCTTTTCCATTTTGATCGCTTCCATTTATATTCGTAAGTCACATTGCACATAATCGACCTGAAGTAGCATTGAAATATATGTGTATCCATACATTAAGTAGATCGATAATAAAAAACTTTTCATTATATTTTTACAACATAAAGTGCTTATTTCGAGGAAGTTGCTGTTAAACCGGACTCTGTGTCCAAGTTTTTGAGAAATTCCCTATTTATATAATAAGCAATTGAATGATACATAATTCGCAAAAGTAATTTTTAAAATTAAATATATTCCAAGCAATACATTAATCACCTTTCGTACGAAATAATGCCTATTGCTTGCATAGTTACTCTTCTTTCCCACTTTTAAAGTTGTTTAAATGAATGTAATATTGAAGGAAAAAGAAATATTTTGACAGGATATACTGCTTTACGATTATTGCGTTTCCTAAGTATCACTTCTCCATTATTGCAACTGATGATTGGGAAAAAATTATGTGTGTTTTTCAACATGAAAAACACACATTATTCTTATACACACTTTTCATTAATTCAAAAGGCATAAAATATACTCGGAGACTTTGGCATAACGCAATCTTTTATGTACAATACTAATCATTACATTTCTGAATATATATTACTTATTGGATTTTTTTTGTATAGTGGACATAAACCTTTTTGTCTCAGTTATTAATGAATCTATATATCTTGCAATTAATACACACACTGAAAAGACGTTATATGATATAAACGTTTGTGCTCTGAAAGTGATCCTCAAAAGATTAGATAATATAATCAACGCTTTACTGAGAAGCTATTAATACGAATTATGCTTCATAGTGTAAGGTCGTCAATTGTCATTGCTTTATTGTGATGAAGTGTTTTAATTATATTGTTATCATCAGTAAAAACCTGGAATCAACATCTCATTTATAAAAACATGCATATGGTATTTAATTTTAATTGTTTATTACATTTTGTTTTTATTTGTTTCAAATTTTTGGTTGGTATTGTAACATTTGCATTATGTCAGTAAGTGTGACAAGATCAAACTCAATTCTGCCATTTGATTATTCATCAGAATGATATTCGCTGTTAACCACGGGTAATGGGCTAGACCAATCACACCTATATCATACCCATTATCTGTATATAATTGTACAAACTCAAATTATAACTATCTCTCTTTTATCTGTGCTTTTTGCCGATTAATTTTTTCACTCTGTGTTTTTCAATGTTTGAAAGTGTGCTTAAGTACTAGTATCTGTGTAAGAAGAAGCTGGAACCATATCGCACATTATTTTCATATAACGTGTATTTGTAATAAAACGTCATTAGTATAGAACACTACATCTAGGCAATGTAATATTCTATGTATATTTGATATCTCTTGGGTATTGTATAATAAAACAACATTCCTAGTATTGATACCTCGTTCCAATTTCCATATTTCTTTCCCATAATCCCATATATTTTTTTTGGATTTCATCTTTATTGTACCAAATCCCAGTTTCTAGACCTAGTTTCTAGAAGTTTCTAGATGTAGGAATTTTTCCTATTTCTGATAACTTTGATTTTGTTTGATTTTATCTCCTTTCCAATTACGAGTATGTATCTTTTCTTTATAAGATATTAATGAGATATTTGAATAGAAGGTTTCATTAAAATTCCAATTATATTTATCTCCTTACAATCACCATACCCTAATTTGTGCCATATGACAGAATTGGCATATAAGGCATAAATACCATAAACGTGTGCTTGTAAAGAATAGACGTACTCAAAAGATTGTTATTCGACTTCCATATGATCATGTTATGATTCAATTTTTATTAAACAATAGAGTATGAGTTAGGGTCATTCCACGGCCTCTAAGTTCTAATTTTAGATTTATGTACTTAGGTTGTAATATTTTCCGAAAACATTGTAGTATCCTTTGAATCTTCTAAAAATGTTTATTTAAATTTTTCAATAAATATTTGTTACAAATTAGTGCTAATACTCATAAATTGTGCCATTTGTATTAGACTCTAACTTATTATAGTTGGAATTTGGCACAATCAACACGAACCTTTATATCAATCTTCGTTCATTCGGGAAAATATTTTTAAAAGCGTTACATTTCATAATATTTTACAAATTTTCTTTTTTTTTTGATCATACAATGTTCCCTTTTTATATTTTGTTAAATATTTGTGTTATTAGTTATATAAATTATGAATATACATATATACATATAAGTATGTAAAGTTACTCAAGTCTTAAAAAAATACATATTTATATGTCGATACGTAATGAAGATAGCTGCTTTAAATTTAATTTGTTATAATATAAATCTACATAAGAATAGTGAAGTTTCTTACTGAATGCAATATAGTGCTGTGAAGGCTTGTTAGTTAGCTTTATGTATTATAAACTATCGTTAAAATTCACAATTTTTAAGTTACCCAGATAACGTTACTCTTTTAAGGTTTACTAAATGTATTTGCATAATAAGAAATTAATAAATTTGGCAAATAAGTTAATTTTATAAATTTTGGTTCGGATTACTCAAAGTTAATATTAGTTTATTCACTTTGGTATGATCACGATTTAAGGAAAGCGTATGTTGTCAACCAGCTACTCCCGTTATCCCAGTTACACGTTACTTAAATACGTTTCACGCCGCAAATTAAGCAATTGAAAAACCGAAATAGTAGTTATTTTTTTATAAGGGCAATGGCGCTCATATTCTGTGGTACAGCCAATGTGTATGGTCTTTAAACACGGCGTGAAGTGCGTCCAACGTGAACTGGGTGTTGCGTTTGTGAGACTAGTTAGTTTTTTAGTGTTATGTTTTGGTGATTTTATTTTTAAACGAACGTTTAGTAATATTAGAAGAGTATAGATTTAATTCGCTACTTATTACTTTCTCAATTCAATAGAATGGCATCAAAAGTATTTAAATTATCCGAATTTATATTCAAAGAATAATCATAAAACGATATTTCTATTCAAGAAATAACCGATCCCCTTTTTTTTATTAGGGAGAAACCTTTACTTCTGAGGTTTCCTTTTACACGTTTCTGTTACCGAAGTTGCAAGTATTTCCCAGATACGATAACGATCATCAACAAGATAAGCAATTCCATACACTATTAGGGTCTTGATGGCTAAACTAAGGGAAACATTTCCCATAAAATTGAGCAGCGTGTACGGGGACCTATATTAGCCACCTAGATCACCAGATTTAACGCCTTGCATTTTTTTCTTGTGGGGATATCTCACATTTAAAGTGAATTGCAATAACTCCCGTACCATAATAGCTCTACAAAAATATTCCGTGTGTAACACGCTTACGTAGCGATTTCATCGCTTACTTCGGAATGTAAAGGTTCGCTTTCAGGAGTGTTTTTTTGCAAAAAATGGGTATTAATTAGTGGACTAAATTTTTAAAAAAGGAAATATGTGGATCCTTTTTGCAGTTTAAAAATACAATAAATCTACAAAATTTATGTGTTTGCTTTTAATTTAAATTAAAATTTTAAAAATTCTCACTTAATACCATTTATATATTGGTATAGATAACATGGCGCGTTTGTAATAACTCAAATAAAAATAAGGAAATTTTATTTTAATTATCGGGAATATTGAAATGATTGTGCATTATTTTTACTCCTTTGATTTCAATTATTTGTTCTTGCAGATAAAAAATAATTAAATTAACATTCGTCACAATTAGAGAAACTGTTCAAAAGTTGCATTACGTTAAGATTTTAAAAATATGCATATATATATATGTTTATATATATATATATATATATATATATATATATATATATATATATATGTTTCGATTCGGAAGGCAAATGGCTTCCAAATCGAAACATTGTTCGTGAAAATCAACTAAATTCTCAATATTAATATTATCTAAATATTTCAGATATTCCTAACGTAAAACAAATTATAACAGTTCAATGCCATTTCCCGTAAGCACATGATCAAAAATGTATAATCCAATTTACGACATATCAATTTATGAATCACGACAAGTAATTTCCAATATTACAAAGATTACGTCAATATCTCGTAATACGATATTATGTGCAGATTAAAAAGCGTCGCACTTCGAGTATAATTTTGTTTTGAAGACATTTGATAATTATTTTGAATTCTCTGCATTACGAAGAAATGTAGAGATTAATAAGGGGAGCTTCGCGAACTTTATGAAATGCGCTAATGAAATAATGTTTTGTTACATGTCAGAACTTAAATTAGTGTTTTCTTGCACAGTAATGTTTGGTATTGATTTGTATTTATCTAAATCTATATTTAAGATAAGAATGTGCTAATCGCAAAGAAGCCAGCAGTAAATTTCAAATAACGCGATTTTACTTTTACGTTTCTAACACTTCGAAAAAATCAGTTGAATATTTTTATTAATAAATCCGGTATCAAAAAAATATTTCAGAATTGTTTTACACGTAAAATGGAATGTGCATATAAGTGAATACCAAATATTTTCAGCCAAATATTTTGAAATTCCTAATGTTTAATGCTAAAACAAATAACGATTCGATATTTTATGAAAATAAACAGTCAGGCTGCATATATTTTCTCGCTAAACGCAACACCAACACTGTATTTTTTAAATTCCCTTAAAGTGTTACATTCATGATTTATTCCTAAAAAATGCAAGGAAAAAGCAATGCCCTTTTAAGCATTTAAACTTACGTAGTGTTATTAACGCAGAAGTAAAGATCGTTCCATTTAGAATTTACTCCTGCATTCTTTGTAATTAGAACAACCTTATCTTAAATATAGATTTAGATAAGTACAAGTCAATACAGAACACTAATATGTAATATTGAATATATTTGGGGTTAATTTCGTAGAAATTCATTATTCAGTTTACAAAAATCTTTGCTTATATCCCACCTGAAAATGTTATAATACAACGAAACCTAGGTCGTGGTAAAGAAATTAAAGAAAGTAGAAATAATACTACATCACGTAGTTTTGTTTAATTGTGACTTATATATAAAAGAACATAAATTTTTATCATGTATACCTGACAAATATGGAAAAAATATTCCGTTAGCGCAGTTCACAAGGTCCGTAAACTTCTTAACGCATTAAGAACAGAATTCACGGGTTTTTAAAAATCTGAATGGGATTTGAATGTTTCTTTAAGCGTGTGCTTAATATATACTACTAGGTTGCAACAAGTGACTAAAAAGTCCAATTTGCGATTATACAATTTCATTAAAACATCCTAATTATAAACAAACATAGATCATTTTTGAAGGTAACACAAGTAAGATAATACACGAATATTTTTGTGTCCAAAATTACTTATTAGAATCTTGTACCTATGGAATCATAATGCATATTTTAATATAACAAATTTAATGTCGTATTTCAAATGATAGTTTTACTATCGCTATAATATTGGTTCAGCCCCAAAGCGCGACACTCTGTCAGTTTCCGTACCGTTACATAAAAAACAGAATTATATTAGCGCAATTTAATTAAATCACGGGTGACACGCGATTAGTCAATCCATTATCTCCCCATTTGACTTTTCTTTTTAAGGTCTTCTCTATATTTATCAAGAGAGCTCCACATAACTGGAGCGAGGCATCGCGACGATAAATAAGGGAGAGCTAAGTTGTTTGATTACGTAAAGTTACATCGAGTATCCTAGCGGATGAATGTGTTTTTGCTGCAGAGTTTTCGGAAAATTAATCTTAAAACTTGACCGTTTAAATTTGCGTTAATTATTGTGTGATACGAATATAATTCTGATATGTTTAACTGAAATTTAATCGAAATTTTTTAAGGCGAAATCACTGTCAAAAAGCAGAAATAGTAATTCTGATTTACAAAATGTACATTTGATTAGCTTGGCTATTAATTAACATCTCACTTTACTTCATCAATGTTAACTCATGTGGTATTCAAGGAAGATAGTAGAAGATAGATAGAGTTATTTTTATATTGAAATATAAGAGCACGAAAGTATCTCTGTAGGATTTTACGGACTAAACCTGGGATCTGCTTCAGAACGGGTTTTCAGTTATTCCAAATTTTATGTAGGATATTGCCCTGTGGTAATTATCCATACACCTGCTTACCGCATTTATGAGGTATATGCTGTGAGTGGTATAAATGTAGTTTAAGTTTATGATTAAAATGCGATAGACATTCTATTAAACAAATTAATTGAATAAAGTGGTTTTGGATGTCGAAAATATTAAATTTGAAATAGGCATCATAAAGTTTAACATTTCTTTAAAATGTACATTTTGTACTTAAATATGTTGAACTTAAATTATTTGACGTTGATAAATTATTGAAATTAAATTTTATAATATTAATATTTCCTGCATATTATTAGCCACAAGTAGTGCGGCACTGTTCTTTAAAAATTTATATCACTTTTGTAAAATTTAACATTCATTTTTCTTGAATCCACAAAAAAATTTTTGGAAATAACGAAAAATAAATATTCTGTGCATTTAATATTTCCATTACATTATTGGCCACAAGTAGTGCGGCACTGTTCTTTAAACATTTATATCACTTTTGTTAAATTTAATATTCATTTTTCTTGAATCCATAAAAAAATTATTAGAAGTAACAAAAAATAAATATTCTGCGCATTTCTCAGCACGCGTCACTAGTTTTGAATGCAAGATATTTTAATATTACGTGACTACTATTAAATGAAATCTAATAAGGCTATGTCACGCATTGAGTCGATTGATTTTCAGCTTTCTCTTCTATTTTCGTACCCGCGAAAGGTTTTATTCATTCTTCTTTGTCATTTATTGCGGGCGCTTTTCTTTTTGAACAAAGGCGGACTTAGAGCAAAGAATATGAAAGAATAAGTGCTCATTATCACGAAAATCTGTATCTATATAAAAAATATGAAATATTTCAACATTTCTTTAAGTGGAAATCGTTGTTCGTTCTAATATAATTATTGTTTGACACTTTCAAATGATGAAATTATTCTTAATCAATATTGCTTTAGAATTTCATTGATTTTTGCAAGTTAATTATCACTTAGTATCAAAAATGCAATGATAGCCGCTCATAAGATTTTGTAATAAAATCAAATTTAAATTTACATGGATAACTAAAACTACACGAGAATGGTACTAACTAGTACAACAAAGTATTTACGTAGCATTTGCAACTCACGTAAGGAATTATTTTACATTGTTTCACGTATTAAGAATAATACATTTCCAGAGAAATTTTTTTTTGAAGGGAACGTTAAAAATAAGTAGGTTTATAATATATAGATCTAGCCTACGAAATGAAGAGTGTGGGCCTTCGTATCTCAGATCATTTATCGTTAGTCGTTGAAAATTATATTTTATTATATTGCAATACCTTTGTGCTCAGACCAACTTAAATTAAAAGCATAGTCGGTTGCATGCTTTATACCTGTAAATCAGATAATAATTCAAACTATTGTTCTTCCTAGTGAGTATTCAGTAAATAATAAAAGTAAACGCCATAATATGAAATGCGTTGAGGATATATGAAATGAAATGCATTGAGGGTATAAGAAATGAAATGCGTTGAGAAACGACGAATATAATTTTAATATATATATTTAATAATTTATATAATTTTAATAATTTTCACGACAACTCAGCAATATTATATAATTGTAGCCTGGATGAGATTTTATTCTTTTTACTTATCACATATTTTATACATCAAGTTATAACGAGTGGCTAAAAAGACAATGACATGATTATAAAATCTTGATGCACATTTGTAATTTAACCTAAAATTAAAATAATAATTTTCTCAGAACGCTTTTCATGGCGTAGATAATCTGGCGCAAACTGATTGTATAATGAACCGCACTTCTCAAACTTTCATTAAAATCTTTGTTCAGTCCATTATTTTTTCGATTGCACTTTCATATGCTAATGTCAGTACCGCAACAAAACGATACTGCTTTGGTATCTGCATCATCCCGTAAAACGAAAAAAAATAATTAGGGCGCCGATTAATTGAATTACGTCAAGCACTTTATTAATAAATTTCCTCTCCATTTCACTTTTACTATCTGCGTTTCATTTTTGAAATTTCTCTTTTGGTTCATTATGAGCGCTTCATATAGCGGGATTGGGTCCATATTATTTCACGTCTTGCATCCATAGTATTTCACGTCATTATCATACGCTTCCAAGTGAAGTACTAAATCGATTATCCTTAAAAACGTTTGGAAATAATTTTGTCTTGTTTCCACTCAATAAAAGGATACCTGAAAATGAAGGATAAATGTGAATTTGAAGATGAAGTGATCCCGAAAATAAAGGATAAATGTGGATTTATCCTTCATTTTCGAGAACGAATAAAAAAACAGTGTAAGAGTTCAGTGATTTATATCGAATGGCACACTTCTTCTATGCTAAAAGTATTTAAAAAATCATCACTTTGATTAGGAAAGGGCTGAAGCCATTGTCTGGGCATTTTTTCTCATATATATTTTAACACAAACGAACATATCGTGTTATTCTCTAAACAAATAATGGCGCAATAAACCTTTAAGCTGAACAAACATGCTACTGTCATTGAAATACCGCAAATTTTCATTATTTTAATATTAAATATCGTGTTATTCCCTATACAAATAATGGTACAATAACCCTTTACGCTGAACAAGCATGCTACTGTCATTGAAATACCGCAACTTTTCTTTATTTTATTATTACATATAGTGTTATTTTCTAAACAAATAATGGGGCAATAACTCTTTACGCTGAACAAACATGCTACTGCCATTGAAATACAGCAACTTTTCTTTATTTTATTATTACATATAGTGTTATTCTCTAAACAAATAATGGGGCAATAACTCTTTACGCTGAACAAACATGCTACTGCCATTGAAATACAGCAACTTTTCTTTATTTTATTATTACATATAGTGTTATTCTCTAAACAAATAATGGGGCAATAACTCTTTACGCTGAACAAACATGCTACTGCCATTGAAATACAGCAACTTTTCTTTATTTTATTATTACATATAGTGTTATTCTCTAAACAAATAATGGGGCAATAACTCTTTACGCTGAACAAACATGCTACTGCCATTGAAATACCGCAACTTTTCTTTATTTTTATCGGTAACTATTGGGAAGAAAATACTCATTGCGTAAGTTGTTTTATTCTGCATTTAGCTACCTTCCGTCAATTTCTTTATTATTTAGGGCCCTTAATGTAGTTAAGATAGGTTCGACTGTTGTGTTGTTAAGATAGGTTCGACTGAATGGTGTACCAAGGTAGCTTAGTTATTTCAACACACAAAAATCTTTACAGGGATTTTAATGAAGATTTTACTGAAGAAATATATAGATTTCATGGTAACTTGTAAGCGTTATTTCATCGCAATAGACATAATGAAAAAGAAAATAAGGTAATTTGAATTGTCAATATAAAGCGAAATTAGTATAAAAAGTTTACCTTAATAATACTACGGACGGCGTCACTTTCATTTTAGGCTTCAAACTTATAATAAATTTAATAATATTTTCCATAGTTGGACATGAACGACGCATAGTAAAAATGAATATTTATATTTTATTATATAATCTGTGTAATCATATATCATCAAATGGTAATTTCAGGGTCGCGCACAATAATATATTTCAGCACGCTTATGGAATTTACGTAAATTTACGTTTCAGGCTCTCTATTTATGTTTCTTCTTTTAGCTCAATTAGTGTTTCAGGCATTTCGATTCGCCAATATTTTTGCTTTGAGCCGCAATTCTTAGCGCCCGCATCTCCACGTGAAAACAAACAGAATACAACGAGCACAATTTAATTAGATCAAGGCCAACACGCGATTATTCAACTCATATCCTCCCCATTTTACTTTCATTGCTTGAGACTTACCTTTTAAAATTCCCTTTTTTATTTACAACGAGCGCCCCGCATAACGTGATCGATACATGGCGACGGCGAATAAGGGCGAGATAGGTAATTGAATTACAAGAAGGTCCATCGAGTATTTCGAGGAACGAACGCGGGCTTTTGCGGCGAGGATTTCGATTTTAAATTAATTTATGACGAACCCCATGAATGAAATCGATGGTTCAATTTAGCTTTACTTACAAACAACTTATTTACAATTTCGTATTTCAATTTTCTGCAAGGGAATAGTCGTAATAAAAAGAGGAATATCGTTTTATTTTTACTTCAACCGTGGTACAGGAGCGCTATGCTTTTGATACTGTAGTTTCACTATTAATATACTACACTTATACTAACGGTTTATTGATTCCCAAAAATTTGTTAAGCGTGATTAGAACCCGCGCTGAGAGGTTTTAGTAGACAATTGTTTATACTTTTCTAATAAACATTTTTAAAATATTAATGATATTTTTTTGAAACGTAAATATATATATATATATATATATATATATATATATATATATATATATATATATATATATATATATGTATATATATTGCCTAGTACAACTTTTAGACATTAAATTATTGTGAATTTCAAGAAAGGGATGATAAAAGAGGATTTTGAATACAAGTGTTCTTGTGTATATTTTCAGTAATATCTCTAAACATGTCTTAAGTAAATTTTTAAAAGAAAAAAGTTTAGAAATTTTATGGACCTCTCTGTCTATTGACATTAAATGCACGAAATTAAAAAAAATACTTGAAGTTAAATTTGGTTTCGATATTAATCACGTGAAATCTGGCTTAAAATAATTTTTTTCTCGATTTATTTATTCCCCCCTCTAACATTTCATTAACAATATTTTTGAAATATATACGGTTCCATATCTTTTATCGTTAAATGAAATTTCTGGTTTCTAAATCGAACAGTTTCGAAAGCAAACAGCTGTGATAAACGTTAATGAATTAAAATAATACTCGAAAATTTCGTAATTTGGCGAGCAATATCTTTTAATATGGTGTTCTTTCCGTCACTACCCGTTACTTATTCCTAAAGATTCATATTTTTGGTTTATTTTGTTGAAGTAGGTGTTTTTCTTTATAATTGTTTGCAAATATAACTCAATTTTTATTTTTTTTTCAATGAGTCCTTTGAGAATATAAAAATTATTCATAACCTTATTATTTACCTTCGTTTCATTATAATTGTGTATAAAAGACTACATTCGAAATATTTAAAAAAAGTTGTCAAAATAAGTTACATTTTTATCATAAAATGCATTTAGTTAAAATTTTAATTACGTTGAGAATAGTGTGTATATATATTAGTGCTACTGTAATGATTCAATCGCTATATTGTCGTTTTGATGCTGCCGTTGGTTTCAGATAATCGTTGGTTTATATGTTTGTTTCATAACTACTTTCTATGTATAATAAAAACCCGGTTCTCGTGAGCATATTTTCGGGTTCGTACACCACTAACCTTTGCAGCATCGCGCACCTTGTACCACGATGCACCCTCGCCATACGGATGCGCACAATTAATTTACTTGGATTTTATATAAGATGTATAAGTATTTTTGGGGAAAAACGAATAACTTCTTACTTACTGGCAATAAAGTTTGACGGTAATCATTAGAAATAAATTTTTGCAATTTTTTCATGTAAAGTCACACGTTTAGGAAAACGTTCAGAAGATAAGTACAGAAAACTCCAAAATTCAAAATTGTGTCTAAATTTATCCAACGCCATATCGGCAACAGTAGCCTGTTGCCTGTTGATTGATCGATATACATAAAGACACAAACATACACACTTTTTGATTTCGAATTTTTTAATCTCCGTTAAATAAAGTAGAAATATTAAAAAAAAATACAAAATTACATAAACACTGTGAGCTAAGGAGATAAGCATGTGAATTAAAAGTTGCAAATTGACCGTTAATGACCCAAATGCTTCTAAGATATAACTTTGAAGTTAGAAATTGAATGGAAAGATATTTTTAAATGTGTATCAATTACACCAGGCCAAAGTGCCAAATTAAACAACACTAAATACCAAATTATCACTGGAGGCACAGGAGATGGTTTGCTACTTGCAAACCATCTCCTTATAAATATGGCTTGCTGGAATTGTACTACACTAGGAATAAATAACCTTACTCACAATAATATTTCAAAAATTACAAAAGCAAGACAAATCGTATGTTGATATGAATATAACAATACAGCAGATAATGATACGATTCTTATCCTTGGTGAATATGAATCGCTCAGCGATTATTAACTTGTTGTTATATTGGTATAGCAAGCCAGTTTCTATATGACACTGAGTACAAATTAAGATAATTATAAGTAATAACATAATTTCTCGAGATTCATTATTTTAGCCTTATCTTAAGGATTAAGCATCCTGAAGCAGTCACACAAAGTACTTCAAAGCATCGTCAATGCAATATATGACGCGATGTGCAATACGCATTATTATGTGAATGGTATCTAATTAAAGTGTTATATAAAGAAAATGAAAATCGATCGTACTGTTAAATTAGTGGTTATCTAAAGTTTTTCTTATATCGAGGTTCTGTTCATGATAATGAAACGCTTAAATATAATTATGATGGAGAAAATGACGAAAATAGAAAGATTATTTTTCCATGGAAAATAAATTCTTTCTTCCTAATATAGGTCCTGATGAAAAAATGTAATATATTATTTTCGTCTTGTATATTTGAGAAAAGTGGGGAAAAAATTGTTTCTATACTAATTAACCACCTATGGCTACTTACAACGTATCCCTTACTGTCACCATGTGGGTAGACTGTCTACAAAGAAAAAAAGATTTGTCAGATGTCCCTTCTATCTCACAAAGTATCTACATATCATAATACTTTAGCTAAAGATCTATAAGAATAAAAGATTCTTCAAGAATGTAAGATAAGGTCGATGAACTCTCATGGCCAGTTGATGTTCCTTCTCCCAATATCATAATGCAAACAAAATTACTATTTGGTCGATTAAAACGCGGGTTTTTCAATAAAATCAATACGTTCTCTCCTGTTTCATTATTCCTGTTTTAAATTTTTTAATAACATTTAATTGTGTTGAGATTTAGCACACATTAAAACATTAAAATTACTTATTAAGTACGAGTACAACTCGCTCTACTAGTACTCAGTCATTTATATATATATATATATATATATATATATATATATATATATATATACACATATAATCTAAAATATATTGATTGGCAAGTATTTATTTACAGACTTAAAAATAAAATTAAATTCTACAAAATTCTACAAACTTATTAAATGTTAAATATTTAGTTTTGTTTACTTTCATGAAATCGATAAAAAAATTTTTATTATTATTTAGTAAAATGTCAGTGAAAGTAAGGGAAAAATAGTGTTTTCAAAGGAAATATTAGTCGTATATGCGCTTTCATAGGCTTTTAAATCTTAAAGGAGTATTCGGTTGACTACGGACTTTTTTATTTGACAGTGCTTAAGAGAATGAACAAAATGATAAGTTTCCAAATTCGCAAATCCGTTCCGCAGTTAAATTATGCCACAGACAATTTCAAATTATTTACTACAAAAGTTGAAGAAAAGCTAAGCGGATTGGCACTGTATAAATTAAGGTTTTTCGTATTATTCCATAAATGAGAACTATTTTTGATAGCTTACGATAGCATTTTTTAAATAGACCTTGCAATAAAATAGGTCTAAAATATCCATTTTCCTCCACATAATTTTTTAGTTAAAAAAAAAGATTTATACTCTAATCAAAGAACACTTTTGATCAATGTTTTACCTCCTATCTAACAAAGCATTTCTTTCATTTTTCAATATTATTTCAATCGCAATTACGTTTGTATCTTTCATAGAATGAAATAGCTGTGAAAGGAGAAACACAAATGGAACACTGAATTACCAATATACCCGGTTTTTTCTCTACGAATTGAATCGTAATGAATATGATATTTTATTTAAAAAATGCGATGGAATATGAAAAAAGTTATTGAATATATTATTTTTATTTTGTACTAAGAAACCCATACAAACCACTCTGTAAATGTAAACTAAACTTTAAAATATTTATATGGAGCTAATACTTTAAAATCCATATATGGTAATTTTTTAATTAAGTACTCGAATCAATTTTTTTAGTTTTGCATATAAAAGGGACTAAAGCCACTTCTCTACCCCCTCCTCCCTAAAATTTCTGAAACTAATTAAGCAAACCTCAGGAAGAGAAAACAACGCTAGTAGAATCTGACCAGTAGATTACAAGAAAACCATAGCGGTTATCCTGGGTAATTTTTGAGAAACTCACGATATTTGTCGACTTTGACAGACAAGCCAGATAATATATTATTATAATATAATTATAATATATTATTAATACAGTGAAATACAATATTAACACATATAAATATTTTAATGGCAATGGTTTGTACCCTTATAAGTTTACATTCTTTTATGTGCCCAAGTATGTACGTAATCCTTGTAGTAGGAGTTCTATCCTTGCTTGGCAGATTTTTTATGTGTGAATATAAAGATGGTTTAAAAAAATTATAATTAGAAAGAGGAAAATACCAAACTTTGTAAACATGAGCACGGCTCTGATATTATTTTATCTTCTAAACCACAGTAATAATTTTGTTTAAACAAACGGCTGTTTGGTAAGCAGTTAATTTTCTTATGTTTGGTAAAAAGTTGTTTTTTCTAAAGCTGAATTAGTAAAACTTTGAAAAGCGTCTGGAAATTTCACAAAAGATCGCTCTTTTTTCAAGAATCTAAGTGACCTTCAGCTTGGTAACAAAAACCTTTATTAAAATAATTCAAACTGCAATGATACCTTAATCTACATACAGCAAGACCCACTTGCTGTTGTTTTATAATACAGCGTAAAATCAAATTGGGTTTGTTGAATTTAGTTAATGTTTAAATTTTTTTGTATTTTCCCATTTATGATTTTGCGTAACCAAACAAATATCATGGCAAAGTGCTTTGAAAGAGATCTAGTATGAGTAACAAATAATATTCGTAATACAAGAGTAAACATGCGAAGGGTGTAAGTAAAAACAGTGATTTTAAAGACAATTTTCATAAACGTATTTCTGAATTGCTGTAACCAATATTCTATAGAACTTTTTTATAATATTAATTGATAAATTTTGCAAGTCAATAGATGCCAGTAAAATCTGTCGCGCTCCGAAGCCGGACGGCCTGCCACCGCTAAACCCGAACACTGTACCTTTGATTTTGCCGCGTTTACCGTTTATGCAAATTCTTTGTCTACGCTACTAAGGTAATTGTGGTATAGTTGATCAGGTGATCAACGTGCCCGTCGATGTAAACAACACGGTGCAGCAGCTACCGTGGTGGATAGTTGATGACTTTGGCTTCAATACCAATATAAAAAGAACCATATTCACAAATACGTGATTACCTCCTCCTTCTCCGTAAAAGTAATACAGCATAAAGATTGACTGGAATCTGTTCGACAAAGATATGGACTACAATATCGGGGCCAAATATTAAATTGAGCCTATTGACCACGATTCTGATCTCTGCTTTTAGCACTCAAAGGTTGATCGTTGACGCGGGAACGGAACGGATATTAAGAACAACAGCATTCTGAAAATTTTGATTACATTGTATTTCGTGAAACTTGGATGGATTACGAAAACAGTGTGACGCTATTAACCGAAAGTGGTTTTGAAATAAAAGCAAGCTATAACAACTATCGTTAGTTAGAGATCGTCCATCTACCTCATCTGAACTGCCACTGGTGCCAGTTTCTGCAGCCGGAGGTCCTGCTATCTACAGAAACTTACAAAACTCCACGAGGTCCAGAAAAATCATCGTCAATTCCGTCATTCCCTGCGGAAACTCCGTCTTGAGAAAACATAAATTCGGCTACATATCAAAGATCATAGTCAAAGATCGCACACTGTTTATCCTTTGTACTATATATATATATATACATATATATATATATATATATATATATATATATATATATATATATATATACTCCACAAATCGTCAGTAAAAGATCTTAAACTATGTCTTTATCAAGCGCTCCTGTTATATTCAGCAAACTTGATGAAACTATTACCGAGCTCTCGACCAGATTTGGAGCGTTCGAACGTTCTATATGGATACTAATAACAAGGTAGCTGCAGTGCCTTGGATACAACAGTTACCTCGTTACTTTCGTGGAGAATGAATTCAGCCTCAACTACGTACTCGTAGAACCGACAACACTATGCAATACCGCTATATCTTGTACGTTCACTAGACACCTCGATATTGTTATAATATTCTATATATAGTTTTTCTCATATCACAGGCCAATGTTAAACAAAATTGTCTTCGAACTTTCACTAAAAGCTACTTGCTGATATGGATGTTTCACATAAAACAAGGACCGTGTGTTCCGATACAACCCCACCAACTTTTTACTCACTTTCTTTTACCGTGGCCACATTATATGCTCCTTTTTCTATAAAGTAGCCCACAGTTTTGCCACTTTGTAATGCATAATATTAGCAGGTATATTGTCGAAGAAGGCTATAAAGACACAAAGACCGTGCAAGAGACACAGAAATCGCTTACAAATAAAACAACAGAAATAAGCATTTCTGGGTACATGTTTATTTTTTTATCGATAGAAAGTAGTAAACATCAGTGAGTATAAAAATGTTATCTTACAAGTGAATATGAGATTCAGTTTTTGAAAGACATTATATTGTTTTTACATATTATTGACATACTTTTTTTACCACAGTAATGTCAGAAGTGTAAACGAAATTCAATTAATTTATAACCATGTGGCACAGACAGTAGCTTGCAGGTCCCCGTGTGGCTCAATATTTCATAGCCCCTTTAGAAGTCAGCAACATTTC
Organism: Druceiella hillmani; assembly: GCA_039881145.1. Classification (NCBI taxonomy): domain Eukaryota; kingdom Metazoa; phylum Arthropoda; class Insecta; order Lepidoptera; family Hepialidae; genus Druceiella; species Druceiella hillmani. The sequence continues at coordinate 8,228,484 of JAYKKI010000055.1, forward strand.
GTAAAACGCCAAACGCTTTATAGACGGGCGGGTTATACAAAGTAGCTGCCATATATGTATAATTCAAATTATATTTTTGTTCTCATTCTTTCATAAAAATATATTTATATTTACAATTGAATATGCATAGAGATACAAGTTCAAAATTTGTCGCATTGGTTATTGTTTTCTTATATTGCATAGCACGTTTCTTGAAATAATAATGAATAGATCCACAAAAAACCCTGAAATAAACTCTAGGTAATTCGCAGGAACGTACTTCATTGTCTATGATTAAATATTATAAATAAGAAAAAAAAGAAAAATATTAGTTAGTGATCTATATTAATTAGCTTATCATAATGAAGATTTTTTTTATTTTGCACTCGTCATTTTATGTCTAACACTCCTACTACAATAAAGGGAGCATTGTATAGGAGTGTTACTATTCAAATATAACTATATACTGTTACATAATTCAGCTCCTAATCTTCTAATATAAAAAAAAGACAGTTTTATTACAATATTACTTCAACGTAATGAATAATATTAAGTAACTCCAATAAGTTTTGTTTACAGAGTATATTATATCATATAGGGTGGTTGTAAGAGGTTACATCAAGGAATAATTTTGTTTTTTTCTCTGACAATGTCTTATCTTAGATAAAATTATTATTAGTCGTCACCTTTATTTCACCAAAAATATAGCAGTTATCATAAATAATTAACTTTTATAGAAAAATCCTTGTGTGGCTATTGAAAAGTTTGCAACGATAACATGAAAGCAGCCCATTTCATTTAAGAAAACAGATTTTAAAAATTATTATTAATACGTTTCTTTTCGTATAATTTTAATATATATCGCTTCTTAGATTTTTATAAGTTTCATATTTAACGATATATGTTTATCTAAAAAAATATTTTTTTGGAAAAGAATTTGCTATTTCAATTACTTAATAATAAAATAAATTATGAGCAGATTTTAGTTGTCGAAAATAAGGTTTAGTATAAATTATCATTGATAATATTATTCGAATCTTCAACTTCAAAATCGTTTTTCATACTTAAATAAAACAAAAAAGTTCTATGACCAAAATTCCGTTATTGATACATTCGTTGCTTAGAAAAAGGGAAAATCTATTTTTCTTTAAAACTATTAAAAAAAATTATATTTGTATTTCTGCGCCATTTATAAAGTTTCAAATGTTAACTATCGAGTCTAATGAGACGCATTTGTACTAGGAAACAATTGATAATTTTGATTAAATAAAAAAAAACAATGAAAAATTGACTTGCTAACGCGCGCTTTTCTATTTTGTAGTTTTAGGAGGCAGATAAATGTAAGTAACCCGCAAGATTTCTTTAATTAACTATCGTTTTTTGCTCAAAACACTTGCAAAAAGTGGGTTGCTCTTTGCAAGTGTTCTAGTCTAACAAAAATAAAACAAATGCAAATCAGTACAGGCATACCATATGATAACCTGACTACGGTTTAGAAAAAACAAATAAAGAGTCCCATTTCTAGTAATTTTGATATTTCCATTTGCCTTTACCAATCTGAATAAAGAGCTTCCTCAATAATTCCACAAAAATGTTTCTTATTGAATATATTTGGCGTTAATTTTCTAGAAATTCATAATTGATAATTAAATGAAACTCCGCTATGTAACTACGTCCTTTAAGTTCTTCACCACCATCTAGGTTTCATTGTATTAGTTGTAATACAGGTGGGCTATCAGTAAAGATCTATTAGCAAGAATCTGGTAAAATTTTTTTATGAATACGTCTTTTGTACCCTTAAATTGTTTACTATTTAATCACATTAAATATTTAAGTTCGCTACTAAGTTTTATTTAAATAATGATTTTCTATTCATATTTATAATGATGGATGTGAATTAAATTTCACCTTGTTTGTAAACAGAACATAAAACTCTCATACACTATATAATCAGCATTTTTATACTTGTAAATTTATTGGAAGTAAAAAAAACGTACAATATTTATGCATTTTTCAAATTTAACAATTTATTTGAAACTAGCAATAAACAGATAACAAAATAAAATACAATAATGTACTCAATTGTTTTATGAAACCTTCTAAGTCCCTTGTTTAATCCATTCTAATGCCCGTGTTTATCATTTTTAATGCCCGTGTTTATTCGTATATTTAAACTTTTTTTGTTAAAGTAGCTCAAAATAATGAAGAAATAAAAACTCCGTATTAATAGATAATACTCACAAATTAAACATGTTTTATAAATGCCAAAAAATAAAAATTGTTGGGAGCATTTTAAAAAAATAAGTAAACCTCTCTGATGTTAGCTAAAACTCGAAACCCTCTCTTACATAAAAGTGAATTCGTAACTAGCTATTATAGGAAAATAAAATTTGTTTCTATCAAGGTACAAAAATAAAAAAAATAAATATTTTGTTTTATATTAAGCGTTGTTTTGTCATAACATTATAATGCTAAGGCAACTGCAAGCGAAGCCAACAACCAAAATTATTCAACAGATTTAATTCAATAATTTCGCCAATTATGTTGACAATAATTGAAACACAACTTCTAAATTCATATAGAAGAAAAGTAAATAAATAATTTATTTTTTAAAATAATTCTAAACAAAAGCACATTGAATTTCTTAACCACTCTAAAACTATTTCTGCGGAAATTATATATTAATAAGCCCCTGTTGTATAATCTACCTTTTCGGAAAGAACAGTTCCGTTTCTTTTATCATTTCTAATCCCAAAAATAATATCGATGTTTTACCTCTTTACTGAAACTATGAGCGATCTCATCCTTAAAGAGGTCAAAGAGGAGCATAATCCCCACCTTTGAAAGTGAAATAATTTAATTGCTGTGACTTAGGATAAATTTAATGGCTTCATATAATATAGCAAACAAATAATAATATACGAGCGTATTTTTCTTCAATACCTTTACGTTTTATCATAAAAGTTTACCTATGTGGTTTGCCATTGGTCAGCCCTACTACTGCTTTTACGATTGCTGATTTAACTATGAAATTCCGTAAAACTTTCCTACTGGCTATAACTCATTTACATGGAGGAGAAGCGAGCCAACTGCCGACTTGATTTAGCAGTAAAATCTGATCACAAATATCTATAACCAATTTAGAGGCACGGAAAGGCGGCCGTAAAATTTTAAGCCAACACATTCGAGATAGAAACGGAGATTTACTTTAACACCAAGAAGGACTTCTTTTATATGCAGATACGAAAGAAAAATATCTATTTTTGTGAGTTGAAGCTGAATGAGTCATTTGATTCAGCACATCGTATAATGAAAAGTGTCGGTAGTCGTGTCTCACTTAGCATTTATCCCGATTCACTCTAGGCATCTTATTCATGTTTTATTATAAACACATGGCATTTATATGCATGTTTTTAAATAGTTCACAACGATTTGGTGGACCCTTTTCTTAAAAATTATGTTTGTTAATAGATTCATGTCATCAAACTAGTGTTAAAAAAACATTGCAAATTTATTGACAAACACGTTCACATTAATTGAGGAAGCCGTCTAGTGCAAACAGTTCATTGTGCGTTGCAAATATAGAAAACCAACCAAGTTCGAGACGAGACTAGGGTATAGGATATAATTGTCATCAGGGTAACCAAAATAAACCCAGTAATAAATAAATCTGAAAACGGTTATTTACCAACTTTCTGCATTATAATTTTTAAATACATTTGTATTCTATTCGAAAAGCTCTTTCCAATAATACTACTTGTATATATAGAAAAATAAGTTTTTCTCTCCATCGTCATGTAACAGTAAACTTAAGTCTTCACAACATATTCTTTTAAGAGATAAAAATCTGACAGACGAACGGACAAATACAGGAATAAATGAATTTTCGTATATGGAACCTTTAGATGTAAATCCAAACAGTATCAAAAAAATCACGAATTTTTAGAATTCCGTTGTACTCACGAGGAAACATTGTATTTTCCTTTAATCGGTGCATCGACCTCAAATATGTTTAACGTGTAAAACGGTTATGGGGCGTTTAATGCAATTACGTAAGCTCATTATTTGATCACTGCCAGTTAGCTAAGAACATGAAACTTGTTTTTGGTTGGTACATAAATTGAAAATACCTGAAAAAATAACAGTTTATGGCTTAATTAAACTCTTTTAATCAATAGCACAACCGTAAAGAATGAACTCGGAAATACAGAGTTGAAATCTCAGAATGAGTCCACTTCTTTTTATATATTAAAATTGATATTTGGATGGGACATCAGTTGAAAGTACTTCAAAAAATTAACAGTTTTTCAACTAATTACAATAAAAATTTAAAAAATGGGTAGTAACTATATATTTATTTCATCGCTTCTCTAAGTGAATCAATGGTACAACTGTAAAGTACTGCAGTCAGAATACGGAACGAGTTGAAATCTCAAAATTAATCTACTTCTTTTTTGACTAAAATAAAAAAAATATCACGATTACACTGATAAGATCAAAGTATAAACTGAAGAGAACAGAAAATCGATTTTTGAACTATTAGAGAAAATCGTTTTTTTTTACCGAAATGAAGCTACAAGTGCATGCGCACATGAAAACGAAACGAGCAGAGATTTCTGTATTAGATGGGTTGCATGAGGCCTCTTTATAACTTTACTTCTACTGAAATTGATTTATTAAAAGAAGTAAAGATTACTTTTCTTTTGCATGTTTTGATACATCTCTTTTGTATTCCCAAAAGTATGACAAAAGTTTTAATAAAGCGCCACGTACCTATAAACTATATATAAGAGTATGGGTTTTAGTGGACAATTTGAAAAATCATACAAGACCTTTTAGCGAAGGGCAGAATATATAAAGAACTGAAATTGTATCCGGCTGTTAAAAGAACAAAAAATATAACTTATAACCGACCAATAATGCAGTAATAAAGGGAATAACCCTTTATTTAAATGATCGATACTTGGAAGTTTTTAAATAACTAAAAGGACAAAAATTAGATATTTTGTGTGAGATCAAACCCTCACATCAACAAAGTATGACTAAATCTTTGCATGTCATAAAACAGAAATGTGTTTTATTGTTTATTTTTTAATATATTTTTCTGAATCATCAAAACCCATCTATCAACATAACACTATTCAATCGTAATAAACATTATACATTCAAAATGTTATTGTTTATTGGCAAAAAATGTTTTAACTGTTGAAAAGATTACCATGTAGGTGAATTAATTCCGGAATAATATATAAATTTAATTTTATTTAGAAAGCTAAGAACACCTACAACAGGAAGCAAAATCTTTTGCAAATCAAGTTCTATAAGCTCAATGCAGCTTGCACACCACAGAGTGTTAACAGCAGAATATGCTCTTGATCATGTCTGACTCATCATGTCTGCTCTTGGTCTTGGAAATTTACCTGTTTGTAAATTGACCCTTACAATTTTGAAAGTTAAAAAAAAAATAAATAAGTCGGTTAAAGTATTAGTCAAAATAGTCTCTTAAAAGTATCTTAGTACAAAAATAAGTCATTTCTTCTCTAAAAAGTATCTTAGTACAAAAATAATTCCTAAAAATTTATGAAAGGTCTATGTCCTAATATTTTAATATTAACAAAATAATATTACTATCGTCATCCATTAGATATTACAGGAATTAATAGGAATGTATATTGTGCTAAAGAAGAAATTAGATTTAGAAGATTATTATATTGAATCTTAACGTCTTTAGTTGTCACTAGTTGCCTATACTTTTCGGAGAGTTTCTAGTACATATGACAGAATACACAAGCCGAATAAGATAAATGAAGTAATTGAAGCGTAATTAAGTAATTTAAGCTTATTTATTAGCAAAATATATAAAATTGTTAGTAATTAAATTTATTTTAGTACATTTATTTAGTTATATGTTTTACTCTCTCTGGGTAAATCCTGGAGAAATGTGGAATTAAAATTTTACAGTATGTGACATCATTGTCGATTTGATTTACATATTAAAAAGATGAATTTTGTACACTTTGTCAAAGATTTTAAATAAAAAATTAAAGTGAATATATTTTCCATAGACAATATTACTACTATAAAAATGTTAAAATTTTTTTAAAAACAAATAATTGCTCTATTTCTATCGGTTATTACAGTTTATCCACTTAAATGTGGTCAATTTTGACGTAGTGAGCAAATTATCAATTTTCATTTTTGAAACTATATTTTTGTTATAAGAATTGTGAAGGGTATACAAATTTTATTGCAAATCCTTATAACCTTGTAGCTGCTTTTAAATAAATGATATTTAGTCAAGAAAAACAATTATTTCATTTAATTTGATATCAAACATATAGTCAAAAAATAACACCTTTTATTTCATTTAGATAGCAAAGATAATGGCCAACATTAATTCTTAAACAATGTTTAAGAATGGAGAGTCCCAAAAGTAACTTTCCAACGTAATCGAGAGGCCTTGGCCTAGATAACATTTTGTGAAAATTAATGAATTCGTGTATGATGGATATTTTTGAAGAACATTTCCAAGTTTATTTTATTGAAATTTCTAATAATGAATATTTTAAATTTCCCATAATATATGAAGGTGGCAGATTCACTAAACATTCAAAATATTAATTTTTTGCGTTTAATAGCTTGGTACTAGTTTTCGCAATCATATTTCATAAATCTCAGGTGTAACATTCGATAAACTTGTTTTAGATATTGGAGTTTAAAAAAATTCTATAATTTGATATATGTTGCGTTTTGTTAAATAAAAACGTTAGAAGTATTAGCATTAAATGGAAGATTTCCGTTTGTTAGATTTTCTGGTATTAAAAAAATCATATGTTAAAGTGTAAAAGACAAAAAGATATTCAAATCAGGAATTTTACACATGACAAAAAATAAAGTAGTTTACTTTTTATTAAAACATAATACAAATATACCTAACTTAAAACATGACTTTTTGGTGGATATTTCGTGAAATATAAATACTATATTGTGATATTTTAATTTGTATGTATTGTTTTTAATAATAAAATTTCGTGAGCACTCATAAAGCTGCTTTTAGTTAGTACTAATAGTATTCGAATATGAATATTATTTCCCTCAATAGCATATTTCGATTTATCATCTAATATTATGTATGATTAATTATGAACAATTATAATTATAAATGAAATCAAAACGATTTTATATTGAAAAAAAGGGTGCAGAGGCAGTTTACTTAATTGTTTTGGAAGTCGCATTTCTATGTACTTACAACGACAGTAGACGGCTCTGGTAGTACTTATATGACGATATAGTTTTGTAATTTTCTATTTCTGCCTGCTTGCACGAATCTATTCTTTCACGTATCTCTCATCAGAACACAATAGATTTATCTGGGTTTGCAAAGTTGCTATATCACATGTAGGTTGCATTTATTGTCAATCACATTCCTCTGATTCCGTAGTTCTTAAAGTAGTCTGACCTTGGGTTTGTCATCATATACTTGTAAATTCTGCAGCATTTTCAGTATGCTCTGATCTCTTTTGTTTTCTTTTAACTATGATATGTATCCTTCGAGTAATTTTTGTTCTTTAAATATCAGATAACCTCTGAAGAAGGTCTTGGCTTATATTTTTCCAGCTTTTTGGGAAGTATTGTCAAAATTTCAAGCTATAATACGAATCAAAATGAAAAGTAAAATTAGATGTCTAAGCAATCAGAAATGTGGAGTAAATAAGAAGGAAGCATATAAGAAAAAAATAAAAGTGAGTAATAAAATGGTGCTTCGCAATGTGTGTTGACACCCATGTGCTACATTGATTAACCAGCTTTTCACTTAGTCTTATGAATGATAAATACAAATATTTTAGTTTAAAATAGAATTATGAAAAGTAGACATGTTTTGTTCATTTTAAAATAATCGTTTGTCATAATTTTGGTATATTATTTTATTTTCATATATGTAAAGAGATTTTCAATTCACTTAATATGATAAATCACATTTGCTAATATATCGACAAAGAAAGTTACCAGGCTCTCTTAAAATTTAGCCAACAGAATAATATATACACGAAAAATAAAGTGCAAGTACATTAGGCTGGGAAAAACATTGACAGGATTCCCCATTTAATGAGAGACATTCCCACTATCATAAATTTAACAGTTTATTTGAAAAGGGAAAAAGGAATACATCCACTACAAGAAGAAAAATTAGAGATAAAGAATCAATAGATCTCATCCAATGGTCTAACGACCGTTGAGCATGGTTTAATCAAATGATAAGTGTAAAAGCTAAAAGTTTAAATAAAAATGTTCGTTAAATGTTCGTGAATTATTTGCTAAACTTTTATCAATAAAATAAAACTTAATCGCAATCAACTTTATATATTTTATTTGACAAAAGATAAAAAGCCAAATGAATAATGATAATTTCGTACAGTCTCACTTATTAAACCAAGTTAGTTGGGAATACCTACGTAAACCTCGATGAGCGCTTATCACAGTTCCTAGTAAATTTCACTCATACCTTATTATAATGAGCTAAGTATACTGGCACAATCAGCACCGAAGTTACTAGGTACTTTAAGTAAAATATTGACGATATGAGAATACTCGCATGTACACGTCGAATGAGTAAGACTTATATGAGTCAAGAAAAGTTTAAAAAAAAGTTTAAAACAAGTTTAAAAAAATGCAATTCCGTTTTCTAAAATCCTTTATATGAAGTTGTAGATACAATAGTTGAATGAGGAATGAGAGATTTAATATTCGTCGTTGTCTTAAAACTTGGATCTAGAAATTCTCAAGTAATTTGATATTCCCAAATATTTTGTGGTACTACAGGTGTATTGAATTCTTATAAAAATATTTTATCATAAAAGACAATTTTATATAAATGTAACATGCTGTCCACATTCTTGCTCCTATAGATGTACCTATTATATGTTCCTATATATATATATATATATATATATATATATATATATATATATATATATATATATATATATACACACACACACACACATGCATATATATATATACATATATATGTCCATGTGTCTGTGTGTGTGTGTTTATGCTTTTATCTACGGGACCTGCCTGCATGTGCCTGTACCCATTTGTGTTGGAAATGTTTAATATTTTATTACATGTTTTATTGTTTACAAAATTTTGTATACGGTCTACGCTCAATAGAATTGAAACTAAATAATCCATAAAGGACGGAAGTATGCATCAGCTACCACCTTAATGCAAATGTTTTCTTCTCCTTCTTATGGATGTCTGGAAAAAATATGACGGATCTTTCATAATAGCATAATAGTGCTACAAAATTCTTATTTTTTTCTATAAATTAATACAAATTTAGTGCAATTACTCTGAAGAAATATATTTGCAAAAAATGGGGTGTGGCTGTATCATGGACACGGCCGTGTGTTGTATGTGAATAGGTCTGTGTAACGATGATCTACTCAGCTGCATTCATTCTTTTACGTTCCCGGTACTGCTTGACTCGGTCATATCGTGTTTTATTATTACCATTCGATTGTACTTGAGAAGCCCTTTCCAGTCGTATACGATCTCTGTATTTGGTTTTGGCTTTTCAACGCGTATGGGCCGACATTATATATTTTTGATAATATTGATTTATTTTAACACCTTGTTATATTCACTGTCACTACTTTAAACTAATGTTTTATATACAGCTAACGATTAAAACTTAAACGAACATCGTAGCTTTTCCGAATCAAAAGTTATACTAATTGAAAATCTCGATACGCAGCAAAATAACCTCAAAATGGCGGCGCTTCCCTCACCACCGCACGCGATGCGTCACTGTTCTCGCTTATCGTAGTGAATTCTTTGATCCTTTAGCTATCCAGTGGTATAATTTAATTTTTGATGTAGAGGATAGATTCGAGACTGCGATGCCAAACGGTATCCCCTAATTTTGTTATCATTAGATTTTTTGGATTGCCCCCTGAATGGTAGCAAATTTAAAGACGTATTCACGTCAAAAAATGTTTTAATTAAAAATGAAAGCTATTCACTTTCCTACAAAAAAGTCTCTTATTCTTTTCCCTAAAAATAAATATTTTGCAATTTAAAAATATTGATTCTACGAAAAGAAACGTTGCAAATCGAAATGAAAAATCTCCCATTTTCCCACACAAAAACGATTGTTTCTTCATTTAACAAAATGGCAGTTGACGCACCTCCTTACATTAACCCACCCCACGTCATCTAGGTTTTGTAATTGTAATTAGCACACTAACAAATAAAAAAAAATTAAATTGAGAATTTTTGCAGAAAAACTTACATATTTATGTTGTTCTAAAACTTGATTTCGATAACATTTCCAATTACAGTAAAGAATTTAAAAAATATTCACTTATATATCTAATAAGCCACACAACAAGCTCTGCGTTATTATGAAAAGCTGGTAAAATATGAGTAGAACTCGCATATTACGATTATATACACTTTTAGGTACCTAAAAATATTTAAGGGTACCTAGTATTTATTATAATTATTTACAAATATTAATTTTTAACAATATTAATATATTTCCTGCTGTATTTTTTAACAGACGTAAAAATAAGATGCATGTTTAAAAAATCGGAAGATTTGTGATAATCGTTATGGTTTTCTTCTAGGCAGATTTTAGCAATCCTTTTTTCCCTCTTAATTCTAAAAACCTGTGTTTTTCAATAATTTTAAATTTAGTGGTTTCAAATATAACAGTAGAACATGTTTTTGTATATTTTTCATTACATTTCTGAAGAATATAATACATAAAATTGTGAAAGAAGTAAAATACTCCACACTATACACTGTATAAAAAAAATTTCGGGTACATAAATATTCGCCTTTTCAAATTTCGAAAGAATATTTTTGAGTTTATTTTTAAACATATGCTGGTTCACATATTTTATTACTATGCTAAATGTCAAATTATCATCTTAAGCCGTTTCTAATAAAAACGACCCTATTTTCCTCTGAATCAGCTAATAATTTTCTGGTATAAACATATTCAATTTACGAATCGTATAATATGAGTATGACATAAACATGTTTATAATTAATTATTATTACTTAGAATGTTTTTTTCTGTATTACCATTTCGGTTGCTTACAATATTATTACAAGATAAAATTATTACTCTAAATCTTTTACGATTACGTTAATTACTGAAAAAGATATATATATATATATATATATATATATATTTACAAAGACAAACAAGAGACTCACTATATACTGACTTATATATATTCATTGATTCATGTCTGGCTTTCACTACAAGACGATTTGGATATTTCTCTTCAAGAGTTTTGGTCTTAAAGGATGCTGCACGTGTATTCGCTGTCTGGAATACTGATCAGAAGCCATTTGCCTGCTAACGAGATATTCAAACGACTGCTTTTCTGAACTGCAGTACACTTCAATTTGAACACAATTTAAATGCAGAGGTCCGGTTTATATAATTCCCTTTCAGATCCCCTGGTCGATGTTAAAGCTATAGAAACCTGTAAAGGTAGTCAATATATTCTAGTTTTTCACTCCATTTTTAATAAGAGAATTCAACTGAGGAAGAAATATCAATTTTGTAATACGTATTACTGAGAAAGAACTGTCTCAAATTGTATAACTGTCAAAATAAACCAACGATAATTTTTAATTTCAGTTAAAATGGGAAATTAAAAATTTATCAATTTAATAAAGAATCCGATTAATTCTTGACTTAGTTTTCATAGTAGCAATAAATAGCAAAATTTGTAGATATTTTGCTGTAAGTTTGCAATTCAATATAAATACAACGCCAAAGTCAGGTGTATACGATATAAAAGTTGTTGTTGTTACTATATTTTTGTTATAGTCATTTAGAGAGTTAGATTTCGATGTTTCTTTATAATTTATTGCTACTATTGAAGTTGTTTAATAATTACGATAATTTTATATAAAATACTGGAAACGTTTTTTTTTTCTTTTAACCCAAAATTTAAAATAGTTGCAATAATAAAAAGCACAAAGTGGTCCAAGGGATCTTCCGCATACGATTCCAGCACCACATCTTCAAGGGATTGATTTTTCGGAGATCCTGTTTGCGCAGGGACCAAGTTTCAGCTCCACAGAGAAAAATTGGGAAGACAAGACATTTCATCAGTCGGAGCTTAGAATTTTTGGTTATTCTCCTATCCTTCCAAACCTTATTGAGCTTTTCAACCGCAAATCGGTTGTTTTCATGATATTTATAGTTTATTACAAGAAAAATATATCAATAAAATTAGAAAAAAATAAAATAGGATGTAAATAAAACTATAAATATCAAAGTAACAATAATGGATAGCTCTCTAACTTCTGTAGCTTTTGTCAAATCAATTTATATTAGTCTTAAAAAATATAATGAAGGTGAAATAAATTATTTCAAAAGTTAAATTAGTACAATTTTTCCATTCAATTCCATTTTTCAAATAGATTTAATTTAATGCGATTTAAAAAAAAATAGATAAGGCTTTTTTACCACAAGACTATACCTGCTTTAAGTCGTTTATCGTGATCACTTTTTGGCTAGAGTTCCGAAAATAATTCGCAGCCTTACTTTAACTCTAATGAGCAGAGAAATCAAAACACATGTCTTCTGCAAAACAACAAAACTATCACACATGGTATATTTACACCAGACCCTCACTGTTTTGAAAAAAAAAAATTAACTAGGGTTACCATGACGACACTAGCTGAGCTCTGGAGTGTATAGTTGACAACAACGTTTTTAAATTTCTGCTGTTTATTATATAAGAATATTATTAAAGAAATTATTGTAAGTAGGAGCAACTATCCAATTGCAATTTTATGCTAATAAATTGGTTTTAATGTTGGAAATTGTTCTTCGGCCGTTTGTGATACACTCGTAATTTGATTTATTTGTAAGAGAGAAAAAGAAAGTAAATATAAATTAGCAGTTCTTATCTTATTCCTCCCTTAATTACCTTGAAGCAAAACCAATAATAAAAGTTACAGATATCTTGTTGAGATTGTCTTTCAAGAATTACGCTTCTGGTATCGAGTCCTGGCAACTATAAATATTATTACTTATTACTTAGAGTTTGCGCAGAAAAGTTCTTGAAACTTTGCTTCGCTCTCATAAATGAGCAATACGGAATATGCTGGACAGCATATTTCATGTTGCTCTTATTTATTTATTTATAAAGAAAATAATCTTCATATATTATTTACATGTTACACCAAAACGCTGGAAATATGGAAATACTAAAAGCTCTTCAGTTAAAATACAGATAAATAAATATTAATAAAATTAAGAAAACAAAAAAAACGCACATTAATTCAAATTAAACATAAAACTAGTCAATTATCCAACAACTCTAAAATCGTACTCGTAAAGCGGTCAGTGGAGCATAAAAAAATAAAAAATTTGGCACATCTTGCAATATATCCTTAATTAATAAAAGTATGTGAAAAACTAGTAACTGTTGCAGGATATTCATGTGCACCATAGACAGATGAAATTAACTATGACTTTGTTCTCTCACTTAAGAGTCAGAGCATAAAGCTTTACTAAACCCAAGACCAAAGAGTTATAACCCTAATTGTTTGATAATTTAAAAATGCGTGATCGAAAGCAATTTCCGTCAATGTTGAATTGAATTATATTCGACTCAGTTACACGTTGAAAGGAATATATGATCATTGCGCATTTTCTCACATTAAATTGTAACTTGTTGCTCAGACTCCATTCAAATAGCGATTCAACATCACTTTAAATCAGCTCACAATTAGATTGTCACCCCCGAGAATAGTAAGGAAATAAACTTTAAGGAATTCTTAAACTATCAGTGAAAATACGTCCAAACCCTATGCAACCGATATCTCATAAAAATAACGATTGAATGCAATTACTTTTTTACTGGAAATAGGCTGGATTAACTTAAGCGTCATCATTGACATTGGAAAATCAAAATAAAATACAACAAATTTAAATACCTCAATAGTATTTTACTAGGACTAAATACCCAACTATTAAGTACTAATGTTAAAGAGCCAACTATTAAATAATTTCTTCGAGTATTGCAACATCGTTGAAAATCTCCGTTTTTACTTGGTAAAATATAACCGCTATCATCATTAGGAGCGTTATTACTCGAGGCTATAATTACATCTACATGTGACTATATTACTGAGTGGATACATATAGTCATCATATGAATTCACATAACGGCCTTTGTATTTCATAAATAACATTAATATTATGGAAATGATATCACTATTTCATCTTTCCGTTTAATATGTATGAGTACTCCCTTATCGAATACATAACCATGATGGTACGCACAATAAATACATTATACCCCTAGAAAATAAATAAATAATATCAGCCCAAGTATCATCACGAGCAAACTATCCTGAAAAGAGTTAAACAGTACGTCGTTGTTAATTTGTACAGCAAGATTTTTTAAATTCTTGAAAATTTAATACGTCTTGACGAATATTTTTAATTAGAAAACATATATCTATGATGTGTCCTACAATATATTCAAGTAATATTAATGTTAAATGAAATTCACTCTCTAATTAATAAAATGCTGAAAATTTTTGTTATTTGTGCATTGACGGTGTGAGTGTATTTTAACGTAATCAACGTTAAATTTATCATTTGTGCCACGTCAACTTATGTCTATATTTCAGATACGTATGCGATCCTGAAAAGAACGAATTCGTAGTGACTATTACGTCGTATCACGTAATGTTGGCCATGTACTGTGACAAATTGTTTCTCCTTCACTATCTACCGTTGATAGCGACTTTATTCATATCTTTTTGTCGTTTAATTCGAACATTTTATCTCTTCACAAATGTGTGTCTAATATTATTGTTACAGGAAAACTAGTTTTCCTCAAACGAAGATTATACGAGGCAAAAGTACAGTCGAAATATATAATATTCTAATATACATTTACAAAATACGTTTCTGCGGCAGTCATTCGTAAAACATTTTTAACTGTTCCTAGTACTTCCCGTAGGGTTAAGTCGGGCACAGTGGCTCGAATTTTTTTGGACATTAAATTGTGGAGAAAAAGTTAAAATGAAGATCTGAAATTCATGCTTTAGTTATTAATCTTTCTTCTAAATTAGGATATCAATAAAGTTATTAAACAATGTTTTTTAAGAAATGGGAAATGAGTCACTGTGTATCAGTCCTAGGCCACTGTGACTACTACACTGACTGACTACTACAGTTACTCTAATAGTAAACAGTAGCTCGACAATATTATACTCAATTAAAACTTTGTTCTATATTCAGTCACGTTCATTTGTTTAAATTAGAATCATATCTCAAATCTATTAAATGCTCATCAACATTAATCATATACAGTTGTAAAATAAAAAAAATTTAACATTGAGATCATCCTTTTTAATGTAGATATCCCATTTCATATTAAATATATTCCACATAGTCCATCGTCTTCGGAGTTGTTTTCAATTTTCTATCCAGTGTCGTTTTTGCGACGAGGCATTTTGAAACAAAAAAATTACTTCACGCCAAGTGACGTAATTTTTTTACACCACATTTTATTTTCTTTAGTTTCCGAAAAATACTTTATACTCAGTAGGTATAACATTATAACGAAAAGCAAGCTTTCAATAATTTAATTGACACTTAAGTTCGTAATAATAATACGTTCAAACATTTTTTTGATACACAATTAAATGAAACTACGTGATGTAGTATTATTTCTACTTTCTTTAAATTCTTTACAACGACTTAGGTTTCGTTGTATTACAACATCTTCAGGTGGGCTATTATTATATTTGATTACTGGTTATTATTAAATTGATAAAAGCTTGTTAATACATAATTATAGATAGGTACCTACACACTGAAAAATTCTCTTTATACTTCACGTTATGATAGATACTATATTTACCTATGTTCTACATTTTCAAGTAAAGCAAATATTTCAATTTTCTCTTTTAAATGTCACTTTTTTTATTTAATGGTACTTGCCAAACAGAGTACACAGTGGCTTACGAGTCACTGTATACTTTTTAAAATTAAGCCGCTGAGTGAAATTAATGGTGTACAAATCTCAACTGATTTGCTCAAGCGTGAGTGAATCTATGATATTGCCTAGTATATTAAAGTCACTTTCCATAAAAACAATAACAATCACCTAAATCTTTAAATTTTAATGTGTAAAAACACGCATAACTTACCTTGAAAAGTGTTTTAAGCCGCTAAAACAAACACAAACCCTTATCACAAACAAACAGCTCCAGAGCTGGCAGATCACTGGTTTATGCATGTTCAAATATCAAGCACTACCAAGAAATAAAGAAAACAGATAAATATTGCTATTCTAATTTGAAATATAGGCATGAGCCAGTGTACTCGACTGAGCCGCTGTTCCCGACTTGACCCTACATACATTTTATTTTTTTATAATTAATATCGAGCCCTTAGTATGTTACTCGCCAACAAAATACTTCATGTGTTTTGTTTGCATCCATTTAACTTTTGTAGTCATTTATGAAGAAAATGGAGTAACGAATTAAGCAACGAGTCGTCCCATTGTTATGGAGTAATAAAACATGTAATAAATTTGGAACAATATTTCAAATTTATTTCGAGAAAAAGCAGTGTCGAACTTATATTTTTTTAATTGATATAATAATCGACCAAATTTTAATGTTTGATAAGTTTTTATGAATTCATAAACAAAATATACTACTCTATATATTTGCGATTTCCATCCTATCGGATTTTGATTCCTCGTGTAATAGCAAAAGTTATTACCAAAAAATTCATCTTATATCCCGTTCATTCGTCGGGTTCGAGCGACAATTTAAGCAAATAATTTAGCTGTCACTTTTTTATTCCACACCAAAGGATTTTGTTGCAATATGACTCCAAAAATGTACATACAATAATACAATCATGGCACAAAAGACGAAGGCGAAGAAATAAAGTAGAAATAGTATTATACATCACGTAGTTTCATTTAATTGCAAGCTTTGGCTTTTCATTCCTCCATGTATATATGGAATGTTTTTACCTAATTGTGGCAAACCCATATGGCCAATATTTTTACCCGCTGGTTATGTATGTAAATCCGATTGTAAACTTACTTTTAAAATTTCAACGGCCCGCTGAATTTATTCTGTTAAATACTCCGTAATTAAACTCTGATAATAATCCCTAATATAAACTTGTCTTCATTTTGCCATATATGAAGTCCGTATCCATTGTCTTGAATATCCATAAAGTCAGTATCCATTTCCATAAACATTGACTTCATAAAATATATAAAACAGGCAAATTAGTAGATTTTATTGCACCATCACATTACAAATGTTCATCCGAAAGAGCATAAGTGTTAAATAAACTTAACTTAGAAAGAAATTTACAAACCGAATTTATTTTGTATATTTTTCTATTAAAATAAATTATCCTAGCCTCAAAATAAATATTTTTTGGTTAGGGCGATTCACTTTAATAGAATAAAAATAAATGTGTTATTGAATAATTATACTTAATACAGCGCTGGTTAATAAATGTGTATTCAAAAAAAGGTAAAGTTAATAAATGTTTACGAAAAAAATATTCTCTACGGTCTACCTCAATACTCCATTTCAAAACAAATTTCCACTTTTAATTTGGTATTATAGATATTATGGCAAATTGGGGACAGGAAAAATAACTAGTCGCAAGATTGTTTTCATGTTTTTTTCCAAATATTTTATAGCTTTTCTATTCTTATTACTCCGTTATAAATTAAATTTTCTCGTAATGGAAATAGGAAGTTAGATTACATTTTTATCAATTTATCCTATTTCTCACCTCAAATATAGAGATAATTAAATAAATACGGTACTAAAAGGGGAAGCATTTCTGTACTTTTAAACAGTCATCTCGTCACTTTTGCGACGTCTGGAAATTATTTTCAGCAGTCGACCCAAAATTCTAATAAGAAGCATTTCCTGAACTGTTATCGATAAACTGAATTGATAACAGATTCGATTCAATACACAAATAATTTGTAAGTTTCCAAGTATTCAATTTTCTTATTTATATCTATGTGTTGCAAAGAGATAATTTCATTGAAGATAATACCGTGGTTACTTTTAACATTTCCCTTATGGTCGTTCTAAATGAAATTTTTAATAATTTATATTCTGAATTTCTAAGTTTCTTAGTTTAAAACCGACTAAAGGGACTTGATTAGAAGACATGATAATAAGTTTAAGTGTTTTAAGTAAAAAATATTGAATTAAATGTTTTAGAAATTTCTTCAATAATGAGTATAGTTTGGAAACACGATATTGGTATTTAAATTTAATTTTATATTATACTTAAAGATTGGAATTTTTTTTTTATTTTTATATTATACTTAAAGATTGGAATTTGGAAACACGATATTGGTATTTAAATTTAATTTTATATTATATTTATTTTATATTATACTTAAAGATTATTGCCATAAAAACGGTAAAATTACATTACGTAAGGTTGAATCATATCCTTAAGATTGGATCTTCAATTATATTGCAGAATCTAACCTTCACTGTTGACCCCTAGGACACCTCTCCTTTTTCGTTGATGAGATTAAAAATTATAAGATTAACTAAATTATAAAGTAATAAAATTTTAATGACTATATAATGCACTAAAAATGTAAGAAGAAAATCAAATTTATAACATTTTGATAGAATATTTTTGCCCTCCTTTACAACTTTCAAAATTAGATTGAGCTGATTTTGAACCTAAACTTGAATATGAGATCCAATAAACCTGAAACATGCGTTAAAATTTATTTAAGTAATACCTTCTTATAAAAGATTTGAACAAAAAGCATACTGCACAAAAAGATATGTTGTAGTTTCTTTTGCATTCGTGTCATTCTTACAACGCAAATATTCTACTTGTGTTTTTGTCTGTGGAACAAAAGGCACATGCAGTGGAAATTTTATAGATCTCTTTAAAATTTGTTATCAAAGTAGATATTCAATAAACATAAAACATGCGTATCTGTTTGTTATAGGTCAATAAAAATTGATTTAAGTAATACCTTCTTAGAAAAGATTTAAACAAAAACATACTGTACAAAAAGATACGTTGTAGTTTATTCTGCATTCGTGTCATTCTTACGACGAAAATATTCTACTTTGCCATTGTCTGTGGAACAAAACGCATATGCAGTGGAAATTTTATAGATCTCTTTAAAATTTGTTATCAAAGTAGAGATTCAATAAACGTGAAACATGCGTATCTTTTATTACAGGTCGATAAAAATTTATTGAATTAATACCTTCTTAGAAAGATTTAAACAAAAAGCATACGACACAAAAATATACGTTGTAGTTTCTTCTGCATTCGTGTCATTCTTACTACGCAAATATTCTACTCGTGCCTTTGTCTGTGGAACAAAAGGCACATGCAGTGGAATTAGGAGCAAGAACTCTGATGATGGTTCTTTAAAATTTGTTATCAAAGTATAATATGTTTCTATATTTGTCAAGGAATTCTCTTACAGATCAACAAATAAATATTAATAATTCGACCCTTGTGCATCGGGAAGACGCGCACGGGTCGAATGTCAGTTTTAACATTTGATCACTGAATTTGAACATCACTCTTACAAAAACAGTTCTCCCGCTTTTATTGCAGCTCCCGTTTCTCGTCATTCATAGCACTTCGTAACTATCTGCATTCAATGATGCGTCTCACAAATGTAAATATAGAAAATATGAGCATTACCTCTAATTTTTGTGCTTAACAGCATTTCTGGATAACTATTCTCCATGATGGTGAAAACAGACAGATAGATGTTGCATTTTATGTACATAAAGATAAAACAAAGTGCACTCTCTTTCTCGTTACATCACTCGAAAAAAAATAAATATGACATTCAAAAACAGCTATTTGAAGTGGTTTTTTTCTCGAGCGGTTACCTGAATAATCCGTCAAGAGTCTAGAATGAAATCAGTGGTTTAATTTATGAAGTAATATGCGTCTAAAATTATATGTTTAAATAGTGTAAACGGAAAATATCATCAAAACTATAAGCAAAGTTATGAATCAATCAATGTGAAAGATTCATGACGCTGTAACAATAGTAATTTGACGTACACCAATTACAGATAATAAAAATTACCTTTCAAATTTCTCACTTTACAGTTTTATATGCAAGTATATGTTGATTGTTGCTCAACTACCAGGTAACCCTCAGTAATATGTACCACTTACTTTATAAGTCGTTGTGCTATATGGTGTACTTACACCATCCCATTCTGTAAGCCTAGAATTGCACTCAATGAAGTATCCTTTGCCTGTGTGCTTCTTGATTACAGAATCACCTGAATACAAATATGGAAACTGAATCTTCATTTTCTACGTTTAAAAGCCATCTGAAGTTACGTTACCTTTAATAGTATGCAGACCGAATTCCCTTCTATACCATATAATATACTTATCCTATCCATAATACTCGTATCTACCTTTTCACTGTATTTAATTTTAAATTTATTCCATATTTATCATGTTTATGCCTATGTAAGTATCTTTATTTTGTTTGTATCATAAATTAGCGTTAACCAGTCATTTACAGGCAAGCTCAATACTTGTTTTTATCCATTAATTCATTGTGTAAAATTTCAGAAATAAACAAATATGTATACAAAGATGTCAAAATAGGTGTTATAATAACGGGTTACGATAATCAAGCTACCATGCTGCCAAAAATTAATGAATCGACTCTAAGATTTACCCACACAATCCATTTTCTACGAGCCTTAAAGAAACAGTGGGGATAAGTTAGATTATATAATGTTTTTGGAGAATTCTAACTAGAGGATTAAACTTTTCTTGGAGAATTAAACTTTTCTTAGATATAAAGTAAAAAGCGAGATTACTTTTTACAATTATTGTTTATTTGTTAGATTTACAGCCCAAAACTACTGGACCTATTTAAATTTTACTTTAACGGATATAATTTTTACATTCATATTAAAACCTGAGCTTCTCTTTAGCAGACTTGAAAATTTTCTGAGGATTTTAAATTAAATGATTAATGTCCTTGTACTTAGAACCAAGAGCGCGAGTACAAAAGCGGATAGATTGAAATTGTCGAGGCCATAAAAGCGATACATTTTACGTTTAATTCATCTACTCGTCCTTGCGAATATTCAATGAGAATCTCGGGTACAAATACGTTTACGAGCGTCTAGTCACATACTCAGCGAATATGAAAAATATTCAAACCAATATCCATTTTGTGCAGACGAATTTATATAATCATATGAACTATAGTGAAATGAACATATTAAAAGATAGCTTGTCTCTGAAATAGAATAGGCAGCCGTGGTAATTATGTTACACCTGATTTCAATTTTTCAATTATATTGCCTACGAATTTTTTTAATTGCAAACTTTCCTGTAACAAATCCTGCATCATATTTCAATCATGCGTTGATACATTACCAATGCATTCTGAATATCGCTCAGGGGGATTTTTCTTTAAAGTTTCTTTGATATTTTTATTTCCACTACTCTGTTTTCTTTCCTCCGTCTGTCGAGGGCCTCTATCCTCTAAACCAAACTAGTCGTGCTAACATTTTACATATATGTCATATCCGTTCGACACAAAACTATGAATCGTTTTTTAAAATGCAATGTTCTTTAATTGTACGGGGCTCCCATGACTGTAAAGGAGAGAGTCAACAAATACAATTAATATACTCACACATGCATATATATTCTTTTTATTTATTGTTAAATATCCATGTAGGTACAGTATGTATTCATTAAACACATGTGTGGATACCGCATAGATTTCAACGTCATTCACATTCCTTTGATTCGAATCACCATCCCGAGATCGAGGCGGGTGCCCGAGACGAAACTGACCGAACACAAACATATTATTCACACAATTGTTCTCGACCAGTCTCGATGATTATGTGAATATACTATTAAACTTCAAGCTAAGATATAAGTTATTGTTAAACTAACCAAGGATATTTCTAAAAGACAAACAATATTTCCCTGGAAATATTCGGCTATATTATTAAGAAATCAATGCAAATTAATCTGTAGTCTTTTGCCTGTGGCAGGCTTTTGCGTGCGCAGAAAATTAAGCCACAATATTATAAAATATTACGGTGTTCTTTACAACGTTTGTGTTCATTTTCAAAAGAAAGAAATTTTAATAATTTAATATTTTTTGTGAACACAGCTAAATAAAATCACATAATACCGTGTAGCGCGTTGGCTGAATTCATTTTTCAGCTTTTTTTTCGAAATCTCGACATATTTATTTATATCTCTTTGTCACTTATAGCGTGTTTTTTTTAACAAAGGTGGACTAGGAATGAAGGACATAGGAGACTAAATCATTATTGAGTATAATACAGGAAACTATTAATCATAACAATCTATAATGATAGGAAACTCCATTAACATAAAAAGTTATTAAGTGCTCGTTTGTGCAAAATTATTGTAAAAATGTTATCAATGAAAATTAAAAGAAACACTGGGTTTTAGTCTCACATTTTGAGTAAGAAATTTTTCTAAAACATAATAAAACTTACAAAATTAAATTTTATAGTTATACGTTTTTTTAAAGACAAATATTTAATTTCGTAAGCTAGCGAAATTTACTTTTTCTCTTATATATTATGTAACTTTCAAATTTAGACTAACTGAAAAGAAAGTTTGAGCAAATCGTATTCGTTTACCGGAAACAGATTTTATTTAACCTTTTTCTACATGATTTTACCAGTTGTTAATCTCACTGGTGTATTCTTGAATAATTTTGTTTAAACAGTCAACAGAAAACAAATAGTTTAAGTAAGACTTCCATGTCTATATACTCTTTTTATTTGTTTTCTTCCTATAATTTTTTTTAATTTCAATTTTCAATATACTGCTTATATAAATTAATAAAAAGGAAATTAAGCAAGAATATTTTAACTGAAAGTTAAAACCCGTGAGGTGGAAATTATTTTATTTTGTAAATTCATCATTTTAAGTGAGACAGTTCCAATTCTATTTAATGACACAAACACATTCAGATACAGTGTTTATGTAATGCTGAAAAGCATTACATAAACAGCACTTTCCTCAAATAATAAGCATAATATGAACACACCTTAATTCACCCTTGACTCTAAGTATTCTAGCTCACGCTATTATATTAAGTGCAAATTGCACACAACTTGCATGTGCAATTGCACCTAAATGTAGAGTGCAGCGTGCAAATAGCGGTGGTGAATGCCATTTGATCACCGTAATGCAGTTTTAATGTCGACGATTTCGACCACCCACTTACCATTTAATTAACTGGGCATATCATTTTAAGTACACCTACATTACTAACAATATTTCCTATCTATTGACAGACTTGCTTAAACCCGTGAGTCCGTTAATTTTTTAAGGCGATTTATATCCATTGACATTTATATGCTAACAGCATAATAAATTATAATTAAAAAAATTACAATTAATAATTTACAGAATATATCTAAATTAATACCAAAACGTAATGAATTCCAGTACATTTAAAGCTTCGAAAGTTTCAAAATACTAAACCAGAATCTTTGTAAATTAATAACAAGAATATTTTAACTATACTTTAGTAATAATAACTAACCATTCAAAAATTATATGTTCTGAGAGATATCTGATTGAACTTGACAAACAAAAACAATATACCATGCTTTTAAATTTCTCTGATCAATTAAGTGTTGGATGATGCATTTATATCCAGCATATTCTAGATGACATGTCACTAATATTCAAAGGAATGGGTTTGAATAAATGATGAGTATTACTAACTATGACTATGAGTATCATTGTCTTTTCAAAGACCAAGTTCTATTTAATTCTCTTTTTTATCATTTACACAATATTGCGCATTAGAAAATTAACAATATTTATCCATTTGAATCTGGTTTCATGTGGGTTACACGATTTTCAATACTTACCGGTTACTACACCACATAAAATTAGACACAATGGGGCACACATACATTCTAAATTTATTTAAAATAAATTTTTTGATGTTCAAGATCTTGAAACAATATCTACACCTCATGTGAAATTAAATAATAAACTTTTAAAATTTAATGAAACATGTCCTAGGAACGAAAACTTGACAAGTTCAAACAAAAAAGTTATTTTATAAAGTACTTAAGAATATTTATGCTCCTCTTGTAAATTTAGTGTTATATTCTAATTCTAAATTAAGAAACTACCAAGAACTTAACAGTTATTTTGATTTCAACTCTTTTTTTAACTAACCTGGCAATTTAAGAAATTTGTTAAATTTTGTTTTTTATGGGGTTTTACGACTTTTCAGTGAAAATTAATAATTCACAAAGATATCTAAATTAATACTAAAACGTTCTAAATTAATACCAAAAATTTCAGTACATTTAAAGCTTCAAAAGTTCCAAAACACTAAACCCAAATGTTTGTAAATTAATAATAAAAGTCATAATTCATACAGATTTATGACATATGCGGTTAATGTCAACATGTTGTATATCCACAGAATGTGCGGTGATATGCTTAAGATTTAAATAGTTTTTAAGCAAACGAAACATGCGTGCTGCTTTGCGTCACAAACATAAGCTATTTTATTAATTTTGGGTTCTAACTCTTCAGTCATATAATATAAAGAATATTGCGGGGGAACTGCAAAAACTATGAGTCTACATTTTTTAATTTTCAACCAGCAGCTCTCTCATTGAAGTCGGAATTCAAGTCCTCAGTCATAATGCTGGGTTACTGCCTGCCTAAACAGTGAGATTTGAGTATCTGCTGTTTTTAAATTAGTATTATGGGTTTTAATGCAGAGAATGTGTCATTGAACTTTTAGTTCCAACTTCGCAGTCCTGATACTCATGCTGCCGCTGAAGCTGCTGGCGTTGTAGAATACTATCATCTTAAATTGTAAAACTTAAAGATGTGCTACCTTTAAGTAAGTCTTGTGGATCTCAAACAGAGACTGTGTTATTGAGCTCCGAGTTCCAACTCCTCAGTCCTAATATTGCAGTGGCACTACCTGCCTAAAGCGCGGAATTTAAGGATTTTCTGTTTTTAAATTAGTATTGTAGGCCTGAAGTAGGATCTGTGCTATTGAATGCCGAGTTCCAATTTTCGGTCTTCATGATGTGAGGGTACTGCCTGCTTAAATCGTGAAACTGCCGTTTTCGAACTAGAATTATGGATCTTGTGCAGAAACTTTGTTTGACTTCTTAGTCCTAATGTTACAGGTGTATTATTGTTAATCGTAAGACTTGACAACCTGCTTTTTCTAAATTAGCATTGCAAGTCTCAAGCAAATGACTATGTGATGTAGTCGGATTCCTATTTCTAAGCTTGTCTGCAGAGTGGGACAGCCTGGTTTGTGTGTGCTAACTCACATATCTAGCAATTTAGAAGATACTTTTTTCCTTTGAATGACTCCAAGTACAGTGCCAAAAAATTGCTTAGAACTATAATATGAAAATTTAAATTACGTCATATAATTCCTCAATAACTAATAGCAGAGTTTGGATATTATAAGTCTAATGATAATCTAATAAAAAAGTCTCGAAAATTTTAATACGACCAAGGGGAGCATAAATCTACCCTTTAGTGAAAACAGAGTATAATTATAGAGCCAGTATGTAGTGGTAGGTGTCTTTACTGATCAGAACGAAACTCATCCAGTTTGGACGTATTTAACTTATTTTAACGTAAACAAGAAAACAATAAAGTAACTATAAATAACTGTAATAAGTAAATACAGGTGACTAAGTAGGAATATACATCGTCTTGTGGTCTGATATTTATATTTATTTTTACTATGAAGATTCGATTTATGCCTCTCTTTAGCGTTCTCATATTTTAAGTATTGTGAGGTTATTATTCACACAGAAAATATTTTTTTTTCGATATTCGTATACCCGTTGCTCTAAATTTGACGATCACAATTACATTATTACATAGAAAGGTATCTGCCTAAAAAATACAAGCACCTAACTTCATGCTTGTAAGATTTATGAGATGTAAAGCTGTTCATCATGGGCTGAATTTGACTTTAACAATTATATTATAATATAGTATTGTATCAACCTGAAAAACTGAGTGCCTGGCTTCATGCCTGTAAGAGGTGTGCGATTGTTATTATGTGACTAATATAATTATATTATGATATTATAAGGTATCCGTCTAAAAAATTACACCCACCTAGCTTCATACGTATAAGTTGAAGTTTAAGATTTTAAATGAGTTTTAAGCATCCACAAGTTTTGCTACAAGAAAACATTTTTTTTTCAGTATTTGCGAGTACATAGCCGTCGCTCTCAATGTGTCTTTTACAATTATATTATGACATAGAAAGGTATTGGTCTGAAAATTTACCCGTACCTAACTTCATTAGAGTAAGATTTGTGAGATTTCAAATCAGTTCCTACGGCGTCTGCTAGGATTGGTAAAGAAAAACTTTTTTTTTCAATATTTATATGGCCGATGCTATTAATTTGACAAGTATGCGGCGCCCTAAACATGTTCTGTGGGGCTCCCGCACGGTTTCGTTGGTACGTTCATAGTTTTGAAACTGGTTATCTACTAGTAGGTATGATATGAGATATATTATTTACCGATCTAGGGAGATGGTTATTTGTGTTCCTTTTTTGTCCAGTACACTTTTGACCCCTTTTTAGTACCCTGTAAGGGCCCATGTAAGATGGTTGAGTGGTGCGTGAAGTGGTGGTTGAAGTGAACTGTAACTACAAGGAATATTTTAATTTTTATTTAAAATCTACATGCTACTTTTCCTTTAACTGATTTAAATTACTTACTTTCTTGATACGCTTTCTACTGGAAAAATAAAATAATTTAGATAAAATTGGTTATATGTAATAAAATTGCATTTGCAAAATGCATATAATCAAATTGTAACATAGTGAATTCTGTACATTTAAAATATTTTAAAAGAAGTGATTAATTTTGCGTATAGAATGATAATAGAAGCCAGAAAATATTTTTAAAATTTTTGTCTGTCTGCCTGTATGTCATTTTGTACGAATATCATGCAAAATCGACCAGTCGAATTATGATAAAATATGGTATGTTAATAGTATATATCCAAGAGCAACATATAAGAGCAAAATTTTTTTTCTCTAATTACATGCAAACAAAATTGTATGCAAGGCTAATACTTAATATGACTGTGGAATATGTAATGACTTTAGTAAGAAGCGAGTTAGAACCCAGGTAAATTATTTGGGGCCTACATAAAACTAAATAGATCATTATGATTGAACAAGTCCAAAAACGTTTCTTCGATATTGGGACATGAGAGGGTGCGATTGTTTATCTTTTACTTTTTCAACCAATTTTTTCTTGGATATGCTGAAATTTTTCTATGTTTTAGCATCGAAGAAAATTTTTCTGAGGTGAAATTTATTCTTTGATTGTTAAATGTTAATATTATTACTCTACTGGTAACTGTTATTTATTGAAAAATCTTCCTCTTTTCGTACCTTATAACTACTTGCGCTCGCGTAGTCATGATCTTTATGTTATCGCTTAGTCATTATCTTTTTGTTGTCTAGAATCAAACTGTATTAAAATTCTCCACTTTTTTACGGTATACAATTGCCCAACCACTTGATTGCGGTTATAACAGAGTGTGACGTGCGTGTGTAAATTTGTTGAAGTGTATCATCGTAAAGCGTTCTAACGTCATTGAATTTATGTAATTATCCCGTTGTGGTTATTGAAATCCAAAGATCAGAAACTGTAATATTTCCGTAATTAAGTAATAAATGATAAATAAATAATATATCTCATATCATTTCCTTTTCCGATGCAAAAGTTACATGTATGACGAGTATCAAAGTCTATGGCTTTTTATCTCAGCAAAGATCGCCAAAATTTTAACATTGGTGTTGGACATTACGATAATTTAGAATTATTTATGTGTATTTATATATATATAAATATATACTTTAATTTGTGTAATTATTATTATCTTATTCTTAATAGATTTTGGAAAATATTCATTTATTTAATTGCCACCATCCGTATGAGTAAATTTTTCAAACACTTGGCAATTTTTTAAGGGAACCGGAGTTTCTATATTATTTGGCTAATTTTAACAAGTATTCTCTCTTACCGCCACAAGTGGGGTAAGTATTTTTAGTTCTAATTTGCCTTTTTACATGGCTTGCAACGTTTAAACTTCAAATGCTATTGTATATTGAATGGTATACTTAAAGAAAATGTGAAGTAACTTATAAATGTGTGAAACTTTCTCGAAAGGAATAAAATTCAGGTCTATTTTATTTTATTTGAAAAATGTAAATTTACTTTTGGCAGCTGTGCTGATATTATTTTGTCTTGAAAATTATTAACCTCTAATTCTTTGGTTTAACTTGAATGTGATTAGATCTTACCGATTATTTTTTGCTGGACATTGTTTTGGATAAATCTTGACTATAATGTGGAATTATTCTTTGTAAATTGTCCTTATTAGGTTATTCATAGTTAATCCTAACCTTTATCCAACATGCTTCTGCCTAAATATTTAATATTCTCCTCAACTGTAGCCTTTGTAATTTATAGACCGAATCAACTTAAAATGACGGATAAAGTTATTCTCTATTGATTTCCAATCCTTTAATGTCGCTATAACATTTCATTCCTTTTCTTTATTGTTGCGTTTATGTATTTTAAATTTGATTGCAAATTGGTAGAAGCATGCTTTAAAAATGAATAAAACAGTTGAGTCGCTACAGAACCTGAAAATATTACTAACCTAGTACAAGTTAATAATATTTTCAGGTTGTGTAGCGACTCAACTGTTTTATTCATTCTTAAAGCATGCTTCTACCAATTTGCAATCAAATTTAAAATACGTAAACGCAACAATAAAGAAAAGGAATGAAATATTATAGCGACATTAACAAAAACATGAATACGGAATTGCATTTCACAAATAAAAGAATAAATACGTACAGCGTGCATCTATATAGTTTATTTCTAAAACATGTCTTTAGCTTTGAGGTACATTAGTAGACTCTAATGGGTGTACTCTGATTCGATCAAGCGTTAATCATAATTTATTTGGGCTACGAATGCACAGACATTTCTAAATATTTCAATTAAAAAAGCATACATATATACATTCCATCCCACGTGCACTTTTTTTATTCTCTGAAAATGTTATACTAGAGTCATTATTTATTCATCAAGATGTTCAGGCAACAAAAGAATGCTTTTTATATGCTTTTAAAATCGTCAGCATTCAAATGCAGAAGTAAAGTTTTCGTAATTTGATCCAGGTTTATAGTAAAACATTTTATAATAAAAAATGAATTTTTTACCCTTATAAGTAACGAAAAAATATTTCATAGCGCAGTTCATAACGGTCGCCAAGCCCTCGGTAGCAATCTGTACATCGTAATATCGAGAATTCAAAATGATTTTCAAATATCTTCAAAGCAAAATTACGCTCGAAGCGCGATGCTTCTTTATTTGAACAGAATATCGGATTACGAGATATTAACGTTGTCCTTGTGGTATCGGAAATTACTTGTCGTGATTCATAAACCGACATGTCGAATATTGAAATATACGCTTTTAATCACGTACTTACGGAACACGGTATCAGCATTTTTTTTCACTACGTTTACGTTGAAAATATGTAATATATCCACGTCAAGTGAATATTGAAGAAAAATAAAGAAACGTTCACTTATTAGACGGAAAATTTTATTAAATCGTTTAGAGTTTAAGGGATCGTAGGGTCGTAATTCAGTTTTAAAGTTTATGCCCCCACAGATCTTCCAGTTAACTTAGAATAGATTTTACATTCATATATTTACATTCCGTGATGGCAGTTAATCGAACCACATCCTTTGTTCAAACTTATGACTCAAATATTTCTAAATTTTGAAATATCTACTATCAAGATTTTTTAAAATGTATGACCTTGAAGTTTAAAATTATACTATTTTGAAGATTTTAATATATCTGCTACAAAATAATAAATTACCTATTAAAATATCTTACACGACGATCGTTGATTAAGGAATTTCCTATCTGAAACAAAAAAGAGAGATTGGAAATGTGGATCACTTTAATTGGATTTAAATTAACGTTTATTACGAGCACTTGCATGAAAAGAAAGAAAACCATTTGTTGAATCAAAGACGACACACATTGAGTTAATTCTTTAACAACATACGACTGGTGACATTAATTAATTAAGTGTTACCAGTCGTATGTTGTTTTCCTTTCATTTGCTATTGTTTTAGAGTATATTTGTTCATTTACTTGAAAGCTTTACTTGCCTACGCTGAATATTGCATTGTTTTATTTTAACAACGTTAATTAAAAACCAACAATTAATTTTCATCCATTTCTTTATTAAATAAACTCTTTATTTAGACAACGGAGAGATTTTCGTTGATCCACATAAAATACGTTTTTGTACTCAAACATTATAAACGCAGAAATTTTTTCATGAAAGTATATTTATCTGCTCTGCAATTCACCAACTTTACTATCGGAAAACACATTAATTTATTGCGGTTCAAAAAGTTTTCTATCCTGATATAAATGCTAGAACAAAGAACAACCATCATCATTATGGACGCAATTTAGCCCTGAAACTCAATATCAGACTATGTAGATGTTTACATCTAGAACAGGCATTACCGGTCGTTGCCGTAATATTTATGTAAAGGTATCACTTTTTCAATTATTGCCTAACAGGAATGCCAACAGCAGTAGTATATAAAAGTCCGAATAGTAAAGGAAAAGATATATATATATATATATATATATATATATATATATATATATATATATATATATATAAGATATTATGATGATTTGAATAGCTTCTTTGACTAGATTCATAGTCTTAAGATGTTAAGAGATCACAGTGAAACTTTATATTATATTGTGGTTGTAACTTAACTAAATGTTTATACTATCGAAACTCATCACTCATAATAACTACTAAAACAAAGACGAAATTTAAAAATGGATACGTCTTCATTTGTAATATTCCATATTAATTTTGGTCGGATTCGTAAAGAAAAATGTTAGCTAATAGAAGTTTGTTCATATCTTGTTTTATCACTAAAATAACTACATGTTGTACCCCCATCGTGAATGTCTATTTCTAAATGCATAAAATTTTAATATATCCCGAATCTAATTGATTAAACCACGTATCGCGTTGAGTAAATTCATTTTTTAGCTTTCTCTTCTACTTTCATTACTCGCTCAATATTTTATTTGTTCCTTTTTATCTTTATTCCTATTCGTTTTTATTTAATCCTGAAGTTTTTCTTCTTGAACAAAGGCGGGCTTTGAACGAAAAACGTGGAAAAGTAAGCGCTCATTATCACGAGGATTTTTATCTGTATAAAAAGTTTGAAAGCGTCCGTTTCGGTGAATTAATTTGGAATTTCTATAAATGGAAATGTAGTATTAACGTGGTGAAGAACGGCGCCACTGTCTATGTTTTTCTCGCATTTTTAACCTTAAAAATACTAAAAGGTTTCCCTAAACATAATACTTGAATAACGCTTTATACTGAGAAAAGATTTTACTATTTTTTCAGACTTTATTTTTATTGACTATGGAGATGAAAAGATCTACTCCTCAAATTGTTTTATATTTCAGTTTTAAAACAGCAATATCAGTTTTTCTATCTGTCATTAAATAAAATTCTGCATTCAATTATCTTGCTTCCAATTTTTGTGTTATTTGGTGCCGTTATGGTATTTTCAGGTTTCACTTAAATTTCATAATAGAAGTCCATCTTGTCCAAAGGTTCGTTAGATGTGTTGTTAAAGGTTAATTTTTTGTTGTTGTTTCATATCAATGCCTAAGGCAATCTTCGTCTATTATACGTACTAATTTTCTCAGCGTCCAATATGACTTACAGCATTTTGATATTATTTTCTGGATAATCTTATTATGGGTAACCTTTCTCGCAGGATATTCTTCATAAATAACCTTACTGAGGAAGTATGTTCACGTTTAAATTAATTAAATCGTCCTCTTATAGTAAAACAAGGAAAGGCAACGATGAACGTTCGATATTATTCGAAATTTTTTCTTATTAAAATTTACTGCTCAAAAATTTACCGTGTATTTAATTTATATTTCATGTTCAATTTTTATTTTGCCGCATATTTAAAAATTTAGCACTCGAAGTAAATCTATAATTTTATAGTATTTTAAATTAAATGGTTACTTTCATTCACTTTTCGTGTCACTTAGTATTACATCAACGATTTTCTTTAGCATTTTGAATGATGTAATAAATTGAAATAAGAAAAGTAAGTCCGTCTACTTTCAATTGCGCATCGAATGTTCGTATCCATCTACTACTAAGGATTTACCTAACCCGATTGTAATGAAATTAAACTAGGCTATAACAAAGGCCATTCTAATTAAGATCTGCGCAGTCGGAAATTATATCCCTTAAATTTAGAGAAAAAAAATTTATAGAGACAAAAACGTTGTATGGCGAGATAATTACACGTACGCAATTTTAATACAAAAAGATTATATTTATTTTCTAAGAAAAAACTCTTCAGCTCCTAAATTTTACTCAAAAAAAAATAAATTGTAGAAAAATGGAAAATACCAAAACTCTTCCAATACTTGTATTTCTAATTATCGATATCTAGAATAATAATGTTATAACATTCTAACATTTATTTCACGATTCTGGTAGGCTTTATTTTCATATAAATACTGTCAGTTGTTTTATTGATTCCATTTAAAAGTAAATTGATGACTTACTTATTTTTCTAAAAAAATTTTGACAGAAAAAAGTTAAATAAATAGATTTCATAGCTGCTACCTAGACGGTTCAATATTGGAGACCTATTTTACTATGAAAATAGTTTATTACTATTTCTCCTAGTGCCATCGAAAATCAATTATTCGCGTTTTCCTTATGGGAAAATCAATTATTCGCGTTTTCCTTATGGGAAAATCAATTATTCGCGTTTTCCTTATCAGTTATGACTCATAACCTCATCAATAATTAATTTTTATTTAATGTAAAGAAATTGGAGATAAAAGTGGCTTAAGATTTTTCACCGAATGCAATGCGTTCTTCAAGCGTATTTCAACCAATTGGAACCGATACGGTTGAAATATTAAAAAACCTTTTGTCTGTATCTGTATGAACATTATGGCTATAAGTTTTAGTCCGTGAGATGAAATAATCCATTAAAATATCGCAGATATTTCGTTCCTTTTATCCATTAACATTCAAGTTTCCACTTTTCTACGTTTAGATGAGACCCAATTTTTCGCCATACTTGTGATGAATCGAGAATGAAAAAAAAGACAATTAAGAGCGTCATGCATTGAGGTAATTTATGCTTTTTTCGTTCTAATTTACTAGCTGTCTTTTAATATTTCACATATTTTCAAGCAGTAAAGCCGTTTTTTTTTGTAACCAAATTAGATCAACAAAAACTGAGCGAGGATCTGAAATACACAATTTACACAACCTGCACTAAATAGTCTGCTGGGTGAAAACTTTAATGTCCAGCATTTGTTATCCTACTGAGATATTAAATTTAAGTGATAATAAAACAGGAAACGGTTAGGTTAGGTTCGGAAAACGGTTAGGTTAGGTAGTGATGTGAAGGAGATTCAACTCAGACTTGTTATGACCTGTATCAATTCTATAAATTGAATTTGATATTTTTTTAACAATATCAAATAGGCCAATCTTCAACTCATCTAATTTATTTCTGTTTAGTCTGTCCTTATTCTCTACATATACCATATACCCTGTATTTAAATGTAATTGAATTCTATTTTATCAAATATTTGCTTCTTGTAGTTTGTTTGTGATTTTATTGAATTTTCAAATGCTATTTTCCTATCAATGATCCATTCAACTACTGATTTTACTTTAAACTTTTTTCGTTTATTTTTAGTTTTTTCGTTCATTTTACATCAATTTATTTGCATTTAAGTCTGTTTACAAGCATTTTATTCAGTCTTTCATTTAAGTCGTAAGAAAACGGCGCATTTACTTTAACTTTTTTCGTTTATTTTTAGTTTTTTCGTTCATTTTACATCAATTTATTTGCATCTAAGTCTGTTTACAAGCGTTTTATTCAGTCTTTCATTTAAGTCGTAAGAAAACGGCGCATTTACTGTTTTATATAAAAAATCAACACCATTGGTATTGATTTTTTATATAAAAATGTTTTCAATTCTTTTGAGTTAATTCCCAGGTATTGATCAGTGAGAAGTATTCCAATTGTATTAGAATCTGTTACGTTATTGATTTGTCTCACCAAATCATTTGAACTTCGTGTTTTTGAGGTAAGAATGTCAGCATATCGTATCAAGTGGTCTAATAAAAGGTGTAAATATCTCTTTGTTAATCGTGAACCTCCAGAACTTCCAATCGACAGGACCTAAATGTGACATTAGACCATTCTTATCCTGTCCACTCGTTTAATTTTTTGTAAATATCTCACAACCTTTACAATGTCTTTTAATATTTATTGTTAAATTTCGGGCTGTATATAATGGACTAATTTTGTTTTGCATTTGGTTTACACTTATGTGTTTTGCATTTGATTTACACATATTTTCTTGTAAATCTTTAATAAGTTTTTTACTGAAATTTTTCGATAAAATAATTGTTTCACGTTTTCTAACCTTTTTATAGCGTAAACAATACGATCGATTTGATATTAAATTTGATTTATTATTTTATATATCTGCATTGTTTTCTTGATCTCTAATAATATCGTCCAATCTTGTCATATTAACAATTTTTAATTGCTCATCTGCGTCCCCATCTGTTTCCAATACTGGGTTCCTGCTTAAACAAATCTGCCTTCATATTTTCTCTTCCCGGAGCATATTTTATTTTCAAATCATACTGTGATAAGCAATATGTTAAATCTCCTAACTCATCGTCTGTGTTTGACTTAATATTTAAGTTTTCTAAAGGTTTATGGTCAGAATATACTGTAAACGACTTACCTATTAGCCAGTATTGCCAATATAATATTGCTTCTTTAATAGCTAAACATTCTAAATAAATTGCCTTTCTTTTCTTTTGGATTTATTTAATTTGTTTGAGAAGTATGCCACTGGCTATTTGCTTTAATACTGCCCCAATACCTTCCAAAGATGCATCTGTATGAATATTTATTGGCAAATTCTGATCAAATATTTTTAAGATTGGCTGTGAGCACAATAATTTTTTAAGATTATTGACAATTTGCCGACCAAATAAATTTTTGGTTTTTTCTATGTAAAAATTATGAAGGGTTCTAAAATTACTTTTTGGTATATACTCATAATAGAAGTTGATTTTCTCCAAAAATTGTGTTACATGTTTCTGAGTTTTTGGTACTGGAAATTTTTTTATTGAAACTAATTTATCTCATACTAGCCGTACTGTATTATTGTTTATTATATTACAGAGATATTTCACTGAACCTAAAGCAAATATACATTTTGTAAATTTTAGTTTAAAACCCTCCCTTTTTATAACTTCTAATAATTGTGTTAAATGGTTAATACGTTTAGAAAAAGTCTTAGAGAATACATCATCTATGTAGTTTACTGCAAAATTTGGAAGCTTGTACTTTCTTAAAATGTACCTAGTATCCTTTGAAAAATACCTGGTGATGTCTTGAAACCATAAGGTAAACATGTCCATTGATAATGTCCTTCCTGTTTTACAAAGGCAGTTTTCTTTCTATCTACAATATTTGTCCATGAGCAGATTAATAGTTGCTTCATATTCTTTGACCATGTCAATGTCATATTTGTCTTTTGCAAAGATTGATTTGTAAATGTCAATTATTTTATATATTTCTGACTTTTGATGAGTGTTTAAGTTATTAATTTTTATTTCGAAATCAAATCAAATTAATTTGAATAAAAAAAAATGAAGGAAGAATCCTTTGTGTTCATTAAAATTGACTGAACATCAATGTTTTATTTATCACCTTTTTAGGAGTATTATTTTTATCATAATCCTTATTCACAAGATCAATCCCTTCTTCTATTTTCATTTCTTCTCTCTTTTGTCTGATTTTAAAATTTTCATCTTGATCGAATTTAAATTGTTTTATGATAAATTCCAATTAGAAAATCGTATTTGAATTCTTCAACACCAATGATATAAACATTTTTTTCTTCTAAATCCAAATTTTTTTATTTTAATAGTTGTCAAACCATTTATCTTTTTAACGCCATTAATTTTAATTAAATTATCAGTTTTAAGTCATCCTCTCATTCTCCTTTCGGTCTCAATAATTTAGAATTCATTACACAAACGTTTGAGCCTGAATCAAATATTCCAAATATCTCTAATTGTCCATTCAATAATAGTTTGACTTTTGTTTGTTTTTGAAAAGCAATGTAAAAAACAATGATAACATTGTTTTTAGTTCAACATCAATCACTGAATTGTTCATGGCTTTACTACTGTTTCTCTTTTGGTTATATTCTTCTTTCTGTTTGAATCGGAATTTTTCTTCAGGACGAATGCGAATACCTTTATTTAAAGTTTCACAAGTCTCACATGGTTTTATTTTATCAGTCATTCCTTTATAATAATTTATATTTTTTTAATTCTTATTGAAGTTCTTTTTGTTCGCCATATGTTCATGCTTTTCAATTTCACCGTAGATGTATCCAGTTGTTTTTACGGTGCCTTTATCTGGTAATCCCATTGCAATATGATTTATTATTGTTTGGGTGTAGATATGCTTGTTGCCCTCTAACAACAGTCTTTCCTATTTTTGGCATATTCCAGTAACGAACCAGCTTGAAATTTAAACCAACCTTTAATTCCAAATGTATCACGAAGTTATCATTCCACACTGACCATTCCGAATTTACTGTCAGTTTTATTAACATACTGAACTAACTAACATACAGTACCAATCCAAGCACTGTTTTTCTAGAAGATGTTTTAAAATCTCAATTTTCTCTTCATCCTGTAGAATCTCAAATCTACATTCTCTCTCAAATTCACTAATCCATTGGCTAGCATTCGATGTCTTATTTGAAAACTTTTTTACCAAAAACCTTTCAGCCGTTTTTCCTAGATTTTTTTTTCTGACGTAGACCTATTAGTATTTTCGTGACACTGTCGTTCATGTAATCTTATCTAAATACTGGTCACCAAACTGTAAATTTTCACCTTCATCTAGATTTATTTTTCTCAAGTCCGTATTTGGAGGTATCCATACTGAAAGTGTTTTGTGTCTTTTTTTGAGCGAATTTCTGATTTTCATAAATACGTCTGATGACAATATGGTAGTGTGATTATTTGCTAGCTTTTGATCGTCTGGAATATTAAAAACACGTCCGTTGGTTGTTTTAATAGAGATTAAGTAAATAACATTTATTTTACCGTCCGTTGATCCCAGTACTGCAAATTTAAAGCGTAGTCTTTCCATTTTTCTTGATTTTAACTAAAAATATCGTTATATAAGACAATTTCTTCGAACTTATTAGGAATTGCAAAATTAAGTTAAACAATTTCGTCGCTCTGAAAACAAAGTTTGTTTATTTTAGTGAAAGTAGTAAACACGATAATAATTATACAGTTTAACTTAAATAGTACTATATTACCTGAAAACAAAGAAACGACATTTAAAATTTATCATTTAAATTATCAATTCCTTTTTATACAATTATTTTAATATAACCAAACAATCTTAATAACAACGTGAGTTCTATAAACCAAAAATAATCTGCTTTGCTGACCGAGTTAGCTACCATTACTCACAGTGCCATCTATGGGATACATAACGTAGCTACACTCATATTAACTACCAAATGGCGACAGCTACATAATGTTAAAACACAGAATACAATTCCAAGTAAATCGAAGACAGAGTCAGCATGCGATAATAAAAGATGGCTGCAACTCCGCACATTGCAATGCTTCGGTTACGAGCACAAACGGGGGGGCCACATCCATGTGCGGTATACAGAGAGCTCTGCATACTTCGGCGGTCGGCGGCGAAAACGAAAACATGCCAACAGTGTAGCCTTTTTTCAACCTGCGGGATGGAGTGCAAGGGTTTCACGATATACACAGTATCGCTCGGTGTTGGGTGGAAACGCTGTGATTGTAGATACGGGACACTATTAGGGGACTTTCGAAGGTCCCCTTTTTGTATGAGGCGGGTCGTTACGGGTCCCAGGAGGGGCCCTGAGACTACCCGGGTGGTATGGCGGGAATAGTATCGCTCGGAGATCATCCGTGCCAGTCACGGCGCACTGTTTCAAGTTTCATGTGTTGCAGTCTTGGTTTAACGAGTATATAAAATTGCATATGACGATTTGACAATTAATTCAGCATTCCATGTCTGTACTTTTATTATTTTACATCTATTCTACACCTGATTCTAAAACAAGTACTCTCCTTTGTACTTCCTTAAACGTAGTCGTTGCCTTGTAATAAAACCTCGAACTTGCAATAAACTTTCTAAAAAAGTCCTGACTTTTTTGTGTTCTTACACATACAATTTTTACACAGGTATACAACAAACATCATAAATCGTCGAAGCTTATGTTAGATTTAAAAATATTTTTATATTAACCTCATATTTTGTATGTCCTATTAGATTGCAGTCGCTGCCTAAAATAATTGAGAATTTTTTCTTAAAAGTATCAGATCAAGCATTAAATTAATTTTATTAAGAGAAAAATTGTCTTTTGAAATTTTAATAATTTTTGCAAGAACGGCTAATCGGATCGAAATGAGACTTAATCATCATCGTTTAATTTATTATAATGCCTGTATAAACATTTAATATACGTATCTTTTTCAACGTTTGAAAAATCATCAATAACGATTAGAGTAAAATGGATCAAAGCGTGCCGTAAACACTTACGAGTTTAACTCTTAAGTTTTTACAGTTAAATTAAAATAGTATTTGATATATACATGACAAACAAGTCAAAAATTGTTGAGGCTATATATGTGTAACAGAAAAAATAAACAACTTAACCGCTGTTATTAAACTAACTAAATATAACTACTGCTCAAAAAGTAATAGTAAAAGAAAATAAAAAAAATAATATTAATAAAAAAGCGATGCCTTTTTATAGATATAAAATGATGCCTTTGTTCTTTTTGTTCGGGTAAAGTCAGAGCCGGCTACTGGCTTTATAATAAAAAAAAAATAAATTTCTTATCCACAATTTTAAAAGCGAGCAACTCAAATCTCGTAAATAAAGTTGCGTAAAAAGAAATTTGTTTTAAATTGCATTAATAATGAAAATTTGTATTTTATCTCAAAAATACTAGTGTATTGTCGTTCAAAAAGGCAATACGTTTATAGAATTCATGAAATTTTCAAAATAAGCATTAAATCTTTTTTTTATTACATTAGTGTCCAAATGCACTTCCATTTGTCGATATTTTTGGCATTTGAAAACACCACTCTTGCGGACGCCAATTGCTTCGCAATAACAAAAAAAAAATTACGGGCTCCATTGAATTAAATCACAGACGCCGAGCTCTTACTCAATTTATTTCCTCAACATTTCACTTTCGTCGCTTGCATTTTATTTTTAAAATTCCTCTTTTTATTTATCACGAGCGCCCCGCATAACGGGTTCGAGACGCGGCGACGATGAACAAGGGAGAGCTAGAAAATTTAATTATGAGAAGGCCCATGGAGCTTCTCGTGGAATGAATGCGGCTTTTGCGGCGAGGATATCGGCAAATTAATTTATGTTTATGACGGGCTCCATGAATGAAATCGACGGTTTAATTTTGTTTTGCTTATAGTTAAGTAATTTGCAATTTTATATCTTAATTTTGCATGTGCACAATAAAAAGAACCGTTTTATTTTTACAGCATCCGCGTCACGAGAGCGCTACAATGACGATGCTGGTGCGATACTCTATATATATGACGATAGCACTAAAACTTTTTAAATTGGCAAGAAACTTGTAAAGTACGAGTAAAAGAGTGTTTCGCGGGAACTTTTACCGGTATGAGATTTTGTTCAGCTTGCCCAATTTTTCTCAGAAAATTAATTTCATTAATAGACATTATTAAATACCTTATAATAACTTTTAGTGACCGAACGCAAATCCACATTATAAAAACTCTAATGAATATTTCCACTCCCTAAATTGTTTGTACTTTGTGAGTAAACGAGAAAAGACATTATTTCAATGCCTTACAATTTTTCCTTCTATTATATTAAAAACTTCCGGCATATAGTTATTTTGAAAGATTGAACGATAGTTGATTTGATAAGAACAATAGTTGATTATTACCGTTATAGATTTTAGTAATCTATCCAGTTTACTACTTTTAAATGGTTTAACCCATTAGTTAAATTTGGTCAATGTTTCCAAGTAAAATAATCCGTACTTTCGCGCTAGTATTCTTATGTATATCGACTCTGTGGTAAAGCAAGTATCTTCCAATATGGCGATGAATGTGACTAAACATTGTAATTTGAATCTAACCAATTCACCTTATGGGCTCGGGAGCATGGCTTTCTGACCAGTACTAATAAATCACAAGCTCTTATTAGACATAAGTTAGACATTTACTTATATTTATTTAGTTAAGTAGTCTTAAGTGATAATTTAAGTAGTGTTTAATAATTAGTTATACGTTAGATATTTGCTCAGTTTCAATTAGTTACAACATAAAGCCATGTACAAGATGATTTACCGCACGCCTTATTTTGCCTTGAATAGCAAGCAATAAAACTGATATTTTGTGGAAATTTAGTTGTTTTTAAGTATTTTACATTAGTATTCGGCTTACGACAATGACAAATTTAAATGTAATTATGAATGAAATAATGTAATAATGTGCTTTAATAGAAATTAATTATTTATCCATAACAAAGGCCCAAATTAAAGAAAAATATTATAAAATATTTTCGTCTTATATTTTTGAGAGGAATCCAAAACAAAACTTCTTTTTATACAAATTAACTAACACTTTGTAAAGTTACTTACCACATATTCTAGATCGTCGCCGTATACGCACTCCCACAAAGTACCAATATATCACAGCCGATTCTGTTTTGCTGAAAATCTGTGAGAATAAGAGATGCTTCAAGAATGAAGGATATATTCAATGCAGTTGATGTTTTGGGATCACGTGGTACAAAGAAAAGATTACTTTTGTGATTAAATTCCGACTTTTCTCGATAAAATCAACACGACCCGTTCCAACTTCGTTATCCTGTTTTAAACTTGATGATATTTATTCGTACTGATGTTAAGATAACGATAAAATTAGAATTGCGTGCTCAATAAACATGTTAAAGAAGTATAGAAATCGCATATGGGTATTCCACTCATAACACTTAAACTTGTTATGGTATATGTGGGTTGCATTTCTATCAAAATATTCACAAACATTTATATAATTTTTCACCATCACTAGACATTGCCAAGTATATCTTTTACAGATACAAAAATGTTATAAATTTATCAAGAATAATTTTATTGCTCATAAATTTTGAACTATCACATTAAATATGTAAGTAAATATGTAATTAAATACGTATTCTCTTTACTTCCGTCAAATCGATGAAAGAGTTGTATTAGTATCCTGTAGGAGGTCAATGAAATTAAGGGAAGAAAAGTGTCTTCAGAGGAAATGTTAATTTATAAACAGGAAATACATAAACATGTTATTGTTTAAAAGTAGTAGAGCAATTTCGGAGATTTGGCCAGAAAACCGTTTTTTTTTGTTATAAATGTCAGCGGCAGACCATGCTTTTGGTGATGTTGCCATCAACAGGTTTTAAATTAATTATATTTATATTTATATTTACTATCAATATTATCATTATATATCAGCCTATACGACAATATCTTGGATGTAACCCAGATAAAATAAATTGGAACATCTTTTGTAACTCATACCGAGATTTTTTTAAAATTTTTGGGTGGCTAAAAATACGCTTTTGAATTCATCTTGTGTAACTCATCCCGCAATTTTTTTTACTTTTGGGTGGATAAAAATACGCTTTTGAATTTTATAACAGAACGAAGTAAAAGCCAGCTCGTATAACCGTGAATAATTTCATAGGATAAATTATTGATATAGCACGGTTCCAATAATATTCCGACTTTTAAACTTAAGACCACGGTAATAATTGTATTTAAACATAAGCGGTTATTTAGTTAAAAGTTATTTCCTATTTTTTTATTAAATGGTCATTTTTTTGCTTAACTTCTCAATGAATGTACATTTATTTAATAATAGACGAATTAGAAAAACCGTCAGTTTACAAAGCGACTGGACATTTTGCTCCTTTCTAAAGAAGCTAAATGTCATCAGCCGGTAAACAAAACAGCTGAATTAAAATACTCAGGACTGTAATGACGGTTTTTGTTTTATAATGCAGTAAAACAAACTAACTGTTGTTTTATAACACGGTGTAAAACCAGAGATTAGATTATTTCTACATATTTATTCGGTGGAACAAAATAACAATTATGGTAATGTGTGTCGAAATTATTCAGGTAAAAATTAATGATTCTAATAAATATAAATAATTAATCGTATGTATAATTAATAAATATAATTAATTTCATGTAATTCATAAATTTATTACTGTAAGTAACAGTGTTAATTTTAAAGACAAATTTCATAAGAAAATTATGGGAATCCTATGAAAAATCCTATGACTCATCAGAAACTTGTTATGATTTAAAAAAATTGTCTTCTTTATTTCAAAGTACATGCAATAAATTTAAGGAAACACTCTTTTCTGACGTAAGTATATATTTATCAATAAATTAATTTTTTTAAATACTTCTTTGTGTCATGGCCAACTCACAGTTCATTTTTTAATAAAGCAGCTGATGTACAATCATTTTCCCTATTGTGTCATTTCATAATGCGTCCAAATTGTCAAACATGACTCATTAATTACTCGACTAAATATTATTTAGC
Organism: Druceiella hillmani; assembly: GCA_039881145.1. Taxonomy (NCBI): domain Eukaryota; kingdom Metazoa; phylum Arthropoda; class Insecta; order Lepidoptera; family Hepialidae; genus Druceiella; species Druceiella hillmani. Next base: position 8,271,441 of record JAYKKI010000055.1, read on the forward strand.
CTCTTTAGAAGTCGGTGATATTCCTTATGACACTCAGATATCTTATAAGTAGTGGACTTTACAAATCGGGTACGGCATGTATATAGCTTATGAAAATGATATGATACACATTGTATTAGATTATTTCATTTTCCTTGCTTCACTTCTTCACTGGAGAATAATTTTATGGCATCTGACGTGCCACTTAAAACATTTAAATTCAGTTACGTCACCATATTCAGTTTCGTTACCATGCTAGGTATTATGTTACATCAGGGTATCCACTTTAATTTAAATAAAGATCAACGAAAAAGTGCTTTATTACAAATGGCAATTAAATTTGAAACGTTATTTACGTTTGTTTTTTTTACTTGTTTCACAGATTAATTTTTTTTTTAAATTTACTGTTTGTATATTGAGTATATTAAGTGTTAGTTCATTCCTAGTTCATTCAATCATTTCTCAGCTGAACACTTATTATATATATTAAGTATTTAGCTGAGAGCTGATTTCCTTGGAAAAGAATAAGCCGCCAATAGCCTTTGTTACAATTAAACTATACATTTTCCTGCGATTAAGCAAAATGCATTTGTTTTCCTTGTCGTTTCATGAAATAAATAGAAAGGTACGTAACCCGCCATGAAAGTATTATATAACCAATAAACTTGTAAATATTTGCCTTTTTTGTGGCAAAATAAATGCATTGTGCAATAGTTGAATATATACAAGGCAGTCAGGGCCATTATTTTATACATTGATATCTTGAGATATTCAATTCCATCTCTAGTAACTAACTTTATCAAAATAGCTAAATTAATAATTAAGACGTGATTATTTTATGACCACCTTCAATATGCAAATACTTTTCTATTTACTTTTAATCGTGTTTGTATATTTATTACGATAAAACCTTTATTGCATTTTTTATTTATAATGGCATTACGAGACTCAGGTTTTTATTTAAATTTAGGTTTTACTTCTAATGGATGTATAAATTTCATGATTTATTAACATGATATACACTTAAATCACATTTAAAAGAAAACAACTTTTTTTTTCATATTACCACTGATGCGAAAAATGTAGTAATCGTTACATTGATGACAAAAATTGGTAACAAAAAATTAGGCATTTAATTGAGACCAATCAAAGAATCTCAGAAAAGACAATCAAATCTTTTCACAATATATCAACCACAGTATTTTGACAAGCTATATTTATAACATGGCAAACAAACAATTTTTCTATAGACCTTTACGTTTTGTCATAAACATTTACTTATCTATTTTGCCATTGGCCAGCCCCACTACTGCTTAGCCATTACCCATTTAACTATGAAAGTTCGTAAAACTTTCGCGCCGACTATAACTCCCTTACATAAAGGACGGGCGAGCCAACTGCCGACTTGATTTAGCCGTAAAATCTGATCACAAATGGTGAAAATATCTATAACCAATTTAGAGGCACCGAATGGTGGTTGTAAAATTTTAAGCCTTCACATTCGAGACAGAAGCGATGGTTCACTTTATCGTCAAGAAGGGTTTCTTTTATACGCAGATACTAAAGAAAAATATCTGCCTGCGAATAAAAGTTGATTGAGTAGTTACATTTAGCACATCGTATAATGAGAAGTGGCGGTGGCCATAACTTGTTTAGCATTTATCCCTATTCATTGTATATACGTTTTATTATTTAATATATATATATATATATATATATATATATATATATATATATATATATATATATATATATATATTATATTCACTGTAGATATCTCTTATTCACTATAGGTATATATTATCCTTACGTTATTGTAATAACTTGACTTTTAATTATTGATGGATGCCTTATCCTAAGAATATTAAGAATAATCCAATAATGTTTGTAACAATATTAAATCGTAAAAACATTATAAATTTGAAACTGTATGTCGGTTTGTTTGTTTACCAAAAATATTCTAACGGCTGAAAGGATTTTCTTCAAATTGAATACAAATAAAGCTAAGTCCGGAATAATTTAGAAGCTTCATTTACTCTCGAAAATACTGTGTTTGCGGGAGTATATTCCAAATCCTAACAGACGACTGTATGTTTACAAAGTTATAATAATGGAATATATCTTTTATCTTCTAGTTAAAATTTAAAAGATTGCAAAATAAATACATGAAATTATTAGGTGAATGATTATGTTTAATGATTTGATTATGTTTCAATGACATCTTCCAAATTTACATTCAATTGATAATTTGTTATTAGAATAAAAAATGTGCACGAAGTTTTCAAAATATTTTTGCTTGAATTTTTTTTTAACATCAATGATACTAGATAGCGCTGGTTGTACTTATGTGTCCGCATAATTTTGTCATAGGTATATATAAATCACACATTTCAAAGCGCCGTTTTATAACTTACCCTTAAGTTATTTGCTATTTACTTTATTTTTATTTATTTAAAATTTTTAGTTATGCAGCTTCTGTTTTGCTTCTTTTAATTTCCATTTATAAAAGGATTCAATCCAGTGGAATGAGGAAATGAAAACTATACCCAAAAATAGAAAGAGCTCTTCAAATAATGGCAATAAAGTCAACTTAATGTCGACATAATAGATTTAAAATCGAAAAAAAAATAAACCAAGTGTAGAAATAGCGATGATGACAGCACAGGATTCATTCCAACAATATCTATGAAACGCAAAAAAGAACAGAAAATTTTCAAAATATCCTCAATTTTCAAAATATCTATATAAAAGTTAAGAAAGAACCGAAATAAGAATATATAATTAAACAAATATATTAAATATTTAAATATTAAACTACTAACATTCCGTAGCAATGAGAAATTCTCACAATTAATGAGGGATTTCTATCTTAGCTATTACCTCAAATGAAGTTAAGAAACGATTTAAAAAAAAATAAAAAGCGATCGATCCAGATGTGATACCAATAGAATTCTGGAATAAATTTATGACATATTAATTGAGCAAAAGAAGCAGCATCCTACTTCTGTTCTATAAAAATAAAGGAAGTAAATGAGAATAATATTAATTATAACCACAGAAGAATTAAATTATCTACCACATCCTTTAAATAATGGAAATAGTCCGTACAAAACGATTTAGGAAATTTAGTTTTATTATTCCCAATGAAGGTCCCAACCAAATTGGCATCATCGATGGAATACACACGATAAAGATTAAGTATCTGATAAAGGTATCAATAGCTTGAAAAACTTCCACTGTTACCAAGCAAGTGATAAGGCTAGGACTAAGAGAGTAGTTGGTCCCATATATCGACAATGACCTTACAGAAGATCTTTACTCTGGCATGAGACAAATGTTTTCAGCCCAGCAGGAACAAGCAGTCACTGAAACCAATATAATCTATGAGAAATCAGTATTAAATGTCGATATTTCAATTTTATAATGAACTATGTTTCAAAGGATGTACAATATCCTCCGCAATGGACTTTGATATATGCCGATGATATAGTTCTTGTAGCAAAGAGGACTCATAATTAACAGAAATAGCACCAAATATATACTTTATAACTTCTCTGGCCCTACGTGTAACTATACATCAACGAATGGAGGAACTCACCTGAAAAGTGTAATCAAGTTCAAATATCTCGTGACTACTATAGCACCTACAGCCAGCATTTCAGAAGATGTAGAGAATAGAATCACCACGGCTTGGCTCAAATTACGTCTCATGATAGGCATCGTGACCCCCAAAGTATTACTTCGAATGCCAATAGAGACTAAAGGTAAAATGTATAAACAATAACATAGACCACCCCTTCTGTATAGCTCTAGCATTTAGAGTCCATGAGAAAAATAGACGAACAAAAACTACATACCACAAAGATGAAAATACTACGCTGACCTCTTGCAGAAAAAGAACATTTTTCTTTGTTTTTTGAAAAAAAATTTTTAAAAATAAAGTCAATATTTTTAGAATAATAATGCCACGAACTTTCTACTTTTCCTTATAAATTAAAAAAAATTCCGGTGCCATTACTCTAACCATTTACGAAAAATATTTTAAATGGAAATGCAAGATTATTATTTTTTCTCCAATAAAAGTACCAATTTTCTTTACAGTAACAATCATTTTCGAGATATTAACAAAACGTCATTTAACAAGATGGCTGCTAACCCACATCCCGCCATATCGCACCATCTTGATTTTCACAAACAATTGGCCTACGAATAAATTCCTATCAAAATAGCACTACAGACATTTTTAGTATAGCCGTAATCAAATTACCAATAATGTAATATAAAAATATTACGTGGATGTTTTCCTTAGAAATGTTTGTTTCTAAATGAAATCGCACCTGTACTCACTGCTTGAAGTACTAATCAGAATCTATTTAATTACCAATGAGATATTCAAACATATGCCTTCTGCACTGAGGCATAATAGCCTATGGTACGCTGCAATTTAAATTTAGAAGTTTAGTTTGCATTATTCGATTGATCTGATAATGTGCTAAACCTGTAGATAGAAACTTATAAATATAGTCAATATATACAATTGGAGTTTGTGAAAAAAAAATTATATAATGAACGAGACGTCGAATTTGAGCCATTTGACTGGTAAAGAATTTTCATGTTTTATAACTCTTAAAATAAAACTAAGTTGATTCTTATTTTTAGATAATTAAATGTATGAAAAAAATGTAAAACATGCTATGGAAGTGAAAAAAGATTGAATCACGTTTTTAATGCCGAGTCAGGTAAAAGTGTAAATTAGGAGAAAATAATCTATTGTTTCTTTATGGACCTTAAGAAGAAATTCGATTACCAGGGTCATCACCATACAATTTTTCGAATGAGAACGGATTATATATTAAGAATTTTCTCAGGATAACCACGTTAGAAAAAAAGCTAAAACCAAGCATTATCATTGCTTGCTTTTTGCTTTGCTATCTATAAAATAACAATGTAAAAACATAAGAACAAGATATAAAAAACTTCTGGAGCCATTGCTGAAAACATATGCGAATTTCAAACAAGTCACTATATATGTCAATATATATAAAGTGGTAAGTTTTGAACATATGTTTTCAGCATACATACATATAACCGTAATATAATCGCTATCTTGTAGTAATAGTAGCGATTGAACACGATCCTTTTTCATCGGGAAGAGTGCCTAATGAGTTAAATAAATATTGGCATTCTGATTAATATATCAAAGCTGAAAATTGTGGTTACCATGCCACAATTTTCCATGGAATTACGTATCATGTATCCAACTACTACGAGCAATATTTTTTTAAAACTTTGAGGTGTTTACTGCTTGAATTTAATATAATGGAATCATTTACACGAATATTATAACACTTCATTTTTACTAAATAAGTTATTAGCGACTTCATTAATTATAACTTTATTGATGTTTGATTACCTTTATATATTATACTATAGAGAGTAAGTGGATTCATATACTCATCACCAGAATTCATATTGTCTTTGTATTTCAAGAGCAAAGAAAACAGCTAGCACCCAAAATCACAGGACCGTATCAAATTTCCTTTTTCTGTAAATCATACCTATGTATAACCATAATCGACTGTCGATAGGTATAAATATGTTTGACAATTCTATTTAATTTCCTAAACTTTTTAGTATTGCGTAGTTTCGCACCGTTTGCGCTCATTGTTTCGTAAACAAGTCATCATTCGTGCATCAATTAGGTTATGATATCATTTTTATCACTTAAAAAAGGCCACAAAAATAATGATTTTTTTTCAAAGTAGTCTAAAATAAAACACTTATCTTTACTGTATTTTTCCCATCAAAATTTAATAAAAGCAAGTGTGAACGTAGAACTAATAACGATGTATAGTTTTTCCGCCAAGTTTGGAAACTATTTGCCAAAAAATTAAATAACTAAAATCATTAAACCACTGATTCATTGAAAACGGTTCTCTTCCGTCTATCTGTATATTGGATTCAGAAAAACAAAATAAATATACATGTTTGACATACACTGACTGACGGCAAAAAAAATAATAAAGTTTGTTCTTGGTAATTCTTTTTTTGTTACATTTCTCTTTATACGCTCCAGTATAAGTTGACTTTCTCGTAATGAAAATAAAAAATGGGCTAAAATTTATCTTTTATACGTTAATTCTTTTCTAATGGTAAAAGTTGGAAGTGGAACTATATTTTTACTCAGCCCATCTTATCTTAATTATATACATTATTAAATAAAACTATAACATGTGCACTGTAATATCAGCACTATCATAGAAGTAGTCTTCTTCATTCTAATACGGTTATAACAGTGGAATTGTAGTCCGAAATTCTTGTAGAAAGCATTCACACTCGCTGCAACAGAACTTGTTTTTCTTATTTTATACATTGTGGTTGGCCGTAAAAGATTGTTCGTTTGGCAATAAGTTCACCAGTATATGTATGCAACAAAGTTTCATAGATAAATAAATACAAACAAATGTTAACGAAGGTATTAGGATTACGAGCTACGACATTTAAATTCAATCACTAACACTCTCATACTAAGAACTGTGTGCGCAGGTTTAAATACTGTCAAATAGAAAACATCGAGGCTATCATAGAGATACAAATTATTGTTATCCCAATCAAAATATTTTTTAAAATCAGACATTATTTCTCGCGAAAAATTTGGTTACATTAGTCAAAAATATGTGTAAATGAAGTCGCGGGCAACAAGTGGTTGTATATAATATTATGATTATATTGTCCGAAGGCTGTGCCTATTTTTCAATGAAAACAATTTTAAAATTTCGTGAACCCATTTGAATAAAATCACGAAGGCACGTTGACTCACCTTGACTGGGCAACGCACGTCGACTCGGTTAATTTTTTACTAAATTTTTTCTAAATCTCAACATATTTAATCTTTCTTCTTTGTCACAGCGAGCTTTTTCCTTTTTGAACAAAGTTGAACTGGTATGAAGGACGTGAAATTTATATTAACATAAACAGTTTGGAAGCATGAAGTTAAACTCTCTTAAAAGTATTATCAGTGTAAATCAAACGTGTCATTTACTCTCAGCTGTAGCGTGTTTCAACTTTGTAAATGCAAATTTTTTTTGGAAATAATCGTTTTATATTTTCATAGTCGTTTTATAAAAAATACGAGTTTACGAAACAATACATCCCATTTTTGTAAATTGTGATTATACACGTAACAAAAGAAATAATACAAAAAAATGTCTATAATTATTTAGTCTTCTTTTTTCTTTTGTGTCATTTTGCTATTTATATATTTTAAGTTTCTAATTTGTTATTTATATATCAATAAAAACTCCTTTAACTAAAATGTAAAATTCTTTCTATGTAAAACTTTATTACGTTTAAATTTGATAATTTCAATCTTAAAGTTGTGACACAAACGCACATCAATAAAATTTTTACTTAAGGATGATAAGCTGTTTTTTATAATTAAATATATACAATGTTGTAACAGAGAGACATTTAAGTATAACAATTTAGAATTATTAGGTAACATATCCTACACTTCTTTATAAATTGCAAACTACACACGGATTCAGTCGCACGTAAGTGTTGATCAGCACTCAAATCTGGTCATGAAAAAATAATTTCATTACAGCAATTAAATCGAGTCACGTAAGATCGCGCTATGAGCTGGGTCAGTTTCTATTCTGTTATATTGACAACGACTTTACTTGTATCACCCCGTAATTAATTCGGACATTTTCTATGGAATAACACGTGATTGGCATAACGGACATAGAAACACTTTTTTGCGTTACAAGGAGAAGTTTCATTGAGCACTTTAAGAGGTGAAAACAAACTCTATATATCTAGCTAGAATAAATGAAAAAGAAAATTGCGGTGTAGCGCATATACTTAGTATTTTATAGCATTTGTGTGTGTAGTTTTTAGCTTATTATTACTAAATTTATGATGATATTAATCAATTGAACCAATTAAATTTTAACTCTTTAAATTTAAAAGTTATGGTATAGGGGAACAAATATTTCTGAAAAATTTTAACTTAAAACATTACACCAAATCGATAGGCCCTTATTGAATTTCAAAAAAGTTTTCCTTTTCCAGTAGCGGAATAGTTAAGTATTTATGAAGTTATTTATTTCATGAAGGCTCGACACTTTGTTTAATATTCTGTAAATAAATTTATCACCGATTGATTACGTAGAAAGATAGTAAAATATTATTTTACGCGTGATACTGACGTATTATGTGCGCAGTGTAAATGAAGATGACAAAAAGGACACATATAGTACTCGTATGGCTTAAGGTTTACGCTTATTATTATTACTATAATAAGATACTTCGAGTTACGCCTTTCTTCAGCTCTCGCATGTGCTCGTCAGAGTGGGAAATTTCATAACCGCAATTGAAATAGGACACTGCGTAAGTTGATTTATTTTATCTCGTTTCGTATTTATTGCTATTTTTATTATTGACAATATCTTTATTCATCATAACTTTTAGTTACTTATTACAGACTATATACTCTGCAAATAAAACTGGAATTGACAAGCGTGGAGTAGTCGACTGATTGGAGGACACGGGCGTGTAATGCTGTCCATTTTTACGAAGAGTTTCAAGAAAAACTGGACGAAATGAGTTTTGATATTATTTATTAGAAAAACCGAAATTAAACTTTCAATCAGTAATTTATTGGATATTTTTTACTTTATTTTATTTACTCAACTTTGAGAGAATATGTGTGTAAATAAACTGGCTGGAAGAAAACCTTTTTCAGTCTCGTAGTAATTCATCTTAGTACTAAATAACTACGATACATATATTTCTCTTAATACTAAATTCCTATGGCATCTATACATAAATATCGTAGTTCAAATGTTAAAATTTAGAAGTCTTTAAACTTTGCGTACCGCAAACTTTTGTATTCATGTTTACGACTCATATAATATCGAAAGATTAATTATCTTGGCAGAAATATTACAACTAGAAGAATAATTTTTTAAAGAAAACTAAAAACATTTAGTATACAGATATTGGACAATGTCTAAAATTTTTATTTTTGCAATTCGTCGTTCTAACGCTAAGGGTTACCGAGTAATTACGCCTGGGGCAGACGAATGAGAGTAGGCATTGTTGGTCATCGCCTTTGTGGTTGTCATTTTTTAAATCGAATTTTCCTATGCGTATTATAATATATGATATATGTATCAGTTTTACTTACAGTTATAACCAGTAAATAAAGATTTTTATTTATGTAATTAATTGTTTAGTTAAGTATATTTAAAGTCCCTGTAACTCGTTCCTCTCCTCTAATCCGCGTAATACCATAATCCTTCGAGGTCTTGTTCGATCCCGCAATCCCAGATTAATATTTTATTTTATCTAGCCCCATTCAATCATGGCGACGCTTTTGTCATACTTCAGTATTCAGATATGATATGTTATTCGGTTACATGATGTAGACGGTAGTTCATGACGGTCCGTCACCCAGGGATTCCAATCACCTTCCGCCTTACTGAAACCACAAACACCACAATAGTCGGGGTAGGGCTATCGGAAATTGGAGATCATTTCTTCTTGTGTGCGTTCCATCTAAAAGTGTTTATCGCAGTCACCATGCTGCATTTGCGTGTCGATGGCAGAAAAGGATCATCTCGCTATGGTGATAATACTGCCCGTTATGATTTAATATTTTTTGAACCGGTTGCACTAATTGTATTGATAGAGTATTTTGTAAATTTAAGTTTTACCCCACATGTATAGATGTGATTATATTTTTTGAACACAAACTTGCACATATCTCGTAACACAAACTTACACATATTTCGAAAACGTTCTAATTTTGTAAGATGATCCTCAGTAATATCCCCCTTCATTCAAGCAAAGGCAATAAGAGTGTTTAACAGAGGTGGGCTAAATTTCCTGTGACGACTGAACAAGATTTGTGTATCAGATGTATTAGATGGGCAAATCTTAATTCAGAAAGCAATCTTTGGCTACCGATATAATTCAGAAAGCTATCTTTGCCTTACTAAACATATCTATAGTTGGAATAGTCATCTCTCAATACCATGAAATACCGGAATCGTAATGCAATAAACGCACAGAGATCTTAAAAAGCATAAAAACACGCAACTTTTCAACATCTTTGACATATCATGCATTAAGGGATATACTGACTTTTTCAATTTATTATACTAGGCAATATAATGTGTAGAAGGAGGCTCAGCAGGAACAAGACACCCGGCTGAAAGACCTATACTAATAATACAATAAAAAGGCACATTCGCTTTAACGGGCAGCTGCATCCAAAGTTCAAATAGCTATAATAATTTTCATCTGCGGTTAGAAAAATGTACTTCAAGAAGAGAAAATTTTTTTATGAGAATCGGAACGTATCTGACAGTCGGCACTTCATATTATTTAACAAAGATTGTCAACCACTTAAATAATATATAGGTAAACATTTCGTTATTACATTTTTATAAGTGTGCAATCCGGATTCCAAATTAATTCAAAAACTTTGTTGGTAGATTGAAATCTGATTGTTTATTTTAAAGAATAAATTTACTTTGAAGCAAAATATACATATTATGGGCAATCTACTTAATTTCATAAACTTTTAGTACAACAAATATTTATTAAAACTTGTTTTTGAAAAATATTTAATTGTCAAAAATATGGCGAGTATAATTTGGTCATAATGTGTTATCAACACTGTTATTTCTAGTTATTATTTCTTCCCGTTCAAGTAATAGCTTTTACGTTGACGGATCTGTTTTTCTATGTTCAACATTATAATAAAATAAATTCGTTTTGCTCAAGTTAATCGGTATAATTTATTTAATCACAACAGATGTACTGATTATATAAAGTTTCGTAAGAAGATCCGTTAGGCAGAAATATCGGCGTCAAGTTAGATTTTTTGATTACGGCGTGGAATTAACATCAATTCGTTAAAAAAGATACTTCTCCTGGTAATTTAAAAAGGCAAGAGATAGTGTAATTACGACAGATGCTAATGTAAGTAAAAACAAAGTTCTATTCATTCCGAAACTGAAAACAAACCTTTTTCTGTCAATCGCGCTTCGAACAAAGGTTACATCACGGTATACAAAAATAACAATATTTGTGCCAAAACAAAATGGAAGCTCATCTTACATGGACTTTTGATACAAATAGGAGGTGGTCAGTGTTCCAACAGTGAAAAATTACTGGCGTGAAAAATTGGGTTATCAAGAATTTGATTATGTGCGAAAAATACTTACGAAAAATAACATTAATATGAAACAAGCATCTGTTCTTAAATGTGAAAGGTACATCGCTTGTCATTCAATAACAGTTAGGATACGAGTACCAAAACATGTGGATTTTACATAAGAATACGCGTGACGCAATGAAAGAAATGTCAGTTGGGGGATTCAGGTATTTCTTGGTATTGAATGATGACTTCTCCAACTGTATGTATGTTTACTTTATCAAAAATAAACATTAAATCAAGAGCTGCATAAATGATATGATTAATAAGGCTGAAAATATAAATGGAAATAAAGTGGAAGTGTTTAAAAGTGATAATAGATTAGAAATGATAAATAAAGATTCGAATATTGAATATATTTTGCCTTAATTTTGTAGAAATTCATTATTCACAATTAAATGAAACTACGTGATGTAGTATTATTTCTGCTTTCTTTAATTTCTTTACCACGACCTAGGTTTCGTTGTATTATAACATCTTCAGGTGGGATATTAGCAAAGATTCTAATATATATATATCTTTGCTAATATCCCACCTGAAAATGTTGTAAATAATACTACAGAAAGAATACTATTTAGAAATAATACTACATCACGTAGTTCCGTTTAATTGTAAATAAAGATTCCTTAATTATCCCAAAGAACTGTGATATATACCCAAGATCAGAATGAAAAATCTGAAAGAGAAAATAGACAATTGGTAGAAACTGCAAAGACAACGTTGTACGCTAAAAGCTTACCAAAGATGTTGTAGGCAGAAGCCATAAATATTGCACTTTTGTCCTGACTAGAACTGCCAATGGTAAGGATAAGTAGGTAAATTCGCTATATCAAGTATGGACGAAGAAAATTTATAACTTTCATCAGCTAAAACCATTCGAAACACCAGTATCTGTACACATACCGAATGAAAAGTCAGGAAAGTTGAACTGTAAAGACGAAAAGAGATTGATGGTTGGATATGGAAAGGACGTGAAAGGATATCGGATATATTTTTCGCAAAATAACAATGTACATGTAGAAAGATACAGTCTTCTTAGATCAAGACAGAATGAAAAGAGGGAAGCCATAGTTAATCTCGATTTGGAGAATCAGTTGACCAAAAATGAAGTAGAGGCAAATAGGAGTTGTGAACGACATGAAATTTATCTAGTCTTGATAACAGTGTGTCTGAGAGTCATTTGAATCTGGAAGTGACTACGATCCACGTGTTGATTACTCATACAGCGGACGTTAGTTTGACGCGGATGACACCCTAGTGCCACGAGAACCAAGCAGTCGTGTAAGAATGAATTTGAGAAATAGACAATGTGATAAGTGCGGGGTGTAAGAGGGATAGGTAATATAAGTCTCAACTTATCTTACTTATATAGCTCTCTTTCTCTATCTCTGGGGTGTTAGCATTAAAAGATTTGTAAGTGTTGTATATGCTCTTTAATAAATAAATAATATTCCTTGATTTAAGCTTATATTTAATTTATAATTTCATCTGGTTATGGGCTTAGTTCAACAAGGAGCATGAATAAATACATATAAGTTTAAAGAACACAAAAATTGTAATGCGAAAGTTTGCATTTTAAAGGTTACGTTGCATGGGCAAGGAATTATTTGCTTAAATAAAATATCAAGCAAGGCAGGATAGCTTACAGAAAGGAAGCAACCATGGATGTTGCACAGATTGGGTAAGCTGTTTTGGAACTGAACGGCCTCCGGAATGGGAACGTCTACAAATTCCAATCATCCATCCTTTTTCAGGGTCAAAATATCTTCAAAATAGTAGATGGTACTACAGTGAAACCCAAAAATAACGCACAACGTGTTCGTTGGGAAGCGCAGAATGCAAAAGCGCAAACCTTGCTGGTGACCAAAATGACAGAACAAGTAATGATACATATTGTCACATGTAAGACGGCTGCTGTTATGTGGAATAAATTGCTAAGTGTTTGCGAACAAAAGTCGGAAACAAAAATTATATTGTCCAACAAAAATTTGTTCAGTTCAAGGTTGAAGAAGACTTCAACATGTCCGTGTTTCTATTAAAAATACAAGAGATGCAAAATAACTTAAAAATCTGGGAGAAAATATATCTGATAAACTTGTTATTACGTAAATCCTGATATCTTTGTCGGAAGAGTATAAATATTTCGTCTCAGCATGGGAGTCTGCTCCTGACGAAAAACAAACTTATGACAATTTAGTTACTAGATTGTTGATAGAGGAGGAAAGGATTAAGGGCAAGGGCGCGAGTTCACAATCGTCTGCAGAATTTGTAGCAAGTAAAAGATAAACAAGAAAAAAGTGAGGTGCTTTAAGTGCAACAAACTTGGAGATTATCTAAGGGGGTGTTGATATAATAATATGGATAACTTTCGTAATTATACGGACAAGGATAATCGGCCAGACTTAAAATGTTACTATTTTTGATAAGTCGGGGCATATAAAAAGTCAGTCGTTATAAGAAAAGCAAAGAATTTTCTTGAAAAAGTTTTCGTGGTTAACAGTATGTTCGAAGAACTTTTTCATAAAACAAAATGGTTGGTGGACTCGGGCGCTAGTAATCACACGTGTCATGCGTACAAACTATTTACTTCATATTCCGAAGTTAAAAATAGGTCGGTAATAGTAGGAAACGGAATAGAGATTAGTGTCAAAGGGTGCGGCCAGGTGGCGGTCGAAGTTTGGAATGGTAGCGAATGGATTGTCACAACTCTAGACAATGCATTCTATGTTCCCGAGTTGAAAACACACTTGTTTTTGTAAATTGTGCTACGAGAAAAGGTTGTGTTTTGGTGACAGCCGATATTATTCGCAAGTTTTATAAAGAAAATAAAGTGATGGCTGTTGCTAAGCGATTTAGAAGCATGTACTATTTTAATTTTTGCTATTTGATTGCTGGCTGGTTACGCCAGCAATCAAATAGCAAAAATTAAACTAGTAGTGTTGCTGACGTCAAGTGGTCAGACTTGCATGAATGGCAAGCAAAGTTGGCGCATCAGTACATTGTCTACTTCAATGATGTGTTGCAGAAAAATAGTACTGAGGTCAACAAAACTCAGTTGGATAGTTTGCCGACGTGTGAAGGCTGCCGGAAAGGAAAAATTCCTCGCCTACTCTATCACGTCAGTGAAAATTTCAGTTCAAAGATCTGTGATATAATTCACGCGGATATATTTGGACCGATGGACGAGTATTCTATAGGGGGCTTAAAATACTTTGTCGTGTTCAAGGATGATTTTACAAAATACAGAAAGGTTTTCTTTGTTAAAACAAAGGACAAAATAAAGAAGTGCATTAAAAATCTTATTGCTCAAGTGGAAAATGAAACGGATAAGAAAATTAAAACCTTTCGAAGTGATAACGGCACGGAATTTATTAATAATAAAATTAGAGAATTATTTGAATCTAAAGGTACAGGTTATCAAACAGCAGTGACCTTTACACCGGAACAAAATGGAAAGGCCAACAAGAAATGAGAGTTTTAGAAGAAGCAGCCAGAACATTGTTGTATGGAAAAATTTGCCGATTCGGCTGTGGGCAGAAGCAACCAATACAACTGCACATATACTAAATAGGACTGAGACGAGTTCTTTTGATGGAAAGCCTCCATATGAATTGTGGTCGAATAAATATTATGATATTTATAGTCTCAGAGTATTTGGTGCTGCTGTGTATGTCCATATTCCCAAAAAAAGCGACATAAGTGGGCTGCGAAGGATGAAAAGGGTATCATGGGGGGCTATAGTGAGACAACAAAAGGATATAGAGTACGTTTGCTACACAGAAATGAAGTGGAGACAAAAAGAGGCGTAGTTTTTCCGAAGGAGAACGTATTTCATACGATTGAAGCGACTGTACAAAGTGAGGTGAATCTTGAGAATGATGATGGAATCCAAGTACAAAATCAGAGAAACCAAGAATGGCTTGAGTGCTCCTTTACAAGTCAATAATGATCAAAATGATCCTGACTACGATTCCAGCTGGACTGTGGAAGTCGGCACGAACTCAGCAACAGTGAACTGTGTTAAATTGGAGATAGAAAAAGTCCACAAAGCAAGCATGTAAGAAAGCAGACAACATTATATAAATGTAACAGTGTGTTGGTAGAGAACTGGAAACATAAAGCAAATGATGAAGCCATGTGGAATCCAGATGATTGTAAGTGAAATGAGGCTGTACAAAATGGACTACAGACACTGAAGAACAACAATGCATGGAGTGTTTCCGATTCACCAGGTAATGAAAATATAATTAGATGCAAATGGGTATTTAAAATAAAACAGACTAATAGCGTTAAGGCAAGATTGATTGCTAGGGGCTTTGAACAAAATTATTTTTTATGTCATAATGAAATTTATGCACCAGTGGCAAAATCAGCAATTTTCAGATTGTTCTTAGCGATAGCATCCAAACTTAACTTACTACCTATTTATCAAATGAATGTTACAGGAGCGTTTCCATATAGTGAAATTAGTAAAATGTGTACATTTATTTGCCAAATGGTGGCCATAAGAATGGCAAAAATGTAAAACTTAATAAAGGTTTGTATGGATTTGAGAGTCCTCAAAATACTGGAACGCACAATTCAATTCTACAATACTGGAGGAAAGCTTAAAAAAAAAAACAAACAAACTTAAAGGTTTAGTGTGATTGATGCTTATATACTAAATGTACTGGTAATGACAAAATGTATATTCTAATCTACATAGAGAAACAGTAAAAACTGTTTGATATAACGAAATTTTAAACGAAGGATTTGGGCTTGATGACTGATTTTGTGGGAATAAATGTAAAAGAAAACTAAGAAAATCATGTCATAGAAATAAGTCAAAAAAATGTCTGGAAAATGTATTAAAAAATTTTAATAGATGTGACTGCAAACCTATTAAAACTCCCATGGACCAGAATTTCAATACCAATGAACTAGAAAATAATAAATATAAAGGTAATACAGAATATCTCTGTAGACAGATCATTGGGTGTTTGATGTACAGCTTCCAGAACACGACCGGATATTTGTGTCGGAGTACCAATATCAAGTAGATATCAAGATATTGCCAATTATATGTTATTAGCACCTTTAAAACGAGTTCTATGATACATCAAACACACTTTAGAGTGTGAATTGATTTATAAATGGAATAAGAACAACTTAATTGGTTTTTGTGATTTTAACTGGGGCGGGAGTGACCTTAAAGAAAGAGAATCCATCAAAAATTGATGTGTTGTTAAAATTTGTAAACATGTGTGGAATTCAAGTTATAAAGTAAGATGTTGCTGTGTAATTTTCACTTTTAATGAATGAGCAGTCTTTTAAGTGGTTTACCAATTGAGTCTAATAATAATAATGAAGGTGTATATATTTTAATTATTAGTGTTATAGTTATTACATTGACGGGGGAGGGTTGAGAAATAAGTTGAATATGTTTCAATAAGTATGCTAGCTAGTGTTGGCTGATTCAATTGTTAAATGAACTTGGTTTCCAAAATGTATGCTCCGTAACAATTTATTGTGGCAATCAGTCTACCATGTCTGTGGCAAGAATTGATCTGAATGATAGGCATTTGAATCATATAAATATCCGTTCCCATTTCATAAAAGATTTGATTAAGAATAATAAGATGTATTTAAAATATATTAAAACTAGTGAGCAACCAGAACATATGTTTACAAAGTCCTTAAACATAAAGAAAATTACGAGGAATTTAAAAAACTGTGCTGTAGGTATTATAGAAAACTAATGTTTTTTAACAAATTTAAAATAATAAGGGTGAATGGTAGCTTATTGTAGATATATTTAAGTCATTCCTTTGTCTATTGAATTTAGATATATAATTGCAATTGAGGTTTTTAAAATATGGCAATGTAATTTCGTCATAATGCTTATAATACTGTTATATTCTAGTTATTGTTTCTTCGTGTTAAAGTAGTATATGTCACCTTAATGGATCTATTTTTCTGTGTTCACATATAATAATAAAATAAACCTGTTTGGTTAAGACAATAAAGTATATTTAATAACAAAAATAATAAAGACATATTTACGATCTAAATAAAAGGTATCAGGCCAATTCAGAAACGAACAAAAAAATGAAATGATAATGAATTTATTTTCTAATTCGTGTAAAGTAGTCTGTTTATTTTGCAAATCCTTATTGTTATTTTCTATATACCAATTAATACACATTCAAGTATAACTTAAACATTTTAACTGAAGATTTCACAGTATTAAACGTTTAATTTTAATTAAAAATCACGGTTATAGAAATACTAATAATATTTAATTAAGTAATTTTCATTCAATTTTGAAGTTTTAATAATTTCCTTTAGAATATATAATAAACTTTATCCTTTATATAGTTAAAATACATGGCTCCCCTACTTTGCTCTTAGTTCTTTACAAATTTCGACGTGCAGACGTACAGATTCAGTTAAATTTAAATCAATATCAGCCCAGAAAAAGCCAAGGTATATGAGCTAGGGGCCATCATTCATATTAAAAATATATTTCATTAGCTTAGTTCAAGAAACTTTACTACTCGACTTTTCTAAAATATTTTAACATTTTGTCAAAAGAAAATTACATTCAAAGTCGCGTCGCTTTTTGATTGAAAAAGAACATCCAATGATGAAATATTAACGAGGCCCTTGTGGTATGAAAAATTAATTCTCGTGATCCTTGTACCAATATGTCGAATATGTAGTTTTAATTTTTTATCTATGTAATTCACGGCGTTATAAAATTTCTCATCACGCTCGCTTGTGTCGGATATAAGCTAAATAAATAAAAAATATATAATTTCATCGTAATGTTGGAAAAGAGAACATCAAATACTCACATACTTATGATCATCCATTGGAAGATGAATACTTACTTACTCATGATTCCCTAGTGTACTATACTAATATTTAAGTGCATGGATACTTTATACGGTTGCAGTTATATTAACATACATACTCCAGTTTGAGTTCAAAATTGTTTGGTACACTGAATCATCTGTATAAGTAATATTCACAACTTTATTAGATTCTATATATATCCATGTATACGTAGTGTAACTAAGACTATGTCTATTATTCGCACAAGTATTTTTGTGCATCATATTCTGCATATTTGAAGCGTGGTTTTTAATGCAATTCACAAATTATACAGTAATTTTTTAAGTAAAACCTGATGTGATTGAAATATCAAAGCCAAATTTAATGCAACGTTTTGTTTTAACTTTTGAATGGAACGAAACTATCGCAAGAAGGACGGAATATAGGTACTTAGCCAACAACCGAGAGAGATAAATGAAAACGATGGAATAAGACAAGAAGTTTACGCATGCTCAAAAACAAACAAAAATGGCGGTTACTGCTGCTATCAGCTGTTTTATACCTTATGTATGTCAAAAGTAAACTGTCAAAATTTTGTCGATTTATTTATATATTTATGACCGCTTTATTACTAAATTTGCATGGATTTCATCCATTCCAAGACTAATAATATATGTGCTTAATTTATCTATAAATCCGCAATGAATTAGTATACCCTCTTTTTCTTCGCTGTGCCCCTTACTATATTACTTACAAATCAAGGGTTAGATCACAAAAGAAGTTTCACTTCTGTCACATGTACTGAATTGCACGCGATTTTTTTTCCTTTCCATTTTCATGAATTTTCTTTTTTTTGGGAAGAATAGGTGATTTCCCATTTTCATCTCCGTTTGAAGCATAGAAAATTTTGTAAATATTTATTAATAGTATTTAAATAGATGTACGATTTGCCAAATTCCTCTATATATTAAAAATATGTGCCAACAGGTGAAATAAATATTATTTCAAAGTTATTATTTACTCACATTTAAATTGTTAACTATTTAATCAGGATTCAAATAATACTTTACTTGCGTAAAAAATTTTATCTTATAACTTAAATGCCTATCTATTTTCAATCTTTAACAAAAAAGAAAAATGAAAATCGGACATCTGTGAGATAAACATCAATATTACACATACACCAAAACAAGACATGACTGTCTCCAGTTTTAGTGTTGCCTCGTAAATAAATTTTACGAGGGCCCTTTAATTAAAGTCGTTGCACCCTGAGCCAATTCATTTCCTCTCCATTCAAATATTTCCATTTGCTTTTTTATTTTTCCTTTTATTAATGTTTAAGGCATATACTTTAAAAAAATGAATGAAACCGATAACGAACAAGTTACTCCCTTTAATTAAAGAGACATCATTGAGCACCTCTTAGGCCTTAAAAAGAAAAAAAAATTCCTTCTTAGAAAAAAAATTTTAAAAATGTGATGACAATTAGACGCTTTAGGACTTGGGTTATTTTATTCAATAAATTACATCCATGAAAACTCACGAGATTGTTCCAAAGTGAAAGGTGGTGCATTGTCTCTGTTCATCTCTTTCGATGCTCTCTTACTATACATGTTCGTATGACAAAAATGATCAATATGTGTTATAAAATTTTTTTTTAATAAAGCACTCTTTTAGAGATATTAGCATCAAAATAGTATTCGCTCCTGCATCAACAAAATTATATTTAACCAAATATTCCACATTGGAAATCTATGATTACGACACTATTTAACAGTTGATATTATATCAGCTGATAAGCACTATCGAATACTTTCCGTTATGAATGACAGTTACACAATACTTAAATCAGATTATTAACAATTAAATGAAACTACGTGATGTAGTATTATTTCAACTTTTTTTTTAATTCTTTACCACGAGCTAGGTTACGCTAGGTTACGCACGGTTAGGCACGTTGTATTACAACATCAACGGCCCACCTGCAGATGTTGTAACACAACGAAACCTAGGTTGTGGTTAAGAATTTAAATAAAGTAGAAATAATACTACATCACATAGTTTTATTTAATTGCGAATTATGAATTTCTACAAAATTAACGCCAAATATATTCAAAATCATGAACATATATCATGAACAGTCTGTAAAGAACGATTCGTATTTATATTTCTGTAGTAATTAAGATATCCGAGTATATAATTCAAAAAGTTCAAAGTGAATACATTTGCAATTTTCTAGTCTTGCCAACTAAAGGGTATGTTAACCCTTACTATATGTTAACCCTTAAAGGGTATGTTGACTTACGGGTCATGACTCTCTAATCGCTTATCATTAGTAATTTTAAATTATTTACTTATTTACACGCTTTAGTGTACACAATTGATACACACGGCAGACTTATTGGTTCTTACATCCAACCAGAATGAAATCATGCTAACGCTTATAGCATTACTCGTATATTCGGGGACGTAATAAGTAACTCGATATTCGATGTAGCTTATTGAATTTCAAATATAATGGGTAACATTTTACACTAGATACACATAATCGAAGAAGCAATGTGAAAGATTAAAAACAGACGCACGTAATGTTAGTTTGGAGCCAATAAATGACACTGCGATTTATTCTTACAAAAATGTAGTGGATGTATATCAGGGTCTATGGATATTTACGTACGTACGCATCTACGTACGTACGGGTGTACCTTTGCGAAGACTTATGCAACTTGTATGTACGTATCTATCCAATAGACAGAGGATTTTTTTTTATTTAAAGAATGTTAAATTCCTTACTGTTATAACTCGGACACGCCTACTACTCTTGGTGTTTTTGATTCATTTATGTTCCTGATATAATACGATATTGGTTGATGTAATATTCAGTTGTGACTGTCACCCGTTTTTGTCAGTGTAATTCACACTTCGCCACATTTTCATGAAATTTTTGTTTTAGCGTATTTTTCCCAGATAAATTGTTTGCTTTAAGGTATGAAATCTAAAGAATATATTTGTTTTATGCGTGAATGAGACAAAAGGAAAATAATTAAGAACATAAATTTAACCAAAGATTTTCTATTCCCTGGGAGGTTACTTCTCTCTGAGTATCGTTTTTATGACTGTTACAAATAAAATTAAGTTGAACCATCCTTTACAAATATCTGTGCAAGGTGTCTTGTGTAATTTTCAACACCCATGTCAGTTTTTGGATACTTTGCTTTGACAATTGAATAAAATAACATAGAGCTGTATCGCGTGTTAAGTTAATTCGCCTTTCTGATGTTTCTTATGTATTTTTCTTATACATCAACGGTTTTATTCAATTATCTTTGTCATTTATCTTGAAATTTTTTTTGAGCAAGGGATAATTGCAATAAAAACAAATGGAAGTGAATGACTTATTATTATGAAAGTTTTCATTTACGTAAAAGATTTAAAGGTGCCCGTTTAAATGAATTACTTTTAAATTGCTCTCAATGATAATTAAAGAGCTATTTAGTTTGAGACGTTATTTTTCCTTATGCAAGAAATAGAAAGGATATACTTATTAATCATCCTAATCATAATATTTTTAATTTTCATTAGGTCACAAATGTATTTTGAGTATTATTATCGAGCGTAATATAGAAAATTTCAAAAATTATTTTTTTCAAAAGCCAAGCATCTCTGAATTAGACAGAAATAATACCATTTTAATGTTATAATAAACCCTGACTCTCCACCACCCTGCTTTGCCGGAATTCAGGTACCATATTCCTAAATTCAACCCAAAACCATTTATAACTCAGCTTGAATAAGGTCTTGGTACTAAAAGTGCCCTTAATCTGGATAAAAGAATTTTGTATCTTTTTTAGCCGCATTGCTAGAATAATTAATTTAATTCCATCAGTTTTAAGCCCATCCACCTGGACTGATAGCCCAAATTCTACTAATTGAATTCTAAAATTCTTTATTATATGATTTATATTATTATATGATTTTAAAATAATAATAATAATAACAAAAAATATTTTATATTTTTTTTTCTCGATTGAAAAATCCAAATTTTTTCCTAGTGTGTCATCGTACCAAAGGGTGGCGCCAAGAAGGTCTAAGATCGCAAGCGAGACATTCGACGTCCAATGGCTTTTGCAGGATACGCGTGCAATTAAGTAAAGGACATATAATAACAACGAAAAAATCTATTTAATCTACATCGTTTGCCAATAAACCATATTATATTAATATCTAGTGTATTCTTTACTTATATAAAACCACCTATTTTTCATAAATATACTGAATCCTTTTGCACTTTTCTAAAATTGCAAATGAATTCAGCAAAATAAAAAAATATAAAACTCTTTATATGGTGTAATTATATACCAAAATTATTTGTAGGAATATATATTGAATGCCAAATTAAACTAAGTTATAATAATATCAACCGGAAATGCTTGCAGGATTTTTGAAGAGAGTAAACATTTTATACATTCGCATGCTGCATAAGAAAGTAGTATCTCAACGTATATATTAGGATGTCCAACAACAAAATGAATTCGCTATATGCTATTGACCTATGTGCATCAAACCTTTCTTATATAAAGTCTTCATTTAAAATTCTGTGCTATTTATAAGTAGATTGAAGTAAATAACCTAGGGACTTAGTCCTTTCATTCGCAGCGTTTTGAGGTACGTTTGTTGAACTTTACAAGTTACACGTTAATTAAAATATACTTTCATGATTTGATTAATGTAGTGGATATATGCATGTGTGTAGAAGTCATCGTCTTTATTATTTATTATTATGTCCTGAGAAACTTTAAAGTTTGGTCTGAATTCAGTATTATTTATTAACCTGCTACAAGTACCTGACGGCATGTAAAAGGGTGGACAAATCTGTGACTCTAAAATTTTACTATTTATTTCTTTTTTATTAGTAACTACAACTAACTATGGAAATGAATACTACAAAGTAACCCCGATAGAGGACTCGTAGTCGGAGCGACCAGGTTTTTCTGTCAATTCATGGAATTTGTAGTAAACTTGCTTATTATTTATTATAATGAACCGTAATTTAGTATAAAATTGTAAAGAAAGTGATGTATTTCTTTCCAAAAAAAACAAAATGGAGAAGTCTGCACTATGGAATAATTCTGTATTAACAGTTTGTGTTTAAGTATGGAATCAGATTCGTTATATAAGTGTAATTAATTTCAGATTAAATGAAATTTAAAACAAATAGAAAATAATAATATAATATAACAAATAGAAAACAATAACATAATATAACAATCTTTAAATATCATCATCTGTACTTTATGCAGTCCCGTAGTTTTCGCAGCGAAATTAACAAAAGATAAAATAAAGTATTTTTTCCACCAAAGCGAAGAGAATAAATTTATATAGCAAAAGTGCTCATTTGTTAACGTACTAATAATATTTATTAAATGTCCAAAGGAAATCCATAGGATACTAAAAATGTGTTCTTAATAAAGTAATATTCAATAAATGCATATAAAACATTTCGTTCACACCTCAGAATTATCAGTTGATGATAAGTACGTTTCATTCTTTGTAATTTTTATCTTTTTTAAACTTGAAATGCATTATTTTGAAATACTTACATCATTTATCTAATAAATAGTATATTATTTAAACGTGCAATGATATTATTATCAAACATTGTTTTTATTCCATACCAAAAAAGATCATTAATGTATTTTATCATGATTTCAAATGTATTATAGTGTATTTATAGTTTCAATATTTGCATTTTCATTACTATCCATTTATTTATATCAGTATAATTGTAAATTCTCAGTAATTCAAATATTTTTTTCTATTCCAACTTTCTCAATTATAACAAAACTTTTAGACTTAACAATTTTTTTACATATTTTTAACGTTTAAATGTGCTTGTATGATTTCTGAATTAAACCTGAATATTTCAAAATTTTTTTACGGTACCTATACGATGTTGTGTCATAACTAATGTCCCCTCAATTTCTTTCAACTTCGGCGTGAAATTGCTTTTAATCATGCAGTTTTTAAATATAAATACTTTTTGGCCTTAAGTTTGGTAACAATTTATTTTTCTAACGTGAGACGACGAGGTCTTAGTTTATTTCGTCTGCTTAGAGTGGGCACGAATATCTCGGAGCATTCATTTCCATTTAGAACACTTGTTGATCAATGTGGCATTGCGAGAAACGCCCAATCCTGAATTTTTTTCCGCTCTTTATATTCTTATTAATAATTATTGTTTATGTTGAAGTTTTACTTGCATTTACAAACGTTCATTGCCTCGAGGGCGACCTGTAAGTCATTTACGGGGTTTTTAATAAATAAATATATGAAATTAAAAACCAAGCTTTGTTGCTGATACTTTTACACAGTGGCCTAGAAATTAATACTGATATCGGAAGCTTTTTACAAGTTTAAGTAGCCACCCCCATTATATAAATTCAAAACGATTTTCTGCTCGTCATGACGTAATGATAATTAAGTTTAAATTGCATGATCTGTAGGTTGTGATTGAATTATTCTTTAGTACATTCTTTATTACTTATCCGTTACATATCGATCAATGATTTATTAAAGAGATATTATATAACTAATATGCGATCGATTCTCATTTCCATATTTTGCAGTTGATATTGTTCCGTTGAACCAGCAACACTTCCGTGTATATTGCGCACTGTTATTAAAAATGGAAGTTCTCCGACAATAAAGACTATTGATACTCAAGTTAGGTAATTATATGTTTTAATTAAATAAATATACGTTTTGACAAAAGAATTCTGCGTTTAGAAAATTGGCCGCTAAATATTCTTGTTAACCTTTCTATATAAAGGAAAATGTTCTGGCTTAGAATGAACTTCATAAATATAAGAGTCAACAGAGCGTTCACCTGATCAGAATTGACGTTTATTATTAATGGCAGCTTTGACTTTATCATAAGCGCGTGTTGAGTCGCGAGGTTAACACGACGTTATTAAGTAAATATTATCACACTTCATTCTGACTCTGCGTACGCGTCAGCGAGCTGTTCAAAAGTTTCTAAGATTCTTTGACCTGCCTTAAAAATATGTAACGTTGCCAAATTTAGTTTCATGAGTACATTGGACTTGATTTTTGATTACTTAATACTTCTTTAATTTAAAATGTTGTATTAGTTCTATGTTCATTTAAACGCTTTTGAACATTCGCTTTAATAACATTACATTATTGATTTATTTTTTTTTAATTGAGCTAAAATAAAGATACATCATTTGTATTATAAATATTTCATTATTAGAGTCTCGTACTTTAAAATCCAAAAAATTGAGAATTTTTTTATTGTCAATATTACATTATGACATTGATTTATAAATTTTAAACGGTGTATGAATATTATTCAAATCTATATCTTATATAAAATGAAATCTAAAATAATATTAATTAGCAAAATTTAAAGTAACAAAAAATATGTAACATAAAACTCAAAATTCGAAATATGTAAAAAACCGACCAAATACCTATAGGAACACGTCTAAAGTATTTCTCTAATATTCCGTATATCCCTATGTTGCTAATGTGAGTTACCTGAAACATTATTAATTGCATGTCCTATTCAATTATAAAAATATATGAATATATATTAGTAAATCTGTATCTAAAATAAAATTAAATGTAAAATAAAAGTAATTGGCAAAAGTTACATTAACAAAAAAAATTGTCATTTAAAACTCCAAATTACGATATGTGAAGGTCGGTTTCTTCAAACCAACCAAATACCTATCGAAACACGCATGAAGTAATTCTACTCAAATATTAGTGAACCCGTATTAAACCCGTATGAAAGTAACAAAATATTTTCCGCAAAATACGTGACATCACTCGTAGATTATCTTGACGTTCCTAGAGTATAGTTTGCAATGAAATAAATACTTACTAAAGATGCTACCTAAATGATACCTATCTAGAAATGATACAGAAATCTGACGGGCAGCAGTGATACTTTTGCTACGCATTGTGACCGTTAATCTGCCTGCCCAGCAAGGAGATTATGGGCATCACTTCCAATGATATGCACTTTGGAGAGGCCCATGTCCACCAACAGTTTGAGGCAGGTTGTTGATGTTGATACATTTTTATTAGGATTTCCTAGTAAAAAAAGAGCCCTTAGAAAACTGTCATGTCTGTTCATCCGTTTCATCATGACTTTGCAACAAATTTTTTGACACAACTTTTGCGTGCATGTGCTTTAAATTGAGATCTAAATTAATACTTAATATTGAAATTTGTAAAAAAAAAAGCGTAAACTATTGCAAGGTTCCAAACGGCGACCGGGGCATTTTCGAGTCACTTATGTAGCGTAACACTTTTGTAACGAGGCACTTATGTAGCGTAAAGTTTGAAATACAATATTGCTCTCAATTTCTCTAATTTTTCAAGCGTGCATTTGAGAAATCTGAAAGAATAATTTACTGATTTATATAATTCACTAAAATTTGCATGGAATTTTCAATCAATATTATTTCGGATAACGCATATTAGCAATGTCGAATAGATACGGAATATTATAGAATTACTACATACGTATTCCGATAGGTATTCGGCCCCTTTTTTAACATATCGTAATTTGAAGTTTTAAATTACACAATTTTTTGTTACTGTATCTTTCGCTAGTTAATGTTATTTTAGATTTTGTTTCAAATTGGACACAGGTTTACTAATATTTGAATAGAATGTTCAATCAACATTATTTCAGCTCACTGACGTTAGCAATATCGACAGATACGAAATATAGAATTACGTTATACGTGTTCCAATAGGCATTTAGGCGGTTTCTTTTACATTTGTAGTAAGTGACATATTTTTGTTACTTTCACTTTGGCCAATTTATGTTATCTTAGATTTCATTTTATGTCAAATACTGGTTCACTAATATTTGAATAGAATTACTTCATGCGTGTTTCGGTTTGAAGAAACCGACCTTTACATATCAAAATTTGGAGTTTTAAATGACAAATTTTTTTGTTAATGTAACTTTCGCTAATTACTTTAATTTTAGATTTTGTTTTATTTTAGACACAGGTTTACTAATATATATTTATATATTTTTATAATTGAATAAGACATGCAATTAATAATGTTTCAGGTAACTCACATTAGCAATATCGGGATATACGGAATATTAGAGAAATACTTTAGGCGTGTTCCGACAGGCATTTGGTCAGTTTTTTACATATTGTAATTTGGAGTTTTATGTGACATATTTTTTGTTACTTTAACTTTTGCTAATTAATATTATTTTAAATTTCATTTTATATAATATATAGGCTTGAATAATATTCATACACCGTATAAAACTTATAAATCAATGCCATAAAGTAATATTGACTTTAAAAAAATTCTCAATTTTTTGGATTTTAAAGTACGAGACTCTAATAATGAAATATTTGTAATATAAATGATGTATCTTTATTTTAGCTCCATTAATGTATGTAGTACTGTTTTTTAATTATTTGTGGTTTAGTAGTTTCGGAAATAAGAGGGGGAATGCTAGTTTTCGCACATTTTTTGCAATATCTTTTTAAACATAGAATTTAAAATTTAAAAAAAATTAATGCATTTCCCATAATCAAATGCAAATAGGATGCATAATGTTTAAAAAAAATTATGGTTTTTGTTTACCCTCTTTCATTTCTACATGAATATAAAAAAAAAATAGCTTGTAAAAATATCGGCGTTTATAAGATATATTATTATGCCAATGCTAAATTTCTACGTTGCATGGTTTCTAAGAAAATCGGCTGTAAATGTAAAAAAAATGTAACTATATTACTATATGCAAAACCTAAACATATGCTTCATAGGCTTAAAAACATGGTGAATATTTCAAAAACTATGACAACTAGAGTCATCGCTATAGTTTTCCTACAATATTTATTTGGGCTTTTAAAAATAATAATTTCGAAATTTTAGGTTTAGCGGTCTTATAATCGGGGAGCAGGGGCGGGAGGCACTCATTTGCCTATTTGTTAGCATGTCTCCAAAGACGTGATACTTAAAATTATGAAAAAACTTATAACCGGTCCTTTCAAACGATATCTTACACAAAATATATAATTTAAAAAGAAGTTTCGAGTGATTTGACCTTCCCCACGGAAATATTTTTGAGCGTAAGCTATTGAAATATGTGCGGGATAATATGCTTTACTGCCATGCCATGTTTCAAGTTTTCGCGTCAAATGATTTCTCAGAACAGTGGCTGTAACGGACAGACAGACGGACGCGTGAATAATTTTGTAAGGGTTCCGCATTTCCACGAAACCCTAAAAAGTAATAAAGAATAAGTAACTTACAATCTTGTGTATTCTGGCTGCCACGTAAACGCTTTCTTAAATATCTAATTTGTCTTAAAAAGAATTAGTTTTAACTCACAAGCTCTCGACATTATGAATGTCGTCCGATAGAGTAATTAAGCAAACATATGAATATGTATGTATACACACACACAAATATATATACATATATATATATATATATATATATATATATATATATTATGTAAGCATTATTTAACTGAACACTTAGATTAATAGATATTATGAAATAATATATTTCAAATAAATAAATCCATTTACCTTGATTACGAATGGCCAATCCAACTATAATTACACTAATAGTGTAGCTGATAGCTCGAATATTCAGAGCGGTCAATATACACAACCGACCACGGGCCCATCTCAGCGCGTTATGACTGGCGATTGTGTTGTATTGCAATATTTATATGAAGCATTGAAACTATACTTTCATTGACTAAATATTTTTCTATTTCATTATTGCGCTAATCTAAATTGTTTTTTGACAAAATAAAGAACAGAAAACATTTTAGTGCTGTTATTCGCAAATCTAATTAAAGCTGTTTACATCAGTTAGAAAAATTTCCAAGAAATAATTAAAATTATAATAGAAACGGGGAAAACCTGCATGTTTTCTGTAATTTTTACATACTCTTCCTTTACGTTTAAAATACACATAAATCATATATTTTCGCAAGAAAGTAAACAGCGCAACGATTGAATTAAATCAACTGAAATAATTGAGACACGTCGAGGTTTTTCTGATGTGGAATGATGGAAACAGAAATTAAAATAAAACAACGTTAATAAAGAAGTAAAATTCTGAATAACTATTTTCAAGCAATAATTTTGAACGATTTTTTTGATCCATCAATTTTTCCGTCAATTGTCATATTCAACTCACCATGCATGAAATAGTTTCAACTGTTTTTAGAAATAATTTTCATAAGGTTAATACTTTTATTTCCAAATGATGACAAACTATCTCAGAAGAATTAAAATCCCCATTCGATTTTTACAGCAGCAAATACTTATTGCAATAATAATGAGGAAGGTGATTTAATGGAATATATTTAAAGTTTGATTAACCAAAATTAAAATGTTCTCAAATAAGTGTTTTGATCGGATAGTGATATGTAAATTTTAGTTTTGTTTGTTACGATATAAACTTTTCCTGGTTTTTCATTATGTATGGACAAAATGGTAAATAAAGTCATATTAAGTAATCTACATATCTAATAATAACTTTTATGTGTCGAATAACACAAATACAAATGTCTGCTCTCTATGGTGATGGTAATCTGTTGACGTAAGATTCATCTCAGTCTGTAACTTTTCTAACCCTTCGTGAATGAAATATATTTGAAATAATATCGGAAAATGAATTTAATTCTTTTGTATTCTAGAATCACATTTTCTTAAGCTTTGACTAATGATTACGCATTGAATATTCCTCTCATTATAGTTAATTTAGAACAAATTAGAATTAAGTTGTCAACGTCGTGCATCTCCATACAAATTCATGTAAAATTATTGCAAACAAAATTTTGTTTTGAATTTCGGTAGTCCGAAAAGCTTTCACCACATTCACATTTTTCCTATATGCATTTACATATATATATGTATGTATGTATGTATATATATACATATATATATATATATATATATATATATACATATATATATGCATATATACATACATATATGCATATATGTGTGTTTGTGTCTGTTACTTACATTTTAAAATTTTGAGGTTCTAGATACGTTAAAAGAGATCAATTTTTGTTTTGATTATTTTTTTAAATTTTTTTTTATCTTCAAAGAAAATAAAACATTACGTTTTGGAATATTATATTAATGGATTATTTAATTTCCTAAATGTGTTAATGGCGACTAAAATTTACGTACACATTCAATTTATTTATGCTTAAAACGTTGTATATTACTTATCATTTTCATAATAT
The DNA here is from genome assembly GCA_039881145.1 of Druceiella hillmani. Taxonomy (NCBI): domain Eukaryota; kingdom Metazoa; phylum Arthropoda; class Insecta; order Lepidoptera; family Hepialidae; genus Druceiella; species Druceiella hillmani. Next base: position 8,301,755 of record JAYKKI010000055.1, read on the forward strand.
TCGTGTAAATTACTGAGATTTTATTTTTAAATAAAATAATTTTGAAATAACACTTTATCAGGAAGGTGAATTTTATAATTTTTGCGCTTAAAACGTAACGGACATACATTATGAACACAAGCGCAATGCTGTGTTAGTATATTTGATAAATAGTTTTTACACGGATTAATTTATGTAATCAACTTGAGGTGGTTTACATAAACTGTTTTTTTTTAAATAATTTTATAATGTTATTTTTATTAGTCCCATATTCCTTATTCTGGAATAATTTTGTGTGGAATATTCGTTGTTATAACAATTATGAAGCATTTTGAGTTTCTGTCAAGAACATTATACCTAATAATTATATTTTCGGACTGTATACGTGGAAGGTGAAACAATATTACACAAAGCGAATCAACGTAGTGCCGAGTTACGGTCACGTTCTATTCCCAGCTCCTGAATTCGAACCTAGATATTCTCGAGAAATTTGTTAAATTGTGCGTGAATGAACATTGAAATTCTATAGACTTTATATGGGACTTATATTTATTTATTATGCCCGTATATGCACTTTTGCAAAAGTAAAGGACCGTTTACAATTAATTTAGTAAAGAGAATCAATTTGACTAGTATTCATTTTTTGCAAACCGTTGTCGAATATTTTTCTTTTTACTTCATTGTTTTTAATGTCACGTTTTTCTTATTCTGTTTCTGTCAAATATTTGAATGTTTATATATTTTTTTAAGTATTTAGTGACAACAAACGTCAATTAAGTTGGAAAATCCATAACAAATAATTCATCGCAAAATACAATTTGTATGGAAAAATGTTCCTACGTCGATTTTCGTGAAAAATTAAAAGTAAATCGCCTCCATTATTATTTGACACAAGATCAAATATAAGTTTCCCTCAATTAAATAAAGCAAAATATTGAAAAAGTCACTTTGGATAAACTACATTTCTCGTCTGCGTAGTTTGATCCTCGCGTTCAAAGTGTTAATATGTATAATGCGCATATGATATGTAAGTAAATATGATGAAGTCTCAGTATCTTTCTAAACAGATACAATGCTAGATACAATCATTGAATCGCGTTAATATTGAAATTCTTATAAGATGATTATTCATTACAATTACTATATTAGTATCGTGTTACTAATAATTAATGATACCGAGAACGTTATATTACAATAATTCCTCACATTCATTTATCATGATAAATCACGTCTTTACTGAAATATTACAGACCATATACCTGCCGCACAGATAAAAAAATTAAGAAATTGCTATTAATCTTAACGCAGGAAAACGAGGAATATATCTTAGATAAATACATCCAATTTAGATATTTCCACGTCTATAAGATATGACACTCCGATAAACGGATAGACATAATATTGCTTTCTAAAAGATCAAAATAATAAAATCACACACGTTTAGCTTTAGATTTGTTGTTGTTTTTACGGTTTCGCAGCTAGAAAGGAAAAAATAATTTTTTTATAATATTACCCACGTATCCCCGTCCGTCTGTCTGTTATAACTATTTATTGAAAACCGTTTGCTTGGAAACTTCAAATTTAGATTAATGATGAGATATTCACGTACCCACGCACGCACGCACGTGAACATGCACGCGCCCATGCACGAATGCACGCACGAAAGAACGCGAGCCGGCGTGCTCGCACGCACATACTCACTCACGCACGCAGGCATTAAGTTAATGATGTCAGAGGAATATCTGTATAATATATTAAGTTAAATTTAATTACCAGAGATTTATAATTTCTGCTTTCAAAATATTCTTCAACAATTTTATAAAATTTCCTTCTTTTCTCTCTTTCTTTATCTGGCGTTATATTATTTATATATGTACTTACAAATCGAGGTTTAGATCGCCAATAAAGTATCACTTCTATCACGTATACTGAATTATAGGCGACCAAATTATTTTTAATTTAATAAATCGTTGGGGTGTTGTCAATCGGAAAGAAAACCATGATTATTTCAAACGTGATTTTTTTTCAGAATTTTTGTAAGATGCCATCGTCCCAATATAGAAACTGCTACAATCCAAATTATGGAGAAAAAAAGTTACTAGAAACTTATTTACAATTTACTGGAAAACAATAGCAATGATTTTAATTTTCATAGTTACTGAAAATTCACGATATTTTTAAACCTGTGAAATAAATAATGGTCAATGCATTTGTATTGTAAAAAATAACAATAATATTTGTGAATAGTTTAATAAAAATCTACACACTATTTTTATTTTTTAGAAACCATGTAGTTCGAGTTTTACTCATATTAACTAAATTTTTATTACGTATAGACATCGATATTTTTATTGAATTTGATAATAATATTATAAATCACCTATACATTAACAAATAAAGTTTTCATCAATTCATATTTTTATAGGATATTTTGGGACATATCAGTGATTGAATCCTTGTTAAGCTATGACGTATTGTTTCTGTAATCATATTTATGTCATAAAGTAATCAAATATTAATATATTTAACATAGAGTTGAATTTTAGGTGACCTTATAGATTTTGTTGACGCTAAAAACAACAAAAAAAATGTTTTAAGGGGTCATATATTTTTGTTCTGAGAACAACAAAACTTGATTTTTTTACGGCAATGTAAGGCAATGGGCATCAGCATGCGGTTTTGATATCCCAAGACCCCGACAGCCAGAAAATAAAGTAATTCTATAAGGGTTCCATTTTTTCATTTGAGGAACGAAAAGCAAAAGACGTACTGTTTGCGAAACAATATTTAGGAAATTGATACATGTAAATAAGAAGGCGAACACAGTTTGATTTGTAGTGGATTTTCTATTACTCCAAAAAAAAAAATAATTTCACATTCAATAATGTCCTGAAAGTGTTTATAAAGATTGTCTTTCAAGTTTCATACATAGATAACTCCTAACTTTACACAAAATAGACATTGATTTATTATCTCCGAAGACGTAACGCACGTAACGTACGTAACTTAAAAAAATGCAATGGTAATTGCGACATGATCCATAAAAAAACTCCCAAGTCCTGATGAAGCTTTTTCCGCTAATACCTTGATGGAAGTAATAAAACGATATAAAATATATATAGGTATTAAGCATAAACAAAATTATGAACGACTACAGATCTCGCAAGCAATTTTCCATTACAAATCCTTCTGCCAATTCTGATGTTAGCCAAGGTAGTTGTAATTCGGTAGTTAAAATTTATCGAATTTTGTATTAACAGTCATTCATTTGCGATAGATACTGACAAGTGCATTTTACGTATATACGAATTATATAGATTATATATTTGTTATAATGATTTGTATAAAAAAATATTATACTAAATAAAAAATTTTCTACACATAAATTCTTTTTATATAGTTGCGAGTCAAAGTTAGTTAGTAGTTTAGCTACAATGTCACAAGGTGTACAAAAATATTCAGCGAAGCCGGTCAGCAATATATGGCACGCCAAGATAAGTGCAGATAAGACATGTTAGGAAACGTTGCTTTAATTGTCCACTGTTCAGAAATACAATTTAAGATTCATAAAAGTATTTTCGATGTATACAAATAAGATGAACAATATAGAAATAAAATTTACGCCAAGCTTTCAAAAAATTGTATTAAAAAATAAAAAAAACTAGTCTTACTTTTTATTGCAGATTTTAGCAATTTTAAACTTTTTGAAGGTCCATTGATTTATTTATTTTAGGAAATAAATGAAATTTAACTCTTTTTCTTATCTTTTCAAATTATTTAGGTGTAGTAACTACTATTTACTGTCTTGTGTTGACACCGTTTCAGATATCGAAAATCTCGCGTTTTACCACCCTTGGCGGAGGGCAATAGCTTAACCTTCTACGACGGCCGAGTTTCATCTTTAATATCATGAACGTATACTTTGTATGAAATATTGCATTTGTTTTAATATTAATCAATATTATGTGTGTAATGTACTTACGTTTGGCTTTATAAATTTCCACATATTTTTTGAAGGTGAAATTACTATTTTTCAAGGATTTTCTTTACCGTCATGCATTCCAAATTGTTGTTATGGTCGTTTTTCTTAAGAGATTTTTCTTACGATACTTTTTAATTGTAATATTTATAAATATATTTCTCTTTATTATCCACATATCAAAATTATTTTTGAAATAACTATGTACAATGATAATTCCAGGATGTTTATTATTATTATTATATATATATATATATATATATATATACATACATATATATATATATATATATATATATATATATATATATATATATACATATATATATATATATATATATATATATATATATATATATATATACATATATATATATTATATATATATATCTCTTTTTTTTTTTTGTTATTATTGAATTCTAAAGTTAAGTACTCAGACGAAATGCAAAATAAATAACTAAATCATTGGGGGTATGAAAAATAAATTAATTGTAAATAATCATTATACAAAAAGTAACTGAAACAAAATTCAATCTTATTCTCATTTTTATCCGAGTTAAATTTTTTAAATTTTCCCGATTTCTTACAAAACCATGACCCTATTACATTAAGGATTATCTTCATTTTTAGCTGTTATATTATTGGTGATCGCTATTTTTAACAGAAACACTAGTCCGGAAACTAGCGAAAATTGCATACACGGAGCAAAAACTATTCTAAAATCAATAAGAACCGACCGCTAGGGAAAATTCAAAAGCTTAAACGTCGATTTGTATGCAGTTGCCTGCATATAATATGCATCTTACACGAAGCACAGATGCAAGCGTTCACAGGAAATTTGTATACGATTTTCGTACGAATTCCAATGTTTGAAAGATAAAGTGGGTATTTTTATTTGTTCCTGCTCTATACTATCTCTAAGACATTTGTTGTTACTTGCGGATGATGGGACAGATGCCTGAATCGTTTCTTTCGAACTCTCTGAGATATTGTTATTTTGAATAGTTTATAGGTTTTATTTTTGATGCGTATTTAACAAGTCAAAACAGACGAATATTATATAGAAATTGATACAGATTTTACAGAAAATTGACAAAACGTTTAAAAATATATTCCTGAAACATATTGAAATAAACTTGTGGTTGTCAGTTAAATATACTAATTTCCAGCAATAACAATTATTTTGAAATATATATTACTAAGCTATCAGTGTACCACTATGCAAAAGTTATAAGCAGAACAACATATCGACAAAAAAATCAGTTGATGCGCAAAAAAAACGAATAACTTTTAGGTGATAAATCAGGTGCCAGAAACTGTCGAGTAATGTCTAAGAAAATCGGTGCCGATTTTCCATCGATTAAACTCATCAACTTTCCGTCGACTAAACCCGCATACGTCATATTTATGTCATATAAAAAATAATCATTTACATATTAGGCGAAATTATTAGATGTAATTCATAGGGAATGATTTCAAATTTAAGTGAAATGAATGTAAAACATCACAATGAAGAATACTGAAATATAAATAAATTTACTCTAAACAAGACTTATGATATAGATAATTTATAAAAAGTTTACAAATAATAGTATTTGCTTGTAAGAGAAATGTAAAAGTATTTATTTACCATTCGTATGATTTAACGTGTTCATTTATAACACGTTAAATCATACGAATGGTATTGATTACGCCTAGAAAACGAATATAAATATAACCTTTGGAAACTATCCACGAATCAGTCCAAATTCATTTCTTTATTAATCTGTATTATGTGAATGGAATTTGTTATGTTAGAAGTCATTATTCATTATACAAACAAATAAAACATATCCGTTATTCATACAGGAAATTCTGGGCATTAAACTGAATATACTTGAAGCGTCTTTCAGTAAACAAAATTTCAATTTTGCTTGGTGGAATCGCAAGTAAGACGGTGATTTTTACCAAAAAGGATGAATATTATAATAGTGTTTCTTAATACTTGCTACTCAGCTTCATGGAGAAAGTTACCTATATTAACAATAGACCTATTCTCGCCCTTTTCAGCTTGATAACATTTTCTTTAAATTACGTACGTTAAAGTAATTCGCTTAATAAACAGACGATTATTGTTTGTCTATCATAAATATGTGTGTATATTATGAGTATAAATATACACGTATACGACTATAAATATACACGTATAATATACACGTATACGACTATAAATATACACGTATAATATACACGTATAATATACACGTATACGACTGTCTATTTTATTGGTTAATTTATATTTCACTCTTACCGTTATAAAAAATAATGCCCTTTTGGTTGAGTTCCGCTTACAATATGCCGGTTTTCTGTAATGGAAAGTTTTCCAATAATTTCCTTTGAATTTGATATCATTTCATTTGAATTATGTGTTAATTGGGCTTGTTAAAATAATTTACTTAATAAATGAACTTTATTTGTAAACATGTTACAAATTGTCTATATCATAAATCTTGTTTATTGTAATGCTTCACATTCATTTCCCTTAAATTTTATGTCATTCCCTAAGAATTACATCTAATAATTTCGCCCAATATGTAAATGATTATTTTTTACATGACATAAATATATGACATTCATATCATATCATTTTATTTGAATGACGTCTTAATTAGGCTTGTTAAAATAATTTACTTAATAAATGAACTTTATTTGTAAACATGTTACAAATTGTCTATATCATAAATCTTGTTTATTGTAATGCTTCACATTTATTTCCCTTAAATTTTATGTCATTCCCTAAGAATTACATCCAATAATGTCGCCCAATATGTAAATGATTATTTTTTACATGACATAAATATATGACATTCATATCATATCATTTTATTTGAATGACGTCTTAATTAGGCTTGTTAAAATAATTTACTTAATAAATGAACTTTATTTGTAAACATGTTACAAATTGTCTATATCATAAATCTTGTTTATTGTAATGCTTCACATTCATTTCCCTTAAATTTTATGTCATTCCCTAAGAATTACATCCAATAATGTCGCCCAATATGTAAATGATTATTTTTTACATGACATAAATATATGACATTCATATCATATCATTTTATTTGAATGACGTCTTAATTAGGCTTGTTAAAATAATTCACTTAATAAATGAACCTTATTTGTAAACATGTTATAAATTGTCTATATCATAAGTTTTGTTTTGTGTAAATTTACTTATATTTCAGTATTCTTCATCGTAATGTTTTAATTTTGTTAACATAAATATTTGAATTGTTTTAATAGACATACACGTTTATAATTGTCTATTATATCAGTCTGTATACAATAAATATATATTTCAGTCTTATATTCGTAAAAAAAAAAGAAATATATATATATATATATATATATATATATATATATATATATATATATATATATATATATATATATCACAAAAATCTCACGTTATGCTGTTTGATATTCTTCTTTGTAATATTTTGAAATTCATTTCACTTAATTTTTATGTTATTTACCCTGATTTATGTCTGTTAAAATAATTTCACCTATTAAATAAATTAACATTATTTTTTATTCATTAATATGTGAACATATAATATATGTACATATTCGTACTGTTCTGTTATCAGTCTAATTGATAAATATGACGAGTAAATTATTTTTCAGTTTCGTAATTATTCAAAATATTTCACTTTTATTTCAGCTTCATTCACCCTTCATTTGAACACTTAAACTAAGTGTCTACAAAAGTTCACATTTATCTATATAAGTTTTATTAAACATCAAAATTGTTAATTTCACTAATTGTATGAATGTTTGAATAACTATAATGCTGGTTCATTTCCCTCACTTCTGGATATTAATTATTTAAAGTAAGTTCATTTCTTTTATTGCTTATGACTGTTGGAGTCTAAATAATTATGTCGATCTCTGTTTTATGCTAATGAAATAATTAAATAACAAATAAATATTTATTTACACTAACTTGCAGGTGTTAATATAATTTCTGAAACAATTTTAAAAATCCATCCTTGCGTTTAAATATAACTTGTTGCTCAGATTCCTTTATAACAGAGTGCAATGCAGTTTGCAAAATCATTGATTGATTGTTATATGATTACCATCATCATTAATTTTTGCCTGCGATTTCACAGATGTGTACTACAGTAGTGTAGCCTATGTTCCAATCCAAGTTATAACTTATCTCCATTCCAGTTTTCTTCAAGGTCCATTTGCATTCAGTAGTAACATCCTGATCGATTTGTGAAAAGTAGAAAACTATGAATGCCATCCAACGGGAATGGTTTGGGCTCGCTCGTGGTTTAGGATTTAAAATTAAATATATGGAATTTCCTTCATAGACAATGCTACGTGATCCAGTAGGAAAATAATTAACGTCATAAAATATGAATGCTATCCTTAAGAAACTACTTAAAATTTTAAGATAAAATGTAATCTATATGGTAACCCAGGCATATAATAAATTAGTAAAACCAATTACTTAGATATGTTCAGAAAATATTTAGTAATAAACATCAATCCATCTACCCATCCAAACTTTCGTATTTACTATAATCGTTGGGATCCATCAATTTATATATCATTTGTTACAGCTTAAATGTACTTAATAAAGGTACAAAATTCACACCGTTACGAAGAATGATTTTATAAATGTGAAAGTTAACCTAACTTTTACTCAATCCGACTTAATGTTCATTATTAATGACAATTTTCATATCTCAAGACACTCTTACTACTTTACGAAATTTAACTTGACCGTTATGTAATTAAGTAAATGTTACCTTCAATTTTAGTTAATTCATTGTTCTTTGCGTCTCAGTGATATGATTAAAAATTCCAAGATATTTTAAGCTTCTTGAGCGATTTTCTTTCTTAGAAATTTAATTTTTAGAATACTTTTTACTGTTTTTCGTGTAAGAGTTTTTCCATTTGTATGTTAATGCTTTATCATATTAATGAATTTTTTAATTTAATTTAATTGGAATATGTATTTGAAATGTGTCAAATATTTTGCAGAACTTCTGCATAACATATTATTGGTTTTTAGAATGCTCAAAAGCAAAAAAGGAATCCATATACGATCACTCACGTGTACTCTGTTACAGCCGTTCTCTTGCGAAATCGTTCGAAATTTAAAATTTGGCATAGAAACAAAACACATTAACTTGCATATGTCTCAAAAACTAACACTCATAAATATTAATGTTGAAGATTTATGGCCGGTTTCTGAGTACCTTTTATGGAATAGATATCTATTTCACCACTATTTTGTTTTTATAATTTCAAACAAAAGAGTTATTGAATAGATATAAACAATAATTAATGAAACAAAAAAGTCATTCGCTTCAAATGAAAAAAAAACTAATTATTTTATTTATATATTTCGAAGTCTACTATTGACAGAACTCCTAAGGAACAATCCTAAAACAGTCAATGTACCACAAAAATCATTGTACCATCAGTAAACAGTCAATGTACCATCGTATCACGATATAGCAGGGCGCCCCTAGCAGTTGTATTGATAAGTTCGAGAGATATAGATGACAGAACATAGAAGAAAAGATGACTGTAAGTCTCCATATGTATCCATTTGTAAGTGTATTTGCCACATTCTCCTCTATAGATGGAGGAATTTGAGCTTTCGCATAAAAGTTACTGATTATTCAAATAAGATCACCATCAGAATTTGAATGGTTGCAATGACGCATTCTTGCAATCGCCTTGTAGAATTATAACATTATTAGTATTTATAAAACTTGGCTATGTCCGTGGAATATTATTTCTTTTAAAATTTATATCATTTCCTTTTAATTAAATCAGCCTGTAAAAACAATTTAAGAAATTAATACCTAGTTTTTTGTAAAAGTCGTCAATTTACAACACTTTTAATTATAAGTGCCCGAGACATTTTTTGCTACTCCGACTTATTTTCATTACATTTTGGGTCACAAATTTTTAGGTGTCAGACTTCAAACCCCATAATGGATTGTATATAATAATATATAAATAGTTCAAAACAAATTTTAATCGAATCGAAGGTGTCTGCTAATCATACTAGGAATGACATATGTTAAGTAACATATAACATTATTTTTATGTAAAAGTAGAATATAATAGAAGCATGAAGTACACTTATTATTATTAACTATTTACAAAAACTTTCATAATATTACATTTATAACGTGAGCGATATTTTTGGTGTACAAAACAGTTTAACAGTACATTTAAAAAAAAGTTTAACTTTCCTGTAATTAGTATTCTGGATTATACGTATGGAGCGAATACGATTTTAAAATGTGTTGGAAGAGTAATAACAATCAACCACGAAGGAGAACTGGAATACTTAAATGTCAATTCGTATGCGATTGCAAGCAGGGTGCATCTTGCGCGGAGCGCAGATGCAGACGCTCACAGAAAACGTACCGATATTTTTCTTACGATTTCAACGTTTATAGCGTAGCGGGAAAAATTTTATTCACGGTCGCGTTTTCTGCATCCGATATCTAGTACCTGATTTCTTAAAAATATAAATATAGCTTGTTTGTCGCTATTCACTGCAAGTCAGCGTTACTTCCTTGCATTGTGACGTAAAGTTATCGCAGGAATTATCACTCAAGTAGGAGAAAAACTATATGTTATAGATCAATTTAAGGTTTTACTGCAAACAGAAAATGTATGAAATGTAATAAATTTTATTTCATGAATTTAGAATCATAATTAATTAAATGAAAGTCGAGCATTTTCATTTTATATCAATGTTCTGAAAAAATAAAGCAATTAGGATAATTGCAGATTTTTCTCCTCTACTTAATGTACCGAAAACAAAAATATTTTGCAATGTACCGAAAACAAAAATATTTTAAAATAAGGTCAAACTAACCCAGGACATAACTTTATCTCTAGTGAAACCTATGTCTTAATTATACTAGGCCGCTATTAGAACACACACAATATGGTATTTAGATAAGATATATTAATAAAATAAATAAAATTGTTAATGATAAAATTTTAAAGTGTACCTTATTTGAATAACATATACGACTAATGAATGAAGTATTATTTGAGAAAAAGTAAATGATGATGCGCATGTTAGTTCAACAACCTTTATTTTACCAGTCATATCCATTCGTAAAAGAGTTAAACTTTTAATTGTGAACGTTTAATATTTCTTACATCTGTTTTAAGCCTAAACTGATCGGGTTATCTCATTTAAGTACATACTATTAGATACCTCAAAGGTCCTAAAATTGATTAAATTTGCTAGATACAAGAACGACTTTCCCACAAATATCGGCAAAGTTTGCCCAGTATTCTTTTTAAAATATTTCTTATGTCAGTTTTAAGCCTAAACTGAATGGGTTGTCTTATTTAAATACATGCTGTTAGATACCTCAAAGGTCCTAAAATGGATTAAATTCGCTAGATACGAGAACGAGTTTCCTACAAATATCGGCACAGTTTGCCCAGCATTCTCTTTAAAATATTTCTCACATCAGTTTTAAACCTAAACTGAATGGGTTGTCTCATTTAAATACATGCTGTTAGATACCTCAAAGGTCCTAAAATGGATTAAATTTGCTAGATATAAGAACGAGTTTTCTATAAATATCGGCACAATTTGCCCAGCATTCTTTTTAAAATATTTCTCACGTCAGTTTTAAGCCTAAACTGAATGGGTTGTCTCATTTAAATACATGTTGTTAGATACCTCAAAGGTCCTAAAATGGATTAAAATCGCTAGATACGAGAACGAGTTTTTTACAAATATCGGCACAGTTTGCCCAGTATTCTTTTTAAAATATAATATCCGTTAAAAGATACTTGTATGCAAAAACAGGTTCCATTTGTATCCAAAAGCACTACCAAGTTTTAGCCTGCGGTGTTATCGATAAAACGGAAATATGTCTTTGCAGCAAATATTAAGGTGAACAATTTCAGAGCTATCTATATGAAGAAATCGGTTAGGATGTTGACTGTGTGGCAGAAGCTTAAGAGGCTCTTGTGTTTCTAATTATAATCATTAACTCAAACTAGAACTCAAGCTCTAAATTCAATAAGGAAAAAAAATATAAACAAGGTTTTAAATTATTTATATCCATAAAGATATTTGAATGCTTTATTTTCTGTCAGTATGAAAATTTTTTCAAGCAGTAATATAAATGTTTGACGAAAGCGGGCGATTAATTATTTTTTTTAATAAAACACCGTTATTATAAATTGACAAAATGTCCATTAATGACTATTTAATGGATATGTAAGATTTTCCAGGCCCTAAGTTAAATACCTTCTGGAATATTTGTCAATACATCTCATTGTAAGCAACTAAAACAAAAATTATTTCTGCCAGTATGAACTTTAACATGTTTGAAAACAATTTGGAAAGTAATAATCATTGTTTGTTATATTTATCCTGTTTTGATACAAATTTTACTTCTTCATCTTCTATTTTTTATTTCTCTATGTAAAAATTATCATTGCCTTGTGTTAAATACAGATAATATATGTTTTTGAACCAGCAAACGTGAAAAATTTAATTTCTTCTTTCCTAATTATAATTAAATTTAAAAATATCTACCAATCTATATTATTAGACAGCTGTAGCTCGATGTGGCGATGGGCGGTCGATAAATTTGTGCACAAAACTAAAATTATAGAAGATTTGTTTTTAAAGGGATAATTATAAGCATCTCAAGAATGAAGTAACGAGAACGCACTGACCTCTATGATGTTTTTACCAAAGGTGAAAGTGTACGCCACAATATAATTGGTGCATTTAAAATTTATTTATTTCTAATTTACGACATGAATTTGAATATAGTTCTGTGAATATAAGGCTTATATCTTGTTTTATATTCTGTCACAAACAGTATAGCTTATAAAATCTCTTGCCATACTTTTTATTGTATTATGTTAACACTAACCCAAGTTTTCATGAAAAATAATATTCTTTTCTTCAATTGAAGCCAATTGGCATGAAATAATTTGAGGAAATTCAAGCTTATAAGTGGAATAATTTTTTAAGTGGAAGCAAGGTCTATACATCGCGATAGGACTCAATAGCCATTTTGGTGTTTCTTCTTATAGAAACGTATTATAATAACTATTATTTATTAATAAATATTAGAGATGGTTTGACTGTGTTTAAATTTACGCCCTGGTTTGGTCTGATAGGTTGACAGTTAAGTCATATATGAGGTTAAATTTGCTTAGTTCAGAAGAAAACTCTGAAAGATAAATTACAAATTCAGATAAAATAACGGTGAAAATATCCAGAAAATCTAACAAATGATTTTTCTGTAAATACTAGCTAGTATAAATTGAACATAAGTAAATAAAAATGTGTGTTCTACGACGGATTAATGAGTTTATCATAGATTTTATATAGTATATAAATATATGTTCTCCCGAATATTATAGCAGAACTTTTTGGGAAGAATAACTATTATAAATTGTTTCCATGTATCTAACGATTTAAGCAGCGCACACCTTCAAGCTATCATAGCCAGCCAGCGAGATATCTTAGCTCTCCCTTGAATGCTTTTACCCGACTTTATCAACATTCATCGTCGCAGGCCGAGTAACTTTCATAAAATATTCATAAATTATAGAACTTAACTTATTCACGCGGGTCAATCTGTCCGTTAATGAAAACAAATAAAATCCATTCATCAGTTACTGAGAAAAGTACGGACATATAGACGTACGTAATTTGTTTTTAATAATATTTAGCGATCACGAGTAAAGAGTACAATAGATTGCGAGTACGACACTGCATATTTATATATTTCTTTTCTGCTTCGAGCGCTTCTAATTAAAAAAAAGTGTTCACATCACACAGTTGCACATCACACATAACCTACGTATAGTAGCATTATAATGCATGCACACAAAAAGCAGATCCTTAACAAAATTCTTCCAATATATTTTTACAAAATAAACATGTTTTCACTTCCTGAAAGTTTCGCTCACACCGATCTTTGTCACCAAATTTTTAGAGAATTTCTATTTATATTTGCAATAAAATAACAAACAATTCTCAAAAACACATTCTAGAGTAAAAATTTAAGTATTTTTAGTAGATAATCCCTATATCCCGCATAGTTGCTCTACTTTTCCAGTTTTCTGTGTTACTGTTTAGATGTTGACTAATAGACATATGGAAAAATAAAGGAAAAAGAAAATCTTTACCATAAAAATACTAGGTGGAGCCCATTAAAAGTTTTAGCAAAGTAGGCTGCTTAATAATTATTGCTTTCCCTGACTTTTTTTTACTCAACTTTTGCCACTCATGGAAAAGAATAAAACGTTTAAGACACGCGGAAACATCTTAATAATACACATTATTTCTCACATTAATAAATTCATTATTTTAGTGAAATTATTTGTATTAAAAAACACTTTTTTTCAGTTACTATAGTCTATTTAACTATTCACAAACGCAGTACCTTATATTATACGATATTAGTGCTCTAATAGCCATCATCATAACTTGACCCAAAATACAACAAAATGAAAACTTTTTCTATTGTTGATGATGTCTTTTCGATTTATTTCAATTGATGTTTCCATTTAATTGAAATAAATCGAAAAGACAATTTTTAAATATGACCTCAGTTTCAATATATAGTTTAAATATAACCTCACTTAATTTTTTAAATATTCGTATTTTACTGTAATTTTTGATTGAACTAACTTCCAAAGAACATTCAAATTAGGGTAGCTACCAAAATATTTAACAATTTAACAGTCAAATATTCAACGAAAATAACGCAACTATCGTTTGGAAAACTCTCTAAAACTTCTTGAACTGGTCCTGCAAAATTAACCAAATGACTTAATCAGAGATCTTAATCTATCTAAAAGGGTTCCTTTGCATAACTTCTTTATCAATAGAAGATAATTTGTTAGTGAGTGTCATGAAAATCACGTATTACCATATTAGGTAAAAAGATTTCCTCCGTTTCAAAAAAAATACAAAACTGAACAGAATAATTTAGTGTTTTGCAATGATATCGATGACGTATTGTAGGCATATTGTGCTTACAATATGTTTACATATATATGATGCTTGCCGTTAATTTCCAAATTATTAGAAGTTTAATTTTTAAAACTTCTAAAAATTTGCGTGAAAAAAAAATAACCGGCGGCATCCTCAGTTTTGGAAAACAGAGTATAATAACTACAAATGATTAATAGACGTAAATTTGAGTAGGATGTTACTATTTGACGAACAAATTGACTATACGAAATATCATTTTTTTTCGTTTATGGGAACGAATGCTAAGAACGAATGCAGCAAGAAGGAGTGGGTTTTAATATAAACTTTGATTCCTAGAAGGCAAAATTTCATTCACACACCGTTAGTTGCTAGAAATCTAATCACATTGCTTTCATTCTATGTTAAATTACGATTAATTAAACAATTTATCCATATTTCAATAAAGATGGAGAATACTTTAGAAGGCGATTTCTGAATTTAAGTTAGAACGTAACAACAAGAGAGAGCGGATTTTAAAAGAAAGTTCGATTTATAGATGGCAAAATACGCCGCCCATACACCGTTATTTATTTATTTATGTACTTTAATGTATCTAATTGTTAATATGGCAGATTTAGTTCTAGTCCCAGTCCAGTCCCGATCGACGAGCCGCCCGGAATCGAATCCGAGTCCCCGCGGTACCCAGTAGAGTCAAAGGCCGTGTGCCTTGTGATCAACCCAACACACCACGGTGACGACATTAGTTACTAGATATATCATTATATTGTCTCTGCTCCATGTGAAACTAAAGGCTTTATTAACCATTCTATTAATATTTCAATAAAGATGAAAAACAATTTAAACGTAATGGAAAGAAATTCCCGAACTTGAGTTAGAACATAACAATACCAGATAGCGAATTTTAAAGAAAACTTCATGTGTATGCAAAACGTCATGTGTATCCCATTAATTATTAAAGATCTTATATTACCTCTGTTCCAGGTAAAATTAGGATTAAATAAGCATTCTATCAATATTTCAATGAAGATGGTGATTACTTTAAATATATTGGAAGAAACAAGCCTGTAGAATTATGATAGTAATTATGTGAAGAACGTGAATTTCATGAATTAAAATAATGTCGCTGAGAAAAATAAGTAGTTTCTTTTAGTGGTTACTAAATTTTTCAGAAATAATAAAAAAAAATAATTTCAAATCAGTTAAGGAGATGGTGATCAAACACTAACAGTTTTTATCCAACATGAGCTTTGAACTTCATCTTCTCCGTAATCATCCGGATCATTTTTTCAAAAACTTGGCGATTTATATACAGAACTGGGGAAATTTTACATAAAGATATTCTAACTATGGATGAAAAACTTTTAAAGGTGCTGGAATGCTCGTATGTCTGCCGACTCTTGTTGAAGTTTTCAAAGGAGCACTCTAGAAACTGTTCTTACTCAAAGATTTTGCATAAAGAAGTGTTCCTCAGTTAAAATATAAATTTTATTTACATTAAAATGTTATGTTTTTAAAATATGAATGCCATATGATATGATTTTAGATGACTTTGTATTAAATTATAACTTTGTCCCATTTTTCTATCATTCACGCATTACTTCATTTTGAAGAAACTTTTGTTTGGCGAAAATATCATGCAAGACTGCATCGCGCCATGAGCCAATTCACATTTCAACTTTTCTCTTTTTCTACCTTGCCAACGATTTTTTTTGTCTTTTATTGCGGGTGCTTTTCTCTCACAACAAAGGCTGCTTGGGAATAAAGGATGTGGAGGAACAAGTCCTAATTATTACGAGAGTTTTTTATTTACATAAAAGATTTGAAGGGGCCCATTTATATAATTTTTTTCAAAATTGCTGCCAATAGAAATCGAAGAGTCATTTCATTTCAAGCGTTGTGTGTACCAGCGATTACGTTGTAAGGTATTTTGAAATCATGATATCAATTTGATTAATGATTTTTTTACAAAATATTTCATTTTCGCAATTATCTGTTCATTTCCTCATAGTAATAATTTCTAAACGTAAAAACTGCGCAAGCTAACCGCAGATAACATTTCGTAAGAAAATTGAATACTAAATTACGGAAATATCTATTTTTAGAATAGCGTTACAGAAGATAACACTGCAAAGTCAAATTACATCGTTCGTGTCCATAAAATCATCGTGTCCATACTCTTAAATAGTATATCTTATTTCCGTAAAAATGTTTACACTGAAGTGATCTCATAAATTATAGACTTTGAGGCTATAAATAAGAGTACGAGAGTCGATGCTCTTACCGCTTATCGTTAGTTGTTGCAAATTACGATCATTGTTATAAGAATACTTATGTCATTAAGCTTATTATAATTAATCAGGTAATTGGAGTTATGAACTCCAATTACCTGATTAATTAATTATCTGGATTTACTGGATTAATTAACTGGATTTATAAACTCTAAGAAGATTTGGTGGATGATTTACGCTGGGGATTCAGATTAGAATGTGAGCTACATTCTCTCATCTACGGGACGAAAACTTTACATGTAATTGTTGCTGACGCAGTACGAATCGAGTTCGCGGGCTTTTTAAAGTATTTTCTAATTATAAATGAAAATAAAATTTAGTTCTAAATGAAAAATATGAAGACACAAACGATCCACCATATGCATATAAGGAGTTTTAAATAAAAAATAGATTATTGAAACTTCCGATTATTAAGGATACTTGGAAATTGAGTCACGTTTTTAACTTGTATTTCTGCTGTCGTAATGAAATAATATAAATCAAACCAGTTGCAAAGACGTGGCTAAAAATAATTGTGGAATGTTTAGTATTCATCAAGACAAACTTTTGGATTTTCGCTATATATATTACTGTTGCGGTTGCACTTCCGAAGTGCAATCCTTTTTAGGCATTCGCCTCGTCTAGCGGAAACAAAAAGGATGGCATTACGAGTGTCATTCAATCGAATCACGGGCGACACGCGATTAGTTAATTCATTTCCACGCCATTTCACTTCCGTCATTTTACTTTTAATTTTTAAATTACACTCTTTATTTATCACAAGCTCTCCATTTACTTAGATCAAGACATCATATTGGTGAACAAGATCGTTTAAGTACGTGAAATTTTATTGAAAGTTCTACATAATTAATGTGTTTCTTGGCGCGAAGATTTTGACAAATGAGTTTAAAAATATGACAGCCACCGTGAATGAAATTGATATTACGTTGATTTCTTCGTGAATTGGACATATTTTTTGAAGACCTATCACCGTTAAAAACAAATGACAGAGATTCTTCTTTAGAAATTTGTACTTTATTAACTAGACACGTAATAAACTCTCCATCTCAGTTCATCGATATTAGCTCACATTGTTTTCAAGCAGGATATTTTCACTTTCTTCCCAAAGTGTGGAGTTACTTTTTCTATTCCAGCATGAGAGCAGCTCTTTGGATAACGTAGACTTCTCCTGGGACGAATTTTAATAAAGTTTTTATGTTCCTAAATTTAATACAAGAGATTCTCTTTGATGAAGGTCATGGAAGAGTTCAAAATTTCTTTCCTGCCATCTTTGATACCAATGCTTGGCCCTATCATTGAAGAATACAACTTCATTTATTTTTATTTATTTATTTATTTATTTAATTCTTTATTTCTTTATGTATCTAATTAATATATATGGTGGACTTATTTATACGAGAGAAATTTCTTACAGCCAACCAGAACACAGAAGTGTAACCCTTTTTAGGTACTCACCTCGCCTCGCCTCGCTGAAACAAAAAGGATGGCATTACGTCATTTAATTAAATCACGGGAGCCACGTGTTTAGTCAATTCATTACCATGTCATTTCACTTGAGTTTTATTTTTTAAATTTAGCCTTAGCCCCGCTCGACGAGTGGCCGAGAATCGAACCCAGGTCCCCGCGGTGCGCCTCGCAGTCAAAGGCCGTATGCCTTGTGATCAACCCTACACACCACACGACGGATATATTGCCTGCTATTCCGCTCACTTTACGACTTTACAACGCAATTAATAAAAAGAGGAATCTAAGGTCTCTTCGTGAAATCTTTATATGTAATTTGTATTTCATTTGCCGAAATTTAGTTGCGAACTGAACAGATGTACGAACGAAGCGTTCTTTACGTACCTTACCAAAGATATTGGAAAACTTTTTATAACATTCCGAAAATTGTTAAAAAAGTGACGGGTTTATTATTTGGCAATTATAATATTTTAATGTTAGACACAATGTTTACTATAATGTCAGTACGGTGATGTATACAATAGTAAACATATAAGCATAAGAATAAAAATTTACACTCTTTTTTACTATTTTTTTCTTTTTGAAATGGTCCCCTAGCACGAAAACAATTACGTATTGAGCATCTTCTTTTTAAAGTAAAATTTGCGTAAAGTTAACATATTAAACTTTATCCTTAATTATTGAGATTGAAATCCTTAATTATTGAGATTGGGTTATGAGGTTGGAAATACATAATAGACAATTCAAAAAATCTACTTTGCCAGAATTTAAAAAAAAAATTTAATTATCTTAGAAGAGCGAGACTGTTCTCGTAGTGAAAAAATTATAAAGGTTAAAAAAACTCCATTACACAATTACGGAGAAAAATCATATTAATTAATTTTAAAATAGTATAATAAACAGAAAGTTCAATTTTTAAAAATATTTCAGAATTTTTAACGCATTAATATTACGTGACTTACTCCAAGGGGTTTTCGTGTCACCTGAGATTGTACCAATTATTATTTTTAAGGTCCTACAATAATTTCGATTCTTCAAAAAAGGAAAGTTCATTGATTTTCAGATATGAATAAACGAATAATAAATAGAGTGATTGTTTTAACTGTTTATATATTAAATTGAATTTTTACAATTATTTCCAATCCTCAACAGGGATATATTGCATGATTTGGTTTTAGTAACATTTATTGGTATTATTGAATTTATTTCCGCCCAGTTTTTGTTATCAAAATAAGCTTTAAATAATTTTTTATTTGTCTGAACAAATACAATAGATACATCCACGTCCATATTATATTTTTGTATTAAATATTTGAAATCCGGAAATTATATCATGAACATTTAGTTGTTTGCTCTGCATCCCACCGACTACCGTATAATAAATGGAATTATTGAAATTCGTAACGCATTCGTATTGTAATATAGAACGAGCTTCATTTTCATGGAGACAATTTAACCACAACAGTTATTTTCTGGTGATGAATATGTCTATATTGAATATAAGCATCATCAGTTGATGCCGTAAGGTTTAATAAAGCTTTCATATTTTTACAAATATCGTCGAGTAGGTATAAATATACTTACGAACAGTAAAAGAAAATATATGATATCTGGATGCCTTGAATAGCTTCATTGCCGGAGTTTCTTTCCTAAAAATACTAATTTCCTGTTATTAGCAAGAGACTATGGTCGAATGTTGCATTAAATTGTTATTATATTTTGGACTCATTATCTAAATCATCTATCGAAAGTCATCAATCATAATGACAACTAAAACAAATATAACATTTTAAAAATGAATAAATACTTCTTTTTATAAAATTTCCAATTAATTTTAGTTATATCCATAAAAAAATTAAAAGAAATTATAAAGAATAGATTATTGCAAAAATTACCAACTTACGAAACAAACGTTCCTGTTTCTGAATGCAAGGCATTCTAATATTTTGTGGCCCCAATTGAATAAAATTACGTAAGGCTACGTCACGAGTTTAGCCAATCCATTTTCCAGTTTTCTTTTATATTTTCTTACTCGCTAAAGGTTTTATTCATTCCTCTATGTCATTTATTGCCGGCGCCTTTCTCCTTGAACAAGGACGGACTTGGAACGAAGAACGTGGAAGAGTAAGTGCTCCTTATATCAACAAAGGTTTATTTGTATAAAAGGTTTGATGGCGTCCGTTTCGGTGAATTATTTTAAATTTTCTCTAAATGGAAATCAAAGGTGAATTTAGTCTCAGTTCTTGTTATTTCTAACAATTTTTTTTTATATTTTCAAATCATGAAACCAAGCTTAATCATAATTGCCTTAGAATTTTATTAATTTTTGTTAGTTTATAATAATTTTCCACTATAAATGCACTGATTGTCGCTGATGAGATTTTCCAAAAAATTCGAATTTAAAATTTACAAATATATCGAGTATTGATCTAGATGATACTGAATTAGTGCAGCGAAGAATTTAAACGGAATTTGCGTTCCTTGTAAATTGTTGTTTTATATTATTATACATACTACAAATAATGTATTTCTGGGATTTTTTTCTTTCGTAAGGGAATATTAAGAAGGAAACTATTTTATGAGTGATAGACGTAAAGTTTACGAATTAATAAAATATTGACAGTGGTGTTTCTGGTCATTTATCGTTAGCCTTTGCAAATTAAATTCTTCATTATTGCACTATTTTTGCTTTCAGACTTACTAAAATTAATTAAATAATCGATTGCATGCTTTTGTGCTGGTAGTTCAAATTAAAATCCGTGCTATTTTTGTCCCTAGTGAGTGCTCCTGAAGGAACTTGAAATTAAATTCTTCATTATTGCACTATTATTGCCTTCAGACTTACTAAAATTAATTAAATAATCGATTGCATGCTTTGTGCTGGTAGTTCAAATTAAAATCCGAGCTATTTTTGTCCCTAGCGAGTGCTCCTTAAGGAACTTGAAATTAAATTATTGGCGTTCACGCAATAAGAACAGGACGAACTGGCTTAAGAAATTAGGAAAAATAATTTTCAGAGTAAAACCCAATGCCTAAATGCGATTTTAATATTTTCATTTAATCATGTATTTATTAGATATCATTTGTTTAGATATCATGTGTCATATAAAGTAATTAGAAGATTATTACGTTATTGTAAAATCTTGATGCATTATTGTAAAATCTTGATGCATTTATTTATTATAAATTAAAATTTAAATAGCAGTTATTTTCCAAAGGGATAATTTTACTATAGGTAAACTAACTTTACTTAATATAATTAAAAATATACAGTATTTCTAAAAATTCGATTATACTCCTTGTTTAGTCCATTAGTTTTTCGACTGCCCTTTCGTTTATTGATAGTTGTACCGCATCAAAGCGAGACTCTCCTTCGGCGTCTGTATCGTCTTGTGAATATGAGCTACATCACATTGATCTTATTTTGGGTCACTTTCATTTCAAGAGACATTCTTCTCTTCATTCTTAATAGTATTACTGAGACCCCGTTTAATTTAATTAAATGTTAAATATAACATAAAATATCGCTTCCACGGTAATGAATGCATTCTCCCACAAAAATATAAGTTTTCAATTGTCTCGTTAATATCGCAATTTTTAAGCTAACAATATAGTTTTACAATAACTTAAAGTTAAGTGGTTACTTCCTTTGACTTTTGTGTCAACTGGTGCCAATAATTTTCTTCAATTTTAACAATGATGAAACAAGCCTAAATATGAAAAATATGCTCATCCACTTTTAAAGATAAATAGACTTAAATCGTAATATTAATATATGTATTAGCACATAAAGTAATGTTAAAGTATTGTCCGCTACTGTTAAATTATTGTTGTTATTACAAAATGAAGTGGTATTTAGATCCAATCTTAATCCTCATTATTTGCATAATTGAATTTTTATTTTTTCTTACTTCAAATAGACCATTTATATAGAAAATAGGGTTTTTTTATTGACCTGCATAAAATTAATATTTGCATTCGAAAATTTAAAGTCTAGATATATTATAATGAAAATATATATGCCATGCATCAAGTGGTATTTATATCCAATATTAATCCTCATTATTTGCATAATTGAATTTTTATGCCACTTACTTCAATATTCTTACTTCAAATAGACCATTTAATTAGAAAATAGGGTTTTTTATTGAAATTAATATTTACATTCGAAAATTTAAAGTCAAGATATATTATAATGAAAATGTATATGCCAGGATATGGATAATCACTATATGTAAAGTAGTAGTACATTCGGTAGTAAAGTCGCATAGGTTAACATATATCACACACATTTCTTATTAGGATGAAGTCTCGTAAGAAAGAACAATGTGACAGATTATCAATGTGATTTAATCATAAAATTTGATTTCAGAATATGAAAGTGTTTATAACAGAATAGACGTCACCGATCGAGGACATGAAGTCTAAGTTGAGCTTTTTTATTTTGCTTACAAGCGAATACGATTTTCTACGTTGGAGCAGTAAAACAAAATATCTATTTATAAAATTAGATATCTAAATACTTTGAATTCTTTCATTCATGAGTTTGCTTGTATGACGATTTAAAATTTCCTTATGTAAGCTAAAAGAATGCTTACTAAGATGATGACAGAAATACTGATTTCCTGAATAACCTATTGAAATAATTTGTATATTTCCGCAAATGTTAATATTTCCGAATATTTTCGCTAAAAAGTGTTAAATAAAAATAAAAATTATACCTTCACAAACTACAGTAAATTTGTAATCTGTAAAAAGAAATAATTCGTGAAAATATTATATTATGCTATTTAGGATTGTGCACCCTTTTTTAACCTGTCGAATTTCTTATCGCTGGTATTAAAACATTCGTTTTATCCGATAACATTCATGTTTTCACTTTTTCAAGCCTTTATTACCTCGATACGGGATTTTTCACCAGTCCGCTTGTCGCTTTGGGAGTAGAGAAAAAATTTATTTTAATATTTTTTAGATTTTTTCTTGTATCACAAAAGCATTTGGCTTTTTTATGAAACCGAATCGTCAAAAAACAAGTTGTAATTAAATATATAAGTTAATTTTGCCCTGCTGTATGAAAAGTCGGATTTAATTAACAAATACATTGTTTCAATTTTGTTACATATTCACAATTAAATTAAACTTCATGATGCAGTATTATTTCCACTTTCTTTAAGTTTTTTACCACGATCTAGATTTCGTTTTATTATAATACCTTCAGGTGGATATTTAGCAAAGAACTTCTAACAGTATTTATATATTATCCAAAATAATAGCGGGTATCGGGTTTGTGCGGGTTTTCCTACCGCTTACGTTAGTGAGGCTATTGCAGGGGATTGGTGTAGTTTTAATATATATTTGAAAATTTTACAATATACAAATATTTTAGTGAGGGTAATAAATTAAATTGATTTTATTCTATGAGGTCATATTATGCAAATGTTCCGGTTTATGTAATATAATTAAATGGATGTTTTTCTCAGTAAAATATTTATATGATAGCAAGCGTGTCTGATGATTAGAATAAGGTTACACAACTAATTATGCTAGAAGATATTAAGTATGGCTGATGATATTGTATTTAGTTGTTCATTTAATATACTAACGTTGGTGTATCTTTTATATCTGTTTATTTCTAATGTTTCTAGGATATTAAGTTTATTACCTTTTGTATTTATTTGTAATATATTGGGAGATTGATGGTGATGTTTATTGTCAGTGACATTTTGCAAAGTGAGATATGTAGGTTTGTTATTTCGCCAGCTGGTAATATGTTCGTTGTATCTGATAGTAAAATTTCTTCCTGTTTTTCCTATGTACACGCTATTACAGTCATTACATTTAAGTTTATATATGCCACTCTTTTTATAATTATCTATTTTTTTATAATTAATAAGGGTTTTACCCATGTTTTTGAAAGTACTATAAGCATATATGGTATCACTATAGGCACATATGGTGCCTATAGTGATACCATATGTACCTATAGTACTAATATTTAAAGTACTATAGGCACATATGGTATAAGAGTTAATAGTTAAGAATTTCCTAGATTAATTGTTACATTACCTATGTATGGGATGGATTTATAGTAAATTTTATTATAATTTGCTACCACCGGGTATATTTCTTGGATTAGTGTTTTTCATAATTTATTCAGGTACAGTTTTGTAGCAATTGATGGGCTATAATTATTATTTACTGCGATTTGTTTCATGGTTTTTATTTCTTTACGTAAATTAGATTTTTCTAATGTGATAGTAAACGCTCTGTGAATCGTCGAATGGAAGACTGCTAACTTACGGAAGTTTTTAATGGCCATTAATTATGAAATTAGCAAATGTATCTTTTCTAAATATATTAGATTTATGTTTATTGTTTTTGGGTTCTAATGTGATATCTAAAAAGTTTAGTTTATTATCGGATTCGGTTCATAACGTGAATTTTAAATAATTGTGTAGGGAGTTGTCAAAGTTAACAAACTGGTCTAATTGTTGCTGATATACATTGGAAATTGGAAAGATATACATCTTTCCAGCAGATAAGGATGTCGTCTACATATCTATAACAGTATTATACATTGATCGTTAAATTACTGTTTAAGAGGCTGGTTTCTAGATTGTTCATGAATAACTCGGCTAACAGAGAATTGAGGGGTGAGCCAATTACAAGGCCATCTATTTGTTGAAAAAAATCATTATCGAATAAGAAATAATTTTGGTTGATGCATAATTTAATAGACCTATGATGTCCATTACTTCAATGGGGTTTAACTGTTTCTTTTCTAAGATATATGAAATAATATTGAGGCAATCTTTTGGTCGTATATTAGAAAATAAATTTGCTACGTCGAGTGATACTAATTTACAATTGGGCGTTAGGTATATGTTATTATTTTGGATTTTATTATGTCGGAATATTGGATTAATGAAATATGGATTTTATTATGTCGGAATAAATTAATTAGACCTCGCTATAAACACAACATTGATTTTTTTTTATCGCGCTTTCCATAAACTATTTCAAATACCTGCGTTACCTGCCAATCGTCGTAGAGTTCACTCACGGTCAAATGATTAATGAATCATTATAAATTTGAACACTTGAGTTTTGCCTCAAAAATGAATATGATTTATACGTCAAACGATTAGAGAGCCAGAATGTCTATTTTTCATAAAGCATTTAATTTTTTAGACTGTTGTCTATTAAGAACCTTTCCCTGTGTAATTATATTATTCTACCATATCCTTGTAATTTTACATTGGTTTCAAAAGATTATCCGGGGATATATTATAAAATCTATGACCATTTTGTAATTATATTGGCAAACAAGTCATCTAGATTTGAATAATAGTGCACAACATAGTTAAAATCTTGCTTCCATGATTTCTGCCTAAAAATCATATTCTTCATTAATATTCCTCCTAAATCTCTATTACTAGGATTTTTCTGGATAATTGTTGAAATATAGTTTTTGGTTTGTTATATTACATTAATAATTGTATTCACACATATAAGCTAATACGATATTTTTAAAAATATTTCCTTCAAATAAAACTTAATTCTACCTGTGACATCGTCAAAATTGTGTGTTGTAAAGAAATGGGATGTTTATAATCTATCAAAACTAGGGAAAATTACATAACATAAAATAACACGACTACCACAAGTAAATTTGCAGTAGCATTTATGGTTCCATGGCCTCGTAGCTTGGAAAAATCAAACAAACATTATGGTGAAACAAAAAAATTTAAACTTAATAATTACTTTGATATCAATTTTAAACTAATTTATTCGAACCGGCATTTAAAACCTTCCATATAAACGAAAAGTCTCATTATAATGAGAATTTACTCCACCGTTTCCAAAATAAATACGGCCGCTATGAACGACAAAGTGGCCTAAAAAAAACCTTCAGCGAATAAGAAAGCTGAAAGAGCAGTGCACAACGCGGCCTTACTTGATTTTATTCAATCAGGGTCGCTAAATTTTAAAATTCCTTTCATTCAGAAAGAGACACAAACGTTAGAAGTTGATTTGCATTATGACCCTCATGACTTCGTACACAGGCTGCCCATCCCAGTTTAGTCCAAGCAAAAATGAATGATAACTGAATTTTTTTGATTCACTTTTGTTTATAATACTTTTTATGGTTTACGATTTTCCAAAAACGCTGAAATAAAATTCGAAGTTTCTAGAAAATTTTCCATCCTCTTTTCCAATTCTTAGCTATTGAATCATAGAAAATCCCCATTTAGCAAACCTAGAACTCAAAAGAAATGTAGGTGCCAGATTTCAAATTTGTAGTTATTATAGTTCTGAAGATTTTGTTACGAATCAATTGGTGAGTGGAATTTAGCATCTATAAACATTATTATATGTACATATAATACAGGCATAATGTTACGTGAAATAACATGAAATTATTTCTTTTTTCTCCAACCTCCTCGTCTCATATAAATATAATGTTAGTACAGACTTATTTTGATTTTCCATTATCATAGTATGAATATAACGGATATCCGTTTATATTTTAGGATTCTGTATCAAAAGTGGAAAAACGGGATAGTCGTCATGTGGGCTTCTTTGTCTTTCCTCTTTTCCATTTTCTTTAATAAGTCATTAGACATAATAAGTGGGAAACCATTTTGCATAGAAATTTAGCATATGTTTAATTATAGAAGTCACGTACAAATAGTTGAATAAGTTTTCATTTAGGGGAATAGGTTGGAAGGGAGAAAGAGGGGACGAATTTTTGAATACGAATTTAAACAAACATTATTATTCAAATTTATCTCATTGAGTATAAAACGAAAGCCAATTAAAATGTGAAAATACATTTTGAAACAAGTCAATTAAAATGTGAAAACGATTTATTTTTTATTGTAGAATTTAAAATAATTTCTTAAGTATTACATTAGTAGAAGTCGAATAATTATTAGGAAGGAGTTGCATTTATCTTTACGAGGCGATATTTCAATAAAAATTGATTAATTTCAGGGGATCTAGATGTGTTTAAAAATTAGGACGTTTAAAAATATGTTATATATAAAATATTATCGTAGTGTTTTGTTTTTCCGGGCTTTGTATTCTTAATATTTACGTGTTAAATACTCTGCACATGAATTAACTATTTTAAGACATTAAATCGCAGATGTTTTTTGGGTTGTTGGAAAATTAAACTGCAAAATTTAGTTTTACAATATTTACAACGTAAAAACTTTAATGAAATAAGCGCTGAAAAATAACGCGTTAATTTTAAACATCATGCCAAAAATGAAGACTTATCAAAGCAAAGCGAAATGAAACATAGAGTTCCAAAAATTATAACAGACGTTAAACTAATCTTTGACGGCCTTTTTCTTAATTGAGAGTGTGTTCAGTTTGTAGCGGAATAACTTGATTTTTGTTTGAATCAACGAAAATAAAATCATACCGCGTCTTACATATTGGTACCACAACAGCAAGGGTTAAACTTTTCTCGTTGTATGAAAATACAATATATAAATTTCCGACGTAAAGAAACTAAACGGATTAAATATTTTTAAAAACAGGCCCAGTCAAAGCATATCTCATTCTGTAGTGAATTTATTTTGTGATTGAAAAGCTCTTGTATTAAGTTTGGGAATCTTGAGTTTATTTTCTGTTTAAAAGCAAGAACGTCAAATTATAAACAAACAAACTGACTAGTTTTATACATTTAACTGCAACATTAAAAATTATAACTGCCCGTGATAGGAATAAATGATCAAAAATACAATTATTTCCATGTCATAACAGAACAGGAAAAATAATTTCATCATTTCCTAGCTGATAAGTTTTCTCTTTGCGCTGGACAAAGCGGTAGAATCTGGTTCTTATAGCCTAATACGGAATTTACTTAGATTAAAAAAAAACAGATATGGTCTTTCACTTTTTTGTCTTGTTTTATCCTCTAGATAATTGCTTAGAGTTAGTGATAGCAGACGACATATAGTCGGGTGAATGAGGTGAATGCACTGGCAGAACTCATCCATTCATCAACTCCTACCATTTTAGAACAAAAGGCGTATTTTTCAATAACGAAACAAATTAAAGAACTCAACTTTATTTATGTATGTTACAAATTTAATGCAAGAGGAGCAACACTTCATTTAATTTATTGGATTCCGCTGTAAACATTACATTTCTCCTCCTCCGCCTTAGTGCATTCTTGTTTTCATTGGTTTTCATTGGTTGATGGGATCAGATTTCAACGGTATCAAAGGAAATCAGCTATATCCGACAGCTATGGCAAAATATAAAAATTTCCCTATGCTAAATCGCGTGAATACGGGTAGTGTTCAAGTGTAGTAAAGTGCTTTAAAAACTGTTTTACAAAAAGTATTGTGTGAGCAGGCGCCTATCATATTGAGAAAACAATGGGAAAAATATTTTTCTTTAATTACCGACGTTTTTTTTCTGACTTTTCCTCTCAGTTTTATTAAAATTTTACTATAATGATGAAAGTTAACTCTTATGCCTTCTGAAACTGAATCAGTTTCCAAAAGTACACCAGTGATGCCGCAATGATGAAAAAAGGTTTCAACTCACTTTGGTGAGTTTATTTCATTCCTGATAATGACGGTATCTTTCACGGCATTGACTATACTTTGGTTATCTTCCTAGATATGGATTTTATCACAACCGAGTTAGATTTGAACGTCAAATTAACATGACATTCAAATAAGCATGAAATTATAAGCAATTTCATTTTGCTTTTTTTACTAAAGGACCCAAAAACACATCATTTAACCAACATTCTTCCTGTTTTACTATATATTGCCTAGCATTATTACAAAGAACGGACCGCGGTCCTACTGGCTACTTAGTTTTTAGTTAAGCCATCTAGTTCCTGATAGAAAATGTTTGCATTTATCGAAGAGCTCTTCAGAAGTAATTCTCTGTAAATAACCTTTTATATTCCGCCGCTCATTATTATCTTTTTTATTCAGTTGGTCTAAGCCATTGGTATTTCTGTATGTGATTACCTTATGCAGATCACTTCTTATTATTAGTTACTAATTGATTCAGCCATTGAAATTTACATTTTAATGTTATTAAGTTTTGACAAACATTAACTCGTAAAGTAGCAGAGTCCGTGCTTAATATAGGTTTTAATTTCTTTTCTCATAATTAAGGCATTATTTAAGCGTGCTTTGGTTTGATTATACTTTGTAATAAAATCCAGAACTCCGATAGCCTTTTAAGAAAAGTTCTCAACTTTTATATTCATAGAAAAATTGAAGAATTTTCCAAAAAACTGAGTTTTATTTTAAAGAATATGACATATAGTTTTAGCTGGAGTCGGATATATAAAAATGTTTTTTTTTTAAATTGACCCCATTCTGTATATCTAACTAGGCTACAAACGCTCACTAAAATGATTATGAATCATTGTTATACGCCTTAGATTGAACAACATACACATTTTACAAAGAGAACTCGAAACTTTCACGATCTCGTAGCTTGTAGTGTCGGATTTTAGACTATATATTGTAATTTTGGAACGTGTATAATAACCAATAACGATTTGAATGAAAAGTGTAAACTTTTGAGTTAAACTTTAAAGCAATTAAACCAGTTTTAAAAAAATGAAAACAATTTCTGAATGAAATGTACACTTTTAATAAATCTTAAAAAAATTTTAGGATGTACATGACTTAAACATAAAATAAATGACTAAGCCTTTAAGAATATAGTTATTAAACTTAACGTAAATTATAATTATTTATAAAGTTATGCTACGGAAAACTTAAAAAAAAGGAATATTTATAAAAAAAAAATTAAACTAAAATGCTATTAAGGTTTCTTTTAACCCGGAAAAAACGGCAACTAGCTTACAACTTATTTAAAATTAATATAACTTCCATTCTAATTAATAGACGCAAACAAGCAGTAAAACGTAGTTAAATATTATATAACACTATGTAAAAAAAATTATTTTAACTTGCAGTAATATATTCATATAACAAAACGATAGATTTAGCGGTTCATTAGTTTTGAAACTTTGTCTGCTTGTCTGTAAGTCTTGTTATTTCTCCGCAAATATATTAAAAGGATTTTAATGAAATGTTCACTGATGGAATACCCCATGTATACTCTGGGGGTAATAAAGGATGTCCAGTGGGAGTTTTTAAATTTGAATTTAAATTAAAAGCAAACAGGTAAATTTTGCGCATTTATAATATTTTTAAGATACGGCAGGGTTCTGCGAATTTTACTTTTTAAAAAGTATGTTCTCTAACTCTGTCTGTCTAACCTTCAAATTGCGAAATACGCGAACAAAGCGCTGGGTCGACGGTGGCGATTTCACGCCAGATATTTTCTTGAAATATTGGTATAGTTTAGGAGTAATTGTAGTATACTTTAGATTTAAGGTATGCCTACAAAACAAAACAACAAGGCGTTAACCTGGCTATCGAGACCACCAGGATATGTCCCCATATTTTCTGATCAATTTTATGGGGAAGATGTACCTCGCAGTCTAGAGTGGCTCTGTGTAGTTGAAACTGTGTCCTGTTATTTAATCCGGGAAATACTTGCTAATTCAGTATCAAAAACTCATCAATCATGAAACAGTATACCTCAGAAACTTCAGTTTCTCATCAGCCAAAATAATAAAGAAAAAATAATTCCTTGAATAGTAATTGCACAACCAATAGTCATTTTAGGGTAATGTAAACTCTTTTATTAGCGTTTTCGTTTCGATTGCGAGGATTCCAGTAATACATATTTTGATTATTCACATAGTCTCTGATATTAAAATGTACCTCATCAATAACCCGTTATGAGGTACATTTTTATATTGTTCTGAAGTGTTCTTGGGATCAGATAATATTCCAAAATCGTTTTGGTGTACGTCTTTCTTAAAGAATAATCACAGTTTTTGAGATTTGCACAATTTTTATTTTGTAAGGATGAGTATAAGTTTATTTTTCAAAACTGCACCGCACTTTTGGCTTGTGATCGTTGTAGAGGTTGCAATCTTCCATGCATATTTTCTTAGATTTACAATAATTTCTTGTCGCACATAAGCCACAGGTTTAAGCGTCGTTGCTGTCATTGGTGGCCCAGGAAGCGGTCTTTAACTATTTTCCCATATTTTCGATACTTTGCACCCATTACTAGATTAATCATGTGTACGAACCATCAATTAAATGACAAATATGTGAGTGTAGAAAGCTCGCCTGCTCTAACTAATGATTGGTCGTACCTTAGAAGTTTCACGAACGCAAACGCGCGGTGCGCTCTTGTCCAATAACTCATGGCTACTAACCACTCCGGTAGTATAATAATCTCTTGTAATTAGAATTTCAGACGATATTAAAAATAATTATTAAAATTGTTCCGTTTTATCTTATGATATACGTATATGCGGATTAATACTAAATTTAAAGTTCTCCACCGATAAAGCATTTTCACCGCTGTTTCCGCATTTCCTTCGCTGAACGAAAAAAATTTGAATATGCACAATTTAAAAATTAAGAACAGGAAACAGTTATTGCTAAATTCCTTTTCCTGTATGCGGTTTTAGTATTTACTTTTTTCATAGCAAACATTTTTTTTTTCTTCTCAACCAATCTCTTTCAGAATATTTATTTAAAATATAGACCAAATAAAAATAAGTTACTCATAAAACATTCTTTAAACTGAATTTGCTTTTTCAATTTTTCTTAATAAATTAATTAAAAAACGTAACTTACTACTAAAAACGTAACTTACTACTCGTAACTTACTAGGAAAAATTACATTAAATCAAATAACGTGACTACAAAACGTAAGTTTGTAGTGATCCTTTTTATTATAAGGTCATGATTTGGAAAAAATTGACATACATTACTTCAAAGAACGCGAAGGTTGGAACTAAATAAGGTCGTCGTCGGGGCGTGTTGGGTTGATCATAATGCCTTTAACTACGTGGTGCACCGCGGAAGCCCGATTTCGATTCCCTGCCTCTCATCGAACGGATCTCGGCTGACTGTAATAGTTTGTTCAGCATAAGTCCTTCATATGTATAAATTGTATAAATTAAAGTATGTTAATAAAATAAATAAATAAAACTTTTAAACTTTTCATGTAAATGGAAATTCTCAGGACAATAAAGACTTACTCTGCTATTTCCATCATTTCAAGCCCGCCTTTATCCAATAAGAAAAGCGACTGCTCTAAAGGATGAACGAATCCATCGGTGAATAAGAAAAATAGATGTGACCTTATGTGATTCTATTTTATTGCGGCAACAAGTATCAACAAATTTTTTCATTAAAAAATAGATTTGCGTGTTAGTAGCTGATTTACAAACGTTCTACTTTTTCTCGGGTATGACTACCCTTTCTTTTATTCACCTTTATGTATAATTTATATTCAAAAACGCCGAAGTAAGTGTTCCTTTATTTCTATCATAGAGCTTAAATATAAACTTTTATTATTCCAACTTTACTTTGGAATTCTTATACGATTTTTCATCCCCATTTTCATACCTTTATGAATTTAATTTGGAAAAATCCTTTCTTGACGAGCACTTGGAAGTGAAACATACTTTCCATCAAGTTACAAACTTCCTTGCTTCATAATTCTAAAGATATTGTGATGAATCCGTTAATGAGTGGCATTTTGATTACACATATATTATTTTATCTTCGTATAATGCAAACATAACATTACGTATAGCAATTCGAATTTAAAATACACATAATATTATTTGTGGTTAAAATCTATAAAATGTATAAACAACCTTCTCGTCTTACATAAAAAGTAATATAGAAATGACTAGTTTTAATTTCACATTATAATGTTATGAATGTATTGGATGTCTGTTAAAATTGTTGTAATCTTTTTTTTATGTTTTTTATTTATATAATTATTATAAAGTTTACAGAATACTGTTTGTATTAACGATGTAGACCCAAGAATGGCGCTAATTTTGTTAATGGTTATAATAAAATAATATTATGTTTTTTGTTAGATGTGTCATCCGTATCGTCTCGCCAAAACTAAAGGAATTTTACGAGTGCAATCAATGGCGCCAAGCGCTCAGTTAATTCATTTCTCTCCGATTTCACTTTCATCGCTTGCGTTTTGTTTTAAAAAAAAAAATATTATTAGCGAATTTTATTTTTGGCAAAACGCTGCCATTATGAGCAACGAAGAGAGGTAATTAATTTAATGACATGAAGCCCCATAGGGTATCACGCGGAATTAATATAGCTTTTGCGGTGGGAATTTTGGCAAATTAATTTGCAATTATTATTGGTACTAAAAAATCGACGGTCTTTGATTTTGGTTTGACTACAATAAAGTGATTTGCAATTTTGTATTTAAATTTTGCGAATAAAAACAATCGCAATATAAATAATTATTTTATTTTTTCTGTAACCGCGGAAAAAAGAGCTACACGACAATACTCTTCCGGCACTGCTACGACGGTAATTCTGAAAGTCTTCAAATTTACAAAAAAACATTCTACGTCAAACGGTTTCTGAGAAAAACGGCTTTGACTGATAATGTGATTACCCTGGAAGCGTTTATTCTCCCATTCCCATTTTTGTGTTCCACTTGTTATTACTAAACGGTTATTGATGAATTCTTTTTTTCTTTTATATTATTTCTTATATATTAATATTGTGTTTTATTACGTTTGACCAATCTAAGATAATTTATTTGAGAACTAGAAACTATTAAATTGATATTAATAACGAAACACAAGTAGTCACAAAAACCATTATTTAATACTTCATAGATCTTTTTTATTCCGATGAAAAACGTACATTATTTAATTACTCTTAGCTTTTCCTGTTTTTTCAAGAGTCTTTCCGTTTTCTAATTTTTAATATTTGAAATCAGCACTTGTAGTTAATCACCTGAAGATAATATATTACATCCAGCTAATTTTTTATTATATGCCGACCATTCGACTTCTATCATTTATATGCCGACCATTCGACTTCTATCATTTATATGCCGACCATTCGACTTCTATCATTTGTATGCCGACCATTCGACTTCTTTCATTTATATGCCGACCATTCGACTTCTATCATTTATATGCCGACCATTCGACTTCTATCATTTATATGACGACCATTCGACTTCTATCATTTATATGCCGACCATTCGACTTCTATCACATTTTAAATTGAATTTAGTCTCTTTTATTGATAACTCGAGTGGAAATATCTAATCACACAATAGTCTCGAGAGAATAGTCGTCTTTCAATCTAACAAATCACATACTATTATTATTAATAGCGAAGAAAATTCTGTTGATATTTCCAAGTACAAGTAAATAATAGAAATAGTTTATTTCAAGTATACGTAACATAATCATAGAAAATTCATTTATAAATACGTAATTTAAAATTGTGCAAGTACCTAGCGAGCGACGGATTTTCAATAGGATGCTCATTTTCGTCTAATGTATAGTATTTTTAGTTATTGAATTAGATTTCTTTTTATCTTCAAATGTTACTTCTCTCTAATTTCGTTATAAATTCACCGATATTGATATATTAAAAATAAAAAAAGTATTGTTTTTTAATTTTAATAAGTAGTTAACTTTCATCATAAAATACTTTAAGAGTTTTCATGTCGATGATACAGTATGTATGCTTCATAACTACATTATATGTACAAATATATATCAGCTTTTAATGATCTTAAACAGTTATGTTCCATATACTGTATAGCCACTTTTTGGTATATTTTGGCACTACACCATTCACGATTCCAACGCTTTATACACACACACACACACACACACACACACATATATATATATATATATATATACATATATATATATATATATATATATATATATACACACACACTGTCGCTATACGGACGTGCGCAATTCATTTACAACATTTTAGCGAAAAAACAACTATAACAGGTCATCATATACAGGTAATAAGAACAGTGTGAATAAAATCATTGAAATTATTTAAAACAAAGAAATATTTTTATATTTTTTCCATTTCAAGTTTTTTAAAGAAGTCAATAATCTCAAACGAAGAATAAAAAGCTGTAATTGATGTATAGCTTTCTCCTATATGCGTTTTTTATGTTAAATATTTTCCAATATTAAGAGGGAAAGGATCGAGGAAGTATTGGTTAAGCATATCAACCAACTTTTTCTCAGAAAATCAATTCTATATATAGACAGGTTTGAATAGAAATTAGGTACGAAAGTAAAATTTATATTTCATTTCTGTAATTTTTGTAATTTTCTCAGTAAAGGCAAAAGGTCTACATTATTCCAGTACGATAAAAATATTTTTCCTCTTTTTAAGCTAAAAACTTTCGATGTAAAGTCATTTAAAGTCTGTTTTTACGTATAGGCAGGAACTTAAACACTGCTGGCGACTTAAATTAATGAATCGCGCCGAATCGAGATTAAATGGTTTAAACGAATGCAAGTAAGATTTAATATTTACTTATACTAGAAATTATCACCTTGAGTGTTCACAATTAAACGAAACTACTTGATGTAGTATTATTTATAATTTCTTTAAATTCTTTACCACAACTTGGGTTTCGTTGTATCACATCATCTTAAGGTGGGCAATTAGAAAATATTTTGCTAATAGCCCACCTGAAGATGTTGTCATACAACGAAACCTAGGCAGTGGTAAAGAACTTAAATAAAGTAGAAATAATACTACATCACGTAGTTTTATTTAATTATGAATAAAGAATTTCTACAAAATTAATCCCAAATATATTCAACCTTGAGTGTTGGTAACAAAATACATTTTTACAAATGATTTTAGCCTACAGATAAACTTTGCTTTCTTAGATTCTAAATTTTTATGGGTTAAAATTTTTCTGTATTTATCATAGTGTGATTATTTTGCTAACATGGTGCGATTATTTGGAGTGTTATACTACAAGATACTCTTAGTTGCTTTATTGCACTTAATAAACAGGCGCGGACCCTTGTGTCAGCTTGTCCTCTTTTATTCACAAATTTACCAGTGTTTATTATTAAAACTCTTTGCTTAGTCTAAAATATCCTATGTATGCAAATACGTATTGAATGTCGACAGATTTTTCAGGAATTCAAGAGCTTTCATTTCTTAACGAAATTTAACCAGCTGATATATTCATATAATTTTACATGCAATAATTTATATTTTAATGCAAGTCAGTAATAACAATAATAAATATTTATAGATTATATAAAGTATGGCTAATAACAAATTTACCAAAGTGTTTATTATTAAAACTCTTTGCTTAGTCTAGAATATCCTATGTATGCAAATACGTATTGAATGTCGACAGATTTTTCAGGAATTCAAGAGCTTTAATTTCTTACCGAAATTTAACCACCTGATATATTCATTAATTTTATATGCAATAATTTATATTTTAATGCAAGTCAGTAATAAAAATAACAAATATTTATAGATTATATAATTTTAGAAACAATTTAACCTGAATTTATATAGTAACCAATAGGCGTAAACTTTAATAGACATAGTAATGTGTAGTTTTTTATACAAAATGTCATGCGAGTGTATGGTCAATATTACAGAGCGCTCGTTGAAATGACTACTAATATAGTGCATTAACTTTAAAAGTTGGCTCTTTAAGTCTCAAAGCCTAATGGCAAGAAGTTACCTTGTTTGGTTTTACGACAAATTTATATTCATCAAAATATGTTATCAAGACTATTTATTCCTTTAGTTTTTTAGAGATTCCCTAAATTTACTACATGTGGAATTATTGAAGATCTTAAAGTTTTCTTGCCAAATATAAATTCAATGATATAGAAAGAGCAGGTTAGTCATTAAGGCCATATTTCTATACAACTTGATCTCAGAAAACTATGACATATATATCCTGTTTAGATATCATCTAACGACGCCGTAAGATATGAAGAAAAGCTTTCGCGTTCTCTAAACATAACCATGCATCCTTCTTGGTAATATTTACATGTATATTACAATAGTAAAATAAAATTATTTGCGGCTCCAATAGCTGATTATAACGTTGTAACCCCCTATTTTTCATTGCCAGCTTTAAAAATTGAATAAATTAAATAACAAACGTAGTTAATCATTTATTACAATAGTTTACACTCTTTTAGCAGATTACCCAGGAAATGTATCCAATGCTTTATCAATTCTAAAGCTTAACGAATCTGCTCCAGGCTTTTGGATAAATTTGAATAGTATTTAGTTTTTCTGAGTTTTTCCTTTTTCCACGAATAATCGTAATAATTTTCTCCAAACTTTCCTTATTGCCATTACTTGATAAACTATCGTTTATCATTATCCGCTAAAATACTGGTTAAATTATACCTCATGTAAAATTTGGAATAAGTGAACTTGAGAAAAAAACAATCGGTTAAAACCTTTTTTACGAAATAAGCAAATATATATAGAAATATTATATAAGTGATTAGTTTCATATTAAATTCAAATAATTGGTATTTTGCAGCGTCATTTACAATACTCTTTCTGCGTCAGTTTAAAACAAAGTTAAAACTATTTTATGACACGTATTTACCTAAGAGTCTAAGCGTTTGTGGAATATTATTTAGAATGCATATTGTGTCAATTTTCTATGCTGTGAATATAAAATTTTTATAGATAAATAATTAAATTCTTAAAAGTATATTGTTTTTAAAATTAAGTTTTACAAACATAACGTTTGGACATTATTGTGAATAAAAGAGGACCAGCCGACAAAAGGGTCCGCGCTTGTTTATTAAGTGCAATGAAACAACTAAGAGTATCTTGTAGTACAACACGCCAAATAATAACATCATGTTAGCAAAATAATCACACCATCATACATACAGAAAAATTTTAACCAATAAAAATTTAGAATCTAAGAAAGCAAAGTTTATCTGTAGGCTAAAATCATTAATAAAAATGTATTTTGTCACCAACACTCAAGGCTGAATATATTTGGGATTAATTTTGTAGAAATTCTTTATTCATAATTAAATAAAACTACGTGATGTAGTATTATTTCTACTTTATTTAAGTTCTTTACCACTGCCTAGGTTTCGTTGTATTACAACATCTTCAGGTGGGCTATTAGCAAAAATATTTTCTAATTGCCCACCTTAAGATATTGTAATACAACGAAACCCAGGTAGTGGTAAAAAATTTAAATAAATTAGAAATAATATTACATCAAGTAGTTTCGTTTAATTGTGAACACTCAAGGTGATAACTTCTAGTATAAAAAAATATCAAATATTACTTGCGTCCGTTTAAACCATTTAATCTCGATTCGGCACGATTCATTAAATTAAATCGCCAGCAGTATTTAGATTTCGTAACAACTTGATTTTAAGTTCCTGCCTATACGTAAAAACAGACTTTAAATGACTTTGCATCGAAAGTCTTTAGCTTAAAAAGAGGAAAAATATTTTTATCGGACTGGAATAATGTAGCCTTTACTGAGAAAATTTAAAAAAGTTACAGAAATTAAATATGCATTTTACTTTCGTCCCTAATTTTTATTCAAACCTGTCTATATATAGAATTGATTTTCTGAGAAAAAGTTGGTTGATATGCTTAACCAATACTTCCTCGATCCTTTCCCTCTTAATATTGGAAAGCTATACATCAATTATAGCTGTTTGTTCTTTGTTTGAGATTATTGACATTCCCATTTATTTTGAAACATGTCTCTTCCAAACATTTATTCACTTTCAGTAATATTAAGGTTTCCGTACAGCCAAGAAAGAAAAATGGAACCCTTATAAGATCACTTAATCAGCTACATATCCATCCATCTACACATCTGTCACATTTGATTTTAATATCACAGTCAGTTTTATTAAGGATTATTGTAAAATAATATATTATTCACACAAAAATACCCCAATCATGAAAATATTAGAGAAAACAAATTACCCCTTCAATTTTTTTATATGAAATTGTATGTCTATGTTTTAGAAATATTGCTGAAAATAAACACGAAAAGAAATACACCCCATATCTCCCACTCCCTGCTTACAATACTTGAAGCTTATAAAGAGAAAATTCTGAAAGGTTCACATGAAGTTAAAAAAACAAAACTAGAAAGCGATAATTCTAAACCTCATAGCTTTTTGTTTATTTGCTATATTGTTAGGTATGCTAGATATATTTTCGTTGGGAGCATTAATATTAATGCCTTATATAGTTTAATGGAAATACTATACACATAAATGTTAATTAACCTGTGGTTAATATTTCTAATTTACAGGTTATTTGCAAATACGATAACTTTCAGTGTTGCCTTAGTACATAAAGTGTCCCTACAGGATCACCACTGAAGCGCTCTTATACCGTGGTTATCGTAAAAATAAATGAAAAAAAATCCTTTTTAATGCTATGATCCTGTTCACAAAACAAGAGGAAAAACTGAAACCTGGCTACGGAAAAACATAACTGAAAAGCATGATATAAACACGTAAATAGCTTGTGAAATTTACAACGTTATATACTCCAAGACACCCTCTGGATCATAACAAATCTAAGGACACCACATTTATTGAAATCACTGTAGTAGTTTAGTCTGTACGAGGGAATAAACTTACTCACATACGTTCATATTCACTTTATATAGCCTGTGAAATTCGTAATAATATATATAGTGTTAGATAAATATCTTAGGATATTGTGCATTAAGACGAATCTAAGGACAACTCGATTGTTGAAATCTCTTTGATATCTTAGTATATATAGTTACATACTTACATAAGTAGTATACTTCGTACATACACACATTCATATAACCCTTCCTCTGCCGCTATCGGCTAAAATTGTAAATTTTAAGCAAAACAAAATTAACTGTCGATTTCATTCACAGCTACCTTCATATTTTTTAATTAATTTGCAGAAATCCTCGTCGCAAAAGCCGTTTTCATGAAGGGGTTTACTCGATGGCCTTCTCGTGATTAAATTACCTAGCTCTTCCTTGTTAATCATCGTCACATC
Source organism: Druceiella hillmani (assembly GCA_039881145.1). NCBI lineage: Eukaryota > Metazoa > Arthropoda > Insecta > Lepidoptera > Hepialidae > Druceiella > Druceiella hillmani. The sequence goes on from JAYKKI010000055.1 coordinate 8,342,447, forward strand.
TCGATTCTTCTATTTGGGGCGTGAAAAATAAAAAGTGGAATTTAGAAAATAAAACGCAAGCGATCAAAGTGAAATGGGGAGGAAGCGAATTGAGTAATCGGGTGGCGCATTTGATTCAATTAAATGGTGCTCGTGATATGCTTTTTATTTTCGCGAGAGGATGTGGATGCCAAGAGTTGTGCCTCCGAGCGCTAAAATTATCGTCAAATGGAAGTGCGCCCGGAATACTAATGTATAAATAAAAGGTTTAATGTTTGCTGTAGGAAATTCTGTACATTCTACGGGAACGGAAATTACCAGTATATTAAACAAATTACACAAATTTAGAATGAAAGTATTGATTATTACTGCAATTTAAAATAATTTCTTTTTCCTAACTCCACTTCAAAAGCGTTGCATCCCTTGTTTTGAATATTTAAATCATGCTACTAGCCTGTACCGGTTTTTCCCGAACGAAAAGGAACCAATTTTTTTGCTTTAATACCTTTTTAGTAAATATTATTTTCTGTATATTTATTTTTTTATTTATTTATTTATTATTGGCACACAAACAGTTTTGTCACAATTTAACAATATTGTTCGAGAAACATAATTGTACAAATGTATAATTTTCTTGTGACAACACCAAAATCAGTGAGCACAGCATGATTAATTTGGTGTTACCATTACCATATAATGTTATTACGAATAAGAAACATTCCAATTAATTTCAATACATGAACAATAATGGAGTTGATCAATAAAATGCACATTACAATTTTAAATTAATTATAATGAATTAAATTATATATTAGGAATGCATATGATGGTTCATTTAAATAATGTGATAACAATTCATTATCGTTTTAAGTAATAATCATTAGCAGCCTATTAGAATGTACGAAATGAAGGGTCGATATGTTTGTATATATACAATATATATATATATATATATATATATATATATATATATATATATATATATATAAAAATTGCTTTTAAAAGGATATTTCTAAGAGGAGATTTTCCGCCCGCAATTAGATCGACAAAATAAATGCTCAACAGATCCAAATTTTTTTTCCTTCATAACGATACTTGATCATAAACCGCATAATACATTCATTACAAATTATAGGACTTGCTTGGGTTCTGCGTATACATCCACCTTATTCACCTGATATTACACAATCTGAGTGTCACTTGTTTAAAACTCTAAAGAAACATTCAGAAAATTAAAAATTCCACTAGGTTCAATTTTTCTGAACAAGTCAAAGATATACTAGGCAATTTATATTTACCACTGAAGGTATGTGATTCACGAAGACATGAGTCAAAAACAAGATTGATTTAATAACTAAGTACTTGAATAAATATTGTTTTTACAAAAATTATTTTAGAATCTAAATTTATAATAAATCATACTATATGCGTACCCCTTTTGGAAAACAAGATTGATTTAAGAACTTAGTTACTTGAGTGCGATTTTTGGATCTGCGGCCCTTGTATAAACTATGTAATAACTTTATTAATAATAAAAATATGAGAAAAATGACTGGAATTTAAACTTACACAAATAAATTTTCATGACAAAAAGACTATCCCAAAAATGGAATCCTTCTGTTTTCCGGCCAGTATTATCTCCATCCATTAATTCTATTCGTTTTTATTAGAAAAATAAAATTAATCTATTTATTTGAAGTTATTAATGAATAACATGATTATTAATAAATCAAATTGGAAATGTATGATGATTATATCACTTTTTAATCGATTCTTGCCTAAAACTTATCGGCTTTATCCAGTGTATTTTCATATAAAACAAACAAGCTCAATCTTCATATCTTGGATATGAAGTAAAATTGTTTAACGATATATACATCAAATATTTGAAAGAAAAAATTCATTTTAAAAAATCAAAACCGTACGAAAAAATTTAAGAAAATGTACATTTCTTTAACTTTTAGAATTCCGCATTCCTGCATGAAAAAAACAGAACATCCGCCTGACCGAATATCACAGAATATCCGTCCATCCGCCTCCCAGAGCCGTTATTCTCAGAAGCCGATCATTTCTGAAAAACAAGGTTGTGACAGGTGTGATCAGACGTGACAGATAAACGGATGGCATACATTCAGCAATAAAACATATAAACCTTCGTATATCTCTATAATTAAGGCTGAAACACTATATGGATCAGAGTATAATCTTAATTTTGTTTGTTCATGTACTCATATTTTAGTACATGAACGAATAATTTTAAGGGGCACTATTTTTTAGAATTTCATATAAGATACCTTTAGATACATTATTGAAAATGTACATTAAAACACATGCACAAACAACGTTCCTATGAGGTTTACCTAAAGTTTACGAAAAACTTAAACCGACGATTCTAAATCTGATATTTTTTTAAAGTATTGTAAATTGTCAAATGTCAACATGGATTGTCATTTATCTGTTCGGGCAAAAACTGGAAAACAAAGCGTAGGTTTCATTCACTACACACACACACGCACACGCACACGTATACGCATAAGCACACACACACGCACACGTATACGCACACGCACACACACACACAGCATAGTAATATGGCATAATTCACTTAAATAATACAATGGTCATAACAAGTAAATTGACGAAATAAAGTAAAAAGATTCGATACAATTTTATTACCCTTTTTTTAAACTTGTTTTGTATAACTTTGCAAACGAAAGCGATAGTTAAAAAAATTAAATTTACCAAGGGTCGCTAAGAAAGGCATTAATAATAATTCACTTAAATAATACACATAACAAGTAAATTAACGAAATAATAATAATTCACTTAAATAATACACATAACAAGTAAATTAACGAAATAAAGTGTAAAAAGATTCGGTACAATTTTATTACCCGTTTTTTAAACTTGTTTTGTATAACTTTGCAAAAGAAAGCGATAGTTAAAAAATTCAAATTTACCATCGGTCGCTAAGAAAGGTATTAATAATAATTCACTTAAATAATATACATAACAAGTAAATTAACGAAATAAAGTAAAAAGATTCGATACAATTTTATTACACTTTTTTTAAATTTGTTTTGTATAACTTTGCAAACGAAAGCGATAGTTAAAAAATTCAAATTTACCATTGGTCGCGAAGTAAGATATTAATGAATATTGCTACAGTTCTCACGTTTATCGAAATGAAAGATATAAATTAATGCATTTCCATGTTAATGACAATTTACACTAATTTTTAAATTTCAGAAAAAAACCGATATGGTTTTAAAAAACAAAGGTGTATGGCAATCTACCATGATGCACATGCCGTATTTACGTTGTGAAGAATAGTACTAATATTTCAAATAATTTAATAGAATATATATATGAGCATGATATGCTCGTATATATATATATATATATATATATATATATATATATATATATATATATATATATATATAAATATTTATATGAGCATGTCTACGGAACCCATTTAATATGAGTTCTACCCGTACTTATTACATTCTATATAAGCCTTAAAACTGCCCGTGTTGCTGTCATATATACGCAGTTCGCTTCACTTTCGCCTCTGCAAAGCTCTCATACCACGTATTCAATAAAAATAAAACGGTTTTTGTTATTGTTACTATTTCTCTCTTCAAAATTTAAATACGAAATTGTAAATCATTTGTTTGTAAACAAACAAAATTAAACCGTCGATTTCATACAAGGGGCCGTCATAATCATAAATTAATTTGCCGAAACCCCGCCGCAAAATCCTCGTTCATTTCGCGGGATAGGCCTGCTCGTAATTAAATTACCTAGATCTCCCTTGTTCATCAAGGCCAAATCTCAATCCTCAATGTGGGGCGCTCGTGTTAAATAAAAAGTGGAATTTAAAAAAATAAATCGCAAGTGATGGAAGTGAAATGGGGAGGAAATGAATTGAGTAATCGCGTGGCGCCCTTGATTCGAATAAATGGTGCTAATAGTATTCTTTTCGTTGGCGCAAGGGGATAAGGATACAAAGAGTTACACTTCCGAGCGCCAAAAGTGTCGTCAAATGCAAGGGTATACGTTCATGTAATAAAAAAACACTTAATGATTACTTTGAAAAATTCCGTACATTACACAATTACACTGAAACACATTTTTCTAAGCCACGCTAAAATTAACACTTTATGAAAGATTATTATATGAATTTTAAATGAAATTCAATTATTCATTATTATTGTATCTTAAAATACATTTCCTTTTACATAATTCCACCTAACAGCGTTATATTCACAATTAAATGAAACTACGTGATGTCGTATAATTTCTACTTTCTTTAATTTCTTTAACAGGACCTAGGTTTCGTTGTATTACAACATCTTCAGGTGGAATATTAGCAAAGATCTGTGCTAATATCCCACCTGACGATGTTGTAATACAACGAAACTTAGATCGTGGTAAAGAAATTAAAGAAAGTAGAAATAATACTATATCACGTAGTTTCATTTAATTGTGAATAATGAATTTCTACAAAATTAACGCCAAATATATTCAAAACAAGCGTCATATTGCTTGTCGATATGTTTATGCTTACAGAAAGAATCTATTTATAATAAAGCTAGTCCTAGACTGTCAGGATTTTACCCGAGAAAAAAGACCATGAGAGCATTGTGTTGTAATCGCAATTTTATAAATACCACTTTTTGATTAGTTTTTACTTTTTAAATAATAGTTATTGGTGATTAAGATAATAACATATATTGATCAATCAATAATCAGTGACCATTATTTAAAAAGTAATAGCTAATAATTTATTTTTCAATTTCGTATATAGTATCGAAAATTATTTAAAAAAGCAAGTTATAATGATTTCAAAACTGTTTTTTCTTAGAATTGTACGTAGGCTATTTCTAAAAATATTGTTGAAAATATCCACAAAAAATATTTTTCTTATTCTATTTTCAAAAGTGCTAAAATAAAATTACAATAAAATTTTCTGTAAAAATTCTCGAATGATTCAAAATTTCCTAGTTTTTGAGATATCCATCATAATTCTACGCCATCATAAATTAACTAAATATCCACGTGGTGAATAACAACATTAAAATTTGTAGTTTAAAAGAAAAACTGTATTCTCTTAAATATTTATATATGCCTAAGTATGTACGAAGATCTCGTAGTGCGGGCTATACTCATACATGACAGGTGGATTTTGTATCAACATTTGTGATGGAATTTTAAATTCTAACTTGACAAATTCAAATAAATAATATAAACCAAGTTAATGCTAAAATAGGTACACGCAAGAAATAATAATTATGTGTACCGCCGGTAAATAGAAACCGAATGAATGATAAAGCCTATGAAATTACTTTAGGTGTATAGGTTAAAAGATAAAAAAGACAAACTTAGGAATGAATTTATACATTTCAAGCGCCTCGCATTACGTGGCGCTGTATATATCGGTGAAGCACATGGAACATAAAGTTAAAGTTTAAAAACTAAACCCTTTAATTTTACGATAGATTAAAGTGCTACTTCAAATAACTGAAATAATCCGCAGTTAATAACAAGAAATGGGCAATACACATCACACATGAAAATTTCAATGTCATAGCAAAGAACAGACGAAAGTTTCAGTACACAGTCCTAAAGTGAGAACCAAAAAAAATAATACTAAACTGCGGAATATCAAGAACATTATTCATTGGAAATTGCATCTTAGGGTATTTAGAGTGAATGCCGCGATTCACTGTCAGCTATTAGACTTGCTAACAAACTAAATACTCAGCAGAATCGCGACTGGATTCAGCCAGTACAATCACCTCATTCATCCAACTTTGTGTCATCTTATTGTCAATGGTCAGAACTCTAAGCTATCACTTAAATAATAAATTATAGCTTAGAGTTCTGCACATTTCTCTAAACTTTAAAGAATAAAAAATTTGATAGGGTCTCCCATTGAGAATTTTTTTTTAAACTAAGCCAAAGGTGTACCGATTATACCAATGAAAATATATTGTGTCTGTCTATGATGCGCCTGCTAGTCATAACTAAAAATGATGCATATGTAATTAGATTTTTTGTGAGATTTAAATTTTAAAATAATTTACATATTATAATAAATTGAAATATTATGAAAAATTATGCATAGAACCTTTTGCAAGAACCAGCCGAGGAGTTAAAAACTTAGTAACGGCTGAAGGATGACATGATTATTCTCCACTCTTTGGTATTTATCACCATTGCATTTAGATCGTAAACTTGTATTATAAAATGAGAATCATTTTAATCACATGCGGTTATAATTGACAAAAATTAAATATACGTTTTAGGCATCATTTGAGTAGAGTCTTTGAATTACATGGGTCACTTTTTTCAACAATTTCAAGAGATCAGATAACTATGGAAATATTGTGTATTTTTTTAACAACTTTTCATTGCATCATTTTTTTAATCAATGTACTAACATATAATCCCAATGCAGTCAACTAATACATTTTCATTAACCCGCTCCTTTAAAATGGTCCCACAAAAGGTTAAAAATATAGAAGCACATGAACATTGTTTTTAATTATACACCAGTTTTCAAAATATATTCTGATAATTGTATAAAAAAGAGAGGAAATAAATTTTGTTGCCCCCTTTTACAGTAGCAATATATAATTATTTCCGCGCACCTTTCAAATATTAAATCAAATAAAATAATAAATATTGATTTTAAAATAATTTAGTTACACACATATAACACACAAGTTACAAACAATTAGTTACATTTAAATACACAATAAAAAATTGGCCAAGTGCAAGTCGAACTTGTCCTATTAGTGTTCCGAACTCAAATATGTCGTCAAACACATAGGTGTCGAAACGAAGCATGCCTGAAATTTACACCGCATACAACTTTTGTTTATTCAGTGTCACGGTAATGTTGATCAAGTCCATAAATGACAAAAAAGCAATTATAATACTTTTCATGTTCTTTATACTTTGGTTGCAAGTTAAATTCACACAAATAAATTATCTGTGTTAAAAAAAAATGTCAATTGATGCGATGCTGATAACTTCTCGCCACTATAAATTTCATCGCAAATATTTAAAAACACAAACGATTTTGACCTTTTTGTATCGATAATTTGAGGAAGAGAGTTTTTAGACACCTTTAGGAATTTTGTCACAAACAAATTACAGTAAAAATTGTGTTATGTTTATAATCTCAGGGATGAAATGAAATTTCTTTAACCATCCATGTTAGTAAACTTTTTGATATTCTCGCCCTTTGTTAGCATCCGGTTGGTTCTGAAGCCGGTCGGATGCCGGTTCAGCAGGCTGGACATTTGTTTTCTCAAGCGCTACACAATTTAAACGTGACAGAATGAGTCAGACAGCGCCACAGAAGTATATCACGTCATAAAACAAATTATATAATTATATAATCGCATTTTAATCATCTTTCGTTTCATACACAACGCGGATAAATTTTAAGAAAAATTTCTGTACTTCAAAATCATTTCCCCAAAATGGAAATACAATTTTATGAATCAGAATTCAGTAATTAGACTAATATTTTGAAAAACTGTACTTTTAACTTACTATTTTAAAAGGTGTCCGAAAAAAATGAAAGGGAAACAAGAAGCGGGTATCGAGATAATTCTATAAATAAGTTTTCTGTCTTTTTCCTCGGTGTTCATACACATTTCTAAAACATAAGAGAAACATAAGATTCGAATGGTTTTTACCCTAAATAATATTACAATTGTTTTAAATTCGGACTGTTATACGTGATATTATGACTGTATCGTATGTACATATAATAATACAAATAAAATCCAAATACCCTATTTTGACAGACTCATAAAAAACCTATAAAATTTGTAAGAAGGATTTTTTGAAATTCGACCTATAAAAATATGAAAATGGGGTTGAAAAATTGTGTGGTATTGAACAAAATCATTAGTTATGCATGAAAATCTAATTAATATAATGATAAAAAATACCTATTCCGGCATTTTTTGAGAATTGCTTACAGTGCATAATTATTGTAAAAAAGCGAATAAACTAAAAAGCACTCACGGTCACTTTTTTCCTGGTCAAAGCAGATATACAGCATCATGACAGTTGTAATTCAAATCAACGTTACTGTGGATTGCAAAGATTTTGGCTACATCATATTATTTTGTTACGATCGTGTCTATTTCTGAATGAAAGGAATTTTAATATTTCGCAACCGTAATTGAATAAAAACACGTAAGACCGCGTCACTCGTTAATTTTTCAGCTTTCTTATCCACTTTTCTTATCCGTCGAGGATTTTCTTCATTCCTCTTTGTCACTTACAGCGGCCGCTTTTCCTTTTGGACAAAGCGAGCTTAAAGTGAATGAAATGGCGAAGTAGGTCCTCGTTATCATGAGAGCTTTTATTTATATAAAAGATTTTAATACGCTGGTTTGAGTAAAAGTTCAAAATCGCTGTCAATGGAAATCAAGTCTTCAAACTTCGCATACCTCAACGTAATATTTGTTCAACAATTTAAAATCGTAGACTGTGAAATAATGAGGATCACTATAGAAATGATGTGCTGTAGTCGTGTTACTTTATTTAGTGTGAGTTTTCCTGCTATGATATAACCTATGATATAGCTATGATATATCATCAAATATTAAATTTGTTTGTAAACAACCATAAAAATAAAACAATAAACATTAAACAAAATCTGTTAACAATTATCATTAATACTCTCAATTAACATAAAATGTTAAAAGTAAAACTTTTGAGGCAAAATTAGTTGAAATGATAATTTAACCATGTTGACTTTTTTAGGCAGAATTAATTTAAATAATATTTTAACCATGTCGTTCACCATTCTTCAAATCTAAACTACGGAGAAAACGAAACGTCACCGAAACCTTCAAGGTCCGTATCGTAAAAGTTTCTGTGTTCAATATATTTATGTATACGTCAAAAACATGGATACCTCGATATATCGCAGGAAAAAAGATAAACGCTTATGAAATATGGTGCTGGAAAAGAGTACTAAAAATAATCTAAACTGAATTTCAAACTAATGTCTCCATCCTTCAAAAATTCCGCATCAATCTTTGTTGAAAAATTGCACAAGGAACCAGGCGAGCGGCAAAGAGATAAAATAGCCATTTCAACAACCTTTGATGTAACCTATACCACATGATAACCACGACTGTTCTGTCGATAGCGTCACGATTGAAAAGATGGTACGCTCGAGGCGAAAATGGAATTACGAGGATATTTAACTCTGCCCTAGAGTCATAACGTACAGCGCTGTCCGATTTTATTACAGCGCCCGTATTCTATATATATATATAGAAAAAGTTTGTTTTAAAGACAAATGTTAAAAAATGGAGGGCTTTATGAAAAATAGATATTGTGATTTGCTAATCACTTATCATCAGTAGTTGTAAAGTATATTTTTCATTACTGCAATACTTGCGTATTCATATTTACAATAATTATTTGGAAATTTTGGCCACATGTGTATACTCTCAAATAATTTGGTAGGTGTCAAAGCAGATGCGTGGAAAATTTAAAATTATTTAGAGAAAGGGCGATAAAAGGAATTGATGTTAAGACCAGCGAGAAGCCAACAAATTAAATATGCGCAGAAGCACATAAACTACAAAACACGTTGATTTTCAAATATTTTATATTACAATTTAATAACATTTGAAGCAAAGAAAATTTTCTAAAAACATGTGTGACATTTTGTAACTAAAAGATAAGGAGAATTATACCATATGTACACAATGAATAAGTCAAATGCCGTGTCTACTATGGCTTAGAATACTGACTAAGAAACAGACGGTATACGGCACTCTGCTCAAAGTTTATTTATGATATTAAAATTTAGGTGGTATTGAATTCGTTTTCCCACCGACATACAAATTTACAATTGGCACTTAATTTAACAACCCAACTTCAAACTAAAAATGTAGTTTTGAACACCTTGAACTAAAGTTTTACAATACTACCGCTAATTTTTAGTGTCACTTGTTATTATACCAACGATTTTCTTTAGGTTTTCTATCGATGAAACAAGTTCAAATAGGAAAATAAATTTCATCCTCTTTCCAGTATGAACAGACATATTCCATTATATAATGTATTATAAGAGCATTGCCGGCAACCTTGAAATGATTATTCTGATTTCTATAAAATTTTGATTTTTTAATATATTTAATTTTTTAATATATTTATATTTTTAATATATTTATAATTTGACTTTTAGGTTCAATCCTCACCGCAATTATGTTATGCTTGATTTTGGGTTTATAATGTTTATAATTGAACACCTAATTTATTTTCGTGATTTTTCTATAATTCGACTATATTTTTAGATAATAGAAATTTTTATTGAACGCAAATTTAATCTTTTCATTGAATATTTAAAAACAACAAAATTTATCATAAAAATTTAGGTCATGGTATGGTCATATGGATAATAACGATGTGCCGTGTAGTAGTAAAGTCGTATAGCATAATATTTGTCGTACAGACTTCTTATTAAATATGGATCTCAAAATAAAGAGTGAAGTAACAAGTCATCGAAGAAATTCAGTCATAAATATGATCTCAAAAGATAACGATGGCGGTCTACGACGAAGTTTAAGCAAAGCTTTCGTACTTTGAAAATTTTCAAGTAAGACTTTATGTGTAAAAGCATGAAAAAAAAATGTGTGCTTAAAGGATTAGGTATCTTTTCACGTTGACTTCTAAGGTTATCACGTGAAAGCAGAATACCACTATCATAATCAAATTTAATCATTCAAAATTTTATAGAGATCGTTTATTTTCTGTCTTTTTCTCGCTTTTCCTTTACTTTTAACTATATTTTTATTTATGGCTCTTCGCTATTTATCATGATCACGTTTCCCTACGAGGGTGCGTATATATATATATATATATATATATATATATATATATATATATACAAAAGAATTAGTGCCTGTTGTAAAAGATGGTGCCATTGAGTAGTGCACTGGACCAACACAGTTGTGATTGTTATCTTAGTCTGTTATTTTAGTTTACCCAAATGAATTCAAATTTACTGTCAATTGGATTTAGCGGTGTTATTAGGAATATATATTATATTCAAAAAATTATTGTTAACAAACTTTTTAAAATATTTTTTAAACAATTAATACAATCTTAAATGTAAGTTTGTTTGTTGCATTTTCTGTGCTTTCATAAAAAGAAAAAAATTATAATTATAACATATTTTACAAATAACTAAAGGCAAATTTGGTTTACACTAAACAAAATAAAAGTAAAGAAAAATAATTTCTAAACAATGCAAAAAATGAGCATTTTCCAATGAAAAAAGCGCTGAGAAGAATTCATATTATAATTTTTTAGATTTAGCGATTCATAATAACATTATAACAGTGTTCGTAAGTGCCGTGTTAATCCGTACAGGCAGTATTTGAAACACGTATGCTCTACGGAATAACAAAATATTCGTCCATCGTATTTTCGTATCCATATACTGCATAACTCTTAAGGTAAATGATCTACCTATTCGTTTTCTAATAAAATCAAAGTTTGAATACGGTTACCATTACTATTATTGTTAAACCCTGCGCAATCAGATTGAGAATTGTATTTGATTATGTCCTCTGAAATATGGCTTCTTATTATAAAATTCATACTGGTGAAATTGTTTTAGAAAAAGGGGGAAAGTTCGAATTTTATAAGAAAAAATTAAATTATATATTCTAATAATCAAGACTTAAAATAATAAATTACTAAATTTAAGAATTAGACTTACATTCAAATGGAGGCTCCATTTGAATGTAAGCCTAGTCCTGAAATCAATCCATCGAAAATGTTTTCCATTTTTTTAAAACTACTAAAAACTGGATGAAAAGTCGCATTGTATTAGTTAAATTAAGGTTTTCACTTTATTGACACTGAGATTACACTATTTTCCAGACAAGGTACTGAAAAATAGTATAATCTCACTTCACCATAGATCGTTATTGTGCCATTATTTGTTTAGAATATAACAGAATAGTTACGGCAGTGGTGCCATTCTCAGTGGTATCATTCTCCACCACGAGAATGCTTCAACTCCCCCTGAATCAAACAAATGATTTTCTTAAATACTTTCAACATAGAATAATCATCATTAAACCCTAACCACTTACTCTATCCTTTTATTTATTTTCTAAAATGAACAATGAACTTAGATGTATTGATTTCATGAGACAAGGCCATTTAGTGCTTTATTCAAAAGTGTATGTTAAATCTAACGGGCGTAAAAGAATATAGGCGTAAGAGGCGCTTTCATTCCACGGGATGTTTGATGAATCTTTTCATAAAATCAGCTAGCTCTCCCTCGTTCATCATCACCGCGCCTCATTTCCGCTACGTGAAGTACTAGTGATAAATAAAAAGGAAAATTTTAAAAATAAAATGCAAGCAATGAAAGTGAAATTGAGAGGAAATCACTTAACTAAGCGCATGGCGCCCTAGATTCAATTAACAGTCGCTCGAAACACTCTTTCGTTTCGATGAAGGACGTAAATGTCGAAATAGGGTCTCGCTACGAGGTGAAAAAAAACGACGGCCCGGTCAAAAAACTAATTAACTAAACAAAGAGTTTAATCTAACTTAGGAAAATACAATACATTTTATTTTATATCAGATTACATTTTAAATCAGATTATCTACTGCAAAAATGCAATTTTTAAAAATGCTCCTTTAATTTTAAGTTAAAAATATGCATCATGATCTTATAATCACATAATAGTCTTCTGAGTTCCTTGTTGTAGCCAAGTGGCATATATTAAATACACGATTAATAAAAATGCTAAAGTTTCATCCAGGCTACAAGTATATATCGTTATCGAATTGTCTTAAAAATTCTTAATAGTCATATCTTAAGCTCATGCATCCCGTTATTATCTTCCGCGTGAAAGGCAATAATATAATTTTAAGTTCTTGAAGGAATATTTACTAGAGGAAAATGTAGCTTAGATTTTAATCTAAACTACAAGCTTTAAAGCATGCATTCGATTATCTAATTAATTTTAATAGGCTCAAAACAAGAGTATTGCAATAACAGAGACAGTAATTTACAGCGACTAGTAATCAGAGCCACGGCCGTCCACATTTTAATTTGTAGAATTTAAGTCAATCATTCACAAAATAATTTATTTTTATTGTTATTAGTTATTAAGCAGAAATTGTTATTAGTGGTATGCATAAAATAAAACAAAACAATATTTTACGTGAAATGCAAATGCTTTGCAACACTATTTAGTACCGTCTATGGCAGTTCTAGATGTCCTCGCAATTTTAAATTCGATCTTTTAATAAAATCTCGTCAACGGCTATCACTGAATTGTTGATAGTAAATGATTAATTCAATTCTAAGAAAATTATGATTTAAATTTTAAAAATTTCATGATTTGAAAGTACCAAAGAGTATTTACATTAGAGCGAATAAGGACTGGTATTACATACATTTTTGATTTCCATTTATAGTTGTTTTTAATAAGTTGTTAATAAGTAAATAAACGATACATCTTCACACCTTTTATGTTAATGAAAACTCTCATGGTAATGAGTACTTACTATTTCGTGTCCTTCGTACCCAGACCACCTTTCCACCCAAAAAGAAAACCAGCCACAATTAATAATAAAAAGAAATGAATAAAATCTTTGGCAAGTATGAAACTAGAAAATTAATTGACTACGCGTAACAAAGCTTTGCATTTAGAAATAGACAAGCATGCTGTGAAATACGATACGTGGTCACATCGGTGATAACATAAGGAATGCACAGGCTATTTGTTTGTTTTTTATTCCTGGTATATTCTTGACGAATTCAACCAACATTTCTATTAAACTTTTCATATAAAATGATATTAATTTTTGTAAGATAGTGACAGATCCTACCGAACTGCTTCGGTAGGATCGCAATGTATAAAAAATATAAATATTATGAAATTAATTTAAGAAATATCATATACATTCCGACATTAAATATCACTATCAAATCATGAAACTTTAACTATTGATTTTTGGTTATTCACTTGAAATTTGTGAAGCCTATTTTGAATAATAGGTTTTTCTGATTTACAAAATCACTTTATTTTATTTGGTGGAATAATACTGGATATATCGCATGCGATAAGTACGATTCCCCATTTTAAATACACTACACAAGCCAGTGTCCGAATAATTCCATATAATGGAATTAAATAAGTTAACACTGGGTGCTGCTAAAAGGTAGCACTAGATAACGCTGTTATTTTTCCACCTCTTTAAAACTTTTTTTTTTAAAAAATTTAAATGTAAAATATTTTTTTTGGCACACTGGCTCCTTTTATCTCTTTTTACCATGAACACTATAGTTTAGACTAGAACCTACCACCGGTTTTATAGTATTATATAAACACTATACCTCTCTGGTCTTGATAAAATGAAGGATTCGGAGAAATTAAAGGTTTTAAACTTTTAATTGTATTGTACACCAATTTCCTTAGTCTGGCATTGTCCTATTATTAATATTTTAAGTGTGATTATTTAATTTTTTAAGAGTAATGATTTCCAATGGACAGTACAGATTGGGGGCTTGATTTTTTTTTGCAGACCAGTGTAATTCAAGTCCAAGTCATAATCACAATTTTCAAAGGTCATAAACATATTTTATATATGACGACGTCGACCGATAAAGTTGGTATTGAACGTAGTATACATTTTTATCATCTGAGATCGACTTTTACAGCCAAATAGCGTCAGTAGCTAGACCGCTTATCTTTTGTCACGGAATTTACATCGGGAAAATAAACTTAAAAAACTACGTGACGTCATTTAATTTTGAATAATGAATTTCTACAAAATTAACGCCAATATATTCAATACCGTAAGTTACATAAATACATTACTTTAATTCTATTCATATCTGAAAGTCAATGAATATAATTTCCATATTTATATATTATTTAAGGATTATTTCAAAACAATCGGGACACTCAAAGAATCGTAAAAACAACAGTTGATATAACATCGTTACCTGGTGCTATATCAATTGTTGTTTTGCTCTTAGAGCTCTTGAAGTGAGCCAATTAATATTAAGTAAGGCATTCAAAAAGTATAGAGTAATTCCAAAAATTGAACTTCTTGGTTATTTAAATTGTTTTAAATTTATATAGCATTCGCTAATATAGTAGCATTGATGATAATTATAAAATTTCATTTACGATAAAATTACCTTCACGTCACAAACATTTTGGAGCAGTAGTTTTTAATGACAGTTAAGACAAGTACTGTAATACAGTCCTTTGCTTTAAAACAGTTCAAAATTGATTTAATTTAATTTTGACCATATAGATTTCAGTGACAATATTCGAAAGGAACGTCTTGCAACGCCAGTCGTTGAATATAACATCAATATTTTGGCGGCTCATAGCACAATAGACAATAAAGTAGCTGTAAGAATACGGCAAATACGTTGAACATTAGTATGATTTGCCTAACAAAATCCTACTTATACATATATCCTTCAAGACGCTTTATCCCGGGTGGATACTATGTAACTTGAGTGAAAACCAAAAAACAACTAACTAGACAAAATTTTTTGAAAAAACTTGCTAATCAAACAAAAATTTTACGGAGTGCAGTACAAAACTGCATTTTATACTATAAAAACTCATGAAAACTTGATTTACTAAAATTATACTTCAATAATTTTCGGCATACCTAGTTTTACGCTAATAGTAATCAACAAAAATAGAAAACAAGGGCGAAGTGCTGAGAAAAATTATGTTATACTAAGCTACTATTCCTTTAGAAAATATCAAAATCTTGCTCTTCTCAAATAAATCAATATTTTTTTAATTATTCATCGTACCTGCTTTCTTTGTTCACTCCCTGTAACCAAGGACATATATTGGCGTAACCGTTTTATGTGCGCAAATGATATGTCTGTCTTCCAAACCTCCACTGATGTTAATACATTGTGGATTTTGTGCTATACATTCCACGGATGAAAAAGAATATACTACAATTATTAGTAATTTTTATTGGATTCGTAACAAAACTAATAGAACTAATAAAAATAAATATTACAAACATAAATGTATAAATAAGGAATTTTTTTCACATTAATATTTCTGTCATCTCTGAAGTGACCACCTATTGTATTTTTCGGAGCGCGTGTCTAGTCCTGAATGCAAGGTATTTTAATATTTCGTGACCACATTGCATGATGTCGAGTGAGGCTACATGACCCACTGGGTTTGTTTTTTAGATTTCTCTTCTATTTTTGTCTATAGCTATTGATTTAATTCATTCTTCTTTATCATTTGTTGCAAGCGCTTTTCTTCTTGAATAAACACTGACTTGGATGTTAGAACAAGTGTTAATTATCACGAGAGATTTCATTTATGGAGATTTCATTATATATACTTTTGTCTATAGCTATTGATTTAATTCATTCTTCTTTGTCATTTATTGCAAGCGCTTTTTTTCTTGAATAAAGACTGACTTGGATGTTAGAACAAGTGTTAATTATCACGAGAGATTTCATTTATGGAGATTTCATTATATATAATTTTGTCTATAGCTATTGATTTAATTCATTCTTCTTTGTCATTAATTGCAAGCGCTTTTCTTCTTGAATAAAAACTGACTTGGATGTTAGAACATGAAAAAAAGTGTTAATTATCACGAGAGATTTCATTTATATAAAAGGTTTGAAGGCATCTGTTTCGGGGAATTAATTTAAAACTTTTATAAATGTAAATCAAAGTATTCGATAATTTGCAGCATACATGGTTTTACAGGCGTTAACATTGTTTGTACAAAATTTTATTAATTTTTATAAGTTGTAGTCATTTCTTATCAAAAAGGCTATGATAGCCATTTAGGAAATTTTTCCAAAAAAGCGAATTTAAAATTAAAAGGATATCTAGAACTATCTAAAATAGTATTAACTAGTGCTGCAAAATATTTACATAAACTTTATGTTCTAAATAAGAAACTGTATTAAATTACTTTTACATATGGTCGTGTTATATTTAGGGGAAGATTGTTGAAGTAAATCGAATATCTGAATATAGGTGAAGTAATGTTTGATGCCACATTCTTATTATAAACGAATGATGAATAAGTTGCCATCATAATATTAATTTTTATTTTATCTTAATTTTTTCAGTGTTTCTCAAAATAAGATATAACCTTAAGCAAATGCAATTAAATAAAAAATATATCTTTTGTACGATATATATATATATATATATATATATATATATACATACATACATAAATCTGTGTGTGTGTGTGTAGTTGCAGTATGACTATAGCTAATATCTAAACATCGCGATAAGCGAAAGGTACGCAATATATACACTACGAGGTTGAAAACATACTCTCCTATGATATAGCTAAGCATTGTTTCAAAAATTCAAAAAAGGACATTTTGAACTCTGCGATAATCTTTACCCAAGACAATCTCCTACATTATATTTAGAAAAATTATAAAACCTTAGTGAAATAAGTTCCAAGCATTACCCGGCAGACTGTAGTGGAAATACAATTTCATGCTTAGAAGAAGCGGAAATATCCTGTTTGGTTACCACATTAGACTGAGATAGCGGGTCTATAAGTTCCAAACCTAATACAATTTTTTAAGAAAGTTGCTATTTTTAAATAAATATTATCATATTGACAACATATTGTTAAACAAATTAAATCGCCAATTTTACATTTATTGCGGCTGCCAAATTTTTAAAATAATTTTCGAAATTAACGCACCAAAAAACTTACTCATTAGGCGGAATACCCAAAAGAACTTCGCGTAATGAAACGACCCAGTTATCTTTTGTCCATCATCACAGTGTCTCAAACCCGCTATATGGGTCACTCATAATAAAAAGGAGGAGTTAAAAAATAAATGCCAAGCAATAAACGTGAAGTGGGAGAAAATGAATTACCAAAGTGCGTGGCGCTCGAGATTTATTTAAATGGCGATCGTAATGTTCTTTTTGTATTCGTGAGATACAAGTATCTATATAGAAAAATAAAACCGAAATACTAATGTATTTAATAAAGAGTCTAACTTGAGAAAAACTATATATTTGACAATCAATCTAAGCCACGTTTTTGTAAACGGTTTGAGCTACATAATTAAAAAAAACATCATTTAAAGAAATTTTTAAAGTAACTGCTCATCACAATTGCAACTTTTATTTTCAATTATCTATTTTTAAAATAAAGGTATTCACAGGTCACGTTACTGGATTAATGAAAAAGTTCAAATCTCACCCAGTCTTTAAAAACACCCCACCCTCAATTCTTGCAGCGTTTCTTCGAATTTTTTCAAATATTCGTTTCGGATAACCGAGTTGTCAGATTTTATTCTAAACGCCAAACATAAATCACTTATCGAATTTTTTTTATATTTAATAACTCATACAGCTGATTATTCAATTAATTTTCACATACCTAAGTCACGAGTGATTGTAAGCTTAATTTGTAACGACTGATTATAAGCAATCACAACCTCGTAACTTTTATATGCAGTTTTTAGGATCATTTATAAATTAAGTTGCTTTTTGAACTTTCGTTCAAAAATATTTTTCGGAAAAAATGTTTAAAAACTACATAAGAGGGTATTTTATGTGGAAAATGGCGATGTACGAAAATTTCGCAGCTCTGTTAAGTACTTCACTAGGGCTTCTCTACGAATATTATACCTTTATAAGTTTGCATTGAAGTTAATTGCAAAATCTTTTCGATGATTAGCTTGCGCAGATTTTGTACTTAGAACTTATTCTTAGTAGGAATTGGATAACCACGTATAAAAATTAATAAAATTGTATGAAATTTATCAGTTAAACTGATCTCAATTTTTCAAAATACCTTAAATGTAATCTTTGATGCAAGCAACGTCTGAAAATAAATGAGTCTTCGGTTTCCGTTGAGAGCAATTTTAAAATAATTCATCCAAACACAAACTTTCAAATCTTTAATAATAACGAAAACTCTCATGATAATAAGGACTCATTCTTCCATATCATTCATTCCAAGGCAGACTTTGCACATTCATCGAGGTGAAGATGGAAAACTAACTTTTCTTTAGACGTTATACCTAACATCAGTCACGTTAAGTATAATTAATTTAAAGCTCCTCTTCCGTCCTAAAAACAATAATTGATTTTTCAGAGAATAGTTCGACTATGCGAGGTGAAAATTTATAAAATCTGAATAACATTTTTATGAGTCTACTAAAAAGTTATTGAATAAAAATAGCTTCATAATTTTAAAAAAACCATTAATTTCAAAATAGTTCGACGATATACAACAAATTTTAGCCATTTTAATCACTAATATTGCTCTGTAATTTATTGGCCGTTTGCGTGTCATAAAAATATGATTTGTGAAGCATATAATGGAGACGCTCGTCAACAGTATTGAAGTGAAAAATAAATAGAATAATTAGGTGAATTCATCAAGAAGTATTAATGTTGTTCAAAGCAGAAATGAAGAAAAGAGTAATGAATTCTATGCAAAAATATTAAAATGTATATACATATATGCTATGGTTTCATATAATATATTGATTTCACGGTTTAAACTTTTTCCACATCGTCAGTTTTATTTCTGCTATTTTTAATTCTCATATATAACTCAGAAAAAATAGTGTAATTAGCTAACTGAAGGCCATTTGTAAGTTTCAAATTACTCTGCTACTTTTACTTTCAATAGTGACGCGAAAGTTTTATGTTTATACTTAACTTCAAAATCTTTTAGTGATAAGTTAAAAAACTCGTATTCTATTTCCGTAATTGCTTCAGAAACTAAATTTTACTTCATCATTTGTATTTGATAATTTTTTTTTATCAGTTAGTTATTTTTCAATTAAATAACTTGAATTTTCACTGTAATTTTTAAAGGCACAATTTTATTTCATTAGTCCTCGTATACCTTACATTTTTTCTATGGTTATTTGTCTTGCTTTTGCGAAGATTAATGTGTTTACGATAAAATTAACATTTAGCCTATTTAATTATAATACAGTCTATTTTAACAACGACTTCGAAATAAATATAAAAAACTTTTCGAATAATTATTTTTTTTCTTTAAGCATGATAAAATAAATCAAGGATCGAGTGTAGCATCAACCAAATATTTTTTGTATAGATTTTTATCTTCCCTCATAAAGGAAATTAATGGAAACTTGAAAATCTTCCTCAGCTACTCTAAAGTATTTAGTTAAACCTTTTCTGTCACTTTTTAGATATATAATCATATACACCAACATGCCAGGTAATGGATATTTCAAATACATTGGATTTTAAAAGACAATATTTTGTTAGAAAAGGGGATTTTAGTAGTACAATCTTATCAATTCCAGTTTATATTTAATTTCCAAAAATACCTTAGGGTTTCAACTAGTTAGGTTTTTACTTTTTATATCCAAATTAATTTAAACGCGCTTACGGCAAGATTTGAGATATAAACAAATATAAAACCTAATATGCACATACCGCCAAATACGATTTTCTTTCAGTTTACTATAATTGGGTAGAACAATGTCAGTACAAGCTGAATAAATTTTTTGGATATTTATTTAGGCCAACTAATAATAAAGAGGAACAGAAAAAAGAACTCAGTGATGGAAGTTTGATAAGATCGGAGGAAATTAAGAGAGAGGATAAAACTCAATGCGTATCATAAAATGGTTAAGCTCATAACGCTTTTCTTAATTCAGAAGCCTAGGAATTTATTTCAAAGATTGAAATATGACTTTGATAAATTACTTTTAAATAAAGTTTCAACTAGGTCGCCTTAATATTAGTTTTATATATTGAAGGTTAACAGTCATTATTCACAAAGGAATTTTACACAAAGGAAATTTAGCTATTGAAAGGCAATCATTTCATTTTAATTAATTACTTTCTTTGCCGATGATTGTAAATCAACCGTACTTAATCATTACAATTTTTATATAAATTAAGCATTATCAGATTCGGTCTTACATCAATACAATTTACATAACTTTGAAATAAGATAAAACGCTATCATTAGGGCTTCATACCGCAAAACGAACAAAACACGCAACCCTCGTAGGATTAGTCAAAAATCCGTCCATCCATCTGCCTCGGCTGTTTTCTATATAAACGGTTTAATGTAAAAGTTTAATATTTAGGATAGTAATATAGCTCATATATTTGGCAAGAAAACTAGCATTAACTCATATATTTGGCAAGAATTTGATTAAAAAAAAAGACTTTTCCTTAGATATCATTATGATAGTTATGACGTCTCCTATATAACTTTAAAGATATAGCTTAACATGTCTACAGAAAAGTATGCTATCTTTTTCTTATCTTTAGAGATTAGAAAGTTAGTGTTATGATAAAAATATTTTACACTTGGTAATTTAAAAGTTAGTTAAGTAATTTACTTCAAGTTTACCGGAAAACTTAACAGTGATTATAAATCTCAAAGCTTTAAAGAAACTCGCGATTTTTACGCCAGTCAAATACATAAATTTTTTGGTTAAAAATTATAACTAGCTTTTATAAATAGGTCGATAGAAACACTAAGTAACCTCATTTGTTTATATTTTATATGCACCTAAATGCATACGGAACTCCCGGAGCACATGTTCTGCTAGTAATCAGCAATCTAATCTAGCACTACTTCTAAGTAGCATCGTGATTAAAATATAAAAAAAGCTTTATGCAACTTTTAAAATTTTCTCATTATGCAAAAGAGGACTGACCAGAAACGAAAAATTAATTAAATATATAGAAGTAAAGTAAAACAAAATACATCAAGTCAAAAAATATCGCAGTTTTATTGCGACAACTAATACATCATTATCCGCATATTAAAACAATTCACAATTAAATGAAACTATGTGATGTAGTATTATTTCTACTTTCTTTATATTCTTTACCACGACCGAGGTTTCGTTGTATTGCAACATCTTCAGGTGGTATATTATCAAAGATTCACTCTTTCGATTCAATCTTTGCTAATAGCCCACCGGAAGATGTTGAATACAACGAAACCTAGTTCGTGGTAAAGAACTTAAAGGAAGTAGAAATAATACTACATCACGTAGTTTCGTTTAATTGTGAATAATGAATTTCTACAAAAGTAACGCCAAATATATTCAATATTAAAACAATTATTAACAAAACTTGAAAAGCACGATCATTAAAAATCATATAAAAATATTAATGTTGTATTCCAGTTGTCACTCACAAGTAATTCGTAACATGTATTCTTTTCAAAGATATCAGTTACTTAACCTGTTCGTTCATTCGTGAGTAATTATTCAATTAACTGATATACTCATTTATGAAGAAATAACACCCGAACGACGTATTTATGTTTGGTAAAGTAAAAACTTTTAAATTTTTTCATTTCCAATCTGTAGTTTAGCGCCAATTATTTTGTTAAACTCCGTCATAGGGTGCCGTTTCATATTATATTACTCGCATTTCATAATATTTCAGACATTCAAGGGGTTCGCAGCTTTGCTATGCAACGATGAACTCAGACATTTGCCTCTTTGTAATGACAGGCGAGGAAATTTACGTAACGCTTTAATAAGATTAAAAATGCTGCCTTCATGGACGAAAAGGCAGACAATAAATTTGGCTTTAGCTTTAAGTCAGTCATAGTACTCATATTTTTTATTTAATTCTACAGTTCCTCATTTTTCTTAAAAAGGTAACAATTATTTTATCTTCAAAAAATAGTTCGAGTATGTATGTACAAAATTTATATAGTCTAAGTGATATGTATATATATATATATATATATATATATATATACAACTACATGGAATGAAACGAAAAGGCAAGGAACTATCAGGTAGTTATACATAGAAATATGAATATTATTGATAAAGAAAATATAATCACGCGACTAGTTTAAGTGTAACTCAGGTATGAAATTATTTTACTTCCAATACTGAAGACAAAATGTCTCATTTAACAAATGTTAACATTAAAAATGTTTCAGAAATTACTTAAATATTCAGTCGCTGTAAGTATTTCATACTAAAACAACAGTAATTTGTTTATCGTTAAAGCACAAATTTTGACTGTGCAACAAACTTGATATCTGATATTGAAAAAATTATTTTAATCTGCACATATTATATATTGACGGCTAATACACAAAAATATTTATTAAAAAGATGTCGAGGCGAGGAGAATTGAATATGGGCGCTTAAATGTGTGGTATGTTTTAACTGACTCGGTCATAAAAGTTCAAAAAAAGATTTTTTCATAACTTTAAGTATTCACATCTTATCAGTATCTTCAGAAATATACTAAAAATATGAAAATAAATATGTTCACCGCCCCTAATTCTGAAATCTCTAACTCCAAAATTTTGAAAAGAACAACGTTTTTAAAAACCTATACCAGGGTTCGATAACCTAATTTTTGTCGTTAGCTACATATCAGCATTTTATACTTTGTAATTTTATAAAACATTGTTTGTCTCTATAGTTGTTGATTATTGGAAATAATCTAGGAAATAAGATAATTAGATATTTAGATCATAGTTATGTCACCTGGTGGACAGCAGATATTAATAGATCTCTATGGAAATGCTCAATTTTCATGGATCATTTTACTCTTTGTGTTATCTAGAAATTTAATCTATTTACGTTCAAAAAATATTTTTTCCAATTGTATCTATTTCTTCTTTTACTTAATATCATATTGTAATACGATGAGAAAGGATTTCATGGTGAATTAAAAAAAAAGTTAAGAACGCAATTTTTACTCCATTTTTGTAAAGCTTTCCACGATTCTCCGCAAATGCTTAGTCCATCACCGCACAACAAAACTGTAATTTTATCCACAGTTGTTGAAGTATTAAATCTCAGCAATAAAATATGAAATATGCAAGGTGGCCTTAATTTCCTGTCCCTTGTTACACAGTTTCCCTGGCGGTTTCTATGTAACTAATTTATGTGTGTTGCTGATGTTGCCTGAGTTATTACTAAGTTAAACTACTGAAACCTGAGTTAAACTAATAAAGCGAGGAGGGGGGGGGGGGTCAGATACAACTTTGTAAAGTTCTCAAAAACTGTGATCCCAAAATCATAGCTCTAATTTTCCTAGAACCCTTTTATAGGTTATTAAAAACCTGCCCTTTTAAAAATTTTAGGGTTGATAGTTTCGGAGTTAGGGTTAGGGAACATATTTTTTACATATATTTGTATATCTCTGAATATACTGATACTATGTGAACACTTAAAGTTAGGAGAAAAATATTTTTGCGACTTTTGTGACTAGACTATTTAAAAGATATCACAATGTATGCCTATAAACAATACCCCATTTAGAATTAAAGAAATCCCTGTACTCAATTCTCCTCGCCTAGACATTGTTTTATAAATAGTCTTGCGTATTAGCTATTAATATATGACATGTGCAGATGAAAATACGAGGTAATTGTGCAGATTCAAATATTTTTCACAATGTATATTATCAAGTTTCTTGCAAAAACTTTTTGTTTTAACGATAAATAAATTAATTTTTTTAGTATAAAATGCTTACTGTGGCTGTAGCCTTCATGTCGTTTCTGAAATATTTTTATTGTTTAGTTACGTTTGTTAAATGAAATATTCCGGCATCATTAATGGAAGTTAAATAATAATTTCAAAACTTCAGTTGTACCTAAATTAATTGTGTAATTATATTTTCTTCATCAAATAATATTTATACTTCTATGTATAACAACTTGATAGTTCCTTGCCTACTCGTTTCGTTCCACAGAGTTATCGTCCATTTCAAAACTTGTGATGATACGCCTACTTTAAAATTATATTTAGCGGCATGCAAACATCCAGGTAATTATGTACAAATGTAAGTGATGAGATAACCAAACTATAACAAAAAATAAAAGATTGTAAAATTATTCTACAATTATTTATTTTTCGGAAAACGTGTATATATCACTTAGCCTATATTAAATTTATTGTCGCATACTCGAATGATTTTTTTAAAGATAAAATAATTAATATCTATTTAAAACAAAGAGGAAATGTAAGGTTAACTTTGAGTACTGTAACCGACATTAAGTAAAAGTTCTTAAAGCTGAAGTCAAGTTTATTTTCTGTCATTTCGTCGGTGGTATTTTTAATCTTGTGAAATATTGCGTAAATTTCCGCGACTATCATTACAAAGAGCCAAATGTCTGAGTTCATCGTAGCATAGCAAAGCTGCGAACCCTTTTTCATGTCTGTGATATTATGAAATGTGAGTAATAAAATATGAAACGCGCAAGGGTATTCACCTAAATACTTGTCGTCTCCTATATATATTTTTCTGCTATTGCTCCCTATATGATCGTAGAGAAGACATTTGTTTTTACCGTTTTACGTCTATCATTTTTTCCCTTTTATCATACATAGTTAAACATATTTTCTTAACATCAATTCGCCGATTTACGTTAAATCGTCATTTTATAATTTGTTTCCCGCAACGTAAAACAATTTTTTTTTATGTTACCGATTGCACCGTAGTCTTAATTATAATTTCAAATTTGAAAGAAAATAAATTTGTTGCTGAAACTATACAAATTTGGTTTTATTTTATTTTGTGCAAAAAATGTGGACACAATATATTTTCCATTGCAGGTGTCATTCAATATTCTAAAAGTATATTATCTAATATTCTCCTTCATAATATTTTATTTTTATTTTTTTTAATCCGTAGAATATACTAAATCTCCTTATGAAGAAAAAGCATCATATATGTTTAATTATTGCCAAATTGATTGCAAATTTATCTCATTTCAAATACATTTAATTTCCTGACCAGATATCTTTGACTGATCAGATGTCATTAAGATCTGATCATGACGTGTGTGTCTTCTGAAAAATATATTATTACATCTTAATTTAATTCAACTGGAATATGCAAATAATTGTTTAAGAAAGATTATAAAAACAATGTGTCAAACACAAGTTGAAATCACTCTACTAAGATCCCGCATGCACTTAAGTGCTTTTATATGAAAGTTCAAATATTTATGCGTATATAGTATTGTCACAAAACTATTTAGAAATATTAATAGCTTTCTTCAATTTGCAAATATTTTACGTAACAAATATTTTGAATGCCTATGGAAATTTTCAAAAAATTATGAGATCTAAAATCGTTGATTTATGTTTAATATTTTTTTTTCTTTAACTTTAAGTGAACTTTTAGAAATTCTTTTAATTTCTAAACTTAGATTTAATAGTTTAGAAAAAGGTGAGGAAGCGAAGATAAGTTAATTCCAAATAAAAATTAATATATAAAGTTTAACATCTTTGACAAAATGTGTGAACAATGTCTGCATATTGAGAAATATGTGTAAGAAAGTTCTTCAATGTTACTTAGCCGTCTCTTCCGTCTCAGACAATATCCTTTTTTGTCGTTCTTTAGTTTCATCAGATCTGGAACAACCAGAAACTAAGTATGCTCAGACAGTAAATTTAGTCTAAAATGTAAGCTGATGTGAACTTACGAGCAAAAATTAATTTGTTTTTAGTTTGGCCCTCATTTTTTGTAATTGTTAAATGACAAAAGTATTACAAATCGTTTTTCACGGGTTGTGTTGGGTTATATATATATATATATATATATATATATATATATATATATATATATATTTATATATGTATATATATATATATATATATATATATATATATATATATATATATATGTACATATAGTTACATGAAATTGGCCATCCATCGCATGTCATGATCTCTAAGATATATTTTGACGTCAATTTTTCTGGTCGGTAGACAATTTATGTTTGGGTGTTAGATAGGAAATTTTAAAACACAATATGATTTTGATTTCAATCATTAGATAGAAATATTTGTATCCAATTTATTGCAGGAAACTATAACATATATTAATGAGATATACTTTTTAACAAATGTTGCAAACACCTTTTTAGAATATATCATACGTTTAAATAGAATTGAAGTGTCAGACTATGATTTTTTATCTATCTGATGAATGGATTTAACTCAAACACTACCTAGCTGATAAAATTAGATTAGCCAGGAATATGATTAATGTTATTGGCCGATTAGTCAGGGATGTGATTTAATTTCTGTTATATCCTGATATCTGAAATGGTTTCAAAGTTATGGTAATAAAAATTAGGCAGAAAATTAAACAATACTGATTATCAATAATTTTTAGAAAATAATTGATATTGTCGGTTTTATATGATGCGTATGTTGAAAAAATAGTTTTTTTGGAAAATCTCTGGGACAACTGTGTCTCAATACCCGCTAAAGGACGATATTTTTTATAATTTTTGATATTGCAAATTGCATCGTATAAATATTTTGGAGAGTTTAAATGGAATAACACACGGAAATATACTTATAAAAATACATTTGTTTTCAGCTAGGAAAGCAGTAAAATAATTGCGCCCAGAAGTAAAACACAAATGTATATTACAACATTCGCAAGCATTATTTGTGCGATTCTCCGTGTCTGCCTTCGCTCAATTGACGCTGCTCTTCCGGTTCGTGCCTTTTACCATAATATGCACTGGAAGGGATGTTCTGGAGCCAGTATTTTGGATCTTCTTCTTTGACCTGTACATGGTCGGCAAGGCATTTTTTGATATTGAAAAATTGCCCATCATTGGCCGAGCTAGAACCTGCTGATATTCTTATGAAAAAAGCATTCTTTTTTCAACTCGATGTGCCTCGTATAGTTTTACATAAAGTGCATAGGTATTGTTCCTTATAATGGCAACCAAATGAAAAAATATATTTTGGCCGCAAATAATATTTTATTTTTGATTTTTGACCAACTTCATAGGTGACTTTTTTGGTCCATGAAATTTACCCCACCAATATACTTATTATATTTAAAGACAATACCCGAGCTCGTGACATCCGGTTTTTAGGCCGAATCTACTTGAAATTGTTTCACAATTTGCTTCCGTATTAGTGAGGGGAAATTGCTTATTATTGACCCACTCAACGAAAGATATCCCTTCAAATCTAGTGAAGAAACGTTTTTTCTCGGCACGTCCTTACCCTTTGGTATATTTTTCAAAATATTTTTCCGTTGCGTCTGAATCCTACCACAAATTTTGATATTTTGTTTAATGGGCTTATAATTACAATAAGCGTGAATTAAAAAACTTGTCAAAATACACCAGCACAGCGGCAGCCTAGCTATTGCTAAGGCTTTATCACATTCAAGACGACAAATCCCCCAAATCTTATTTTAAGTGCATATCGTTTTTTGCCTGAATATAGATCAAATTAAAATAAATTTCCGATTTTGGAATCTGCTCGGCGCGAATTTTTAAAGTGACGATTTCTTATTATTTCCTCAAATCTTTATAGGGACATAACTGAAGCCACATGGAATACACCCATAGCAGATCTAGTAAACCAATAGCATCGCAAACTAGGCAAAATATGATAACCCGTGAGGTAGTACATGCCGATAAATGTTGTGCTTTTTTAGAGATCGGTAGTAAATACGGAACCATTTCGATGAACATGTCACGTATATTCTGGTATAACTAGATTTTCAATTAAAATCTGCATATTTATACATAACCAAAGATATCTATGGGTTTCAAAGAATCAGACCGCTTAAAAATATTCTTATTACCATATTCAAATTCGGTTTGCGAAAAAAAAATTAGGAGCAATTTAAGTTTTTTCTCCAATGAAATTAAAATTTTTGAAAGTTGGATCAGGTGGAAAGAATAGGTTGTGGTGCATTCGTAGGTTCAATAATGACTTCTCATGCCCTCGCTTCTATATTTGGTTCGACGAAAGTCCGGTCGCTGGTGTCGACCATTAGAAATTCTCATATTTAATTTTCTTTCAGGGAAAACATTCTAGATCCTTTACGAGCCTAAAACAATGAAATGGTTTCAATTTTGTGAAATAGTAACTAAAAAAATTAATCGATCACGCGTATTGGCACAAATAAGTCCCCTTAACTTCAAATCAAATTATGGAAAATTTATTTCAATAAATCGTTACAGATCATATCATCAATAAATTAAAGATATTTACTCACCATTATAACAATTATAACGAATTAAAAAATATGTGAAATATCATTTAAATATTTCCAGGAAAAAAAAATGAACGAAGACGCAAAAACACCAAATTTTATATTGTAATATTTTATTATTTTTTTCACTCGCAGTGCTAGCAACACAGCCTAATATTTAACATAGGTTATAAAACCAGCATTTATGATTGCATTTAATGTAAATTATTGGTTAGGCCGGCTAAAACATTGGAATATTATTTAATGACACGAAACACTGAACACATTTGCATCCAAGGGTTAACAAAGAATTTGTGTTTATATAGGTTATTAACTCAAATATTTCACAGTGTAACATCTTACAAGATGTATTATACCAACGATATTAAATACGCTGCCAAATTCAAAGTGAACAAAATGACTACCTTAAAAGGTGTTTTTAAAAAACATTTTTTTCGGTCAATTTAAAATAGGGTAGACTAAATGAAAACCGATAAATAATGAAATTTTTTTAGAAAAATCAACACAATATTTTTATTTTAATTAAAAATTTAATAAAGATATGAACTAAAACGTAACAATTCTACGTACAGTTAAATTATCTGCGGCCACTTGGAAAACAAATTTTTTTTTTTTTTTTATCAACTTTTTTCTAATATATCAGGTTTTTACAGATTTCAATTTTCAATTTTCTTCCTTTATAGGTGACTTTTTATAGGTTCAAATATTTAATTTAATTCTTTTTAATTTTATTGTGTTATCTAATAAGTTTCCAATAACTAACGATTCCAAAGACTTACTTCATGAACAATGTTTTCTTAAATCGAAAATTAAGAAATAAATGCACACGTACATCTAACGGTAAAAATTTAACATTTACGGATTGTGTTGTAATATGATAAGAGCTAATTTTATATTTGTAACACAAGAATTAAATTTTTGACATCATAATGGTACATTAGGATTAAAAATCAGAAAATCAATACCTAACCTGCTTAGCATTCCGCGAGATACACTTTTTTTTCTTCTTCAAGGAAATATTTCGTCTTGAGATGGTGAATGGACTGTCAAAAAATTGATTTGTTAAAAATGAAGCCACAACTAACAAGTAATATACATATACCAGTTATAAAAATTAATGTATCTATTATTAAAATAGGTGATTTTGTCCATTAAACTGAAAAATTATATGAAATTTCTCAATCGTTATGAAAAAATCACTGTCAAAAATTACGACATCAAGAAAAAAACTGCTAAGAACTCGCACTATGAGGGTTTCCTACATATATAGGCACCTATAAACATTTAAAGGTACATAGTATTCTTATTACATTATTAACAAATATTAATTTTATAAAACGTAATATATTGCCTACCATATCTTTCACAGGCGTATATACTTAGGGTATATTTGAAGATATAAGCTTTATTTTTTTACAATTCTGAGGGATCATAGACCTAAGTATTTGATAGTAATTACAACTTGATACCTCCATGCGTTCCTGAGAAAAAGGATCTTAGCAGACAGATAGACGGACAAAGAAGTGATCCTATATGGGTTCCTTTTTTCCTTTTGCGGCACGTAACCCTAAAAACAAGAAAAATGGTTAAAATTAATTTAACCAACTCACCAAATTAAAAACCAACTAAATACTTTACAATATTTATGCAATTAACCTATTCGTAAAGAGAATACATACGATACTAAAGAAAAAAAATCAAGTCTATATACTACAAAGAACAATTAAAATAAGTGACAAAAATAATGACTCAATCGATATCAAAGTAAATTATTAGATTGACATAAAAGAACTTCCTACTTTATAAATTTATGAATGCGGTACCAAACCATATCAATTGAAAAACTTGATTCATGAAGGAAATAATTATTTACAAATATTTAAAAAAAATGTGTTAATAAAAAAAGCAAAATAATATTCAAAAGCCAGCATAGCAATTGCTCTTTAATAGGCAATTGTTCTTGTTTAATATATTATGAGTGTAAATAAATGGGAAT
The DNA here is from genome assembly GCA_039881145.1 of Druceiella hillmani. Taxonomy (NCBI): domain Eukaryota; kingdom Metazoa; phylum Arthropoda; class Insecta; order Lepidoptera; family Hepialidae; genus Druceiella; species Druceiella hillmani. Next base: position 8,373,488 of record JAYKKI010000055.1, read on the forward strand.
AAAATATTGAACAATGCAGATATAACTATATATGTATGATTAATTTACGTGCAAGCAATTAGTTGAGTTGCTTAAATTTGTTTTCAACCTTATATTACTTTTTTTAGAGTGGGTACACCATTTCTAAAAGAAGTTTCAGTTTTATGCAACAACTTTTTTTTTATGTAAAATTAACTTCGTCAGTAATATAAGTAAATTTTATAGTCCTCCTAGCATAACGCGATAATTATTTATATAAAATAAACTGTCAATAATATGAGTAACCTTCTTAGCCCTTTTTATCAGGCATTGTTTAGCATAGTTAAAATTTAGGATAATAATATAGCTTATCAACTACCATATTTCACAATAGTGAGAATTTAAAATAAAATGATTAATTTAAAACAGTTCAACTAAATGATAATAATTCATAAGGTTCGTATTGCCCTGAAATAAATTTGATCGCCATTTTCTTTCTGTCAAGCAAAACTACGAGAGTAAAACAAAAGTAAATTAATAGAAGCAATAATATCAGTACCATATTAATCATGTTAATGAACTTTATCGTATTTAAGCGAGAGACTCACAAGCTTTAATATCTGCTTACGGTAAGCGGTAGCGAGATATATGATTAAATGTACAACGTTGTACACAAGATTATTAATGATATATAGCAAAGCTGCCAATCAATGCGCATTAAAAGATGAATGCTTTAACAAAGTAAAAGTTGTTGTATTATTAAAATTAGGTAACAAAAGTCACAGGCTTATAAAAAAGTTAATAGTATTAACATAAGACTATTAAATTCTTTACCACGACTTAGGTTTCGTTGTATTACAAGATTATCAATAAAGGAGCAAATCCTCTGAGCAATAAACGATAAATATTTCAATAAAAGAAAATACATTATGTTTTCTTAATATCCTAGGAAATATTATTAATTTATAAGTAAGGACCTAGTTTTATATGCACTGATAAAATGTTAGTTTTCAGATGAACAGACCTCAGATTACGGACTTCAATAATTTTTTTTGAAATGCTCCTTACTGGAATATGTTTGTTAAACAATTATTATTAAAATGAATGCCAATGAAAATAGATTTCACCATTAAAGGAAGAAATAAAAAAATTACTCAGGTAAAATCAGGTAGGAAAATATAGTAGATGCATAGATACCGACGCTAAATTTAATGAAGTAATATAGGTACTTAAGTTGCTCACCCTTACGTGTTTCATATTTTATTGTTCATATATCACACTTTTGAACCACGAAATTTTTCACAAATTTGTTTTAGCGGCAATGGACTAAACAGTTTTTTTATTTCTTTGTAATTACACCCCCTCGAGAATTGTGGACAGCTTTACAAAAAAAAAACAAAGTTTGCGTTTTGAGCTAACGATGTATGTGTATAACATGCACCATAAAATACTTTTCATCGCTTTAGAGTATTGTGTATAATAAAAATTGCAATAGTATACTTTTTTTCATTGCTTATCGAAAAGTGACACTGTAGACAATTTTTACTTAAATGTTAATAAAATTGTAAATGCGAAATTTATTTCTTTGTTCCTTAAAAACCTTGCAACTTAATACTTGATTAATCTTCAACAAATTTTGCTTACGTATAAAATTTATACCAATTACCAAAAAGAAATATTATCAGTAATGAAAGTTCAAAATGTAAAGATACGTTAAATAGTTAGACTATTTGCAAATTAAGTATATACACAGCTCTGCCGCTAATTAGTATATACTCCGAAGACGGAATATTAAGAAAAATTTTAAGTATTTGGGATCCAGAACCATCGATTTACTTGTTTAATAAACCTTGTATTGGGTTTTGGTAATCGTGTTAAATTTGCATTTAAGTATTTTTGGTACGAGTTTTTAAACATTCTTTTGTAATAAGTATTGGTTTCTGAAAGAATCTTATTTATTCGAAGTAAAATGTTTATGAAAGCAGGCTTCAAAATGGTTTGACAAATTTTTCAAGATACAGATTTGTATATAATTATCTTAGTCATTCAAAATAAGAAACGAAGTTAAAGAAATACAAGTTTTTCCGTAGAAATACTAACTTAAACTTACTTAAATATATATTTCTGAGGAAACACTCGTGTTATAAAAAGCGATGAAAAATTATAAAATAGACCGGAGTCTCTACAACTACAAATTTTGAAATAAAGGGTGAGTGGAATAAAAAAACAATTGAATAGTTAGGGATGTGCGACAAATAAGACTCGCTTCATATTAAAGTTCAATATTTTAAAAAATTATTGTTCTCAAATTAGAAAACCTATGCTAAAGATGAACTTTGCCTTATGTGTAAATATGAAGTTACCAGGAACTGAGTGTGTTTAGAAAAAAAACTTGTTAAAATTTGGTATTTGAGAATAAAAAAATAAAATAAAAACTAAAATAAGTTATCATTTATCTTCTAGATAAAAATAATACTAAGATCTATATTAAAATTAAACGTTTTTACACAAACTTTAGTTAAATGCGACCACCTGGTTAACAAAATGCAAGACGAAATATTAAACTTAATAAACGAAATATTAAACTTAAAGATATTTCCATATTTTTCCCCTTGATTATTGTTGATTTTCATACTTATATCTTTTTAGCTCTTTTAAAATATACCATAAAACACATATGTAAAATGCCAAGGACAAACCAAGTTGAACCAACAGAAATAAGATATTCACCATAGAATATCCACCATGGAAAGAAAATAATTCTTTAAAAAAGAGCGCCTCTTACTCGCTTTCTATTTAAATTTTTTCGGCTTTTGAATCTGATTTTATCCTAGTTTCAACTTACACTGTTTAAATTAAGTAAAATGCAGTTTAGCTTAAAAAAAATATTGGTAACTATTATCCTTCATAAAACACTTAACCATTGTAACAACAAAGATTTCCAAACATTCAGACAAATAAAAGTTATAAAAATGTGGATTTCATGTTAATGTCCTATAATTCATCAGTCATGGAAATATCGAGGAATCCAAGGACAAGAACCATAAATTAGTCAGATAATATGATCTTGATATTGAAAGAAATAATTTTCATCTGCCCACTATTATATTAAAAGTTTCACTTCAATTTAACGATATTATAAATTCCACCCCGATTGGAAATCGTGATGAAACCATCGGTCCTTAAAATTCATATTTAACAAATTACATATAAGTTATGAAAATTTGTACTAAGATTAATCAATCTCTTTAGTCAAAGAGCAATTTAATCTCTGACTTATATCAACTTGATACCTCAAATAATAGTGCTTATATTGCTGACAGAAATTCAGTCGCAATTCTCTTTCAATCAAGCATAACTACAAATGACAAAGCAAAATAAATAAAGAAGGGCGATTATATTCTGTATTAATAATGATAATGAACTTTTTGGTCTCCAACCGAGAAACTCGCAAGCTTTTATGTTTGCTTTGAGCGTAAAAGTCGCAATGTATTTAGAATTAAATAAACTATCCCGTACAAAAGATTGTTAATAAAACCATCAAGCAATGGGTGTTAAAAGATAAATACTCCAGCAAATTACAAGAAATTATGTCAATGTACCTTTGTAAAGAGAGTCATAAATGTATATATAAGACTATACTTTTATTTGCACCAATAAACTGTTTGGTTTTATATGGCAAAGGCCTAAGTAGGAAGAATCTAATTTATTTGTATTTTTAATAAAAGTATTTGTTAATATTTTTTACAAAATATTTCCCACCGCAAAAGAAAAATGCAAGTAAAATATAAGGGTAGCAAAATTAAGAATTCATCAGATGCAATTTTGTTCAAAAGAAACGGGCACTTGAGGGACCCACCCTTGCATGTTTCTTATACATTACTCACATTTCATACTTTTTTAATAATGAAGAGACTTCGTAGCTTCACTTTGTGGTAATGGAGTAAACAGTTTGCCTCTTAGTGACTACACCAGTCGGGAATTTTGAAAAACCTTGCAAAAAGGAAACAAATGTCGCGTTCTGAGCCAATAACGCTTTCCCTTTACTTTAGAATTTTATGTTAAAGAGAAGATGTTAAAAGTAGAGCTGATTAAAAATTCAAGTTTGTAATAAAAAAATATTCCGTAAATTTTTTAGTCTTTTTTTAAACCAGTAACTCACTTTAACCCAGTTTAACTCAGTTTACTGACCTTTATAAAATTTTGAACGACAAGCTTTCTTGTAATACAAAACATGTACAGCTTTCAATCTCTAATAACTACGAAACTAATAATGCGTTGACAATGATGAAACTCATAACTGATCGGGCATGCCTATACGTGTTTGATGAGTGGTATATGTTTGCCTATAACGTCATCACTTTGGTGTAAGTGCATGTGCATGATTACTGAAAATTAGCTTTGTACAATTAGTGTAGCGTAAAAAGACGTTTAGCTAAAATATTGATTTTGGTATCCTTCTGAAGAGATCGAAGAGCACTGTTAGGAAGTGAAGTGAGACAATGAAAATATCCGCCAGGATATAAGTAAAAGCTGGAATAAAATGGAAAATTATAAAAAAATTAAAGACGTCGTCTCATTTGAATCATAAACATATTTGGAATTTTAAAAAATCGTAAATTTGAGAAATGCTTGCATCAAAAATAATCGAAAAAACTTCAAAAGGTTGAGCAAATATGAGAGCCATGACTGCATCGAAAAGGAAATGAGAGAACGATGTAAAACGATTAGTTAGATGGCCTATCAAACTATGTAAATCGTAAATATGCTCGGAATTATACAAAACTCAACTATAGGAATTAGAGGTCCAGAGCCTGGGAAATACGCGATCTGAAAAAATTACACAACGATTGTGTAGCTGACCCGTGACTTAAAGTGTTCAACAAAAGCGTACACAAATCACATACAGACATCATTAGAAGGCAAAACAGAAGACGGTGACAATAGAGAGATGGAAGGCCATTTGACAGCCCCTAACGAGTATGTAAATCGATCACTAAATTTTGTCGATGCCCAACAATGACGTTGGGCATCAATAGGCGTCCATCAATGGAGGGTGTGATACGGTAGACTATAATATTATTGAGTACGAAATCGTAGGTGTAATCGTGGTTTGATGTACTGCAGTTCTATTATAATCCTATTGAAAGACGCGATGTAAACGTATATGTTGGGCGCGGCAAACCCAAGTGTAAGCGAAAGCAGTTTTAATAGAGGTTAGTGATCAAATTACATATTAATACCAAATACTTGTTATGATTTCGTCCCGATGTTTTCGCGAAAAATCTACAGCACGGACTCAAACTACGGCTTCCTTGTTTTTTTTGTGTCAATTATGTGACGTTTCTCTGGATTTACTAACTAATATACCTATATATGCGGTAAAGGTTTTCTTTTCTTCGATTAAAATAACGTCAGGGCCAATAAAAATATTTCATCTGGAGATACTACGTAGACACCCATAAATTTGATTTGTTGAAAATGAAGCTTTCAAATGGAAACTAATTGGAATAATGAACGTATCTGTTACTCATACAATGATGTATGTTCATCAAACAGTTATTGGACAGAATCATTTACATATATATAATCCGATATTTTCTTTGTTACAGCCTAAAAATGTGAAGAACTTTTTAAGATTCTCTCTTTGTAAAATATAATCTAAGAAATAAGAAATTTGCCGTTATATATATATATATATATATATGTATATATATATAAATATATATATATTAAATTCGTTACTAAAACTTATACATGGCATAATTTTCACGGAGTTGATTCTCCTTATCATTCTGAACGTAAAATATATATGAAAAAATCGTCCATCGTTATCAATATTATTGCTTACAGAATTGGAAATTAAAAAAAATGTACAAGTTTTTGTGATAAAATTATTTTGTCATATATATTACATCAACTACAAGAGAACAAAATCTGAAAAAACTGTCAGGAAACCTTTTTTTTCAAAGTTAAATGTCCCTAACAAAATCGACTGACATTTCCCAAAATGTCGATATAACAATTTCTACATAAATTTTATTTTCGGTATGATTTGTCACGTTCTGAAAGGAAAAACTAAAACAAAATGAGTTTAAATAAAAATCTTCTTGAAAATATTTAATGTTTTCTTTTTTTTTGTTATTTGTAATAATGACTTAATACGAAAATGTAGGGGAATAAGTCCAAAATGACAGTATTTTTATTTATCATTATATATTTTTTCAAAGTAATTTCAATCAGCCTTTAACTTTTATAATCATATTTTGTCATTTATCTTACAGTTATTTATACTTAGAAATCAATAGGAACCATAATATAGAAACTCTAGAGTTCAATCAACAAAAAGCAGAAAAACCATTTTGTCCATTTAGTACGGGAAAAACGACATAATAAATAAGGACAAAATGACGTAGTGAAAAAAGTCAAGCACAAAGTTCACAAATAATTTTGTCGTTCTTGCAAGGAACATCAGCACATGATGTATGAGCCCAGGGAGCACATTGCATGCATTTCAACCAGTCTTCTCCAGATTTGGAACGTGACAAGAGATCATTACAATAAATAAAAGCGCAATCATCATCGTCTTGAGTCTCAACCGGAAAATTTTCTTCGTTTAATCACCCTCGCAATAGTGTTTTTGTCACTTTGAGTGATTCTTGGTACATTTTTAGCTTTGAATTCATCCACATTAGGTGTAGACGTTAAAAGCCAATGTGACTTCCATACTTTTTACTTTCTATTGCCTCACTCCTGAATGAATTGTTCTTGTAGTTCTAGTGATAGAATCTCAACTGGAAACGATAATGGATCCCTAGAAAAATTCAGTCTCACACATTCAACAGCACAGTTTGGTGATGATGGAACTTGGCTAGTAAGTGAATAATTTTCTTGGTTTGATTGGTTGCTGGTTGTTACGACAGTTAGCTATTGGCTCTTACATTTTACGCCATTCTCCATATTACCCTGATTTATGGGAACTTTAGTTGTTTCTGCAGGTTCAAATATATAATCTGGTAAAATTTCTGAATCTACTGGCCATAGACCCGAACTTTTAAACCCAATACATGCAATTTGCACCGTTGCCGCTTTTCCATAAATTATGTTAAATAAATATCCTATTTGTAAATACATAATTACACGCCCTAGATGGTTTCCATGGAGATTCGTTGATGAAAATAGGTCTTCAATGGTTTTTCGTGTCAAGCCGAAAAGTCGAGTTTCCAAAAATTTTAAATACTCTACTAGTTTTCTCTCAACTTCAGGAGGAAATGTCAGTTTGTATCTATCTAGACCTTTGGTGTTGGTAGATAAATTTTTGTTTTCCTAATGCATATCTGGTCAGTGTAGCCTGGGACACACCAAAAGTGTTTGATGCTAAGAGCCATCCCATCTTGTTGATTTTTGCATGGATTTATGACTCCAGACTTGACGGTCAGATTTCCTTTTGTAGCTGCGTGCCATATTACCTGTAAATGAAAATTAAAAATTCCCTAATCTTTATGGACAAAATGATATATATGTAATTTTGTCCAGAGTACAAGTATATCATTTTGTCCAATAATATGTGAGATGAAAAAAGACTTCACAATTAACTGAGAACACGATTATTCAATATTAATTCAACACAATCGCAACATAAGGCTATAACGCATCGATTACAATATTGAGAAAAAATAACGTAAAACTTACCAAAAGTACGAAGACAGTCTTGAGAACAACAAATTGTTTGTACCCAGAAAACACATTCGCGCCAGTTACTTCGGCGCGACTGGACAGGGAGCCGCAGAAATTTGACAGGTTTGCTAAAATGGACGACGTCACGTAATACGATGTTGGATGTCAAACTCCACGTTTCGGGGCGCTAATTTTGAATAAACCGTAATATGTTATTTTGCCCAAGGATTTCTTTTTGTACGTACTTCCCCGATAATGTTTGTAAATAATCAAATTTAAATCAGTTCGTCAATAACCATAAGATTTTTAAACGGTTACACAGCATACATGATAACAATGCAAAGTTATTACAGCCAAGAGGAAATCCTAACTCAAATGTAGGAACGAAAAAGATTTCTATAACGTTAAGTGCAGTTTGATTTGTATTTAAATTTTCACTTAATATAACGACGTATTTTCTACCTTAAATTTATGCCTAGCCTTTTGATATTACTATTTTATTCTTTATCGTTTGATTAATTTGAGAATTTTGATTATATGATTTTACAAATTTAAGTACATATTAAATGTTTAAAAAATCGCACATTGAAATATACTTTTTATGGTTTTTATATCAACATTGAGATAATACGTTCAGCAGGAAGACTTAAAATGTAAACGAATACACATGCATAAAAATACATATATAGAGCCAAATTCATAAATATTTCTCTTTTTAGCAATTAAATAAAAAAATGTGAGGATATACTGAACATATTTTTCGAATAAATACTATATCGACTAAATAATAACGGTAAAGATAATGTAAGAATAAGTGAAAAGAGATAGTACAATAAAATTGGAGGGTATTAAGAAAATCACTAAATATTAAATATATTTGGCGTTAATTTTGTAGAAATTCATTATTCATAGTAATAGAAAGTAGAAATATTAGAAATACTAGAAATAATACTACATCACGTAGTTTCATTTAATTGTGAAAATCACTATGAATATAATGTAAATAAATATATGTGACAAATACTTTACACTTGGAGGACTTACTAAATTCAAAATCCTAGGTAAACAAAGATTAAAATTTGGCTCCGATTAATTACTTTCACATACAGTTTAAACTAAACCGCCCTAACGTGAGCATTATATATCGAAGGCAATTCGTCATCAAATTTTATACCAAGAAAATTAAACAATGAAGAGGCATTTACCTCAAAGTTTATCATCATTATCTTCTATGGCTGCAACCGTTTCTAATTAATACAATAAGCTAAGTATTAGCAGATTCTGTCATATTAGCAATATAATTTAGATAACTTTAAGATACAGCTTAGCGTTATTTTCAGGGTAGTTCAGAAGGAAAAATTAAATTCTTATAGTAATATTCACACATTCTTACGTCCGTCTTCTAAAGCCATTTTCCTCAGAAATAATTTAAGGTAGAAATTTTAGGATATAATACAGCTTATTAATTCGCATATTTTGCGACGGTATGAACCTAAAAAATATTGGTCTGAGAATTATTGGATAAAAAATATTAGTGTGGAAAAAGATGTTTTTGCCTTCGGAATAATTTTAGAGATATTGCTGGAAATATTCAACGAAATTACGTGCCTCCCTCAGTCCTGAAGCTTATAAAGTTGAAATTACGAAAAAAAGTTCTTTACTTGTAGTAATACAAAATAATTAATTAGACAATGTATTTACATAATGAAAAATAATAAACAATGTATTCATTTGTGAGTAAATAATCCATATAATGTGTACCTATTTTTCATAAATTATGATCGGTAGTTGCAAGACCATTACTATGTCAAATTTCATTATAGTGAGCCTGTAATTGCTGCTTTGGGGAACTGGAGCTACTACTAATGAAATATTTAATAATGAGATAATAAATACTTTTTGAGAAAACGAAAATTTAAATTTAATTTCAATAATTTTATTGACAATTTTTTTATTGATAATTGCAAAAAGTGCTAGTAAATACTGTGATAAATTAAACATTAAGAGAGAAAAATATGGCACAATATGTTCATGGAAACAACTTTGTGACATGAAATTGCGATTTAACTTATTCGGCGGTTCGACGACAAAGAAATGTATTTCTCTACTTGATAAAAGAATACAATGGCTCATGTAATACGGCAAAAACAAATGTTTCGTATACGATCATATAAATACCAAAAGTAATAAAGTGTATATATGAGAGGATAAGCATTTGGGGTGTCCCTCTTGCATGTTTCATATTATATTACTTATATTTTATACTTTCCCAATCATGAAAAGGGTTCAATATTTTTCTGTATAACGATCAACTCACGTAACGAAGACATATGCTTCTTCGCAACGACAGGCGAGGGTATTTATGCAATGTTTCACAAGATTAAAGATAGCACATTCATGGAGGAAAGGGGGAAAACAAACCTTAGTTTTAACACATAGTACTTAAACTCCATTTAAAAGTCATTGTATTATACCCAGAGTATTAAGCATTGTATTATAACCTTTTTGATTGTAAAATTACCAGTCAATTTAAACATTTCGTAAAAATAATCAAAATTTTGAAGCTTGAAACCCTAGAGTATATATGCCATTCATTAATTTTATAAGGATACAGACTGTACAATATGTCAGCGTACACTGCCAAAATTCTAGATTTGATTGCATCATATATAAATATACTTATGTTATATTTGGCATATAGATAATAAAACCAACATTGTGACATATTATTTTCTTTTCATATAAGTATAAGTACTACAATATTTTCCAGTATAGCCTACATATTGTATATAGAGTTCAAGACAATTTTTTTTAATAACTGAGCTTTTACTCTTGTTTCGATGTATATTTTCAATGATTATTAATAAATATTTGACATATTTATTTCAAAAACATTAGAAAAATCTTGAATGTTACTGGCCCATATTATTTATTACCTTGACCTTTAGCGCAGTGGTTTAGACTCTAGCGACCATCTAAGAGATGTAGGATTCCGGCCGGGTGTCTGAAAATGTTATTTTCTGACTGTGAATTATTTATTATACGTTGAGTTTGGCCGACATGCATAATTTAATAAACGGTCGCAACCCATCATGTTTAACCTCAGAAAAATGCACTCGTGAGGACATTTTCGTATATAGGACAAATTGTATACGCTATTTACCCCGGATAACGACAGTTGGGCCGAAAGGCAGCCATGATTGTATTTATACATATTATAGTACATTAGCAGCGCTTTGTTATGATGCATTTTAATCGTCTTACAAAAAGAAAACTCATTATGAGCGGCATAGTATACTAAGCGGAAAATAATTGAAATAACATTGAGAAAAAAAGCATATATCTACGTTTTTAACTCCGTACAAGTAATTTATAAAGTAATATATATTTGTCAATCGCTGTGGAAAATGTAATATTTACCTCGTCTCAAAATCCTCGAGAAATGATTACATATTAAAAAATTTACATATCTATATTTTTTTTATACTCAAGTAGTATAATTTGAAAAACATTCGATTATATATTAAAAAGGGAAAAAGTACAATGCCCATTTTTATAGTCAAAACACCTTGAGACTTAGTTAACAATATTATTCTAAAACCGTACTTCCGTCCGGCTTTTATCAAATCATCAGCTTAGCAGATAAAGATGTCAATTTATGCTTAAGAATCTTGCGGGACAATTAACTATTATTCTCCATACGGATATGTATGTTTGGTAAAATTAAATTATTAGTTTTGTTTATAACTACCGATGCGGGTCCGTATGATCTGTCTATCTACCTGTTGCACCCGCAACAGGCAGATAGACAGACGAAACTAAACAATTATCGTATTGAAGTGGCCATATTTAAATATACGTAGGACTAACACATCTGAATTAATCCGATCATACAGCTAGTATAATTATTTGCAACATTCATTGTTTACATGTTTACAAGAATCACACTATTTACTTGTCCAATGGCATATAGGTTCAAAAGATCAATTATATTTTTGTTCAGAGTATACCCACGTATGGCAACTTAACGTATACCACGTATATACAATGCTTGCTTCACATACTTAACTACGTAATGGCGATTAATCCGCAAGGCGCATTGACTTGTCAGTCGAGTGCATTTGAAATGCGCTCGACTTTTGTCATTTTTCAATATTGCGCCCCAAATTTTAGCGTTTCATAAAATTATTTGGTATTATATTTAGTTTATTATATTATTATGTGTTTTATAATGTTATGTTCGTTGTATTAAATGTGTAATATTTTAAAGTTTGAGTGTAATTAAAATGGCGAATGCTGTTCGAAGCATAATATACTGCCATTCGAGAACAAATTTACTAAGATTGCCGTCATATCACTGTGAAATAAATACGATGAAAAAACCACTTTTAAATTACACGATGTCTAAAGATTTATATTTTAAGTAATGTCGTTTAATAAGCCCCTCGGTACAGCTGAACAAACATTATTAATATTAATAAATGATGTAGTAGATAGATTTATGATGAATATATTCTGTAAATATGTTCTGTAATAGATATGACATATTCTGCAATGCTATTTCTCAGTGATATAGATGTGATATCGGCAAAAGACCGTCCCGCTCTCTCGCCGGCGTTAGTATTCCAACATTTTTAGATATCGGTGTCGAGGCGTAAGTTCATAGTAATGTAATTGTATATGTATGCAGTGTATTTACTTCTGTGATTATTGCATTTCGTGTATTTTTATATATCAGTACGTTTTTCAAAAAGTATTTTAATGATTTAAAAAAGTATTTTAGAGATAATTTCCTCTATAACCAACACTTAATTAAACTACTATTTCTATCAAAATTTTAGGTATTGTTTTATTATATGTTTTTTATATAACACTCATACTTATAAATTGTTCGAAACACTTCACCTTACTTATCTGATTTTTTCTTGAATATAAAATATAACCTATATTATCTATGTTACGTGTGTATACATGGCGAAAGAGAACATTAATAAAAGAATTAAATTGTTTAATCACAAATACCAATAACTCCATATTATATTACTAAGGTGAATGTAAGAAAAATTTTAAAGTACCTGAACGGTCAAATTTCTTCGTTTAAAAAAATTCTCTCATGAAATTGAATGGAGTATAAATTCGGTCACAGTAAATATAATTAACTTAAAGGTTTATTTTAAAAACCATTTCATATTTTCCGATCAAAAAATACGTTGTATAGTCAGTACGGTCAGTCAGTAGTGCTAAATATATGTTAATTGACAAATAAATTAATAATGAATAACTTCAAAATAGTACGATTTTTGTCATTCTTTTATATATATATATATATTTAGTCCACGAATCCGATCTTCACTATTTTCTATGTGCCTTATATGAAAAACGACATAAAACGGCACTATTCTATTCTCTCTTGCTTAAACAAGCCTAAATGTTAATTTTTTCAATAATTACTTTAAAGAATACCTTACATAAAAGAGTAATTTATTTTTACTAAAATATATTTGTTAAACTTTCATACGAAAATAAAAAAACAGTATTGCTTAAGTTGGTGCCAATAAAATATCTCCCCATCGCGACGGAAAAATGTAAATGACGTAGACAAAATCACGAACACAAATACGTCAGATGCATAGACTCTGAAAGTGAATTTTGTATAAAAGGGGACAGGCACTTAGGGCGCCCAACCCTTGAATGTTTCATATTAAATTGCTCACATTTCAAATTATTTCAACCATGAAAAGGTTCACAGCGGCTATGTGCGGCAATGAACTAAGCTCTTTGTAACTGCATCCACCGAGAATTGTGAAAAGCTTTACAAAAAGAGACCAAAGATTGCGTTTTGAGCTAAGGTCATGGATTACGAAATACTTTTTCTTCATAATGCCATTTAAAAAAATATGTTTTCCCTTTTGTGAAGTTTGTTTTTCATTTCAAAATTTATTTCACCAATCATCAACAAATTGGGAATAGACTCTGTTTTGAAATAATATGCAGAAAGTATTTTTCTTTTTTGAACGATATGAAATAGAACTAAAGTAGACATTTTACCTTGAGGTACTAAGTAGAAGTCCATAGATATTTGTTAAAAACGAAGCCACGAGTAAAAGTTAGGGTGTATGTTTATATGTTAAAATAAATTTGTAAATAGCATCTAAACATCAATATATTTGTCTCAAATCTGAAAACAAATAGAAGCCATACCATTCTTATATGATATTAAATCATCTTATCTGATCGAGATATGAATTTAAATAAGTGTGAATGAAACCAACCATATCCTAATTAACCGCCTTCTAAGTTATAACTTCAAAAATATTTTCAATTTTTTGTCATAAAATAATTTTAATATATTTATTATACCGTGTATAAATAATTATAGAAAACTGAAAGGATAACAATTTTTTAAAAAAAAAGAAATATAATTATAGTGTATATTAAAATTTTCAAGATTTTAAATAAAATGTTTGTTTACTGGATTAATTTTGATACACAAGTATCAAAATTAATACAATATTATTTACGGAAATATTTAGGATATAAGCAAACGTTAGATAGCATACACACACACACTCACACACGTCTGTGCTTGTGTGTGTGTATGTGTATTTATACATTTTTACAATTACTGCTAAATAGTATAGTGTCTCTTTTCTTTGTTGAACAATGTGAGGATATACTTATTACATTTTTCAAATATTGACTTGTATCTACTGATAATAAAAAAAAGGAAATGAAACAAAGTGAAAATGAATTAATATTATATTGTATTAGGAGAACTGGTGAAAGCGATAAAAATATATATAAGATAGTAAATACTTAATGGACTTCTGCAATTCGCAAACCTAGAAAATCATAGATTCTAATTAGACTGTGATAAATTACTTTTGTCTGCAATTCCAAATAAATTACCTTAATGTCAGCATTATTAAAGTCAAACCATTATCCAATTTTATTCAAAGGAAATTCTGCAAATAAAAGACATCCATCTTACAATCTAACTTAATTAATTGTTATGCCAGTGAATATACATAAATCTGTCGTACTTGATTATTGTGATACGCCCATAAATTAAGTGTTATCAAATTCTGTCCTATGATCAATTTAAGTTAGACAACTTTAAATTAAGATTAAATGTTATTTTTAAAATTTCGTACCTAAAAAAGGAAAATGAATACCTCTTCTCGCAGGTTGATTCTTCACTCTAACACAGTCTTTCCTGGACATCGATTAACTTAAAATTGAAGATAACTAGTTTTTAACTAACATATTTTGCAAGAATGAAAGTAGAAAAGTGTTTATCCATAATTCCACGTATTATATTTTCCTTAAACATGTGATATGCATGTTAGGCAATATACAATTAATGTACTTAAAATTAACTTAACAGAAATACTAAATAATCTTAGCTGTTTAAATTTTATATGCACTTAAATGTGAACGGAAATTTTGTGGCGTGAGTTCTATTCACAGTACTTTTTGTTGTGACATACCTTCACGGGGATAAATTAACTCCTTTTTTCTTAATAATAAAAAGGAAAAGATTAAATATTTTCGTAAAAAAAATTTCAAATTTTTTTATTTTACTTTATTTCGTTACATGAATCACACCGACAACTAAAATTATAGAGAAAATGTCATATCAATACTTTGTAAATCGTCAGTTGATCTTATAAGAGATATCTAATTACGAACAAGGATTTATACATAATTTTCATGCTTTTAATTTTCTGGGGTAATGACATTTGAGATATTAGATGGGTTGAAGTAATTTTATGATAAAACGAAAAATTGGAAATTTGTTTTTTTAATTTCTGACTTAGAAGGAGATTATTATAAAATGCATTTAGATTCAGAATGTTGATTATTTTGACAACGGATCGTGATGTATATGTCTTATGAAAAATTAATATTTTTCATCTTTATTTACTTCATCTGGAACACTTACATATTTCCTTTTCTCTATGTAAAAAGGCTGAAAGTCACAAAAATAACTTGTCAAACACGATAACAAATGCCACTACGATGATTTCCTTACATTTAGATAGAGCAAAAAAAGTTATATAATTTAATATACATAAGTTAAAATATTTAAATGTACATATATCATGTACACTGTACTATAAATATACATGGATACAATGTATATTATTTAAAAATCAATTTAAAATTACTAATACTATTTTTCTATATGTAAATATATTTTCCATTAAACGATTTGAAAGCCTGTAGTAAATTATGAAATCTAGACCCATTGTTATGGTTTTATTATAGTTTCATAATTTCAGATTCAGTAATTTAGGAATTCTACTCTATATTCTAGGGTTTCACTAAATTTTAAATTACATTTTTGTAGCAAATAACATTAGCGTTTGACAAAATGTACAAGCGACAACTGCATTTTGAGAAATATGCGTCCGAAACTTTTCAACTGTAACTTTGCTTCTCTCTATCAACCTTCTCACTCATTTTAATGCAATCGATTTTGTCGTCGTTATACAGCTTCGTTAGTTCTTAAACAAGGAGTAAATTCACATAAAGAGCAAAAGTAGACTTAGGAGCAAGAGTTTATTTGTTTTAGAGTTCGGTCATCACTTCCTACACATCACGTTTTATGAGCGTTTAGATGATAAAAGTATGTCACGACGTTCTTCCCTTTCATCATTACAAAAAGAATGAAAATGCTCTTTTGTGGATTAGAAATTTTTGTTAAGTGTTAATAATTGAGTTATTATATTTGTAAGTAAATCAACTGCATATTTAAGTTATATATAGTTCATTGTTCTTTTTTTAATTTCGCATTCATTTTGCGAGTAGATTAGTTACATGAATATTATAAAAAGTTTTTTTTTGTACTTATAAAGTTCATACCTCAAACTGAAAAATGGACCCCTTATTAGACACTCACCTGTCGATTTGTCTCACCGTTTTTATAGCCGATATTCTCAAAAATTATGAGACGTAAAAATGTCATATTTGACTTGGTAATACTTCTTATCAATCCGCAAATTTTGTACTAGTTAACTTTTTAAAATATTCGCATAAGATTTAAAAAGGGGTAAATAAAATAATAAATTTTTTTTTAATTTTCCCTATCATATAGTGCATCATTCGAAAGGGTTTGTTTTGAGGAACACGGAAACATTTTTCATCATTTTGAATTGCATATTTAAAAAGATATTCTAAGGAATATACCGGCTAGAAGATTGCAAGAAATATATAACGACATTCTTGTACCTTTTATTTTTTTTAAATATGCATGAGGTTTTTACGCCTGCGGGAAGTATAGTAGGCAATATGTTCAAAAATTAATATTAAATAACAATTTAGTAGATATTTCTACTAAATTGTTATTTAATAGTAGTAGATATTACCTTAAGAATTTATTAGTGCCTAAATATGAACAAAAAGATGTTTGTATTCGGTTCACGTTTTCCGGAAAAGGTACCAGTTAAAATTTGTAAATTTTGTTTTAATTGAAAGTCTGCTTCGTCAGTAATACAGCTAACATTTGTAATGCGGCTACTATTTGCTCAAGATCAGCTTTGCCAATAATGTAATTAACATTTTTATTACTATTTATTTACAGTCAATCTTGCCAATAATACATTATTTATAATGCAGTGAAATTGTAGTACACATTTTCACAGTTGCATACATTTTCTTAGGCTATTTTGTCAGAAATTATTTAAAGTAGATATCCTAAATTTGGGATAGCTTATTATTTCGCGTATTTCGCAACAATAAGAACTCAAAACATATTTGTATGAACGATTACGATCACAGCACAGGAATAACAGAAAGATTATTTTGGAGTGTGTTTTTAATAAATCTTTAAAGGATCGTAGTCCAAATAATATACGCCAACTAAACTAAATATTTTTGCATAAAAAAACGATACAAATTTATCTCTTATATAAAAAAAATAAAGGCATTAATAAAATTGAGTTATTTTTACACAAACCGGCCGCTCGAAAAACGAAATTTTATGGATATTCTCTAAATTCCTCCTTTGTTAATTTTGTATATTTTGTTTATTTCTTAAAGTTTAGTAAATACAATTTGAATAATCTAAACAAATACGTAAACATACCAATAAAGAATCAAACTAAGGCAACACAAATAATCAAACTAAATTACATGAAATTTCAAATAAATTCTTTCAAAAATTAACCTGCTATAAACATGCGCACACAATGCGGTGTGAAGTAGGAAGGAAGCGCGGATGCCTTTTATGTGCATGTGATGACACACGCCAAACGATCTGTATTCAAAACGACTCGCACCCAATTTCAATTATTTTAGTTTCTAAATCTGGTTATATTAAGTTACCCGATTTCTAGGAAGCAAACCAGGTTTTTAAAAAATGTTTTCCTTCCATATGTCTGCGAAAAAAAAACAATAAATATATACAGACAAAAATTCTATAAATACAGATTTGGTCTTTGATGCATCAATCCACTAAATATCGACTTAAGAAAATAATATACCGTCACACATTATAATTTTATAATATAAGTTACATAATACCACATTACAATGAAGAACTTTTATTTCCTCATCATTATACTACCCTTTTTATTAGGGTATAAATAACGTTACAATTTCCACAACCGCTACGAAATCAACCCTTTAAATACATGTTTACAAAATTATGCACAAGTTATTAGTCTACTATATAATATTGAGATGTAATACACTTATTATTAGAGATATAATGCGACTTATTGCTTAATAGTCAAAAAATAATTATCAACAAGGCTAATTGAATATTGAAAACTAAACAAATCTTTAGGCAAAATGGATTTAAGGACAACGCAATAAAATTGTATTAATATTTTGCTTCTGTTCCTCTTTTTTTGTTAACTAATATGAACCAAGCACCAAAAATCACAACATATGTGTAGCTCTAACTTGCATTCAGTCACGATTATTTTACTGTCAAGCATAACTACAAACGATAAAGCAAACGAAATTAATAAGAGTGATAATATTCAGCTCTATATTAATCATATTAATGGAATTTTCTCATCTCCGACCGAAAGACTCGTAAGCTTTTATGTCTACTCTGAGATAAAAGGTCGCGATATATACAATGAAATACATAAGATTATTAATAACGAAGCAAAGTCACCAAGCAATGGGCGTTAAAAGATAAATGACCTAGCAAAATATGAAAAATTATGTTACTGTTATTCCATAAGGGACGTCACAGGTTCGTAAATATGATTGTAGTTTTATTTACACCAGTATGTTGTTTTGCTTTCAGATAGTACAGACCTCAGTTGGCAGACTTAAATTTAATCATTTTGAAGCTTTTCTTGTAAATTGTACTTGTCAAAACTTTCCAAGAAAATAAGAGAAAGTATTGTTAAAGCTCATCCCGATAAAAATATTTCTGACCGCCAAGGACAGAGATAAATAAAATGACGCATGCAAAATTACGAACACAAATATATCAGATGTATAAATACTGAAGGAAAGTTTTTACAAAAATGTACAGCAAGGTACAGCAGGGCGCCCACCCTTGCTTGCATGTTTCGTATTATATCGCCCACATTTCATACTTTTTCAACCATGAAAAGGGTTCACAGCTTTGCTGTACGACGATGGAATGAGCAGTTTGCTTCATTGTAACTATGAATGCTGAAAATTATTAAAAGCTTAACCAAAAAGGACCAAAGATTACGTTTTATGCTTTAGAATTACACGTTTCATGAAAGTTGCAATAGATAAAATTATTCAAAACAATACTTTTGTATTGAAAAGCATATGGTTAACTTTTTTAAAGAAACACGTTTTAAATATTCTCAATTTGACATATTGTATAACTCAATTTTGATACCACAACGGAAAAGCCTATAATTTAAATAAGCTAATTTTTTTTATATACTACATTTTTTTCTCTTGTTAAGAAAAGCAAAGAATGGATTGAATCACTTTACGAAAGAATGTCATAAGAAAAAATTAAACTTATATTTTTCAATTGATATTTATTATTCTGAAATTTATATAAAGAAGTACATGTTGAACAACGTCATTGTTCGGTTCGATATCAGTCCTAAGAGACTTAAATTCCTAACCGAATAGATCTTTTGACATCTGATCACGATATTTGTATTCAGTCTAGGAAATATATTCCTCATTTTTAGTTAGCTTATCTAGGGTATATAATTTTTTCCATATTTTCAGGTAAAATGGTAAAAATTAAGGAAATAACACGTCAAACACGATCCATATGCAATTTAATGCCTATTGAGTCATTCCATATGAAATATTCTAATCAATAAAGACAAAATCGGTGAGAATCTTCTTTACGGTCCTAAATAAGGATATTCAGCGTCATTTGATTTTCGTAAGCGTTAGTCCTCGCTTAACCGAATTAAAACCTTTTAAAACGTAATTTTTATATTTTAATATATTTAGCTGTTAAATTTTTTCTATTAAAAATATTGCATATTCTACACGAAATTTTAAAAGGGTGTATATTTAAATTTTCCACCGAAAAATAGTTATTATATTTATAAATTTTAATTTACACAATTAATACCTCTGATAAATAACACGGTGCTGAAGGTATGTATATTTTACTAACTTTTCGTCATTTTTAACTGACTTCAGTGCATCGGCTGTCGAATGTAAACAGCTAATATTTCACAAAGATAAAGTGCACATATCGTGGAAGAAATAACACCTACAATTTACTCTTTCGGCACACTTCGCATAAAAAATTATAATTTTTACTTTATATTTATATACATATATATATATATATATATATATATATATATATATATATATATATATATACATATATATATATATGTATATAAATTAACAGAGCATGATATTGTGTTTTTTTGTTATTTGTCCAACAGCTATAGGAGGTTCGGTGAAGTTTCGACTGATGGTTTCTCTTGGTGTGTAGTAAACAATGATCTATTTGTTATTGCCATCAGCCAACTAAAAAGAAGATACGGTAATTTGACATTTATGTACAAAGCGCAGTTACTTAAAAATTCATAATAACTTTAATACTTGGCCTTATATGTATCAATCTTACGAGGTACGACGTCGTGGCATAGCTGATTAATTTTATTATATGTGACCAGTATTCTCTTTAAAACCGATTAAATCGCGGTCAATAAATATATCTGAAACATTATTCAATAAACATGAGTATATGTAATATTATGAATAATTAAGTTATCAATATTAGCCTATATTGTTTATTTTATTGTTATTAAAATATTTTGATGTATCAAATTTCATATAAGCGAATTTTATTATTTTTTTAGTTTTATAATTACAATTTTGGAAAATCGCATTGTTTAGGCTATAATATCTGAAAATTTTTTAGCCAACACATTGGCTACAAGATAAAAATATGACACATTGTATTTACTCCCTACCGTGAACTTTTGTTATTTTTTCACCACCGTGTCAAAACAATTTTAATAGATTAACATATCTGAGTGTAAAAACTGAGCATGCAAAAATTAAATGATTTCCTTCTTTGGGACTCTAAAGAAGATTCTTATAAAGTTGGGACAAAATCAAATGGTGCAGCACAGAAAAATGTACTGTTGCAAAAGTTAAAACATTTAAGTGTTTAGGATATTCTTATGTAACTATTTACAAACGTTAATATTAGGTTAGCTATAAAGTAATTAGCGTTTTTTTTTATAATTATCTAGAAAATTTGGGAACTCTAGAACGATCATTCTCGTTAAAATTTTAAGAGAAAGAAACACTTTTAATAATATACTTGCATATATTCAAAAGAAAAATGATATAATATTCTAATGACACTAAGTAGATTTTACTAACTAAAGAGTCTCTTATAACTAATTTAAATGAAAAATATCATTTAAAAATACTTTCGTAAAGTCTTCACTACCAAAAAAATTGTATTTTTATTTTGCAGATGCATGTAAGCAAAATACGAAGGTATATTACTACAGAAGTGTAGGAGACTATAATATTAAATTTAGTCTTAATATAAAGAGAATTAAAAAAATAGTTAATTAGATCAAACGAATTTAAAACAAACTTCATTATTAACACAAGTAACCTTTTCAATACTTCATTTATAAAGCAGCGGCTATATTATTAAAGCCATATTTAAACGGATACATAGTATTTGTAATAACAATGTTATCTGTTAGAACAATTACCAGGAAAATACTGACTATTACGTAGCAATACGAAAGATTTTGAAAGTAGGTAAATTACCTTTGATTTATTTATAAACTTTCATATAACATACGAAAGTAACAATAGTTATCAGTAATACACGTAATTAAGTAATAATTACTCTTTTTATAATGCGGCGGCTATATTACGTCAGTAACGTATTCGTTAATAAATTCGTAATAAATTTTCAAGATTTGAAGTTTTTGACATCTTGTGTGTCGAAATAGGTTCGCTCATGTTTAATTTAAGATTTAGGAAATAAACATATGTACACATTACATATATACATACTGCAACATAAAATATCCTTTCACTCTGGTTTAATCGACCAGGACTAAGTGAAAATGAGATAGTTAAATAAAATTGGAGAGTGCTAAGAGGACTGTTGAAAGTTAATAAAGATATGAATCAGATAACAGATACTTAATAGATTTTCGAAACGCAGGAGCCTATACAGAGATTACAATTTGGCACTGATAAATTATTTTCACCTACAGTTTAAACTAAGCCGTCTTAATGTCAGCATTACTCATTAAAGGCAAGTTATCGTCCAATTTTTTACAAGCGAAATTCAACAATTAAGAATCATTGATTCCAAATTAATTTCCTTTTTGCCTGCGGGTATATATAAGTTATTCTTAACTACTAAAGTGCCTACATAAATTAAATATTACTTAACTCTGAAAAAAAACTGCAATATTAAAGGCTGTATTAAGCAACTGAAAAAATGAATTTAAGCTTTAGTACTTCAAAAGGAAAAAGGGAACATTCATTGGACAATCCTATAATAATCCTAGTCATAGCTACTTTTTCAATAATATTTTAAAATAGAAATTTGAAGCTTTGAATTTAATGGAGCTTCTCAATTATCACTTTAATATATTATCTAAAAGCTGACACGTAAAAATATTTAACTAAGAAATTTGGCAGAAAAAAGAATGATTTGGAAAAAAATGTTTGCCTTTGGAATAACTTTACAGATACTGCAGATGGTTTTGAAAATTTATGCGATAATACTATAGGCCATATAGCTAAAACTTTTATAGTCAAAATTATAAAAAAGCAACTTTCCTTTTAGTAACTAAAATTTAGTGAAATAATTTATCTAAAGTTTACTGGAAACTATAAAAATTGTTTTAAATCTTAATAAGGTTTTTGACCAATTCCTAATATTTTTTAATGCTTGTGAAAAATCTCACAATTACATGGTAAAAAATAACAATGTTCAAAAATAATTGAATGGAAATAAACCTAAGTAACCATAATTGGGTATTTTTTCTATACATTTAATATACAACACGTTTATACATTAAGTATATTCAGTGTTTGTACATTAAGTGTGTAGACACCTAATGTACAACACAGCAAGAGTTTTACTCGTACTAAGCATGAATTTAAATACTACAATATTTGTGAGCTACCTTGTGTACAAAGATTTAGCTAAAAAGCTTTCACAACTAAATGAAACTACGTGATATATTATTATTTCTATTTTATTTAAATTCTTTACTACGACCTAGATTTCGTTGTATTATAATATATTTAGGTGGGATATTTGTAAAGATCTTTGCAAATGACCCACCTGAAGATTTTGTAATAAAACGACACCTAGGTTGTGGTAAAGAATTTAAATAAAGTAGAAATAAGACTACATAACGTAGTTTCACTTAGTTGTGAATTATGAATTTTCATCAAATTAACGGTAAATATATTCAATATTCGAAAACGCTTTGTTAAATATTTAATGTTTCCTCGAAAGTGGATTAAGTATTGAAGCAAAATATATATCAAGTCAAGAAATCATCGTTTTTTTGCAGAAAAATTTACTTCATTATATACGCTTTAAGAAAAATATTGACGTAAAACGTTGTATTTAAAAATTCTTTAAGAAATTTAGTGTCGAATTACAGCTATCAGTGGTAAATAATTCTTGATAAGTACTAGAAAAAAACGTACAATTAAAAAAAAAGTTTTTTAAACTTGTTATTCATAAGTAAGTATTCAGACAACTAATATACTCGTTTATGAATAAAAAACTCGTTAAATATTTGATTAAGTATTAATTATATCTATGATTTAGTTGCAATCACAAATTTGACATCAATTACTATGTCAAACCCGATTATAGTGAGCCTGCAATGAATGATTTGCCTTGGGGAACGAGAGCCGTTGCTAATACAATGTATAATAACCCAATAACACAAATATTCAAATGTTTTTTTTTATTACGAAAATTTTATTAAATTGGAATACTTTTAACAATTTTTTTTAGTTTTGATAATTGGGAAAATGATTGTGGCTACTGTGAAATTCGTAATATAAGCGAAATAAATATGATACATCATGTTAACAAGAAAAACTTTATGAAATATAATGGCTTTTTAACTGAAATCGACGATTCGACAATGAAGAAAATTGTTCAACGTGTATCGTAAAAGGGATATAAAGACGCGTGTGAAACGGTACCAAATAAATGTCTCGCATGCAATCGCATAGATATCAACATCGACAAAGTACGTACAGAAGGATACAAGTACTTAGCGTATTTATCCATGCACGTTTCATATTGCTCATATTTCGTAATTCCTCAGCTATGAAAAGATTCACAGCTCCGCTATACAATGATCAATTTGGACATTTATTTCTTTAAAATAAAAGACGCGTAGGATATAAAGGGATATAAGACGCGTAGGATATAAAGGGATATAAGACGCGTAGGATATAAAGGGATATAAAGACGGGTAGGATATAAAGGGATATAAGGAATATAAAGGGATATAAAAACGGCACAAAATAAATGTCTCGCATGCAATCGCAAAGTACGTACAGAAGGATACAAGTACTTAGCGTATTTAACCATCCACGTTTCATATTGCTCATATTTCGTAATTCCTCAGCTATGAAAAGATTCACAGCTCCGCTATACAATGAAAAATTTAGACATTTATTTCTTTAAAACAACACTCAAGAAAATTTACGTAATGCTTTAGAAGATTAAAGATAACGCATTCACTGTGGATAGGATAGAAAGCGAACTTTCCTTTAGCTTTAACACGGTTTACCTTACATCAGTCACGATAAATATAATTAATTTAAAGCTCCTTTCTATCCTAAAAAGACAGAAATATTCTATACTTCAAACGAATTGTTTGATTGTGCAAAAATAGTATTTTCATATGTATTTGCTGATAAAAAAATGACTAATTTCAAAAGATTTTGATGAATTTTATCGCTGGGTTTCCTACATAATTTTCTTGTAGTCTGCGTAGAAAAAGAAAAGGTTCCAGTGGAATTTATAAAATACCTAATAGAGACGTTACCATCACCAGTTAGGAATTGAAAGATAAACAGAAAGATTAGATATTTAAAGCAAGAAATTTGTTTTACCTATAATTTAAACTAAATAGCCATAATGTTAATACTTAGTAGTAAATACTAAGTAGATACCAAGTAGCCATAATGTTAATGTTAAAGGCGTTATCCAATTTAATACAAAAGAAATTCAAAATTACAAATTAAAACTGTTAAAATGCATACACTTTAAATCCCAATTTAATTACTTAAACGTAGTTAATTATTACGATTCGTCAATAAATTAATGTAGGTAACTTTAAAACAACACTAGCTGTATTCTTGGGATTTACCTCAAATAGCAAAAAAGACCCTCATAATATTATTCGCAGGCCGATTTATCCTTATAACACAGACGTTTTACTCAGAAACCGTTTAAAGTAGAAATTTACTGAAGTAATTGACCTTATTAAGTTACTTCTTCTGCAACAAAAAGAACCTAATAAATAAATAACGTCTAAGTATTTCAAAGAAAATTTTGGATGGTGAAAATAAAGTTTTTTCCTTTGATATAATTTTAAAAATATTGACGATAGTTTGACAAGTTTGTATGAAAAATTTAGAGAAATTTGAAAATTCTTCTACAAGAAAATGTGCCGTCCCTCATTCTCCCTGAAAAAAAAAACAATTTACCTTAGTAACCAAAAGTTATTTAAGTAATTTACTTAAAGTATACCGCAAAACTATGACAATGACACTGAATCTCACAGATTTTTTTTAATTCAGGACATTTTTCTTGAATCCTTTAAAGTATTTTAAAAAAAATAACAACTGATATTTATAAATGGCCCAATCGTGATACTGTGTAACTTAGTTGTTTATATATTTATTTTCACCGAAATTTGTACGAATCTCTCGTTTTTCTATTTGTACTTAGCACTTTGCACACTTAGAACTTGTATGTAAGATCGTGAATAATGACTTAGTGAAAAAAGTTCACTGAATATTTGCAATTTTCTCATTAAATGAGAGAGAGTTGAACAGTGAAGCAAAATGTACATCAAATGGAAAAAAATATCCTGGTCTTCGTGGAAAAAAATTATGTTATTAAGTATATTTTAATAATATAAAGATGATCTAAGACTATAAGGAAGTTAGAGTTTAGTCACAGTTACCACTTTCCAATACACTTTATCACTACACAGTTACCAATACTTCACTATTTTGTAAATTTGTTATATTAAACAATTATTCAGTATACTATTATACTCATTTATATGTAACTAATGCATTAAGGACTTAGTTATTTTTAAAAAAAATGATAACTTTTGTAAATAATTATTTGAAGTCTTTAGTCTAAATCCAATTAATGTATCAAAGTTCATCATAGTAAAGTTGCAATTGCTAATTATGGGACCAACACCCTATTAATGCATGTAATAATGCCTGATATACATTTTGTAGCGAATTATTAAAAAATCGAAAATTTTTTTGGCATCCAACTTCTCTTCTTTAATCATTGAAATAATCATTGTTACTACAGTAAAATTGGTATTATGAGGGGATAAAATATGACATGTTATATTAACGGAGATAAATTATAAAACAAAAATTCAATTTTACTTAACTCGCCGTTTTGATGATGAAGAAATATGGTTCTCTGTGTATGATGAAATAAGTACAATGACGCACCTGTAACGGCTACAGTAAATGTTTAGTATACGATCGTAAAACAGCGAAAAAGTACATGCAGAAGTAAACGTAAAGAAGTAAACTCTTGCGTATTCCATATTACGAGTATATTGCTCACAGTTCACATCCCAACTTTGAAAATGGTTCAAAGTTTAGCTTTGGAACTGACTTAGACATTTACCTCTTTTTAACGACATTTTATAAAATTTACGTAATGATTTACTAGATTAAAGATAGTACATTCACTGAGGAATGAACGGAAAATAACCTTTCATTTAGTTTTGAGACCTACTAAATATACGCCTTAATCAATATAATTAACTGTAACTTCCTCATTAATCTTTACAAGAGGAAGAACTAAAACCTGACTATGGAAAAACATAGCTGAAAAGCACGAAACTTATATACCCTGCGAAATTCATAACGTCATGTACTCTGGGATACTCTATTTATTGAAATCACTTTAGTAACTTATTCTGTATGTTATGATAATTTTACGAAATGAAATGGTGATTTAACTTAAATTATGAATTGATAATAATGAATATATAATATCTCTATGAATATATAATTTCTTTATCTTTTTATAACACATTATAAAAAGATAAAATGACACTCGTAAAACGGTAGAAACAAAATGTCTCGTATACAATCTTATAGATACCAAAAGCGACAAAGTACTTATAGGTATATAAACACTTGGAGTATACACCCTTTTATATTTCATACTAAACTGCCCACATTTCACAATTTCGCAACCACGAAAAGGGTTCACAGATTTGCTATGCAACAATGAGCTTAGACGTTGCCTCTTTGTAACGACGGTCGAGGAAATTTGCACAATGATTTACGAAATGAAAGATACATTCACCGAGGAAAGGATAGAAAAATAACTTTCCATGAGTTTTCAGATGTTATATCTGACATCAGACGTTATAGGTCACCTTTAATCTCAAAAGGCAGTAACTTTTTTATACTTAAAAGAAAAATTTCAGTGTTCAAGAAGAAAAGTTATATATTTTTATTTTTCATATACGTTAACTGAAATATAAATTAATAATGAATAACTTCAGAACAGTTTGATGATTTTCATCAGTCAGATTTCTATATAAGTTCCTCGTAGCCTGCGTGTTACAAAAATACTAAGTCTAATTTATAAGGTACCTAATGGAGACGCTATCTTTGTCAGTATTGGATTAAAGGATAGGAATATGGCATGAATCGATTAGATACAGAACGCTTAGGTAGTTACAATAAGAAGTAAAAATATTACAGATGAAAAATATAATTACAATAATAAATAATAACATTTGTAAAGTTGAATTTATTCTTTTATTTCCACTATTGATACCAAGATATCCATTTCTCAAGTCTAAACTATAAAAGCTTTCAGTATTTACTGGCGCTCGTCTTAACTAATACAAAATACTGAATACACTCTTCGTCATTCCAATATTTTGAATGGTTAATTCGTGCTCTATCTATACAAGGGATCATCAAATACAAGGACGTGCTCTATCTATATCTATACATATTGGAAATTATTCTGAAAACTATTCAGCAATAATACAACTTCTTCGTTAGAATCGCCAATCGTGCTTTCCATTTTATTGTAATATAAACCTACGAACTAATCTTATGATGTTTATTGTAATCAATTAAAATTTTAAATTAATTCGACAGTGTATTTTGTTAGCAAAGACTGAAATAATATGACGACTGAATGACTGCAAAAATGAGAGAGACTAGGTGATAATTTGAAAGATATATTGCTACGTTTAATCTATGGGAAGGAGTTTAAACCACCCAGTTCCGCTGGTAAACATAATCTGCAGTTTAAATCTTCGAAAAAGTTAAACTGCCACTGAACTCACGACATTATGATTTAACCTTTGTTTAAACTCCGTCGTTATTTTAAACTATTATTGATATTAAGAGTTTAAGAGACTGAAAATCCTTTTGTTATTTTTATTATATGAGTTAGCCCTTTATTAATTATAGAAATTTGTATTTTCTTGAAATTGATAAAGGTAGAATTTTATATTTATTCATCCTCTTGGAGTAAAGTAAAAAACATGTATTTTTGATAAAACTAACACGTAACCTTTTTATAGTTTATTCCAAAGACAATGTCCACATAAGACATTGAAACATAATTTTTCTCCAAATATGACATACTAACCTGAAAGTCGTCTGTCATTATGGAATACGAAATCAGTGGGTACTTCAAAATGTTTGTCGGCATCTCTGAAATATTTAATCAACAGTTCTTATTGGCATCAGTCGATATTTGAATACGTATACTAATATGCCAGGAAATAAATAAATAAAATGCTTCAATTTTAAGTACATAATAGTCTGCGTCGAATACATATTAATTCTAATTTTGTTGCTGCGTACATATTTATGAAATGACTATACGTCTGTCATGACATATTATCAATTATATAATAATGACGTGCATATAATGATATACTATCGATTATCTTTTATTCAAGTTCACAACCGTTTCGCAAAATCACAAATGTTATAAAACATAAACAAAAGCAACACACTTTCATTATGAAACAGCATTTTAATTATTTTTACTAAAAAAACATTGCAATAAAAACTGGTTTAAATAAAATTAAACAGACTTCAAAATGTAGGCGGTAGTCTTCTGCGGCTCTACCAGCTGATGCCTTGGAGGGCTGTTAAGGGTGCAAAATCTTAACTTGTAGCCAACTGCCATCGAGAGAAATCACAATACGATGATCGATCGTCGTCTTCAGGGTCATTTACATCCAGTAATTTAAATTAAAAACTTCTTTGTTATTATTTCCAAAATAAAAAGATCGGGATCAGGTATCATTCTTTATTTTTTTCTCCTTACTTACACAGATCTATTTTCTTACATACCTGGGTTATAGAACTTTCCCGAAATATAATTTGCAACTTTACAACATGGATCAGAGATTCTCCCGGGATCATTTATAACGCTTATCCGACATTCTCAATAAAACACGAAAACCTTAAATCAAATCAAATATTTATAAATTGTTATTTAACCAGAATTCATCAGAACTCACGGGAAGGATGTACAATTAAATATCCTTTCCACTCCTAGATATGATTCAAAACTTTATGGCTAGGATGTACAGTTAATATCCTTGCATTTCTAGAGCTTCATTTTGACTGATCACTGAATTTAATTCATGTAAATGGTAATATTTGTAAAGAAACAATATTTAAATCGTATACGATGTGTATTTGTAAAGGACCTCAAAAAGACTAACAGAAAAATTTGACGAGTGAAATAACACAAGACAATTTTACAGTTTCAAAATAAAACGAAGTGGAACGGAATAAATTTTTGAAATTTTCACAATTTTCAAATAGTAACTGTCTCCTAAGTGGTGAATATTATTGAGTGGTAATATATATATATGTATATATATATATATATATATATATATATATATATATATATATATATATATACATATATATATATGCTGGAATAAATATTATCTTATTAAAATTATTTTTGACAAATGTTACATTAATAAATATGAAAATAAATATTACTCCTGATAAACTGAAGAACCAAATATGAGCGTATTCTATAACAACTTATATGAAAAGCTAAATTGGTCCACTACTTTTTTTTCGTATATCACAAAAATCACAAGAGATTTCTCTCATAATTCTAAAATTAAAAATCGCAATGCGTTTTTCTTTCAATTCCAATCTTAATATTTTCTCAAGGGTTAAATTTTAAATATTGTGCAGGTTAAGCTACTTGATTATATAAATACTAGAGTATATTTCGTGAAATAATTAATTATAACCGAATCATACTTATTTTTGTAGAAAGGTTTTAAAAGTTGTATTCAAATTAAGATAATAAGAAATTAAGAAATTTTGGTTACCATGAACATCCGCGTTTACCACCAATCACTAAAAGATTGAAATTGCATTGTTACTTTAGAAAATTTGTGGTAACTCATTTATTATATAACCTAAAATTAATTTGCATAACCACAAAATCTTAATTTTTATACTAATAGTAAGATATATAATATGAATTTGGTCTACCTTTTATTATGATACTCGTACCTATCTAAATAATATACCTGTATATATTATTAAATTTAATAATATGTTTCAATGGTGACAAATTTTCAGAAAATATTTTTTGAAACTCACCCTTTTCCGTAGCCAATAAAGCTCTCGTCTTTCCTTCAGTTCTCCTTTTCGGACGTTTTTGAATCATAAACCAGCCCCGCAGCGGCTTGATAAAACGAACCCTTCCATCTTCTGCCCACGTTATCCCTTATCGCCCGCATGGCCACGGGTCAACAAATGGAATTGTAAAATCCGTGACATTTGCAAACGCTGAGTATAATTAAGTTTGAAACTATATATACATAGCCATGTAATAACATTAAGTAAAAATTAAATTGAGTATGAGAAATAAAAAAATCGAAGGCTGATTTAATTTGATATGAGAAATAAAGACTGAAAGCATGTCATAACAACTTCGTTGCTTTAATAAATTAACAACAGAATAATGTTGAATATATTTGGGGTTAATTTTGTAGAAATTCATAAATCGAGAACAGAATAATGAGTAAATAAGCATGGACGACATATTAATTGAAAAATAAATCCACTTGGAACGATCGAAATTCAGTAATTGTACAAGAGACATCATTTATTTAAATTTTTATGGTCGGTGTTGGAAAAAAAACAATCTAATTTATTTTAAAAATAATTTAAGAATCTCTATCAAAATACGATTAATATGAAATGAGAAAAAAAATGTCAAAAAAACTTTGATGATCTTTCTTTTTCGTAAAGCTTTTTATTCGTTTTCATGCAAATATTCAAGTAAAAAAACATTAATACTATACTCTCATGTATTAATGAAGATTGTTATATTATACTTTCATATATAATTCTGCAGTTCCGCTGGATACAAAATGGCGAACAGAAATTGGGAAACTTTCAGTATCAGAAAGATTGTTAATGTTTAGTTTAATTTGAGATACTACATTAATAAAACAAAAATTCAAACGAACTGTTAAAAAAATTGTGTCCGGTAAAAAAAAACATTTAATGAACATTTCATTAGAGGATACGAAATATCGAACAGAATCGAAATTGATCTCAGTATCACAAAATTTGTAATATTCAGAAATATAGAGATACTCTTCCATTATACTTAAGTTAATGTACATAATACTTTAATAGGATATAAAAAGAAAATTAATTTATGGTAAAAGTTGTATCAAATATAAATAAAAAATGAAATAAACAATTGACTAAATAATCAAAACTGAGAGAATTCTCAATATCACAAATAATACATTAAAAATATCTAGAAATATAGAAATACTCTTCCACTATACTTAGGTTGATTATACGTACTATTCTAATGGAATGAACTAATCATTCAAACTTATGAAAAAGTTACGTTCAATTGAATTATATAATATAAAATGAACAATTCGCTCCAGAACACTAAATTCTAAGCCGGCCTGAGACGGATTTCAATAGCATGAAAGATGATAATGTTCAGAAATATAAAAATACTCTTTCGTTGTGATGATGAATTTAATCTTATCTACGAAAAAATTATATACAGTAACTTGCTTGAGAACACAAAGTACCCAGCAAAACTGAGAGAGCTCTAAAAGCATAAAATTGGTATATATTTTTAAATTTAGTAATACTCTTCCATTTTACGTAGTTTAAAAGTAGATAAAACAAGGTGACAATTTTAATTACTTTCTCATCTAATTCAAGCAAACTTATAAAAATTTAATTAATATTTAAAAGATTCCTTTGAAATTAAATATACATTCATTTTTATTACATAAGGATTCACTGTGTACAGATGTAAAACACATATAAATATATTATAGCTATATATGCTTCGCATAGTTATATTATATACGCAGTCTCATTATTCGTTGGTAACTAGTTGTGATGAAAGAGCAAAATTGTTTTCCATCGTTCAACAATAGTGAAAACATCAATAGCCAAGATGTAACAAGAAGCTGATGGTTAAAATTAGTGGTAAATATTTAGAAATAAAAAAAATTAAACAACTCATCACCCAAAGTTAGAAATGTGTATGTATGATTTCAATAGGTTTGAATATAACCTGTGTTGGTTAGAAAGAAATTTAAATATTGATTTTTTTTTAATTAGCTACCTGCTTATAATATTTAATTTTGGCCTATTCAGAATAACATTTACTTTTAAAATTCTCCTTATACTAATTCATCACCATTTCCAAAATCTTTTACGCTTTTAATTGATATTTTAGTAAGTTTTTTTTAAATTAAATAAAAGGTGTAAATTTAGCAAAAAATCTCAATTTTTTAAAATAAACAATAATATCAAATAGAACTAAAGCGTAAGAACCACCATTCACTTTTTCATTAGATTTTTTTAAGATTTATATTAATAACGGCTATTTACGAGTAGAGCTGGTACTACGGGTGTGCTGCACTGATTTAAGGACATATTGAAATTTAAAGGTTAATATATTTCTATAAGGTCGTTTATAAATATAAATATCATTTTTCGCAACCTAAATATATAGTCTGAAGTATCTTTTAAAGGCATAGATATCTCAAAAAGTTAAGAGATTTTGAACCATCCCATTGTTTTTTTGGTAAACTTTTAGTAATTAAATTTTTTCGTAAATTTAATTTTAGTAGTTTTAGAAATGGGAGGAAAACATGTTTTTTGAACATATTCAGCAATTTCAGTGGAATTTTACATAAAATACTACAAAAACTGCTGCCAAACACAAACACATTGATGGACATAAGTGGTCTGATAAGGGTTCTGTTTTTTTGAGAATCTTAGGATTCTCAGGATCAGGATCAGGATCTTTAGATTTCATAAATTGAACTAAGAACTGAATTACCAACGGTTCCTAAACAATTTTTTTTAGGATAATTTCCTCATTATTTTTGACATTCTACACAATTAAATGAAACTACGTGATGTAGTATTATTTCTACTATCTTTAATTTCTTTACCACGACCTAGGTTTCGTTGTACTACAACATCTTCAGGTGGGATATTATAATATTATGATATTATATATTATAATACCCCACCTGAAGATGTTGTAGTACAACGAAACCTAGGTCGTGGTAAAGAAATTAAAGATAGTAGAAATAATACTACATCACGTAGTTTCATTTAATTGTGAATAATGGATTTCTACAAAATTAATGCCAAATATATTCAATATTTGACATTCTAGTAAAAATTCTGCCGTTACTTTTGCATATAAAAATACTCTCCCGTTAGTATTTTGTGTCCAAAAAAATTAATTACCAACCCGATAGCAGGCATAACACACTATTTACCAGAACCAATTTCCGTGCGAGCCAATTCATGCTTGCTACAAAGTTTTTGCCTAAGCGTGGTATCGATATTTAACTTTTACCTATGCCGAGGATATCTAAATAAAATCTTTTTCGTCGTTGTTTAGTTTATTTTTCTCTCTCGGCAAACTAGGAAATAGCAACACAGCATTTCTGCTGAACGGGAAAACACCCAGCCCTCTGCAACGAGAAGGAAATTGAAAGTACCTGCCTTGATGTCGGAAAACTTGAGTAGGCATTCCCCATGTTTCCACACAAGGTAAGGCCGAAGTCAGATTTGGAAATACTAGCGATTTATAATGTATTGGCTTTAAATATGTCAATGAAGGAATAATTCTTTCACTGTCGTTTTTGAACAGCTTGATGATAGTGGTTCAATTTATCATCCCTTACATGATCATGCAGTATTTAATGGATATGAGACCAAGATAACGTCAATATTATTTTCAATACTATTCTTGATTTTACTTAATCTTCCGAGAAGTTGAGGGGGACTGAGTTGATATTATAACAAATTTTAACTTTGCAATATTCCTATCATAGTATCCCCAAAGTCCTTATTTATATCTATTCATAATTTAAATATGTATTAATTAGTAAATTAATCTTCAACAATATTAGTAACGCATAAGCCACTTGATTTATAGAGAAGCTTCATGAATATTTATGGACGGAAATAAATTCCGGAATTAAATATTTTCATTAATTAGGTTAAGAGCAATATTTCGTACGAAACCTAACTTTGCAGCTATAAATCAATCTTAACATTTTAATTTATAAACATGGATGTAAGACAAACTCAAGTTCTTCGAACGAGAATTAAATGACCAAGAGGAAGGAGTTTATTTCAAGGGGTTGCTGATAAGGAGGTGAACCCTTCTTACCAACACCCAGCTATAGAGAGCTATTTGGGTGCCAAAATTGTTTTCTAAGTTCTTTACCTAGAGCTCTTCAAGAGTAACGAATATATTTTACTAACTTTTCTTTAAAAAATAAAGATGCAAGATACTTGCAAATTTGCCGTATTAAGACATATGCTCTTACCAGAACTTTCTTTATAAACTTGACATTTAGTTACATGAAATTCCAAAAGTAATATAGCAAATATTCTATATATATAAATAACAAATAAAGTTCAAATATTATAGTTAACAATTTATCAGTAATAAAAAGTTGTGTTACCGTCTATTCTTTTATGTTTTAAGACATACTAAACGCAAAAAACATTTTAAATGCAAACCTCTCCATTTTAAGAAATATATATATATATATATATATATATATATATATATATATATATCTGTTTTATCTGGGTATGTGATTTTAAATAATAAAGATGCTGAGTCTTTAGACCACGACCATCCTTTAACTGATATTTAAATAATATTTTTACTATTTGTTCATCTCATTCGAGGCGTTGGAGGCAGAGTGAAAGAACGTTTCGCCGTTTCGCTAAACACTCAAACTGTAGCTCTGTCTGACTGAATCCTTATCGTTTACTATTTACGTTGAAAATTTCCTTCAACATGCTTCAGTCCTCTGGCATGCCTTCCTTTAAATAAATACCTCAGAATACGTTCGATGTCGCGGGAAGTATTCGACGGAACTTTTTGTATCTACCGGGGTTTAAAAGTTTGCTTTGAGAGTATATAGTGCGCGTGCCGACGGAGCTGGCGTGTACCTTTTTAGTTTACGTCGGTCGACATCGTCTCGACATTTCACTTTCGTTTATTGACGATCTGCACTTCAGATTTTGCGACTTACCGTCTATTTATTTAGTAAAATAAAACCTCGCCGAACCCTTGTTTGCCGAATGTTGCCTTCGACATATCTGCATTGTTTATTTCGCTGGGGGATGGAACGTACACAGTACCGACTTGGTAAATACACTTTTTATGGCATAGTCATGTTAATTTATTTGAGTGAATTTGGTTGAACGTTTGCGAAAGGGGAGGAGGTTTGTAAATAATGAAGGATTTTATTTATAGGGCACTTTGTGGCGAAAAAGTCGATTAATTCAATGAGCTCTTTCAAAAAATCACAGGAGTCTTTTTCTGAATTCATTCATGGTTATTGTTAAACTCAAAGCGATAAAGTAAACCTTATTTAGTTTAACAAAAATTGCATGAATATAACTATTTAATCGAAAGATTCTCGTATTCTCAGGTCAATGTAAAAATCGAATTCAATAAAAACCAATTGTGACCTTAGGACGATCGGGAAGAAACATAGTCATTATAAAAAAAAACAATTAATTACTAACAGAATCCATACAATTGGTATCCCATATTTAAATTAAATATATGTAAAGGTTTAAATATATGAAAGTAAATAAATTGATCATTTAGTAAATAACTGAAAATTAGACTTTATTTTTCAATGTATAAATTTGTCGTCTAGTATGTGTTTTACAGTCGCAAGACAAATGATATAGTTACGTATATAGTTTTAATTTATCAATACAGGTTAAACAAT
This sequence comes from Druceiella hillmani, assembly GCA_039881145.1. Taxonomy (NCBI): domain Eukaryota; kingdom Metazoa; phylum Arthropoda; class Insecta; order Lepidoptera; family Hepialidae; genus Druceiella; species Druceiella hillmani. The sequence goes on from JAYKKI010000055.1 coordinate 8,410,168, forward strand.
ACAGGTTGTGATTATTTAAGGAAATGCCATTATTCCGACTTATTTTCACAATTTTGACATATTCCGTTAAAGATGTAGAGGGATGAAAACTCACTGAAAATCTTTTTTTGGGAACCCATATTTATCTAAGAAGGAACCGCATAAGAAAATATTACTGACTATTCGATTCAATTTTAGAAGACCCTTCATTCACACTTCACTGCATTAAGTTGGTTAGAAAACAATTTTTCAATCTCAAATGGATGTCCAGGGAGAAACTTAAAACAAGTAGAAAGCGTTTTTAAATAAAATTTCGTAGCAAACAATCTTAATATCAATAAGCTCTGATTTTGTAACCTTGGGATGGACGTTTCAGCCATTTGATTACGGGACCCGAAAAATAAGTCAAAGGTTTACGAAATAAAGCTCTACTACTAAAAAAACTATCTCTAAATAATTCGCTCTCATCTAAATAAAAAAGCTCTACTACTTCAATTCAATCTGAATTGCAATCTGAAAATAAAAAAGCTCTAGTACTTAAAGATGGACAGACGTTGTTGCCATTTGGTTATGTAACCCTAAAGATGGATCATAACTTAACGTAATAGTAAATGGAAAAAAACAAGCAAACAAGATTGCTAATACCCTCCAATTCTTCACGTAAACAAGAAACAAATACCCCAAGATAGTGGCCGCAAGCTTTAAACGGAGTAGCCAGATACAGGCGCTGGACCCGGGTATCGATTACAGTTCAATGCCCGCATGAGCTGGGCCTTACAAATGGCATACGAATGTGGGAGACTTAGTTGCTCCGGTGAAGACATTCTTTTTACTTATCGGCTGCGGCTCCGCATTTGTCAGCACATCCCTAAGAAGCAATTTAGTTAACGTAATTCGTGAAGTGACTGAGTGAGCGTCGTTACGTATTGACGTGGGGCGCTCGCTCTTTGGCGTTATATACTGTTTCAGTTTTTATCGATGTTGGAAGGGGTGAAAGCAATAAAGGGGTAGAGCTGAACCTTAATGTTTTTCATGTTTTGTGGTCGAGAATGAATTTTGCGAAAAGCTTGGAGCTTTCGCAATAAACTTCTATTGAGATTATTCGTAACGGTATGACTTATTTATTAGGTGGGATTTGAATAATTGAAATAATGTGGATTGCTTCAATTTTATTACTATTTAAAACTGTTGTTTAGTTTTCGTAACTTAATAACGTCTTATGCTTTGATTTCCACCACAATGGGTTTGAAAAAGAACGTAAATTATGACAAATATCATTCGCGGATAGTATTGAAAATGAAAGTTTGAAATAAACTTGTGAAATATAAATCGAACTTATACTATCAAGGTGCCATACATATATATATATATATATATATATATATATATATATATATATATAAATATATATATATATATATATATATATATATATATATATATATATATATATATAAAACTTAAACATTTAAGGTACATAGCATTCTTATCCGTTAATAAAAAGTAATATAGTATACTTATCACTATTGGAAAACAAGTCTCGGTATATATATATATATATATTGGATATTAATATTGATTTTTGCATAACAAATCACAAATAAAATGTACAAACAAACATACAAACACACATGAACACACCCACACACGCGCGCGCACTGACGTATGCGCCCACGTACGCACGCACCACGAAAAAAATGCTTTTTTAACAATTTTTCCATATTAATTTTTTTTCATATAATATCTATATATATATATATATATATATATATATATATATATATATTAAGCATATACTTATAAAATTTATGAACATAGGTCCAAGCTATAGAATTTGTAAATCAGTGACAGAAGGAATATAAACGGATAGATATAAAGAAAACAACAACTTTTTTACCATTTAGCTTTAAAGCTTTAAAGCATGTCGCCAATCAGTAGTGAAAATACTATTCTCGCGAAAATAGCTTCGTTTGTAAAGTTAGCATCCGGATATAATCGAGTCAGCCGCAAATTTAACTTGATTTAAAGAAAACTAAGACCGAAAATGTTATATTAAATTAAGCAAGTTTATTACCGGGAAACTTTTAATTGCGTTACGTTCGTCATCAAGCTCGAGTCTTTGAAGCAGCTTTGATTGTTCAAGCCAATTTCCTTGTGTGCTACGCAATTACGGCAAGATATGTCGACAATATTAAATCTTAGTTCGTAGCAATTCACTTCCGGCACGGCGCGGAGCTGAAATACAAAACTTGCTGTTTGGATATCGTTACGCGGCGTTCGCTCTTGGCGAATCAATAACTCTATGTTTCAGTTGAACATTTATTTTCGGTGTTACCTGCTGTGAATTTGTGACATACAGTTACATTTTGAAAATACAATTGTACAAGTAGAATGTGAATTAATTCAATTACAGTAAAACAATGGGTAACAACAAATCACTCCGATTTTTTATTGAAATGATATAATCAGCAATTTAATTTTATTTTGAGCAGAATTATATAATAAAGAAATAATATGTCTTGTAAGCTACTCGTGTGTAAAATAACAAAGCATAAATTTATTTTTTAGAAAATCTATTGCTTTATGCTTTACAATAACAATACTTTTAAAAATGTCGGTTAATATCATGAAGTTTCAAATTGTCTAAAACGCAAATTTTATAGAATTCTTAATTGTCTATTTTTGTCATATTGTTAATGAAAGTATAACATGGGGAAATAATACATGATATTTAAAATACTATAATAATGAATTTAAATTATCAATCCCACTTTTGTATTGGCACTTGGATTTGAAAACTTTTTTTGACAAAATGTGTATTTGATTTTATTATACAAAAAAATACGACGCAATGTTCTAAAATAAATTGGATAAAGCTTGGTCGGCAAATAATTTTGTTTCATTATATTATTCTACCTTGTGTAAATAGTTTATTACCTTCACCGTGAGAGAAAAATTATAATTAATTAATTGACAAGATATTGGTAAATAGATGCAAAAATATAAAGGCAAATATACATATACTATGTGCTAACTTAATAGATAAGGACTCTTTCCTTTAAAACAACCATAACATTCCTAGTAGATTAGAAATATTTCTAATTTCCTTTAACCTACTTTATTTTAAAAAGATTTCTTATTTATCATATATAAATTAATCAGCTATCTAATGCAAAAGAAAAAATATTTTCTTTAATTAAAATACAGCTTTACACCTAACAAATATAGAAAGGAAAATTAATTTTTCAACTTTTAACGTTACAGATATTAATAAATACAATACAATGCAATAAAACGAAAACAGACGATCAAGTGCCCCAAATAATCTTTAGGTTTTGCAAAATACCTTTTGCTTAACAGACCTTATATCGTCATAGCACAAAACTGCCTATCTATGTGCTATGAAATAAACAATTCTATGGATTTTACAGCTGAGTTAAATATTTTTAAAAAAATTTCTTAAAATCGACTGGTAAAGTTACGTTCAAACTGAAAACTTCAATGGAATCTAACATAAAAAGTATCATTTTATATATTAAAAAACATTTATGCATCCGCAGCCTTAAAAAATATCGTCTTAATTACTACTATCATCTCCTAACATTGTCGAGTTATTTTAAATGAGTTTGGCCAAAAAGGTCTTGCCAGCAACTGTAACTGCCTGTCATTATGGGCCGTAGAAAAAAAGATATGCTACACTTCTACATTTCCCACATTTAACTACCCGCTGGGTAGTTTCCCTTCTCATCGATAACTATTCGGAAAAGGGTTTCGAAATCTTATTACTTGTAATAATAGACCTAATGTGCCCATGATACTCCAGCACCGTTAACGACGTCGACATTACCGCTTGGCGATTACGCCACGAGCTCTATACACGGTGTTTGAAAATCACGAGTCTGACTAAGCATTTTGTGGTGAAATTTTCCTCGAAGAAATTTATCTAACGTTTCTAATTCAACGATATACCGTCCTAAGTGATATATCGTTCAATCTTAATTACACAAATCAATATTATAGGATAGTTTAAGTTCATCAACCCTGAGTTCATCGTACTATGTATATTTAACTAGATGCTTACGTAAATAGATTTGAAAGGACCTTAGGCAAAACACGATACGAAACATGACCGGAATTTCTATTACCACTGAAATAAAAATAATTCTTATGAATTTATCCCATATATTGCTGGCATATTAATACAAATTGAAGGATAATAAAATTGCAATTTGAAATCATTACAACTGATTTAATAATATCTAGCTTCATTTCTGTTTGAAATTATCAGTCAATATATATATATATATATATATATATATATATATATATATATATATATATGTCCGAGTACATTATGTATATCCTTTTTTAATTTCTGGTTACAAATAAGAAGGGGGCGATCCTTACTCCATTTCTTTATCCCAGTATGGAAGATATACAAAGATTGAGCAATGCCGGGTATTTAACCTAATCTATAAATAACTGGTATATATATTATACGCTAATGTTATACATTTAATAACAAATTATTGGAGACTCGAATGCTCTGGATATCTATTAAAATTTCAGATCAGAGATTCAGATTTGGGACTAATTAAAGCGTTAGTAAACTAATTGAATTTATTTTGTTCCTAATTGAAAATTCGCAAGTAATCTGTCAATTTAATCTCATAACAAAATTTAAAACAAACAAATAAATATATATATATATATATATATATATATATATATATATATATATATATGCATAATACTTGCCATATATTCAAGTTATATGGATCATTCAAAGAAATCTTTGAATAACGGCAATATATTTAAAAAAATTAACTTAATAGCTAATAAATCATTAATTAAGAACATACTAATTACAACAAATATAAAAATGAAGCAGAGAGCAATATCTCAAGAATCATTCTTCAAAAGTTGTACGTGATTTACGTATATACAGATATATATTCATACAGATTATATATTCATGATACAGAGTATATGTTCATGTATATATACGTAGAACATACATATGCCAGTATTTTCTAGCATATTCTGGGCATTTTGGCACGGAGTGGAATTTTACGAAATTCTTATTTACAAAATTCTAAAATATTCTAGACAGAAAATGTATTTCTAAAATAGCGATATTTTCTGTTTAAAGCATTTAATTTGACACAAAATATTAGTAAATATTTACAAAAATGGTTAAAATTATTATAAGTACAAAAAATACCATTTCTTTAACAAAGTCTACCATTTTAATTTAACCACAATTCGATAGTTTTGGATAATGAGTTTATTTCTTGATATGTGAATAATAAAAAATAAAATTACTTTATAAAAATATATTACTTTACAGTAAACGAATAAAATTTCCTCATAATATAAATATCATCTGAATTAGTTCTCAGTCCTCATAAACAAGTTACGGGTCAATTAATATTAAGGATTGGTTTTGTTTCAGTTGATTGTTAACTTTGACGAAGTTCGAAATACTTATCTACAGCTTTCAGGTCATAAAGTTATAAATTAAAGACTGGCACATTCATTACCATCTGGAGTATTGGTCTCACTATATGTAAACAAGTAGAAAACTTTCACGCAACGGTACACTAAGAGTATTTTTTCTCACACAAGAAAATTAAACATATTTTACAACTTAAGAAAGAGTTAGTAAGAAGGAGAAATAAACAATACCCTATAATAACCCTACTCCCTAACTCTGAGATTTATTAAACATTATTAAATTGATGAAATTAATTGAACAAACTCAACAAAATTCAACTGTGCATCATGTCTTTGAAAAATAATTCGAATTCATTATTTTGACGTTCAAATGATAGCTGTTTATAATTTAAATATATCTTACTGGAGAGTAAAGAACAGAGTAGGTACTAAATTTATGACAATGTGCAATTTAAATATTTCTAACTTTCCGATAATTGTTCAATAAAATTAAAACAGATTCCACCAGATTCAAAGTGACGTCGTCAGACGTTCTTTATTGACGTATTGTGTGTTCCAATAGAACGGTCGAGTTTTACCGTTTCTTTTTCTCAGGAACAGCAATTGTGTGAAACTAGCTGCTGTTCTTGTATTTCTAATTAGTAAAGTATATTAATAGCCTCGACACCTTTTATAATACCAGCAATTGATATTAATAAATTTGCAGTAGTGTTGAGCATATCGAAGAAACGAATTTAAATCATTCATTCATGATATGGAATTTATCTTACTCATTTAGTTACACAATTCCTGGAAATAAAAATAAGATAATAAATTCAACTATCTCCGTATCTAAGGATAAATAAAAAAAATTAAAGCAGGCTTTAATAAAATTACTTTTACATTTGTAGCAAAATCACTCTCCAAAGTAATAATTTCTTAAAAATTCATTTTTCTGAAGTAATATTTTTTTCTTTATTTTTCTGACGTAATATTTTTACAAAATTTATTTTTAGACACGAAGTATGAATAAAGGAAAAAAATGTTTATTAGTACAAGGCGTGGCGTTTTCTCTTCCGCCAGTATTTCTATAAGAAGTCTCTTCTCGTTATCCAAGAAAAAAGAAATCTAGCATCCTCAGGACAAAGTCAGGTGTAATCATCAAAACAAAATACCGCCACATTATCTTATGCGAAAGTGGACAAATTATTTTTTTTACCACGTTAAACGCAGGATTGTAATTGTCGATTAATGATTTGTATCAAACCTAGTGAATTTATCACGACAATTCTGCGTACGTAATGTTAAATTGACATGTTCAAAAACTTTAAGGATTTGGACTCCTGATATAGGAGAGTAATATATTTAATTTACAATTACGCCACCTATTGAAATGTTTTAGCAGTAAAAAATGACAATAAAAATGGTGGTTTTTGGTTTGTTTGGGGGAATAAAATTTTTAATTATATTGTGGTCTAAATAATACTGGACATAAAAATCGTTTCGATGATATGAAAAACCACAATATTAGAAATAGACCATTAACTTAACACATGTAAGAAATAATAATAATAATACTCAATATGTAAAAAATCGGGTTATTTTTGATTTTTTGAATTCTCGCCAATTTATAAAATTCACACTAAAGCATATAACATAACCAAAAAAAACGTATATCGCCATTACTATCATTGCAATAATAATTCGTAAGTATTATCTTTAGCTTGTTGTAATTTATTTTTAACAAAAGAATTTTAACTTCTGAGTTAAAATCTTTCTTATTTTTTTATTTATGTATTTTGTTCGTTTATAATGAAATTATATGTTTTATTAATTGACATGCTGGTAAATATTTGTTTCGAGGATATACAAGTTTTGACAATAAAGATATTTATACCTTTTTTGTTATAGATCTGATAAGCCGTTATGTTAAAGTTAGATAAATTAGTGGCCATTTAAGAACAATGACAGGCTAAAACTTGTATAAAGTATGTTCCATTAAATTACCAAGTTGCAGTGCATGAGTTTATATTTATTATGTGGACTCTCCGAATCTCTGAAATAGTTTCATAAAATATGTAATTAATGTTAGATTACAACTTATTTAGTTGACATTTTAATTACAAATCTTCCCTCCTTCAAACAGACCATTTTTAAGGTCTCTCGCACATAAAAAACATCAAGTTCCATCGTAAAGGAATTACACTATTTCTCAAAATAAATAGTAAACCATTCATTCATTCAAATCGTAAACTATGTATCTTTACTGTATGCTTATATTAAATAGTAACCCATAAACTTATTGGAATCGTACAGTTTTTTTCCACCAAGTTTCATTAAAATCTGTTCAGCCGTTTAGGTTTTATTAGAGGGTTATGGTTCACATAAGTGAGTTCATCTATATTATTCTTTGTGCATCCCTACTATAAACATTATTCATCTTTAAATTAGTCATTATGGAATACTGCTTAAACGATAATGGGCGAGAAGGTTCAACTTATTTATTACTGATTATTCATAGTATTTTCGCCTACATCGCGACGATCGATATCGATTTGGCGAATGGAGTGGAGATGCTTAAAGAATGTTGCGAGAAAACAACATAATTAAAATAATTTTAGGCATATGAAACCACGCAGATCTACTTGAGTTACAAAAAATTATGTCAATATTTGATAGACCTTAGAAAACCTTTAAGAAAACCTGGATTTTTTTAACATTTCATACCTCTAACTTAATAATTGTTATCGTCGTTCTGAATGGTTAGGATAATCATAATATTTGCGATATAAAAGAAGACGCTATCTCAAGACTCGAGCAATGACATGAATTTCACATTCCACAACAGCATTGTTGCAGTTTTTGTGAAAAGCCCTCTGGATCTATGTTTTCTATACTCACTTAACATATTCGATTTGATAGCTGTGGAAAATCGTTTTAAAAGAACTTAAACAGATAGTCTTAATCATGTTAATATTGTAGTACTGGAAACAATATCTTATGCCTGAGGTTTGCCCAGGTATTTTTTGCTAAGCGACAGATTTTTTTCCAGTAACGGTACTTGCATCTCGAGAGTTCTATTAACTGCAATAAAAGTACCTCAAATCTTCACTTAAACATTATTTCACTTAATATAAACTGAATTGCTTTAACGGTCACAGCAACCTCCATCAATCTGTTATTAGGTGCGCAGAATGCGTGCTCTTTCTATGCCGTTGGCGTTAATAATAACATTTTAATAAATTATTATTTGAACATTGAATATATTTGGCGTTCATTTTGTAGAAATTCATTATCCACAATTAACTAAAACTACGTGATGTACTATTATTTTTATTTTCTTTAAGTTCTATACCACGACCTAGGTTTCGTTGTATTACAACATCTTCAGGTGAGCTATTAGCAAATTCTTTACTAATAGCCCACCTGAAGACGTTAAAAAATATTCTTTGCTAATAGCCCACCTGAAGACGTTAATAATAACATTTCCTTAAAGGAATATTTGGAAAACAAAAGGCAGTATAGATTTGATGATGAACCTACAGCATAATTTCAAAGAACGCTTCATCCAAATGTATTAAGTAGTTTTTGTGTGATGCTCTTAAAAATGTGATGCTCTTTAACAAACCGAAAGCTAAAAAATTCTTCAAGAAACATTTTATCTAAATAAAAGGTAGATTAGATTTTAGTCTGAAATTTAATGATAATCTCAATGAAAGTTTCATTTAAATAAGTGCAAAAGTGCAATTGGTTTTTTTAATTATTACGACAAAGGGAAAATATTTAATCAATTTGGATTTCACTATTTTCCATATACAAAATAATGTAGAATACATTACAAATACAAAATTTTCCAAAAACATTAATTGTACGTTTTCCTTTTTAAGCATTAAATTTTTTTTTCTTCGCATAAAGAGCATTTTTCAAAATATTGATAATTATGGAAATAAAAAAGAATGACGTCATGTTAAATTGACACTTCATTAGCGTTCAAACATGGTCTTCATTTCTATTATCACTTGTAAATGTACTTTCTATTCATTCGTTATATCAAGATCTAGGTGTAGCCATTTTTTGTTTTAAAATTTTATGTTTCTTTAAAAAAAAATATTATTGATTAAATACATAAAAAAAATTCAGGACATAAATCAAGGATATGCAATAATTTTAAAACACACCTGACGAAACTCATTTGTATTCTGTGGAGACGTTCATGTTACAATTTAACGAATCTCTAAAAATGTTTGGTCGTAACGTCCAAAAAAAATAAATTCTTCAATCTTTCTCCACAAATCTGCTCATTATATGCCTTAAATATTGTTTCCCCGTCGCTTATAATAAAAATAATCACTCGGCAAACGGCCCGTATATAGCTGAAACCAAATACACATCTATTCGTAAACGGCGTTGATACTCGCAACCATTAGGGGGAGAGTACTGCAAAATATAACGCGTTTATAACTCGCGAGTTAAGTACACAATATAAATCAAAGTATTTTGAATGTTTTATTTTGAGCAGGCGGCGGTGTCTCGCGCTAGTATTATTGTACGCCCGGTCGTTAGCGTTGTTATTTGTAAAGGCTCGGTCCCGTGCGACGAACAAACGATTTTATCACTCCAACGAAATACGAATATCACGAGGCAGAGAACATAATATATCCTTACAAGCCATTTGTCGTGTGAATGATACGGCACGCTTAAACGATCCACTTTAGTATAGTCGCTTGTACGGCTACGTTTTACTTTATTGAATTATATGGTAGTATATTGGAAATAGTATATTGGAATTTTCTGTGTCCTGAACTGACAATATAAATTTATGTGTATGCATATAAATGCTCGATAATCTTACAATGTAACCAGCACTGTGTGGTGTTTCGTTTTCGGAGGAAAAATCAGAAAGTTTTAGAAAGGTCCTCACGTTCATGACATGGGAAAAGCAAAGCTGTGTCAAGAAATTGATAATATCAGCATTTGTACAATGGAGTATTTGGTTGAGTAAAAGTGATGCCAATGCAATAATACGTGCCACTTCCATTCTTGTTTGCTTGTTGTTACAATTAAATTTTCTTTTTAAATATGGATAATATTTATTGATAATATTTTTTTAAATATGGTGGCAAACCGTAAAAATAAAGGGAACACTTAATATAAATATTTCTTATTTACAGGATCTCGTGAACAAGAGCTGTCGCATCTTTTTCGAATTCAAATGCTCACGCAGGAGTGAGAAGATAAATCTTTGCGGGAATAGCTAAATTTATCATGGTTTTACCTAAATAAATTTATTTTCTTTTGTCAAAAACTTGGTAAAAATGTTATTTAAAATTTAATTATTTATGGCCCCAAGGATTCCATTTTATTTAATGATGTAACTTGCTGTCGAGATGTTTTTATCGACTTTCTTCAATAAGCAACTCACATTCCTATTTGTGCAAAAATATGAAAAATAGACATGTAAACATATTATTTCCTTAGTGAAATATCCATCTATCCTAACTGCTAAAATGATGAACAATTTTAAATAACATGTCTGTAGTCGAAACCCTTTTTCTCAGGCTAAACGTATCAACTTGAAATTTATATTAAATACTATAATGTTTAGTTCCCCGTAAATTGGTAAAAATCAAGCTAATAACCTAATGCATCATTCATTTTACAAACAAAGAAACAAAGGTTTTCAAATGTAAAATGTTTTGAAAGTGACTCATTCATCAAAACTATTAAAGATTACGACTGGAAGTACCATAGATCTACAATCTTGAAATTTCGTAGGACAGAATGTCAAATGGCATAAATGAACTTAAACAAATTATTTTATTATTTCATGTAGAATCACTACGCGGAAAACTCACTTGTTGGTATTTTGATTTTCGTTGTAACTTTTCGTAATAGCTACCCACTAAGCTTTAAGATACTGTGATATACTAGCACAGAACTCTCAGAATGTAAAATCTACGCGGATTTCACCGTATTTTATTTCCTTTTAAAATGCTTGTTACTTCCCCGCAAATAAATATTAATTTAAATGTATTTGTTAATTTATTATATTAATTTAAATATATTATATACAACTAAATGGAACTAGGTGATGTACTATTCTTTCTACTTTATTTAAATTCTTAACCACCTTGGTTTCGTTCTATCACATCTTCAGATGGGAAATTTGTAAATATTTATTTGTAAGGTATCTTTACGAAACCTAGAAAATGTGATTAAGAATTTACATAAAGTAGAAATAATATTACAACACCTAGTTTTATTTAGTTGTGAATAAAAATTATGTGAATATTAATTATTTTGGTTAAGTTGGGACTCTAAAAAGAAGTAGTATGCACGCGTATAAAACGGACATATACCTGTTTTTGTTATTAAAATATGTAAAAATTTAACACTAATATAAATCAAATTAGTTTTTAAAATGAGATTTCCTCATAAAACGGACTGAGTGTCAGAAAAACATATTTTTTACCTAAATAAAAGCAAAGTTACCGATTGGTAACAAAAATGAAACTAAAAATTACTTAAAAATATATCGTTCTGTCCTCCAACAATTATCGCGCACTACATTTTTATTTCATTATTTAATGTGTCGTGCAAACGCCCTTATAAAAACTGTAGCTGGTTTTAACGACCGCGTGTATGCATATTACATTGTTGGCTCGCACATTAGAACGCATATTAATAAATAATTTACTCGGGTCACACGAATATGTATGTTTGTTGGGCACCCCGTTCGAGGATCGTTATTCGCTCCTCGTTTCGCTTGCCTCTGCTATGTCGCTGGTGAAACTCGAATGCGGTTAGATTTAATGTTCACGCCCTGAAGCTAAATGTTAAATGTTAAAAAAAAAGACATTATGAGAAAAATTTAACAAATTGTTAATGGTGTTTTGTTAGAAGTATGCTTTAGAACTCCTTCTCGTAAACATTTGACATAATGGCGCAAACCAAATTAAATGATTAATAGTAAGCACTTTACTATAACCAGCAGATTAAGAACAGCTGGAAATAAATATACTTACTCGTAGCCAGGAAAATGTTTATAGTATTTTTTACTTCATGCTTGATAATTTAATTCGGTTTAACTCTGCAAGTTGTTTTAATTCAATAGCATTTTTTAAGGCAAGGATTGAATATTTGTTTAAAAATATTTCTATTTGAATGATTGTCGTTCATGTTAGTTAAAGAGATTGTCAAAAGATGGTGCTGTTTTAAATATTTACTGTTTGAGCGGCTGTCGTGTAGCTAAAGAGATGGCATTGTAAACACCTTTGAGAAATAATAAATAGACAATTAAAAAATTGAAAAAAAATGAATATAGAATTGTTTGTTTTTCATCACTAGCGATGAAGGTCTTTAAAATTACGGCTAAGTCATCGGTTTTGACGAAGTAATTAACAAATATGTCATACCGATAAAAATACATCTTTAAGAAATAATGTACAGAAATTTGCAAAAAAAAATTAAAATATAAAAAAAAATTAAAATTAATATATAATATCTAATATTCCGTAATAAACTCACAATTTAGCTTGATGCTTAAGTCTTTGAGTTTCCTAAGTACCATCTATCAGTCTATCACAGCTTCACACTTTCTATGGTTTTAGACTTGTGTTCATAATTTTGTAGCATATATTTTAGATGAGGATCTCAGTTAAAACGCAGCAAAATATAACAATTTGTAGAGACCTAAACAGCAAAACGGAGATCTTAATAAAACCAGTCATTTATCTTTCCGTCCGTCTGTCATAGTCGGTTATCTTAGCAACCGCTTAACGTGGAAACTTCAAATTTGGCACAGGAATAAACCAAATATAGCTCACACTTACTAATATTTATAGGGAAATTTTATGAAACGAACAAATTAAATACTCAATTTTTTTTGTAAATAGTAATATACTGTAAAGTGTCATTTGAAAATTATAAGCGTCATAAAAATGCCTTTTTCATATTTTCAAAAAGAAAATTGTTACTGGCGCTCCAAAAAAACGGAAAAATAAAGTTTTCTCTTATTTCTAAAATAACTAGATTAAAATTACAAAAAAGAGAATTTTTGTAATCCTTCTCAAAGATCGTGGGAAATTTGTGACGATAATTCTAAATGCAATAGTATTTGTGACATATATATATATATATATATATATATATATATATATATATATATATATATGCATATATGTATATATATATATATATATATATATATATATATATATATATATTATATATATATATTATATTATATATATATATATATATATATATATATTTATATATTCTTCTTTCTAAATTTTATTGGATATTACTTTATTTCAATGTATGATTTTTTTTTCGCAAACACCTTTAAGTGAGTGTTATTGGTATCGTTTATAATTTTTAGACCCTTTTAGATATTAAGCTATATGCAATAAGGGCTTACTTAGGGACCTTTCTTTATGCGCTTTCTCACATGCACGTAGCTGTTTTAGGGTCTCCTAGTGGAACTAGGAAACCTTATAGTTTCGCCATACCCATCTGTCAGCCTATCTATGTGTTACAATCGTTTTCTTCAAAAGATGCACATTATTTAAAAATTGTTTAGGGCACCTTCCAACATGGAAAATGAAAGGATGAATAGGCCTTTCAAAAATATTAGAGGTATATCACGAACACTTTTTCGATACAGGAATCCGTATATGAAATATAAAGCTTTAAAATGGTAATTTTTGTTAGTTACGAGTACCCCACCCCCATCAGCTAAAACACTATTTTTGAATATGAAAATAGTATTCAGAATAGTAGTATATACAGGTATCCCGTTAGGAGTGGACCAACGAAATGTCAGTGATATAGGGACTTATTATACATTCAAAACAATATAATTTGATTACCCTCTGTTTAATAGTTTTAGAGATATTATTTTTAATTTTTATAACTGCGCATAAAAAAAAATTTGTTTAATAGGTATTATTACTATTTCTGCTTTTTATTTCCCAAAATATTTAAAAAAAAATATTTACCTTCTTAATTAAAATATTATTCATTCAATATTATTGGCAACATAAAAATTAAACGCTAAAATATGTGCATTTTTTTAATTACAAAACATGAAAATGATTTTTGAATAATGCTATTGAAAAAAAGTGTATGGCAACCTTGTGGAACTTTATTTAAAAAACTTCTACAATTCACACACATTACAAAAAGGTAACAATGTTACAATTAATTTGGTAAACATTCAAAAAGTACTTGCTTTTTTGAAATAACTCCGCATTCGCAGAAATGCTTACGATCAAAACAACCGCTTTTATTAGAAACGTTTCGATATATCTTTCCCACTCATATGGTCTTTTTATTGTTCTCAGCCGTCAAGTGGCCCCCTCCACTCTTTCCCTCAACAAATTCGTTTCTTTATTGACTTGTTCATCGCTTGGAGCTAGCAACGTGTTTTTTCGCCTTTAAATAAAGAAAAATCCCTTTTCATGGTTTGTAATTAAAAAAATGCAAATGTTTCAGCGTTTATTTTTTATGTTGCCAATAATAACGAATGAATAACATCTTAATTAGGAAGACGAATGTTTTCTTAAAAATCTTCGAAAATAAAAAAGCAGAAATTGTAATAATACCTAATAAATTTTTTTTTATCCACATTTTATTAAGAAATCATATCTCCAAAACTATTAATCCTAGGATAATACAATTTATTGTTTAGTATATGTAATAACCCTCTCTATTACCGACATCTGGTAAGTCCTCTACTTACGGGACAACCTGTATAACGCAGTCAAAATTAAAATTATCACAGCTAAGTAGGCTCTACTAGTTTACGACTAATAGTCGACAAACTTGTGACTTGTAGTTAAAAGTATATAGAAACTCCATATAAATGACTTAAATCAGCTGCAAAAATTTATATTTGTAAATACACATTTCTTATGTCTATGAATCATATACTAGACAACATATTACAAGATGTTCAAGTCCTATTTTCATTTTATTTATATTAATTATAATTAATAATTATTTGCTTACTAAATAAAGGTATTCTTGTATCATGCCACAAAAATTGTAAATTCTAACGAATATGAGTACAAGCACAATATATCGTTTTATCACTATACTGCCTCTACAAATTATGTCGTAATTGTATAAAACATACAATTTTGTTCAAACGACTTTTTAACACAAAAATAATTTTCAAAATCAAGCATATGACTTCAGAGGTAAAGAAATAAAAAGCAGAACAAACAAACTTTTTTTATTTGTCACTGTTCAACCCCTATGAATCGTAGCGGGTCATCGCGCTACGATTATGCGCTACGATGTATCTTCCTAGCCTATATGATCCTATATCTTTCAGCCTATAATCTTTCTCAAAATATGGGTTTCCTAATACAAAAGTAATTTTTAAATGCGGTAATTTCAGAGTTTAGCATGAACAAACAAATAAAGAAACAAGTTTTTCCCAATTATATACTCGCATAAATTTATTTCGATTTTATATTCTACCTAATCAATCGATCTATGTCATGGAGATGGATGTAGAATCCCTTTTATTCCAAAAGGAAATTGTTTTTTTGGTAAAAAAATCATCTATTGGAGACAAAAGCGTAAACATAAATACATATGTAACAATACATCGTGGTAACATGGCTGCCTATAGCAATCCACGGCAGAATATAGATTTTTTTCTTCATAAATTTCTTAGCAGATTTCTTTTTTCATGTCATTTCTTTAATTTTTTGCAGCTCAAATATTTCTTGCTATTTTCAATGCTAAGTTATAAAGAAAACTTTAAATTATACAGTCATTTTTTTCCAGCTGCAGACTGTGGAGTTACTGTTCATAGCTAATATGTTTATTTAACACTGTGAATTTTCTCAATACTTAAATTTTAGGTGAGAAAATGTTTTGAATTTTTCGTTCAAAACAATTTCTTTGAATGTACAAGATGACCTCTAAAGATACTTTGTCATATGAAATGGCAAAACTACACCCAAATTCTATTCTTCAGCTCCAGACTGCAGAGCTACGTTTCATAGCTAATATGTTTATCTAACACGGTGAATTTTCTCCATCCTTAAATTTTAGGTGAGAAAATGTTTGGAATTTTTCGTTCAAAACAATTTCATTTCAATTTCTTTGAATGTACAAGATGACTTCTGAAGACACTTTGTCATATGAAATGGAAAAACTCACAATCATAATAGAAGGCTATTTGTGATCAACCTGTTCTCTGCTCAGTGGCCAACAAATTTTTTAAAAACCAATACTGAATTTTAACACAACTCCATTCTGCTGTATCAAATTATGCAATAAATTATATTTAAATAATATTAAATATTTTAACCAAAATAGATATTGGAAAAATTCTTTCTTTAGAATTTTCTAACTCAAAACTGTTCGTTTATGATGGAATTTTTTTTCCGAAGCCGTTCGAAGTAAAAGCTTGAAATTGAAAAAAACTCTTCCTCTTGTCACACAATGCGTAAGGTATTAATTAAAAAAAAAAGCCAAAACAATTTTATTTCGAAATTTAAGTAAGGTAATTTTATACAATTGTTGGAAAAGTTCAGAGGCCATGTGTACTTTTTAGAAACCGTTTCATGTCAACACATTAAATTTGGGGCAGTGATAAAGACAATTAAAAATATTTATAGAAGCGGATAACACAGAAAATATTTTCACACGAAAAAGGAAGTAATAGAACTTATTTTTTTTTCTTTTCCAGAGATATTCTTGAAATATATATATATATTATATATATATATATATATATATATATATATTTATATATATATATATATATATATATATATATAAATTAATATATATATATATATATATACACTCTCTCCAATAATAATATTCACAATTCACGATTAAATTTAACTACGTGATGTAGTATTATTTCTACTTTCTTTAAGTTCTTTACCACGTAAATAGTTTGACGGAATTACTATGTGCACATTCTACTTGTAATGCGAGTTTGACTTGCAGTTAACGAGTGTTTTGTTTTGAATTACATCGCTATTGTTATACGCGTTTACACTACTAAATATTTAAAAAATGTAAAAAATTATTTTAAGTCAACTAAATGACTTAAAAGTTAACCAAATCTATTTCTCGCTTGTCGTTACTTCGTTCAGTCTTTAATTCAAAAGAAATATGCATCAACTGCTTTCATATTATATTGAAAGAGATCAAAAAACTCAGTGTCGTTTTACTCTCTGCTCTAACCAAAAATTTAACAAAGTAATCAAGAAGTTGTGATCAAATACGAAATAAAATAAGTCGCTGTAGCTCACGGCTACCAGAAATCAATATATTTCATTTTAGTCAAGCTTATTTTATTACAATCAACCATAATATTAACACAAACTCAAGTAACTCTTGATTATACTTTAACTAACCCAAAACTAACCTTTAACTAACTCAAATTATTATTTACCTAACTCAAATTATTATCTAACTAACCTTTAACTAACTCAAATTATTATTTACGGTTTTAAAAGGGTGGGACCAGCAATTAATGTTATTTTTTTTATTTAGCCAGACGTCCGTAGCTCAAAAAAAACGTAACTCTTGTAAAATCATCTCAGTATCACGGGGGATTTACTCAGACACCGTTCTATATAAAACTTAAATTTTAGCATACTGATAAAGTATTTAACTCACATACGCATTAATAGTTAATACACTAAAATACTTTTACGAAAATTTTAGTAAGTGGCTTTGAAAAGACTAGCCATAAGGAGCTCTTTAACATATATTTTTGAGCTCGATTTGCTAAAAAAGAAAGGAAGAAATAAAGTCCTCCCCAAAAACCTAAAATTATGAAAGTAACATCGGTTCTCACCACTACCTGATCTAAATGAAGCAAAACAACATGATAAAAAACTATTATAACTATTGATTATATTCATCGCAAGGACAAACCTTAAAGCAAATTGAAATTCTTCTATTAAATCGATTTCAATTTGCATTAAGGTTAGTCCTTGCGATGAAAATAATCAATGTTTATAGGGAAACTACAGCAATAGTTCTATATTAAATAATCTTTTTTTAAATTTGCCATATTTTCTCGCCTGTGAGTGATAGACTAGACAATAAAAAAAGAATATTAATATTTTTAAAAACAGGTTAACCTTATTATATAAACATACATGTACTCGTATATATTCAATTATTTTTATGTACATAAATGTTTACAGAACCATCGTAGTTGGATTTCCATTCGTATTAATAAAAATTATTTATTAATAAAGTCTACTAAAGTATATAAAAATCCTAGAAATTATTAGTTTTTTATTAAACATCACACTTGATTCTATAAAACATATAAATAATTTATTTTGTGTGATACTGTTCCCCAGGCAAAATTTGCTACAGAAATTATAAGTTTCTTTTTTTAATCTAAATCATTTCATTATTTCAGATCAACACACATTGCAACCTTGTCATTCAATTTTATACTTTAAACGGTTTAGATTCGAATAAGCCATTGCGGACAATCAAACATAAAAATATAAACGGAATGATACCGTAAATATTTAATTATTACTGAGGCCGGTAAGGTGGCAAAGGTGACAATGTCATCTTAATTCTAGACTCATTAACGTCATCATTTACAAGCTGACTCCATCCACTGTTGGACCTAAGTCTCCCGCTGCGCGTGTCATTGAAGGTAATATCCATAATCACCAAGCTGGGCAAGCGGTTTGCAATTGCCGTATTTACTACGCGATTATATACATCACTCCAGCACTGCACGTAACATTGCACTTGCCGTTAAATACCGTAAATATGTGCATAACCTAATACACCACAGCAACAATGACTAATAAAACAGCAATATTTGATTACTTTGCCCGCTTTCAACATAAGCCCAGGCAGATCTGTTAAACATATATATTTTATGAATAGGTATGTGGGAAAACTTGGCGCTCATAAATATGAAAAATGTCGCCGCTCTATAGACTTAAAGAATAAAGTGTCTACTAGCAGAAAGTTTCCAAGTTTTCCCCGGTTAAAGTTTTCAAGATTATTTTTAAAGCGACGCCCGCATCGCGATGATCCGCTTACGGCCGCGCTCTAGTTGTTTGTTAGCTGACGCTACAGATGAAAGTTATAAAATACCTTCTATGCGCATTTCACTCACTACGTGGCAGCGAGAGCAAAATAAGTTACTTGGGAAATTTGCTCGAACTTAAACATTCCAGCTCTGTGCTCTAAAGGAAATCTATTTGATTTTACTAACCAGCTGAGGGTAGCAGATTTCCATGTTACCTTTTGTATATTTTATTTTTTTAAATATTCATTAATATATATATATATATATATATATGTATATATATTCATTAATATATATATATATATATATATATATATATATATATATATACATTAATCTAGAAATTTAAAAAAAACTATCATTATTTATAATATTATGTCTGCCTTTGACACATTACTTCGAAGATACTGCCAACAACAATTACGAACATTGTAAACATGTGCAAATTAGATTCTATTATAATACTTTATTATATCTAATTATGAAAAACCATACATTTACGTATCAATTTAGTCAGAAGAATGAAGTTATGCACATATGTTATATGGTAAGAAGGGTATTAAAATTTTAAACGACCCAACTCCTTAACGTAATTGCAACAAATGTTGACCATTCTAAAATTTCTATACCGTGATAGATTATCAGAAAAAACTTTTTTTAATCTTTAATTACTAAAATTACAAAAAAAATGGAAGAAAGAGACTTTCCATTCACCTTTTTTTAGTATAAATATGTAACGCATTTCCTCTGCATTGTATTCCATTATCCTGTCTTATTGAGGAAATTACGATGATGTGTACTATATATTCAGTCATGATTTCTAAGTGATTAAACCACTAAAAAAATAGGAGATTCAAAAAAATCAGCAAATTTCTTTCGAATTTGCTTAATAAATTTCTTAATTATCTCAGACGGATTATTTCCTGTTAAGGGCACCACTTATTTCTTTAAAAACCAAAATATTATTAAATAGTACCTCTTGAATAGAAAATTAAAAGTTAAATTGAAAATAAAAAAATACAATATGTATAATAACAAATATTTACCAAAAAATTGTATTCTTTATTATTTTTTATTCTGATTCCAATGTGTATTTACATAAGCACGTTTTAGGTAAAATTAAAAAATTACCCAGGCCATTTTCTAAGTATTTTGTTAATATTTTTACTCACTCACAGTAAGAAATACACAAAATATGCCATATAATACTGACACGTTCAATGCCAAATGGTATGTAAACCGCACACATGCAATTGTCGTATTATTGTAGTTGTTAGAGAGTTGTTTGACAGTTTGAGTTTAAGCTGTTTGACAGTATCGTGTTATTTTTTATTAATTGTGTTCAGTTAATAAATTTCTAATGCATTGTGACATGTGTTTAGTTGTTGCTCCCAGAATAGTGATAGTAAAATAAATTTATAGTAAAATTATTATATAATTGTTCATTTACCTATTCTCCATTTAGAATGTGAATCTCAAGTAGCAATTTGATTTTTATATTCATTTTTTGCCAATGTAATGTTTTATATATGTTCTTTGGTAATATATATATATATATATATATATATATATATATATATATATATATATATATATATATATATTGTAATTATTAGAAATGAAAAATTAATATCTTCATAAATCTTAAAGAAACAATAAAATCGGAAACACTATAAATTTCTTTAAATAAAAACCAGAGAATCAAATTCTGGTCGAGGGCAAAGCGCAAAAGTTTATATAATACCAAAAATATTTTCAGCCTATATAAGATTGAATCTCTAATTCACATAATCATTTGAAAAATAATGGTATAAAAATAAAGTCCCAAATTTAATACCAGGAAAAAAGTTGTACATATTTCGCTACGAATGCAAAAAGAACACCAGGGATAAACGCAATAAAAGTTGTCGGGTCGACGACGTGAAGATATGCATCGCGGTTTCGCGTCACGTTGATCCGGCGAGAGCGTGACTTGTCTCGCTACTCCTTATATTACTATTGCATGACAGCACGTTTTCTTCCCCCGCAGTAACTATTCAAGAAAAATATATAACCAGATAGGTTGTACATGGCTTTTGCGTATAGATAATTATTATAAATTGTAACCGCTATGGGAATTAATTCCATATTAGTTATTTTTTTCGTTCATAACTAATTTAAAATTTTGCTTAGTATATAACAAATAAATATATGAATTAAATTCAGATAACAGTGTTGAAGTTTTTATAATATTTTAAGGAAAAATCAACAATACAAATATATGATTTTCCTTTACTATAGCAAACGGTATTAAAGCTATCGATTAAAGCAATTGCTCTTAAAATAGAATATCGAACATATTTGGCTTTAATTTTGTAGAAATTCAATATGCACAATTAAATTAAATTACGTGATGCAGTTTTATCTTTACTAATAGCCCATCTGAAGATGTTGCAATACAACGAAACCTAGGTCGTGGTAAAGAATTTAAAGAAAGTAGACATAATACTACATCACGTAGTTTCACTCAATTGTGACATTAAAATAAAAGTTGATTTTCTGATTTGTAATAAAATCATTCTAATACATTGATTTGTTTTTGTATAGACTTCATGATGAATTCCTCCATTTATCGTAAACCTCAATTATGGTTATAAACATTTTTCTCGACCTTTTACTACAAATATCTTTGTAGTGTATGTTATGGTCATGTACTTAACGACTTGGTAATTTCATTTTAAAAAGTGAGAAATTCAAATAAATCAGTTCAAACTAAATTCGCATATTTTAAAAGAAAATATTTCACTAAGCTTTTCATTATTGTGAAACGTTTTGACCATAGTAAGATAGTGAAAGCGATGACCGATCATATTACAAATAAAAATACATTCATTAAAATATTATTAGTTAAAAAGCTGCTATAATCGATTTCAATACTTTTAACCTTCGTTACTGTAATTAAAGAGGCTATTGCGAGCAGCAAGTGTTAATTGTTTTCGTGGTTTAAATATTATGTAAGGTAAAAGTTTTATAATACCAAATTACCATTTAATGAAACTAAAATGAAGGAAAATTTAGTTTCCTTTGGGCTTTTGACTTAACTAAGAAGCGATTTAAATATTTTGATTCAAGGGATTTAACATAAATAAATTAATTCTTAAATGTTTCGTAACTTTATTTTATTATTGTTTTACATACAGCGTGGTTAAAATATTAAAAACTAAACAGACAATACAGAAATTTATATCTAATACGAAAATAGTACTTTTTTGTATTTTAATATTTATATGCATCAAGCCGGTTAATAATAATTTATTATCAATGTTCAAAAAACTTTTATTTTCAAAACTAACAATCTATTTATGACCAATGACAGAACTTTACACTATTAATATTAATTAATGATTATAAGTTAAAGATTTGCTGCTGGCGCAATCTTCACATTTTTTGCCTTCTCTTGAATGTACTGAAGTAGTATCTTGGTGCGGAATATCTTAGATCCTGATTGTTAGCCTTAGGTGCTGGGGGTCTTGGATTTCACTGTGAAAATCTCCTTACTTTACTAATCCTCATATATGATACATCTCCATTTACTTCCAGAAGAGGTGCAGTTTAACATCCTTCCGTGAATATTTCTTCACTGCTCATGCCCGAAATTGTGAACAAATTAAACCCTAATATCCGAAATGCACCGTCAATTCACGCATCTAATGGTGGTCTGAAAAAATTCGTAACTTCCCTTCACCCCCTCTCCTTTACACTCGTTTATATATAACGTTTGTGTGGATATGTATGCTATTTCTTTTTTAGTATATTTGTGTTTATTACTTACTCGTTATTATTTTTTTTTTAATTTGCAAATTTATTTCTTACTATTTGACCAATCGTGACTTCATTCGCATGGAATTCGGTATAAGAAAGTTACCAGGAATTGGTTGTTTTCTTTAATATTTTATTTTCTTGTACTACATGAGCATAAAATTTACTCAAAACGCTAATAGATGACCTTGGTAGTAGTAATATCCTAATATTTACAAAATGTCGTATTATTAAATCTGTAATATCCAGGTCAAAGTAGCCTATATGTTGCTCGTGGGTATAAACTATTAACATAGCAAATTTCATCAAGTCTATACAGCAGATTTCGCGTGATGAAAAACAAATTAACATATAAACAGACAGACGGACAAACGAAATTCTTATCTCATATTTAAGCCACGTTTAGAGCACAAATGTCGTGTATATTTAATATAAACACATATGTCGTGTATATTAAATATATCCTAGGCACATATGCGAGATGCACTTTAACAGTTAAATAATCGAATTCGAGATTCGAAATTTATAGTACACGAAAAATTAAAATTTTTTTTTTGTCACCGTCCAGAGAGAAAACAATCAGCATCAAAAACATTCGTTTGAAATACTAGTTTACCGATGAAGTTAAACCATAATCGTAATAAGAATAAAAAGACCTACTTCAGTTTCCTTTATAAATCAAATCGCATTTGTAATTGCATTAGAAAATTCTTAACGACTAATACTAGAAATAAATGCATGAAAATTAAATTCCACTACAAAATTTAATACTCCTTTATTAACGTATATCCTGAATGGCCTTCTATTCATGCTTAATTGAAATTTATTTACGATTTCTATGATAATTATAAATTACCTCTGAATAATATCGACACAATAACAAACTAATTTTTTTATTGTATGCTCCTGAACGAGGATAAGTAGATTTAGGTCACTTTATGACGACACTTTAATTATAGTTAATGATCAAAAAGGTTAAAAAACCATTTCGAGAAAATAAATGAGCAAATAATATTTATGTAACAATCAGCCACACGATCCATCACTATCACATAGCACAACACTGGCGACCAATCCACTCAAAGAATAAAATTTCAACAATTTCAAGCCCCGAAGCATCCGCTCGCAACCTCACTTAAAGTTTCAACATTACTTTTGAAAGCAGCGCCCGCATCCACAAATCTGTTTACTTTCGGAAAAGCGGAAGTTATGAAACATTTTCGTCGAGCTTTTCACTCGATATTTGATAACTCTGACAGATTTATTCGCGTATAAATGAAATATTTTAGGTGGAAGTTTAATTAAAATAAATAAAATCTGGTAATAGTAATATTAGGCCCAAAATAATTAAATGAGCTCTAATATTGACAATCCATTTAAAATAATATCAACTTTCATAAATTCTGAAAAAATGACGCGATATAATTTTCGGTTGTGTTAAAAAATGGAATTGAACTTTGTATTTTAAGGTATTGCTATAAAATGTGAAACCGAATTAATTAGAATTTTTTCGTTTTCAAATTTAAAATTATCCAATTTTATAAATTAATTACAATATTAATCAATGTCGTGATGCGCGATTTTTTTTATAAATACTTGTACGGGGCAAAGAAATTTTAACCATGGTATTTTTGGGTATTTTGAATTATAAAGAATATTAAATTGGTATTTGAAAGGTAAAATTAATATAATCATACCAAATGTTTCTCTTACTGGCTTATTTATTTATAATTTTACAACCTTGAAAAAAATAAAATTTTATTATCTTCATCACATTTTTTGTTGGTTTTAATATGTCAAGTTGATTATTCACAAACTCGATACATAGCTTTAAAAAAATATAGACCATCCGACTATATACCATAAAACAAAGATGATTGGTTGGATAACCTGCCTTGTATATTAGTATGTTAAAATGGAAGTTCTCTTATATAAATCCATCCTTATCAGAAAATACATTTTTGTCCATTAAGTTTCCCTTATTTAGGAAACAATCACAAAGAGACAAATACAAAAAGATAATGATAATTACCTGTTATTTAAATATTAGTACAGATTCCATATAAATATATTTTGAATGAATTTCATAATAAATGTATCGTCGCTGTAAAAATAAATAATTTTATTAATTTGTGATTTTTTTTCAACATAAATCCATAATTCTTTAGAAAATCTCTTTTCTTCTTCGTAATTATGTATAGATTTAAAAAATCTTAAAAAAATTTAAAGTTTCTCAGCAATAACAAATATCATCCACATCGTAGTATATAATGAGAAAACATATATTTAAATGACGCCCAAAGAAGTTTATTAGTAAAAGCGAAAAAATATTCATTGATATACAACTATAATTTTTCTAACAACAAATCGGTAGCTAACAATAAATCGATATTATTATAAACGCCATCTATGTTTACTTAGACGTGTCTTGTATTTGTGATGTTAACAAAAGTAAACTACTTTATTTCCGGAGTGACAGCCGACCTCGTTGTTGCATTTTAAAACCACCCTTGTTACAAAGTGGGAGATAATATTTATATCAAAATTTGTAGAATATTTTTAGGGAAATGTTTTCAAATAAATTTAGGCTGGATTTACCACTTTTAACCATTTTATCAACACTTGAATACTCCTGTACCCTTATGCATGTTCCATCTTACATATTTTTTGTATTTAACAGAAAATCATTAAATCTTTTCAGATCCTCGTTGTTTGATTCAATTAATGTCAATTTATATGCGTTAAATAAATAAATAAACTAAAAGGACTTTAGTCGAATACCCACTAGATCAACCCACGTGTAAAAACGTAATAAGTCTACAAAATTGCAAATAAGTAAATAATTAAACTTATTTCTGGGGGTAAAAAATATTATTCAATTTACAAATAAATTAATATGTATTAAATTATGTAATATTTAATTTTTAAATATTTTATTATTAATTTTACCATAAATTAATAAAAAAATTTCGTATACGGAATTTATTCTTGAAAACATTCGTCATATTTTGTTATAGCTTTTGAACGTTAATCACAAACTAGTTTATTATATTCTTTACACGATTTTTCCGTCTTTCTATGTTTTTTTTTTGTAGGCACTCTGGTAACAAATATACTATGATTCTTCAACAACTTTTCGTCCGGTGGAATATATCTGTTGAACAAACTCAGTTGATGTTGTCGCACTGTATGCAAGATTCATTGGTTTTCCATAGATGCTTTCGATCGAAATCTTAGTGGTGAAATTTCTCATTATTTGAATGGGATCGATCTTCCATCTTTGGCATAACCCCTTATTGTCTTAAAAATAATCCCTTAATTGTCTTAAAATTTAGTTTGTCTTTTTTTATAACATTTTATTTTTTGCATATTAAATTATGTAGCTTGCAATACTGGCAACATTCAAAATATTAAAAAAAGGCGAGAGACCATCGATTTGTCTGCCTGTGCATTATGATGTTAGATGTGTAAATGTGCGGACGTTATCATAACATCGTGTTGTATCGGCGCCAATTTTCGTCTTATTATAATATCAAAATTTTGTGATTTGTTTTTTTTTGTCTTCGCTTCAAACTATTGCATTTGAATGCATCATGGATAATAATATAATATTTTTTTTCCTTTTTGAAACATAATTGTTACTTTTTCATAGAATTCAAATAGAATGGAAAATTCTTCGTGATCTTTCAATGCTTGCATTTCCACTGGAATATAATTTTTTTTTTTAAAGTCCCTACAATTGTTAGGTTTTATGATAATAAACGCTTTGCTAAAGTTGGAGTAATAAAAAAATTATTTATCGAAATATTTCTTCCGGACATTATGTTGTGCAACTAAATCTTTTATTACTCTTCCACCTTAATTTATTTTGCGGCTAGTTGTCAATTTGCCAGTGTAAATTTGACCATGCAATGGATATAGATTTTTTGCGTCACATATCCATCATAATTTTATTCCATAAATTACTGGCTTCCAGGGCATGTACTGGGTGAATCTTGTTCGGCCTCTGAATGAATAAAGTTGCTCATCGACTCTCAAACTCTATTGGCTTATAAATTGCTGATAAATTGGCATTCAACATAATCCATGTATCGTGGGTCGGCGCTGCTTTATCCTCTTTGATACGGTTTTCACGTGTATTCCCATCATCAAACGGAATAAATGTTAATATACTCAAAAACCGATTGAGGCCCGTCGCTGCTTAATATAACGACTGAAGTTGACTTTTTGTTGAGTTCGACAAGAAGTTGATTTCCACGTATCCGATGAATGGTCAATGTTTGAATTATTTGCACTTGACATTATAAGAATTCCCAAGAACGCGTAAAATTCTTGAAAGATTAAGTTTTCCTAGGTCATTTGTTTTTCGTAGAATTTTCCTCACTGTTTGCGTTACAGCCATCGCCTTATTTATATGACGAACAATTAGATCAGCCATTTTAGCAGTGAAAACTCTTGTGAATGTTTCGCTGATCGATAAAGTCTTTGTACTTGTATGTGGTCTAGATCTTTGCCGAAGAATATTTTGAGTAGGAGTTTGATGTTTAATTGGTGGTGTTTTAGGTCAAACAGTGTTGCTCTTGGCAGTAAACAGTGTCGACTGTGATGTTTCATTACTAGTTGAAATGCTTTCAGTCGATTCATCATCATCCTCGTCTGACTCAACCTCACTCTCACGATTTTCTACTAAACATGTAAATATTATAAATTAAATTATTTTTTAATATTAAAATTATAGTAATGGAAAAAACAATATTATTTATCAGATTCTTTGCAGTCCTATTCTTCTCGACATTCCGTATTAGGTATGTAGTCTTCATCGTCACTATCTGAGATATAATTTTCGACAGAATAATCTTCTCCCGATAATTCATTTAAATATCCAGCCTTTTATTCCACCGTCAACATGGAAAGTTATTAATGTTATAAATAATAAATAAGCGATAACAATTACATCGAATATTTTATTAGTCACTACATAATTGCTAAAATTGATATATAAACATGAACGTAACTTGAAAATTCAGCTAGTTATAAATTTCCCAATACTTATAACTTTTCCACTATAACAAACTTTGTAATTTTAAACACCAAATACACACACTGTTCACAAAATATTGAAACGTCCACTGCAAGTTAAATCTAGTTTGAGACTGACAACTCAAGATTAATTTTCTAACCCCATTTGGGAAATTTTAAGCTACGAATTAATTTAGAACGTACCGTCTCTCAGTTCTAAAGAGGAATATGTAAAATTGTGCAAAAAATCTCACTAAGAGGTTTTGGTGAGTACTTTCAAATGAAATTATTTCGAGTAATTCAACTTCAATAGTTATAAAACTATAAAAACTTTGAAGTATATGAAAGTAAGCCAGATAGAAATTATATGGAATCTTACTAGTTTATTGAAGATAAATTAATATACATTATTAAAATTATCAAGATAAGCAATAAAAGTCCAGATTTTGGGGTATTAGAAGTCTTATTCAGCAACAAACATATACCTTTATTTATAAAACATGACCATAGAACAAATCTGTTCTTCAAATTAAATATAGGAGATTTTTCTGCAAAAGCCATTTAAAAAAAATAATTAATTTTTTTATTTATTTATTTCACTGCCTGAAGTCATTTAAAAATTGTAAAACATTTTGAAATTTTATTGAAGTTTACTCCTTTAGAATCCATTTTCATATTTAGCGCTTGGTTTAAAGATTTATGAGGAGTAAAATCAGAATTTCATAACGTTAAAAAAGTGTAATCATTAGGTTCTGATCGAATGAAGTTCAGAGCGTTAAAAAAAGTGTAACCATTAGGTGACCTCTCCGCGTAACATAACTTAAGCGTAACATATTTATTTGGTATTTTCTTATAGCGTTATCGCAAAGACGTAGTGTGACACACATATTGGCATTTTTTATGGCGTAATCGCAATGACGGAATGTGATACACATAGTTTTCTATCGATTGCTTATATCAATATGTAATTATTAAATGTCAATATATGTGAATACTTATGTGTCTTCTATTCTACAAAACTAAAAAGCTTCTTTTAATTTTAATTGCTTAGTCTGACGTTATTAAATCTTTTTAATTTTGTTGTAAAAATTTGATCTTGTTCAATTGTGTTTTACTTGAAAATAAATATATTGTTAGCATTTTTTATTAAATAATTTTACATTTACATTTAATGATATTGATATTTATACATTGTCACCTATTTATACATTCAAAGGGAGTAAACTCCAATCATGCGTCGGAGCTGACAAGTACAATTTTCTTTTATTGAAATTTTTTCCATATTTCTGTTAGAGAAGATAAAAATTATTAACAAAAATTTTCAGAAATTAGAAGGTTCGTGCCAAAAACCTATTTTTTTCCATCTTTTTGAACAAAAATACAGTTTTCTTACATATACCAAAGATTTTGAAATGTGTAATAATCCTTAAATTTTTACTATTGTGTATTTGGTATTATCAGGAACTTTGCACGTTTAATTGTGAGGCAATACGCTATATTCGAATAACAATATAACATATGACGAAGGATAGAACATACATATCGTAAAGACCTACCGAAACTAAATTTTGTTCCAAATAGTTGCTTCTATTCAAATGAGTTTACTACATCGACATTGTATTAAGCAGCGCTGACGTCGACTATCTCCTAAAAAGTAATTTTATGAAGCTACTCATAATAACGCGGTCTGTCCTTTTCCAATACCCATACAATATCACATATTTACTACATCCGAACAATTCGAAGATTTTAGAAGCTTTTGAGATAAAAGACAAATGGCCAGGAAATAAGGAATGTTGTCAAATGAACACAAACGCGAGATGATAAGAAAAAAGAACATGGATTGAATCTGAGCAGGACCTGACCTCATACAATTTAATTATATTTTTTAAAATTCAATTTAACAAGGAGCACTAAATAAGAAAGAAGCGAGTCACAACTAGAAAGAAAATCTGAGGACTACTAACGATCAGGAAGTATGCCTATTGGAAAAAAAACTTAATTAATTTATTATAGTTGATGAGTTATTTAAATTTTATCAGGCATTTTGTTCAATTCGGTTGAATTGAACTATACCTAAACTCAGTAAAACAGCAATTATAAAATATGTAATAAGTTTATGGAAGACATTTCATAAAAAAATATAGTTGTAATAAAGTATATTATTTATGTATTTAGGAGATGAATGATGTGTATATTATTACATACAGATGGATAAAATCTAATTTCGTAGGTTTGAAGAAGGTGCAAAGGTTAGTTAAATGTTTATAAATATGATTTTTTTTTAGAAATAACCTACTGCTTAATAAACTTACACAGCGCTTTTTAAGAATATCTTATTAAATTTGGTACATAACCAGTTATTTTTAAAGATGATTTCTATTTGGATCTTTTACTTCTAATTGATCTCATTGAAATGTTTAACATGTATGATTATATAATTATAGAGCAAGCTTATAATGCAGAAGGATTGAAAATTATAAAATAACTTCTTAAAAGACAAGAAAGTTGATGAATTGGTGGGAATATATCAGTAACGAAATTTCCTAGTTTTCTTGTGTAATAACACAAAATGAGATTCAATCCATGTGGTACCTGTTGATTTCTGACAATTAGAAATACTGGCTAGTAACAACATAAATACAGTGACATCAAAATACTTAAATGTTAAATTTACTTCTTTATGACATTTAGTCTGTCAAGAAAATTCAAGACCAAAGGTATCGATATGTCAAAATTAACATCAAATACTAAGGTCTATGACCTCTCAAAATACTAACTCAATGCTATAAAGAACATAGCCTTTTAAATACCACATGCTTTAATACTGACACACTCCACGAAACTATTAAGGATTAACACAAATTGAAAGATATTCTATATTTTAATTTAACGTAGTATACAGACTATACATTACATCTACAAAGATATATGTATTATAAAGATAATATTGATATCGAACTGTAATGTGATCAATCGAAGAAGCGAGTGTTCGTTTCTGGCTCTGATAAAAAATACTTGTCGCGTTAACTGATTATAATATTTAAGTTTATATAAGTAATATAATTATATTTACTTCTAGACAACTAAACCTTAATTTTTTTAGTCTAGCTACTACTGTTGATAAGTGGACAGAAAATTATAGGTGTTTTTTCCCACGAAGATGCATAGCCATTCAAAGACGAACTTTCAAATCGGTCGTACTTATATAAACGATGAACAAAATAGCCGGAAAATATGTTTAAATCTACATTTTCTTCCTTTACAAAGCAATTTGTATTTAACCGTATTAATTTTAAAAACAATACAATACTCAAGGTATAAGAATAATATAACGCCAAAATAAATTACTTATCCTTTGTAAATATGTCTTTAATTGAACAATTCGTCGTCATCAAAGTTATTTCCACAATATGCACTATTCAATGATACCAGTAGGCAAAAATTGGATGATGCTAGATCATAGATTCAATAAGGGAGATGTGGAAATATTTCTCATTCCTGCTTTAATCATTTTAATTGAATAATTCATACAGAGTGCGGTGGGAGTTATCATGTCGAAAGAAAAAATTGGTATGATATGGACGTTTCGGACGGAGTTCAAATCCCAAATACTGAAGCGAATACTGCGATAATATTCACATCACCAAAAAGAATTTTCCAATATATGATTTCATCAATATCTTACTAAACACATAAGGTTCTTTTTCTCTTACGGGAATGATTTTGTGGCTTCAATTAGCCCGATTTCTTTTGACATTTTTTTTTAACGCGGATTTTTTTAAGGCGGCCACTTTAACGCGCAATCAGCACTAAAAAATTGCTGAGACAATCCTATTTTATTAACTTTAGAGATACCATCGGGAGATACCCTCTGGTATATGCTGCATGTGGCTTCTACTGCATAATAACCAGACGTCGGTCATATTTTTCTGATATTGTTTCAGTAATAGTGAAAATATACGTGACGTTGAAGACGGTGGTGCGCTCTTTATATCTACATGAATAATGTTTTCCATATTTCTCAAAAAATTTAGATTTATTTTTTGAAAACGCTCACTACCTATTATCGTTATTAAAAACTGGATAGACACCTAAAAATAACTGATAATAATATAGGATATCTTTGTGTTACTATCAGAGCGTATAATATTAAATGAGATTATATTATGGCACTAAACATCGAGCATTCTATGAGGGGTCGAACGATATTTTTACTTGGAACGTAAAACTGCTTCGATGACCCGTATCTCACTTTGCGCTCCGGACTCATATGTGTTAGGTACTTAAGTCGGGAAATGTCTGCGACGACAAAATTTGATTGGTCTTGAGAGCGAGTGTTTTGAATGTCTTTACTTGGCTAATGATTTATATTTGTTCTTATAATTTTGTGGGGTAAACCCTTGATTAAGAGAAAATGTTCTAAAAGTATTTATCCTTCCATTATTAATATTAGTCAAAATTACATCATTTATTTAATTCCTATTTATCTGTAAAATGTATTTTGCATATTTCATGCTCATATTCGTCTATATTAAATATGATACTAATTATTAAATACAATCATTTTAACTCGTGATCTAATATTCTCAAGCCGCTTTCGTATTTCCAATTTAATTTTCATATTTTTGCCAAAAAGTTCATATATTTTTAAATTTCACAATTATTCTGTTACTGTTCTCTAAAAAGTCAGAAATGTTTTGTTACTCACGGTACGTTTTTTTTAAATAATGGCTTAATTTTACAATAATAATAGACAATTTATTGAACAGCTAATCTTTGAGCAACAACGAATCGTGGACACAGGCATAATTTTGAAATCAAGCAATCAAAATACAAGACAAAACAACATTTACAACATGTTCACTGCATGGGTATGGCTTTTATATCTTTTTTTACCTAATAGAACGTAAACAAAATTCAAAAATTTTCATTTGTAAACGAAATATTACCACGAATTACGTTTCGCATGAAATAATTTATCTGTTAAATACGGTTTAATATTCAATAAAAACGTAAATAATAAATATTATAAGATATGCAATTTCAAATATTATTATCGAACTGCACAACCATGTCACGTCAAGCTTTTTCAAGCGCATGGGGTTTAAATATTACTGAAAGGTACTTTTTGTATGAAAGAAATTAAATCATAAATACATTCTAATGCGCATTATAATAAATATAATAAATATTATTAAAATGTGATATTTTTGTAAAAAAAAATTACAATCGAATCACACACACTTGTTGTATCAAGCTTTTCGGAGCGCAAACATTTAAAAGTCCCAAAAATACTTTTTTATTTAAATAATGAACACATTTTAATGCCCATTAGAAACAAAATCAGAAAATACCAATACAATAGGCTATTACAATCAAAATATACTACCACATGCCGACATATTTTTTACGCTTAAATGTTTTTTTTTCAGAACATTAAATTCCAATATGGCATAAATTTAAGTCCGATAAGCTTTTACCATAAAATTAGTATTTTATTTAATTTGTTTTACCTTTTTTCAATAAATGATCAAAAATTTATAAATGTTGAAATAAAAATGACAATAAAAATATGAGTAGAGTTCGTTTATTATATTATTATTTTATAATAACTCATCACAACTAACTGACATAACGTGGTGCTTTCATTCACCTAAGTAATAACCATATCCGACTTTGGTCAAATTTCACTTCGAGAATAATAGAAATACACTACATTTTTCCTGAAATATCTGATTTAATAACATTAGCATATCCAACATCATAAACGAATTTTTAACAAATTTTTAATGATAAGAAAAAACTTCGTACGTCATGCAGAGTATTATTTTGCGGCATTCGATTCTTACTGCGGCTGCTGAAGCTACACTTCAAAATATTGAAATTGTGTTGCCATCAAATAATGATATCCAGCGTATTAAATGAACTTAATGTTCATTTAATTTGCTGGATGGATCATTACAAGAACGAACTTAATGTGTGAAGGAGTTTATTTCACGGTGCTGGATTCTTACCGCAATTACAGAAGATTCACGACAAAATATTAAGATTTTTTTCTATAATATTGTCGTATATTGATATTAATGCAATGTGGCGCTGATATATTTTCTACCCCCTTATTGAGATATGTAATGAATGGAAATCAAAATATGTGTGTGTGCGTGCATGTGTGCGTGCGAGTGAGCGCGCGCGTCTCTCCATAGTATTTATAAAGGTATTAATATCGCAATTGTCATTTTTTCATCCAGACTCCTAAGATACTGCTACCAAAATTAAGCGTGTTCTTGGACACGTAACGTTTTGACCCATAATTGTATACCAATAGCTCGACAAATCAATTGACATGATTTATTGTTTACTCCATAAAACTATATATGTTCTTTTACTTCGTTTCCCTACTGTTTTCATTACGTCGTTATTGGAGAGTGAAGTTCCAATTATATAACCTGATATAACCATAATCATAAGCATAACCATCTAAATAGCCAGATATACGCATAACCATCAAATGATTGCATTCGTATGTAAAAATCATTTTCGACAGTATCCAAATAAATATTACCCATGTCACAATGAAATCGTATAATAGAATAGCTGTTATGGTAGATAGACAATACATTCTATTTCATATTTAAGATATTAACTTACTATGGTACGAAATGCATCAAAACGATAAATTTGTGAGCGATAGAAGATGTCTTTTAAAAATAAGGTAAATCATTTCAATTCCAATCAAACGAATTATAATTTTGTTTACTGTACCACTTATTCCACATTAGAAGTAAAAACATCAAATAAGCTGCAGATAGTTACTATAATTTTCATAGCAACATTTAAAAAAACCTTTGACTTAAATGGACACAACTAAATAAATTATACTACCTAATAAAATACAAAAATTTACTATTGTGTATTTTCCTTATAACATCATAGGTATTCGAAATGTGATGTCACTTCCAATTCATGATGTATGGAACTGAAAAACTTGGTAATTATTTAAAAAATCACTTGAGACATTTAATGATGTATTTACGTCGAGTTTTCCTCCTTCATTCACGTCTTTTGCCCAAAAAAAATTACGTTCAAAATTTAATTGAATTACACGAGACCTTGTCACGCAGTGAGTCAATTCATTTTCCGGCTTTTTACATCTTCCTTTTATCATTGTCTGTTTGACGAAATTACTTTCTTCTTTTTCTATTGTTATTTATATCAAGGATTTTCTTGTTAATATAAAGACACGAGATTAACATGATGAAAAAAGGAGTCATTTAATCAAAACTTGCTAAATTGGTTACTTTATTAGTTTAGTAACGTTTCAGTTCGATTATTGAACTCATTGTACTGTAATGATTAATTGAATATCGTATTCTCTACTATTTAAACTGCATTTTTTTTTAGATTTGAATATTTTTTACCAATTAAATTTTAACAGTATTAATACACATGTCAAAAAGTAGATTGTGTTTACAGATTTATGTTGGTATTGGAAGTGTTTCTGTAGACTATATTAACTTACAAAAGTTCATGGTTATCATACGTACATTACCCTGGAATGTAAAATTTCGTACAAACTCCAAAATAAATAAAAAAGAAATTTCAAAATCAATTATTTTCTATATTGATTAAAGAATAGTATGTAAAGTAGAATACAT
The DNA here is from genome assembly GCA_039881145.1 of Druceiella hillmani. Classification (NCBI taxonomy): domain Eukaryota; kingdom Metazoa; phylum Arthropoda; class Insecta; order Lepidoptera; family Hepialidae; genus Druceiella; species Druceiella hillmani. The sequence goes on from JAYKKI010000055.1 coordinate 8,446,114, forward strand.
GTGGCTTTGAAGTTATTTTAATACCTCTTGCAAATGTCAAATCTATCAGTTGCAAATGATGGTTCGCAATGTTTGTCTCCACGATTATCGGACCGATACTGGCACGAACTTCCTCTCTAAAAAAGTAAAGTGGAGTTAAGTTAGTGAAGTCATGTCATAGCAATGTCAATCAAGTTTTAAATTAATTGAAGAAAAATAGTCGCTTATTTGGATACGGTTGTTCCACACATTAATATATTGAAAGTAAATTCATATTTATGTCATAATATGCCTGAAAATGTTCTAACTTCATCAAAATGGTCGAAAATAATAGTTAGGTGTTAAATAAAAGGCCATCAAAAATTTACATAAAAGACTTGAAGAAATTTCTTTTTTAATTATATTTTACCTTTGTTGTTAATTCTTTTAATAAAAATGTGAGAAAAACGATGCTTGTGACGAAATAGGAAAGTTTTCTATCTTAGTGACATTTTTTCTTATCTCTATCTTAGTGACAATCTTTAGCGACATTATTTTGTACTGAGAGATAAACTACACTATTTACGGCCGTAGCGTAAAAAGCTAAGAAAAAGTAGGTTTTATCATCACCTATTATTCACTAATGAAATTTCCCTATTCAGAATTATATATATATATATATATATATATATATATATATATATATATATATACATATATATATATATATATATATATATATATATATACATATATATATATATATATATATATATATATATATATATGTCTTTGCGTTATTCAGTAACAGTAAGTCGCTTTTTGGAGGAGGATTTACTTGCTTTGAATAAAAAGCATTTACTTAGTTTAATACATACAATGCAATTTCCCCAGCACTTCTTCATTATATAAATATCAATTAAAGATACAGTTTAAAGATTATTTTAATATAACAATTCATTTAACAAACAGTAAAAAACTTCATTTAACAACCATCAAAATTTTCGAAGAATTTAATAATGGGATAGTCTCATTTTAACGTAAATTTTATGTACATACACACTATTGTGGATTTCCTTATTGTGGATTGTGGACTCCAAAAGCGGAGCGGCAAGCGCCATCTCTAACCATCGCATTTAATGTGCCACGGTCAACTTCTAACATATTTTGGCCGTGAAAGTGCTATACATGTGTTAATTTTCTCTAATTATATTTGCTTAAATATGAATGTAATTGATCCAAGGAGTCTCAGGTATGCGGCAGAGTATCACTGTTCCAACTGCAAAAGAAATTATTATATTATTTCAGTGATTTAAATTAAAATAACAAACACTTTCGCACTCGTTAATGACAATCGTAAATTAAGAGAAAATATATTTGATAATTTACTAACGTTAGTCTACTTTAAGGAGGAATAAATTGGTATTGAAAGAATCTGCAGGAGGTTTTGAGGTCTAACTACTTTGAATCCTACTTTGAAATCCTACTTTGCAGATAAATTCAAAAGCATTAAGTTCCTCTTTGTAATAAAAAACGGTGGAGCAGGTATGCTTCAATTAAATAAAATTGTTGAAAATGCCAAGGAGAATTTCGGAAGATCCTCAGCACCAAGGCGACAATTGACTACGAAAAGAACAAAAGTTTTAACTAACCCAGATATTACGTAACCCAGATATTACGAAACCATGTACACATTAAAATTTAACAAACTTTGAAACGTCAAACGAAATTAATTATTTTTTATTTTTTTTTGTAACTTTCAACCTAACAATATACTCTTTGAATACAAACAATTCCCTATATGATTATTTTTTCCGTATTGTTTGCATTTTATGTTGAATTATATTTAAAATAGAGTACTGATCGCTCTCTTTTACCTTATAATTTCATTATAGTCTTGTTAATAGTCTTGTTAATATAGTCTTGGTGGTCTGTAGGTTGCTACATAAAATTATAAAATTTGTATGTAGAAAACATAAAAAAAATTTAAAGACATGAAATATTTTAATATATTCCTTTTTTTCATATACATTTCTATATTTAGTTGTCTATTTGAAATTCGAACCACTGAATTTGGTATTTGACTATATTTTTTATAACATTTAAAACGGTTAAAATAAATGTAATACTTTTCATTATAAAGTTACAACGACTTAAAAATTCACGAACTACGATTCGTGCGAAAACGCCCTATACAAAACACAACTGGCTTATGACGTCACTGACAAGTCATTCAGCATTCATTTAAAGGGGAGTTTAATAAACATTTTTATTATCTCTTTAAACGTAGAGTTTAAGTTATATATTGCTTATTATAATTTTCTCATTTTTGTGTGTGGAAATTAAATTCATAATAACTTTTTCATTTAAAGAAAAAAAAATTTACACTTTTTTCTATTTAAAAATTTCGATTAAATGTATGTTATATGAATAAAATTTTTCATTTAAAGGTTTTTTGAATTTACTCTAAAGTTTTTGAAAATATTTTCAGAAAAAATATCGACATCAGTCAACTCTACTGTCACTCGAAGACGTTTAATATCGAAAGTTCGTGAAGTTTTCATGACAGCGATAAAAGGTAAGGTGGAAGTAACCAGTAGTCAACGTCATTTAACCGTATAATCTGATCTTAAATAGCGAAGATATCTGTAGATAGGCTGAAGAGATACTGAAAGGTGCCGTAAAATATTAGTGAATTCTTCACATTTCACCATGAGTAGAGAGTGAATTTGAGGAAGGGGTTCCTACATTCAGTAATTTAGGTGTAAGTAATTTATTTTAAAATTACTTTTTTAGAAGATTTTGATAATATTACTCTCGAGATGGTATTGATGATGGTCGATCGGGGCTCTCTGAGTTTTCGTTAAGATTTGGTGTCAACTTATATCATGATAATTAGTACGAGTTCAATTATAAACGCGGCACGAGTATCCATTTGGTGTTAATTTCGCAGAAATTAATTTTAATTGAATGTTTCCCAACTAAATGAAGCTACCTGATGTAGTATTATTTCTAGTTTATTTAAATTCTTTACCACGATCTAGGTTTTGTTGTATGACAATATCTTCACGTGGGCAATTTGTAAAGATCATTTAGTTGTGAAAAATTAAATATGCTAACTTTAATAGAGTGATATAAGTCGTTACATTTCTAGGTACAGGAATACAATAATATTAAACTAATGCACAAAACTACTGGCTATTCATGATTTATTCAACTATCTAAGTTCAATGAGTAATTAATAATAAGTATTATTTCTCAGAAGAAATGTTATTTTGTATTTGGCTTATTGTTTTAGTGCGTGTTGTACATCAAAAATATGTGAAATTTGGAAACAAAATGATGTAATAATTTTTTTCCAAATTTCACTAAAAAAATTATAGTTAGAAATAAGGAAAGAAATAAATTTATTGTATGACAATTATATGACTCTGAAAGGTCTTCTTAAAAATCATAACATTTCAATAGACCATTTGGTATTTATTTAAAATTTTGCTTAAGGGTAGCTTCAAAGTAAACATTTTCCTATCACAATTGGTGAAAAATCAAATTCCTCAAAATTTAAGGAGCTATAAATTTAAAATTACTGATTTAAAGTTACTGTAATGTTAAGCCATTCATTCCAAAGTAAATCTAGTCATTGAGAAAAATGTGATAACCTGCTACGTGGGTATATCATAATAATTCCTTTATACACTTTGAACTAATCAAATAAGGTTTTTTGAGAGCTTTGAGTAAACTCTCGAATACGATATCGTTCCCGCTGGTGAATTCATTCGTTCATAGGTCCGATCATCGCAGTCTTCCTAAGTTATGAATACTAGGAGAATCATACTTTACTATTGATAAAATAATTTATTTACTCCCTCCTGTTGTAATATTATTGTTTACAGGGAGTCCCTTACAGGCTTTCAGTGAAATTTACTTGACATAAAGTGTGAAATTTACTTGACATAAAGAGATATTTACTTCATAAATTGAATAACTGATTAAGTTGTAACAAGTTACTGAATGAATAATTTGTTCACTCGTTGTTTGTGATCCTTTTAGTGTAAGCTTAAATCAAATGTCTTTTAATACTTTCACTTTTTTTATTAACTATGCTTTATTTTTATGCTATCGTATAATGATTTCAATATTTTATAGATGTATATTCTGTAGATGAAATGAGCCTACAAGATCTGCTTTAACTCGAAATTCTCCATCGATTATATATGCTGATTCCGTGCAAAGCCACATCCTGTGATATCACACAGATTGTGTTCAAACTCACAAACATGTACAAACTAGCTTAAACTGAATTAAAAATTATGAACGCAATTTGAGGGTTTAATCTGATTAACTCAATTGTTAGAAAGGAACCTTGTCAAATTCATTGCAGTTTGATTACCGCAAGCATATTATTAAATTTAATATTATATTACCATAATAAACTAACATTTTAACAAAATTTGAAATGGACACTACTATCACAGCTATGTTACGTTAAGCAATGTCAGCTGCACCGCCTTCTACTATTAAATCACTCAATGAAACTACTTTGCCTTTATACAGTCTGACCTTTATCTTGAAAATCATAATTCCTCGTTTTTACTCCAACCCATAAAGTCAAAAAATCCAGAAGCTTTTTAGATAAAAGAAAAACGGCAAGGAGAAAAGGAATGTTGTCAAATGAAAACGAAGACAAGTCGGTAAAGAAAAAGAAAACGAATTGAATTGCGCGCGGCGGGGCCTCGCGCAATTCAATTTGATTGCGGTCGCGAGATTCTTTTTTCGACGACAAGTAAATGACGGAGGGGAGTCGAAACTGAAAATAAAATGTGAGAAGATTTTGTGCATATTTGTTCATAATTCAGTGTGACGTTTTTACTCCGGTAGAGTTTAGAAAGGTGATAACCCAGATTTATACGCTTAAATAAAAATTATATGTCCGTGTACTTCTCTATATCGTGCTCCTCAAGGTTGAGGGTAATAACCTCTACGAATTACTTTCTCGTGGATTACATTTCTCCATTTCTTTTTATTCTATCCATATAAGTGGCGTCTCCAGCGGTAGTCATTAATGTGGTGCGATTTTCTTTGGACTAATTTACAGAATTAAATCCTGTCGATTTCTGTTCTTCTACTTAGCAAATCATCAAGAATTTTTCAAATTGTTCACCTAACGTTGTGAAAATGAGGAAGAACTACTCAAAAATTCTGCAGACGCATATAATAGAAAGGTCCGCTTGGATATTTAGTTTCTTAGAATTGAATCCTTGATCGCATGTGCAACCATGGAACTTGGAGGTTTTCCTTCGAAATATTTTCCTCCAGTACAACATAACAAATGCATCTAGAGATTACCTGTTGACTTTCTAAAGAGTTGGTTTCAGAGCCGTATGAAAATATTAAAAATAAAAGAAAAACTTACTATCTCAGTTGCCAGCTGAAAGAAAAGTAGCACCATAAGCATGAAACAACTTACGAATCTTATTGCCACCGATGTTGTAAAGTTCCTTTCAGTCTGCACAAATTTGTCTCAATGTGTATTTCGCCTAAACTTCATGAAAAACTGGAGACAGTATGCACCTTTGCCTCACTATTTTCAAAATAAAATAAAAATAAAATAAGTAATTTATCTACTAAATATTACCTAAGTTATAACCTAATATCTATAGCTAATATCTAATTAGCTAATTAACTAAAACATAATATTTAATTAGTTACCTGTAGCTAATTAAATATTAAATGTATATAAAAAGTTAGTCGAAAATGTCCATTCACACAAACACAGTATGTAAGACCAAGAAAATTCGATGTACAATGACGTTAAATATTTTAATAAGTTTTTAAACAGGGAGCACATGGGAAGCCCTTCCGCTCGTTGATCCATTCAGCGCGGTATTCACATGTTGCAGTAAAAATTGTCTAGACCACTATCAAACGTGCAAATAAGTAATGCTTCGGGTATAAATGAAGAATAAAATGGTATTGTTTATGACACCAGTAAAAACGAGTTTAATCATGTGTGTATTCGCCAGGATTTAGATGAGGAGGAGGAAGAAGTTCCCTCTGAAGAACACAAGAAACCGGGCTGAGGAGATACATCAGCAAATGAGGAGATAAATTAGTTAATTTTTCTGCAAGGTTAATCAACAAAGGCAAAGACGACACTATATGGTACCGAAATCCTCCGAATTCTCGTCCGAACGAGAGGTAAAAATATTATTACAGCAACACCAAGCGTAAAGTCTCATGCCAAAAATACCGTACTGCTACAGACTTTTTTTTTACCTTTCTGTCATAGATAGCATGTTATCAGTAATACTAATGCGTACAAGTCGTAAGATTCGGAATGTTGGATATGACACAAATACTTCAAACGAATACGCATACACTGAGACATTTATCACTGAACTTTAATCAGTTATTGAACTGCTTTATATTACTGGGCTTTCTCGATCCAAAATATTCAATTTGCCTTGTGGGCCAAAACAAACAAAATATTCAAGACTTGTGGGCCAATGATGAAACGTAACTCGATATATTCCCTTTGACAATGAGTCTGAAAAAATTGGTGTTTATTGTAAACTACTTGATATTTCATAACATTCACACTCGCGAAGAATATGGTGCAAGTGACAAATTAAGCTGATTATGACCTATTGAAATATCTTGTTAAAAACTGTCAGAAAAATTACAATCCCTATGAAACCTTGCTCTTTATGAAGAATTATTGACATTCCGTGGGTAATGCGTTTTTTGTCAATATATTTCCTCAAACCAGTCAAGTATGGCTTGAAAATTATAGCTCTCGGTGATACCGTTACATACTATTCCTTGAACATGGAATTATACGCATGAAAACAGCTAGAAGGGCAAAATAAAGTGAGTAACACGCCTTACGATATTGTCGATGGTATAGTCTAGCCAATATCTCAAACAAGACCTAATTTTAGAATGGACAACTGATTCGCAAGCTATCCCACCTATGAATATCTTTTGAAAAATCATAAACTTACTACTGTTGGCACCATAAAATCTAATAAAATCTTTATCCCACTCAAATTCAAGAACGTTTGAGAAATTAACTCTTCCCTTTTTGGTGTTCAGAAATATTTGGCAATTCTATTCCGTATCCTAAAGCCGTAGCCTTGAAACAGGAGACTAGCAAAATCTATCCATTATTATGTTCTAAAATACGACAAAAAATGGTGTAGACAATGTGAATAAACAGATACCCACTTATGATGTGTTTCGAAAATTCAAAAGATAGCCACTGTAAATGTTTTTCAGGATACTGAATACAGCTGCTATAAACGTAAAAATTATTCAAATGCTCAGTTATAATGATAAAACTTCTACCAGAAAACTTTTATAAAGGATCTGGGTATGTAACTTACCGGGAACTCTTCAAAAATTGCATCTCACATTTGCGAATCCGCTGATCCACCATGCATGAAATCTGGTTCTGATACAAAAAGGCATTGTTATTTGTGCCCAGTCAAGGAAAATCACATGTTAAAATACACCTATGACTCTTTCAATAATCATATTTGTCTAGAATACCCTAGTTTGAAATAAAAGACTGTAATCTCTGTCTAAAATATAAGATTTATGACTATAAACCGATATGTTAGATTTTTGTTACGATTTATAAGATGTTTATTTACGTAATATTTTAAAAACTAATAATATAAAAGCTTTGAAGCAGGTTTTGAAATATTATTTCTGATATGTGATAAGAAGATAATCATTAAATTTTGTAAGATTTAGTCCTTTTCAGAAGCATACGTTTTACTTCTTAAAATGTGAATATAAGCATTCTCATCTTCCTCATCCCCTTATTAACGGATGAATAATTTTAAATAATGTTATGGATATTCACGATGTCAAAATAAGTTAGATATAATTCCTTCATTTTAAGGAAACCTTTCTCCCTTCCTTCATTTTAAGGTTTCTTCATATTTTTTCCTTTCTTTAAATTAAACTGATTTATTTTGCAAATACATAGTTTACGAAATTTGTGTTGGACCACTTATGTGTTATGTTCGGTTAATACTTCTAGGTAAAGTTCATAGAATCAACAGAAAAAACTGTAAATCAAAATATAATCTCAAGAAAAACAAACACTTTAAACATTTCAACTCAACCTAAATAATGTAACGATTAATCACAATTAAATAAAACTACGTGATTATTTCTACTTTTTTGGAAAAAAGAAGAAGGTAAAAATAATACTACATGACGTAGTTTCATTTAATTGTGAATATTGAATTTTTACAAAATTAACGCCAAATATAATAAATAATGTAACGATGTAAATTACTTTTCAAATAAGTTGTTATTAATAAGGTATTATGTAGAGGTACTTTCAAAATATTATTCTTACATATTTAATATACTTGTTCCAACGATGTTGCAATACAAATCATTGATAAATAAAAATGTTTGATCATTTTACTGGCAGCAAGTAATATTATTACAAAAATATTCAAATCCTAAACTCGTTCTAAAACTAAGAATATTTATTATCCCCTTCCTAATACCCGTGAGAATTAGAAGACTGATTTAAATCTTGCACATTTTTAACCTATTCTTCTCATATTAAACAATTACTTTGATGTTTTTTTGTTTAGTACTAATGGGACAAGCCTTAGCTAGTGATTCTAGTAAGTAGTCGCTTAGCAGTTTTACATTTGTTATTGATCTCTCGTAAGTGAAACTAAGGATGTATAAATATTCTGCGAGAATTTCTGTTCGTGTTTTTTCTCACAAAAATGTATTTAATTATTTCGATGCCTTTTTTTATCTTTTTAACATATTGTAGATTTTATTTGTAATAGAATGTATAAACATCTAAGTTCGAACACAATTGAACGAAACTATGTGATGTATTATTTCTACTTTCTTGAAGTTGTTTACCACGATCTAGGTTTCGTTGTATTACAACATCTTTAGTTAGGCTCTTAGCAAAGATCTTTGCTAAGAGCCCAAAGTAAAGTAAAGCTAAAGAAATAAAACACATCAATTTTGTCAAATTAACATAAAACGCCAAAAAAAAACAAATATTTTTCATCACTATAAATTTTATGTACATAAAATTACGCTTGTATTCTTGCGATAATTTTTTTTTAAATTTCTATGCTCTTTAACTTTTTGCTACTTTTTCTTGTGCAAACATGTAACAAAATCATTGTAATAAATTTATTTTACTTTATCTAACTTTTTAAATTTAAGTATCGTTAAAAATAAAACACGTATATTTTTTCCTTATTTGTCAGCCGAATGCAACCTATATAACTGAAGCATACATTTTGCAATAAATTTACGTTTACATGTTTTGGTATACCGTTAGCCATATACACTCTATACTGCGTTTCAAATGAAAAGATGTTCATTAACAAAGGTTCATAAAGTTTTTGTACAGACATATACCTCGCAAAGTAAAAAGCCGAGGGAGCTAGTCGTTGACGCGATCTAACCGTAAAATCGTAAGGGAGAAAGTAAACTACAAGCAGTTTGAAGAGATACTGAACGGCGCCGTAACATTTTAGGGAAGTCTTCACATTCTCATTCTACCGTGAAACGAAGATCGATCGACGAAGTGCTTCTTACATTCGAGCATTTAGGTGATAAAAGTAAACGGTTTAGTGGAATATTAGCGAATTTTGTAGTTTCATTCAGAAAGCCGCAATAATGAAGACTATAAGTCTTCATCGATCACTGAAAATTCGTTGCGATTTGTTGCAAATCGTATTTGTTATTTTATTAGAACAGCCGACAGATGTTTCGTAAATGAATAGATTTATTATATATGATTTTTAAGTAGAACATCATCAAGACTTGATGTCTTTGTTTCCTTCACATTATAGTAGGATAGAAAGACTAAACTTTATCAAGTATGCTCAACTACTGTGTGCGATGGGAAAGGAAATGTACATATACACAAACGCAAACAAGAAAATGTAGCAATATGACAGTACGACGTAGCCATACTATCTACGTGTTTATCGTTGAGAGAATTAGTTATTTCTTAAATCGGCTTCCTAGTGCAGCTGTTGTTAGGTTAAAAGTTACTCGAGTTCTTTAGTAAACTTCAGTTGGCTTTCACGTTTGAGCATAGTTATGTATCATAAAATTAAATGAAATTTAAGTAAACCTTAAATAAACATCAACGGCGTCCATTGAATAAGTCGATGGGTATTACTTTGCTTTGTTAAAAATAAGCGGTAAAAACAGTTACCGCCGGTCAGTCGTATCATTAACTTGAGTGTAAAGACATTATTTTCTGCATAAAATTGGAAGATAATATATAAAATTGGAAAATAAAAATATTAAACATTCGAAACTGTGTGAACGATGAAGGGCGGGTTTTATTGGTTTTGAGATATTTCTATAAAACCAATTTCTCTGCTCACATTCTACAACATTATTAGTTATTATGTGCAGTTTTACTAAAATTACTGACTTAAATTATCCACAAACCAAACTTTTATTTTACTAGACGTGCCAAGGTAAAATATTTACTACATATTTATAAATTTATTTAGTGATGGGCTCACCATTAACTAATAAACGGACTGACTTTGAAATATTTAATTATTTGTCTCGACATTTAAATTTTTTTTGGATTATAATTATCGTAGACAATTTTATTTTAGAAATTTAATAATGAAAATCAATATTACCCTTCCTTCCAGAAATTAATTAATTTACAATTCATCAGGAAAATAATTATCTATTTTATATTCTATGTCTTTGTAATATTATTCTATGCTTCAGGTGATACTGCGGGGCAAATAATATTTTTTTGAAATAAATAGCTACTGTGAATAGTATTCATTTTCATGGAAAAGTAAATTAGAAATAATCTATGCCAGCTTGGAAAATGATAAATTTATTTATATATCTAAGCAAAAAGGACAAATAAATACAAAAATAAATTCAAAACCGGAAAGCAGGTATTCTATTAACTGATACAAATGTAACAATTCCTATTCGACGTAGATACGACAAGTAAATGCCCTAATATAGTATGTTTATAAACCTCCACTCAATTTAATCTAAATATGATTTACAAAAGATCTACTGTTCTATTAAAACTATAACTACGATTTGCCAAAAATCGCAACGAAACTTCAGTGTGCCATGAACACTTATGTTCTTCATTATTACGGCTCTGTGAATGAAACTACAAAAGTTGCTAATATTCCATTAAACCGTTTACTTTTATCACCTATATGCCCGAATATCAGAAGCCCTTCCTGACGATGAAAGGTTGATCTTTGTTTCAGGGTAGAATGAGAATGCGGAGACTTCCCTAAAATTTTACGGAGCCGTTCAGTATTTCTTCAAACTGCTTATAGATTGCTATCTCCCTTAAGATTTTACGGTTAGATCGCGTCAACGACTAGCTCCCTTGACTTTTTACTGTGCAAGTTATATGTCCGTACAAAAACTTTATTAATCTTTGTTAATGAACATCTTTTTATTCGAAACGCAGCAAAGAGCGTTTATGGCCAACTGTATACCAAAACATGTAAACGTAAATTTATTGTAAAATTCATGCCTTCAGTTATGTAGGTTGAATTTGGCTGACAAATAAGAAAAAAATATGTGTTTTATTTTTAACGATACTTTAATTAAAAAGTTAGATAAAGTAAAATGAATTGATTATAATGATTTTGTTACACGTTTGCACAAGAAAGAGTTGAACATAGAAAAAAATCGCAAGAATTCAAGCAACATTTTATATGCATAAAATTTACAGGTATTAAAAATATTTGTTTTTTTTGGCGTTTTACGTTATTTTGACGAAATTGATGTGATTTATTTCTTTAGCTTTACTTTTCTTTCCTCTTAACTCGACCGCTATCTTTTGATTATACGAACTAAAGTTCGCCTTAAACACTAAGTTACCGCGACACATAAACGGTAGCTGAAAATTTTTGATTTTATTAATCGTTTGACAATAATCTGCTTACATTTTACTATATTTAAAACATACATCAGTGCGACCGACCCGGAATTTAACCCTTGAAGGAATCTACAATTTTTGCAAGAAGAAACATACGACGTAGCGCCAGCTGACAAATAACAATAATAAACTAGTGATTGAGATATGGTTAAAATTATGTTTTTGTGTAACAAAAAACGTAAATATGGTGTGATATTAAAAGTGTAATAATAAAATACGTTTCATTTAATTTTAGCATGATGTGAACTGCGTTCACTTAATTTATCACACCAATGATCTTATCAACATAACACTATCCGGAGTTGTTTTAAATTAAAATACGAACAATGTTCATTATTTAACCTTCGTCATAAGGTCTTAACGCTGCCCAAAGACTTATTCCATATATTAAAATAATTCTAATTTCACTGAAAGTTATAAATTTAAAATAATGAAATATTACCCAAAGACTGGATATATCCATTAAAGTCCACATTGTAGTACCAACAAATGTGTGCAACATTTTCTTATATTTTCTCTGTGTTTTATGACTCTCCTCAGTCATTTACTTTTCCTCGTCAAAAGAAAGAATTTTGCGGCCGTGGTCTAATTGAATTACGCGAGGCTGCGCCGCGCGCTGATTCAATTGTTTCTTCCCATTTACCGGCTTGCTTTCGAATTCGTTTGACGACATTTCTTTTTTCTTTCCTGTTAGTTTTTACCTCAAAATCTTCTAAATACTTTAACTTTTTGAGACAAGATTTTGAGAAAGTAAAAAATAAATATTTTTGATTGTGGAGGAAAAATAAGACTGCCTAGTTATGAATAGCTCTATCCAGTGATTTGCTACTAAAAAATATTTCACAGAGCTTCTCATAATTAGATGTAACGTAAATGAAAGCAAATATTAAGCTCAAAACTTCTTTACGGTAGAACTTTTTGATATATCTATTTTTAAGTAGAATATGTCCAATTTTCTAAAATAAACAAAAAGTACGGAAAAGTGAAAAAAGAAAGAATTATACAACAATTATTAAAATAAAAATTCCAAAGGAAGGAATCCAAAGATACTGCTAAAGTTAACGAGTAATATGTACAATTATTTTTAATGTAACAGGTTTGTTCTGATACAGTGCTACATGATTTTTTTCGTAACAAGTCTACTTGACTTATTTACCTCGTTGACTCAAAAATAGTAATCATGTAAATAAATTATACAAATACAGAAAGTAACAATAACAGATATCGTTTTTTTACCAAGTATATGTGGTAAATTGAGATAATAGCTTTATAATAATCTTTATTTTATGGATATTTAAAACGTATCGAACTACGCTTGCGGACTATTTGATAACTGGGTCACTAATTATTGTTTTCATATATATCCCACATGTAAAAGTTCAAACAATAACAAACTAATTACAAGCAGAAACATGTCGTTATTGTTAATTACAATTAAATTCAGTAAACCAGACGGGTACACGGTAACCGCAATAAATCAAAAAATTGCAATAAGATTAATTTTTTTTTATCCACACAGTTAACACCGGAGCGGCATTGATAATATTAAATTACTATTATTTTCTGTGAAAATGTTAACTTTTATCTTTGATAATATTATAATATTAAATTACTATTATATTAAATATAATATTAATATAATATTAAATATAGCATTGATAATATTAAATTACTATTATTTTCTGTGAAAAAATTAACTTTTTTCTTGATTCGTACCATAGCTGTTCGGTGAGGTTTGCGGATCGATGTAGTAATGGTACGGAATCCTTTGTTATGAAAGATTTGATGAATTCCCCTGTACGTCTGGAATATTAACATATTAAAAGGTCCATAAAACAGGAAAAAATTATTGGTGTAAACAAGCATGGTTTCCTGTGATATTTCTTTGTGTTGTTGTTGATAAGCGAGACTTAAAATGTTTTAATAGGTTTCTCTCCCAGTTGGGTAAAACAGTCATTCCACCTACATGCTTCACTTCTTGTTATATTTACTGCGTTCACTTCTGCTTTTAAAGAACACCTCCCTACTGTCTACCATCTAATAAATAAAATTTAGCTCGGTCTCATTAGAAAATAATACATGCTTCCGCTGAACAAACGCCCCAGGTTCATATTTCCAAAGAAATGCCATCCGTGCTAGACAGAGTTCTTTTTGGTGAATATATTGGGCACAAGCCGTCTGACGATAGCAAAACAAAAAACACAAAAGGCGCAAAACGACAGAACAGTGCATGACGTCTTGAATCGTACAGCTCACGAGCAAATTTCCATGCATACGTATTAATACATGGGGGAAAAAAATCGGTCACTGTCTCGCTGTTCCGCCAGCCTTCTTTATAATAAAAATTAATTTTATAATATGCTTTCAAGATTGGTAACGAAACAGTATTTCAGTTGGACTAGATAAGATTCATTTCTAAACGAAAAGGAGAAGAAATATTATGTAACGCATTGTGTGAGTACAATACGTTTAGATTAAATTTTGTATGACGACATGTTTCAATAAATTAATTGTAAAAAATTAATATTACTTGTTAAAGACTGAGATCATGTAAAAAAAAAATCTGTCCTTTCCATAGACAAGCAATGCCAGATAAGAATATGGAAGTTCAGGGAAAGTAGTTACAGCGTAATTGTACATATTTGGATAAAAAAATACAATACGAAGATGGGAAAATAATTTATTTATATTCAGCTCAATATATTTCTATTTTTTATATAATCATTTGAGGTAAACAAAATGTTGCCGCCAATTTTCATAAAATTTTATACATTTAAAATTTGTTAATTCGATTATTTTTTTCTATACAACGTATTATTTATTATTATTGAGGACCTCAGTTTTATGCCACTTTATAGCGGTATATACTTATTTTAGTATATAACCAATCGTTAACCAGCAAAACGTTTTATTTCAATCGTTAATTTTTATAAACTATTGGGTTTGAGACTATTTAAAATATTGCAAATATGTTATATTGATATTTTTGTCCGTGCCACATTGCTTAAAGGGGTCGGGATAATTATGAAATTATTTGTATTACTTTTTAATATTGCATCTTTTTAGAGTGGCCTCTTCCATTTGTAGCTTTCAGTTGTTATATTTTGCGTAAAGTACTGGAATGGCAACAAGAACTTAAATAAAACATAATTTTTTATTATAATAAGATTTTCTTTATGTACGATAACATATTTGCAACATATTGTTTATATTTGTTTTTTTTTATTTTAATTATTGTTAGTAATGCTCTGTGGTTATAAAGAAAACTACTTTTTCTAATGACCTTTTTTTTATAAACCTTTGTTCCTGCAATAATATGATTTTGTTTTTCTTCAATTTATTTTATACCCATAAATACGTGTGTCACTAACACTTTGATTATTTAAATATACTTCTTATCTTCATATATAAATTTCATCAGAAACGGATAATAAATTTCGGAATATTGCATTATTTAATCGGAAGCGGTGAAACGGCAAACGCCGCTTTTTGAACCCAGGTCCCCAGGGGCTGGAATATCCTTTGTGAAATTAGTCTGTGGAAAACAAAATATGTGTTTTAAAATAAATAGAAACAAATTTTCAGCAATATGTTGACGCTCACATGATAATAAAATGTAAGTGTTTGGAGTTTACTCCTTGAGAATCGGTTTTCATATATAGTGCCCGGTATGAAGTTTTATTAGGAGTGAAATCAGAAGTTCAGATCGTTAAAAAAATATATCAGTTTGTAAGTTTGAATGTAGGAGGTTATTTCCGAAACTACTCATCCGATTTCAAAAATTCTTTCACCAATATATAGAAAGGACCTTCAGATGGACATAGGTTGTATATGATTCCGCTAAATTTTTTTAATGTATCATAAGACAGTCAAATTTTGTAAGTTTGGAGGTGATTTCCGAAAATATTCAAAAAAATACATTCAAGAAAATACATTCGATGTCAAAAATTCTTTCACCGATGTTCAGAAAGAACCTTTAGAATGGACATGGATTAAATGCTTTATAACCCATGTCCATTCTAAAGGTCTTTTCTATTTTTATTTTTAATGGATTATTGCTCCGTTAAAAAATATTTCATTGCGATCATTTTAGTAACGTCAGTCAATGAAAAAACAGTCGAACGAATGCATTTCTTATAAAAGCTGCCTCAACAATGTGTGGTATATTGATAGATTATATTTATATTTATATACAGTGTTACTTATTTTATACATACTAAGACAATTGTGATTAAGGAGTAAACTTCAGTAGCACGTCAAAGCTGACAATAGCAATTTTTTTATTCTCTAGAGTATTTCTTAATATGCATCTCCATTGTAATAATCAATACTAGACTCATCTCTAGAACGCTTCTTTGGATTATCTTACATTCCATATATAACCATTTTTATTTGAATATGTAGCAAATAAATTTGAATACTAGCTCCTAAGATACAACATAATAGATTGAAATGTTATTTAAACACAAGTAAGTCAACTTTTTCTATATCTAGATACGCCAAAAATTAATTTGCTTGGTAATTGGCATTTTTTTCTTTTACATATAACTAGTTTTCTTGCATGAACTTTGAACCTGAAAATCTCTGATGATTTATTGCATGAACTTTGAACTTGATTATCTCTGATGATGCTAGTCTTAAATACAATAACCTGGAAATTGTGAAATGCTTATTTTTTATAATAATTTATAAATTTGAACGTATTGCTTAAAAAATATTTTGATACTAAGTATTCAAGTGATAAGATACTATGAATTTTTTCACCACGTTGTAAATACCGACTTTGTAAACTTTCATCTACGTCTTATGTTTTTAAAATTAAAAAAATGAATACTCTGAATTCAAAGAGGATGAGAAGTTATGGACAACTTGTTTAATTTCAACATAACATTGATGTTAGAACTTTTTTGAACTTCGTACCAAAATACTGAACAAATAGAACCTTTCGTAGTTCACATTGTTGCCCGTCTGTCTGTGTATTAAAATTTTTGTCTCAGTAAGGGATAGAGGTACCAAGTTTAAATGAACATCAAATATTAACACCTGCAAAAATCTCTGTAATATTTTAAAATTCGAACTTCTAACTTAATGCTAAGAAGGATACAACCTTTCGAATATCACATACTTTGATACTCCCGTTGATATCGAATCTTAAAATTTAGTACGAAGGAAAGTTCCGTAGCACAAGTAAAGGAAAGAATCATTAATTTGTAACTCTATGTAAAATTGTTATTGGGATTACTATAACTTAAATTTTATAGTTTTCCAATATTCATTGTTTTGTATAGTTGTAAAATATCTAAATAATAAGTTTTATGATATGATATGACGACACGAGATCCACAGAGTACACGTTTAACTCACACTTGAGCAAATATCGTTATGATCTGAGCATGTAATACAGAATTACTCAGGAAGAATGTTTTGCATTTCAATTCAATTCCTCTCTCTAACATCCTGGCTTTTATTAGATAAAATTAATGAAGAAATCAAGATAAACCCATAAGTAGTTCCTATCAATTTAATGCGATTTGCATCGAGGTATAATCGACTATTAAGAATTATAAGATTTCCTAACCTAGACATTTTTTTTAACTTTTGACCTCATATCGTATAATATATTTATGAAAATGATTCCGTATATTATTGTTTATTTTCCATATTATTTATGATGAGCTTTAAATTATAATTTCGAAAAGAGTGCTGATCGCTCTCGTTTAACTAATAAATTCATTATAATTTTGTTAAGACTAAAAAGTCATGGCTAGATTGCTAAATAAAGTTACAAATTTTAATGTGACGAAACTAAAAAAAAACAATAAACTGCCCTACATATTTGAGGAAGCAAGCTTTATAAAATCTTTTTTTTCATATCAACTTTTTATCCGGTTTGCTATTTATAACTGGAATTATATATACATACGTATATAAATAAATATATATATATATATATATATATATATATATATATATATATATATATATATATATTGCAAGTCAAAGATGTTTAATAACGAAATTTAATAAAATTTTCGAACGAGCGATAAGTCATAGGGAAAGGTCAAAGTAGCCAGTCACCGCGATTTAACCGTAAAACCTTGTTTCGAATGGCACAAAGCTATCTGTATGCATGTCAAAGATACGCTAAATTGCACCGTAAATTTTAGTATAGTTTTTCACATTTCACTGTAAAAGGAGTTATCGCAAAGAGGAAATTCTTGTTTTCAACAATTTATGTGACAAAATAAATTGTTTTATAGATGATGATCATTTTTGATATTATTACGCACGACGTCGTTTTAATGATGAATATGAGCGATCGAGTTTCGTTGCAATTTAATGTAAAATATGGTCTTCGACATTGTACTTATACATATATACTTTTATAAATCCGGTCCGATTGTATTAATTGCCTTGCAAATATTATGTTATCTTTAATATTCAAGACTTTGATAGTTTAATACGAATCGTTATATGTGTTGGTTTAAGCAAACCATAACGATACTTACGCCGCAATATAGGCCAAAGGAGTTATGAAATTGAAGTACTGTTATTATTGTATATTTGGGTCATTATTTTTCTTAAAAGAAAACATAATTTTTCCTGATATTATTTTCATTCAATTGCGTCGTAAAATGTTAGTTTAAACAATGTGGAAATTAAATTTCTAAAAATGTACCAATTTTTAAATCGATTAACTCATTTGAACTAAAATTACTTTATTTATTATAATTCGTAACCAAAATAAATATCTAATAATACATATGAAAATAAAATAGAGTCATATATATATATATATATATATATATATATACATATATTTATACATAACCATAATATATTCGATTCCCGGCCGTTCATCGAGCGGGGCTGAACTGCTATTATGGTTGTCTGTAAGAGATTGCCCTCAGCAATAAATCCGTCATATATAAATATATATGTATTATATATATATATATATATATATATATATATATATATATATATATATATATTTACCAATTAGATTCTTTAAAGTTGATAAATAAACAAATAAACAAATACCATTCTATATGTATATTTTTGAGTGCTAATTGTTGAGATATGTATGGTTAAATTGGCTTTATTTTTGTCCCCAATTTCAGGTTTATTCCTTAAGCGGTTATAGAGACTCGATTTGTTGTTTGATTTTATACCAAGGTTATTATCAAAATTCATCGCAGTTTGATTACCGTAAGCAATTATTTAATTCATTACGCCAGGTTAAATGGATCATTAAATCGTAAATTAAATGTTAGCTTTCATTCGGATACAATTAATATAGCGATGTTGAATTAAGCAGTGTTGGTCGCACCTTCTACTACTAAAAAATCATAATCAGTTGTAATAAATTTTGACTAGCAGGAAGCTTTCGATTATGTAGATAATGATAGTTTATTTATACTTTATTGCCTTGGCGAAGCAGGGTTCTTTGTTCCACTTTTACAATTTGTTTCTTCATATCTTGCGAATAGAAGGCAATAGTTACGATGGGGAAACTTAATAACCAAGACTTACATCACATAATCGGAATAATCCAGGATTCGGATCTCGGGTCTCTATTTTTCACTTTTGTAGAAAAGAATATAGGTTACGCGGTAGACTAAACATTGATTGTTTTTTGTGGACGACGTGAATTTTTTTGCAGTGGTCAAGGATACCGTGGAATGCGAACAACGCCGTTGATAAGAGCACAGCAAGCGGCTTGAGACTTAACGCTAACAAATGTTCAATAGTGTTTAATAGCCGAGCACACACTCCTATTAAATATGGGTATACGATCCCACTGTATCTGCTGTACGAGATCTTTGATTTAAAAATCACATTTTATTCACGATTGACGTTTCGTGGGCGTTTGGCACATGTAGCAAAAATCGTTTTTAGAACTTAGATTTGTGCTGCATAATTTAAAGGATATTCAGTCAGCGTCATTAATCTGCTTACCGTCAATTTAATTAGCGTAAAGTTGATTAGCTTCCCGCTTCATTGTTTAGAGTTGAGCGAAGTGCAGTTTAATTAACGAAGTTTTGCATAAAACGTTTCATCGATATCTGTGTATGAGAGAGCGTGGTCATTACCCGTTTCTACTTCCTACAGATTTCTTCTTAAGTATCTTCTTCTTAAGATTCTTCTTAAGAGATGTTGCGCTAAATTTGATTTTCAGCTGTTAAAAGGAAAAGTCCTTTGCTCCATATCGTCGAGTAAACATTCATTTTTCGTACCTGCCAATTTCCTACGCTCAAGCAACCATCACTTTTTTTTGTACCATCCTAAAATCGAATTGAATCAGAACTGTCTAGTTTCCCGCGGTGTTCAACTTTTCAACTACCTTACCGTAGTCGGGCCAAAGTATGGTTTGTTTATGATGAGTGAAAGTAAATTTGTCGAATATTATGCCGTTACCTTTGGGAGTTAATGAATATTTTTACATTTGGGCTTAATCTAAAAGTTTAAAATTTTTAAGCTGTTAATTTTTCATCAGTTACCTCAAATGTATAGATAAATGTCTGAGCAAATAAATAACTTGATGAAAGTAACAATAATTACGTATTATGGCCTTTTTTGCCACAACTATAACACCGCATTTTACTCCTGCACAAAATACAAAGAATTTAGAAGCTTTTGAAATAAAACCCAAAAGGGAAGGAAAAAGGAAATATTGTCAAATAAACACAAAGACAATCCGATAAGGAGGAAACAAATTAAATGAATCAACACGTAGTGTAGCCGCGCGTAATTTAATTAGACTGCGGTCGTAAAATTGTACTTTTTTTGACAACGAAAAGTAAACAACGGAAGGGAGTTACATCTGACAAGATAATAAAAGGAAATATCGTCCACATTTTTTTTGCAATTGTTATCCACTTCTGCACGGTAAATATAAATGGTAATTCAGACTTATGAACTTAAGAAAAAAAATACATCTGCGTCCTCCTTGTGTCGCGCTCCTCAATGACGAGGATCGTAACCTCTACTAATTTATCTTGTGTAATATAAAGAACGTCATCAACAATAATAATTAAATCAATGCAAATCTGGTCCTTCTTATGCATTAAATTCCGCTCTATCGATCCATCCCGATAGCTTTTCCAGATTTTGATTTCTGCTCCCTTTGTGTGAATGTAGCTGCAGTATTCGAAGGTCATTTGGAATTTTGGATCTTCTATTTTAAAACGTAGGTCGATGTTCATAGAATGTCATGGAATCCATATAATTTCCCTGCAGCACCGTATTTCGTATGAACCTATATGTGACTGGTTAGATTTTTTCACGATCTATGTTTCAAAGCTTTCTAAAGATATTGAAAATACGAAAATCACCTCCGACCTATGTTTCGAATTAATTAAGATATTTCTGTCAGTCTGTGTTTGTCGAAATTAAGTCATAAGCTTTTTAAGATTTCTGATAAGACTTTGTAGGTCTGGCTCATACCATTTTTCATTACCAATTAAAGAATCCAGTTATATGAAACGGTCGGCAGTCTCAAAGTTCGAGGCAGCATCGAGAAGATTGATTTTTCCTTTGTAAACTACTACGATGACTTCACTTTTGAATCCATTTGTTAAGAATACAAGTGTATTTGGCAATGCATTTCACCCTTTCCTAAGAGAGTTACCATCTCAGTTTTGCTAGCCGCCAAAATTTGATGCTTCCCTAACAGCGAGAGGAGATTGGAACAAACCTGTGAAAGTTTGCACCAATCTCTTCTTGCGGTAATCAATGAAGCACCCGAAAAACGAAATGTCAAACTCACGTGGTTTGTCCAGAAATGTTTAACAATTAGAATTAACTCTTAAGTATTTACTATTAATGAATCCTTCTTTATTCTGGGATATTTGCTAACCCGGAAAATATACTGCATTTTAAATTAGACCATCTAGTACATCTTGAATTTGGTATCCCAAAAATTACAAATAACGCCAAAAAATACGTCGCAGATAAATAGATGCGTTGTTTTTGCTTATAAAGACATATGCACGTAAATATGTGTGTATTGTATGTGTATGTGTGTATAGAAAGTTTGATCTAAAGAACGATAAATAAAATCTGATTTTCGTGATTTGTTTGCAGTAGAAAAATGAATGAAATTTAATAAATGTTACCTTTTTCTAAATTCATTTATGTACAAATTGGATTACATTTGTAATGATAAAAAATAATTTTTGTAATGTATTGTAACTTTGTAATGTTGTTTACAGCATTTAATTAAATATTATGAAGTAAAAGTATTTCAATATATTTTTATAAACAATAATACTTTTGAAATAGGTTTTTAAATAATCTTTCTGGGATGAGGCGAGGTGGAATATATTTCTCTTGAGTTTTTAAGATATAATTTCAAGAGTCCGCCTCTTTAAAATACATACATTGCTTTTTAAAATGTGAGTATAAGCATTTTCCCCTTCCACTTTCCCTAATTAATGGATGAATAGTTCTTAAAATTAATGTGGGTTTGTGCACGATGTCAAAATAAGCGCCGGATAAATCCTTAACTTTGAAAATATACTGTTTTTCTTCATACTTGTTTCTTTTTTCAAATCAAATTTAAATATTTTCCTAATGCTTAGTAACAGATTGTAAATTTTTTCTCAATTAAATTTTCTTAATCCGCTTTTATTATAACACTTAGATTTAATTCTATACTTTCATATTAGACTCTCTTTGTACAAATGTGGAACACAGTGACAGTTAAAGTTAATTTATTAGGTTTGATCTAAACTTGTATCTTATCAGCATTGATGATCGAATAATAACAAGAAACCAAAAAAATATCTGGAAATTTCATGTTAAGATAAGAGGCTATGACTACAATAACCATCATTCATTCTGCAAAAGACCAAAGGGTCTTTGCACTTCAACAGTAAAACCATATCATTGGCATCTTACGGCAATTTGTATTCAGAATTATCACGTATATTCGATACAGTAATCAGACAATTTATTATTTAATATTACTTTTCACGTAAAAAAACGCTTATCTGTCTTTTTTTTTAATTTGAAGCAATTTAAATAATTTTCTTAATAACAACTGATGAGGAAATATCATCAAGTAGAAAGGAATTGTACTTTAATTCCTTAAAGTTTTGAAAATACCGCAAAATAAATTTTAGTTAATATCTAAAATTTTTTCAAATTTAAAAAGCTCTTAAAAACCTATTACAAGTAAAGTACTAATAATAGAAAGTTTATGAGACCATATGATAAATTTCTTAGCAAACTTTTAAGTACTTTTGATAAATTTCTTATCATATTTTATCATTCACTTTATTGAATCATATTAAATAAATATTTATCATATATTATATTTAAGCAGAATGTCATCAATATTATATATCGTTGTTCCCTCGGCTTTATATTAAGGCTGAAAATTTAACCTTATTAAATATTCTCAACTGCCGCATTCAGTAGTAAAGGAAATGGACATCTCCGAAAAGGTAAATGCGGAAATGCGACGATGTGACAGTACGACGTAACAATACAACCTGTATGTTTATCGCTTAGAGCATTTTGTTCTTGAGTCGATTTCCTTGTACAGCCGTCGTTAGATCAAAATTTACTCAAGTTCTCTAGGGAGCTTCAACCGGCTTTTACGGTTCAGCACAAAAGTGTGCCGTCACTATTTGAATTCACGTGCTGGAATTGAAATAAACATGAACAGCGTCTTTTGTGTAAGTCGACAGGTGTTACTTTGGACTTTATTGGAAAAGAGTCGCTCTTAGTGAGAGAACTCATATTCAACTGAGTGTAAAAAATATTTGGTGTGGACACATGACATTTAGAAACAAACTTATTAATTATTGGAAACTTTGTGAATCTTGATGCTATTTCCTCATCTGTTTACCAGATATAAGAAATTTCTATGAAACTAGTTTTTTACACACATTCCATGGAATTTATTATTATGTAGCACCTCCAACCTCACTAACAATGTATATTACTGAATGTTAATTTTCACCGGTAAGTTCACCATCACTACAACATTGAAAATTAGCTATTTTCTTAAAATTGAATACCACGGAATTGGAAATTACCAACTACCAAAATTATTTAAGAATTAATATAAAGTTGTTTATAAAACTTCTACTTAATTTATGAAATACATAATGAAACAAACACCGGCTAGTATAAAAGAAGTGTAACCAAAAATTTGCAATAAATCGCGATGAACTTTCAATGGGCCATGAAGATCCTTAATCTTCAGTATCACGTTTTTGTGAATTAAACTATAAAAGTTAGTAAAATTCCGTTAAATGGTTTAGTTTTATTATCTAAATATTCGAATATAAGGAACACTTTCTGACAAGGAGACGTGGATTTTCGTTTAGGGTTGGAATGCGAATGCAAAGTATTCCTAAAATTTTACGGCGCCATTCAATGTCGCTTGAAACTACTTGCAGAGATCATTTGAGATCAGATTTTATAGTTAAATTACGACAAACCTAACTCGCTCGGCTTTTCTCTGTATGAGTTATATTCTAATAAGAAAATTTTGTGAACCAGTATTAATAAATGTCTTTTATTTGAAACCCGGTAGTCGTAATTTATAGTAATTCATGTACTTACACTGAAAATTTTAATCTTCAAATATGTAAGGTATATTAGTTTCTTATTTTATGTTTTCTCATAGAAAAAATTTCCCAATCCTCTTGTTTCTTAACCGAAATCTTCCGACGATGTCAAAATCAAATAATTTATAAAAACAATGCCTTTCAACAATACATGTCCATGTTTATGTGTAGTTTTTCTTGTAAATAAACAATTATTTACCAATTTTTTTTCGACTAAAAATTTAAGTGTAGATACACGAATGAAAGCTAATATTTTTGGAATTAGAGTGGACATAAATATAGCAAATAAAAGGTGACTTATATTATCAATCAATATAATAATGACATTTATATAATACGTAATGCCCACCGATTTAGTAAAACTTATGACAATTTGTTTACACAGAAATTTGAAAACTACATTCACGGTTTAGCTAAATAAAGTTAGTACTCTATTTAGCTAAACCATAAATGTAGTCTCGCCGGACAGGCAGAGTACTATTGGGACCAAATTTTTTAGCAGCTTCTCGGATCATATGACATTAGAAAAGTAGAAGTTACATTAAAAACTGCTAATTATTGAAACAAAAAAAGGCAGAATTCAGCTACATACAATCAAATATAGGTAATTAAATATAATTCATTATCAAAATAAAAAAATAGAATAATCTATTTCACAAATGCTTAGATATATTTTAATTTTTTAAGAAGCAAAAATAACATTAAAAACCTAACAATTTATATGAAAATTACGTTTAGAGACGTTTGTTTAGAAAAAAGTTACCAATATCAAAAACTCCTCTAAATGTTTCTCCATTATGAAATTTACCTAATTTAGACTATTGACTGATACAAAGAAGACGAGTATTTTATAAACACATTTATTGACAATTAATTTTGTTCTCCTGCATTTAAATAAACCTTTGAATGTAGGTGCCTATAACCATAGACAATAGCTCATAAAAAGAATAGATCCTACTCTTCGTCGATACTGTAGAAACATGTATGTCTTATTCGAGTTGTGAACGTAACTCCAGAAATAGTTCTAGACTCAATCCATAAATTACTACAAAACCAAAGACTATAGTAGTAAATAAACTAAAAGATATTAAAACAAAAAGATACGTCGCAACCACATCCTAATAGAATATAGTGTAAGGAATTTCGGAGGGATGATAAATATTTATTTATTTTGAACTTATATGCACTTACAATTATATACACATTCAGCAGGTTTATTGCTATAGGAAAAATGTCTCTCAGATAAGCAAAATGATTAAATTTAACAATTTAGTATTATCCAAGAATGTAAAAGATATTTATATAACTAGTCTATAATAAAACTTCAAAATTGTATTTATAAACTTAAAAAAATAATAAACTAGCTTTAAATATTAAATATATTTGGCGTTAGTTTTGTAGAAACACATTATTCACAATTAAATGAAACTACGTGATGGAGTAATATTTCTACTTTCTTTAAGTTCTTTACCACTACATAGGTTTCGTTGTATTACAACATCTTTGCTAATATCCCACGTGAAGATGTTGTAATACAACGAAACCTAGGTTGTGGTAAAGAAATTAAAAAAAGTAGAAATAATATTACATCACGTAGTTTCATTTATTTGCGAAACTAGCTTTACACAAAAGAAAATAATATTTCTCGTTCGTATGCCTGAGATTTTCATTTTCTCTATGTAACAAGACATATCATTTTTAATCTATTAAAACCCAGTTACTTAAATACCTTAGGAGCTTTTCCCAGATTCCTCTCTATCTGGAAAAAAAATGTTTTAAAAAATTAATGCTTTATAATATTACATCTCTCTCACCATCAATTCTATATTTAATATTAACCGATTCCTACTTTCGTATAAGTTATCGCTAATTATCTATCTAAAAATATGAAAATATCCTAAAAACTATAGTGCAAAATTATGTAAAAGGTAAACAAGCAAATGAAATACAGCATAAAAAATAATAACCTTTAATATACTTCATACTGTTGAGAAAATTGTATAACAAAACAAATTAAGATAACCACAAAAAATATCTCAAACGTTTTTAGTAAACGGAAAACGACAGCATATTTGAAGAATAGTTATAAACTTGGCAGATATTGGAAATCACTTCTACTCTTCAATGGTAAAAAAAAGAGAGAGGAAAAATTAAATCAACTCATCGCCATCTTCGAACGTAGAAATCAATTCCATTTTCCAATTTAAACTTTTTTCATTATTACTGACGGAAAAGGAAAAAATCACTTACAAAAACCTTCATATTTTCTTTCTTAAATTTTTAAGAAGCTTTCATTGAAATTGGCGAAATAACTTTTTCTTTGAACCAAGTTGGAAAATGTCTGCAAATAAGGAATATATATTTTATTTGCAATTATTTTAGACGCTTCCTAAAAATGTTTGCTGTGTAGCTCAAATTTTGTGGTACCGTGAAACCACAAAAGTTGCGCTACGGGAATAAATATCGGACAAAAAAGAAGCTATTCGTTGGTTATGAAGAAATAAATAGTCATTGAAATAAAATGTGAAACACGCCCTTTTTCTAACTGAGTGCAAAAAATATTACACATAACTCTTTTTAACACACCCAATACTTGCCTGAAGCGGGGTGGTTACTCGGACAGCTAGATGTCTTGGCAGCTGTTCGCGGGTTATTTCCCTGAGCGGCGCTCAATCATGTGCGCAAGTATCGTGTGTACGAAAAAGATGAAAAATAATTATGAATATTTTCAATTTTCTGTAATCATTTGGTATAACAAAAAATAATCCAAAAACCTGTTACATAAAAACGCACCGTTACCCACAAACATAAAACTGTGTATATATATATATATATATATGTATATATATATATATATACATATATATATACATACCTAATTTATATACTATTTATGTGTGTTTTTTAGTAACTTTAATCATCACCGCACTGCCGCATAGCACCAGAACAATCACATTTTCTTCTGAGGTTTTTCCTTCCCATTTGTCTTTTATCTAAAAAGCTTCTAAAGTCTTTAACTTCGTAGGAGTAAAAAGGCAAGATTATGATTGGGACAAAAAAATAGCTGACGTAGTTATGAGCAGCTCTAGAGAGTGATTTATTAGTAGAGGATGGGCACGGCTGATGATGAACGCATTTAACTCAAGATTGCTGTATTTATTGCCCTAAATGTAATTAAATATTTGGCATGAAGTTCAGTTATGAAAAAACTGAAATAACATATTTTCCTTGAAGTAAAATTCGTCTTACAATTCTAAACTAAGGTACCGTGCGTATTTCATAAGTATCGGAAATTTTATATCACGAAAAATTTTCTCATTTTAAATCTATTAACATTTAATATATAAACTTATTATATCCATTAAACTCTTTATTTAAGTACATTTAATAAATATAGGAATAAGAACTTGAAAATATAAAAAAATTCACACAAGTCATACGGAAATAAATCTAAATTTATAATGAAATTTTATTCATCACTATACGATGAAAAGACAAAATTATGTAGGCTACAATATATAATACTTTGCATTTGCTCGAGGTCTTGTATATATAATGCCGTTATATGATAATGGATATAACCAGATAAGATATTATTTATGTTTCCAGTAAGGCTTATTTTTTATGAATAAATACATAAAAAATAAGTTTAAGACGAAAAAAGGTGTTTGAAAATCAACTGAATAACGGCCAAGGATACTAACATGTATGAAATGTTCAAATCAAAAGAAATATCATTATTGTTGAGTTTGAAATGTCTTGTATTCTACTCACTTATATATGATTATGAACAAATATATTGTTACATAAGCTACAGCCTTTTGAAGCAAGGTGTACATGGTATTCATAATCTTATGTCCCATTCTATTTGGCTAATTATTTTTAAAGAAAAATTTATAATCTAGATAAATATAATATAAATTTCTTAATATCTAAGTAATCACAACTAGATTTTTTTCACTATTACGATAACATAACAAGAAAAATTAATATTAAAATTTTAATGGCAGTGTATCTGTGTACATGTATACCAAATAATGAGGTGTGGACAACGTTCTTCAAGTATTTGCGTCATAAATTAAATACCTCATTGATGTTGCTCGTAGATAAATATAAAAATAATATTATAGGCTGGGGATTAAACAAATATCTTTATAGGAGACATATATAGTAAAGTAATTTTTTAAATTTTATTCACGTTAAACTAGTAACATGAAACATTAGAAACGAAAAAAAAATTTCGAATTTTGAATTATTGAAAATTAATATTAATTTACTCATTTTAGTAGAGTATCGTTTAAAAAACATTATAACGAGAGTAGTGGTAAAAGACTTTATAACTAACGTTTGACAACAAGGTTAAAATAAAATAATTCAGATTTGGAAAATTTAATTGTTAGAAAATCCAGTGAGGCATTTTACTTAATCTCATTATATGTTTTTAAAAACTGGTGGCAATTTAAAAATTATTTGTATAACGACAAGATCAATTTACTTGAGAATATTTTTGTTAGATGTTTCTTTATTATATCTTTACAGTTTCAATCTGCAATAATATAATGATCGACTTCAATTGGCATTATATGATAAAGCTCCATTTTGCGCTATTCATTACAGTGGTCTTATCGAATTTAAGAGTGTTCATAGTAATTTCAGTAATAATCTGCGTCGGTTATATCCTTCCGTGGAAATTGTGAAAATACCGTTGAACTCTTACTATTAAAAAGGTATTAAGATTTAATTTTTAAAGTATTGCCATCAGGGCTGAAAGTGATTCTCCAATTCTTACACTTCCGAAAAAATCATAGTAGAAAAAGATTATCTTGGGTTTACAAAATCTTAAGAACCTTACTAAATTAACTTTCAGAGGCTCAAAGCGACTAAACATTTTTTTTCCCGAAATAAGCATCTTAAAAATACCAAAATTCAGGTTTTTTACGCTGTGCTTACGTCACGATAACAGCACAATAGTGACGATATTGAAATATTCTAAAAAGTTTTTACCTGATTATGTCACATGAAAATGCCAAATATTACGAATCGGCACCCTTTTTCTCTCTCGTGTATTTTCTCTCTAGTATTATTTATACTTTCTTTAATTTCTTTACCACCACCTAGGTTTTGTTGTATTGAATCTTTGCTAATATCCCACCTGAAAATGTTGTAATACAACGAAACCTAGATCGTGGTAAAGAAATTAAAGAAAGTGGAAATAATACTACATCATGTAGTTTCATTTAATTGTACATCATAGCTTCTATTTAGGAATAAATTTACGTAAGATCACTTGCTAACAAAGTACTATTGTGATGAATATAAAATATAATTTCCTTCATCTTTAGAAAATTATTATACAGTGGTACGTGATACATAAGAACAATAAATGCATGTTGGCGATACATGTTATCTTCCAATGAATCATTATTATCAACTACTTTGTTGAAAATAAATTCGATAAGTCATTTCAATGTATTTTCTGTTCATTCTTTCAATAATACTGACACGTTGTAATGAAATGTAAAAAAGTGTATAAATCTTAAAATGTGATGGACATGGTACTTATGTTGAAAGTATATTACATTCTCTTTCTTCAAAGATGTACTTTTGTATTGAGAGATAAATTACACTGTTTACAGTATTAAAGTAAAAAATCAAAGCTGAAAATAAGTTTCTATATTAATTGATACTAAATATTACTTACCTATTATTTCTTAAAAGAAATTCCCTATTTTCATTATAGTTTCGAAATAACATTATGCCATAAATATATTTTAAATCTCCCATTAGTACTATTTTCTTTTTTCTGCCAGCGATCTCGATAAATAAATTAAATTTATCATATTATTTGCAGATTTGTTGGTAGAAAAGCAACGCAAATTTATCCAAAAACATACGAATTTCGAAAAATGTAAATACGTCTATCCCACAACAAAATGGGATAGACGTGATTGTTTTTCTGAATGAATTCTCACATTGAGTTTCTTCTATGTTCGTTCTTTAAACATGGATCCATCCTTTGACTAGTTTTGAGTTTTCTATAACACTGCTTTATCTTATTCGGTATTCAGTAATCGCAGGTCGCCGCCTGAACTCGCCATTACTAGGGACAACTTACAACTTGGAGGAAATCATCGCGTCTTTCGTCGATTCTTCTCGCTAACGTAAATATTGGAAAAAGACAATGTGAAAAAATAACTTATGTATAAGAAAACATTGGTTCGCACTCATCAAAACATTATCTTCGAAATATATTATATACATTGTAACCATTTCGTTTTGACGAGTTGGTATATATATATATATATATATATATATGCCTTCATTAGTTATTTATTTATTTATCATAACAATTCCTATCCAACTTATAAATTATCCAAAATTACTGAATATGTGGAAAACCTGAAGACACACTTAAGGGCAAATAAATTATCTTAATGGAGAACAAAACAGGGCTTAAATTGCTATCTTCACCCACTCCAGATTGAGTAATATATGGCCTTGATTCAAATTTTCTAAACTGAACACATTGGTTTCATGCCCGAAAGTAACTAGATAAAATTTTATTAGAATGGAAGACGTACCAGTCTCCAATCATTTTACTAGTAGAATATCGTTGTCGACTTATTCTATAGCCTTTTTTAAATCAAAATAAGTCACATCCACCTGCCGTCCACCATCTAATTCCACATTATTCACAAAATTAGTAAGGTTAGTGACGATGTTTTGAAATTGATTAGATTTTTACTGCTTGTTTTTTTATTATTACCATTATTACGCCCACAAATATAACTTCTCTTTCAGGAAATAAAAAACAAACTGTTTTGCTAATAAAGTAGTCCCGTAAATTAAAAAAAAATATCATTTTGTATGAATACCCTCCAGAATTTTTTTTTTCTTTCAACGTAAAGCGCATAAATGCGCCGTGGATGAAGAAGAGTTTAAAATTAATTTTAAAATACTTGCACATAGGATAAACGAAATATATTTTTTATTCTCTCTGTCTATTTTGGAAATAATGTATTTATAAACAGAAGTATACAGTGCGAGCGATAACTACGATTTCACCCAATTTTGAGAGTAAAATGGTAATATTTAAAGAAAAGAATTTCCACGTTTTACTTTAATAATTTGTCATTTTATTTTCAAGAAAATTACACCAATTTTTTCAAAATTATATACCAAATTCAGCAAAGAAAGTATTTAATTTAAAAAATAAAAAGGTAATAATTTTAATATTTTTTCCGTGCATAGCAAGAGATAGCGATTTGACACATAACAATTTTTTTATAATGTCATAAACATATTTTCCTAGAATATTTGTATGTTTTTATACTTTTTTTATATCTAAAATTTATGCGAGTTTTTTTACAAAAAAAATGTGTTTTTCGACCGCCATAGTTTACGAGATATTATCAAATAATTGAATATCCGGTGAGAAATTTGTCTTTCCAAAAGTTGGTAATTTTTTTTGATATCCCTTTATATATTTGTATATAAAATCATTTCAATATTTAGTAAATTTTGTAATGAATTGATAATTAAATTTTAGCGCCGCACTTGTAGCGAATTTAACCCATTGAGGACCATATATGTCTATGCGCTAATTAGCACGTGGGCCTTGTGGGGTTAAATATTTAAGTTACGGATACAAAATATGTTATTTACACATAGTTGCATATCATACTTCATTAGTTAAATATTTCTTATGGATTTCCAAATATAAGAAACACATTTATAAGAGGTTTAAATTGGTAGGTATTGAATATATTTGGCGTCTGATCTAAGAAATCTATACTCCCAAAATTGATAACTTCCTAACAGCAAAAGAATATATTAGATTGGTTCAGTGGTTTAGACGATTAGCAAATACACAAAATCGTCCTTCTGCTTATTAGTCTGCATATTAGTGCAAATATATTTTGTCACTTATATACAATAATTGGAGCAAATTACTGTAACTCTAAATTGAACGTGAGGGTGAATAAATTGGTATTGAAAAATCTGCTTTAGATATTAGGTCCTTACTTCTTCGAACAAAATACAACATAATTTCTTAGCTTTAACTTACTAATAAAAAAATTTAAACAAATTACTTTGAATAGACGAAACTAAGGAAAACACCAAGAAAAAACTACAAGTAGTTCCTATCAATCGATCGTGATTCTCAGCACCGAGGTTACTATCAACTTCAAAAGAAAAAAAGGTTTCATAACCCGGATAATATTAAGAAGCTTATAAAAATATTTAGAGTCTCAAAGAAGAAAATCCAGCGTCATTTAATTTTTGTGTCCGCTAGTACTTGTTAGTCCTTGCTAGTCCTTTCTTATGCGCTAGTCCTTGCTACTTCTGCGAATCAAAACATTTAAAATACGTTATTTTTATATTTTAATATTTTTAAATATGAATATTTTTCTACTAAAAATATTTACATATTGATAGCTTTCAACTTAAAAGCATTATTCCAGCTTTAAAATATCAGGAGATGATATTTAAAGCCGAAATGCAGTAGTTTTTGTCTAAAAATTGTAATTAACACAATTAATATCCCTAAAATATAACACCATGCTGAATTTACATATGTTTTATTGATTTTTTCTCGTTTTTAACTGGTTTCAATGTCTCGACTGTCCAATGTAAACAGCCAATATTTCTCAAAACTTAAGTGCCCACATCGTGGAAAAAACTCAGGATTAGATTGGAAGAATAAAACTCACAATTGACATGCACTTCCTACTTTTTTTAAAAAAGTAATGTTTTAAATTTTGAAAAATGGCATCGTTTATGCTACAATATTAATGTGTTGACTACGAGATAAAAGTATTCAGCTTTAAAATTTCCCATCGTGTAGATATATTTAATTGAAATATTTTAATAGCTTAAAATATTAAAGTCTTAGTGACGTTTTTGAAATTTATTAATTCAGGAAAACGAGTACTGCTGCACGCGAAATTTAAATGACGATGGATAATTTTCTTGAAGATCCTAACCATGCGTCTCGCTAAGTTTGAGCAAAATTATAAGCTGGCTTTATCGATTAGACGATTTCATATGAAAATACTCTTATTTTTGACAAATTCTCACCGCTTATAATATATGTACCTCAAACGCCTAGAATGTTTTGTATGATTTTCTTTTACATACTGCTTACGTTGTACCTGGAATTGTATTTCAAGTAGAGGATTAATTGCTCCTCTTTACTTTGGAATTTGTTGCTTGTAAATCCAGGTTATGTCATCAAACTTTTATTAAATATTCAGGCATGAATATATCTGAGTTTTGAGATTAGTTGACGATTTGTCGCCCATATCTATCATCTGCACTAAAAAACTAATTTTTCACTCATTTTCGACTGTTTTTATCCAGAAACAGAGGTAACTAAACCAGGAAATCACCTCTCTAAGCAACTCATCTATCACCTGAACAAAAATAAGATTTTTGCTCCAGAGAAGATTAGAAATTTTGGCCATAAACTGTGACTACAAAATACGTGAACATATTTTCCATAGGTACAGCGTAAGATTAAGAATTCAATCATACCCTTATTTTCAAGGAAATCTTAAATTTTAGTGGGAGAAAACTAAAATGGTGAAAGTACAACATTTTCTTTGTATTTTAAATTATTATTTTTCTTGTGTACAGACATAAGATACATATATTAATAAAATAATTTGAAAAAAACATATTTTATGGACGAAAAGAACATTTTAATTATTTGTTGTAACTGTTCTGTGGTTTAGAATTTACACTGAAATAAATTTCCCGTCTAATCCCTGTATTCATACGTGACGGTATTCTAAAAAAAATATCATAAATTACGATATTATGAACATTTAATTTTGTAATAGACAAGGGGATATCATAATTTTGTTGAAACAAAAAGGTCATAGATAGATTGCTAAATTAACTTACGAATTTTTTGCATAGAGGACCAAACATAAGCAACAAAATTGCATTGAATTATTTAATGTGTAAAATTTTATTTTTCTCGTATGAATTTTTATATTTCATTCGCTTTTTACAATTGAAACAACCGCATTACTAATCGAACACATTTAATAACGAATATCCGCAAATTTTTCGTGCCAGCGATAACTCACACAAAGAAAAGTCGAAGTAACCCGCCATCGAGGCGATTTAACCATAAAATCTGGTCTTAAATAGCTAAGCTATCTGTAAGCAGGTTAAAGGGACACTGAATGGAGCCGTAAAATTTTAGTGAACTCTTAACATTTCTCCGCGAAATTCCTTTCACGATCGAATCGACATGTTCTCGTGAGGAAGAGAACCTTACATTAAGCAATTTAGCGATTAGGAAACGATTTCATGGATGATGATCACTTTTTATATTATTACTCCGGCGATAAAAAAGATTGACATAGTACCTTTATCGCAAATTTTTAATATTATTTTAATTATATTCACGAAAAACATTTTCTCTCAAGAAAATTAATTGCGTCGTTGTCTCTCTTTATTATTTTTTTATTTATTTACGTATTTTCTTTTATACAATTAATCCACATGATGGACTTATTGCTACAAAAACCTGAACTACTGGTGTACTAAATATAATACCATGAAATAAGCAATTTCACTTTCCTATGGGAAACTCGAAATACACCGAGCATCTCTCGGTCACCTGGCACTATAATAATAGGTACTATAATAATTTAAATAAAACACGGCTCAATAACTTCGTACTTTATTCCCCAATTTCGATGAACGATAGCAGGTATTTCGGCGTGGTAGGGCAAGTGCCCCACTAACAAATATAAAGCTATTCGTAAAATGGACGGGAGAGTGATATAAAAGATATTTGCGTTCTTTTCAAACTTCTTACTAACACAGAACCAAAAGCTATTAACATTTGTGCAGTTTATATTGCTCCACTCCCGAAGTTGCTTGAAAATTTCTCGAATTTAAATTATTCTTGCATTGCTAATCCAAAATCAGATATTTTGGTAATTGAAGAATTTAACTTCTTTGACTAGCACATTAAATTACACATCGAGATTGGCACACAAAAAGAAACTCTATCTTAACAAGGGGTAAAAAATATGAGCACTCTCCTCAATATCTGTGTATCGTTTCAAACCACCCCTCAGTAGATTGAATGTTTATCATCTGGCTTTGGATATTTCAATCCGTTACGAAGTGAGAGATATATTTGGGAATTCCATTCAATCGACATTAGACTTCTCTAAAACCGACTATAAAAGTAATAATGAAAAGTGAAATAAACTGAACTGAGCTGTAATTTTTGATCCGAATACTTTTAAAATGTATATCTAAATATGTTTCCGAAAGTAAGACAAAATCGAAGAAATATATATCCTGGGATTCATTAAGTCTGCAATGATTTCAAAAGCAAAGGATAAGTTTCTTAAATATTATGGTTATCTAATGAATAAATTAATGTACAATCTGTTGATATCTCGCTCTAAAACAATATATAAAATATTACTATAAAGCTACTCAAATAATGCTGAGAGTAAATTATAAATAAATCGAAATTATTCTATACGAAATTCTTAACTTAAACTTAAAAATTCTAGCAATGTTCCATTTAAGATAAGGCACACGGAGAAAACTGCTTCGACAGTTATTTCCATCGCAAGTTTTTGGTATTTTTTTCAGTTTCAATAATCAGTGTCAATAACTCTTTAATACCCAATATTTTCTCAGCGCAAACGATAAAGAAAGTTAGCATATCAAGTAAAGAAACTCTCAAAGCACTTCTAAATTTGAATGGATAAAAAGAACCAGGTCATGATCAAATACTTGCCGTCTCTGTTAAAAATACCGCCCGCACCCAATTTTACTTAATTACGTAGTTATCCTATCATTACGCACAGGTAACTTTCTGAAATACTGGAAAATAGCCAAGGGTTTACAAAACAGGTGACTTAACAACGTGATTATCGTCCTATTTCAATTCTGTCAATTTTTGCTTATGTTTTCAAATTCCTTATTTATATAATTATTTACTATCATATTAAACCACATTTCATATACAACCAGCATGTCTTCTTACCAAAAAGTCTACGTCGACAAATATGGTTAAATAAATAATGGATATTGCTAATGCTTTAGATAAACGCAAGCAAGTCGACGCACTCTATACTGATTTCGGTAAGGACTTTGTTAAAGTAAACCACGCTATTTTAATATACGAATTACAATGTTAGAGTATAAATATATAGATGGTGACTTGCTGAGATAGATTCAATCATATTTTTCAGACAGGAAGTATCGCGTTATAACTAATGGGTTTGCATCTAGAAAACATTAAGCAGAATCTGGCGTACCATAGCCCTTCCACCTCAAGCCACTTTTATTCGCGATTTTTGTAAATGGCTTAAGCAATTAAATATTACATTCAAAACGTCTTATGCTCGCAGAGGATTTTATAATTTACGAGATAATAGAAACCGATTTAAATATTTCATAAATAAAAAATATCTAGATATTCTGTCAGAATATTTTTTTAGGAACAAAATGAACGTAAATAATAATTAATATTCCTTCTTAAAATTTTCCATTCGTTGCCAAATTTTTAATAGTCAGTATACCATCGACAATACAATCTTTTCAACGTAGTATTATTAAAGATCTGGGAATAATTGTAGATGATAAGTTAAAACTTTAAAAACACACGGAGCCCGTTACAAGTAAAACGGCGAAGATATTGGGTTTTGTTTTGAGGTTAAGCAAGGATTTTAAAAATGTTCAAACTTGGGTTTCTGTAGAATTAAATTGTATGTAATCGACATGAATACGGGTGTATTGTATAGAATAATGTCTCATGATGGGAAAGGTTCAAAAGATGTTTTATACCACATCATTTGCAGAGTTGGATTAACCAAAAAGTTACTCAGTCACTAAGGGTTTGTTTTATATTTTAAATTAAATATTTTGATTCAACGAAACTGATTTCATAAGCCTATCTACAATGAAATTTAGACGAGTCCACTTCTTCAGCACTTTTAATTTAATTTTCCACGTGATAATAATTATATACAGCATATATACATTCTGTTCTTTGTACCAAAATGTCATAATAATAAAGGCTTTTTTGCTCCAATAAACAGACTAAGCCGCACCTATATTGAACTTCCTTCAACAGTAAATTTCATTGGTTCCTCAACTTTAACACTTTGTGCACCTATATAAAGTTAAGCAGTCGAAATATCTACAACGACAGAATTTAATGCGCATTGGGCTACGTATTCCTGTCTTTACCTACTTTGCTAATAATGTACATTTATTTCAACGGTGTTACAAGATAAATCATTGACATTACTCTGGTTCCGATGTATAAGCATTGCACCGTTTGAAACCTAGAATGCGATGACTGTCAGGAGGATGGACAACCGGGAAAGAGCTCTCATTCGTTGATAATATTTAGCAACGTCCGTAATTAATATGAGATGCTAATTGTTAATATTTGACTATGGAGATTAGTATGTTAATGCTCGATAGAAGCTGTAATTCATCTATCTAAAAGGTAACCATTACTTAATAATTTAGTCATTATTACGGAATAAACTAGTCATGAAATCGGATTTCAATAAACAAAGGCATCGGTAACTATTTTAGTGTTCTACACTCAAAGCCAAAATCTAAATTCATCGTACTTTCAGTAGGATTATTTTTTTAAAACTATGTAGTATACAAGATTAAATAACTTGAATAGTTTTATAGCAATAAATAAATAACAACTGGCCATATGTCATTATCATCCTAGTTATGAATTTATTTGTGTATATTCGTGTAAATATTTTAACTATCTTTAGTTATATTTATCCATAGCTTTGATTTTATCTTTTGTTATTGTTGTACAGACAGTGGTAAAATAAGTTCATTTTATTTTTAAACATCCATAATGTACCTGGTTGATCTTTAAAAACCACAATAACACTTAAAATCTAATTCACTATGATAACTGACAAACATTAACTTGTATTTTAACTCAAGTTTAGTGAAATCGTAATAATGTAGTTTTACTGTAAAGTTCACATATAATATTACTAATTCTTTAAAGTAATACTGATTATATAGCAGCTATTTAAATATGTGTATGTTCAAAAAATAAATTAATATCTCTAGATAAGGTGACTTACTTTTCTAAAAGATGTTAAATTCTAATCAACAGAAAGTAAAAACTCAAGATTAGTAAAATTTGATTTTAAAATAACTTAGAAGATGAATAAAAACGAATTATTTTTCGTAGAAATTATTTGAAATTAATACGTTGATTCATATTTCCTTGGTATACATTCGGTTTTCACCAATTATAAGATACTGGCCAATAATCTACTAGTGATTTAATTTCATAAATAGTGATTTCTAATACATGCATATTCATAAAATACCTAAGAAAGACATTAAATAAAATAAATATATAGTTATTTTTAATATAAATAATATTAAACAATATTTTAGAAAAATACAGCCCTAAATCGCCAGGTGTATATTTATACTCAATTTACTAATTTTGGTGGCCGTAACCCAGATATCACCAGGTGCATATTTATACTCAATTTACTCATTTTAGTGGGTTTAACTCCGTCAAGGTTTTCCTCTTGAAGGGACCTCATTAAACATTCCACTCGTGTGTTCTTGAGCAGGTCATTAATTATGACAGCCGGAAACTTGTCTCTCTTTTCATATGATACTCGAGATCTAAAACGCAGCTTTTCATAGTTTCTGCGCACTCTCTGAATACCGGGACTCTATGATGACTCTACCATTACTGACAGGAATCGTTCTATTTATTTCAATTCCCAGAGACTGAAGCTTTATTTCTTTACGTAGCTGGTCCATAAGTTGAACACTCGTCCTCGGTTTCTCTTTATTCTCGTCGAAAATGAAGATCAGTTTTGAGCTTGGTTGGGGATTTCTCTAAACCTCACGGATACGTTCCTAAATAAGGGATTTAGCAGTAAAATCAGTGCTGTAACTTGATTGGGTGATTGTTCGCTGGGAGGTCATATTTAGGCGTTCCCTCCTTGTGTAATCTTTTTCGGTGGTTCTTAATTTTGATTCACCACGTCGGAAGGAAATCTCTTCAGCCATAAGGTCCACAAATGCATTAATTTGGGTATTCTCCAGGCCATCCATTCTTTGGTGCTAATTGGGGTTCTAGTGGAGGATTCCAATTCAAAGTTTACTCCTTCAGTCAACAGCTTAGTCTCGATATAAGATTAGATATGGCTCTAGAAAGCATGGTTCTCCTGTTCTTTTATGACTATTATCGAGTATGAGTGGGGATTAGTATTCTGTTTCCGCTGTCTTTGTCCTATTCTCGGTCCTCAGTGGCCTCCTGTTCTTCTTCAGTGTGAGCAATTCTACTTTATGGACCCGATTCCCTTCCTCCAATGTGTTTGAGACACATACTTATTTGGCTATCGATACTAAATCTTCCTAGGCCAATACTTTCTTTGGGGGTCCCTGGAGACTAATGGATGATGGCGGTCTTTACCCACGTGTTAGACTAAAGTTTTGTGGCAAATAGTAGGTGTGTTTGTATATTGAATATTAGTTGGAGTATGCTCACAAATACCACACAATAATATGTATGTGTATATTTACGCAACCTTTTGTATAATATGTATATGAGATCGACAAGAATAAGATGATATCTACGTTCTACCTAAATTTACCTAAACAGTCAAAATCGCCAAAAATCGCAGTGTTTGACGTGGGTTCGTACTGTTCAACTGGAAGAAAAATAATAGAAAATTAATTTATGAATTATATAAACATATACAAATAGTCACGATCGCCAAAAAACCACATAGTTTTCGGCAAAAATTCATGCTGTTCAATTAAAAAAAAATAAAATAAAAAAAAAGAAAAATTAAATATGTAATTTATGTACTAAATATAAAAATAATATTGAATATATTTGGCGTTAATTTTGTAGAAATGCATTATTCACAATTAAATGAAACTACGTGATGTAATATTATTTCTACTTTCTTTAAGTTCTTTACCACGACCATGACCACGAACATCTTCAGGTGGGCTGTTAGCAAAGATCTTTGCTATCACGAGGTTACCATTGAACATCACACAGCAGCCCCTGATCAGCGTTTTCTTGACGTCGAAGTATACACTCTGCAAAAAAACAACACGATTGCATAAAAATAATTCATGATGACCCGGCGGAGGTCCGCTGATACTCCTCAGTATTCCAACGCGGACAAGATAGCTGATTACCAGGCAATATCAAAGGCACTGGAGAAATATACCTAGAAAATATTTGTCTGGGCACGCATTGACCCAAGACAAAGCTGCTATAATCGCATCCAATTATGACACTCCGAAACGAAAACCAAATTGTCTATTGGAGTCCAATGACATATTGCAGTAAAAAATGTCTAGACCACTATCAAACGTCCAAATAAGTAATGCTTTGGATATAGATGAGGAAAGTGGCATTGTTTTTGACGCCAATGACAATGAGTCTGATCAAGTGAGTACTCGCCAGGATTGAAATGAGGAGGGGGAAGAATCTTGCTCTGAAGAAATACAAGAAGCCGGAACTGATAGTGATGAGAAGATAAATCATTCATTAGTTAATTTTTCAGCAAGGTCAATCTACAAAGGTAAAGAAGACACTATATGTTACCTCAATCCTCCAATTTCTCGTATCCGAACGAAAGTTAAAAATATTGTTACAGGAATGTTTGTTACAGGCATAAAGCCTCATGTTAAAAATACCCTACTGACGCAAGATTTTTTTTCACCTTTTTATCAGAAAGAGATTTTATTAGAAATACTAACGCATACTAATCGTAAGATTCGGAACGTTAGATTGGCACAAATACATCAAACGAGTACGCTTACGCAGAGACATATATTATTGAACTATAAGCAGTTATTGGACTGCTCCATATTGCTGGATTTGTTCGATCCAGGAGACAAAATCTTCGAGACTTATGAGCCAATGGTGGAAGGGGATTCGACATATTCCCTTTGAAAATGAGTCTGAGAAGATTCGTGTTTATAGTAAACTACTTGAGATTTGATAAGATTCACACGCGCGAAGAACGAGATGCAGGTGACAAATTGACCCTGATTAGACAGCTATCAATAGATAAATCTCGTCAAAAACTGCAAGAACAATTACTCTCCTTACAAAACCTTGCTATTGGAGAAGAGTTAGTAATATTCCGTGGGCGATGTAGTTTTCGTCAATAAATTTCATCAAACCAGCCAAGTATGCCTTGGAAATTATAGCTTTTTTTGATACCGTTACATACTATTCCTTGAACGTGGAATTATATGCAACAAAACAGCCAGAAGAACAATACAAAGTGAGTAACAAGCCATACAATGTTGTTAATCGTATAATTTAGCAAATATCTCAAACTAGACGTAATGTTACAATAGACTACTGCTTCACATATTATTCCAACTATGAACTTTTTCTGAAAAATCATTAACTTACTGCTTTTGAGATCATGAAATGTAATAAAATCGTTATGCAACTTAAATTCAAGGAACACCGAAAAGCTAACTCTTCCATTTTTGGTTTTCAGAAAGATTTGACAATTCTATCCTGTATCCTAAAACACAATAAGAATGTTTTCATTCTATCCTATCTTCAGCATGACCACGACATAGACCCTGAAACAAGAGACTAGCAAAAACTATCCATTATTCCGTTCTACAATAAAACAAAAATGGTGTAGAAAATGTAAATAAACTGATACGCACTTATGATGTGTTTCGAAAATCCAAGAGATAGCCACTGACATTGTTTTTTAGGATACTGAATGCAGCTGCTGTAAAGGCAACAATTATTAAAATGCTCAGTGATATTGATAAAACTTCTACCAGAAATACTTTTATACAGGATCTGGGTATGCTATTGATAAATCTGCAACTCGCAAAAAAAACTAACTCGCGGGTAACTCTTCAAAAACAAACTACCTCTCGCCTTTGCGACCCTGCTGAGCCACCATGTATTTGCCCAGTTATGGAAAATCGCAAGTCAAGATACACTTATGTCTCTTTCAATAATCACACTTGTCTAGAACAAGCTAATTTGAAATAAAGGACTGTGATCTCTGTTTAAATATAAGATTCATAACTATAATCGGATTTTTTTTACAAATTACAAAAAGTTTGTTTACGTAATAATAAAAGTTATCATTTGTTATGTAATTTATAGGTCATAATGCAATACAAGAGTTTCAATATAGTTTTAAAACTAAAAATATAAAAGCTTTAAAATAGGTTTTAAAATATTATATCTGATATATGATAAGAAGATAACCATTACATTTTGTAGGACATCAAATAATGCATTTATAGATTTAGTAAACATATATATTTCGTTTTAAAATGGGAGTATAAGCATCTTTACCTTTCTGATTACTTAATTAATGGATGAATAATTTTGAATAATCTTATGAATATTCACGACGTCAAAATAAATTCGGCAAAATTCCTTCATTCTCAGGAAACATCGCCTTTCTACATATTTGTTCCTTTTTTCCAATTAAACTGATTTATTTTTCAATACTTATTTTTTAATACTTAGTTTACGAAATTTGTGTTATGACATTTATTTTTTAAATTAAATTAATACTTCTAAGTAAAATTCGCAAAATCAATAAATAGAAAAAAGAGTAAATCAAAAAAATAATCAAAAGAAAAAGCAAACACTTTAAACGCTTCGACTCTAAGTAATGTAACACGAAGAATGTACGACTCTAAGTAATGTAAATTACTTCTCAAATAAGTTGTTATTAATAAGATATTATATATAGGTACTTTTAAAATATTATTCTTACACCTTTAATGTATATTTTATAAGGTCGCTTTTATTCTTACAATAAGATTTAGGTATAACAGAGTGATAGCTCTAATCAATTTATTAAGTTGGAACAGTTATTTCATCAAGTGTTGTTAATAATCGAACACATAGATAACGAGAAATCAAAAGAAAGTCACTCAAAAGAAACTCAAAAGGTGAAGCTTTAAGTACTGTTAAATTATTATAATAACCACCGGGCATTCCAAGTTGTCTTTGCAGTTTGAAAAGGCGTGTTGTCTTTGCACTTTACCCATAAAACTGTGTCAATGGCCCGTCATCGTATTTTGTACCATTAATTTCCATGTATATTCGGTTCACCAATCATATCCTTGAGTCAGGAGTTATCCGCAAGAACAGAATTTAATCTGTATTAGGCTGATTTTTTCTTAGTTTCCTTTGTTCCGACGATGCTTAGTCTTTTCACTGGTGACAAGATAAATTAATATTTTCACAAAAATATTCCCATCCTAAACTTGTTTTAAACCCAACAATATTTTATATCCTGATACCTGTCAGAATGACCTGATTTAAATTTTGTTCATTTTTAACCTATTATTCTCATATTAAACAAATACTTTCATGTTTTATTTAATACTAATGAGATAAGCCTTGGCTAATGATTCAAGTATTCTCTTAGCAGTTTTGCATTTGTTATTGATCTCTCATAAGTGAAACAAAGGATGCGTAAATATTCTAGGAGAATTTCTATTCGTATTTTTTCTCAAAAAATTTGTTTCATTTTTATCTCTTTAACATATTGTAGATTTTATTTATAACAGAATGTCTAAACACCTAAGCTCGAACACAA
This sequence comes from Druceiella hillmani, assembly GCA_039881145.1. Taxonomy (NCBI): domain Eukaryota; kingdom Metazoa; phylum Arthropoda; class Insecta; order Lepidoptera; family Hepialidae; genus Druceiella; species Druceiella hillmani. Next base: position 8,490,258 of record JAYKKI010000055.1, read on the forward strand.
ACAAAATCATTTTGATAATGTATTTGCTTCTTAGCGGTATATTCATATAAAATTAGTGCGTAATTGTTAGCTATTACAACCAATGAGCGGTAGAAATTATTATATCCCCTTTCATGTTTAAAGTATTATTTAACAATGTTGCGAAACAATTTATGTGGTTTAAGGGGTGGAAGATATATAATGACCAACCAACTTTATAAAATAAAAGGAAATTGTGTTCATCATAATTTAAATATGTTTGCTATGCAAATTATATAAATGAGTTTTGCTTTTTTTGTTGGTGGCAATTATTATTGGTTAAAAGTAAAAATCTTACTTAAACTGATAACGGATAGTTAATATCATTAATATCGTTTTGTAAAACTAAGTAACACAATTATCCTTAATGCCCCTATTCTTACTACTCCATAGATGTTTAGAACCAAGTTTTTTATCGCCATCCACATATTTTGTTAAAAGAACAAATTTTACGACAGCAATTTAATTGAATTAGACGAGGCCGTGTCACGCGCTTGAGTCGATTTTTCCACCCGAATTATTTGTATTGATTTCAGCAACATTACTCAGAGAACGTAAGATGAACTCAGAGACCATGACGAAGAAATGAGACTCAGACTCTTATTTAACTGAGTTTTAAATTGTAGTGTATAAAATAAGTGCATTTAAGTGTTGCTTTACTGATTATTTTACTGCTTTAACGTTTGATTGGCCTTAAGATCGGTATAGTAACTAATTATGTGGTACAATTGTTAATTATTCAAAAGGCATTCAAATAACTTAACCTCTAATAGAGGGTTTATGAGACGACGACCATATATGTGAAATTTACTTTAATGAGTAACGGATTTTTGTCGTTTACTTCTATACTTCATATACCTTTGAAACCACTTATGTAAGAGCACATAAGAAGAAAACACAATTAAACAAATGTTTGAAGTGTAGATTTTGCGGAAAACAATTTTGAAAAGGCGTAACTTGATGTTGTAATACATTATAACTGAAATACAAATATAGCTACTGATATAAAATTAGGGTAAAAATAGAGGAATATAATGTAAAATACTGAGATTCTTCTTAGAAAAAAGTGGGTTGTCATATTTTGTCATTTCTATTATTGAAATCAAATAATTATGTAAATGTATCATATTTAAGTAGAACATCATCAAGACTTGATATCTTTGTTTCCTTCACATTAAAGTAAGATAGAAAGACTAAACTTTATCAAGTATACTCAACTAGTGTGTGCAATGGGAAAGGAAATGAGCATACGCAAAAGTAAACAAGAAAATGCAGCAATGTGACGGTACGACGTATCAATACAATCTACATGTTTGTCGCTGAGATTATTTCTTAAATCGGCTTCCTTGTGTAAGCTTTGTTAGATCAAAAGTTATTCGACTTCTTTAGGAAATTCCAATCAGCTTTCACGTTTTAGTACATTTATATATCGTTTTTGAATGTCTGTGCTGAAATTTGAACAAACTTTAAATAAATCGATGGCGTCCATTGAATAGGTCGATGTGCATAACATTAACTTTGTTAAAGATAAGAGGTAAAAAGAGATACCGTAGGTCATCCATCTCATATTTCACTGAGTGTTAAGAAATATATTTTTTGAATACATAAAATTGGAAGATAAAAAATATTTAACATTCGAAAGTGTGTGAAGAGAGATGACGCGATTGTCGTTTGTTGGGTTTGGGATATCAATATAAAACCAATTTCTCTACTCACATTCTTTTATATAATTAGCTATTATGTGCAGCTTTACTAACATTACTGATTAAAATTATCAACAAAGCAAACTTGTATCTTACTGGATATGCCAAGGCAAAATATTTATAATTTTCATATTAATTGATTTATTTAGTAATGGATGGTCACCATGAACTAATAAACGGACTGACTTTGAAATATTTGATTATTTATCTCGATATACAATTTTTATTTGGATTATAACCATCGTAGACAATTCTATTATAAAAAATTAATAATAAAAATCAATATTACCCTTCCTTCCATAATTAAATTAATTTACAATACTTCAGGGAAATAATTATCTATTTTATATTCTACATCTTTGTAATATTATTCTACGCTTCAGGTGATACTGCGGGGCACATAATGTTTTTTTTTAAATAAATAGCTACTGTGAATAATATTCATTTTCGTGAAAAAGTAAATTCGAAATAATTTATGCCGGCTTGCAAAATTTATTTATATATCTAATCAAAAAAGGAAAAATAAATACAAAAATTAATTCGAAACCAGAAAGAACGTATTCTATTAACTGTTACAAATGTAACAATTCATAAATATCCTGACTAAGTGTGTTTTTAAACCCCCCACTCAATTAAATCTAAATACGATTTACAAAATATTTACTGTTCTATTAAAATAATAAGTACGATTTGCAATAAATCGCAAGGAATATTCAGTGTGCCATGAACACTTAAGTTCTTCATTATTACGGCTTTGTGAATGAAACTACAAAAGTTGCTAATATTGCAGTAAACCGTTTACTTTTATCACCGAAATGCCCGAATATAAGAAGCCCTTCCTGACGATGAAACGTCTTCGATCTTCTTTTCACGGTAGAATGAGAATGCGAAGATTCCCTAAAATTTTACGGCCCCGTTCAGTATCTCTTCAAACTGCTTATAGGATGCTTCCTCCCTTAAGATTTTATGGTTCGATCGCGTCAACGACTAGCTCCCTCAACTTTTTACTGTGCGAGTTATATGTTTATACAAAAACTTTATGAACCTTTGTTAATAAACGTGTTTTTAATTGAAACACAGTAGAGAGCGTGTATGGCGAACTGTATACCACAACTTTTTAACTTTGTTTGCAAAGTTTATGCTTTTATGTGGGATGCATTAGTTTCTTACTTACTCACTTGTCACCCAGTGGTCGAAATTCGACCGTAATTAATTAATTTTTTAGGTTTGAATGTTATTCATGTGCGTAAATCTCGTTCAGCCAATGTGACATTATAAAGTTCTTTGGCGAAAATCTCTACTCTGTGAGACTGATCGACCACGGACTATTATGTGATTGATATTGACAGTGTGAACTTAAGTAATGAATCTTTTAACGTACTTCTAATATATGTTTTAATGTATTTCTAATACATATTACATATAAACTTTAACTATGACAAATCTATCACTTCTCCATGCATGCAATATAGCAATATACAGTTATACATATATATATATAAATATATATATATATATATATATATATATATATAATAGGAATGTTATATACATATTTTGTCTTTCTGCATTCTTTTACCAATATCGAAGCCAAATTAAATTTCAACGTTGTCAAACGTCATGGGACGATAACGAAATTAAATAAGTTATCAACACAATATCGTTTCCACTATCTATGTAAATGTATATCTATATTTTACCTACTATAAATAGAACTGACTGATTTTTGTAACCCACCAAAATTTTCAAATGGCATAAGGGCAGAACATTCAAGCACATTTGTACTTCGTAATTGGAAAATGAGATGAAGGAATGGGTAGCAATCGGTAAAAGGCAACTCTTTTATAATAACTTCATTTCATAGTTATATTTACATTAAAAGTAATGCTCACAGATTCACAAATGTGTGCGTTGGATTTTTAGCTAAGCTATAGTATAATTTTAAATAAAAATGTAAAGAAATATATTTACTATCTAAACGGATTTCTTTTTTTCTAATAAAGAATTTTTCGACAGCTTTTCTGACCGCCATTATCGGTGAAAACGAGCCTGAAATTATTGTAATAGAAGTTCATTTACTACTGTAAATGAATTCAAAAGCCTAAAGCTTTACAATCAACGAATTACAGAAAATAAATAAAATTTATTTTCATAATGCAAAAGAGGGAAAAATTGATTTTAATAAAGGCCAGGTCTTTTGGTACGTCAAATATTTTTAAAAAGAATTAAAAAAAACAATAAAATCCTGAGTGGAATAGAAATCTTTTCAAAATGTACTTTCATTACCAAACTAAATTAAAATTTAACTGTTCATAGATATCTAATACGACAAGTTACACATTTTTCCGTGTTTTTCTGCAAGTGATTACTCTGAGATTCAGACATCAATTATTAGCAAAAGTTAGGCAGATTTCAAATATTAGTATATTTGAAACCCAGGCCCAACACAATACAGATTTTTGACAGTTATTTTTCTTTAATTTAGAGAAATGGTTTTGTAAAATATTGAATATTCTATAAATATACTTCCTACACTATCAACAATAAGCCGCATACTGACTGGTTTCTGCTTTAACGGATATATTTTAAGCTTATCGTTTACAATATTTTTCCCATCAAAAGTATCTTAAAGACTGCTGTGCAAAAATAATCATATTCAGCCAAGTAAATGAAAAAATAAAGACTAAGACAATTCAATTATCTATAAAAAAAAGGAAATATTTATTAAAAGGTGATTTGAATAAATTGTTTATTGAAGCAAAATTACTTTATTTATCGTAAGTCATAACCATCATGGACTAGGAAGTATTTAATAATATTATATTACTATGCATATCCCAAAAGCAACGACATCTAGAATCACCGTTTATTTTTCTTATAATCTGTATTTAAGCTCCAGAAAACCCGGTTTTATTCATAATTGTATACTCAACAATTTGGAAAATGAATAGATAGGAACGATTTTTTTTTAAATATTTTTCATAATATTTTTGTGAGCAATTACGAAACTATATATACTTACAATTACGAAAAAAAAAACATAGACATGCAACTACCTCTTGTAAACGATAACTCAGACTACGTATGTAAATTAGAAAAAAAAAGTTATGGAAAATTTCTCTGACTGACGAAAAGACGGGTACGTGAGTAATTTTATAAAGTTTCTGTTTTCTATTTTGAGGTAGGGAATCGTAAATCCTTTATTATTTTACTAAGAATTTTACGTTACGTTAAACGTTCTTTTTGCTAAATGAAAACCGAAAATTATCTGAATAAAATTATAAACAACGAACATATTTAATAGGACTTCTCGTTTCAAAGGAAATACTGAAGAAGAAAAGCGACATCAATTCAGCGCCACCTTCAAACACAGAATTGGGTACGGTTTTTTAATTTAAATATTTTTATCATTATCGACAGAAATAATTTAAACTAAAGTTTTCCAAAAATCCTCATAATCCCTTATTCATTTGAATGAAAAATTTACGTCCAAAGAAAAAAGTTACGGTGCCAATTTTTAAATTCGCACTATAACTTGACATGTTCATTTGACTAATGGAAAAATATACGTGTTTTATTTTTAACGATATTTAAATTTAAAAAGTTTGATAAAATAAAATAAATTTATTACAATGATTTTGTTACATTTTTACGGGAGAGAGTTGAACAGAAAATTTAAAAAAAAAACTAATTTTATCGCAATAATGTAAGCATAATTTTATATTCATAAATTTTACAGCGATGAAAAATATTTGATATATTCGATTCTCTGAATTTTGGCCTTAAAAATTAAGTTACCGTGGCATAGAAACGGTAACTGAAAAATGTTGTAAATTACAAATGGTTTGACAATAATCCGCTTATATATAATAAGCTGTTATTATATTTACAACTTACATCTGTGCGACCGTTTCGGAATTTAACCCCTGAAGAAATCTAAAACTTTGCAAGAAAAAACATATGGCGTGGCGCCAGCTGACAACTAGCAATAACAATCTAAGGGTTGAGAAGTGGTTAAAATTATATTTTGGTGTAATGTAAAACTTAAATAAAGTGTAATATTCAAAATATGTTTTTTTTTATCTTAGCAGGATGCGAACTGCTTTCACTTAATTGATCACACCAATGATCTATATTATATTTAACAGAGTTGGTTTAAACTAAAATACGAGTCATTTTCGTTATTTAACCTCCGTCATAAGGTTTTAACTCTGACCAAAAACCATATATTAAAACAGTTCTGATTTCACTAAAAGGTATAAATTTAAAACATTGAAACAATACCCAAACAGGAGATGAATTATTTTTAAGTTTACGCATATTCCCCATTGTAGTACCAACAATTGTGTGCAACATTTTCTCGGTATTTATGACTCTCCTCAATCTTTTACTTTTCCTCGTCAAAAGAAAAAAATTTGCGGCCGTGGTCTAATTGAAATACGAGAGGCTGCGCCGCGCGCTGATTCAATTGTTTTTTCCTCTTTACCGGCTTGCTTTCGAGTTCGTGTGACGACATTTCTTTTTTCCTTCCTGTTAGTTTTTTACCTCAAAGGCTTCTAAATACTTTAACTTCTTGAGTCAAGATTTTGATGAAGCAAAAACGCAAGATGTTGATTGGGGAGAAAAAATAAAAACGCCTAATTATGAATAGCTCTGTCCAGTGATTTGTTATTAAAAATTACTCTATAAAGCCACTCATAATTAGACGGACTAGTTTCAGTAGATGATAGGTAAATGAAAGCAAATATTTAGCTTAATATTTCTCTCGGATACAATTTTGTGATATCTTCATTTTTACTTAAAATATATCTAAGTTTCTAAAACAAAAAAAGTACGAAAATGTTAACCGTGAAAAACGAAAAAATTATATGATAATTATTAAAATGAAAATTCCAAAGAAAGGAATCCAAAAAATTAAAATTGATTTCTCTCCCAGTTGGGAAAACAGTAATGCTGCCTCCACGTTTTATTTCTTTTTTATATGTTGTGTTCATTTCTGCTTTTATATATCACTTTCATACTGTCTACCAACTAACAAATAATGTTTAGATCGGTCCCATTAGAAAATAATACACGCTTCCACTAAGAATTAGCTCCTGGTTCATATTTCCGGGGAAACGCCATCCGTGCTAGATAGTGTTCATTTTGGTGATAGATCTTTGGAAACAATTCTTCTGAATAGCTTGGCTTCTACAAGTCTTCCTTGAATGTTAATTGCAGAAATATGTTCATATAATTCAAACCCAAATACTTCCTCCTTAATCATCAAGAAATCTATCAAGGAGACTGGAGAATTATGACCATCCTTGCTGGTTGTTTTTCTTAGGTTTTCTTTATTGGAATACTTTCAGTCATTTTACGACTTTCAAAATATTGCACTGCATTACAAAGGATATTTTTGAGAAATTTAGGTTACCTACTATGATGTGGTAAGATAATTATTACTATCACATTGCTGCAACATACTTTTATCATTTTACTAATGTCAATGAAAATTGTGCACGTGACGAATGTAATATTTGATCACTGCGTTGAAATTAATAAAGTTGAAAATAAAAGGTATTTGTTTTTTGAAATTTCGGAAATTAACAGCTTAAAATGTTATTTTAATTAATTAAAATAATTAGCTATTTCGATTGTTTCTTCCATGCAACATATTTTTTTATTATTATTTTAAACCTCGGTTTTCTGCTAGTTTATAGTATTTAGTGTATAACCACTTGTAAACAAGCAAAATGCTTTATTTTAACCCTTCGCTTTTCTAAGTTATTTGGTTTCAAACTATTTAAAATATTGCAAGGATTTAAGATTAAAGGAGTCAGGATTATAACTTTTAATATTGCATTTGTTTAGAGTGGCCTCTACAATTTGTTGTTTTCAGTTGCCATATTTTAGATAAGGCACTGGAATGACAACAAGAACCTAAATAAAACAAAAATGTTTATTTGGATAAGGTTTTCCTTATTTACACGTACGTGTATATTTTGTTATTATATATATATATTTAGTTAATATGTATTGTTATTATATATTTTTATTTACATTTACATATTGCTTACGTTTGTTTTTTTTATTTTAATTTTTATTAATAATGTTCTATGGTTATAAAGATAACTACTTTTTCTAATGACTTTTCCTTCATATACTTTTGTTCTGGCAAAAATGAGATTTTCTTATTCTTCAATATATTTTATACCTGTAAATACGAAAGTGTGTTACTAATACTTTGACTATTTAAGTATGCTTCTTCTTTCTGTATACAAAAATATTTCATTAGGATCGTTTAATAAATTTCGGAGTCTTGCATTATTTAATCAGAATTGGGAAAATGGCCGGCGCCGCCTTTCGAGCCCGGACCCCAGATGCTGGAATATCCTTTACGAAATTAGACTGTGGAAAAAAAATATGTGTATCCGAATAAATAGAAACAAATTTTCAGCGATATGTTGACTCTCACGTTACAATAAAATGCAGTTTTTGAAGTTAACTTCTTAAGAAGCCCGTCATGAAGTTTTATTAGGAGTAATATTAGAAGTTCATAGCGTTAAAAAAGTGTAACAGTTTGTAAGTTATGATGAAGGAGGTAATCTATGAAACTATAAACTCATCCAATTTCAAAAATTCTTTTACCAGTATTTAGAAAGGGCCTTCAGGATGGACATAGATAATATATTATCTCATTAAAAAAAATCAATTATTATAAAAAAGTTATATATTGTAAGTTTGGATGTAGGACGTAATCTCTAAAACTACTCATCCGATTTAAAACATTCTTTCACGAATATTGAGAAAGGAACTTCAGGATTGACATAGCTTGTATATTATCCCATTAAAATAAAATTCATATATCATAAAAAAGTTATATTTTGTAAGTTTCGATATAGGAGGTAATCTCCAAAACTACTCATACGATTTCAAAAATGTTATCACAAATATTTAGAAAAGACCTTCAGGGTGAACACAGGTTGTATATTATCTGTGTAAAAAAATTTGACGGAGATCAGTTTTGCAACGTAACTCAATGAAAAAACAGTGGAGCGAATGCGTTTCAAATGAAAGCTGCCTTAACGGTAAAATATATATTAGTAGATGATATTGATAGTTATATTTATAAACAGTGTAACCTATTTTATGCATTCCAAAACAACTGTAATTAAAGAGTAAACTCCAGTAGCGCATCGAAGCTGACACGCACAATTTTTTTTTATTCTCTGGAAAATTTCTTAATAAACATTCCCATTTCTAAATAAACATTGTCATTTTTCTCTTTTACATGTAACTAATTTTCTTGCATTAATCTTGAACCTGATTATTAGTAATATCATGTTTAACAACTAGTCTTAAATGCAATAACAAATAGTTTATCAATAGTCTTAAATGCAATTGTGAAATGCTTACTTTTTTATAATCGTTTTTTCAATTTGAACCTATTGCTCAATATATGTTTTGATAGTAATAATTCGAGTGGTAAGGTACTTTAAAATTGTTCACCACGTTGTAAATATCGATTTTGTAAACTTTCATCTACGTCTCTTAAAGTTTAAAAAAATACTCTGAATTCAAACAAGATAAGAAATTATAGCCAACCTTTTTTAATTTCAACAAAACATTGACCTTAGAACTTTTTAGGATTCTTACTTCAGTACTAAACAAATAGAACCCTTGGTAGATCACATTGTTGCCCGCCTGTCTGTGTATTCAGACCTTTTATCTCAGTAAGTGATACATGTATCAAATTAAATGATGAAATTTACCTTCTTACTTAATGTTAAAAAAAGGTGCAACCTTTCAAATATCACGTATTTTGATACTCCCATTGATATGGAATCTTGAAATTTAATACCAAAGAAAGTCCCATAACACAAGTAAAGGAAAGAATCATTAATTTTTAACACTGTGTAAAATTGTTATTTTAAAATGCCTGCATAGTAAATACAACATATATTTGTAAAATACCTACATATTAAGCTTTATGATATGATATGATTTGGGCAGGTAATATAGAATTACTCAGGAACAATATTTTACATTTTAATTCAATTCCCTTCCATAACATCACGGCTTTTATTACATCAAATTAGTGAAGATATCAAAATAAATCCACAAGTAAAATTTCTAAACCTAGATATTACTTACAGACTCTGAAATGCAATATATAATAAAAATAATTAGATACGTGTAGTATTTAATTATTTTTTTTTAACTTTCTACCTCACATTGTATGACATTTATATGCAAATTATTCCATATTTTATTGTTTATATTCCGTATTATTTGCGTTGTGCCTTAAATTGTATTTTGGATGGAAATGGTGGTCGCTCTCTTTTGAGTTGTAAATTATTCATTAGACAAAAATTATGGCTAGATCGTTAAATCAAGTTACAAATTTTTCTTGAGGCGAAAATAAAAAAAAACAATAAACTGCATATTTGAAGAACCAAGTTTTACAAAATCTCTTTTTTTCACATCAACTTTGTAATCTGGTTTTATTTTTATAACAGGAACGCGAAACTATTGAAACTATCTAAAACGGCGAAGCTATCGATTTATATGTTAAAGATATACCAAATTGCACCGTAAATTTTAGTGTAGTCTTTCATATTTCACTGTAAAAGAAAGTTATCGTTAAGAGGAGATTCCTATGTTCAGCAATTTAAGTGAAAAAATAATTTTTTTTCACTTTTGAAATCATTATCCACGAGATCGTTTTTTTGACCAGAGTATAATATGTTTATGAGGAGTGAAAATAAACTGTCGAAATATTTTACCGTTACCTTTGGGAGTTCATGTATATTTTTGCATTTGATCTTAATCTAAAAGTTTAAAGGTTTCAAGCCATTAATTTCTCATCATTTAAATAAGTTACCTCAATAAATATCATCGCCAATAAATAACTCGATGAAAGTAATAATAATTACATATTATGGCCTTTTTCGCCACAATTGTAATACCGCATTTTTACTCCTGCTCAAAATTCAAAGAATTTAGAAGCTTTTGAAAAAAGAGTCAAAAGGGGAAGGAAAAAGGAAATATTGTCAAATAAACACAAAGGCAAGTCGATAAGGAGGAATAAAATTAAAAGAATCAACACGCAGTGCAGCCGAGCGTAATTCAATTAGAAACAACGAAAGAGAGTTACATCTGACAAGAAAATAAGAGAAAATGTCGTCCACGTTTTTTTGTTATTTATTTTTCATTTCTGCACAGTATATATTGATGATAATTCAGACTTATGAACTTAGGAAAAAAATACATCAGCGTCCTCCTTGCGTCGCACTCCTCAATGGCGCTGATCGTAACCATTACCAATTTATCCATGTTAAGAACATCATCAACAATCGTAATTAAATTAAATCAAATCTGGTCGTTCCTACGCATTAGATTCCGCTCTATTGATCTATTCCAATAGCTTTGCCAGATTTTGATATCTGCTCTCTTTGTGTCAATGCAGCTAAAGTACTCGAAGGTTATTTGGAATTTTGTATCTTCTATTTTAAAACGTAGATTGATGTGCACAGAATGCCATGTAATTCATATCAATGCCCTGCAGCACTGTATTTCATAGGCACTTATACGTGACTGGTTAGCTTTTTTCAAGATCTATGTTTCAAAACAATTTGAAGATATTGAAAATACAAAAATCACCTCCAACTTACGTTCCGATTTAATTAAAACATTTCTGTCGGTCCGTATTCGTCCAAATTAAGTCATAAGCTTTTTAGACATTCTGATAAGACTTTGTAGGTCTGTTTCATATGATTTGTCATTACCAATTAAAGAATCCAGCTATATTCTCGTCGGCAGCCTCTAGGTTTGAGGTAGCGTCAAGTAGTTCGATTTTTCCTTTGTAAACTACTACAATGACTTTACTTTTGAATCCTTTTGTTAAGAATCCAAGTGTATTCCCAAAGGAGTTACCATCTCAGTTTCGCTAGCCGCCAAAAGAGTAATATACTGATCTTATTGCTACTAATATTGATGCTTCCCTAATAGCAACAAAAGATTGGAGCGAACTTGTGAAAGTTCGCTCTAGTACTTGCAGTAGTCAATGAAGCACTCGAAAAACCAAATGTCAAACTCACGTTGTCATTTCAGAAATATTTATCATTTAGAATTAACTCTTATGTATTTACCCTTAATGAATGCTCCTTTATTCTGCGATATTGGCTAACCCAGAAAATATACTGCATTTTAAATTAGACAATCTACTATACCTTGAATTTGGTAACCTAAAAATTACAATTAACGCTAAAAAATAGGTCGCGGATAAAACGATGCGTTGTTTATGCTTATAAAGACATAAGCATACATTTAAATATATGTGTACTGTATGTATATGTGTGTATGGAAAATTTGCTCTAAAGACCGATAAATGAAACCTGATTTTCTTGATTTGTTTACAGCAGAAAAATTAATGAAATTTAATCATTTATTATCTTTTCCTAAATTCATTCATATACGAACTGGATTACATTTGTAATGATAAAAAATAATACTTTGTAATCTCGTTTACAGCACTTAATTAAATATTATGAATACAAATATTTCATTATTTTTAAAAACAATAACACCTTTGAAATAGATTTTTAAATAATATTTCTGAGATGAGGCGAGTTGGAATCTATTTCTCTTAAGTTTGTAAAATACAATTTTGGGAGTCCACCTCTTTAAAATACGTATATTGCTTTTTAAAATGTGAATATAAGCATTTCCTTCTTTCGCTTTTCCTAATTATTGGATAAATAGCCTTTAAAATGAACTTGGGTTTATGCACGATGTCAAAATAAGCCCCGGATAAATCCTTAATTTTGACAAAATGCTGTTTTTCTTCATACTTTTTTCTTTTTTCAAGTCAAATTTAATTATTTTCCTAATGCCTAGTAATACAATGTAAATTATCTCTCAATTAAATTATTTTATGGCAAAAATTTCCGAAGTATTTCCCACATATTTGGTATAAATTTTCTTAATCCGCTTTTATTTATAACACTTAGATTTAATTCTGTACTTTCATATTAAACTCTGTTTGTACAAATGTGGAACATAGTGACAGTTAAAGTAAATTTATTAGGTTTGATCTGAACTTTTATCTTATCGGCATCGATGATCGAATAATAACAATAAACCAAAAAAATATAATAATCTGGCATATATAAATCTGGCATCTTCATGTTCAGATCAGAGGCTATGACTACAAAACCATCAGTCATTCTGCAAAAGATCAAATGGTCTTTGCACTTCGACAGTAAAACCATATCATTGGCATCTTACCGCAGTTTGTGCTCAGAATGCTCACGTATGTTTGATATAGTAATCACATAAGTGAGCTAAGAAATATGTATAATGACAGAACTTATGCATACGAGGTTGAAGTTTCCTGCTTTTTTTACCTCGTTAATGATTTACACTTATTCTAAGGACACACGATAGTTCCATTCATAGGTAATAAATCAAAAAAGCAATAGCTTAAATTCTCACTTTTAACTACTTCACTAACTAATGCGATAAACGTACTATTTGAAAACATGTAAATACCATGACTATTAATTGTTTTTCACTTGCATTTTGACTTCTGAAATGCGCGCATCGTATGCGGCGTTGTAAGCCCTTTGCTTCACATTTATCAGTGATCAACTACTAGTTTAGTGCTATTGAGTGTATTTATTCAATATAATCCGCAATTTTTTATTTTATATTATTACATGACGAATAAATAAAAGCCAAACGTGTGATTAAGAGTAACTCCATTAAATATTTCACTGCTTGTACATGGCTTTGGTTTCGTGATTTAACTTAAGATAGCTGTAGTAGTTAATTATATCTTATGGTTAGTAATAATTTACTCAATAGTAATAATTTATCAAAAATAAATACTCTTATGGTTAATAATAATTTACTCATTAGTAAATATTATATCTTATGGTTAGTAATAATTTACTTCAAAAATTCTTAATTCTTCTTTAACCGGCTTCAAACAAAAAGGAGGTTCTTCATTCAACTTTACTATTTCACGTAAATAAACGCTTATCTATCATTTTTCATTTAATCTGAAGTCATTTGAATGATTTTTTTAATAACAACTGACGAAGAAATATTATCAAGTAGTAAGCAATTGCATTTGAATTTCAGAAAACTCTAAAAATACACCAAAATACATTTTAATTACCATCTGTAACTTTTTAAATCTTAAAAAGCTATTAAAACCTATTACAAGTAAAGTACTAATAACAGAAAGTTTATGACAGCATAGTCATATCTACTAAACTTATTTTAAAACTAATGACAAATTTTCTTTTGATAAACTTCTTAGCAAGCAGAACGTCATCGTATTTTATCATTCACTTTATTGAAACATACTACTGAAATATTTATTATATTTAAACAGAATATCATAAAAAATATATGTCGCTGTTCCCTCTGCTTTATATTAAGGCAGAAAATTAAACCTTATCAAATATTCTCAATTGCCGTATTCAGTATAAAAGGAAATGGACATCTCCAAAAAGGTAAATGCGGAGATGCGACGATGTGACTGTACGAAGTAACAATAAAACCTGTATGTTTATCGCTGAGAGCATTTTGTTCTTGAGTCGACTTCCTTGTACAGCCGTCGTTAGATCAAAATTTACTTAAGTTCTCTTGGGAGCTTGAACCGGCTTTTACGATTCAGCACAAAAATGTATCGTCACTATTGGAATTCTCGTGCTGGAATTGAAATAAACATGAACAGCGTCTTTTGTGTAAGTCGGCAGGTGTTACTTTGGACTTTATTGGAAAAGAGTCGCTCTCAGTGAGAGATCTTATATTGAACTGAGTGTAAAAAATATTTGGTGTGGACACATGACACTGAGAAATAAACTTATTAATTATCGAGACTTTGGGAATCTTAGTGCTATTTCCTCATCTGTTTACCAGATGTAAGAAATTTCTATGAAATCACTTTTTTACTCACATTTCATGGAATTGAATATTATCTCGCACCTGCAACCTCACTAACGTTGTATATTATTGATTGTTAGTTTTCACTGGTAAGTTCATCATCACTCACAAATTTAAAAATTAGCTATTATCTAAAAATTTAATACCACGAAATTGGAAATTAACAACAAACAAAATTATTTATGAAATAATATAAAATTATTTATAAACTTCTACTTAATTTATAAAAATCATAATTAAACAAACACCGGCTAGTACAAAAGAAGAGCAACTAAAATTTGCAATAAATCGCTATGAACTTTCAATGGGCCATGAACCTTCAAGACCCTTAATCTTTATTATCACTGTCTTGTGAATGAAGCTATAAAGTAGTAAAATTCCTTTAAACCGTTTAGTTTTATTATCTAAATATTCGAATATTAGGAATACTTCCTGACAAGGAGACATAAATTTTCGTTTAGGATTGGAATGCAAATGCAGAGAATTTTTAAATTTTTATGGCGCCGGTCAATGTAGCTCCAAAATTGCTTCCAGATATTCTTCCCATTTAAGATCAGATTTTATAGTTAAATTACGATAACGGCTAGCTCACTCGACTTTTCTCCGTGTGAGTTATGTTATAATAACCTATATTAATAAATATCTTTTATTTTATACCCGGTAGTGATCAAGAATAGTAATTCATGTGATCATGAATAGTGTACTTACTTGTAAAATTTGAACCTTCAAATATGTAATGTACGTTAGTTTTTCTTTTTCTGTTTTCTCATACAAACAATTTCAAAATCATGTGGTTCCTTAACCAAAATCTTTTGACAATGTCAAAAACAAATAGTTTATAAAAACAATGCCTTTCTTCAATCCATGTTAATGTATTAATCATATAACTATCTAGTCAATAGGCCAAATGATACAATAGAAGTATTAGATATATTTTTGGAAAGGATTTAATTTTTATGAATTTTTATTAGGTATAACTCAATAATGGTTTGATCCAACTCGTCATCAACTTTAATTATTTTAGGAATTTAGATCTATTTTAGAGAATAGTTTGCTTGTTAATAAACAATTGTTTACCTATTTTTCTTCGATTAAAATTTTCAAATGTAGGAACTCGTATGAAAGCTAATATTCTATGAGTGAGATTGGAGATAACAGCAAATAAAAGGTGACTTTTATTATCAATTAATATAATAATGACATTTACATAACACATAATGCCCACCGATTTAGTAAAATCTATGATAATTTTTTTACATACGGATTTTAAAACTACATTCACAATTTAGATAAATAGAGTACTGTCTAGATGGATAGGCAGAGTACTACTGGGACCAAATTTTCTAACAGCTTCTCCAATCATATGACATGAGAAAAGTAGAAGTTACATTAAAAAACTTTGACTCTAGGTGCCAATCATAGACAAGACCAAGCATAGACAATAGCTCGTAAAAATAATTTATTCTACTCTTCCACGAAACTTTAGAAACATGTATTTCTTATTAGGGGTCTAAACGTAAATCCAGAAATAGTTCTGATCGCAATCCATAAATGACTACAAAACAAAAGACTCTACAAAGTATCTATAGTAATAAGTATACCTTATGTTAAAATAAAGAGATACGTTGCTACCACATCCTAATAGAACCTAGTGTCAATAATTTCGGAGATATGGTGTATATTTATTTATTTGAAATTTATATGCACTTACAATTATATACATATTCAGCAGGCCTATTGCCACAGAAAAAATGTCTTCCGGATAAGAAAAATTATTAAATTTAACAATTTATTATTATACAAAAATGTAAAAGATATTTTTATACCTACTCTATAATAAAATTTAAAAAAATAATAACCTAGCTCCACATTAAAAAAAATGATATTTCTCGTTCGTATGCCTGAGATTTTCATTTCCTCCATGTAACAAAAGATATTATTTTTATCTATTGAAACCCAGGTACTGTGCTTAAATGCCTGCGGAGCTTTGGCCAGGTTCCTCTCAACCTCATCGATTTCAAGAAAATCAATAGTTAAAAAAATTAATGCTTTATAATATTATATCTCCTTCACACTCAATTTAAATTTAATATTAACCGATTACTATTTTCGTAAATATACATAGGCATAGCGCTAATTATCTATCCAAAATATGAAAATATCTTAAAAACTATCGTACTAAATTATGTAAAAGGTAAAAAAGCAAATGAAATACAGCTTAAAAAATAATAACCTTTAATGTACTTCATATTGTTGAACAAATTTTATTACAAAACAAGTCAAGATAACCATAAAAAATATCTCGAACGTTTTTAGTAAACGGAAAACAACAGCATATTTGAAGAAAAGTTATAAACTTGGCAGATATTGGAAATCACTTCTACTCTTCAAGAGTAGAAAAAAAAGAGAGAGACAACTCATCGCCGTCTTCAAACATAGAAATCAATTCCATTTTCCAATTTAAACTTTTTTCATTATTACTGACAGAAAAGGAAAAATCACTTACAAAAACCTTCATATTTTCTTTCTTAAATTTTCAAGAAGCTTTCATTGAAATTGGCGAAATAACTTTTTCTTTGAACCGAGTTGGAAAATAGCTGCAAATAATGAATATATATTTTATTTGCAATTATTTCAGACGCTTCCCGAAAATGTTTGCTGCGTAGCTCAACTTTTGTGGTTTCACGATGTCGGGAATAAATGTCGCACAATAAACAAGCTATTCGTTGGTTATAAAGGAATAAATAGTCATTGAAATAAAACGTGAAACACGCCTTTTTTCTAATTGAGTGTAAAATATATTACACATAACTCTTTTTAACACACCCAATACTTTCCTGAAGCGAAGTGCTTACTCGGGCAGTTAGATGTCTTCGCAGCTGTTCGCGTGTTATTCCCCTAAGCGGCGCTCATTAAGGAGCGCAAGCATCGTGCGAAAAAGATGAAAAATAATTATAAGTGTTTTCAATAATCTGAAAAAAGTCATTTTTTTTAATTTTTACTTTAACTATAATTAACTATTTTTCAGTCAGTGAGTATTCCCCGATACAGTGTATTACCCAGACGCCTTATCTACACAACAATTGTAGTTTCATCAAAATATGTTTGATAAATTTTACAGGTTGAGAACCAAAACTAAAAAATTAGAGGTCCTTCTTCTGTGAATACCATTTTTTTCACGCGAACACCGTTTTTCTCTAAGTAATGTACGCTCCTCATGATTATTGTACAAATAGATGATAAAAGTAAACCTGAGAGTGACATATAAATATAAAATTTTGGGTGACAATTTCTCACACAAATACTGCTTTTCTCCTGCAAACACTTTTTTTCACGCTAACAGTGTCTTTTTCACCGATAACTCTATTTTTTATATGATTATTATAAGTGTAGATAACTGACTTTATTTAGAATTTTGAGAATAATATATGAGCATAATCCATATTTTTTGATAATTCACCGCTCGATGATCATTTAGGTTAATGATCCACGTAAACTCCCACACCGATGATTATCCAGTCTCTTAAAACTATTCGAAACTAAATATTAAAATTTGTAAACTTATATACAGAACGTTATGCTACAAACTGATTAAAAATTTAAAAAAAATTAATAATCTACAAGGTTTTCAGCAATTCCATAACATTACAAACGAGAACTGGTTGCTTAAATCTGCGAGCTGAAATGTACAATTGCATTCTGAATTCAAAGTATGATAGCATTATAAAACATTATTTTGTAGGCCACGGAAAATACAAAAAAACGCGCAAAAATTGTTACAGACTCTTCCAAAACAGATCGCATTAATAAATGAGAAGAACTAACTTCTAATTATAAGAAACTAACAAAATTAATAGTTTGCACACTTTCTGTGAAAGAAATTTGAAACTATATTCTGTATATGTATAAGCAACATAATTTCAAATGTTATATAATTAATGTCATTAATTATCTGCAGTCTATTTTATGTAATAATTTTCAGTGTAGAATGACTGCCGCAAACGGCAATTTCAAAAACTCGTTTCAGCAACATAAATAGTAAAATTATTGAATTTATATTCAACAAAACTCATTTCGGGTTTTCATTTAGTTCATTATAAAATATATTCCATCCCTACCCAAGTTTTTGACTCGTGAAAAGAAAATAATATAACCTTTCCTGAGTGAAGTAGTTACACTTACGAAGCGGCAATTAAAATAAATACAAAACCGACATCGACCCGCATGAATCGCGTGCCCAAAATTATCGAGTTTGTAAACTACACAATATCATGTTTATCGTAAAAAAGAATGTGGAATAAAAGGTGTATTGTCGATCATCATAACGTAAATAACCGATATTATTCATGCAATACGATTAGTTAAATAATAAACAATTTACAGTTTATTCTGCTAAAAAGCTGGAAATTATTCAATGCAGAAATCTACAACTTTGCAGAAACAAAGACCGGTTAATAACCAAACCTTAAATGGCAGGTGTGACTAAGTGATTAAGACGTGATTAAAATTAATTTTTTACACAATGTTCACTTAAATATTCCAGTTAGGTAAGGTGATTTTGTTTTTCATCTAAGCAGAAAGTAAATCTGCAGTCCCTCGATTGATCACGCCAGTAGCCCATATAGTAAATTGAAATACTAAATAATCATTATTATGTGGCATTCTTCATATCGTATTAACTCACTCTGACCTAAACATATTTCATTTAACTAGGGCGTTACTCACTCTGACCATATACATATTTCTTATAATAAAACATTTCTAGTAACAATAAATAATTTAATTGAAAAAAATTTGATTTATCCATAGACCGTACATAGTTTTTCCGTATACGTGCAAAATTCTACATTGCAATACCAAAAAGTGTAAGCTACATTTCGTCACGTTTTCTCTTCAGTTATGACGATTCTCTATCCTTTACTTCTTTTCGTCAAGAAAAAATTTTACGACCTTAGAGTATTTGAAGTACCCATAGTTACGAACCGCTTCAATTGGTTACTTCCTACTTATTTGCTTGTCTTCGTCTTCATTTGACAACAGTTTTTTCCTTTCCAGTTGTCTTTTCTCTAAAAGGCTTCTTAATTCTTTAACTTCGTTGGGGTAAAAAGGCAAGTTTATGATTGGGACGAAAAAACTAGGCCATGTAATTATGAGCTGCTCGGTCGAGTGATTTATTAGGAGAGGACGGGCACGACCGATGATGAATGTAATTTAACTCAAGATTGCTGCAGCTATTGCAGCTTAATGTAGTCAAATATTTGGCGTAAAATTTAATTACGACACAACTAAAATGATATGTATTTCTTGACGTAGAATTCGTCTTACGGTTCTACACTAAGGTACCGGGCGTGAATGCCAAAAATTTTAGATCACGGAAAATTTTCTCATTTAAAATCTATTAACAGTTCATATATAAACATATTATATTTATAGAATCATTTAAGAAAGTACATTTTAAATAAATATCGAAATTACGCTGATGTCATTGATTGATTCAACCGTAACGCAAATTTTAATTATGAAAATAATGTTTCAGTTGAGATTTGTTTTCTCTGTTTGAGCTTTGTAAAATATAATATAAATAGAAACTTAATATTGAATACTTATTTCGATATGTCCATGAGAACTATAAAAATTTCCTGAAAATTTGAAAATTGGAAGCAATGCTTTGCAAAAATAAACGAGTGCCCATTAAAATTCTTAATCATCACGTGGTCATACTACACATCCAACGCGAGAACGTATTAATACGAGAACGTATTAAAACCGTTTCCAACTCCAAACCTGTTACCCCCTCAAATTTATATCCCACATAAAACTCCAGTTTTTATTCCAAAAAATATATATAATTTAGTTGTAACTAACTAAATCTTTATTATTTCACTAGAAAACAAATATAATATTCAGAATGAAATTGTTTAAATATAAGGAGCAAAAACCTCTTTAAATAAATAATTAAAGTAATTTCATTTGAAATCAAATTTTTTGAGTTCAAATTTTCTTACTTTATACCAGTAAGGCTGTAACTCCCGTTTAACTCTTGATTAGGTTTATTAGTATTATTTACATGGTCGTTATGTGATAGTGTTAACATACTTATTGTCATTAAAAAATGTCACGGCTCCCGCAAAAATGTTAAATAAAAACTACAAATAGTATTTAAAATGGTGAGAGCCATTTTAGTTATACTTTAGTCAAACTATTTGGGAAAATTCGATATAAATTGAAGACGGAAACGGGTATAACGAGTTAAAATATTATTTATGTTGCCAGTAAAACTATTTAGTCATAGAAAATCATTTCCATGCAATAAAATGTGTTTGAAAATCAACTGAATAATTGCTAAGGACCCTAACACGCATGAAATGTTCAAATTAAAAAAATTATCATTATTGTTGAGTTTGAAATGTCTTCTATTCTACTCACTTATATATTATTGTGAACAAACATATTGTTACATAGGCTACAACCTCTCGAAGCAAGGTGTACATTGTATTCATAATCTTATGTCCCATTTTATTTTGCTAATTATATTTAAAGAAAAAATTATAATCTAAATAAATATGATATCTTAATATCTAAGTAATCACAACAAGAAAGTTTTCACTATTACGATACCGTTATCTAATTTCAATACGATCCAATTGAAGAAAAATTAATATTAAAATTTTAATAGCAGATATTTATGAAAAAGTGAAATATTCCAATGTACATAAATTACTGCACGACTGCAACAGTATACCTGTATACCAAATAATGAGGTGTGAACAACTGTCTCAAGTATTTGCGTCATAAATTAAATACCTCATTGAAGTCGCTTGTAGATAAATATAAAAGTAATTCTATAGGCTAGGGATTAAATAAATATCTTCATAAGAAACATATGTAGGTACGTCTTTATGGTAAAGTATTTTTTTATTTTTTACTCACGTTAAACTAGTAACAAGAAACATTAGAATCTAAAAAATTGTCCAAAAGGTATTAAGATTAAATTTTTAAAGTATTGCCATCAGGTCCAGAGGTGATTCCCCAATTCTTAAACTTCTAAAAAAATCATAGTACGAAAAGCTAATGTTGGGTTTACAAAACCTTAAAAAATTCACTTTCAGACGCTTAAAGCGAATGAAAAAATTGGTTCCCGAAATAAGTATCTTAAGAATACCAAAATTCATGTTTTTCACGTTTTGCTTACATCACGATAACTTAGAGCGATATTACTAAAATTGAAATATTTTAAAATTTTTTTACCTGATGGTGTCACATGAAAATGCCAAACATTACGAATCGGCATCCTTTTTTCTCTCGTGTACTACGGTGATAAAACTTCTCAATATAAATACAACTGGTAACTCCGACTAATAAATGGCAATAGAACAACAACTTTTCTTTAATAAATCTGAGAGTTTTTCAGTAAAGATTAGTTAAAAATCTGAAAAAAAATTGATTTCACCCCTTAGAGCAATTTTTAAATTTTTAAAAATTGTGTTTATTCCAAATTATCTTTGATATATTTTGAATCACTAAAGATAAAAATATTTACCAAATTTTTTGGAAACTAAAAGTTTGTTGCTAAAAAAATGTACTTTTATTGTTTTAATACTATTTATAAAGGAATTACAGACGTTTAAATTTATCCGACTTTTTTTTTAGAATATTTAGTCTTCCGGTAATTTTTTGGACTAGTACATACGTAAATAACTCAATTTTCATGCCAAATATTACACAACTGTAGATAGCATCAGGGGGTGTATATACTTACCCGTTTAATTATATAACAATATGCTAAATTGAAACGGAAACATGACATAAGATAAAATAGAAATACGCATATCGTGAAGGTATACCAAAATTAATTTTTATTGCAAACAATTGCTTTCATTTAAATACACATTCGATTGCTCCCTTCTAAAAAATCGCTCGATAAATTTACTCATAAAAAGGCTGTTTAGTCTTTTTCATGATGATTATAATCCCGCGTATTTACTCCGGTCCAACAAGTCATAGTATTAAGAAGCCTTTGAGATTAAAGAAAAGTGAAAAGGAAAAAAGGAATGTTGTGAAAGGAACATGAAGGCAAAAAGAAAAGAGCGAAGAAAATGATAAGAAGAAAGGAAAGGAAAAACATTCAGTTTGATTGCGGCCATATTTATTTTTCTTTTGACGAAAAGTAAATGATAGTGGGAAGTCATAACTTATGACTAAAGTGTAATAAAAAGTTTGCACGTATTTGTTAGTAAATCAAGTTTTTATTTCAGTACATTTACATTAACAATAATTTAAATTCATAAACTAAGACGTCTCTAACGTTTTTGCAGACACCGTTAGTGTTATATCTGTATATTTAATAATCATATATTTAATCGTTATAAAATATATTCTGCTACTGTTTATATTGGTTCAATTCGTTCACTTCGGATTTTTTCCACGATTGATCTTATTATTTGTTAACACTGAGAAACGATATTTTCCAATAACTCATATATTCTTCTCATTATTAATTAAGCCAAACATACTTTGTTAATTTGTTATAATCAATGGTTTATTTGATTATTTTCAGCTGTTACTTTCTGCTCAATTCTTTATACCCAAAGCCAGTGAAGTAGAACTTATAATTAATTCGTCGAAAACAGTTTAAGAGAGAATATTAGAAAAAAATGTATGTACATTTTGGAAATTTTTTTCTAATTCCATATATTAAATTAGTTTTAATTTCATTGTACGGTATAAATTTAAAACAATAAAATACTGCCCTAAGACGGGATGAATTATTTTTAAGTTTACCCATTAAACTCCACATTGTACCAACAAATGTACGCGACATTTTCTCTGTATTTATGACTCTCCTCAGTCATTTACTTTTCCTCGTCAAAAGAAAAAAATTTTGCGGCCGTGGTCTAATTGAATTACGCGAGGCTGCGCAGCGCGCTGATTCAATCGTTTCTTCCTATTTACCGGCTTGCTTTCGAATTCGTTTGACAACATTTCTTTTTTCCTTCCTGTTAGTTTTTAACTGAAAGGCTTCTAAATACTTTAGCTTTTTGAGTCGAGATTTTACTGAAGTAAAAACTCTATCCAGTGATTTGTTACTAAAAATATTCCACAGAGCTACTCATAATTAGACGGTCTAGTTTTAGTAGATGTTACATAAATGAAAGCAAATATTTAGCTTAACATTTCTTTACGATACAACTTTGTGATATATATATCTTTAAGTAGAAAATATCCAAGTTTCTAATACAAACAAAAAGTACTGAAAAGTTAATCATGAAAAAAAAGAATTACATAAAAATTATTAAATTGAAAATTCCAAAAAAAGGAATCCAAAAAAACTCCGATGTTCGATTCATCAACGAAGTAATGGCTTCATACTGCTAAAATTAACGAGTACCATATATAATTATTATTGATGTAATAGATGACCTATAATTACATAATAATTAAAGGAATCATCGGCAATTCCAAACGCATACACCTCTCAAATTTAGGCCTCCAATTAATAATGTCTGCCCAATTTTCTTTACAAGTCTACTTGACTTGTAAAGAAAAACTCAAAAATTATTATTTGATCCAAAAATTGTAACCATATAAATAAATTGTACAAATATCTAATGTAACAATAACAGATATCGTTTTTTTACTAAGTAATGTATATGTGGCAAATTAAGAAAATAGCTTCATAATACTCTTTATTTTGTGGAAATTAAAAATTTAACTAACCACGCTCGTGGACTGTTTGATAACTGGGTCACTATAATTATTGGTTTCATATATATCCCACATGTAAAAGCTCAAAAATTAACAGAAACTAATTACAAGCAGAAACATATCTTTATTGTTAATTTCAATTAAATTCAGTAAACCACACGTGTATACCATAACTGCAATAAATAAAAAAAAATTGCAATAAGATTCTAACCTCTGTTGTTGGATCCAAACACTTCACATCAGAGCGGCATTGATAATATTAAATTACTATTAATTTCTGTGAAAATGTTAACAAACTAGTTTTTGTATACTTAATGTAACAAAACTAGTTTATAACTATTATAACTGGTCACAAATTGGATGGAATTAACTTTTTTCTTGATTCGTACCATGGGTATTCGATGAAGTTTGCGGATCGATCTAGTAATGGTAAGCATTCTTTGTTATGAAAGATTTGATGAATTCCTCTGTACGTCTGGAATATTATCGTATTAAAAATGTTTTCGGTGTAAACTAGCACTGTTTCGAGCGTGACTTCAAACTTTGTAATAGGTCTCTTTCCCAGTTGTGAAAGAGACCTATTACAAAGTTTGCAAACAGTAATTCCACCTCCATATGTTACTTCTTTTTTTATATTTTGCGTTCACTTCTGCTTTTAAAGGACAACTACCTACTGTCTACCATCTAATAAATAGTATTTAGTTCAATCTCATTAGAAAGTAATACACGCTTCCGCTGAGAATGCGCCCCAGGTTTATATTTCCAAGGAAACGTCATCCGTGCTAGACAGCGTTCTTCTTAGTGATAGATCTTTTGAAACGATTCTTCTGAACAGCTTAGCTTCTACTAGTCGTCATCGAACGTTACTTGCTATATGTGTTGTTATATACTTGTTATATATGTTCATATGATTCAAACCAAAATACATCCTACTTAATCATTTCGAAACCTGTAAAGAAGACTTTGGGAAATTATGACCATCATACGATTTCCTTGCGGGTTGTTTTCTAAGTGTTTTTCTTTCTTGGAATACTTTCAGTCATTTTACGAGTTTTAAAATATGGCACTGCATTACATATTATATTTTTGAGCAATATATGTTACCTACTAGTGTGTGGCATGATAATTATTACTATCACATTGATGCAACATACTTTTATCATTTTAATAATGGCAATGAAAATTGTGCACATTACGAATGTGATATTTGATCACTGTGTTGAAATTAATTAATTTGAAAAGAAAATATGTGCTTTTTGAAAAGTATTTGCTTTTTGAAATTTTTAAAATTAAACGACAGGTATCTTAATATCCCCAATTAAATCGTTAGACATAAAATGCAGTGACAATCGATTTGAGTATTACTTTTAAGTTTAATAAATATTAATATAGACTTTTTTTTCAACAATTTTAAACGACTAGGCTAATAATTAACAGCATTAAATAATAACAAACAATGACAATGACAATGCCTTGAATGGTTCACTCACTCACGAGTAAATTTCCATGCATACGTGTTGATAGTTGATTATAATACATCACATGTGCAACTACATTACACAGGGAAAAGGATATCCGTTACCGCCTCGCTGTTGAGCCAACCTAATTTGTATTAAAAATCGATTTAATAATATGCTTTCAAAAATGGTAACGAAACTGCAATCAAGGTGGTCTTGATAACATGCATTTCAAAAAGAAAGCAAGAAGAAATATTATATTTTACTCACACAATACTTTATGATTAAGTTTTGCACGATGACAATTTCCAATGAATTCTGTCCTTTCCACAGACAAAAAAAATCTGTTCATTCCACAGACAAGGGATGCCAAAAAGAAATATGAAAATTCAGGGAAAGTAGTTACGGCGTAATTGTACATATTTTAGTAAAAACATTCACTGCGAAGATAGAAAAATAATTTGTTTATTATTTAGGTAAATTTATTTCTGTTTTTTATATAATCATATGGTGTATACAAAATTTTGCCCCATTTCCATGAAATATTGAACATTTTAGATTTGCTATTTCGAATGTTTTTTCCATGCAAAGTATTTTTTGTATTATCATGGAAAACCTCAGTTTTATGCTATTTTATAGCCGTATATAGCGTTTTTAATATATAACCACTCGTAAACAAGCAAAGCGCTTTATTTCATACATTCATTTTTCTAAGTTATTGGGTTTGAAAATGTTTAAAATATTGCAAGTATGTCATCGTGATATTTTTGTTCATACCACATTGACTAAAGGAGTCAGGATTATTATGAAATTATTTGTATTACATTTTTTAAAGTAGCCTCTTCCATTTGTTGTTTTCAGTTGTCATGTTTTATGTGAAGCATTCCAGGGTAACCAAAACCTAATTTTTTATTTGGATAAGGTTTACGTGTTGTTATATTTTGTTATTATATATATTTTTAGTTAATATGTATTGTTATTATATATTTTTTGTTTACATTTACGTGTTGTTTACATTTGTATTTTTTTATTTTAATTATTGTTAATAATGCTCTATGGTTATAAAGAAAACTACTTTTTCTAATAAATTTTCCTTCGTAAATTTTGTTCTGGAAAAAATGAGATTCTTTTAATTTTCAATGTATTTTATACCTATAAATGTAAAAGTGTGTTACTAATGCTTTGATTATTTAAGTATGATTCTTCTCTCTGCATAAAAAAAATTCATTAGAATCGAGTAATAAATTTTTCAGTCTTGCATTATTTAATCAGAACCGGCCAAATGGCCAGCGCCGCCCTTTAGGCCCGGACCCCAGGGTCTGGAATATCCTCTACGAAATTAGTCTATGGAAAACAAAATATGTGTATCCGAATAAATAAAAACAAATTTTCAGCAATATGTTTACTTTCACGAGAAAATAAAATGTAATTTTTGAATTTAACTCCTTAAGAATCGATTTTCATACCCATATGCAAGGCCCAGCATGAAGCTTTATTAGGAGCAATATCAGAAGTTCAGAGCGAAAAAAAAGTGTAAGAATTTGTAAGTTTTTATGTAGGAGGTAATCTCCGAAACTATAAACTCATACGAGTTGAAAAATTATTTCACCAATATTTAGAAGGTACCTTCAGGATGGACGTATATGATATATTATCTCGTTAAAGAAACTTCATATGTTATAAAAGAGTTAAATATTGTAAGTTTGGATGTAGGACGTAACCTTCGAAACTACTTATCAAATTTAAAAAAGTTCCTTGACGAATATTTAGAAAGAACCTTCAGGATGGACATAGGTTGTATATAATCCCATTAAAAAAATATTTCAAGCAGACCAGTTTTGCAACTTAATTAAAAGAAAACAGTCGAGCGAATTCATTTCTTATTAAAACTGCCTTAACGGTAAGAGATATATTAATAGATGATATTTATAGTTATATTTATATACAGTGTAACCTATTTTATGCATTCCAAAATAATTGTAATTAAGGAGTAAACTCTAGTGACACGTCGGAGCTGACAAACACAATTTTTTTTTGTTATTCTTTGGAGTATTTCTAAGTAAACATCCCTATTGTAAGAAGCAATACTAGACTCACCTCTAAAGAGCTTCTCAGGATTATCTTACATTCCATATATAACCATTTTTATTTGAATAAGCAGCAAACAAATTTGAACTCTAGATCCTAAGATGCTTTATAATATATTTAAATATTATTTAAACACAAGTTACTCAACTTTTTCTATACATAGACACTGTAAAAATTAATTTGCTTGGTAATTGGTATTTTTCTCTTTTACATGTAACTAATTTTCTTGCATTAACCCTCAACTGGCCGGGTGGTTTTGTTTGTAACATAACGGGCCGGGCGCGGTCACCGTGACCGCATGTACTTAAAGTATAATATTTTTATGATATTATCCTAATAATAAATAAATAAAAATACTCAGTATTACTGATAGTATTTACTTTTAATTAGGAAAGAAAAATTAACAAAATATAACTTCTATTAATGCTAAATAAAAAAAAAACTTTACTCAAACGCCAAAACCAAACAAAATCTCTAAACTTCTGTATAAATTCCTTAAAAAAAAAATCTTAACTAATTTTTGGAAAAAAAATTTGGTTTTGTTGTCTTAAGAGATCATATAATATAGAGAAAATAAAAAATTAACTTAAAAGATATTGTTAATGACAAATTGACAACCGTCAATCATGGTCTTGTTTCGCGACAATGGCGGCACATCTTTTGGCTACATTCGATACATATCGGCTTTCTACAACAAAAACATACATGATAGGTCTTTCGTTTTTTTTTGGGATCACAAGTATAGCATGTTTTTCTAGTTTCCAGCTTTTCTTCTACCTCGGGTATAGGTTCTTCTATGTTTAGTATTCTTCTTATAGCTAAGCGAAGCTGTCGAGTCAGATGTTGATTACTTGCTCGCCTATGTAAAGGCGGTTTGACAAGACATAATGCGAGATCTTTCATAAACTGAAGCCTTTTAATCTTATCCTCTCGCACTGAGTTATAAACTATAAATGCATTAGAGCTCGCAATATCCAGCAAACGATAAAAAATTGTCATCGGCCATCTACGAGTACGTCGGGCAGTGCTATAGTTTGAACATCTTTGATCTAATAAGTCAACCCCATATTTAGTCTCATTACAATACATTATTACTGTAGGTTTTTTTCTTGACATTATCTACTGCTAAATCGTGATGCATGCTTGATACGAGTATAACCGACCTATTTTTTTTTGGGACATAAGATACTAATGTAAATTCATTTGTGAATCCCAACAAGGAACTTTCTACTTTACGAGTTTTTGATGGTAAAAAATCTTTAGGTATTTCTCTTTGGTTTTTCTTCATTGTGCCAACAAATGTAAGACCTTTTTTCTTCAACTCTTGTACTAACTGTATTGAAGTAAACCAATTATCGGCTGTAATATTACGATTTGAGCCCTCTATTTTTTCTACAAGTCTCAAAACAGATTGGGTCGGTTTTTTTAAGTGTTTGTACTGTTCTGGTAAATCTTTTCCATCAGAATCTTTACCCACATAAATGTAGGCGTTGTGTAAATAACCCGTTTTTGCATCCGTGATACACTGAATTTTCAAGCCATATTTTGCGGTTTTTTTGGCATATACATTTTAAATTTGCATCTGCCGCGAAATGCAACCAGCATCTCATCAACACAAGCTTCAGTTCCAATTTCGCATACGTCTTGACAATTGCCAATGAAATCATTAAACATTTCAGAAATTGGCGCTGCGGGATCATTTTCACGTCGTTCTAGCCGAGTTGAAGATTCATCAAAGCGTAATGCTAGTAGAAGTATTTTCAGTCTATTTTTTGCCATAATACATTGATAAATACATCGGCCAGTTCCATCCGAGCTATACCAACTTGAAAAATCTGCGTGATTTTCTTTGAACACCGCTGAATAATACAATATGCCTAATAATGCTTTTAGTTCAATCATATCTAAATTATAAACGTAACTATTGTCGTCATACTTGTCTCGCATCTTTTCTAAGTGACTGTTGGTATGTGTTATAATTTTTTCAAGAGTACCCTCAGGAAAAAAAAAATTCCATACATCTTCTACTGTCGATTCTGCTGTAAGGCTGTGTCGAAGACTTTGACGTATTCCTGGTTGTACATCTACTATGTTATGACTTCTTGTTCTACTTCGGGCGGCAGATGGAACAGAAGACCAGCGAAACTTATTTTTGCCGAAATAGTGTTTATCCCTTAGTTGAACTTCCTCGCTATCGGAAATACTTTTACTTGCCTTGCGCTTACGACTCGGTTGAAGACTTGACAAAGGTTGATCATCTTCATCGTTAGATGAGGTAACTTCTTCTTCAGATTCTGAGTGGTGTGACTCATAAATCACGTGATTTGGTTCGATATCCTGATCAATATCACTGCATTCACCATCGCCATCAGAGGCAGGGTCATCATTATCCTCTTGTGTAAGCCACTCTTGTATTTGTTGGTCAAAACGTTCCATTTTGTTAGTAAAATGAAGACTACACCGAGAAACGAATTCACTTTCTAAAATCACACAATAGGCCGGGTGCGGTCACTGTGACCGCTGCAAACATTTAAACAATAAAAACTCAAAACAAAAGACGCGTGCGACTATTACTAAGCCGGGCCTCGTACTAATCGCCTGAGTTGCGAAGGTATCAGGAGGGGCAAATACCATCGAATATTGGAAGAGTATAAAATTGACAGTGTTGCACCTACTGGGGTCATGGTGACCGCACCCGGCCTGTTACGGGTTAACCTTGAACCTGATTATTAGTAATAACTAGTATTAAATGCAATGACAATTAAATTGTGAAATCCTTACTTTTTTATAATCGTTTATCAATTTGAACCTATTGCTCAATAAATGTTTTGATAGTAATAATTGAAGTGGTAAAGTACTTTGAAGTGTTTTGAGTTTTGACTTTGTTCACCACGTTGTAAATATCGATTTTGTAAACTTTCATCTACATCTCTTAAAGTTTAAAGAAAATACTCTGAATTCAACCAAGATAAGAAATTATAGCCAACATTTTTTAATTTCAATATAACATTGACCTTAGAACTTTTGAGGATTCTTACTTCAGTATTGAACACATGGAACCCTTGGTAGATCATGTTGCCCGCCTGTCTGTGTATTCAGACCTTTTATCTCAGTAAGTGATTCATGTATCAAATTAAATGATGAAATTTGCCTTCTTTCTTAATGTTATAAAAAGGTGCAACCTTTCAAATATCACGTATTTTGATACTCCCGTTGATATGAATCTTGAAATTAAATGCTAAAGAAAGTCCCATAACACAAGTAAAGGAAAGAATCAATAATTTTAACACTATGTATAATTGTTATTCTAAAATGCCTACATAATAAATACAACATATATTTGTAATAGCTATGCACGTAAGCTTTATGATGTGATTTGGGCAGGTAATATAAAATTACTCGGGAAGAGTAGTTTGTATTTTTGTTCAAGTCCTATCTATAACATGGCTTTTATTAAATA
Source organism: Druceiella hillmani (assembly GCA_039881145.1). Classification (NCBI taxonomy): domain Eukaryota; kingdom Metazoa; phylum Arthropoda; class Insecta; order Lepidoptera; family Hepialidae; genus Druceiella; species Druceiella hillmani. The sequence goes on from JAYKKI010000055.1 coordinate 8,521,628, forward strand.
AAATTAACGAAGATATCAAAATAAACCCACAGGTACGATTTCTTAACCTAGATATTACTAACAGACTTTGTAATGCAATATATAATAAAAGTAATTAGATACGTGCAGTATTTAATTTTTTTTTTTTTATTTTCTACCTCACAACGTATGACATTTATATACAAATTATTCCACATCTTATTGTTTGTTTTCCATATTATTTGCGTTGTGCTTTAAATTGTACTTTGGAAGGAAATGCTGATCGCTCTCTTTTATAAATTATTCATTAGGCAAAAAAGTCATGGCTAGATCGCTAAATCAAGTTACAAATTTTTCATGTGGCGAAACTAAAAAAAGCAATAAACTGCACTAGATATTTGAAGAAGCAAGTTTTTACAAAATCTTTTTTTTCACATCAACTTTGTAATCTGGTTTCCTATTTATAACAAGAACCAGCGCATTGCAAGTTAAAGTCAATGATGACGAAATTTTGTAAAGTTTTCGAATGAATGATAACTCACAGAGAAAGGTCCAAGTAGTCAGTCACTAGCGCGATTTAACCATAAAATCTGGATTTAAATGGCGAAGCTATATATTTGCATGTTAAAGATATACTAAATTGCACCGTAAATTTTTGTGTAGTCTTTCACATTTCACTGTGAAAGAAAGTTATCTTGAAGAGGAGATTCTTATGTTCAGCAATTTAACTGATAAAATAATTTTTTTTGTAGATAATGAAAATCACTTTTGGAATCATTACCCACGAGATCGTTTTAATGATGAATATGAGCGATCGCGGCTCACCGAGTGTTCATTGCAATTTAATGTAAATTATAGTCTTTGACATGTTATATGATGATAACATGATATGTGTACACATGCGTTTATAAATCCAGCCCGACTGTACTAATTTCCTTGCAAATATTATCTTATCTTTAATATTCGAGATGTTGATAGTTTAATACGAATCGTTATATGTGTTGGTTTAAGCAAACCATAACGATACTTACGCCACAATACAGGTCGAAGAAGTTATGTAATTGAAGTACTGTTATTATTTTATTTTTGGGCCATTATTTTTATTGAAGGAAAACATAATTTTTCCTGCTATTATTTTCATTCAATCGCGTCGTAAAATTTTAGTTTATGCAATGTGGAAATTAAATTTCTAAAAATGTATGAATTTTAAAATCGATCATCTCATTTGAAGTAAAATGACTTTATTTATTGAAATTCGTAATCAATACGGATTTCATAGCGCAATAAATATTTAATAATCCCTTCTAAAATAAAATAGAGTTATATATATATATATATATATATGTATATATATATATATATATATATATATATATATATATATATATATTTATATACATAAAACCATCATAATTTACCTACAATCCTATAATAATATTACGTACAGCGGTTTCTTTATAAACATCATTCTATATGTATATTGTTTCGTGTTAATTGTTGAGATATGTGCTGTTACATAGGCTTTATTTTTGCCCCGATTTCAATTTTATTCCTTAAGAGATTTCTAAAAAAAAACGAATGTGGTAAACGGACAGACGGACACGTGATTGATCTTATAAGGGTTCAGTTTGTCTTTATGAGATAAGGATCGAAATAATTAAAATTAGAGCTATTGAACAAAATCAATTCGGATATGACCCTAAAAGACTTGTTCAAAAATCATAAGGACTTGTTTTGTTTTTTGATATTATACCAAAGTTCTTATCAAAATTCATAGCAGTTTGATTACCATCAGTAATAATTTAATTCATTACGCTAGATTGAGTTAAATGATTCATTTAATTGTGAATTAAATGGTAACTTTCATTAGGATATGATTAATACAGCGATGTTGAGTTAAAGAGTGTTGATCGCAACATCTACTAAAAAATCGTTCAAAAAAATGAATTATAATAAATTTTGGCTAGCAGCTAGATTTCGATCATGTAAACAATATCTTATACTAAATTGCCTTGGCGGAGCAGGGTTCTTTGTTCCACTTTTACAATTTTTTTCTTCATATCTTGCGAATAGAAAGCAATAGTTCCGATAGGGAAACTTTACAACCAAAACTTATATCACACAATCAGAACGACCCACGATTCGAATCTCGGGTCTCTGTTTTTCACTTTTATAGAAAAGGATTTTGGTGGTGCGGTAAACTAAACGTTGTTTGTTATTTGTGGATGACATGAAACTTTTTGCAGTGTTCAAGGATGCCGCGGAATGCGAACGGTGGTAGCGTGACATCAACACCGTCGTTAAATGCAAGCGGCTTAAGGCTTAACGCAAACAAATGTTCAATAGTGTCTTATAGCCGAGTACACGTTCACATTAATTACGAGTATACGATCAGTAGGATCCCGCTGCATCTCAAATTAAAAATCTCATAAAGATTAGGTCTCTGATTTGGGAGTCACGTTTGATTCGAGATTGACTTTTTGTGGGCACATGGCAGATGCAAGAAATTGTTTTTATACTTTAGATTTGTGTTGCATATTTTAAAGGATATTCAATCAATGTCATCAATATGCTTGCCGCGAATTTAATTAGCGTAAATTTGCATAGATTCCAGCTTCATCGTTGAGAGTGGAGCCAAGTGGAGCTTGATAGATGAACCTTTGCAAAAAACATTTCTCCGATATCTGTGTATGAGATAGCGTGATCACTTCCCCTTTCAACTTCCTGCAGATTTCGTTTTGTATATACTAGATGTCCAATCTTTGCAACTCAGGAGAGATTTTGCGTTTATGAAATTTGTCTTCAAGGATCACTTTTTTTTTTACCACCCTAAAAACGAATTGAATCAGAACTGTCCAGTTTCTTTCACTTTTCAACTACCTTATCGTAGTCGAGCCAAAGTACGGTTTGCTTATGATGAGTTAATTAACTTTGGGAGTTAAAGAATATTTTCGCATTTGGGCTTAATCTCAAAGTGTAAAATTTTTAAGCTATTAATTTTTCATCATACCTCAAATGTATAGATAAATGTCTGCGCAAAGAAATTACTCGATGAAAGTAATAATAATTATGTATTATGGCCTTTTACGCCTCAATTATAAAACAGCATTTTATTCCTACACAAAATTCAAAGAATTTAGAAGCTTTTGAAATGAAAGCAAAATGGGAAAGCAAAAGGAAATATTGTCAAATAAACACAAAGGCAATACGATAAGGAGGAAAAAAATTAAATGAATCAACACGCAGTGTAGCCGCGCGTAATTCAATTAGACTGCGGTCGTAAAATTCTCCTTTTTTTGACAACGTAAAGTAAACAACGGCAGGGAGTTACATCTGACAAGATAATAAGATGAAATGTCGTCCACATTTTTTTGCAATTTATTTTTCACTTCTGCACAGTATACATCGATGATAATCCAGACTTATAAACTCGAGAAAAAAATACGTCTGCGTCCTCCTTGCGTCGCGCTCCTCAATGACGAGGATCGTAGCTTCTATTAATTTATCGTGTGTAATATAAAGACATCATCAACAATCATAATTAAATTAATGCAAATCTGGTAGTTCTTACGCATTAGATTCCGCTCTATCGATCTATCCCAACAGCTTTTCCAGATTTTGATATCTGCTCTCTTTGTGTCAATGTAGCTGAAGTACTCGAAGGTCATTTGGAATTGTGGATCTTTTTATATTTTAAAACGTAGGTCAATGTGCATAGAATGTCATGAGATCCATATAATTTCCCTGCAGCGCCGTATTTCATATGAACTTATATGTGACTGGTTAGCTTTTTTTCATTATCTATATTTCAAAGCTATCTAAAGATATTGAAAATACAAAAATCACATCCGACTGAAGATTCGATTTAATTAAGATATTTCTGTCGGTCCCTGTTCGTCGAAATTTAGTCATAAGCTTTTTAGGAATTCTGGTAAGACTTTGTGGGTCTGGTTCATATGATTTGTCATTACCAATTAAATAATCCAGCTATATGAAACGGTCGGCAGTCTCGACGTTCGAGACAGCATCGAGTAGTTCGATTTTTCCTTTGTAAACTACTACAATGACTTTATTTTGAATCCATTTGTTAAGAATCCAAGCGTATTTGCCGATGGAATTCACCCTTTCCCAAAATAGTTACCACCTCAGGTTTGCTAGCCGCCAAAAGGGTAATATCGTCAGATCACTGATCTTATTGCTACTAATGTTGATGCTTCCCTAACTGCAAGAAGAGATTGGAGCGAACTTGTGAAAGTTCGCTTGAATCTCTTCTTGCGATAGTCAATAAAGCACCCGAAAAACAAAATGTCAAACTCGCGTGGTTATTCCAGAAATGATTAACATTTGAATAACTCTTTAATGAATCCTCATTTATTCTGGGATATTTGGTAACCCAGAAATTAGACATTTTACTATACCTTAAATTTGGTAATCCAAAAATTACCATCAACGCCAAAAAATACGTCGCAGATAAAACGATGCGTTGTTTATGCTGATAAAGACATAAATATGTGTGTACTCTATGTGTATGTGTGTATGGAAAGTTTTCTCTAAAGAACGATAAATAAAATCTGATTTCCTTGATTTGTTTACAGTAAAAAAATGAATGAAATTTATTAAATGTTATCTTTTTCTAAATGCATTCATATACGAACGGATTTCATTTGTAATGACGTTTACAACACAATTAAATATTAAGAAGTACAAGTATTTAAATATGTTTTTATAAACAACAACATTTTTGAAATAGGTTTTTAAATAAAATTTCTGGAATGAAACGAGGTGGAATCAATTTCCCTTAAGTTTGCAAGATGTAATTTCAAGAGTCCACCTCTTTATAAATATGTTTATTGTTTTTTAAAATTTGTGTATAAGCATTTTCCACTTTCACTTTCCCTAATTAATGGATGAACAGCTCTTAAAATGAATTTGGGTTTGTGCATGATGTCAAAATAAGCGCCGCATAAATCCTTAATTTTAAGAAAATGCTGTTTTTCTTCATACTTGTTTCTTTTTTCAAGTCAAATTTAAGTTTTTCCCTAATGCCTAGTAACACTATATAAATTTTTTCTCAATTAAATTATTTTATGGCAAACATTTTCAAAGTATTGTTCCCACATCCTTGGTATAAATTTCCTTAGTCCGCTTTTATTAAAACACTTAGATTTAATTCTGTACTTTCATATTAAACTCTGTTTGTACAAATGTGAAACATAGTGACAGTTAAAGTCAATTTATTAGGTTTGATCTGAACTTTTATCTTATCGGCATCGATGATCGAATAATAACAATAAAAAAAAATATCGGGCATCTTCATGTTAAGATCAGAGGCTAGGACTACAATAATCATCAATCATTCTGCAAAAGATCAAATGGTCTTTGTACTTCGACAGTAAAACCATATCATTGGCATCTTACGGCAGTTTGTGCTCAGGATTCTCATTTATGTTCGATAAGGTAATCAGATAATTGAGTTAAGAAATATCTATAATGACAGAACTTATGCATACGAGGTTGAAGTTTCCTGCCTTTTTTACCTCGTTAATGTTTTACACTTATTTTAACGACGCACGATAGTTCCATTCATAGGTAATAAATCAAAAAAGCTATACCTCCAATTCTCACTTTTAACTACCTCACTAACTTATACGATAAACACACTATTTGAAAACGTAAACACGACTACTATTAATTGCTTTTCACTTGCATTTTGACTTCTGACATGCGCACATCGAATGCGGCATTGTAAACCCTTTACTGCACATTTATCAGTGATCAAAAATATTTAAAACCATATTAACTAGTTTAGTGCTATTGAGTATATTTAAATAGCAACAAATGATGAGCCATATATATCACTTAGCTCAACCTTATACGTCTTCCTCTGGTCTTGGTCGAGCAAGGAAGGATTTTCCTGATCTTAGCAAAAGATCAAAACGTGGACGATTAACGGAATATTCTTAGATTGACGATTCAGCAGTTAATGCATCACTCAAGGGTTCGGATGCATCAAAATCAATAAACATTAGTGCAGCTGAAGTTTTGTCACTTTTTGGGAGGTTAGCCGTAGGAAATATCAATCTCTTTTGATAAATAACTTTATTAATACTACGACTATTAGTAAAATTTTACCATCGTGTCAGAGAATTAACAATTTATACCGCCCGCCTTAGGACTCTATAGCACCTCTATAGGACTCTATAGACGTTGTGAAATATTTCATTAAAAAGGACATATTTTTATTATTTTCCTAGCGGTAAATAAAATAATATTGTTACAAAAATACTCACATCGTAAACCTGTTCTAAATCTGAAAATATTTTCATTCTTAACACCCGTCACATTTATATCACTCAATTATTTCTTGCTCATTTGTAACATACTTTTTCCCTATTACTTACTCTTAGTTCATGTTTAAAATGTAATAATTAGAATACTTACAAAATAATATTTAGAAATACAATAACCGTTAAACCGCGATTCCACTTGGCGGTTTTACACTTTTTAGTAACATTGTTTCGTACGTGAGACTAGCTAAGGTTATATGAATATTCTATAAACATTTTATTCGTATTATTTCTTACAAAAGAAACTTACCTCAATTAGGTCATGCTTTTTAATATTTATAATATTACATATTATTTAAAACCAAATTGTATGAGTATTAATGCCCTTATACAAACAATATGACTTTAACATCGTATCTGCTACTTAGTAGTATATTCATGTCAGCTTACCATCTGATAGGTAGCAGTCACAGTAAGTGAGTATATCCCCTTGCAGGTTTAGAAAATTATCACACAATAGTGACAAACGTTTTATAACGAGAACTGTGAGTAGAAATTGAAAATAACTTAGGGGGAATTAATTTTAGAAAAAAGTAAAGTAAAGTAAAGTAAAAAATAATTTACTACAAAAATTGTTAATTTTTCTTTAACCGACTTTAAACGAAAACGGGGTTCTTCATTTGACTTTATTTTTTCACGTAAATAAACGCTTATCTGTCGTTTCTTTTAATCTGAAGCAATTTGAATGATTTTTTAATAAAAACTGACAATGAAATGTCATCTAGTAGTAAGCAATTGCATTTGAATTCTATAAAACAATGAAAATACACCAAAATAAGTTTTAATTAACATCTATAACTTTTTAAAACTTAAAAATCTGTTAAAAACCCCTTGCAAGTCAAGTATTAATAACAGAAAACTTATGAAACCATATTAATATCTACTAAATTGATTTTAAAACTGATGATAAATTTTCTTTTGATAAATTTCTTAGAAAGCAAAACTTTATCATATTTTATTATTCACTTTATTGAAACATACTACTTAAATATTTATTATATATTATATTTAAGCAGAATTTCATCAACATTATATATCGTTGTTCCCTGCGCTTTATATTAAAGAAGAAAATTAAACCTTACAAAGTGTTCTCAACTGCCGCATTCAGTAGAAAAAGAAATGGACATCTCCTAAAAGGAAAACAGGGAATTGCGACGATGTGACAGTACGACGTAACAATATAACCTGTATGTTTATCGCTGAGAGCATTTCGTTCTTGAGTCGATTTCCTTGTACAGCCGTCGTTAGATCAAAATTTACTCAAGTTCTCTAGGGAGTTTCAACCGGCTTTTACGGTTCAGCATAAAAATGTATCGTCACTGTTTGAATTCTCGTGCTGGAATTGAAATAAACATGAACAGCGTCTTTTGCGTAAATCGACAGGTGTTACTTTGAACTTTATTGGAAAAGAGCCGCTCTTAGTGAGAGAGTTTATAGTCAACTGAGGGTAAAAAATATTAGATGTGGACACAAGACATTGAGAAACAAACTTATTAATTATTCGAGACTTTGTGAATTTTAGTGTTATTTCCTCATCTGTTTATTAGATATAAAGAATTTCTATGAAACCAGTTTTTTATTTCACATTCCGTGGAATTGAATATTATCTAGCACCTGCAACCTCACAAACGTTGTATATTATTGAATGTTAGTTTTTACTTCTAGTTTCACCATCACCCAACAAATTTAAAAATTAGCCTTTATCTAAAAATTTAATACCACGAATTTGGAAATTAACAACAAACAAAATTATTTATTAATTAATATAAAGTTATTTGTAAACTTCTACTTAATTTATAAAAAACATAATTAAACAAACACCGGCTAGTGTGAAAGAGTAACTAAAATTTGCAATAAATCGCGATGAACTTTCAACGCGCCATAAAGACCCTTAATCTTTGCTATCACGGTATTGTGAATAAAGCTATAAAATTTATTAAAAATTCCGTCAAACGGTTTAGTTTAATTACCTAAATATTCGAATATAAGTAACGCTTCCTGACAGTGAGATGTGGATTTTCGTTTAGGGTTGGAATGTAAATGCGAAGTATTCCTAAAATTTTACGGCGCCGGTCAATGTCGCCTGAAACTGCTTGCAGATATTCTTCTTATTTAAGATCAGATTTTATAGTTAAGTTACAACAACGGCTAGCTCGCTCGGCTTTTCCCTGTGTGAGTTATATATTAATATGAAAATTTTGTGAATCAATATTAATAAATGTCTTTTATTTGAAACTCGGTTGTGATGATGAATAGTAATTTTTGTACTTACTTGTAAAATTTGAACCTTCAAATATGTAAGGAAGTCCCTTATTTTCGGTTTTCTCATACAAAAAAATTCCCAATCCTGTTGTTTCTTAACCATAATCTTTTGACGGTGTCAAAATCAAATATAAAAACAATGCCTTTCACAATCCATGTCCATGTTTATGTATAGATTTGCTTGTAAATAAAAACAATACCTTTCGACAATCCATGTCCATATTTATGTATAGATTTGCTTGTAAATAAACAATTGTTTACCAATTTTTCTTTGATTAAAATTTTCAAGTGCGAAAGCAAGCTAATGAAAGCTAATATTTTATGAATAAGAGTGGACATAAACATACCAAAAAAAGGTGAATCTTATTAATTAATAAGATAATGGCATTTATATAACATATATTGCCTACCGATTTAGTAAATTTTACTACGGTAATTTTTTTACATACAGATTTAAAAACTACATTTACGGTTTAGATAAATAGCGTACTATCTGACCGGATAGGCTGAATACTATTGGAACCAGCCATCTAGCAGCTTCTCCGATCATATGACATTAGACAAGTAGAAGTTATAGTAAAAACTGGTAACTATTGCAACAAAAAAAGCAAAGAGTTCACCTACTTACCATCAGAGATAGGTAATTAAATATAATTAATTACCATAATAAAAAAAAGAATAATCTATTTTCACAAACGCACAGATGTATCGTAACATGTGAAGAATTGCTCATAGAAGCAGAAATAACGTTAAAAGCCTAACAAATGAAATTCTTTGCGTATGTTTAAAAAAAATAACCAATGTCAAAAACTCCTCCAAATATTTCGAGGAGTTTTCCTCCAAATATTTCGCCAGTATCGAATTTAATTAAATCTAGGCTATTAAATGATGTTCCGTGTTTTTGTACGAGTGTACCACTCCGATTCTCTTGCATTTAAATAAACCTTTGTAGGTGCCTATAAGCATAGACAGTAGCTCGTAAAAATAAGTTACTACTCTTCCACCAAACTTTAGAAACGTGTATTTCTTATTAGAGTTCTAAACGTAACTCCAGAAATAGTTCTAGTCGCAATCCATAAATGAGTGCAAAACAAAAGATTCTACAAAGAATCTATAGTAGTAAGTACATCTTATGTTAAAATAAAGAGATACGTTGCTACCACATCCTAATAGAACATAGTGTAAGCGATTTCGGAGAGATGGGGTATATTTATTTATTTTAAATTTATATGCACTTACAATTATATACACATTCAGCAGGCTTATTGAAAATATATAAATATAGGAAAAATGTCTCCCAGATAAGCAAAATTATTAAATTTAACTATTTAGTATTATCCAAGAATGTAAAAGATATTTATATACCTACTCTATAATAAAAAATTAATTGAAAATTGTATTTATAAACTTAAAAAAATAATGAACTAGTTTTACACAAAAAAAATCGATATTTCTCCTTCGTATGCTTGAGATTTTCATTTTCTCCATGTAACAAGACATATTATTTTTATTCTATTGAAACTCTGGTGCTGTGCTTAAATACCTTAGGAGCTTTTGCCAGATTCTTCTCAATCTCATCGATTTCAAGAAAATTAATATTTAAAAAAAATAACCTTTACAATATTATATCTACCTCGCACGCAATTTTATATTTAATATTGACCGATTCCTACTTTTGTAAATATACATAGGGCATGGCGCTCATTATCTATCTAAAAATATGAAAATATTCTGAAAACTGACGTGTAAAATTATGTAAATAGTAAACAAGCAAATGAAGTGCAGCTTAAAAATGATAACCTTTAATATACTTCATATTGTTCAAAAAATGTTATATCAAAATAAATTAAGATAACCACAAAAAATATCTCGAACGTTTTTAGTAAACGGAAAACAACAGCATATTTGAAGAAAAGTTATAAACTTGGCAGATATTGGAAATCACTTCTACTCTTCAAGAGTAGAAAAAAAAGAGAGAGAAAAAATTAAATCAACTCATCGCCATCTTCGAACGTAGAAATCAATTCCATTTTCCAATTTAAACTTTTTTCATTATTACTGACAGAAAAGGAAAAAATCACTTACAAAAACCTTCATATTATCTTTCTTAAGAAGCTTTCATTGAAATTGGCGAAATAACTTTTTCTTTGAACCAAGTTGGAAAATAGCTGCAAATAATGAATATATATTTTATTTGTAATTATTTCAGACGCTTCCCAAAAATGTTTGCTGGGTAGCTCAACTTTTGTGATTTCACGATGTCCGGAATAAATGTCGGACAAGAAAGAAACTATTCGTTGATAATGAAGGAATAAATAGTCATTGAAATAAAACGTGAAACACGCCGTTTTTCTAATTGATTGTAAAATATATTACACATAAATCTTTTTAACACACCAAATACTCGCCTGAAACGGAGTGCTTACTCGGGCAGCTAGATGACTTCGCAGCTGTTCGCGGGTTATTCCCCAGAGCGGCGGTCAATAATGAGCACAAGCATCGTGCGAAAAAGATGAAAAATAATTATGAATATTTCCAATTTTGTGAAAAAAGTCATTTTGAAAATTTTATTTTACCTATAATAACTATTTTTCAGTCAGTGAATAACGTCTTTCTTTGTCACACACTTATTCCCAACAACGTGTATTACCCACACGCCTTATCTACACAATTATAGTTTCGTCAAAATCTGTTTGATAAATTTTACAGGTTGAGAACCAAAACTAAAAAACTGGCGGTCTTTCTCCTGTGAATACCATTTTTTTTCACATGAACACCATTTTTCTTTAAGTAATATACGCTCCTCATGATTATTGTATAAATAGATGATAAAAGTAAATCTGAGAGTGACATTGGAATATAAACTTTTTAGGTAACAATTTCTCACACAAATACTGCTTTTCTCCTGCAAACACTATTTTTCACGCAGTGTCTTTTTCACCGATAACTCTATTTTTTATATTATTATTATAAGTGTAGATGACTGACATTATTTAGAATTTTGAGAATAATATATGAGCACAATCCATATTTTTTGATAATTCACCGCTCGATGATCATTTAGGTTAATGATCCACGTAAACTTCCACACATGATGATTATCCAGTATCTTAAAACTATTCAAAACTAAATATTAATGTTTGTGAACTTCCATACAAAACGTTATGCTGCAAACTGATTAAAAATAAAAAAAAATTACATACTCTACAAAGTTTTCAGCAATTCCCTAGCATTGGTTGCTAAAATCTGCAAGCTGAAATGTATTTACAATTGGATTCTGAGTTCAAAATATGATTGTATTATAAATCAATATTTCATAGGCCACGGAAAATACAAAGAAACGCACAAAAACTTGTTACAAACTCTTTGAAAACAGATTGCATTAATAAATGAGAATAAATAACTTCTAATTATAACAAACTAAGAAATTAATAGTTTGCACATTTTCTGTGAAAAAATTTTAAACTATATTCTGTGTATGTAAAAATCACGTAATTTCAAATGTTATGTAATTAATGACGTTAATTATCTGCAGTCTGTTTTATGTTATAATTTTCAGTGAATAATGACTGCCACAAACGGCAACCTCAAAATTAGTTTGACCAACATAAACAGTAAAATTATTGAATTTATATTCAACAAAACTTATTTCGGGTTTTCATTTAGTTCATTGTAAAATATTTTCCATCCCTACCCTAATTCTTGATTCGTGAAAGAAAAATCTAATAACCCTTTCTTATTTAAGAACTTACACTTACGAAGCAACATTAAAAATAAATACAAAATCTATACCGACCCGCATGAATCAAGAACCCAAAATTATCGGATTTATAAATTATAAATTGTCATGTTTATCAAAAACAAGAATATGGAATAAAAGGTGTACGTATTGTCGATCATCATAACGTATATAACCGATATTATTCATGCAATACAATTAGTTGGACAATAAACCATTTACAGTTTATTCTGCTAAAAAGCTTGCATATGTACGACTAACCTGGAAATGATTCTTTGAAGAAATCTACAACTTTGCAGAAACAAAGAGCGGTTAAATATCAAACCCTAACCCTTGTTTTTCTTCTAAGCAGAATGTCCCTCGATCGATCACGCCAGCAGCCCATATTGCACGGGGATATATTAAATTGAAATACTAAACAATCATTATTATTTGGCATTCTTCATATCGTATTAACACACTCTGACCAAAAACATATATAATTTAATTAGGGAGTTACACATTCTGACCACAAACATATTTCTTATAATAACACAGTTCTAATAACTATAAAATATTTAATTGAAAAAGAAGAATTGATTTATCCATAGACCGGACATTAGTTTTTTATGTATGCACAGAAAACTTTACATTGCAATACCAAAAAATGTAAGCAACATTTCGTCGCGTTTTCTTTTCAATTATGACGCTGCTCTATCACTTACTTCTTTTCGTCAAAAGAATTTAACGACCTTAGAGTAATTGAAATGCCCAAAGCCGAGTTACGCACCGCTTCAATAGGTTTTCTTTCTACTTATCTGCTTGCCTTCGTATTCGTTTGATAACAGTTTTTTTTCCTTTCCATTTGTTTTTTATCTAAAAGGCTTCTTAATTCTTTAACTTCGTAGGGGTAAAAAGGCAAGATTATGACTGGGACGAAAAGACTAGACCACGTAATTATGAGCTGCCCGGTCGAGTAATTTATTAATAGAGGACGAGCACGGCCGATGATGAACGCAATGTAACTCGAGATTGCTGCGGTTATTGCAGCTAAATGTAATCAAATATTTGGCGTAAAATTCAATAACGATTCAACTAAAATGATACAACATTCTTGACGTAGACTTCGTCTTACGGTTCTAAATTAAGGTACCGGGCGTGAATGCCAAAAATTTTGGATCACGGAAAATTTTCTCATCTATAATATATTAGCAGTTAATATATAAACATATTACATTCATTAAAGTATTTAAGAAAGTACATTTTGTAAGTAAACATAGAAATTACGCTGATGTCATTGATTGATTCAATCGTAACGCAAATTTGAATTATAAAAATAATTGAGTTGAGATTTGTTTTCCCTATTTCATTTTTATAAAATATAACATAAATAGAAACTTAACATTGAATACTTATTTCGATGGGAATAAAAAATTTAAAAGGGAAGCAATGCATTGCAAAAATAAACAAGTGCCCGTTAAATTATTAATCATCATGTGGTCATACTAAACATTCTCGCATTAAAACCGTTCATAACTCCAAACCTGTAACCCCCTCAAGTTTATATCCCAAACAAAATTCTAGTTTGCAGTCAAAAAATCTATATAATTTAGTTGCAACTAACTAAATCTTTTTATTTCACTAGAAAAAAATATAATATTCAAAATGAAATTGTTTAAATATATGAAGCGAAAACCTCGTTAAATAAATAATTAAAGTAATTTCATTTGTGATAAAAGGAATGTTCAAATTTTCTTACGTAAGATGGCTGTAATTTCGATTTAACTCTTGATTTGGTTTATTAGTATTATTAACATGATCGTTATGTGATAGTGTAAACATAATTATTGTCATTAAAAAACGTCACGGCTCCCGCAAAAATGTTAAATAAAAACTATAAATAGTATTTAAAATGGTAAGAGCCATTTTAGTTATGCTTTAGTCAAACTATTTGAGAAAGTTCGATGTAAATTGAAGACGGAAATATGTATAATCAGTTAAAATATTATTTAAGTTGCCAGTAAAACTATTTAATCATAGAAAAACATTTCGATGCAAAAAAGGTGTTTGAAAATCAACTGAATAACTACCAAGGACACTAATATGTATAAAATGTTCAAATTAAAATAAATGTCATTATTGTTACGTTGGAAATGTCTTCTATTCTACTCACTTAAATATGATTATGAACAAACATATTGTTACATAGGCTACAGCCTCTCGAAGCAAGGTATACATGGTATTCATAATCTTATATCTCATTCTATTTTGCTAATTATATTTGAAGAAAAAGTTATAATCTAGATAAGTATGATATAAATATCTTAATATATAAGTAATCACAACTAGAATGTTTTTACTATTACTATACCATTATTTAATTTCAATACGATTTAAATGAAGAAAAATTAATATTAAAATTTTAATAGCAGAAATTTATAAAAAAGAGAAATATTCCAATGTACATAAATTACTGCGTGACTGCAACAGTGTACCTGTATACCAAATAATGAGGTGTGAACAATTTTCTTCAAGTATGCACGTTATAAATTAAATACCTCATTGAAGTTGCTTGTAGAGAAATATAAACGTAATATTATAGGCTGGGGATTAAATAAATATATTTATAAGAGACATGTGTACATGTTCATAGTGAAGTAATTTTTTCTATTTTACTCACGTTAAACTGATAACATGAAACATTAGAATATAAAAAATTATTTAAAATTTTAAATTGCAGAAAATTAGTATTAAATCATGCTCATTTTAGTAGAGTATCGTATAAAAACATTACAACGAGTGTAGTGGTAAAAGACTTTATAGCTGACGATTTACAAGGTTAAAATAAAATAATTCAAATTTAGAAAATTTTATTTTTTGAAAATCCAATGAGGCATTTTGCTCAATCTCGTTATTTGCTTTTACAAACTAGTGACAATTTAAGAATTAAGTGTATAACGGCAAGATCAATTTACTTGAGAATATTTTTGTTAGATGTTTCTTTATTAATATCTTCGCAGTCAATCTACAACAAAATAATGATCGACTTCAATTGGCATTATATGATAAAGCACTATTTTGGGCTGTTCATTACAGCGGTTTTAACAAATTTAAGATTGGTCATACTAATATCAGTAATAATCTGCGTCAGGGATATCTTTTCGTGGAAATTGTGAAAATACGTATTACTGTTGAAGTCTAACTATTAAAAATGTATTAAGTATTTAAGGTGATTCTCGAATTCTTAAACTTTCGAAAAGTACAAAGTACAAAAAGGTAATGTTGGGTTCAAAAAATGTTAAAAAATTCACTTTCAGACGCTTGAAGTGAATAAAAAAAATTGTTTCCCGAAATAAGCATCTTAATAACACCAAAATTCAGATTTTTCACGTTTTGTTTACATCACGATAACTTAGAACGATATTACTAAAATTTAAATATTAATGAAATTTAAATATTCTAAAATTTTTTACCTGATGATGTCACATGAAAATGTCAAATATTGCGAATCGGCATCCTTATTTTTTTCTCGTGTATTATAGTGGGGAAACTTCTCAATGTAAATGCAATTGATAACTCCGACTAATAAATGGCATTAGAACGAAATTTTTTCTTTAATAAAGATGAGAGTTTTTCAGTAAAGATTAGTTAAAAATCTGAAGAGAATATTTACTTTATTTCGCCCCGTGTAGCAATTTAAAATTTTTAAAAATTATGTTTATTCCAAATTATTTTTGATATCTTTTGAATCACTGAAGATAAAAATATTTACCAATTTTTTTGGAAACTAAGTTTATTGCTAAAAAACGTACTTTTATTGTATTAAGACCAAGGAATTATAAACTTTTCAATTTATGTGAATTTTTTTGGACTATTTAGTTTCCCGTTAATTTTTTGGACTCGTATATATTTAAATAACTTCTTTTTCATGTCCAATATTAAACAACTGTAGATAGCTTCAGGGAGTGTATATATTTACCTGCCTAATTATATAACAATGTCCTATATTATATATAACGGAAACATGACATGAAATAAAATAGAAATACGCATATAGTGAAGGTATACCAAAATTAATTTTTATTGCAAACGATTGCATTCATTTAAATACTCATTCCATTGTCCCCTTCTAAAAAAATCGCTCGATAATGCTACTCATAAAAAGGCTGTCTGGTATTTTTGATAGTAATTATAATCCCTCGTATTTACTCCGGTCCAACAAGTCAAAGAATTAAGAAGCCTTTGAGATAAAAGGTAAACGGAAACAAAAAAAGGAATGTTGTCAAACGAACATAAAGGCAATAAAATAAGAAGGAAGAAAAAGATAAGAAGGGAAGAAAAGAAGAGAAGACGCATTCAGTTTGACTGCCGTCGTATTTTTTTTCTTTTGGCGAAAAGCAAATGATGGTGGGAAATCATATCTTATGACAAAGTGTATTAAAATATTGCACGCATTTGTCAGTAAGTCAAGTTTTTACTTCAATACACTTTATATAAACAATTATTCAAATTCATTAACTCAAACATCTCTTATATTTTTTCAAACATCATGCTGTATATTTAATAATCGTATAGTTAATCGTCGTAAAATATATTCTACTATTGTTTATATTCGTTCAATCTGTTCACTACAGATTTTTTCAACTATTGACCTTTTTATTTGTTAACACAGAGAAACAATGTTTTCCAATAACTCATATATTCTTCTCATTATTGATTAACCCAAACAGGTACTTTAGTAATTTCAAAAACATTGTCACATTGACATTTTTATATTTTAATTTTCTCTTTCAATCATTTTCGTCTGTTTTTATCCAGAAACAGAGATAACCTAACCAGGAAATTACCTCTAAGCAACTCATCTCAAAAAGTAGATTTTTGCTCCAGAGAAGTTTAGAAATTTTGGCCATAAACTGTGACTTCAAAATACGTGAACATAGGTATTTTCCATAGGTATAGCGTAGGATGAAGAATTCAATCATACCCTTATTTTCAAGGGGATCTTAAATTTTAGTCAAAAAAAGTAAAATGGTGAAAGTACAAAATTTTCTTTGGGTTTGAAATTGTTATTTTTATAAGCTACATATATTAAAAAACATTTTGAAAAAACATTTTTTTATGGACAAAAAGAACATATTAATTGTTTTTTGTAACTGTCCTGTGGTTTGTAATTTACACTAAACTAAACTTTCCGGCTAATCCCTGTATTTATACGTGATGGTATTCTAAAAAAACACCATAAATTACAGTATTGTGCACATTTAATTATGTACTATACAAGAGTGTATAATAGTTTTTTTGAGACAAAAAGCTCATGGATGGATTGCTAAATTAACTTACGAATTCATTGCATAGAGAACCAAACATAAGCTACTAACTGCATTGCATTATTTAATGTGTAAGCTTTGTAAAATTTTGTTTTTCTCATATAAATTTATGAATCTCATTCGCTTTTTACAATTGAAACAACCGCATTGCTAATCGAACACATTTAATAACGAAAATCCGGAAAGTTTTCGTACCAAAGATAACTCGCACAAAGAAAGGTCGAAGTAGCCCGTCATCGAGGCGATTTAACCATAAAATCTGGTCTTAAATAGCTAAGCTATCTGTAAGCAGGTTAAAAAGACACTGAATGGGGCCGTAAAATTTTAGTGAAGTCTTCACATTTCTTTCCGAAATTCCTTTCACGATCAAATCGACATGTTATCATGAGGAAGATGACCTTATATTTAGCAATTTAGGCGTAAAGGAAACGATTTCATAGATGATGATCACTTTTTATATTATTACTCCGGCGATAAGAAAGATTGAAATAATACCTATATCGTAAATTTTTATCATTTTTTTAATTATATTCATGCAAAACATTTTCTCTCGAGAAAATTAATTGTATCGTTCTCATTGTCTCTCTATTTACGCTTTACACGGTATTACATTATTAATTAATTTTTTATTTATTTATTTACGTATTTGATTTTATACAATTAATACATATGGTGGACTTATTGCTACGAAAAGCCTGATCCATTGGTGTTCTAAATCTAATAGCATAAAATAAGCAATTTCACTTTCCTATGGGAAACCCGAAATACACCGAGCATCGCTCGATCACCTGGTACTAATATAATAATTTAAGTAAAATATGGTTAAATCACTTTATATTTGATTTTCCAAATGACAGCAAGTACTTCGGCGGGATAGGGCTAGTGCCGTAATGAATAAAAAATATAATGTTGGTGGAACCCTTTTTGAGGTTATAAATAAATATAAAGCTATTCGTAAAATGGACGGGAGAGTGATATAGAGGATGTCTGCATTGTTATCAAACTCCTTACTAACATAGGATCGAATATCATTAACATTTGTGCAGTTTATATTGGTCCACTCCCGAAGTTGCTTGAAAATTTTTTCAAATTTAAATAATTCTTACATTACATTTATTATGTAGGTAATTAAACCTCTTTGATTTGCCCATTGAATCACACATCAAAATTGTCGCAAAAAAGCAATTGTAAGATACAATTGCTTTTAAAAGGAATACCAAACACCAAGGCATCAAGGGATAAAAAATATTCATATTCTCCACAATATCTGTATATCGTTCCGAACTACCTCTCAGTAGATTGGATTTTTAGCATCTGGCTTTGGATATTTCAATCTGTTACGAAGGGGGAAATATATTTGAGAAATCCATTAAATCGACATTTAACTTCCGTAAAACCGACTATAAAATGTTTAATGAAATGTGAAATAAACTGGACTGGAATATAATTTTAGGCCTGAATGCTTTTGATATGTATATCTAAATAGGTTTTCAAAAGTAAGATAAAATAGATGAAATACTCTTCCCGATATTTATTACGTCTGCGAAAATTTACAGAAGCAAAGGTAAGTTTCATAAAAAATACAAAAAATACTGTTACCTAATGAATGAATCAACTTACTATCTGTTGAGATCTCGTTCTAAACAATGTATAAAACATTGCTATAAAACTACTTAAATAATGTTGAGGGTAATATAAATCAAAATTATTCTGTACGAAATCTAAACATAAAAATTCTAACAATGTTCCATCCGAGATACACATGGAGCAAAATGCTTCGACCTTTATTTCCATCGCAAATTTTTGGTAATTTTTTTAGTTCTCTATATAATAAAAATGCGAACGATGAGGTCAATAAATGATTAATAGTCAACATTTTCTCAACACGTACGATAGGGAAAGTTAGCATATCAAAGAAAGAAACTATCAAAGCACTTCTAAATTTGAATGAATAAAAAGGACCAGGTCCGGATCAAATACCTGCTGTCTCTATTAAAAATACCGCACACACACTTGTAATTCCGCTCAATTACGTAGTTATCCTATAATTACGCACATGTAACTTTCCAAAATGCTAGAAAATAGCCGAGCGTTTACAAAACAAGTGACTTAAACAACGTGATTATCGTCTTATATCAATTCTATCCATTTTTACTTAAATTTTCAAGTTCCTTATTTATATAATTATTTACTATCACATTAAACCATATTTCATACCCAACCAGCATGTCTTCTTACCAAAAAAGTCTACGTCGACAAATATAGTCGAAGAAACAGATGTTCTTAATGCTTTAGATAAACATAAGCAAGTCGACGCAATCTGTACTGATTTGGATGAGGACTTTATTAAAGTAAACCATAGTATTTTAATATACGAATTGCAATGTTATAGTATACATGTACAGATGGTAACTTACTGAGATGGATTCAATCTTGTTTGGCAGACAGGAAGTATCGCGTTATAACTAATGGGTTTTCATCAAGCAAAAATGTAGCAGAATCTAGCGTACCATAGTGCTTCCACCTCAAGCCTCAACTCAACTCTTACTCGCTATTTTTATGAATGACTTAAGCAAGTAAATATTATATGCTAAGCATCTTATGATCGCAGACGATTTTATGATTTACAAGATAATTGAAAACGATTTAAATATTGCATGACTAAAAAATATGTCGACATTCTGTCAGATTGGTTTTCTGGGAAAAAATGCACGTAAATCCTAATAAATGTTCCGTCGTAAAATTTTCAATTCATTACCAAATTTACAATAGTCAGTACGCCATCGATAATACAACTTGTTCAACATAGTACTATTAAAGATCTAGGAATAATTGTAGATGGTAAGTTAAAACTTGAAAAACACATGAACCTCGTTACAAGTATAGAGACGAAGATATTATGTTTTTGGTTTTGAGGGTAAGTAACGTTTTTAAAACGTTCAACCTTAGCTTTCTCTATACAATTAACTTGTATGCAATCAGTACGAATATGTATGCACGAATGTAGTATGGAACCCAATTTATAAGAAATAAGATATCTTTCCTAATGGGAAAGGTTCAAAAGATATATTGCACTACATCGCCTACAGAACTGGATTAACCACAATGTTTCTCAGTTACGAAGAGTGTCTTTTATATTTTTAATTAAACATTTTGGTTCAATAAAAAGCGTACTAAATAATTTATATTATTCCAATTCTTCGGCACTTTCAATTTAACTTTCCACGCAACAGTAATTATAGACTGCATATATATAATCTGTTCTTTGTTTCAAAGTATTGTACTAACATAAGGTTTTTGCTCCAAAAAACAGACTAAGCCGTACCTTACCTGAATTTCCTTCAACTATAACTTTTTTGCTCCTCAACCTTATCGTTTAAAACTAAAATTGTTGAAAATGACAAGAACAAGTAACTTCTACATAGAACAAAGTATTATTTAATGTATTTTTATGCTCATATTCATAATAATTGAATCTAGTTCATTTATTAAATTCAGTAGTTTCCTTCTCAATTTATTTGAGTGTATATTTACTGATTAATAGTTTTACCATTAACATAACTCAATATTGATTATTTATTGTATTCATTATAATTAATTAAAATATATCTTATTTAGAATACTAATAATTAGTAATAGTAACACCTAATTAATCACGCTGTGCTCACTGTTTTGGTGTTGTCACAAAAAATCATGTATATTTAATTTTATCCTTTCGAATCGAATTGTTGAAATTGTGACTTGTGTGCCAATAACAAATAAGTTAATAAAGTGGTAAATACTTTCAAAATATTATTCTTATATATGTGACATTAATTTAGTAATTCAATTTTATTATTTTAATAATATTTAACAATGTAATTTAACATTGAACAATATTCATACAAACATGTAACATAATGGTAGGTACAATAGCTGTATCAAATTGAACCTAAACTTTCATATAAACGTCACTGTTAATCGAATAAGTAGATAGAGATAAACCAAAATAATATCGGGTACCTTTGTCTAAATATCAGATGATATGCGTTAAGTGAGATTAAATTATTATAAGGATCGTCGAGTATTCCACAAAGGGTCGAGTGGTCTTTGCACTTCGATCATAAAACTGTGTTCGTTATCCCACTTTGCGTTCGGAATGCTCACGTATATTGAGGTTAATCAGTCGAAATATCTACAACGGCAGAGTTTAACGCGCGTTGGGTTACGTGTTCCCGCTTTTCCCTGCTTTGCTGATAATGTACATTTATTTCAACGATGTTACAAGATAAGTCAATGAAAAGAAATTTTTTAAAATTATTTTTGAGTATTTTTTACTAAAAAATATACATCTTGAACCCATTCTAAAACTATTTATTTCCCAGTCTTAATACTTATCAGAATTACATTACTCTTTCTAATTTTACTAATATTTAACAAGTATTTCCTGTAGATAATTTCGTGTTTCCAATATAATACTAATTTAGAAAGACGATAATCATTAGGATGGGAGTATTTTCTTGGCAGTTTCGTAATTGTTATTAACGCCTTCTCGTAAGTGAAACTAGATAAGGTTGTACAAATATTTTATGAAAATTTCTGTTCGTATTAATTAATAGCAAATAATTACTTTAATCTTGCCACTTTTTAACTTATAAATAGCATTTTTTATAGAATTGGACACATAAGCCATCAAAATATCATGTTAATGCCTTATAATATATTCACATAAGTTTACTATCTGATGGTGAACTATTACAGCAAATGAGTAATGTAGATTATTATATATACTTTTTTCTTTATAAAATTATATTATGATGGTACGAACAATATTTGAGGGTTAAATATGAATAGAGATGGAATATCGTCATATTCCACTAATGAATATCGATATATACGACGAACTATGGAAGAAAAAAATACATTGATCATAAATTAAATAGAATTTTACTTTGCAAGTAGTTTGAATGAGCTTTTAATTTTATTCTTTGTGGCAATCAAGTTTCTCTAGATATATTTTTTTTCAGTAATAAATTGCAGATAGTATTGCCAACATACTAATATTTTAATACTATATAATATGAGTATATCTTAATACATTTTTTAATTCAACTTCATGAATATGAACAACCGCATTACTAATTCGAATTAAAGAAATGAAATGAAAATTTCATCACATAGCGGCAGTATTTTCTAAAATACCCACGTCGAGTTAGGATTCTCCGTCGTAATTTGCATCCTTTCAGCAAAGAAAGAATTTAACGACCGCAGTATAATTAAATTACACGAAACCGTGTAACGCACCTGTCAATTAATTTCCCCATTCATGTCACAGTGTTCATTTTAATAACAATGTCAAAATACTCATTTCTTACATCTGAAAACCAATTAAAAAATACGAGATTGGCATATTGAAGGAACCAATATAAAAATCTGATTAAAAGTGGCTGCACTGAGTGTTTTACGACTTGAACGTTATTTTGGTGCAATGAATTGTTAAATTCTGCCATTTTTTCTGCATAACTTTTCACGGAAAAATTGGCTTTTTAGTGCTTAAGTTGTATACAATACCATTGAGATGTATATTGTATCCAAAAACATTAAAAATACCATGCCGATAGATACTTTTTAATCCTGTGGTCGTCTGTGTCCAAGAATAATATATTTAATAGTTTAAATAATTATTTTAAAAAATTGTCAATAAATCAAAATTTGGTTTAAATTTTGAGGTAATTTGGGAGGATCTGCTTAATTTAATTATTCAAGGCGCGTTACGTCAGCATATATTTACCTATGTTTATACTAAACATAGTTATTAAAATTAACTCACTTACAAGACATTTACTGAATAAGCAGTTCGTGCTTTCGGATATAAACTAAAAGATGCTATTTTTTTTATTTACCAAACTTTCATCGGTACTTTACACTTTTCTAATTCATAAGAATAAAGAAGTAAGAAACCATTAAATACAAAAACAAAATATAACCGAATGACAAGATTTATATACAATAAAATTTAAACAGATTTTCACTCATTACAAATTATAATATTCGAGGAGACCATATGAGATCCATACCCCCGTGTGCCGTACTATAGAGCAGTTCGAGACGAATGTACATTAAACAATTTATGCTAGTGAGTATCATAATTTTTTTTGAGGCAAAAAGGTATCCGACATAATGATTCTTAAAAAATTCTCAGACAACAGTTTGAAAATGAACGTTTGTAATATTAACCCCT
Organism: Druceiella hillmani; assembly: GCA_039881145.1. Lineage (NCBI taxonomy): Eukaryota > Metazoa > Arthropoda > Insecta > Lepidoptera > Hepialidae > Druceiella > Druceiella hillmani. Next base: position 8,545,460 of record JAYKKI010000055.1, read on the forward strand.
TTGAGATTCGACAGAATGGGTATTTACCGTACCAAGAATAAAGGAAGTAAGGAAGAGAAAAGAGAAGTAACCATATTTTACTGTGTACAAATAACTTAAATAAAGTTTGAGAGTCCTTACCTTTTCGAGAACTCGGCACATAATTCATTTGAATTCATCTCTGGATTCTATTTATAGCCTTTGCACCGTTTGAAAGCTAGGGTGCAATAACAGACAGAAATATGGGCAAGCGAGAGAGAGCTCTATTCATCGTTAATATTTAGCAATGCCTATAATTAATATGAGATGCTAATGGTTAATATTTCACTATGAAGATTAATATGTTAATGCTCGAAAGAAGCTGTAATTTGTCTGTCTAAAAGATAAACTTAGGAACTATTACTTAATAATTTAGCCATTATTACGGAATAAACTAATCATAAAATCAAATTTAAATAAACAAAGGCATCGGTAATTAAATTAGTGTTGTGCACTCAAAGCCAAAGCTTAATTCGTCGTACTTTCAGTAGGATTACTTTTTAAAATTATGTTGTATACAAGATTGAATAACTTGAATAGTTTTATAGCGATAAATAAATAACAACTGGTCATATGTCTTTATGATCCTCGATAAATATTTCTTTGTGTAATATTTGTGTTATGCACTTTATTTGACTTCAAAAAAGGAAGAGCCCCTCAATTTGACTCGTATTATTTTTCCTAATATCTGTACAGCTATAACTCGGAGACACATAAACTATTGTAATGAATTTCTTTAACATGAAAAGAAATAATTTGAAACAGATCCCGTGTAAATATGATCAAACCTGATGATGTACACAAAAATATCACAGAGGAATCCTCAACAAGGCTCCTTCGAGAAATTTTAGATCGAGTTAGTGCTCATTTGACATGTCGAAGGCACTTTAATCGAACAAAATAGGCAGAGTCTGATGATGGTGAGATAGATATCGACGTAATTCCTCAATGGCGGGGAGTAGGCTTACAGATCTGGGCTCGTTTTACTTATTTGATAATTTTTTTAGTCGTTAATGATGGAGTCGAAATAATGGGGCAACAACCTTTTAATTGTGAGAAGAGAATTTGTCGTGTTTGAGTTTCTTTTCACTTGTTTTTATGAGTCCATTGACCACAAGTAGCAATCAACGTCAAACAGTTGGACCCGAAAGGTAAAAACAATAACTGCTTAAAAGCAAGAAATAGATATACCGATTTTGGGGTCCTTCAACTTTTTTTCAATATGTCCTTTAATTAGAAGTAGTAGTCAGTGTCTGTTAATGGAGCTGAAAGATAATGGCAGATACTCTTCAATAGTAAGGAGTAGGTTCAGCAATTTCAGGTTCGTTTGACTTGCCTTCGTGCAAGTCAGAAGTAACAAATTATATATACTGATAAGTACTAAATGAATGTACAAATATATAAAAAGGCATAAAACAACTAGTATATAAGGCAGGTAGTTGAATACATACAACTTGGTAAATATATAAGGTAGGTATATATGATAAAATATATACAGGTAGGTAAGTGTTTACCAATTCATAAAGCAACTGACATGATGATGAGTAGGTAGGTTGATAAGTATGTATAGACATACTAAGAGGGACGAATCAATTGGGATATTACTGGATATTATGTACAGGTTTATACAAAAATATAAAGCATCGGCCAATAAAAATTCAATTACTTAAAGAATTTTCCTATATATATTTCGACCTATTATTACGCATATCATTCAAGAAACTAGTTATACAGTTTCCTTTTTTCTTCTAAAATTTACAGAATTTAAATTCTTATTTTTTGTAATTTGGATATTTAATTTGATTTAGTCGAAATAAATCAAAAGAATTTAAATTGAAAATAAACAAAATTATATGTGTGTATTCCTTCGACAATCCAGTGCCTAAGACAATTGAGTGAACAAGATTATGTTTGATATTTCGTACTTTTTTTCTACTATCTCCAGTTTTTCTTTCATTATGTGATGATAGTGTGAAAGGAAAACCAATCAAATTGTAAGTCTCGCATTAAATAATTCAGCAATTCATTAAACATTTTGCATTATTAATAGTTTATATGTTTATACATCTAACACATTAATAATACAATAACACATTAAAACTCATTTCTTCGAAAAAAACCTTATCACTAACTCTTACAGTACTTCTCACACAACATTTAAATAAATTACAATCCTTTATACAACAACGTCTGGGCTTGGTGAGTATGTGTTCCGCTTTATAAGACAAAGTATAAAATAAAAATATTCAATTAACTTAACTGAATCTATTTTATTTTTTTTTGGAATAAGGTCAGTAAGCAAGATAATACAAAAACTTTTTTTTAACCCTCATTTATTACATTATATCTGGAAATGCGGCAATCTAGGAACCATAGTATCTAGGATCGCGGGAATGCTACGTTATGACAAGAACAACTGCACTCAATTCCAGGTATGTATGTACTACTTTAAAAAAACATGGCCCTTCACTAATAATGCCTTTAAAATAATGTGCCGTTCCAGGATTAATAAATATTATGATCATTACAATATAATTATATATCTAATAATAATTATAGATCATTACAATATGATAATATTAAAATATATAAAAAATCATGGCTGATTTAATAGAGCCAGAGAAAAATAATTGTGGAAGTTATTTTTTTTGGAATTTTTCGTCTTTACCTTTCAATATTATTTTATCATCATAAATATTGTTAAGATCAAATACTAACCCAATGAAATAAGTTAAGTAAATGATGGCTTATTAAAATTATCGGCTGCTTATATATAGATTTGCACTCAAAAAATCACATAAATTACAATTCAATTCAGAAAAAAACCTTTAAAAATTTCCTAAGATAGATTATATTTAAATATTTACAAACTAATAACTTTAAACTTGCTTATATAACATTTGAATATTTACGAAGTAACAGCTTGAAGCAAATTCACAACTGCAAATGGCAGCTTATATATCTTTATTAATTATGCTTGTGCCTCTTATAGATTTAGGACAAAAAATGACTACTAACGGAATACATATAAATCAAGTCTATTTATATTTCATAAAGTCGTGAAAATATGCCCACAAATATTTATTAATAAACAATATGTATATAGTTTAAAATTTAAAAAAAACAATGAAAATACCTTACAAGTTACATACTTATAATTGAAAGTTTATGAGGCTACAACCTTATCTACTAAACTGGTTTTGTAGATAAGGTTATGGCTATGGTTTTTTTTGGTTTTGACGAGCAATGGTTTATTTTTTAGTTCTTGCTGCTAAACTTTGAAATATTTTTGTGACACATTTGTTTACATAACAAATAATCATAAAAATATTTAAAATATAGATTTGCAGCAAACAATTATATAAAAACATAACTAACTGCACAAATATGCAAATATTCTTGCTGAGATCAAATTAGGCTGAAAAATAAAATAATAAAATGTATAATACTGAGATTGTCCTTAACAAACAGTATTCTGTCATATCTTATCACTTCAATATTAAATCTTGTTTTTCCTACACAAGAGAGTAATATAGGGATACAAAACGTTATAAATTATTCACAACTACCACAGCCAGCAGAAAAGTAAACTTACATCTTTACACAAGTAAATGCGGAAATGCAGTGATGTGACAGTACGACGTAGCAATACAATCTGCATGTTTACTGTTGAGAGTATTTTGTTGTTAAGGCGACTTTCTTGTTCAGCCTTTGTTAAATCAAAACTTATTCGAGTTCTCTAGGAAGCTCCAATCGGCTTTCACGTGTCGACATAGTAATGTATTGTACTATTATATTGTATTTGAACTATTTGAATTTCGATGCTGGAATTTAAATAAAGTTTAAATAAAAATAAACCAAGTCGTTTGTTTTTGGACTTTGATGAAGATGAGATGTAAAAAGAGTTACCTTATTTAATGGTCTTATATTAAACTACGTGTTAAGAAATGTATATTGTGAATACATTAAATTGAAAGATAAACGTATTAAACATCCAACACTTTATGAAAATTAACGATGATGGCCCCAGCTGTAATTTGATAAATGTGAGATATCTCTATAAAGCCAGTTACTCTGCTCGCAATCTAAAATGTTGTACATTAACTGCTCTTCAATACCATGGAATTAAAAAAGAGAAACAAACGAAAATTTTATCAAGCTCCCAGATAAAATATTCACTTTGAATTAATTTATTAATTAAGGAATGGACCTTTGACCATGAAATAATAAGCAGACTGGTTTTAGACTGTCTAATTTTAAATGTAGATTGTGGAAAAGTAGTGGAAATTTTGCAATCATTGCAGTTGCAATTATTGTAGACATCTTTTGTACGGAAATTAATAAATCCAGCTCTCTACTTATTATTCTAACAATAATATCCTACCTCTTCACGACTAAATTAGTTTACCATATCTTGGAAATATGATTACCCACTTTATATTCTATAACTATCTAATATTATTCTTCGCTCGATATAATACTACAGGACATAAAATATTTTATCAAATAAATTAATGTTCTGATTAAAAATATATTTGTGAAAAAGAATATTGCAAATAATTTATACCACCCTTAATTACAATTAAAAAAATTATTCATATATCGAAAAAAGGCCATATGAAAGTAAGGATTAATCCAAAGCCCGAAAGCTCGTATTCTGTTACCAACTCATGCAAACATAATAATTACTGCTCGATTTGGGTATATATAAGTATAATTAAAATATTGGCATATCATATTTTTAAACAATATTTCAATGTTCTCACTGAGTAAATTTGTCTAAGTTAATTGAAAACTCTTGCTTAATTTATTAAAATCATAATTAAACAAGTACCGTTTATTATAATGGGATTATTATATATATATATATATATATATATATATATACACACACATATGTATATATATATATATATATATATACATATATATATATATATATATATATATATAAATTATAATAATCTCATTACATTGAGTTAACTTAGATGCAGAATTTGCAACAAATCCCGAAGCAAACTGTGAACGTTCATATTCTTCATTATCACAATCTTATGAGTAAAACTATAAAAGTTGATTTAAGTCAGTTAAACATTTTAGTTTTATCACCCAAGAGCCCGAATATGAAAAGCTCTTCCTGAAAATAATACACCGATCTTCGTTTCAGAGTGAGATTTCACTAAAATTTTACGGCGCGGTTCAGTGTCTGTTTAAACTGCTTTTAAATAGATAACTTATTTAAGATCTTAAAATCAGCTCAGCTGACATACCTCTTTGCAAATTATATGACGGCACGAAAACTTTTTTAATCTTTGATAATAAATGCCTGTTATTGCAAATACAGTGATGAGCATGAATAGCAAACTCGATGACAAAACTAAAGATAATTTTTTACAAAAACTGTACCTTCAAGTGTATAGGGTATATTGGTGTTACATAAAACTACGTGATGTAGTATTATTTCCATTTTCTTTAAGTTCTTTACTACGACCTAGGTTTCGTTGTATTACAACATCTTCATGTGGGCTATTAGCAAATATCTTCGCTAATAACCCATCTGAAGATGTTGTAATACAACGAAACCTAGGTCGTCGTAAAGAACTTAAAGAAAGTAGAAATAATACTAATCATATAGTTTCATTTAATTGTGAATAATGAATTTCTACAAAATATTACCAAATATATTCAGTATATTGGTGTCTTGAAATAAAACCTGGTGATACAAACTCCTCAATAATGACTACAAAAGGTTTGGACTTGTTTGATTTGCATTGCCGTAAGAAAAAAATAAATTGGTAAAAAGTACGTACAGGTACAGGGAAAGACATGGAGCAATTAAGATATTAGTAGGGAGGTCAGAAAAGTATATATATATATATATACGTAAACATATATATATATATATATATATATATATATATATATATATATATATATATATATATATATATAAATATATATATATAAACGTAAACATATTACAAGCAATAAAAATATCTTTTTTTCAACAAAAACGGAACCGATATTTAAAATAGCTACTTAATAAAAATGACACTGAACAGAAAAAGCATTAAAAATACGAGACCTTAGTTGGAACTTTTGTAGTACAATATTATTTTTTAACGTGAGTTTTAAAGAAAGAAAAAATTTGCAAAACATGACTAATGTTAGAGATTTTTGGAGTCGGTATCAAGCTCAATCAATGTCATTTATGTGTCCATATGTGGTTGTGCAAACCCATGAGAGAGAGGAAAAGAGAGAGAGAGATGGAGAGAGGGAGGGAGAAACGGATTTATTCCGAGTTTTACACGACTAAATGTACACTCATCTCCTTTCCAGTTTTACATCACTTCTTTGGCAACCCTGGCAGATTTCGTGAATTAATATATTTGAAACCCAGGCCCAACACCATATGTTCCAAAGCCACAATTAATCTTGAAACATAAAAGTATATTAAATAATACCATATAAAAATAGGTGTTTTCAATAATAAAAATGATCAACTAAGGGCAATTAAAAAGTGCGAAAACAAGCAAATTATCAACATTCTGAAAGAAAAAAAATTATTATCTTTTAGCTATTAAGAAAACCAAATATTAGAAACTGGCCAAGTGCGCGCGTGGCTCGCGCGACGAAGATTCCATACTACGGTTGAAGTGAAATTACTTTATTTTTCCGTAAGACATCACTAAGATGGCCATCCTAATGCAATTATTTAATAAAACTTAATGTCCTTAAGAAGAGAGGACATATATATTATCTTGAAAATTCCAGAAACTTTTACATTTCGAATTATCATTACAGTTTTCCTACAATTTTTATTCAGGCTTCTAAGAACCCTGATATTTCCATTACTTTAGGGGTTCTGTAGTATTAGAAAGAAAAAGAGGTTGGGGAATTTTTGCATATTTTTCAGAATATCTAGGAAGATAACTAACCCTTTCAAACGACACGCCGCTCTATATATGGAATTTAAAAAAAATTAGTTACTTTATACTCCCCGTTCCCTCTAAAATTTCCAAGGGAATATTTTGGAGTGGTAGCTATTGAGATATATGCTAGTTATAGTTCCTTTTTAATATTCCAAATTGTAAGTTTCGACGTCAAACATTTTTTGAGGAAAAAGGCAAATAGACACGAGGGTGATTTTACAACAGTTCCGTAATCCCTTTCAATGATTTATTTACTTATTTTAATGTATATGATTGATACATATTGTGGACTAAAAGCAATACCTTATAGCCAACCAGAATATCATTCCAACCTCTGGGAGTCAAACCCGGGCGACGAAAGAACTTTTGAGATACAGATCCCTGAACGTCCATCGATATTTCAAGAAGATTTCGCGTAATCAAAATAAATTAAGATAACCATTAAACAATTTCTTAAATGTTTATTTTTGTGATTTCGTTGGAGAAAAAGTTACATCAATTCAGTACCGTCATCAAGCCTATAAATTAATTCCATTTTCTAATTTAAACTTTTTCCGTCATCGCCTGTAGAAAGGAAAAAACTTATTTTTCCAAACATCTTAACATTCCTGTTCATATATTTCCAACATATTTTTATTAAAGAACAGATGACATAATTGTTTTCTATGAACAGAAATGGAAACTAACTGCAAATAATGGAAAAACTACTTTGTATTTACAAAAATTTTGTTCTTTAATACAATTGTTTTACGTCGCAAAGGAAACTTTATGTTAGATGAAAAACTATACTGTATAACAATTACCTTTTTAATGAATATATGTTTAATCGTTTTGACATGATTGTAATAAAAACTAAGACACTAAATATTTTTCTCCTGCGACCCTTAATTTGCCTCACGAGCACTAATTTTCTCATACAAACAAGTCGTCATAATTATTATGCCAGTAAATACCAAGAAGCAAATCTGAGAATTATATATTTTCCATGGAAATATATTATTCTTACACTGAGACTAATTTATTGCCTAGAATTTTTCACAAATACTCTCTTTCTCCTACGAAAAATCGTTTTCTTTTGTCTTACGAACAGTCTTTGAATAGGTTTTAAGCTCATATAAAATGATGCATTAGCTCAAAACTTATTTATTGATGATTTGCCACTTTGATTGTCAATCAGATCAATGATACATATAATGTCTCATCGATGAATGATAATTAATTATCCTGATCAAAACTATACATAATACTGTTCAAATTTCACACTTCATTTGAAACAAGATTCTGAGTTATATATTCATCACACGGTAAACCTATATAAAACATATTCAGGTATCTTATTATTACAAAAATATTGCATTTTTGATAAGCAATAATTTGAAGACAAAATAATTAGTTTTGGAAAGCTTTTGTTATTATTAAAATTCACTTACGTTTTATTAATGAAAGCTATTTTAATTATTTTTTTCAAAAATTAAATGTAAAATATTATAAATGAAACCTATTTCCAACTAAAAAAAATACATAACCTACAAAACTTTCAGCCAATGACACCGCTGACGAGTACTTCTTATTGAAACTACGAGCTTAAATGTATTTATATCCGAATTCCTAACTCAAAGTGCGGTGGCACTAAAATATATTTGTAAGTCACGGAAAACAAGGAAGAGAAGACATAAACTTTCTTAGAAAACACGACACTTTTTCATTGTTAACCATCTTTTATGTTAATTACCCTTTTATCGCATAAAACTATGGAGTGTTAAATCCTACTTTACATTGAAAATAATCAACTACAAATGGTCGACAACTTATAATGGGTGAGAACATGTTGCGATCTCCTTAAATACATATCACATTAATAAATAATAACAAAAAACATAGACAGCTATGGGAACTGCGGACAGAAATGAAAAGTTAAAACTATGAAGTAACAGTGGTGTTATAAAATTTTATAGAATTTTTAATTTTAAAATTCGTAATAAAAGTATTATATATCAAACAATTAGAATCTGTTTTATCACTTTAGTAAGATGACTTATAAGCCACTATGAAATATTCAATGATTATGTATTGCAGAGGTCAAATATTAAACAAATAACATCAAATTATAAAACGGAAGTATTGATAAGAATATTGGTAAAATTAGAAAATAAGTGCTTTGTTTTTTATTATTCATTATTCTATATAAAAATATTAACATATTTAGTACTCACTTTTGTACTGCACAATAATCCTACAATTAAACAATTAAAATAATCTAAAACAAAATTTAAACAATACACAGTATTCACACATTTAACTTTCCACGTAATCAATTTAACTTGTATAAATGTACGCAGCAATAATGTTGCATAATACGTCGCTCTTATAGCTACAGATATATTGCTATTACAGCATGTCGGTGACGCGAACTCACAAGATTTTAATGTGTGTGTGCTTTCATTACTGGCCAAGAGCAACATGTCATCCTCAAAGCTACAGATATACTGTTAACATTAGCATGACGGTGCCAAACCACCTACCAAAAATCACTCAACGAGCCTAAAGAAGTTTTCACTTCGATTACTTCTGTACACACTGTTTATTAATGAAACTAAATAATAAACAGTTTGTACAATATCGTGGATAGCATTTAGAAAATACGTTTTCTTATCGTATCATTCATTTTCAAATTTTATAACATTGAAGACTGTAATCATTAATAATCTATTTAATGTTTTCACTGCTAGTGAAAAACTCCAGCCTTAAAGAACAAAATCAGAACCAGTTGAATATACGTTTATAGGGGACCCGTTAAATTTAAATTCAGCAAAATATTTTCAAATTTAAATTTAATTCATTGTAAAATGTCTTTAATTTCATATTTTGAACTTATGAAAGAAATATCACATAACTTTTCCTTTCTTTAATAGTTTCATTTACGAAGTTTTAATATTAACAAGTACGAGATCATCGTTATCACGCTCAAATCGCCAGCCCAAATCATCGGATTTGTAAATTATATAGTACCTATAATATTTATCAAACTTGTGTTATAAAATAAAAAATATGTGTTATAAATCTTAAAGAATTAAATTATCACATCATTCTAACGGAATAGACACTTATGTAGTTTTATAATGGGTTTAAAATGTAAATTATTTGATCATAATATTATCTCCCTTATAATCATGTACTTTATCAATTTAACTAACAGCAGTTAAATTAATAAAGTACATAATTTTAAGTCAACGATTTATCCAAGAACATTGCTGGAATAATACTAAATCATTAGCAAGGCAAGGAAAGTCAAGAACACTCGCTTTCTAGACGCATTAAATTCTGTCCTCGCACGTATTCCCCAACTCAAGCACCTGACTGCTGAATCGAATAATCGTTCGAATTCGGGGCGCTAAGCGTGGTAACGAGCCATTGACATAGTTTTACGGTCGAAGTGCAAAGAGCACTCGACCTTTAGTGGAATGCTTGATGTTTGGTATAGGAATATAATTCCAGTTAATGTCTTACCCTCTGATAGTAATGTATTATTTTTATTTCTTATTATGTACTTATTCGATTATTAACGCCACTCGTATATGAAAGGCCAAACGCAATAGAATAAATTCAAAATGGCAATTATTATGTCACACATTTGCATCGGATAATGATGAACATTGAATTAAAAAGCAAAATTTTATTGCGACAATAAAGTCATAATTTTTCATGTATAAAATTCACTCTAATGAGAAGTCAAACGATGATAAGAAAATATTGTAATCGTATAATGTGATTTTTTCTCTTTCATCTAAGCAGAATATAAACTTGCATACCCTCGATTGATCACGCAAACCTGCATTAAATTAAAATATGAAATAATTTTGATTAATTTAACCTCTGTCGTAGGGTTTTAACCTACTATATATTTCGTGTGTTAACGTAGTTCTAATTTCAGAAATAAATTTAAATAAAGAAACAATCCATTTCCATGAACATATTTCGTGTATTAACCAAGTTCTAATTTCAAAAATATATTTAAATAAAGAAACAATTCATTTACTCTATGGACGGATGTAGTTTTTTTTCAGTTTGTATATAAAACTCTGCATTGTAAGTTATAACTTTCTTCCGTCATTTACTTCTCCTCATCAAAATAAAGGATATTACAATCGTGGATTAATTGAATAGCTTAAGGCGGTACCGCGCTCTTGATTCATATTCTTCCTTCTTACCCGCTTGCCTTTGTGTTTGTTTTACAATATTATTTTTTTCCTTTTCATTGGTCTTTTACCTTAAAATCTTCTATTTTCTTTGACGCTATGAGTTGGAATAACAATGCAAAATTATGAAGGTGTAGAAAAGAATTTATACCGCGTATGGGTAGCTCCATCGAGTGACTTATTAGTTGACGACGAGAGAGCTTACGATGTACATGACTTAACTGAACACAGCTGTAATAATTATACTTCGAAGGAAGCAAAACATTTGGATTAAAATTAAATTATGACACAACGTCATTATATTTCTTTTATGACAGAATACGGGTGACATTCTTAAACTTTAAATATCCCACTCGCCCATCTTGAAATGTAATGGTGACTTAAATTCTTAGTGTCCAGATCCAACGTTAACCTTTTTCTTGAATCAATGTGTTATAAATTAAGCCATATTAAATTTTTTTTTAAGATATTATTTGAATTCGTTTAATACGTGTCGTGCTTTTAATTCTTATAATTTATCTAAAAGCACGTATCTGAAAAAGTGTGCCAAGTTCTGGTTGGATTATTCAATAAAAAATGAAAAGATTGGAAATCTTAAACTTTGCGAAGCTTATTTCCTGTGTCAAGTTTGTAACTGAAAATATCATAAGATCAAAATAATATATGTTTTTGATTTGATACTGATGTTTGAAATTGACGACTTTTTTACACTTGACAGATATTTCAATATTCTAGATTTAAAAAAAAAAGACTTCTTTTTTTCTTTTGCGAATTAAATACTTTCTAAGTATAAAACAGCTTTCCAATTCGAATTTCAATATATTTTGGTGAATCTTCTGCCTTATTTAAACTTTAAATATTATAAAGACAAACTAAAAGTATAAAAGCAATGTTTCGTTATTTGATACATAGTTTGTCTTGACACAAATGAATTTATGTATCTCAAGTTGATTTGTATCAACTGTTATTTTCAATAATTTTATTTTGTTATTTCGTAATAATTTCTTAATCTTTGTGTCAATTAATTTTAATTTTTATAATAATTATAAAGGCTTTAGCGTTTTGGTCAATAAGGTTGATACGTTCGTTTTTTTGTTTTCTTGTTTATGTCAATAATTATTGGTTTCATTTTTAGGCTATCTACGTGGAAGATGAAACAATATTACAAAAAGCGGATCAATATTGTGCTGAGTTATGGTTACGACAGATCAATTCATGGCGTCCTTTTGCTGGTGCATGCGAACAGACATATTCTTGAGAGGTTTATTAAATTGACACATATTTATGTGCTTGGTTTATGACAATTCCACTAGAGATAAAATTTATGCTGTTTTCCATTTTAAATCGAAGGAGATTAAAAACACGAAAATGTATTCAGCATTAATAAAGATTGACTTCAATTAGTTTAATAAAAAGCTTTGATTTGAAAAGCGCTTTTTCTTTTCTAAAAGCTGCCTCAAATGTTTTTTAATATATTTTTTCCATTTTTTTTCAATTTTAGGTTAAATATTCAATAGTTTGTGTTATTATATTACCTTTACTAAATATTTCATTACATACAATATGAATTAAGTTCGAAAAGTTATAAATAATTATTCAGAAAAAAATGAAACCATTAGTCCAGATTAAATTTTGTTGCATCATTATTTTTAAAAAATAAAAAGTTTGTTACTTCCGTTATTATTTCACAATGGATTAAATTAAAGTTCAAAAATTATTAATCTGTATATATTTTAGAAGTTAATACTAAAAATACTTACACGATAATTTAAGAGGGAGCAAATGAAGTAATAGAATATACAATTCATTTTATATATCGTATATTTTTCGAAAATATTTTTATTCAGAATCTTATGCAAGATACTTTTAGACGTAATGTTCAAAACGTCTACAAAAATGTGCCCGCTTTGGATTCAGTTTTATTCAAAATTATGGAAAAAACCAGAAATTTATCAAAAGTTTACTTGAGAACTAAAGCAGTGTTTTGAATTTTCACAGTTTCTGAGATATATATTTAAATCAACATTATGAAATAGTTAATCATTTTAAATTATTAAAATAACGTTACTTTTGCGTCTAGAAAGTATTTAATATTTACAAGTTAAAAATAATATTCATATTTGTGAACACGTTAAAAGAAATACTACTCTTAAACATTTATACCTGTCTAAGTATATACGGATCTCGCAATAAGAGGGTTATTGCAAGTTTCACTCGTATTTTTATGACAAATAAATTTTGACGTGTTTATTCAATTCAATAATAACATCACACATATATTAAACGAAAACCAGATCTAGTGATGATAATCCAATAACTTTCGTTGTAAATTTTTATTATCTTAGATAAATTCATGATGTTCATGAAATTTTGTTCTTATTTTTCAAAAAAATTATGATTATGCATCAACTTCTCATTGGGCATCAACTTTCAGGATATTTTGAGCAGTGTCAGTGCTTGCAGCCGTATTAAGCTGTTACGTATTGTCCCTGAACTCCTGTCTACGTCATAAGGTAAGCATATGTTATTTATATCCAAAATATGTTTTTTTTTACTTAAGTGATACTTTCATTTTACACAGCACATATTGCTCCAAAATGAAAAAAAAAACATAAAAAGTCATGCTGTTCGGAAAATAATAGGAAAGACATTTGGGAAATAATATAAAGTAAGAAGAAGAAAGGTAGGGTTATTGGCGATATATTTTCTACGGTTCTTACTATAAAATTTTCAAACGTTTTAAGACTATAAATTCAAATGTAAATGGTATTTAAAAGAATACTATATATAAAAAGATCTTTTCTCACGTTTTGTACATAGGTGGAATCGCATTTTTACATAAAATAAAGAATTAGATATATTTTATTGTCTCTGAGGACACATATTTTTAGTTCCTAGGTTAAACTATTTCAGAAAAAATTGTTGTGGCATGTCCATAAAAAATTTCTATATATCTCTAAAATTACCTTAGACAAAATTATAAAGTAATAATTTTGGAATCATTACAAGTCGCTCTTACAATTGATTTTTCATGCTCTATTCCATACGAGTTCAGTTATATCTCGCATGATAACTGAATTAAGGAATAATTCGAATACTTTATTTGCGCTCCCCAAAATTTATCCGTGAATAGTTGTGTTTTATTTATATCCATTAATGCTGGTTAAAATGCTTCATTTTTATGTCGAGTTTTAAGTTTCTATGTTTAATTGTCTCAGAGAAAATTTTGTGGACGTACTCGGCAATATCTTTAGAATTATCTTACACAAAATTCTAACATAAATAGTTTTGAAATTTTTATAAGGTATTCTTACAATTGATTTTTCCTGCCATATCCCATACGAGTTGAGTCATATCCCACACTATAATTGATTTAAGAAACAAATCGAGTATTTTATTTGCGTTGTCTGAAGTTTCTCCATTAATGTACGTGAGTTTTATTTAATGATATATGCGAGTTAATATGCTTCATTTTTATGTCAAGTTTCAAGTTTCTATGTTAAACTGTTTCAGAGAACATTTTGTGGATGTATTCGGCAATCTGCTTAGAATTATCTTACACAAAATTCTTAAATAAATAGTTTTGGAATCTTTATAAGGTATCCTTGCAATTGATTTTCCACGCCATATCCCACACGAGTTTCTTTTTTATCCCGCATGATAATATATTTAAGGAACAATTCGAGTATTTCATTTGCTTTTTCTAAAATTTCTCCATAAATATATATGAGTTTTATTTAATGATATATGCGGGTTAATATGCTTTAACACTTTATAAAATTTAAACTTTCACAGTCAAATAATTTTTGAGAATAATGGCTGTAACCACGAAACAGATTATCTTATATCCGTTATTTTATACGGGCTTCGTTTTTTTTCCTTTTGAGACACCTTGAAACCTAAAACTTGTAAACGACCAAGCATTGAAAAATAATAAGGATAGAGATAATCTACTTGACAAATTCCCAGTTTACCTAAAATTTCAAAAAAGAAAAAAAGTTTCTTTCTTCTATTACACTGGACAAAACGGAATGGAAAAATATATTTTTAAATAGTTTTTCAGCTGCTATTTGAATTCTAGTTACTATACTTAGATGAACACAAATATCGTGATGGTTCGGTTGTACAATTAATAAAATGATGAAAGTGTTGCTTTAGTATCCAAGACGTTGACAATGAAGGGGAAGACGGTTGCTTTCAAAGAAAATGTTAGTGGATAAGGGTGAGTCATATAAGAGTCTTTCGGTATGTATATAGGTACGTATATGCATACCTACCTATGTACCCGGTTGATTGCAAACTCTTTTATTTCATGTTGCTCGGATAAGTTCTTAAGTTTGGAAATTATATCCGTTCTTGAATTACATTATTAAAAAGTTTAAACTTACGTGTTACAATAATTAAATATAAAACAAATTAAATTGGAACCAGCTAGTTGTATTGGTCCATAGTGATACTTATTTTTTTGTAATGTAACCGGAAATATATTCTTATCAGTAAATGCAATAACCTAAGTTTTTGGACACACTAGAAAATTATTGACAGGCCGCGCGAGTGCAATGAAAATATGATATTCGCGTTAATGACCTTACTATGCTTATTTTGATAGCTCATACTCTAGAGGTTATTTTTTTCTGTTAGATCTCAGATAAGTCTGTTGGTAGTTTTGATCGTCCAATCATGTTTTTATGTTACAAAATGATATATATTTGAAAATAAATTATGACGCTTGCCACCGGTTTAATTACATTATATAAACACACACCACAAGTTTTTACGGAAAATAATATCTAATTCCGTGAAAGGGATAAAATTAAGGATTCTAGGAAATAGAATGCCTAAATTAACAACAAAGAAGAATATTTTGATTTCTTTAATAATTTTCATCCGGGGCAATATCCTACATCAAACTAAAAATGAAAAAGCCGTTTTGAAATAGATCCCAGGGTAGATCCGCCTTATCTGGCAGAGATACTTTCACTTTTCTATATTACGAAAGAAAAAAAAACTTTACTTTGGAAACGAAGTGCAAACATCTTCCTTCAATATCACATAAGATAACGTTGATGAAGTGAGATAAAATGTCTATCTTTTGAAAAGAAGAATTACTGTTTCTGGACTTTGACGGTGATTCCAGTTTACAAAATTTCAATTAATAATATCAGAATTATATGGGTATTATACAACAATCAACACAAACTTAAACGGCCAGTTTAATTCAAGGTGGCTGTCGCGTTTTAAGATTCATTTTCGAAAAACTCTGCTTCAAAAGCAAATTCATCTGCTTGAATACTCGATACAACTTTACGTAATCAAGCAACTTAGCTCTCCCTTGTTTATCAGCACGATGTCTCGATCTAGTTATGTGGAGATAACGTGATAAAAAAGGTACGATTTTAAAAAGAAATGTAAAATGAGGAAATAATGGAATGGAAGCAAAGTAAATGGCGCTCCTAATATAATTCCTTTTTTTTCACAAAACTATGTAGACACTGTTAGAGTGTCGCATTTCGAGGTTGAGCCAAAATCGACAAATGGTAGTGACATGCTTTACATTCTACAATTATACTAAGCCATGTATTTGTAAATAGTTTGACCAATTTATGTTGACAGCAAAACTGTTATTTAGAATACATTAAATTTTAAATTAAAATATGCATTATGGTTGCAACTACTAATAAGTAATTTTTGACATGAAATTATTCGTACGATGCGTCACTTGTGTGTCCTTCAGGAATGATCTATTTTTGTTTATAATTAGGATGTTTTAATGAGATCTTATAACCGCAAATTAGACTTTTCAGACACTTGTTGTTACCTAGTAGCATACACTAAGCACAAGTTTAATGAAACATTCAAATCTCATCCAGATTATAAAAAGCCCACGATCTTGGTTCTTAATGCATAAAAACCGATAAAAAAATAAACACTAAATCGCTTTGAGTATTTTTATTGAAACAACATAGAGCCCAGGCTATCATCTAAACCCTCACAAATCGCCGGCCAAATAATCAAAGTTCATAAAAGCCATATAACCAATTAATTTCGATCCAAACGCCTATCTGTGTAAATTATTTTATAAACTTCAAATTTTTAATGTAATAATTTCTTAAATAAAAACACACGTGGTAACAAGGACTTATTCGTCCATATCCTTCATTCCAAGGTACCTTTTGTTCAAAGATAAAAGCATTTACAATAAAAGACAAAGAGGAATGGCGAGTAAGAAGAACAAATAAAAAAAGAACCGAGAAGCAAATTAAATGAACGCGCAATTCAGGGTTAAGTGAATGTATTCAAGTTCTAGCGTGAATTATTAAGAAAGATAAATTACTGTTGAGGTAAATTTAATTATAATTCTAATAGTCATAAAAAACCTATCTGTCACGAGTGAAACTCGCACTACGACAGCTTCGTACACATTTAATCAATTATGCACATTTAATAGTACAAGATAATATAACTAATAAAGACTAATTACAATATTTTAATTTTTCAGAACAAATATATATTTCTTACTATATCTTCTACAGGCGTGTATTTTAAAAAAAAATATTTTTAAGTGATTTAACTACAAATTTAAGATTTTCGGATTTTTTCCTTTACTTATACTATAAGATCTTGCTTCTTGCCAAATTTCATATTCTAGGTCAACAGCAATTACATGGTTTGATTTATTTGTGTCAAAATATGCGGCACAAATGAACATATTTTTAGGGTCCTTCTTGATTTCGTTCACTTAGAAAATTCATGTTTTTGCAGCTCGAAGAAACCGTTGATTTTATTTTGATACTTCCACGCATTCCTGGGAAAAAGGGTCTTGACAAGTAAACAGGTGGATAACCAAATGATCCTATAAGGATTTAAGCGTTAATTTTTTCCTTTTGATGTACAGAGCCCCAAAAACAACAATCTTAGACAAATAACTTTTCAAGAAATAATTGTTTGTCCTTTCAGACTAATTGTTTGTCCTAATAAATTTTCTTTCTCGTTCACGCATAAAACCTATGTATTGCTAAGATTCCCTAATTCAAAACAAATGAGCGGTAAAACTGAACGATGATTTCGATTTATGAATGTAACGCAGTCACAATTTATTATCAAATCGACCGACATCATTTAGTAACATAAAAACTTGGTTGGATGATCAAAAGCACCAACAGACTTATCTGAGACATAACAGAAAAGGATAAGCTCTAGAGTATGAGCTATCAAAATAAGCATAGCAACGTCGTTAACGCGATTGTCATATTTTTTATTGCACTCGCGCGGCCTGTCAGTAATTTTCTAGTGTATCCAAAGAATTCAAGTTATCGCATTTATCCATAAGAATATATTTTCGGTTATAATCAGAAAAAATAAGCATCACTATGGACCGATACAACTAGCCAGATCTAATTTAATTGTTTTTTTATTTAATTATTGTAACACGTAAGTTTAAACTTTTCAATAATGTAATTCAAGAACGGATCTAATTTCCGAGCTCTATATATGTTTATCCTCTTGAGGCGCCTATGACCTCTCTACTGTGGGTGGCAGATATGTGACAGTACGTTTATGATTGAAATGCGACAAAACTGTCCAAACATATTATATTTGTATCTAGACATTTGTTGCAAGTGCTATTGAACTTTAACGATTTAACATCGACGAATTCTTGAAATTAATTTTATTATATTATTATTTCATGTGCATTATTGGTGATAAATAGTGTGGCATTGTTCTTTAAAAATGAATATCACTGCGTTTGTAAAATTTAATATTCGTTTTTCTTTGATTCACAAAGAAAATTCTGGAAACAATAAAAAATAAATATTTTGTGCATTTTTTTACCTTATCACCGAAGTATAAACGTTTTGCCTACCTCAGCACGTATGTTTATTTCTGAATGCAAGGCATTTTAATATTACGTGATCCCAATTGAATGAAATCGAGTAAGGTTGCGTCACGCATTGAGTCGACTTATTTTCCAGCTTTCTTTTCTATTTTCATACCCGCCAAAGGTTTTATTCATTCCTCTTTGTCATTTATTGCGGGCGCTTTTCTTTTTGAACAAAGGCGGGTTTGGAACAAAGAACATGAAAGAGCAAGTACTCATTATCACGAAAGTTTTCATTATATGAAAGGTTTGAAGCATCTGTTTCGGTGCAATATTTTTACATTTCTTTAAAAAGAAATCAAATGTGTATTTAGTCTGAGCCCTTGTTGGTTCTAACGTAAACATTGTTTGACACTTTAAAATGATGTTGAATATATTTGGCGTTAATTTTTTAGAAATGCATTATTCACAATTAAATGAAACTACGTGATTTAGTATTATTTCTACTTTCTTTACGTTCTTTACCGCGACCTAGGTTTCGTTGCATTACAACATCTTCAGGTAGGATATTAGCAAAGAATGAATATTACATGTTCAGGTGGGATATTATAAAGAAATGAATTTTTTTCAAAATTAGTTCAGGATTCCGTAGCATTGCATTCCACATAAAGTGTTGTTTTATATTATTTTTCGTGTTATAAATAACGTATTATATTTCCGGAAATTTTTTTGTAAGCGAATGTAAAAACTAAACAAGTTTATAATTGATAGATCTATGGTTTATGAAATAAAGAGTGTGGCGGTCGTATCTCGGATCGCTTATCGTTAGTCGTTGCAAATTTTGGTCTTTATTATTGCAATATCCTTATGTTAAGGCCTATTAAAATTAAAAGGATAATCGGTTGTTTAATAGAATAATTGCTTTATGCTTGTAATTTAAATTATAATTTAAGTTATTTTTCTCCTCATTAAGTATTCCTTAAGGCATTTGAAATTAAATAATTTGGGTAAATGCAATAATATCAGAGTACATAAGCTTAATAACCGACCAATAATGATTTTCACGACAACTTAGCAAAGCAATATCCTTGCAGCCTGGAATTTTAAACTTTTCACAAATCGTGTTTTTTATACATTCAGTTACGACAATTACGAGATTAGAAAATCTTTATGCACATTTTTATTTTGACCTAAAATTTAAATAATAATTTTCTCACAATAGTATTTTAGAGTATGTAATCTGGCGTAGAATGATTGTAAAATTTACTGTACTTCTCAAAGTTAAATTAAAACCTTCGTTCAGTCCATTAGTTTTTCGATTACACTTTTATCATCCCGCGAAACGAAAAATAATATTTTGAGCGCCAGTTAATTGAATCAGGTCAAGAGCTTAATTATTTAATTTCCCTTCCATTTCACTTTTATTACCTGCATTTTATTTTTGGAATTTTGCTTTTTGTTTATCACGAGCGCTTCATAGAGTGGAACCGGGGCATGGTGATTACGAACAAGGGAGAGCTAGGTAATGCAAATATACATCAAATACCCCTATTATTTTGCATCCATCGGCTTTAACACACACTTCCGAGTTAAGTGCTAGATCGATTATTCTTTAAGTTGTTTGGAAAGCGGTCTTGTCCCTTTACACTCATAAAATGAATATCTCACTGTTTATCCTTCATTTTCGGGAATAAATGAAGATAACAGCCTAAGAATTCGGCGTTTTGTGACGGGTAACACACTTTTGCTATTGTTTTGTATAATATTTAAATGCTATTGGAAGTTTCTATGAGTTATTGTCTTCAAATGGCCCACCCGAAGATGTCATACAACCTAGGTCGTGGTTAATAAATTATATAAATTAGAGGTAATACTACATCACGTACTTTCATTTAGTTGTGACGATTAAAAAAAATTTAAGTGATAATGAAAATATTTATTCTGTAAATTGTTTTTATATTTCAATTTCAATACATTAAAACTAATTTCGTCACCTATAATAAAGTGGACTTCCGCATTTAGCTACCATCCACAAACTGCATATATGCCATAGTATTGTCGCACCCTTCGAGCCGCACGAAGTAGTATAAGTAAACAATATAAAGAAATAAACAATAACTGTCTTTTTCTAATATTTATATGAATGTCTTGACTAACCATACTTAAGCATAAAATGCAAAAGTTAAAAGTTTTACTTTAGTGTTAGTAATAAAGATAAATGTCTAGTGTGCCAGGGTTTTGTCGCGGAATCTGGTCACCCTTTCATTTCTGTATTAAGAAATGTTTGAAAATGTTTTCAGCAATTAATTTTTCAGTCACTAACATAATTGTTCTTTACTGCTTGTTTTCTATATTTACATACACTGCGGTAAATCAAGTTTCTTTCAATTTCCATTATATGTCGGTGATCGCCGACTTCACTCACATTGTAATCTGGATCTCAGTACTTTCTGCATTGATAATCAAATTATCAATATATTATAATCAAATTTGGTCAACCAATATGTGCTATGATCTTTATCTTTTGGTTAACCATAATAATTCACCAATTCTTATGGCTAGGGATATTTTCCTGATACTTTAATATGAGATTTATATAATAAATTTAATTCAAATATGTGTATCTCGTCCATAGTGCCTTTATAAAGGCACAGCATAAAATGAATCGTTTTTAGGTGAGCATTTTCTTTTCTTTATGGTGTTCTTTCTGTCACAATTTGTTTCTTATTCCTAATGAATATGACTATATTTTTGGTTTATTTTATGAAAGTTGATTAATTTTTTTAAAAGTTTGCAAATATATATCAATTTTTAATTCGTATTAAATTTGTCGTTTGACAATAAAAATATTCCGCAACTTTTCTTTTACTATTTAGAAGGCTAAATTAGTTAAATTTTTATTGCAAAAGGCGCTTTTATTAAAAAATTTTATTACATAAATTAAAATTCCATTTACGTTTAGAACAGGGTGTGCAAGTATTAATGCTACTATAAGGTTTCAATTCCTTCCCGGTCCTTTTGACGTTGTCACGCCATTGCTTTTCGATAAATAATGGATGGTTTATATGTTTGCCTCATAACTACTTACATAAACAGATATCCGGTTTGTGTGGGGCTTATTGTTTTGCTCGCAGAGTACTGACCATTGTAGGGAGGATTTTTGCGGAAAAACAAAAAACGATAACTAATCATATATTAGCAATAAGGAAAGTTTAATGATAATCATTGAAATTATTTTTATACAAAAAAAGTTTTTGCAATTTATTTCATTTCAAATTTGAAGTCATACGGTTAGAAAAACATTATAAGGACAAGTACAAACAGCTCCCAAATACAAAATATTATAAAAATGTAGCCGCCACAATATGGGCAATAGGCTAGATTGAGCGTTACACGTAAAGATATAAAAACATTTTTTAATTTCGTGTTTTTACTCTCCATTAGATATGGTAGAAAAATTAAAAGAAAATGCAAAATTATAAAAAAACTATAATTTGAGGAGATACGAATGTGATTTGAAAATAGGAAATTGGCCGTTTGTCAGACAAACGTTTTAAGCTGTAATTTGGAAGTTGGAAATTGAATGGAAGGATATTTTTAAACATGGTATAACTTATACCACCGAATAGTGCCAAGTTAACAATTAGCAAAGAATGAATTGTTCGTGACAGTAAAGGAGATATTTGAATGTGTCTGGGAAAATGCACCTACTTTTCAATTTATATTATTATTTCACAAAGTACAAAAGTAAAAGAAATAAAGTGTTAATATGAAAATAATAATACAGCAGATAAAGATACCATTCTTAGTCACATGCGGCTGTGGGTAGCTTGGCGGTTATTAAGGTGTTGTTACATTGGTATAACAAGTCCGTTTCTAAATGTTGCCGAATACGAAATGAGACGATTACAATCAATTACATATTTTTATACTTTAAAATAAACTACTTTAACGTTAACGGAACGCATGTATACCGAGCGCCTGTGGCAAACATCCCAAAGTGATTTACGCATAAAAATAAAAAAATAAATGCAATTACAAAGGAGAAAATGTAAAAATAACAAAAAATAAATAGAAAATGAACTTTCTCTCCCTAAGAAAGGTGCCAATTAAACAATGTTATAAATTAACTTCGTTTTATATTTTTGAGAAGAATCCGAAAAAAATTTTGCGATTCGAATTAACCGACACAATATGTAGTTAGTAAAGAAGAGTAGTTGGGTTGAAACTGAACGAAATTGCAAGGCATCAGTATTCTTTTATAAATTGTACTTATTGATTTTGGTTCAAAACCAGACCAGTATTTCCAGAGATCTGGCTAACAAACTTTTTTTTTCAGTATACCAGAAAATCACTTTCAGACCACGTGCTTGTGATAGAGAAATATAACTGTCATTGTTGCTGTTGCTATGGTTACATTTTTTGATACCTCGGATTCTAGAGGTTATTCTTTGGTTATAAAAATCATTAAATCAGAATGTCAGTGATAATTGGAGGTAACAAATATATATATATATATATATATATATATATATATATATATATATATATATATATATATATATATTTATATATATATATATATATATATATATATAAATATATATACATATATATATATATATATATATATATATATACATATACATATGTGTGTGTGTGTGTGTTAAAATGAGGATTTGCCCGTTCGATATTAAATTAATTTTCATATAATAAATGGTATTCTTCAACCGTACGCTACAAATCAATTGACAAAATTCAGTGGTTTAATCACAGAAATGGTTTTAAATGGTATATAATTTCAATCACGCTGTGCTGCTTGGCTACCAGTATCGACAAAAACGACAACCGCGCGCCGTAGTCCCGTAACATAAACACCGTTAATAGTGTTTTCGTTTTAATTGTATTAAAACGCTATTTAATTTGCTTCTAAAACTGTTTTATATTTTTAACGTAATTGTTTATTTCATTATTTTAAAATATTAATAACAATTACTAATGATTGGGTTTTCATTTAATGTCGAACGCCCAAATCCACATATTATATTTATTTAACTATCAAAAAAACCCACGTTCAACTTACAGGCTATCCCAAACCCCTGGATATGTGACACTCCTCAATTCATGTTGAACATAAAACTAACTAATTATCAAAAGTGAATTACCAAACAACTCCATAATCATGTTCTTAAGACGGTCAATGGAGCAGAAAAAAAATGAAGATTTGATGCCACTTTCAAGCTGTAGTATATTAGTGCGTGTTCTAGACATATGAAATAAACTATTAGGTTACTTCATCCTCTTACATAAGAGTAAGGAGTACAAAGCGTTATCAAACCCAAAACCGAAGTTTTATAAAATAATTTTTTAATAATAAAAAAAATGTATGGGCTTTGGCCAATGCATTTCCCGTCGGAGTGGAGCCAATTATATGCGACCATGTGTATTTGCTCGCGTTGAATTTTAGCTTATTGCTCAGACTTCACTGAAATATTGAGTTGATATCTCTTTAAAATAGTTCACAGTCAGATTATTTTCTACACCCCAGAATAGTTTCAAATCATCGGCAATGATCAGTGCAAAGGTAAATCATTTGTCACAATAAGAAACCAAAGAGGGCCTAAACTACTATTTTAGCTGACTCCGGATTAACTGATATATGGGTTTGGTATGAAATTTTCAGATTGAATATATTATTTTTGAGCTTGAAAACAACTGTTAAAAAATGTTACTTTAGTGGAAGTTGCAAATGTAGATAACGCTAGGGCTGACCTATTATTTTTACTTTAAATCTAGAACCAGATTTGGGAACAGGTATCACCCGGGAAATCTTCTAAAGTGAAATATCAATTTTTGAATTTAACTAATGACTTATTATAAATTTCATCGGGTTAGGCTATCGAGACCGTTTTGGCTGGAGCTGTTTCAGTGCAAGCTTAACTATAGAATAGTCTACGTCTACGATAATTTTATTAGCAAACTGTGTCGCTTTTATAACGTCAAGTTTTTGTTCATTGTTCATAAACACCGATTTAATATATTCCACGAAAGCGTTTGCCGACGCCTTCCCTGAGTATGCAATCCCATTGTGCATCATAGTCATAAGAAGGTGTCTGTCTGAACGCTTATATCTCAAGTACGTCCAAAATTTATTTCCAGACAGACTTAGTGTTGACTTTTATGTGTGGAGTACTTATACTGATACTATTTATCAGACCTTAGGACATCCTATTTGGTATAATTCAGATGGGGTATAAACACGTTTTTAAAGAAATTTATTTGAAAAGGGAGAAAAGCCAGACTGCATAAATATAAATACCTTCATCGGATAATTTATTAATAGTGTACACAGCTTCTATAGTATTTCAACAATTTTACGTAAAACTACAGGAATAGTTGTATTTAAGCATAAGTGGCCATTTGGTCAATAGGTAATTACTTTCTTTTCGAATAGAAGATCGTTTTCTCGCTTAACATATCAATTAATAAACGTATATTTGTTGTAACCGAATTATAAAAACCTTTTGCCTATACAGTGCCTAAATATTTTATATAGAGCTTTCTTCCTAAAGGCCCTTACTTATTTCAAGAAGATAATAAAAAAATGTGAATCAAAATACTTTAGATTGTAATGATATTTTGTATTCTACAGTACAGCAAGGAAACCTGCTGTTGTTATATGATATAGACTAAAATCAATGGTCAGAGAATCGAATTCAGTTCCACTTTCTACCGAATCGTTCTGTGTGATTTAAAAACTATCATGGCAAAGTACAAGAAAAGTATTTTGGTCCAAATATATCTTAATGTTTGATATTTCAAGGTAATAATATTTTACTAATAAATAACATATTGTATATCCATCAGTGTATTCATGTAATTCAATTAACAATTAAAATTATAGTGTAACCATGAGTAAAACAAGTGATTTTAGCGAGCGAGTGATTTTAGATACAACTGCTCTATGTTATCAATAAACAAATTTGTCTTGCTTGTTTCATAAATTATGGTACAGAATTTATCCAGCATTATTTTCTAACAGAAATATATGATTACAATAATACAATATATGATTACATCCTTGTATCAAGGGATGTCATTTCGATTCTTTTTTAGTAAAGCAGTTGACAGATCAGTCATTTTACATTGCGTTCAAACAGTAGCAGTCGCATTGTTGGATGCGATGCATTGGTTAAGGGAACCGTGTAAGAAACATAGAGGTCACTTGAAAACGAAAGAAATAACAATTTTTTTATACATATTTGGCAATATAATTTTTTACAACACAATACATCATATTTAATATTACGAATAATCTTGATTGATTCAACATATATGCGATGGGGACTTTACATGAAAAAATGATGGAAGTGTAACCAAAAGTCATCAACATATGGCACTGACAGCAATTTACGCGCTTCCCTATTGTCCGAAAATACTTAGGTTTTGGGAACTCGGCGACATTCTTTAAAACACCCAGATGCTTTGTAAACTGGTGGATTATGTACCCCGGTTTTAACATTTTCTGGTTTATCAATTAAATCATATCTGTTAAATTATATCATTTTGTTTGCCCTAATTTTTTAAATTTTATTTTATTTTTGGTTTATATGTAAGCATGAATAATGCTATTTTAATTAATTTATGTTTATAAGAAAACTGACTACACATTGATTGCAAATGGAATCTCACGTACACCTAAAAAGGCGATGAGTTTAAAATTCAGTGACGACACTTTTCATGCTGGGTATTGTTTCTTTTTATATTTTTTTCATTTAAAATATAGTAATTTAAATAATGAAAAATATGGATTATAAATAATCGTCTTTTATGATCCTTTATTAAAAATGATTAAAAATCTGGTACAGTCATACGAGAGTGACCAATTACCGTTAAAAAAAGATCGATTTAAAAAGTACTTCATTTACTAATAAATTTCACGCTTTATCCACGATTTTTTTAATACTGTCCCTCGTTATTTTTTTTAAGTTTACTTTTGACAATTTGTATTCTTGCTTATATATTCATATACTAAACGATTAACTACAAGGATGAATTTTTTTCTGGAAAAGAAATCGTGAGCAGACTTTGTGTAAATCAAAAATATGGTCTAAAATAGGTAAGTTTTCCTAATTGTTTGGTGAAACAAGTAAATAAATATGACTCACAATGTGTGTATTAATTGAAACAAAAGCGAATGATTTTTAAATATTTTTCTTTTTTAAATAAACGCAATGAGCAGTCTAGTTAGAATGGAAATAAGACGACTAGTGCTGTCTTGTTATTCAATTACTTGGCGAGTGGAACTGAAAAACAGTTGCCTTTGCTAGTAATTGTATATTGTTATGGAACTTCATTGAACTGAATAGCTATATTAATAGTTAGAAATGTTCCCTCATTCTTCTATCTTCCATTCTTCTATTTAGTATTAATCTTGTTTACGATTTAATGCGATAACAAATTTTTGGTAGATTCGTAGTTATAATAGCAACACAGATTTGCGATAAATTTTCTTCTATTTTTAATGATGGGATAAAGTATATATTTACTAATTTTTTGACATGACATAAAGTTAATTTTCACAAAAGTTCCACTTTTCTTATCCTCAAATAGTCGGTGAAGCGAAAAAAAGTAATAATATTTTTAAATTTTGTTATTATTGAATTTAATAAATGAACATCACAAAACACAATAAAACAATCTCTGCATATATCAAATCCAAATGAAATGGAAAACATATTTTCCATATCCGGCGTCATTTAAACGTTTTTTTTAAGTTATTTTTAGTTTGAAATAACGAGGGGAAAACTCGCTATAATTAAAAATAACTCAAAAATAAAACAACAAATACCTCATAAATTGATAATTGTTTTAATAATTTTAATAGATAATTTATGGCGTTAAATACAACTTTCTCAAAAGTACGTCTTTAAATAAAAGTGAATTCGCCAAAGCGCGAAAGAATTCGCGAAAGAATTTTAATATGCTATTAAAATTCTTTATATTAAGATACAGAAATGTCAAAAAAATAAAAGGTTTCTCATATGTAAAAAAGAGGTGATTTGGATATTTTGTTTTTAATAATGCGCTATTGCTATATCAAAATATTATGATTTTAACGCAACGACAAATAACCAAAATTATCAAATGTATTTAATTGAAAACGCCGTCTATCGTTAAAGTCCTTTGATATATATATATATATATATTTATATATATATATATATATATATATATATATATATATATATATTACGTACTGTATACATTCCTCCATCGTACATTACTTACTGCCCACTTAGGAAGATGAATCTCTATTATGAAAGACTAGGCCCTACACGATATAATACGACTGGTTTGGAATAAAGTAAACTTGGTCACATAATAGAGCGAACAAAAAATTATACACCAGCATAATTTTCGACAGAACTTTTACGTTTTGTTATAAAATTTTTCTTATCTGCTTTGCCATTGGCAAGCCCCACTACTCCGTTGCGATTGTCGATTTAACTAGGAAAGTTCGTAAAACTTTCGTGCCGGCTATAACTCCCTTACATAAAGGAGGAACGAGCCAACTGCCGACTTGATTTAGCCGTAAAATCTGATCACAAATGGTGAAAATATCTATAACCAATTTAGAGACACCGAATGGTGGCCGTAAAATTTTAAGCCTTCACATTCGAGACAGAAACGAAGGTTCACTTTATCGCCAAGAAGGGCTTCTTTTATACGCAGATACTAAAGAAAAATGCCCGTATGCGAGTAAAAGCTGATTGAGTAGTTTCATTTAGCACATCATATAATATGTATTCGTGGTCATGTCTTGCTTAGCATTTGCCCCATTTCATTGTAGTTATATCTCATTCATGTTTTATTGTTTAATTATTTGGCGTTTAGCTAATATATAAATATTGAAATACTTCAAACTTTGGTAAGAATTTTGTGTTTAGAATTATGATTATGAACGGAGTAGAAAAGATTTTTTTTTTTAATATAATAAAAATAAAACAGGTTAAGTTTGAACTGAGACTAATATTTATCGAATATTTACCAAAATAGATTTGGTAATAAAATAAATCTGAAAATGAAAAGTTAATAATTTCCTATTTCCTATATAGTTACAATTTAATGGTTTTCTTTATAATACACTGGTAAGCTACCCAGAAAGCTCTTTCTAACGGTTTTTCACACGTTTAGGCAAACAAATTATTTTTCCTCTCAATAGCGATACACACGTTAGGATGAAAAATAAAATGAAATTGTAAGTGATTTTTAATATAACAAAGAATTACATAATATTGAAGAATTACGTAAGATATAATAAATGTGACTCTGAAACTTATTCTTTTAAAATACCAAAATCTTAAAAACGAACGGACAATTAAAGGAATAAATCGATCTTCTTGCATGGAATTTTTAGATATAAATTTGAACGATATCAAATAATTCATAAATTTTAAAAACTCCATTGTGGTTTCGAAGGAACATTGCATTTTTATTCGATCGGTGCGTCAATCGTAAAAATATTTAACGTGACATTTTGTGCGATTGTATAATAATATTATTTGGAAATTACCAGTTAAGTGGTACATGAGTTACAGATACCCGAAACTTGCTAGTTTTTTACCAAATTACTACAAAAGTTAAAAAAAGAGGAAAACCATGTAGTGAGCCTTTGTTGTAAATAATAAACTTTCACACGCCTACTTAAATGGGCAAGCAAAGAAAACTATCTAAAGATGGCGCCAGCAATATATGAAGACGGCGAAAATAAAGCCAGCAGACATTCCAATGTTTGTTGCGTTGCTTGTAGTTACATTACACCTTTTCTTAATGTTTATTGAAATGAGTATATAAATAGAAAGAAAGGTTAGTTATTTTTATATCTTTAGTATTAGCACTTATATCTTTACGATTTTCCCCAAAAAAGGTCAAGCAGTGTTGATCTGTCGTAGTTTTGTTTTTTTATCTAAAATTAAATGTTAATTAATTTGGAAAATTCAACAAAAATTTAACTGATTGACAGAATTAATGGAAAACTTAAAAGAAAAAAAAATATAGCTGTTTATGCAATATGTGGTAATGTAAGTTTTCGACACATGAAATAAATGAATAAACAAAAAGGCATTAACTAAATATTTTTACGTGGAATTAAACATGAACGTGGGCACCTTCACTGTTTCCAATAAAGGTTCCTTTCATTGCTTGCCAAAAATATTTTAATGGCTAAACACATTGCCATGAAGTTGAAGACAGATAAAACTAGAATCGGAATAATATATGTCATTTTATTTCGAAAAATCTAAGGATGCATGCAGAAGTAAGTGAAAGCTTGTACATGCCAATTTCTAACAGCTCAGCAAGTCTTCGGAGTGGTAAAAATGGAATGTTGCTTTTAATCTTTTAATAACTTTTTTCTTTTAAATTTTAAAATATATTTTCTCTAAAACAAAAATAAACTATATATGGTCAAACATGAGATACTTGATTGTTTTGGTGAAAATAGTGTTTGAACTATAAGTGTAATTTCACTCAATAAGCTCTTTCAAATTGAGGTTTAATATTATATTTGATCCTTTATAATGAATTGTATTGACGTGAATTTGTTATCAGAATATAAAGTGCACACGCAATTTTTGTAATATTTTTTTTTAAAGTGATGACACTTGATGGTTTTGAAGAAAGGATGACACTTGGTGGTTTTGGTAGTATGGCGGTATAGTTTTGTAACAGACATCAGTCACACATTAAAGCGCCGTTTTATTATTTGCTCTTAAGTTATTTGACTTTTTCTCATTTAAGTCACATTTTTTATTAATGGGGTTTCTAATTAAGTTTTTTGTTAGAAACTTTGACGATATTTTCTGAAAAGCTGGGGAAAAAAAGAAAAATTTTTCAGAGCTTGTCTGATATTCAAAGGATGAAAATTTCTTGGAGAATTCATACATCAGTTAAAAGGGAAGAAAGGAAATCAGAACACTCTGAAAATACTGTAGAATCAATAAATAAATACGAACAAGCCCGACGCCGGACTACATTAAGTGTTACTGAAAAACCAAAGGTCTGACTCACAATAAACGCAATAGACTTTTGGTAAAACTAATTTCAAACCCAGGTAAATCTATTATATATCAGTACCAGAGTTGGAAGTTCTTTGTGCGTATGAATCGTGGACCAAATAAGTACGATCAAAACTCTCGTTTAATGAAAATAATTTTAATAACATTAAAATTGAGTATTTCTTTAGTTGCTTTTGACAGCTTTAAAAACTGGACTGTATGGAAAACCCCGCGTATTCCATACACATATTTTGTTTTTATACAAAAAAGTCGTGTATATTCTTCATAGGACCTGTAATTCTCAACAAATTTGCAAAAAGGTGTTTAACAAGATGGCAGCTAATGCATCATCTTCATCCCTTCACCATCTTGCTTTTTTACTCGTAATTATCAGCACTAATAAAACCCAATAAAAATGTTGGGGCATAATATTTTTAGAAAAAAAAAACTTGCCGTCCATTGGACGCTGTTTTATTTTTTTACATTAGATTAGCTGAGCGGTATTATAAGAAATTTATTTTAACCTGTTTATGAAAATATTTTCAATTACAGTACGGAATTTTAAAAATATGTACACACATATCTATTAAAACACTAAGCAAGCTTTACCACGACGACTCTAGATAATTTATGAAGTATCCGTTTATAAATGACGTTTTTTAAATTCTACGAGGTTTTATGAAAAAAATTATTAAAAGAATTGTTCTTCGACCACTTGAAATTCATCGTAGTGTTTCCTTAAAAAAATAAAAGTAAAACGAATGGTAAAAGTTGCACGTATCTCGCTGGATATATACTCTAAAAATAAACCAGCCACTTTCTCGTTTATTTCATAAGATTTTTAGGTTTACACAGAAGCGCAAACTGTAAAAATTTTAAGATCTCATAATTTATTTTATTTGTAATTATTTTATTAAATTCTAAATAATCACAATAAAAATTTTACCTATTTTTTTGATGGTGCCATTGTCCATTACGATTTTTTCCAAAAAAGGCTAATTACCGATAGAGCACTTATTTTCATTACCAGCAACTTTTTAATAAAGAATATGTCGAAATGAATAAGATTGTATGGAAAGGGGTACGTACAAAATTCATTAACGTATCGTTATTTTATATCAATTTATCGCAAACTTATTTGTAAACCACAAACTCTCACTTCAATCAAAATAGAAACTTCAACTGAAATATAAGTAGGAAAGAAGCAATAATTTACAAAAATATTGCGTAGCAGAATATCCACTCTATTTTTATTTCAACATGTTCTTATCAATGGCTTTAAACTATTTACTTTATCCATTAACATTCACGTTTCCATTTTCTTACCCTCGAGATTGCAAACAATATCAATCCGCTGGTGACTACGAGATGTTTAAATCGTTTTGATCTACAGTCAAATCCGATATTAAAAATCTTATATTTAAATGAATTTAAAAAGCAACTATGCATGGTTTTGTTCATATATAAACGCGTCCAAAGAGCTATTCAGTGGCGTTCGCTACGTTGAAACAAAGTCGCGACGAGCAACGTGCGATGGCGCAATTGTTCGCGGCCCAGCGGCGGTCGAAACTTTCGCTAGACATTTCCGGTCAATGTGCAATTTGAATATTTTTCCAATACATATTACGGCGGGGACTTCTTGCTACCGTGTTGGTTTTGACGTTGATGTCACACGTGTTTTTGACAGTGATCTTCAACTTTCTTTCTCCAAGCTGAAGAGATCAATCGGACCTGATGGTACACCCGGGTACAAATTTAAAGCTAGCGCTGATATTTTTCTGAAACTTTTGAAGCATACATTTAAAGTTTCGCTAACAACTGGCACTTATTCCTCACGTTGGAAAGTAATCCGAGTAACACCTATACCTAAGGGTGGATTGAGGTCAGATGTAAATAATTTCAGACCGATCGATATCCTCTATGTGCCGGCTAAATTATTTGACTTTATTTTACATGTCAAATCTGTGATGAGCAGCATGGGTTTCGAGTCGGACGTTCGGTAGTCACGAACCTTGTATGTTTCCTTGAACGCTTATCATGTTGACCTTGGAATTTAAGTACATGTCGTATATTTGGACTACCAGAAGACTTTTGATCTTACTAAATCGCCTTGGCGAGGCAGGGTTCTCCGTTCCACTTTTTCTCTTCGTGTCTTGGGGAAAGAAAGCAATATTTACGAGTGGGCAACTTTATATCCGAGATTTACTTTACAAGATAGGGAGTGACTTTTCACGATTCTAGTAAATGATATTAGTTGCGCTGTGAAAACTACGCTTTGTTTGTTATTCTTCGACGACGTGAAACTTTTTACAATCGTCAAAGATGCAGCAGATGGCTCACGGTATCAGCGCCGTCGTTGAGTGGAGGGTAGTAAGGAAATGTTCAACAATGAATTACAGCCGAACGCACGCTCCTGTTAAATATGAATACATGATCAGCGGAATCTCATTGCATCGCTTGTTCCTCGTCCTGTAGATGATCTCATTGTTTATTTGGGAGTCAGATTTGATTCGCGATTGACGTTTCGTGGGTATATGGCGGATGTACCAAAAAAATCATTACGGTGACTAGGATTGTTGTTAAATAATTCAAAATATTTTTAGTCTATATCATCAATTCGTCTGCTGTACCGTTTATTAGAGTAGAGCAGATTAGAAAAGGGCTCCATAATTTGGAGTTCATATGAAGCCAAGTATAGTTTTGATGATTGAACGCTTGCAAAAGACATTCCTTCGATATCAGTATATGAGAGGATATGGTGACTTTCTATTTCTAACCGATTTTCTTTTGGATATGCTAGGTTTCCATTCCTTGCAACTCAGAAGAGACGTTGCGCTTATGAAATTTATCCTCCAGCTAATAAAAGGAAAAATTCTATGTCCTGTATTATTGAGTAAACTTTCATTCTTCGTACCTGATAATTTTTTGCATTCACGCAATAATCGCATGTTTGTTATACCACGCTCTTAAACCAAACTATATCGAAACTCTCCAGTTTCCCGCGGTGTTCAATTGATCATCCACCTGATCGCGTTCGCACCAGAGTGTGATTTATTTATGATAAGTGAAAGTAAATTTGTCGAAATATGGCGTGCTCATGTTTAATAGTTCTTTGTATTTATTTATAATATATGCCTTCTTTGGTTTTAATTTGTGAAACCATTCATTTTTATCGTTACGAATATATAGTATCTCGATAAATGTATGCAAATAAAAAAAAATATGTCAAATCTCTTCTACTTCAGTATCTATCGTTGATGACGTCTTTATTAATTTCTCTTAGTCGTTTATTTCAGACATTTTCTCTCTTTACTAATGCATGTCTAAAATTATGTTTGTAGAAAAGCCAGCTTTCCTCATTTTAAGTTCATTTTTATTTTAAGTTTTCATTATGCGATATTCAAAATATTTGGATCGAATTGTTACAAAATGTGATTCTTCGATGACTGTACATATATATTTTATTTAATTTTGTTGCTATATATTCTCGCACAGGTTTATACATTATTTCTAATAAATGATAATTCATTTAGGGTTTATTACTTGCCAATGAGATGTTTAAATTTTTATAGGTAAAACTTTAGTAGTTATATATTAAGAAGATGTATCTAAGCAATAAATTCTGTGAGTGTTATGGTGTAATACAATATAAAATAAACTTGGGTACTAACTTGGGTGCTTCACAAGGTAGCGAACTTGGTTTCGTGCTATAACTCCTTTACACGAGAGACTTAATATAAACGAAGATATAAAAACAGTAACCTTTGCTGATAACATAGCGAAGATTATTGTTATTATATCATTAAAATGGCCGAACATATATCATAGTCGACAAAAAATTGAACATGTAATAAACAAAATAAATAAATGGACACAAAAATGGCCTATTAAATTAAACGAAACTAAGTCCGTTATGACAAATTTACACAAACAGTAAAGTAATCGCCTATGTTAATGTAGCAAAATATCTAGGAATAATCCTAGATGTAAAATTATAATAGAATGAACATAATTAAAAAAAAGAAAAAAGAAGAATTAAATACAAAAATAAACAAGTTCATTGGCTATAGGATAAAACTCAGAATATTCGGTCGAGAATAATATACGAATTTATAATGAAATATTTTAACGAATCGTGACTTGTGGCGTTAAAATTTGGAGATTATGTATGAGGGAAATAAATATCTAGCAAATACAAACTTTCTAAAATAAATTGCTGCAAAGTATTATTAATGCCCCGTGGAAATAATGACGTACACCATGACCTACATATTGAACCAGTTCCTGAAGTGGTCAAAGTAGCGACCATACACGTCATGCTGTTACAAAATCAGGATAGAAGTGATCCTCAATGTGGTGGATTGCCGGATATGCGACGATGTCTCAGAAGAATTAAACCTAATGGATTGATGGTGTTGGATACAAAACGAGACTGATCCTGTGGTAAATGCTACACATCAAGGAAGTGTAAGTGCTATATCCCTGTGACAATAACAAAACTGAAATAAAAGTCCCCAGTTGGTCTATTTTAGGCTTGTCGTGATTAAAGTGGTGTTTAAGTGGAAAAAAATCACATTTGCGCAATTATTTGGGTTCTTATAAAATTCTCAGACCATAATCGATTATCTTAGTTATCAGAAAAATTTTATTTAATATTTAATTTATTTCTAGAATCAGTTATTGATTATAGTCATATAATCAATAACTGATTTGTTTTGCATTAAACACTGTTTAGCATACAGATTCATCTTTTTTTTAAATGTTAAAAGCCTTACAACAACGTAGCTGGGCTCAACCGAAAATTAAACCTGTGACCTCTAGCATCCTACGCAAACATCATACCCTTAGACTAACGAGCCGTTGTTGTGGTTGTTGAAATTTTGCTATATATGGCCAAGCTTATTTTTATAAATACTCACCAGATTGATGAAACGTGTATGTGATGGGACTTGCATCAAATTAGCTTAAGTATTTCGTAGTTCTGTGCCGCCACAGATGGATTAAGCTCAAATCCTTCTTAATATTATATGAAACAAACCTTGCAAAATCTAGTTGCCTAAGCTCCACTGGCTGCATCTAAACTTCCACTATTGACCATCAATACCATCTTTAGTTTTGCCTTTGCAAGTGGTTGCAATAATAATTAGAATATTAATAGAATACTACAATTATAACAATAGGATATAAGAATAAAATACCCACTTCTAAAATCCTCACGTGAAAAATGTTTAGCCGGTCCTGTAAAATTTTTATATTAATTTCTTTATAAAACTACATTACCTTTAAATTACAATCTTGGAGTAATGACACAAACCCAAATCAAACAGTATTGGTAAAAAGCATTTCTCTTAATTAAATATATACAGAGAAATGAAAATGAGATTTTTAATTGTGAATATTTTTAGCTATTAAACAATCTGTCCTACATTATATTATTAAGTGCAAACTGCAAACACATTCCACTACACCTAAGCGTTGTGAGTAGCGTGCAAATAGCGCAGCGTATGCACTTTAATCGCCGTAATGCAGTTTTAACGTCGGCGCTTTCGAACTACTTTAACGTCCACTTGCTAGTTAACGGCTTTAACGTCCATTTGCTAGTTAATTGACTGAGTTTCTCATTATAAGTGTACGTATATTACTAGCCCTTTTGACTACCTACTGAAAAAGCATGTTTAAAACCGAATATGCATTATTTTTATGGAGTTTAGTTCATTTTTATTAATATTTATAAATTGAGAAATGAAAAATTAATGCTAATTAAATACTTCTGATCACACTTTAGTAATAACAACTGATTATTCAAAAAGAACATTTCTCGATACAATTATGCACACATAATTTGAACCTGACAAAATGAAATTATATTTTGAATTTAAATTTCTCCGGCTAATAGAGTGTTGATTTCTATCATAAATGAGTTATCTGTATTTGAGAAATTCTGGATGACATGTAACTAATACATGAATGAGTTAGTTTGAATAAGTAAGTAGAATGGTACGGTTGCTTTAAACTTTTTAAATTTATTGAGAGTTCTAAATATTTTTAAATAATAAATACTGTTGGAAACATAATCAATAGCATTATATTTTTACAATGCTATAACTATCAAAACAGTCAATTAAAAATATAAAGAAATTGCGTGCATCCAAACAATTATCGCAACTCGGCCAGTATTACTTTGTCTTGGGAAATTTTGTCTTAAACAACTTGTTTTGATTCAACACGAATGCAACTATATCTTGTAGCTTTTTACATACAATTGTACTATAAAAGTCTTACCTTTGAAAACAATGCTTTTGCCTACATATTTAATCATCTTACTAATTCAGTACCTTGTATTTTATGGACTAAAACGACAGGGAAAATTACTTTGTTGTCAAAACCTTTAATTTACAGGTAAATATCATTATCAGGTTGTATGGAAACTCAAAAAATGTCCTTTCTCAATACGTGCCTTTGTCGATTTACTATCAAATTTATATACATAAGCGCGACAACGAATGAAAGTAACATACGTGCAATTTTGAATTTTGCTTCTAGTTTCTTTACGTTCAGTAAATATTTATTTGAAATATAGATATAAATAAATACAAGTCAACATCAAACATGACTATGTACTCGTAAAATGTGAATTTCTCGTTCTAATAAGTAATGGAAAAATATTTAATTAGCGTAGTTCATAACGTTCGCGAAGCCTAACTAATATTCTTTCGTAAAGCAGAGGCTTTACGAAGGAATATTAAGAAGTACTTCAAGATTATTTTCCAATTTCTTCAAAGCAAAATTACGTTCGAAGCACGACGCTTCGTTTTCGAATATAATATCGGATTATGAAATATTAACGAAGTCCTTGTGGTATTAGAAGTTGTCGTGACGCGCAAATCGATATGTCGAATATTGAAATATACATTTTTAATCATGTACTTACGAGATTGTATTACATGTATTGGCATTTGACATCTATGTGTACTTTAATCACGTGGAGTATTCATATCCTGCGGGTATTGACAAAGAATAGATGAAATACTTACGTATAATCGCTACAATGGTATAGTAGTTTATACGGAAAACAAAGATTATTATAAAATTTAGAAATCAATACAGAAATATTAGTTCAAGAGGTCGTATTCGAGTTCATAGTTTGCAGAGTTCCTACAAAAGACATATACATATTTTTATTTCATAATCTCAGCTAATCTAACTATATTTGTTTATTTTACTAAATAAGTGATTCTTCTAAATTTCTTTCTTCTTAAATTTTAAATCTTTCTAAATTTTATGTCCGCTCTCAAGATCTTACCAATGTACAACACATTGGTAAAATCTTCCAATTACACTGTTTTGAGTAGTAATATTTCGCCAATTTACACTATTTCGAGTAGTAATATTTCGCCAATTTACACTGTTTTGAGTAGTAATATTTCGCCAAATAACACTGTTTTGCGTAGTAATATTTCGCCAATTTACGCTGTTTTGAGTAGTAATATTTCACCAATTTACACTGTTTTGAGTAGTAATATTTCACCAATTTACACTGTTTTGAGTAGTAATATTTCGCCAATTTACACTGTTTGAGTAGTAATATTTCGCCAATTTACACTGTTTTGAGTAGTAATATTTCGCCAATTTACACTGTTTTGAGTAGTAATATATCCGCCAAGATGGAATAATTACATATTTAAATATTTCACCTGATGGTTTTAGAATAACAAATTTTTAATTACAAACATAAAAAAAGATATTGGAAAAGTAGAACGCATTAGTTGGTTTGGAATTAACGTTTACGTTGTATTTGCAGTAATTTATATGGAAATGGGGTACGACTATCCTTCAAAGTTCGTGTGCTTGCATTAAAAGAAAGAAGGATATTTTGTTGAATAAAATACGATATAAATTAAAAAGGAATGATTTAGAGACACAAAATAAAAAGGAATTAATTAACACTCTTCTTAATTCCATGTTACCAGACGTGTGTTTCGTTTTTTGACTTCCCATTGTAATTTAATGCGTGTGCTTTAAAAAAACGGACTAAAGTTATAATAAAAGAGGAGAATGGGTCTCTTTGATTAGGCACAGATTGACGAATAATCAGTGGATTAATATGCTTTTTAATAAAATTATTAATAAATTTGTTAAAAATGTAATTATATTACTAAGGGCGCATTCTACGTTCTCAACCTAAAATTCTCATTACTCGCAAAAAGACACGCTTCATAAAGAAACAAATCGATAGTAATATTTAATCAATTACTGTAATTACAATTTTTGATATTCTTAATATGAATTAGAGTCTCTAAGATTTGCTCTTTTAATTGATATTGCAGTTCATAAATTAAAGGAAAAAAAAATTATGAGTATTTTTTAGAATTTTAAAACTTCGATGTGAATATTTCTTAAAGAATTGTATTTTTGAGTGTTGAAACATGTTGAGAATTTTATTTTTGAGTGTTGAGTATGCGGGTTTGTATGCTTTGTTATTATTGAAGCTTTTACTTTCACCTGATTCTGAGAAAAATTTTGGGGACATTTTCAGTCATATCCCCAGAACTATCATACATAAAATTTTAAAACATATATTTTGGAATGCTTATAAGTATTCAACAATTGATTACTTAATTTGCTCCGGCTATAATTTTATTATCATTATGTATGAATTTTTTATTTGAATTAATATGAATTTTCTATTTAAAATTTGCTTCTTAAATACCTTATCACTACACTAAATTTCAATTTTGTAATTAATTAATTTTTGACAAAAATGGTTAATAACGACGGACAGACGGACAGATGGAGGGAGACGTGAGTGATCTTATTAAAATCATTCCATTTTTTTCTTTTGACGTAGTTAACCCTAAAAATGTAAACGAACATGTAGTCAACATTTATTATAATAACGAAGTTATAATAAATTTTGACTACATGTATTATAATAAGAACAAATTAATTGTACTTAAAATGTATTATAATAAGATGTATTATAATAAGAACTAATTAATTGTACTTAAAATTTAATAGAGAAGTTTTACTGGTATTTTTTTCCATTTAATATAATTTTTTCAGTAGTCATATTTTATTTAATAGCCATTTCATATGTCATTTAATACAAAGTTTTGAATCGTTTTTCAGCTTTTCCACGGATTTTAATCATTATATTTACATGTAAAGTTTTAGTGTCATCTTGACTATACATTTGTATTTTTATTAAAATTATGAAAGTATTGCGTTAGCATCCAGGAGGGAATAAATGAAAGTAAGAGAAGAATGGTGTTTTTAAATAAAATGTTAATGGATAAGTACGAATCACCTATGTGTCTACACATGACTATACACACATTAGTACGTACATAAGTAGATACGTATCTGAACTTTCAAAGCCGTACAAAACCTGAAAGGTAAATATTATTTCAAATGGACTTTCATACTTGCTCAGGTACGTTTATGAGTTTGAAATCCTTTTTCGTACATTAGTTCAGCTATTGAAAAGTGTAAAGGAATATCCTGTAAAAACTAAACATCGCTAATTGATATTAAATATATTTGGGTTTAATTTTGTAGAAATTAATTATTCACAATCAAATGAAACTACGTGATGTAGTATTATTTCTACTTTCTTTACGTTCTTTACCACAACCTAGGTTTCATTGTATTACAACATTGTCAGGTGGGATATTAGCA
Source organism: Druceiella hillmani (assembly GCA_039881145.1). Classification (NCBI taxonomy): domain Eukaryota; kingdom Metazoa; phylum Arthropoda; class Insecta; order Lepidoptera; family Hepialidae; genus Druceiella; species Druceiella hillmani. The sequence continues at coordinate 8,586,162 of JAYKKI010000055.1, forward strand.
AAGAATGTTTTCTAATATCCCACCTGACGATGTTGTAATACAACGAAACCTAGGTCGTGGTAAAGTACTTAAAGAACTTATAGAAATAATACTACATCAGGTAGTTTCAATTAATTGTGATCACTAATTGAAATGGGACTGATAATTTGTAGGAATTTACAGATGGTATTTATTATTTTTATTATGAAAGAAAAAGTATTTCTGGAAATTGATTTTTCCCTTACCTTCGAAGCTTACTAAGAAGCCGCGCGCGTGCAACAGAGAAATAGGAAGGCCGCGTTAGTGGCGTTGTTATGGTAATGTTGTTTGACGATTCATATTCTAGAGGTAATTTTTTTTTTAAAACTCAAGTCTGCTACTATTAAAGTGAAATCGTTCAACCATGTTTGTGGCATAACAGGAGTTATTTTGATTTAATACTAAATTGTGACTATCATATTTTTATTAGTGGCTTAATTTTTGCCAGAACACTTATTTGTTTTGAAGTACAATAACTTAAATATTTATAAGTATATATATATATATATATATATATATATATATGTATGCGTGAAATATCTGTTTTCATGTTTATTTGTCAATATTTCCCGACGGCATGCGGAAAAAAAACACATAAGGACACGCCGCGTGTTAAGTAAATTTACTTTTCAGCTTTCTGATTAATTTTTCTTACTCGCCAACAGTTTTATTCATTCCACTTTGTCTTTCATTGCGAACGCTTTTCTCTGTGCATTTTCAATTTTCTAAGACATTTCATAAATTTCCTAGATTGCCGTTATATTGCAATGTTATAAACGTTTTTCGTGGTTGGGAAAGCATGTATTATGAGCAAAATATAAAATATGATATACGCAAAGGTGAATACTCTAAGTGCTTGTATTCTTCTGTACGTACTTTGTTGCTGTTGACATCTATTGTATACGAGACATTCGGTGGTATCTTTTTTATCATACATATTATAATGTATTTCTTTATCGAGTCGTCACTTTAAGTAAAATCGTCATTTAATTTCATACAACCGACAAAGTAATGTATCATGCTTTCTTTACGAATTAAAAATAATGGCAAGTAATGTTCTTGTTATTAACTGAAAGAATTTTTTTTATTGAGATTATTCAAAATTAATTCTTTAATGAAATTTTTGAATATATATACATACATATATATATATATATATATATAAATATATATATATATATATATATATATATATATATATATATATATATATATATATATATATTAGTAATTGTGACAAGGCCGGTGTGCTAAAGCAGCAATGATACAATGATAGACAATGATATTCGGTGATAAAGTTTGAAATAGTTTTTAGTACATAGAAATTTAGTCTTGAATTACGGCTATCACTCACAATAATTCGTAAAAGGTACTTACATGAAACATCACGCATACAAAACTATTTTTATAAAATATAAAATCTTTAGTGTTTAACAATTTAAGAATTATTTTAAACATTTTTTAAACTATCAGCAAAATTATCAGTTTTAAAATGACTCCTAAAGTATAAACTTTTTTTCGATAAGAAGCTTTTTGTTTCTTAAATTCTTAGACAAATATATTTATTTTCTCATACTTGCAAAATATTTAAGTTCATAAGCAACATTACTATCCTTAATGTTAAATTTTTACCTTATAAAGTTTCTAAGAAAAACCATCCTTATAGACGGGTGGACCGATTTGTAAATAATCCGATGAAGGTTTCGTTTTATTTTTCTTTTGAAGAGTTTATTATGAAACGTTAAAAATAACGTTCAATTTTATTTTAAATTTACATGAATTATATTGACAGCTGGGTTAATCTGACAATATTTAATTTATAAGTGTCGTGTAATAATTAAGCACGGTTGATTTATATTCACCGACAAAGAGAGTAATTAAGTTACGCTTTAAGGTGAGTGTCTTATGATTATTAAATTTCCTTTGAATAAAATTGACTGACAATATTTAATTTATAAGTATCGTGTAATAATTAAGCACGGTTGATTTATATTCACCGACAAAGAGAGTAATTAAGTCACGCTTTAAGGTGAGTGTCTTATGATTAATAAATTTCCTTTGAATAAAATTGACTATGACTTGTTTTTAATTTATAATGCTGACATTAAGGTGACCCAGTTTAAGTTCTAGCTAAAAGTAATTTATCAGAAAAAATGGTAATATTTAATTTCTTTAATCTAGAAACTACTTTCTACTTAATTAAGAAATTATATTAAGTGCTTAATATCTGACGCGTAGCTTTATTAACCTGCACCGATTCTCTTATTACGTTCTAATTTTATTTAACTATCTCAGTTTTAATTAGTCCTTTTTCTTTTTTCTCTTTTATTATTAGTCGAATGAAAAAAAAATCTACAATTTCTTTTTCGGTATATACTTACGTTCTTCTTAACAATTATATTAAAAAGAAAGAACATTGTTGAGTATATGTATGTAAATAACGTGTATATGTAATGTCTATGGATGTTTAATAAACATAGATTTTATCTTAAATTTACGGTAGAGGCGATCGAATCAGGATGTCAAAAATTACTTTTCAACTTCCGAAAATTGTAAATTCAAATTCATGAGATCATAAAACCGAAAAAAGTGTTATATCGAAATAAAATGTATAAAATGGTGATACTAAATAATTTTGATAAAATAAGATGAAGAAATTAATTACGGTAAGAAAATAATCGTGGGGTTAGAATGATTATAAAGATACCAAGTTCATTTATTTCCTTAAAAATGTTTGTCGTTTCTACCTTTGATTTCTTCTGTTAATGACAATAATTTTTTGTATTGTTATCACATACATCGAGTATTCGTTGAATTATTTTTGATATCCGTGACATAAACGTATAAATTGTCATTTCGTATAAATGGCCAAAATTTTAAACACGGTTCAAGTTATGTTTATTTGGTTTATTGATTATTTGCATCTATTCATATTAATATTGTTCATATCAAAACTAAATTCAATTTTATTGCCTCGTATAGTCGCATATTAACATGTTATTATATGTTGCTTGCAAGTACCTAAATAATTGAAAATGCAATGTTTTAGCAAAGATTTTACTGAATTATTTTGAAATAAAATAATATTTAATCATGGAATTTAGTACATTAAATTATTTAATAGTTGAAACCGACAAATATTTTAGGAAAATTGTAATATTTTATTATTTTTGAAAGTTAAAGCTTCAGAAAAAGTAAATTTACAAGTTTGGCATTAATTATGATTAAAATTAGGAATTCGTACGTTGAGGAGAAATAAAAAGCTATCTTTAGATATATTTAACGTTGTTATAGCCCTACTTCTCGTTCAGCATGGTAAAAAGAACTTCGACACAGTCGTAAAGTATATTCGACACATCTGTAAAGTAACTGAATAATACTCGGACGAAATATTAAAAGTGATAAATGGACTTGGCCTGATAAGCACTTTGTTATTTTTTTCAGTTAGAATGCCATGTTTCATTAGTAAAAGCTAATAATAAAGATAATGTGCCTGTTTTAAAAATATTTATTTATTTTTTCCAGAATTCTGCTGAGAAAGAATGAAAAAATATACACCTTCTTCTATATCTTAAACTACTAACCTAAAATTATATTGAATATGTATGGCGTTAATTTTGTAGAAATCCATAATTTTTATTCACAACTAAATGAAACTACCTGATGTAGTATTATATCTACTTTATTTCAATTATAAACTACGACCTAGGTCAAATGGCTACGACCTAGTACTGAACTGATACTACTTCAAATTGCCCATCTGAAGAGGTTGTCATTCAACGAAACCTTGGTCGTGGTTAATAATTTAAATAAAGTAGATATAATACTATGTCACGTAGTTTCATTTAATCGTGAATAAAAATTAATTAAAATGATAGAGTTACTTAAATTTATACAACAAAGCAGACCAAAATTTGAATGATGATACCAGATCTCATAATTTTGAGATCACCATAAACTTATTAAAATGTTATTAGGTAATATATTTATATGAAGAAAATTAATATCAATATTTAAAAATAATTACTTAAAAATAAATATTTTAATTTGTATATATATTACTAATTGTACTTCGGGGTATAAAGAACCCTCGGAGTGTGATTTCTGCTCATACTAGTTATGCCAATTACTTAACTTTTAATCTTTGAGAAAAACCTGGAAATAAAGACCGATATATATACCCCAAGTGAAATATATGAAGGCGGAAAAAGTACATTTTTCATTGATAATACACTATGTCAAAAATTCCATTGGTTAGGAATTTAAATGTGTTTAAATTGGTATTGACCCAATCAAAATGTATGAAATCATCATACACGTGAATTATATAATGATTAACCATTAATTTTTTTCTTTTGACATCTTTTCAAAGATCATATATACAATTTTGTGCATCAAATTAAAAATGTTCCAAACGTGTTTCTAGAAATAATGTATTTTTTTCCTTAAAATTACAATTTTTACGTAACTTGTTTCAGAAAAGACTGTGAAATTTCATATCGTTTCTTAATATTTTCAACTCAGTTTGATGTATGAAATCCCTGATTGCATAACAGACACATTCATTGTTATAAATTGTACATATACATATATATATATATATATATATATATATATATATGTATATATATATATATATATACACATATATATATATATATATATATATATATATATATATATATAATTTTTATGACAAAAGTCTAATTCTTATGTTACAAATATAAAATTAGCTCTTATCAAATTACAACTAAATTCTTCCGTTAATTTTAAAATTTGTCGTGAGTTGTACGTCTCGTTTTCATTTAGTTCTTTGTTTTCAAGTCTTTGGAACTGTTGGTTAAGAGAAATAAATTATGCAATACAAAAATATATTATTGAATATATTTGGCGTTAATTTTGTAGAAATTCATTATTCACAATTAAATGAAACTACGTGATGTAGTATTATTTCTACTTTCTTAGAGTTCTTTACCATGACCTAGGATTCGTTGTATTACAACATCTTCAGGTGGGCTATTAGCAAAGATCTTTGGTAATAGCCCACCTGAAGTTAATATGTATGAATAATATTTCATTTAATTGAAAAAAAAATTATTATTTAAATTCACGGAAACGTCGCCTATTGGAAAAAAAACTGGTTACATCCAAAGAAATTTCCAAATTTTCCGAGGTACTTTTAATTTAGACATTACATGGATCATACGTTTTTTTTTATATTCAAATTTTTTGCGATCCGTGAATTTATTTCTGAGAAAAAAAAACATTTTAATAGAAAGTTATACACGTATTTTTTAATGCAAAGTATTATTTTGAATTCATTATATTTATAGAAATTTCTAATAAATGATTAGGTATATACAAATTTATGAAATGAAGCAGAAATGGTTTCCACATACATGTTCGTAGCTCGAAATACGGAATTTGCTCCGTTTTTGTAAAGATTTTCACGATTTTCGGCATTCTTAGTAACAAAGGGGTGTACTGTTTAGTCCATCGCTCTATAGCAAACTGTGAAAATTTTACATGATTGAAAAATATGAAATGGGAGCAATATTTATAGTGTCGGTCCCATTTTAAGCAAAATTCACTGTTGGCATCTGGCATATTTTGGTTCCGGATTTTGCCTGCGTTATTTTATTTATTACTTTTCTTCGTGGTGGAAATATTTTTATTCAAATCTACTGTAATAATACGTTTTTTATTGTCTTAATAAAGCTTAATACATTTTAGTAAATAAAAAAACAAAACAGTTAATAGGTGCAAATAAAATTACTTTATATACAAGTGATCTTCCTTCTAAAATTACAATAATATATTTTTTTGTATTTTGTTAAGGCAATTCTCTCTTAACTCCCATTGCTTGGTAGCTTTGCTGCGTTATTAATACTCTTGTGAAGGAGGTCACACGTTTAATTGTATATATCGCAACCTTTTATATCCAAGCGGACGTAAAAGCTTGCGAGTCTCTCGATTGGAGATGAGAAAGTCCATTAACCTGATTAATATGACACTGAATATTATTGCTATTATTAATTTGTTTTGTTGTATGTTCCTAGTTATGTCTGATAGAAAGGATATTAATTATAATTATGAAAATTATGTTATGGCAAAATATACATCAGGATTTTTGGCATTTGTTTGATGCTGATTAATGTTGAAATAGAAATATTTGTAAAATATTGATAAATTATTATTGTCTCAAAATAAATTTTTTGACGACTCAGGGTTTGAAAAGCCTTATTGATAATTACTGACTAATTATTAAGAATTAAGTTGCATTATACATAATTTAGACAATCTATTTTTGTCATAACTTGCATATAACTTGGTAAATATGAATTGCAATGGCTTAATGAAATTGATTTTGAACAAGTGGTTGTTGCGTAACGAATAGACTGGTATAGAGGACTCGTATTATTGATAAAGTTTACCACGAACAAATGGTTGCTGCGTTATGAAAGAGATATTACAGAAAGTTACTTTTGTTATGAGTCGAGTTACTTTTAAATGAAAGAAAAGAAAAAAAAATACAAAATTAGCATACCAAATCAAAAATGTACAAGATCTCTTAATATTTAAGCATACTTACTTAATCGCAAAAATGAAACGATATTTGAGAAAAGAAAAACAGGTCGATATAAAATAAAAAGGCGATTATAATAAGTCACGAAATAAGTTTTCATTTCAGTCGGTTTAGTTTATGTAATATAAGGAAAAATAGCCTACTTAACCAAGAAACAAAACATGCTGTGCTTATACAACTTAACAAAGATCAACTAGGTGAACGAACATTCGATTTATAGTCTGGAATCCATGAAAAAGCACGCTTGCTCCACACGTAATGATGAGAGTGAAAAACGACGCAAATTACTTTCGCAAATAGCTCGTAAAACAAGAACTGTAGAAGGTGGGGACCAAACTCGAAAACGAATTATTTCTTAGCCTTAATTCTATTTCAATAGTTACTTTAGATCAAACCCAGTATAGGCTTACCTTTTTAATCACGCAAAATTTACTCGTTGTAATAGAGAAAACGAAATTTAAGAACGACGAGGTGCGCATTGTCTGATGTGAGAGAGATGGCTAATAGAAGACAACAAGTGGGTATTGAAAACTTTTGGATACATATGTTTCAATACGAAGATACAGTTTTCACGTTCGGTCAAAATATCCTAAATTTGTTGCAAAGATGTAATTGAAAGTTAACTGAAAGCTCTCTTTGTTATTAATGTTAACATAATGAGACTAACATTATTTTTAGTGACTTACCTAAAATTGATTTATTGTAAAGTTTTAGCAGTGACTCTAGGTCTCACAATTATTAAGAAATTTACCATATATTTTCGAAAGATTTGTATGGCAAAATTTTTATATAGAGAAAAAAATATTAATATTTAATCGTGTGTACATATGTGCTTAAGTGAATACGAAATCTTTCTATATTAATTCACTTGTGTTTGACAAAGTATTTTTAACAAGTAATTTTTTGGAACTTTAATGCCGAAGACATTTAAGTTACTGCCAGTTGTTAAAAGTGAACAACGACGTTGTTTGACATACCATCACCGAATTCCACAACCTTTAAAAGTAAGTTGAGGTTATCAAAAATAATATACGGATTGAATTTATTCTTAAAACACCTCTTCACAATTAATTTAGTTTTATATTGTGGTTAATGAAATAAAAAAAAAAAATTATATAAAAAAAATTCTTTTACATTATTTTCATTTTAGGTTTTCCTATTCAGAATGATGTGACGGATCAATAATGAAAATTATGGGGGCAAAAATAATTTCGATATTTTTCTATTATAATGTGACTATATTATTTTGAAATGCAGTCTATGTTCATAAATTTTTGAAAATTTGATAATGGTCAGTGAAATCATGTTGCAGATAACAAAAATTAAAAAAAAAACAAAACACCTTTTAAACAAAAATATGATTTGGACTAGACTATACTTATTGCATCTTTTATTTAACCTAATTTTCTAAAGCAAACGATAAGAATTTCACCGTGCTTCTTCTTGTCTCAGAAGGTTATCTTTGGTTCTTTTTTGTATAGTTTTCGTAATTCTTGCAGCTAAAACTAATCAGTTACACAGAGGCAAGCTGCTTAGTCTATCGATATGTAGCTCTTCCCTAGTCTATCGGTGTGTAGACCCTTTTCATGGTTGAATGAGTAGGAAGTATAAGCAATATAACACGAAATATGCAAGGGTGGGCGCCCTAAGTGCCGTTGCCTTTTCATTGTCGGTATCTATGTTCTTGACGTATTTGTGGCTATGAAAGTGCCCGCGTCATATTTTTTTTCTTCGCCGCGGAGAATGATTTTAAAAACATGTACCCTTATTTTCTTAGTTACGTTCAACAAATACATTTGACTAAAAATATTTTTTAAAAAATTTAATTGAAGTCTCTTATGTAAGGCATTTACTATCCGGAACTCAAAAATTATTCAGTGTAAATAATACTTTAAGCCTATCTAGAAACCTGACATCTTCCTTACGGAATTATAATAACATAATTTCTTACATTTTGATAGGGCTACTATCTTTTATCGTCCTTTGCTTGCCGGCTTTGATGCTTCATTAATAGCCTTGCGTACAAGGTTGTGTATTTAATTGTGTATATTGCGACCTTTTATCTCAGAGTAGACATAAAAGCTTGCGAGTCTCTCGGTCGGAGATGAGAAAGTCCATTAACGTGATTAATATGGCACTGAGTATTATCGCTCTTATCAATTCATTTTGTTTCATCGTTTGCAGATATGCTCGACACAAAAAGAGTCGTGGCGCAATTCATGTTGGCACAACACGGACGTTAGGGATTTGGATTATACCATAATTATAGTATTAATTATAATTGTTATAAAAATTAACGCATATGATCAGAGATAAAGATGTTTTTTGATTAAGTACCAACTATCTGCGGCGGCAATTACTGATTGATTAATAAAACGTATTACACACATGTGTTGTAAGCCTAATTTTGTCGTAAGATGCAATATGTCATAACATATATATAGCTTTGTTTATACGAATTTGAAGGGCTTGTGTTTTAAGTTGACTTCAGTACTGTGGTAGAATTAGTAATACCATTTAAACTCTGGTAAAATGATAATATAACGGTGGGCATACAAAACTCATTATTTTAATGTTATAGTGTATGTTTTAATATTGACTAATACAGCAAGCGTGAATTTGATGAGCAGTTACGATAATTTGGATATTTTCAAAAATAATCAACTTTTAATATCCGAATAATTTATACTTTTATGTACTATTTTAACAGATTTTTCCCTAAAATATGGCATATTTAATTTTGGAATATTTATCTTTATCTAAATTTCTTTTCAAAAATGATTTTCGTTTCCGTTAGTTGGGCTGTATTCATGTATGTGTGTAAATATGAAAACATGCTACATGTCGCAATTCGTGACCAGTTTTGGTGATTTTTTTATAGTTTGACTATCAGTAGAGAAGGCAATTATTTTTCACAATGACTTTTCGAACATGTCAATATTTAAACACTATTTTTAATAAAAACTTCTTTCTTTCTCTTCAGCTACTATTCAGCTCCGCTGCATCTGACGTTTTATTTTTAAATTGTTATGCCTTAAAAACGCTATATGTCCGCTTTTGATTTCGTCAACTATTAAAATTATATTACCTTACTAATACAGTAAAATGATAATAGGAATTCATATATTCATTTTATGTTATGGATTTGAGGTATGAATAAAGAATATTTGCAACGTGAATAAAAAACATATCATAAATTCCTAACACAGTTTTCGAGTTAAAAATAATGATTAATGATATTTAAATACAATAAGTTTGGTATAAATATTTTTATTTAATACTTGAAATTAAAAGCAATATTTTGGGTTTTAAAATTAGCGGCTAAAATCCAAAACGCAAATTGCTGCCAATACGATCCATTGACTTCGTGTACTTATGTATGGTAAATTTCAAGCAATTGCAAGAGCAAGATAGTGCAATCCCAGAAACTAAATTTCTTAAACAGTATTGTCTGTCACTATAGAATGAAATGTGTGAGGGAGATGGCTTTGAATATAAATAGTCCAGCGTGTGCAATCGCTGACATATAAAAAGGCGCCCGCGCTTCTTTTCTACTTCAGAGTACTCAGCAGTGGTCGAGATTGTCACATGTACGTCATGTTTATAGCTTGCTTGTTTTTTAAAGAATTCGTAATTAATTTAATGTTATTCTATTTCTCATTGTATCTGTGTGTATATATGTTTGTGTTTGGGCGTGCGTGCTTGCATGCGTGCGTGCATGCGTGCGTGCGCGTGCACGTGCTCGCGAGCGTGGGTTTATTTATAAGTTTGTGTTTGTGTTTGTAGAAGTAAAAATTGCTTACTATGTAACTCTTGGGTAAACATATATTTTGTGATGAAAAAACCGATATTAAAGCAATTAAATCCATTGTAATTTTTATTAAACACAACGTCCTAAAGCAAAAGTCAAGACTCCGTAGCACACATTTTTAGTTTCGACCGCAATCTTTGGTCCCATTTTGTAAAACTTTTCACCATTCTCTTCGGGTGTACTTCAAAAAGGTAAACTGCTTAGTTCATAGCGGTACAGCAAAGATTTGAACCCTTTTTATGGAAAGAATAGTATGAAATATCAACAATATAATAAACAAGCAAGGGTATACTAAGTACCGGTCCACTTTTATACAAAATATTATTATTAAATCTTAAATATTATTATTATTAATATATTATTATATATTAGCTATAGATGTCTATGCATTTGGCTTATTTTCACGTGAATTTATCATAGAATTTTATTTATCTCATATGCAGTGAACAACATTTCTAATGGAGTCAAGTTTAATAATAGTTTTATTTTATTTTCTTAACAAAATTTTAATAAGTAGATTACATTCAAAAAATTTAGAAACTTAAATGAAGTCCGTCATCTGAGATCATTGGTATTTGAAAGTAAACAATTTATCCGTGCAAACAAAATTACAATCTTGTGTACAAACCTGTGACTTACGGAATAAAATAACACAATTTCTTATATTTCGTGAGAGCATTTAGCTCTTAATGCTCAACGACCTTTTCTTGTGTTATTAATTTATTTTGAGTATATTTAAATGTATATATTACGACTTTTTATCTTCAAGCCGACATAAAAACTTACGAGTCTCTTGATCTGACGCGGAAAAATCCATTAACTGATTAATATGACACTGAATATTATCGGCTTTATTAAGTCATATTGCTTTATTCCTTGTGGTTATGCTTGATAGAAAGAGGATCACGTCTATATTTATGTTGTGGGAACATGGATATTATGATTTTAGCATTTGGTTGTCCTAAAACATTAATAAAAATTTCCATTTTATTCATAGGGAAAAAGAGGTTTTTTAATTACTTGAGATTTGATTAACTTTAGTGGAAGTTATTAATTGGTTAAAAATCAATAAGTTGTATTACATGAAATGTTAAAATAATAATTTTATCGCATGATATGTATCTTTTTCGCAACATACTTTTATCTTGGTTAATACGAATTTGGAGGCTCACGGTGATATGTTAACTTCAGGGCCATGATAGAAATTATAATTTAAATGTGGTAATATAGTGGCCGGCAAATCAAATCCTTTTCTTTAGTGTTGTATTGTACACCCCGCAGTTTTGTGATTTATTATCAGCTAATACAACAGTTGCCAGTTTTTATGGTATAAATAATTATAACCCGAAATAGTCAACTTTTAATATAGCTTTCTGGAAAAGGAACATCTCATTCTAATAGTAACAATTTTCATTTTTAGAACTCGTATTATTATTTAAATTTATTTTTGAAAGTTGACATGCGTCTCCATGCAGTCGATTTGTACATATGAACCTTTGTATGTACGATGTATGGAGACACACTACATATCGTAATTGTTCACCGATTTCGATGGTTTTTTTATTGTTTCTTTAACGATCGGAATTGAAACCTCTTGATTTTCACAATAATTTGTCAAATAACTTAATTTTGTAAACAATTTCGTATAAAACTTCCCTATTTTCGTCTCTCAGTCTGACGCGGAAAAGTCCATTAACTGGTTAATATAACAGTTCTGTGCACATCTTTTTACACTTTCGCTTTGCGATTTTTAACTTTTTACAGCTGTTCATATGATAAATAACGAAAAACGCGGTGTATAAGCGAAATGTCAAGGATTTTTTCATCAACGAGTATCAGGTTATTTCTATATTTTATTTCAGGAAGAAAACCTCACTTTATTTCTTTTAAATAGGAAAGAATTAAGCTAACACAAAACCTAATTTAAAATCTGAAATAATTTCAATTGACCGCGAGTCGTTCGTGAATGTAGGTCGCTTAGTGTGTTTTGTTGTTGTGCCACTCGCTTGCATATAAAAACATCCGAGTTTCCATTCCACTTCACACAGTGCTCAGCATTCGACGGGATATGACATGTACATATGTATATAGTGTCTGTCGCCCTTTTATATTTTTGTAGAATTTATACAAAGATTCCGTTGATGATGGTTCTAATTCAATAAAAGTGTTGATTTAAGTTGGTTCGTTTTTGGTATTTATATATCTTTCCTACGTAGGTTTTGATTGTTCAAATTGTATTATTACGGTATCATATTTCCCATAAGCTGTGTCGACGCGGCTTTGTTTGCGTGGAATTCGGCATAAGAAAATTTATTAGGAATTTTTTAATTTTTTCTCTCCGAAGTCTATGAACATAAACTTTATTAAAACACTATTTGGTTTTGGTGGTAAAAGGTGTTGGCAGTACCGATAAAGTACTATTCATCAAGTCAGGATGTGTTTATATCTGTTACATCCGAATAGAAGTATTCTTTATGTTGGTCGAGGATATAAACTATTACCATAGTAAACTTCCTCAAAGTTCCTGTAGTGATATTCACTTGATTGAAGAAGTACCGAAATACAGAGAGACAAACATTCGGTAAATAGGTATTCGGGCTCGTAATATCATTCTGTACGCTTACTCAATCACTCTTTTTTTTATTTTCCACGTACCGAATTTCTTTAATAACGATTTTATTATATATATATATATATATTTTTTTTTTTTTTTATTGTCACTTTTGAATAAATAAAAGTTTAAAGTAGATTTGTGATGCAAAAATACGATTCATAGCATACACCATTCCAAAATGACGAGAAACGATTTCATAAGACATGTTATTACCTCAGAAGGCAATCTTTGGTTCCTTTTGGTAAAGATTTTTCACAATTAAATGAAACTACGTGTAAGTTCTTCACCGCGACCTAGGTTTCGTTATATTACATCTTCAGGTGTGCTATTAGCAGAGATTCTTGATGAAAGATCAAATTTGCCATTTGAGGTCTTTGCTTTCTGAATGCAAGCAGTTTATCGGTATGAATATAATTACAACCTTATTTAAGAAATCCACACTGAATTGTAATATCAGAATTTCTTCCATTTTCCAACATTTATCTTTTTGCTCCATTGCTTGATTGCTTTATTCCTTTATTATTAATCTTTTGTACGAGGTCGTATATTTAATGACATATCGTGACCTTTTATCTCCAAGGAGACAAAAATGCTTGCAAGTCTCTCTGAGAAAGCCCATTTACATGATTAAGGTTGCATCAAACATTGTCGCTTTTGTATGTTTATTTTCCTTTTTCGTTCATATGCTTGGCGGAAGGATAATCGTCACTTAATTTATATAAGGGCGATATACACGTTATGGTTTTCGGCATTTGATTGATTTTAGTTAATATCAAGATAGATAAAGCTGTAAATGATTAAAAAAATGTCTTATGATTGCTCTATTTCCATTTTGGCCAAAGGGATAATCAGGTATTTTTGACAGTTCGAGGTTCAGTTAGCCCTAGTGGTAATTATTGATTAATTAATGAATCATATTACATCAATATTTTATAATCCCAATTTTTTCATAATTTATGTATCTTTATTATAATTTGCCTATATCTTGGTAAATTTAAATTTAAAATGTTTATGGTGTTATGTCTAAATCAAAAGTGTGGAAGCCCTTATAATATAACTTAAACCGTAGTAGAAAGGGTAATATAATAATGGGGAAATTAATTTTTTTATTTCAATATTTTATTGCACCCCGCAAGTTCGCAGCATAATTGGCTAATCCGCTAGCCGTGATTTTTGTTGATGGAAGTAAATATAATTTACATAGTTATAAAAATAATCAATTTTTTATAATTTTCTTTTAAAATCCTCCCCAAAGATATCCATTTTTAAAATTTTCCAAAATATTTTTTATGTTCTAAACTTGCTTTTGGAAAGCGTACAGCGACGCCATCCATTGGTTCGTGAGTATGCACGTATATACGCATGTACGTATGTATATATAAGGCATGCTACAGGTTGCAATTCTAGACCAATGTTCATGGTAATTTATTAACTATGATAATAGAAACTTATTGATTATCACAATAATAGATCAAATATTTAACAATTCTCACAAAAAACCCCTTTGCCGTGATCCCTGACTCTTCTCGGTCTTGGTTTTGTGTGGATCTTCTTGCGCCGTTTCTCTGCTACGTGCTTTTTTTTTAACCTTTTTTAATATTTGTTTGTTGAATGAATAATAAAAACACTTCATTTGAGCCGTAATATTTTTTTTGAGAAGTCAATTACAATTTATGTTCTCAAAATCCCGTATGTTAATAAATTGAACGCGAATCATTTTGAGTAAAAGTTGCTCAGCGTGCGCCATTATACTTGACACAGCGCTCATCCGTCATCGTCGTCATGATTATCGACAAATAATTTTTTTTAGAATTAATTTCGTTGTTGATTGTTCTATTTGACTATTTTTTTTACTTTAATTTGTTTTAAATATTTATTTTACGAACTACACTTACAAAACTTTCGAGAAATATATAAATATAAAAAATTAATAAGAACAAAGGAGATGGTAAAAAATATATATGTGCAACCCGTTATTGATCAACGAAAAGAAATTACATAATTTCTATCATATGTTTTATCTCAAGTGGTCGTAATTAACTAAATGTGAAAATGTTGCATTTTAGTTTAGTTTTTCATTTAATTTTTAAGTAAAAGATAAATGTCGCGTTGGTTTTTTTTAATATTTAATTTAATTTATCCTTTAACGTAATTGCTTTGTTCACTTGAAAATTGTCAATTATGGCATTCCCATCAGGTATTTATAAATTATACTCCTTTACACACAAACACATGCACGCACGTACACACACCATGATACACACACACACACACACACGCGCACACACACACACACAGTGTGTGTGTGTGTTTGTATAATTCTTTATATATTTTTAAGTCTTTACTATTGTGAAACATGCAAGTTATACTGACTTTAAATAAAAAAAATTTTATCGAAAGTATTACGTAAAAATGATGTTATTTATATAAAAAGTGCACCGCCTTCAAAAAATAATTAAAGGTTAAATATTATTTATGCGATATCAAATCAGAATTTGAATACAATATTTAAGAAAAGGAAATATAAGTCTATACACATTAAAAGACAGATTAAAATAAATCATAAAATAGGAACTCAAAACCATATTGAACTAAGTTATGAGGTTGATGTGTACAAAATTGCGTCTTTCTTCATAATTTTTAAGTCAGTATTCCTGCAGAAGTAAACTGGCTTCAGGGTAAAACGAAATATGCTGCACCTTAACAGAGATAACTTGTCTAATGAAGAAGACACGACTACACGACTAATGTATAGCGAAGAAAGACACGACATATGTTTATCATCTAAATGTGAATGAGCTCGTAAAACGAGAACTGTAGAAAGTGAGAAACAAATTCAAAACTGAATTTATTCTTGAACGTAAGTCTATTTCAACTTAAACTTTAAACCAAACTTAGGACCGGCTTGTCGTTTGCGCAATATTACTCGTTATTTTAGAGCTAACAAAATTGTAGCAGAGATGAGAAGCAAATTCCCATGAGAGGGATGACTAACAAGAGATGCAAAGTAACTTTCGTATACATATTTCTAAATATGCAGTTATCGGTTGCATGTTTCACAATGATTGTTATATTTGTTTCAAACATGTAATTTCAAATTAAGTGAAACCCCTCTCATTCCACTCATCTCTTTGTGAAACTACTCAACCAAAAATACTGAATACCGTGTTTCTAGAATAGTATATAAAGTTTATAATATGACTATGACGCTGACTCTAAATTTCGTAGTTTCTGATAAATTTACCACTGGATTTCAAAACACATTTAACTTTAATTTATTGTATTTGGAAATAAACAAATGTTTCCGTATTCCAAGTGAAGTAAACGAAGATGGTAATTTACATTTTTGCAGAATACCTACACCACGATCCGATGCCAAAAGAATTATTTGGTCAGGAAATTAATGTCTTTAGAATAACAATGACGTTATTCTACACGTGATTTATTACACATACGAATTTTATTACGTCATCAAACATATGACGTAACTTAATATGATTAAAGAGAATTAATATATATTTATTTAAAGACGTTCCTTTTTTAGAGCTTTCCACATTTCTCAACGGGTGTCACTGTTTAGTCCATTGTCGAAAAGAAACGCTGTGCGCCCTTTTCATGGTTGAAATAGTATGAAACATGAGCCATATTATGCGAAACAAGTGCGGGTGGGTATAGTAAGTGCCTGTCATCTTTTATATACAATTTGCAGTCGCTTTCAACGTATTGAAGCATTTGCGTTTGTGATTTTGCTTGCGTCATTTTGTTTACCCGTTCCCTAGATGGCGGAAAATATTTTCATTGGAAGCAAATTTAATATTACATTTTCTTATTTTTTAATAAGAAAAAGTAATATTAAAGTACAGATTAGTAAATAAATTTAAATCTTAAAAAATTCTTAGACTAATATTGATAGTTTTTTGCTATTGAAAAATATCTGAGATAATAAGCTCCAATGTTAAATGTTTTCTGAGAAAATGGATGTGACAGACGTACCCTCTTACGATAGGTCTATCTATTCTACATGGATTCTATTTTTTCTACTTTTAAATTTCGAAACCCTAAAAGTAGGGTGTATTTTATTATAAAGTTACGTAAATTATATTGATAATAGGAGAAAATCTGTTGATATTTAAATTATGGATGTATTATAATGATTAAGTGCGTAATTATATTCACAGGCCAAGAATATTATTAAGATAAACTTTAAGATGAACGCATTGTAATTGCTGTATTTCCTTTGTGTAAACATGAATTGAGTTTAGTACGTAATTCTGATATTGAGACGATTTAGTTTAAACTATGGGTAAAATTGATTTACCAGAGAGAGAATTGTAACTTCTAGTTAATGGATTTTGAAGTTCATTATATATTCATTATATAATATATGTTTTTATTAACTTTTGCCGATTCTTTTAGGACCCTGAAATTTATTTACCCGTCTCTTACCCAGTTAGTTATTTTTTCTCTTTTTATTGATTGCTAATTTAATTATGTAAAGACCCGAAAATATTTTCATTACATTCCCACATTGACCTGTTGAATTATAGTAAAGAGAAAAAATATTGGTGTTTGGCAGTAAATATAAATGTATTATACATGTATATTTGAATGAAAACGATTGAAATAATTAATATATGGGCTGTCAAAATTACGTATGAAATCCTTAAAATTTGAATATAAATTCAAATTTGTAACATTGTCCACAACCCATTTTAGATAAAAGGGATTGATTTAGAAAATTATCGTAATCTATAGAAAAAGTTACAGGATTTTTCTGTTAATGGTTATAAATTTATCATAATAACTTAAATATTTAAATTTATCATACAGTTAGTGAGTATACATCGCGACGTCAGCTTCATCAATAATCATGAAATATTTATAACGTCGAAATCAACTTTAAGGAAATAGTGGCCACTTAACGAAAAGAGTACTGCCAAGTTTCCTTGTATTACCGATGAATCTTACTTTAAATTTGTTTAATAAATTGTCCAAAGATTAATAGAGTTACCATTTGGTTTTTGATTATTTATAACTATGCTATACTGACTATATGAGCATTCAATTTTGTTTACATTAAGAATAGATTCAGTGTTATCGGCCCGTATGTTTGTATATTTATTTACAAATGTATGGTGTACTAATACAAATACAAAATTGTTGCCAGTCAAGATGTTACTACAGTATTTTTTAGTAATATTTTCGGAGTGTTATTTGAAAAGAAAAATTATAAATTTTCTGGAAAATGGCATGCGTTTTTTACATTTTGTGATGCTTATGTTAAAAGTCGTTGAAAAGGTAACACTTTAGAAAAAGTAGATCCAAAAATTTTACATAGTTTGCCATTAAAATTATGGTTTCATACCTCACAAGGAAAAAATTGAAATCTTTTAAGATCATTTATGAACATGTTTTTTTGTCACAGTCGTCTTACTCAGAAACAATTCAGCACGAAAATTTGAAATTGGCTAATGTTGTAAAGAATGCTAACTCACACATATTTGAATGATAATAGGCAAAAACATTTACATGGATATTTTAGAACGAGAAAATTAAACACCCAACTTCAATATGTGATTTCTACTCTTACGAGTTAAGGAAATAACCTGTTGAAGGTTATTTCCTTAACGTGTATTCTTTATAACTGGAAATAAGAAATATTTACCCCTGGAGAACCTTTATATGCGAAAGTATTATTTTGAATCGATGTTATCTATTGCAAATTTAATTAAACGCAACGTTCTAAATGAAAATTATGTCAGAGTACATATTCTTAGCTCGTAACGTAATTTTTGGCTTTATTTTTTAAATATTTTCAAGGCGAGGGCGAAAAATAATTCTAGGCGGGTGTGGTTATAAGGAAACAAACTGCTTAGTCCATTGCCGCAAGGCAAAGTTTGCCGCACGGCAACCTTTTAACGGTTGAAAAAGCATGAAATGGGAGCAATATAATATGAAACATGCTAGTGTGGGCACCATAAGTGCTTATCCCCTTATATAAAAAATCACTTCCGGTGTTCATACATCTGAAGTATTCGTGTTGGTGATCTTGCTTTCATTTTATTTTTTCATTTCTTTTGCAATTTATTTTCTTTATTTTTTTTAATGTGTCCAGTATTTGTACTGAAATAAATTTAAGTATCATTATACTCTGAAATAATTTCCTTTCAATTTAGAATGTTTTGTTTTATAAAATTTGCAATTGATACCATAGAAACCTAATAACACTTTCGCATAAAAATATACGTTCATCTTTTTTTAAATTTTGATTTTACCTCAGAAATTAATTCCAAGATAATTGATTGATTATATTTGGCGTTAGTTTTGTAGAAATTCATTATTCACAATTAAATGAAACTACGTGATGTAGTATTATTTCTACTTTCTTTAATTTCTTTACCGCGACCTAGGTCTTCAGGTGGGATATTAGCAAAGATAATATCCCACCTGAAGATGTTGTAATACAACGAAACCTAGGTCGTGGTAAAGAAATTAAAGAAAGTAGAAATAATACTACGTCACGTAATTTCATTTACTTGTGTCCAAGATAATTATCAAAATGTTTATAAAAGAAAAATTGTTTTCGAAATAACGAACAGGTTATTAGTGACATTATGCCAGAAAATGAAAAGTTTATTAGAGAATAACAAATTTTTTTTCCTCAACAGATAACACTTTCTTTCATCTAAATATTTATTGCATTACTTAGTTTGTTTCCAATAACTAACAGTTCCAAAGACTTATCTTGTATAATATTTTTCTATAATTATAAACAAAAATTTAATGCAAGTGTGCATCTCATGACCACAATTTAATAATAATTGAATTTATTTTCTTGTTTTGATTAGAACCAGATTCAGACTTTTAAGGCAGAATTATATTCAAAACATCATAATTATAAGAGTATCAGGCATATTCATAACATCATAATTATAAGAGTATTAGATATTATTATTAGGCAATCAAAAATCAGTGAATATATAATTCTAGGAGATATTAATTTTTTTTCTTCAAGCAATACGAAATTCGGTTTAAAGTAAATATTTCGTATTATATAGAACATAAATTCCATTTGTTAAAAATGCAGCCACAAGTAACCGCTAGCATGTAAAAAGTGGTTATAAAAATGAGCGTGTCTTTTATTCAAACAGGTGATTATATGAACTTGTCTTTTATTAATGAACGTGTCTTTTATTAAAAAAAATTGATTATATGAACGTCTCTTTTATTTTATTCAAACAAGTGATTATGTATATCGGACTGAGTAGAAAATAGTAAGGAACTGTATGAAAATTCTCAAACCTATCTGAAAATGTTATTGACAATATAGCAACTGCAAGGAAAAAGTAGCTTTTTTTACAGGAATACATCAAATATGTATAGTTTGATGCACAGAATCATCTGCATTACATAGGAAGGGATCTCACAAAAAACAATACATTTATACTGATGTTTGTATCCAGTAAAAAACGTATGTTTTTCGTCCTTATTTACCTAGGGTAAACATTTTCTTATTTCCAGTTGAGAATAAAACTTAAGGAAATAACATATCAAGCACGAGTAGAAATCACATTTTGAGGATTCCGTACATTTAAGTGTCTATATATGAAAATTAAAACGACACTGAAGTATATATGGGTGTCTATGTATGAAACGGCTTTTAAGTGCTTATATACGAAAATTTTAATACATAAATGTACATAGTATGTATATGAAACAATTTACAAATATTATTGCCACTTTGCAATATCTAAATATATTTTGTAATAAATTTTTCATATTTTTTATTGTAGATTTGGTTAAAGCTATAAGACAAAAAACATCGTTATAGTTTTACTATATAATTTAAATATCTAAGAACCCCGCTACTTCTGTAATTTTAAGTTCGATGTTTTAAAAATAGTGGAAGGTAGGCACATTTTCTTACGAGTTTTTTAGCACAAATACTTAGTATAATGAAAAAATAATTTTCAAAAAGCTAGTTACCGTTATAACTAGTCTTTTCGAATGTGCAGCGTAGCATCCAAAGGATACATAAAATGATAAAAGGTCGGGTATTTAATTTCCCCTTTCTAAAATTTCCTTGTAAATAATTTTAGCTGTTATTATGGAAATACGTGTGGGTTAATATATTTTACGACTGTGCCAAATTTCAAATATGTTGGCGGAAAAATTTCTGAGAAAACCAACTGGAACAGATAGACATACAAATATGAGCATGCATGATCTTAGAAAGATTATAATTTTTCTCCTGTTGAGGTACGAAACCATAACTTTAATCGCGAAATATAAAGTTTTATGAATTTAATTTTTCTAAAGTGTTACCTTTTTACGACTTTTAATAGAGACGCTGCGCAGTTGAAAAAAGTTATATAATTTTCTAAAAAGATTTGATAGTTTTACTGATCACATAATTAAAAAAAACTTAATTTACACCAAAAACATTACGTTAACATCATTTAGTAAAATATTGACTGAAAAGAATATTGAATTTTCATTTGCATAGGTATGTATACGCACGCACCATACATTGGTATATTATACAAATATATGAGTCGATAACATAGAGTCTATTCTTTTTATAAATAAAATTCAAAATTGGATATTCATATAGTCAATATCGAACAGTTAAAAAATAAAAAAAATCTCTAAGCCTTTGGAAAATACATCAATTTATTCAAACAAGTTTAAATTAAGTTTCGTCAGTAATACAAGTATACTTTGCAATAATCCTTTCCTAATGTGGCTACTATTTTTTTATAACCGGCTTCCTGAATAGTTATAAATATTAATGATTATTGACGAAACTGATATCAAGAAATATATGTAATAATAATGGTCATTATGATGATATTATAACCATTGACAGGAAAATCCTCTAACTTTTTATCTGTAAACTGTCATCTATAATCACGTTATTTTTATAAATCAATCGCTCACCTCTGGTTTTACCAAACATGGTTTATGTCACCATTTTATTCTTTTCAAATCTATACCGCATCCATTATTGGTTTTATAATCTTATGAATTTGAATTTACATCTAATATTTTTATAGTTTAAAAATTAACCACGTATGTTAATAACCATCGTATATACCAAAACTAGTTAAGTTGTTTTTACTATAAAGTGTAGGATATAAATAAATATACATAATTTAGGCATCATACATGCATTTATCCATACTACCAAATAACAATATTTTTTTCTTTTTATAATAATTTGTTAGATCAATGTGAGAATGTACGGAAAAATATTTTTTGATATATGTTTAATTTGACTGGTAATAAAGGAAAAGGGAAAAAAGTCTACGTAGATAAGAGACGGGTAAATAAAACTGGAGGGTACTAACAGAATTGGTAAACGTTAATAAAGATATACGTTAAATAAATCAGAGATTACAATTCTCTCTATGATAAATTATCTCTACTAACAATTTAAACTGAATGGCGTTAATGTCAACATTATGTATCAAGACAAGTCCTATTTACAAAAGGGAAATTTAGCAATGAAAAGGTATTTATCTTAAATTCTATTTTAAATATTTTTTTTGCCAGTGAATATAAATCAATCGCACTTAATTATTACAATACGATTACTACAATATTAAATTAAATATTAGCAAATTCTGTTCTGTTATAAATTTAATTTATATAACGTTAACATGAGATATACACTATTTTTTTGTAACTTAAAAATAGAAAACAAAACATAATCTTCACAGGATAGGTCTATCATCGGTCTATTACAGCTATTTTCCTCTGAAATAATTTCACGTATAAATGTGACTTTTAGGATTGTATCGGAGCTTGTAACTCGCTTTTTTTACAAGAATAAGAAACTGAATATATTTGTTTACGAATTTTAGAGGAAAAAAAAATACTAAACTCTATTAAAAAAATAAAAAAAATAATATTAGACTTTGTTCCACTGAAAATGTCTCCCGCCGCCTAGAAAAGAGGTAAACAAAATTACTCATGTAAAATCACAAAGATAAATAAGTCAAATGCGGAGAAATCAACAGCGAATTTATATGAAAGAAGACATAACATTGAAATAAAGAAATTTATTTTCTCACAATTATATTACCATTTGTGCCATGGTTGAACTTATATTAAGCGCTATCACTATTTTCACATAATACCCTGAATACATAACACTAGAATATTTCAAATTCGTATTTATCAAGATATGAGTAAGTACCCAAATAACAAAGGTACCCAAATTACAATAAAAGTGGTGTTATAGAATCTGGATGTAATATGTCTTATTAACTAATAAATAATTGCACCAATCTGACTGCTCACTAACTTAATTCAACGAAAAACCTGTTTAACTCTTTAGAAAAAAAAAAAAGAAAAATATATATATATATATAAATATATATACATGTATATATATATATATATATATATATATAAAAACAACGCAAGAATATTTTTTACAGTTGTTACTTATTCACAATTAAATGAAACTATGTGATGTAGTATCATTTCCACTTTATTTAAATTCTTTACCGCGGCTTACGTTTCGATGTATTAGAAAATCTTTAGGTGGGCTATTAGCAAAGTTCTTTGATAATTGCACATCTGAAGATGTGTAACACAACGAAATCTAGGTCCTGGTAAAGAATTTAAATAAAGGAGAAATAATACTACATCATGTAGTTTTATTTAATTGTGGATAATGAATTTCTACAAAACTAACGACAAATACATTCAGTTACTGTGTTTACCTTTACATCAATTAGTAGCAACCAAATGCCGAAAGCTATGACTTGTGTGTTACCCTTGTACAAATTTAGTTACAATTATCCTTCCATCAAGAATTATCACGAACGATAAAGAAAAATGAATTAATGAAAGCGGTAATATTCAATGCCATATTAAACATGTTAAGGGATATTCTCATATCCGACCGAGAGACACGCGAGCTTTCTTTTGGAGATAAAAGATCACGACATTTGTAATTAAATATATGATCTCGTACAAAAAATCATTAATAAAGGAGCAAAGACGCCAAGCAATATTGTTAAAGACAAATTCCCTAGCAAATGGAAGAAATTATGATATTAAAATTTGGTGCGGAGGGTGACGGATTCATAAATATGGTTGTAGTTTTATTTACACCGACAAAATATAATTATTGAACGTTAAAGTTAAAGTTGATTTCAATGAAAAAAACACATACGTCAAATGGATAGATACCGCAGGGAATTTTGTATAAAGAAAATATAACACGTATAGGATCAACATTTGAATATTTCTTAATATATTGTTTACATTTAATACATTTTCTACAATTAAAATTGATCATAGCTTTGCCGTGCTGCGACGGGCTACACAGTTTGCCTCTTTGTATATCCGCCGAGAGTAGCGAAAAGCTTTACAAAAAGGCATTAAAAGCTGCGTTGTGAGCTTAGACCATGTAGAATATTATTTTATAAATCTTTCCTCGTCTTTTTAGGATGGTGTGTTATAAAATTTGAAACGGAAACAGCTGGTTTATAATCATATTTTGGCATAGAAAAATAGATTTTTGTTTATCCTTTGTGTACCTAGAAATAATATAGTAAGTGTATTTACATTATTATTTCTAGGTACACAAAGGATATTATATTCACACACACACACACACGTGTGTGTGTGTGTGTATGTGTGTGTGTGTGTATGTATATATACAATAAACAATGCGTTCTGCCCATAATGACCTTCGATGGTGAATCGTGGATACTCACGGTGGGTTCGATCCGCCAATCTAAAATCACTCAGCGATGAATGGAAAAAGCTATACTAGAAGGGTCTCTAAACAATGAAATTCGAAACGAAGAAGTTCAACGAAGAACCATTAACTAATAGTTGATACAGCGCCTAATATTAGCAAACTGAAGTGGCAATGAGCCAGTTACGTTTCCTGAAGAACCGATAACTGACGGGTTACATCAATTCATGAGCGGAGACCACTAAATTCGTAATTCTGTGTAGAATGTCTTTTAGTCTTACTTATTAATGATAAAAAGAGTAAGCGGGTAGCTGCTAGATGGGGACCGCTGAGAACCGTGTATGGTGGTAGGCCTTAGAAAAGGTCTATGCCAAGTAGTAGATAGATACAGGCTGATGATGATGATAATGATTTTATAAAACCTGTCAAGCACTACGAGGGTTCTGTACACATCCGTACACAGGTATTTATAACATTTAATGGTACATAATATTCCTATTTAACTATTTAATAGATTTTTATTTTTTAGAACGAAAATATATTGCCTACTATACATTTAAATGCGCGTGTTTAAAAAAAATGGTTTATGTGATATAACCAAAAATTAACAATTTTAAGATTTTTCTTATTTTGTGTTGTGTAACCTTGCTTCTTGTTAGATTTAATGATTCTACGTCAAAGGGAAGTACCCTATGGATTTTGATTTACATGCGAATGTCAAAAAATACGGCATAAGTGGGCGTATTTTTAGGATTTTCTTTATTGCGTTGACTTAAAAGTTTCATTTTTTACCGCTCCATGGGACCGTAGAGCTAAGTATTGAAATTAATTTCGACTTCATACCTCCACGCGTTCCTGAGAAAAAGGGTCTTGCAAGATAGTTAGACAGACTAATAATGAAGTTATCTTATAAGGGTTAATTTTGTTTGCGGCACGGAACCATGAAAACAACTTATATACAATTAGAACTCGCGGTAGGCGAAACTTTTTACACACCATTGTACATGGTTTATTAATATACTATTTACTATCATTTTTGTCATATAAATTCATATTTTAGAAGTATAAAAATATCAGGGAAAAGTTAAAAATAATTAGAATTTTTTATATCTTTTATAAATTTAGATTAACTTAAAGTTATTCTATTAATCGCATTCCTCTGAAAACTTTAGGTTCAGTACTTTCCGAAGTGTAGAGAAAGAAGAAATACAAATTTTTCATGTTTCTTTATTATTTACACCACTGAAAGTAATGATGGTAATATTTTTAAGGTAGTAATATTTGGTTTTTATAAGGGGCCTATATATAACTTATGTTTTCACAGTAATTTACAGGTAAGTATTTTTTTAAATTTCTCGCGTTTAACGAATAGATAGACTGGCTTATGCACAGACAGATAAGTGATGTGATGAAGTGTTTTACCGGCAAAGTTCGGTTTTTTCCTTTTGAAGGAAGGAAGCCTAAAAATCATATAACATTTGATAAATGTATTTAATTTGAAATATTAAATAGAATGGCGTAATAAAACAATTTTAAAAATCAACGAATAAAGAAATAGTATGTAAGAATACCAACGACCATCTGACTTAAATCAGCACATATGATATAATAGAACAATCAACAGTGGGATGATCACATGGATTATATAAAAAAAAAACTGGCGGTAGACACGACCTCTGTACATGTCCCATTCCGTCAACTCCTAAGCACTCTGTGAAATAGAACGGGTGCGCGGGCGCTTTTATATGCAAGTGAGTGGCACGACGATGGCACATACTAAACGACTTATGCTCACAGACGAATTTCGTTCAATTTCAATTATTGAAGATTCCAAATAAGGTTATATGTTAGCTTCAAGTTGCCCGAATTTTTGAAAAAGAACATGTAGATTTCCTCATAAAAAGCATAAAAATGACTAATATTTCTTCAAAAAATTTTACTGGACATTACGCGTACATGCTGCATTTTTTTATTGTGTATGATATACAATAAACAGCTGCAAAAAAGTTCAGAGAGCATAACTATGGACAATGTGTCTTCATACATACTCGCACGTACAGATATAGGTTCATTTGTACAGATCAACGGACGGGGACGCATGTCAATTCTAAAAGGTAAATTAGGTACATCCTGAGAAAATTAAAATCGGTCATTTTTAAAGTAAGATTTACCCATCTCACAAAAATTTCCATCTTCACACCTCGCCACTAGCCCGTTAGCCGATAAAGGCAACCGATAAAAACCACACCTGCGGGGTGTGCAATATAATATTGAAATAAATAAATTTATTTGTCAATCGTCATAATACCACAGTTTAAGATATATTATGAATCGTACCACGATTATGAAATAAGCACCATGAGTCCTCCAAATTCGTATTAACCAAGCTATGTGCACGTTGCGAAGAAGATACGCATCTCACGAAAAAAATGTTTTTATAACATTTTTGTGTAATGTTATTTATTGATACTTGATCAATTAACAATTGCCATTAAGGTTAGTTGAATCTCGGGTAATGAAAAAATCTCTTTATCTCTGTGGACAAAATGGCAATTTTTTATTTTTACGTAAATTTGTTGCAACCAAATGTAAGTCATAACATCCACATTTCCCATTCGATTTAGTCGTGATCCTCAAGCAATAAAGCAATACGAAATAATAAGAGCGGTAATATTCAGTGTCATATTAATCAGTTGATGGACAAAAGTCACACCAAAGGACAAAAGTCGTTTCGCGTCGAACCAAGAGACTCATAAGCTTCTATGTCTGTTTGAAGATAAAAGGTTACGATATGTACAATTAAATATAGGCAAAACTATTATTAACTCATGGTAAAGCCACGAAATTACCCCTAAAAGATAAATGTCCTTCCACGATGTCAGAAATTATGCTATTTTAATTCCATAAAGAAGATCACAAATTTATAAATACGACTATAACCTGTAGTTTTATTTGCACTAATAAAATGTTCAGTTTTAGATAGCAGTAGCTTTCGATGACAGACTTCGGAAAAGAAAAAAATTATTAAATTATCATCATCATCATCATCATCATATCATCATTCATCATTCATATATATTAATACGCTAAGGTTAAGATGTTACTCTCCCTTTTTAGAAAAAACATCACAACTAATCCACATAAATTATATATCATTTTATAGATAATTGCTTGCTCTACCGGCATCCACAGCTAAAAAATGTATTATTGCTATTGTTTTTGCAAATTAATTAATTATTAAAATTATATACACAAAACAGCAATGCTGCCATCTAACGGCTCAACGTCAATATGATTGACGCTCGGTAAAATTTTTGTTTAATTTCAAATCCACTCACGTATGAATAAAGTGGCGCTTTAGCTCAATGCATTTGATACTTGCGCTTCTATATGTCAATTTTAGTAAAATATTTGTTTGATCTGTCATCTGAGCTTCATAATGGAATAAAAACGTAATAAGCAGTGTGCAAAATTAGAAATGAATTGAATACCTGCAATCAATTTTGATTTATTAAATTGACTCTAAACACTCTGTTGTAACTATATGACAGCTGTGAGTTCATTTTCTCATGTGTAAATATTTATAATCTATCACGCAAATTGATATAATGCGAAGTCTTCGCACCGGTCACGCTAATACTAATTAATTTTCATAGGGAAAAAATATTATTAAACTTGATTTGATCAGAAATATTCACAGAGAGAGAGAGAGAGAGGTAAATAAAATTATTCGGATAAACTTATTAAGACATACGTCAGATGCATAGCCATCGACAGTATATTTTGTATAAAAGAGGACAAGCACTTAGGGTGTATACGCTTGCATGTTTGGTATTATATCGTTTACTTTTCATACTTTTTCAACCATGAAAAGGGTTCACAGCTTTGCTGCGCGGCGATGGACTAAGCAGTTTGACTCTTTGCAACTATACCCACCAAGCATTTTGAAAAGTTTTGCAAAGGGTACCAAATATTGCTTTCTGAGCTGAGCATTTACTATGAAATCTTTTCTCGTCGCTTTAGGGTGGTGTCCGTAATTAAAGTTGCGATGGATACAGCTGGGTTAAAATCGTTCTTTCGTATCGAAAATATTATATATATATATATATAATATATATATATATATATATATATATATATAGTTTAGATCTCGCGGTACGAGTATTTTCAGCAAATTTAGGTGCTATTAATAATTAAGTAAAATACAGTTTTAAGTCCGTATTTTATCACTTATTATAATCGCCTTTTTATTGTATACGAGCTTTGCATTTTCCCTTCTCAAATATTGAATTCACACTGCGAGTAAATTACTTGTATAAATATTGTGTTATTTTGCGATTTAGTCAGTCACATCTATAATTTTTGTATTTCATATCTTTTTTTGTATTCGTATAGTTTTTTCTGAAAAAAATTCAGTTTTAAGTAACAATTAATAAACATTTTTTTCCAAGGTTTTCTTGCTTATATCACTTTAGTTAAAATAAAAGGAAAAATGCACAATTTAGAGAAAGGAAAACGAATAATTTAGGGTGGAAAATAAAACATGTTATGCCCACGTAACTTAACAAACATAACCGGGCTGACGAATGTAAGAGACAACGTCTCGAATCCTTGTGAGATCGTCGTTCGTCTCGATTCGTCGTGAATGTTTTTTGGCGTGAATACGCTCGTGGAAGGAGAACTCGTGTGGTATGAATTAATTGTGCCCTGTAAGTCTACATTAGAAGAAACTTTATACCAAAGTTAGCGCCGGCTTCTCTCTTAGCGCGAAAATACCCGTACTAACGAAATAGAAGAACTACTAGAAGAAAATCATTTGAAAAGTGGTTAATGGAGAAACAAGAAATGTATATGTTTTTAGTTTCGAACTTAATTAATTTTTTCAATGGTTGGAGACTAATTCATTGATTCTTAGCTTTTATTTTAAAACATATTACTTTACAAATATATATATATATATATATATATATGCGCGTGTGTGTGTGTGTGCGCGCGTATGCATATGCATGTACGTGTGCGTGCGTGCATGCGTGCATACGTGCATGTGTGATTGTTTAGGAAATATATTGAAAACAATAAATTTAATCATCATTTTTGTTCAGTTCAAGTATATAATTTAATCATTCGGCGCATTACATTTAATGAACAGCAATCTTGCTGCTTTCGTGCCCATGAGGTGATTTCTCAATGTCTCATAAATATGGCCGGCTGTACTAAACAATTATTAGTTTGTAACACTGGCTGGATAGTACTAAGATACTTGCGAGCAAAATGTGACAATTTGTCTAATTTCAATTTAGTTTTCCACTAGTATAAGAAGTTTTCCTAAATAGAAGCTCGTTTTTATTTCAGATATCTCTTCAGTTGAGCTTTAATCATAGGTTCCAGTTTGTCGTCAGTTTCTGCATCGATGTGCTCGTCTTCTCTTGAGGAGTCCAGTATGGATGGATTTTTTAATAGCATAATAGCCAGCACTTAAAGGTTGTGACTCATTAGTATAATATTGTGGCTCATTAGAAAGAATCTCTTGGCGTTTTAGTAGCCGAAATCAAAGTACACCGGTCAACACTCTAATTGCATAAAATATACTTAAGGCAAGGCAAAAACTTAAGTGAAGACATTTTCTTTTAATAATTTCCTTAAGAAATATGCTTATAATGTGGATCTGGGAATCATGAATACGGAATCTACATCTAAATTACAAAACTTTCTACTCATCTCGCTTTTAACCACGGCAAGTAAGCGGGTAACAATGTCATTAATGCCACCTCCCTTTTTCAGTGTGTTGACATTAAGACTTTTCTTCAATGTGTAAATAATCGGAATAACTGATAAAATTAAAGCGCCCAAACTGCTCAAATTATTTGTAATTTCTTCAAATGGCTTGAGTATTGATAAACAGTATTCCGTGGCTTTCCATTCTTCCAGCGATATGTTGGAAATATTATTATTGTGAGCACCAGCATAAAGACACAAAGAAACCATTAGTTTTGAATATATAAAATATGCTATTTCATGGCGTGACACAATTACGAATAACCGTTAGTAGACCTTGCTCTGGGTTCAGTCGCTATTGTATTTTTACTAATTATGTCTGGGCAATGGTGGAATATTTGATATGTCTGACAATTCTATCACATTTTTTAAAAATGTTCACCAAAATTTCATGGGAATTTCATTCTGCACATATATTTGTCTATAGTTTATGAATAGTACAGTCAATATCTTTGTATCCAGCTAATATCATAGCACGTTTCTTATTAGAGCCTATGCTTCTCACTATGCAATGCACTTGTTACTTAATGGTATTCTATTCACTCAACATTCAACAGTCAAAGTCCTCACATATTAAAACAACGGCCTAGCATCAAACTTTGAATAAGTTAGATGTTATATTGTGGCAGGTTAGGCTGAGAATTGATAGGTATGAACTGAATTCGGTTCATATATCGGTCGTAAATGATATGTAATTCGATTTGCATAAGAGAAGCTTGACATTGTTACCTTATTAGGATTTTTTTCGTACAAATGTTGACAAATACGCTCGATAAAAAGAATTTTACCCTTTCGGATTATACTGCGACGCAACAAGCTGCATCAATCTTCGAAATCCGACGCTTTCAAGAAAGTTAAAAGGCAAATCCTGTAAGGCTATCATTTTGCCTAAACGAGTGTATATTTTTCGAAAAAATGGATATTTAGAGTTCCAATGTTTCTTTTTATTCAGAGATTATTAAAAAATTAATTGTTTTTTTACCTCTTTTTTATCTTTTGATTTCGAGGCTTGCATATCTACTTCAGCTTGTATTAGCCACTTATGTACATTGAATTGAACAGCTGCTAAAGATGTCGCTACTCCGTAGTTGTTCTCTTAATACGGGAATAAATTTAATCATAAACAATATATTATGAGTAATTCCGGTTTGAAATAACGCTATATTTTACTTTTTTCTCAAAGATAGTAAAAGTCGTCCAAATTACTTCAAATTAAAGAATATCCGGTAAAAACTTTGTTTTGCACGATGTTTGTTTATTTACTGATCTAATACCAAGTGATTGATTGCCAATAGAAAAAAAAACAGGCGGCGAGCAGAAAACGCTTTCTAATTGATTAAACGCGTCAAGAGTGACAGTGACGTGCAGCGAACTAACAACCTGTCAAAGCTTGCATCGTGTGACATCGTACTCAATGTCACGCAACGACGCTCGCATGTGTCGGACGTACAACCTACGTATAAATATTATCCGTGGTTTAGCTTTTAACAAGTCAAATTTATGTGAGTTCGTTCAGTACCATAAGATGAAATATTTCTTTTTGTGTTGATATTGGCGTAGATAATTTCATAACATACTCTATTTACGTCCGAATGATGAGTGAAATAGTTATTCATATTAAAATCTGTCAAGTATGAGCCGAACTACGAGGGCCTAAAACCAAATTTAATAAAAAATAAATATGTGTTCTTTTATACATAGGTATTATTGATATAAAAGTTGCAATAGATACACTTTTGTAATTTTTTATTAAGCACAAAATTCAGAAGTGAAGGGAAAGGATTTCACAACATATGTTCTTTTCTCAGGGCGTTATCTCTGGGCCCTTTAGAAAAGCTTTTCACAATATTCGGTGGGTATCGTCACAGACAAACTGTTTAGTATATCGCCACACAGCAAAGCCGTGAACCCTTTTCATGGTTGAAACATGTGAAATGGGAGTGATATAATATGAAACATGTAAGGGTGGGCGCCCTAAGTGCCTATCTGCTTTTATACAAATTCGCTGTCAGTGCTTGTGCCTCTGACGTATTTGTGTTCATGATTTTGCTCACGTCATTTTATTTATCTATTTTCTTCATGGCGGACAATGTTTTTATTGCAATTAATTTATGTATAAATTTTTTAGTTCTCTTTAAAGAATTTAGTAAACACACTTAGGTAAATATTTTTAGTTTCATGCTATTTCAAAACATACGTGTTGACAAGCTCAATTAATACACTAAATTTTAAATTTCCACGATAAACCATTTCGGAGAAAATTGATTGTCATAGCATTTGATGGATCTATCCTATGAATATTGCACTGTTTTCTTTTGATGTATGAAACTCTAAAAATAGCAAATATCTTATTTTGAAATTAGTTAAATTATATTGATTGTAGGTCAGAATCTGGAAATATTTAATTTGTGGATATATTGTAATAATTAAGTGCGATTGGTTCATATTCATAGGCAAAGAAAATAATTCAGATAAACTTTGGAAGGAATACCTCTTAATTACCTGCATATAAAAATAATTACCTGTATATATAAATTTTATACACATACTCTGTATAAAAATTACATGTCTTTCGTATATAATGCTGACATTAGGGCGCTTTACCTTAAGTTGTAGGTAAAAGTAAAATATCAGCGCAACATTGAAATCTCTGATTTCTTGGGCTAATGAAATTGGAAGTTCATTAAATATCTGTTATTTAATGCCTATCTTTATCAACATTTATCGATTCTGTTATTATTCTTCCAATTTCATTGAACTAACTGTTATTGAGTTAGTTTTTTTTATTTTTTCTCTTTATTACTAGTCGAATTAAAATCTTAATTTTTCGTTTCATAACTTTTTTATGTATTCCTATATTGTCGTAACTAATTGTAGCAAAGGATAGAATATTGTATTTGGCAGTATATGTAAATAATATATGCATGTATATTTGGTTGTATCTTAAATCATAATATATGCATCTATATTTAGTTGTATCTTAAATCTTAATGTAATGATGTATCTTAAGGTGTCTTATCATAAATATAACCCTTATTATATTTCTTAATTAAACTATGAAATTATGACATTATGAACGAAGCAGGTTTTCTGTTAATTTGAAGTTTGTATATGATGATGATTCTATATCTTACAATTGTGAGCAAATTTAGCATACACTTGCGCAACATTTATTAGGCAATATATTTAGGCGGTGAAAAATAATACTGACGTTTGTAAATACGTTCATAAACATACTATGTACCCTCAAATTTTTACACTTAATTATATATACACTTATAATCCAATTTCAAGAGATAATTTTTATAAACAATCGAATTTGACCATTAAAATGTGGTTGGAACATATATATTCGATCATAATCAAAACGTCAACTTCAAAAAGTTTCACTACAAAAATATTATAAATACAAGCATTACACCATTATTTTACTGACATGAATTTTACATGGTAAAAATGGACCCTTTTTTTGCGAAGTAGCAGGCGTTTGAAACATTTCGGGAAAATAATAAAAATTGTGACGCTGAAAAATCCTAGAGAATATATGCTATTCATTAATTTTATAAGGCCTTTGAGTGAGATAGTAACAATGTGTCAGCTTACGCTGTTACCATTATACACATATATATTTATACTATGCTTGGTGTATAAATAATTAAACAAATATGTGATATCTTGTTTTTTTCAAATAAGTGTTGGTACTACAATATTTTGTATTGTAACCTACAAATTATGCCTTTAATAAATATAATAAATATATATATATAACTTTAGTATAAAGTTTTCATAAAAATTGAGCTTTTACTATATTTTCGTAGATTATTCTTAACGTTAGACATATTTGTTTCAAAAACATTAGAAAAATCTTTAATGTTAATATCCGTTATAAGTCGACCGCTCATGTAAGAATGAGATGGTCATTTTTTCTCTCGCTTTGCCTGCTTTGTTAATTTTTTCTTTCTTCTCCATTAAGTTTTTCTTTTCCGTTTCCTGTTTCTTCATATTCTTGCTACAAGGATTGCAATAATGGTTGAAAGGAGTGCAATTTTCATGTAGCCATAATTTACATTTTCAGTCTCGTAGTAATTTTTGCTGCATCCCACATAATCGAATACATTATCTTCCGGACCAGAATTTTTACTAACTAATTCTATCGTCTCTTCTTCCTCAGAACTTCAATCTAATTTAATTGTTTGCTTTTTAACATTGATTTTTTTCTTCATAATCTTGTTATTTCTATTACTTTTTTCCTTTTTTTCGCTTAGGTAATCCAGAAATGTGATTACTTTTGCTACTTTCTTGAACAGTTTCCTAACGTTAGTAAGCAGTTCTACTAGGCACGTGCCAGTCAAGTACTTTGTAGGCTTGTCTTTTTGCGGTGTCTATATGAGCATCGTTATTAGATCTTGATGTTGAAGGCATTGTTGGTGATAGTTCTTTTTGAACCAGTTCAGATGTAGGTTTCTCAAGCATCATTAAAACCTCTGCTGTAAATCTGTCATTTTTAATATTATCAGATATGTAAGCATAATCTCGAAAATATATCTACATATAAAGAAAACACATATCTACGTTTGTAATTTGTACAAGTAGTTTAAAAAGTAATATTTGAATGTTAATGGCTGCGGACTATGTAACGTTTACCTAATCTCAAATCTTTCGACAAATAATTAAATATTTATTTAAAATTGATAAACCTATATTAATTTTTATACTACTTGAACAATCTGAAGAAAAAAACATTCGAATATATATTAGAAAGAGAAGAAATGTAATACCCATTTTTATCGTCAATATAACTTGAGACTTAGTTAACAATATTATTCTAAAACCGTACTTTCGTTCGACTTTCATAAAATCATTAATCAAAATGTCAATTTGTGCTTATGAATTTTGCGGGGAAATAAACTTTTATTCATCCATTCGGATATGTATATCTGGTAAAAATAAATTATTAGTTTCTGTTTTGAGGACAACCAATGCGGGTTCGTTTGATTATTTATTTATCCGCCTGGTGTACAAACACAAAATCTAACAATTGTATTGAAATGGCCATATATAAATGAACGTAGGACTAATAAATCTGAATCAATCCGGGCGCATAGCCAGTATAACCATTTGCGACATTCATTAATTATATGTTTAAAAGGGACACACGTCCAAAGGCATATAGATACATAAGATCAATTATATTTTTTGTTTACTGTATGCCCACGTATGGCAACATATATATACCATATACATACAATGCTTGTTTGCTACACTTATTAACGTAATGGCGATTAAAAACCTTGAGGCGCATTGACTTGTGTCTAAATTTTTGGCGTTTCGTAAAATTTTTTTGTATTATGGTAGGTTTGTTATATTATTGTGTGTTTTATAATGTTAAGTTTGTTGTATTAAATTTGTAATATTTTTAATTATGAATGTAATTAAAATGGCGAATGTTGTTCTAAGGACAGATCTATACAGCGACTCGAGAATATATATCATTGTAAAATACAAAGATTGCCATAAAATTACTATAAAATAACCACTACCAAAATTATCTGGGCATAATAGATATTATATATCACAATTAAATGAATTACAAATCACAATTAAATGAAACTACGTGATGTGTATTATTTCTACTTTCTTTAAGTTCTTTACCACGAACTGGGTTTCGTTGTATTGCATCTTCAAGTGGGCTATTAGCAAAGATCTTTGCTAATAGCCCAACTGAAGATGTTGTAATATAACGAAACCTAGGTCGTGGTAAAGAACTTAAAGAAAGTAGAAATAATACACATCACGTAGTTTCATTTATTTGTGAATAATGCATTTCTACAAAATTAACGCCAAATATATTCAATATGTCAAACCATTTCTACTTGGAGCAATATAATTTAACAAGCCCCGCAGCATGGCTGAACAAACATTGTTAATGTTGATATACGATGTAATAGATATATTTTTGATAAATATGTTCTGCGAATATGTTCTGTGACAGATATGATATGTTCTTTATTACTCTTTCTGAGTGATATCGGCAAAAGGTCGGCCTCGACGGCCCAAGCATTCCAGCTATCCAATGCCTCTTCGGACATCAGTGATGTAGTTGTTTATGTATGCAGTGTATTATTTTTATGAAATTTTATTGTATTTCGTGTATTTTCATAGATTAATTCATTTTTAAAAAATATACAATATCCTCTTTTCAAATTGAATGGAGTAAAAGTGTACATGGACTGCTTAATATGCGATTTCTACTTGTGCTTGACATATTATTAACTTAACTTTTATTATTTTTACCTAAAAAAGGAAATATTTTCCCAGCTAAATTAAATGAAGACTGAAAATATACATTTTTCACTGGATTCAAACACACCACAATTGGATGTCAAACACCTATATGCTTAGCAACTTAAATGTCTTTGGACTGATATCAAATCGAACAATGACGTTGTTCGATATGTGCATACGTCATTAATGCATATACGAATTCCAAAATGAAAACATAATTACATTCGATAACATAAATTATTAAAAATAATGTGCAGGTCGACTTTTTTTTCTATTGACATATATTTATAAATAATATGGGTCATTATGTGCATATTAAAAAATGTATATTTGAAACATTTTACTGTAAAAATTAAAATTTTTTCCATAAAAGTGCAATTGTTGTAATAATTTGTCTTAAACAGTTCTACCATTATTTAATCTTTTCAACTCACGTTGATTAATAGAAGCACCTATTTTTTATATATGTCTGTTTTTACCGCCTCCACATACATATGAATTGCTATCTGCGGCCCATTTTTCAACAAATTAGCTTTATCAAAATCGTTTCAAAGGAGATTTATTTTGCTTCAAGTAGAGGAAAAACATATATCTCGTGAAATGATAAACACACTGGTGATTTATTGCCTAAATCCAATATATAATTATGACATTAAAAATCTAACTCTTATGTCGAAAATCTGCAATTTATCATTATCAAAATACAACAAAATTCCGCAACTTTTATTTTTGTATTGTAAGATTAACGAATATACAAAATTGTGGTCTATAATTTAAAAAATAATTTGTAAAAAAGTTACGTCTTTGGAATTGTAGGTTATTTAAAATAAACTAAGCAGTAAAATTATGAATGTTTAGGTGTATACAAACGTCATCAGAGGAGCAGGCAGAAAAAACGCCGTTATTCCCTAAGAAATTTCTAAATTTTCTGGATTAATGTTACTTTATGTATTACTTCGGAAGACAGTCTATTACTCTTTAAAATTTGATATAGATAAGTGTATTAATTCCTCAAATAAAAAATAAATTTAGAAAATAAAAAATTAAGATATATTTTTTACACAAAAATCTAACTTTGTATTGTGTGTATCTATTGCAACTTTTATTAAACTACAGTCTAACTATAGTTTAAAGTGAAGACAAAGGATTGCATAGTGCGTCCCCTTAGGTTAAAACGTAATCTTTGACCCTTTTGTAAAGGTTTTCACAATTTTCGGCGCGCGTATTTACAAAAAGTAAACTGCTTAGTCCATCGCTATCCAAAAAAGCTGTGAACCCTTTTCATAGTTGAAAAAGCACGAAATGTAAGCAATATGATATGAAAAATGCAAGGGCGGACGCCCTAAGTGCCGGTCCCCTTTTATACAAGTGTCGCCATCGATATCTATGCATGTGATTTATTTTATTCGTGATTTTTCCAGCATCATTTCATTTTTCTCTTTCCATAGCGAAGGAAAATGTTTTTATTGAAAGCTTATATGACTTTAATAATAATTTCTCTTTTCTTAGAATGTTTGATAAATACCTTTCACTAAATTTACTACTAAAAATTAAATTGAATCCTTCCATGTAAAGTTCCTGCTATCTGAAAGTCAACAGCTTATCTGGGCATAAATACAACCTTATTTATAAATCTTCCTTACGAAGTTACAATAACACACTTTCTTATATTTTGTTTGAACATATAAATGTTAACGCCTATTCCTTGGCGGCGTTATTAATAATCTTGTGCGTAAGGTCGTACATTTAATTATATATATCGCGACCTTTTATCTCCAAACAGACGTAAAAGCTTGCGAGTCTCTTGGTCGGAGATGAGAAAGGCTATTAATGTGATTAATATAACACTGAATGTTATCGCTCCTACTAATTTATTTTGCTTCATTATTCGTAGTTATGTTCGACAGAAAGAGAATTGCACCTCAATTTAGGTCAGGGCAACAGCATTATATGATTTTAAATATTTGGTTGACACTAATTAATATAGAAGGAGAGATACTATTAAAAGATTAGTAAGAATTACTTTGCTTTATCTTCAAATCATTTGTGGTCAAAGAGATAAATATATTTTGGAATTTGTTATATCAAAAGAAAAAAATGGAACTTTATGGAATCATCCACGTGCCATCTGTCTTTCTGTGAAAAGTCTTATTCTCGGAAGTTATTTGACAAAAAATTGTGCTTTGGTACAATAATAGTGGTGTAGCGAAAGCATAATAGTCTGCATATATTTCAATTGATTATATTGAAAGAAACATAAATTATGGAGGGAAAAAAGTTAAGTTATAATTTTTTTTTAAATATAATACATGATATAGAACAGTGAAGTTGAAAGTGCAAGTGATAAGATTTCCGAAAATAAGTATTTCAGATTTTTGTACGAAATAATTCTAGAGACATTATTGAAAATTAAAAAAAATAGCTTTACCACAAATTTACCAAAAATTAAATTGTAATAAAGCTATTTTCTCTAAGTCCCAAAAGTTCTTAGAAATTTCGATATTTTTATGCTTGCAAAACGATACAAGGTAGCAAATAAAAATAATGCTAATATAGTTTAATAAAATACTACATACCCTTAAATATGTATAAAATGCCTAAGCGCGTATGTATGTAATTCGAGTTCTACTGGTATTAAATATATTCTTTTCAAACATGTCTAATTGCTTTTTAAAGACTTTTTTCTAAGCCGAAATCATATTTATCTATTTATCTACTTTCATGTATCTAATTGATAAATATGGAGGACTTATTGCTACGAGAGCAATCCTTTACAACCAACCATAACACAAGTCCAGCCCCATTCGACGAACGGTCGGGATTCGAATCAGGGTCCCCGCGGTGCGCCACATCGTCAAAGGCAGTATGCCTTGTGATTACCCAACACACCACGGCGACGAATTGTAGGGTATTATATGTAGAAAAGAATAAAAACAAATATTCTTGAAAGTTCCTCTCGCTATTTCTTTCAAACTTTCCACATAATTAAAACTTTCCTAAAAAAAAAATTATAATTTTAGAAGCTAATTAATTATTGTTTAGTCCATACTAAATTTAAATAACTTCCGTGGATATATTTGATACAAGTAATAGTATATATATATATATATATATATATATATATATATATATATATATATATATATACAATTATATATATACACATATTTTTTTGTGTGTGTATGTGTGTTAACCTGTGTCATTCAGTGAAAAAAAAATATTAACACTTGTGCGCAAAAAAAAAAAAATATTAACACTGTTTCACTCTAGCGCAGCACTTTATTTTCGTCACACATTTTTGCTGCTTGATTTGATTTTAGAAACTTTATAAGCTATCGAATCAGTTGGTTTTGTTAGTGCACTGCTTGTCTCCAATGCCAAATGATGCCCAAAAATTGAAAGTTCATGAAATCTGTATAATGAAGGTGATAGACTAGACTAGAACTCGTTCAGATGCAGTTTAACTAAAATAAACGAAGTCAATTTTATAAATATTTATTTGTCATATATAGTCAAGTCATTAGTGATAGCATTGTAAAAAGATCTGTGTACGTGAAAAATTTTGTGATGAAATAAATTAATTCTTTCATAGGTAAAATAATAAAAAAGCACTAGGAGAAAATAGTATGACAATTTCCTCTTATGAAACGGATATGGGATGTAGAATAAAACAGGATACATTGATATGCTAATTTCGTACGATAATTTGTAATCGTTGCAATAGCTACAAGTGAGTGACGAATAACTTAAAGGTCTCGATTTATGTGTCTCAACTTTTTATATTAATCTTTGACAAAGATCTTTGCTAATAGCCCACCTGAAGATGTTGTAATACAATGAAACCTAGGTCGTGGTAAAGAACTTAAAGAAAGTAGAAATAATACTACATCACGTAGTTTCATTTAATTTTGAATAATGAATTTCCACAAAATTAACGCCAAATATATTCAATATATGTCATATTAATGTAAACGTCTTCAGAGTAGTCCCAAATATATAATCGCATTTAAACTATGAATATATTTTCATACCATTTAAATATTACGGAGTGTTAACACTAGGCTATTCCAATAATAAAAACGAAGCGATCTCTTTTAAATATCATCCACAAAAACAACTTATTCCTAAGGACAACCAAGCCCAACTCAGGGGGTTGAATCTTTATAGCGAATTCAATTATGTCGTAAACCTATCTCCTGTGGCCATTTTATTTTAGGAGCCCATTACTCGAAAGATATGCGCATTAAAACTAAGTAAGGTCTTTTATCTAAGGATCGTGGAGCCCTGCAAACATTGCCGGGTCTCAATAAATATAAAAAAATAAATATATTCAAATATTACCATAAACATGTATATGTATAGCCTCTGCCGAACAGCAAACGCGTACCCAAAAAAGCCTTATCAATATATTTTCCCACATTCTATATATTATTATCTATTCTGTCAACAAAATAATACATGCATAATATAGCCGTAAAACCTACGTCTCGTAGATACATAGCGATGTCGTAGTACGTGATTCGGAGGCTGCTACGGAATAAATGAGTTATAACACATACCGCGACGCTCGGTGACGCCTATTGATTTTTAGTTTTCATCACAACTACTTCTACTTATCAGGAGAGATTTAAAAGGTAAAGAAAAGTGATGGCACAATTTATTTCATTTTCTCTCATTATTATTTTTTAAAAAAAGGACAAGTTACTGGACAAGTTATTTGAAACACTTTCTTATAGCTACCTTCGTCTCACTTTGTCTTTACCATATATATATATATATATATATATATATATATTTATATATATATATATATATATATATATACGCTATATATATATATATATATATATATATAAGTATATATATATATATATATATGTATATATATATATATATATATATATATATATACTTATATAAAGCTATGCAATGATCTACAATAGATCAGTCAGTTAGTTTAAAGACTTGATCCATTAGTTAATCCTAGCGAGTCATAAGCTTTCATTACAGGCAGTTACAAAATATTTTTCAATTTTTTTATGTTATATTCATTGTAGAATCATTAAACGTTACCCTGGTTACTTTTGTTTACCAGTCGGAAATGTAGGTCTACTGATCAATATATTAGAAGCAAACAAAATTTATAATTAAATTTTAAAACGAATGCATTTGGTTAAATGACTTTAAAACTAATATTTGTTTGCCAGGTATTATTGTGCATAATTAGGGAGATGTATACTATTTTCATTTCACTGAAGATCCGTTAAACAATGGAAATTGCTCTGACGGTACATTTTGTATGTCAAGGCGTTACACAGAGCTTAGAACAGTACATTGTTAATGAACGGTCGCAGAAGGTGGTATAATATTTTGAAACAAAGAGAATACCAGCTCTTCATTTATTATGTTTATATTTGGCAATTTAGTGACAACTCTTTATAAGCTACGGGAGTAAATTTAACTTAATGTTTATTGTGTGTGACATGTAAAAACCTCTGTGGTGGTCTTTTATTCAATGGCTACCTTCCAATTTTATTCATAAAATATGTATTTGGCATATCTTAATAAAAATTATATGAAGATTAAATAAAATAAAACTTTTGAAATGCTTCGTTTGAATCACCCTTCAATATTACGGGAATGTTTGCTTTGCCGGCGCGGCATCCTTTGGGCGCTCGGCGGAGATAGAAAGAAGCATTTGGCGCCTGACTTTATCGGATTTATGGAGATTGAAGAAAACGTCCGCTTATCTCTGAAAGCCAAGTTATAGTCCGCCTGCCAGTTCTTGTACTTTTTCCTTATTGTAGAAATGATTTAGTTATCCGCCTGTCATGGTTGCTTTAGGTACCGTCCGATGATTCTCAATCTACGATTTATTTTGAAATACAAATGCAAAACTTAAATA
This sequence comes from Druceiella hillmani, assembly GCA_039881145.1. Taxonomy (NCBI): domain Eukaryota; kingdom Metazoa; phylum Arthropoda; class Insecta; order Lepidoptera; family Hepialidae; genus Druceiella; species Druceiella hillmani. The sequence goes on from JAYKKI010000055.1 coordinate 8,628,875, forward strand.
CCAAAACTTAATATAAGCATAATGACACAGTAAATATTATATTCTACTCGCGTTTTTAGACTCAGAGGAAAAAAATAATTGTTAATAATTTTAGTACATTTAGGTTGTATACTTTGTAGGTATTTCAACATTTGTTGTTATAGTCTGATGATATCATAATATATTTACAAGTATTATATATTTTATGATATTGTGTTAACGGATTGTTGACTTAAAATTATTTTAATTTCATTAATATGTATTTTCCATTAAAGTTCTTTCTGTTGTATTTCATATTATCTATCATCAATTATTTAACTCTTACGTATATCAGTTTCATGTGATATAGGCTTATATTTCCTGACCATAATAAAGCCAAGGTTCATGCACGTGAAAGTATTGTAAACATTTTGCCTTCTTCAGCCTAAAGGGCAGAGTAAATTTTGATAAATCATTAGATTAAACTTTCATCTCAAATTCACAAATTAATAGGCGAATGATTATAAAAATCATGTAACAAAATGATAAATATGGGGCATATGAAAAAGAAATTATTTTAAAAGAGTAGTGAGTAAATACAGATGGATTATCATATTGAATTGAAATTAACGAATTGACCTTTCGTTCCTCACTGTATACTTTTTACTAAATTTTAATATTCATGCTCCTTAGATACAAAAGACATTTATAATTTTTTCAAGCTCCTTTAGTGAATATATACTTATAAATAATCTACACTTGGGAAGATGTGATGAAATCGATTCACTTCGAATTGCGAGTGATTCCTAACGGTTTTTTAAGTCATCAATTTTTTTCAATAAAATAATATATTTCTAGCATTATTATACATTTTATAGTTGTTAATTGTCTGAAAATCGATATTACAATTCCAACTACGTCGGGAGTTTGCCATTAATTGAAGATACTAAATAATAATGAACTATATGACTGCTAAAAGATTTTTTGATTAAAGTAGTGTTCAAATTGCAAATAATCATAGAATGAAAAATCATCTCTAACGATGTACGAGAGAACCTATATACGTGAGATTATGGGCTTTTACCCATTTTTGACTAAACACATTTAAATCAATTAAACTGAAAACATAGATCGTGGCATGTGATTTCGGGATTCCAAAGATTTTTTAGATTATATTACATTTTTCAAAACATAATAAAAACTGGCTAAGTATGATTCTGGCACATGTATCGAGAGAGATCATTTATTTATTGTTAGTTATTACTGATACGGTTTTTAGCGCAATAAGTATTTATTAAAATCTAACACATATTGTCATGAATCATTAAAAATTTATGGCATCTGGAATACTGCTTATAGTTTTCTAATAACTTTTACCGCGCTCGAACCCTGGTACCTAAATTCCTGCAAACCTAAACCTCTAAAAAACTAAAACATATACACAACACTCAACATTAATTTATAAAAACCTAAACCTAAAATTTTTTTTCATCATTCTTGAGTAAACAGTTTCGAAAATGAGGACAGGGAAAGACTTTTTGCATATCTTTAAATTTAACTCTAAAACTACAATACCTAAAATTACGGTAAAAATAATCATAAGTCCCTTGCAATTTTCCCTTTCAAACAATAATCCATAATATGCAAGGAATTTAAAAATTTTAGTACTTAGTTTTTCCACTGTCCCTTCCTTCATGTTTCCACATCAATGTATTTAAATGTTACATATGTGTTGTTGAGAGTTAATATGCTGTTTTCCTATGCCACATTTAAAGTTTCTACGTCAAATAGTTTCTAAGGAAAGGCTGTCATAGGTGGACAGACAGATAGACATGTGAGTGATTTTACAAGACTTGTTTTTAGTTTTTGCTACTGGAATCATTAAAATTATGAACGGAGTTTAAAAATGTAATATTTACTTAAGTAAACCAAACAACGAAAGATAGTCAAACAACTTCTTTTAATGTGTGAATAATACGTGAAATGAAAAAAAAATTACTTGTAGCAATTCATAATCATTATTATGTTGCATTAAGTCCATCATTTACATTTATAAACTTACAAGAGTCTCACTCACTCGTACTTTGACGAGTTGTTGATTGAGAGTACAATAAATAATACATTTTTCATTATCTTACAACGTGAATTTTGGTTCTTTAAAATAATTGAAATAAGAAATGCTGTCGGCCCGTATTGTGAAACATTTGAAGTCCTTTTATATGATATACGTCATGTATTAGCCACAAAGTTGATTCTTTGTTTATTTTCTTGAAGTAAAAGTTCTTTGGTGCAATGAGAGTAAAATGTCAAGGTTGAATTTCATACAAGGTCTTCATGAAACCTTTAGTTGTAACATTTGAATGTAATGAATCTGTCGCAAAAAGGATGGAAAATAGATACTTAACGACCGAAAGAGATGGGTGAACGCGATAAAATAAGACAATAGGAATAAGACAACAAACAAAAATGGCGCTCACTATTGCTATCCAATTTTTTTGTACGTTATGTGAGTCAAAATAAGCTGTCAAAATTTCCTTGATTTATTTAACTATTTATGATTAATTTTGAAGAAATTTTATTTTTTCTGATAATTTGTGCAATTAATTTATTTATAAATATACAATCCGCATTTCCCACTTAAAATATTAATATCAGTATCACTTAATTAAGCTGCATTTAACATTGTTCTCCTACTGTCATCGCGACTATTTTTTTAATCTACAATTTTACATGTAAATTTAAATGGAGATATTATTAAATATTTACGTTGGCTTGTAATGAGGTTTTACTAATTTTTGTGAATGTGTAGTATTAAAATCATCTAATAAGAACTTGCAATCGATTGTCAGTACAGGTTTAGATTTTAATATGTACTTCCAAATCGAGGTTTAGATCACCAAAGAAGTTTCACTTCTGCCACGTGGCCATGTTACACGTGCTTAAATTTTGTGATTACAAACTATTTATATTTTGAAACTATTGTGACCGGGCTTATTTATAAATTTATTTGGATACATATTAAAGGTAATTATGTACTTAATATAATATAACAAGTAGAGAAATTAATTAATAATAAGCAGACAAAATATGGAGAATATACCTAATATATATTTAATCATGAAGATTTTACTTTAGAGTTAGATATTTATTTAGGAATTAATGAATATAATGATATAAGGCAAAGGAAAAAAAAACACAACCGATACAATTTTTTTCTATAAAAGTGTACCATATTAAATGGAAAGCAATAGAGCTTGAAAATTACAATGTTTTCTTTAATCCTTATTAATTTTAAATAGGTAAATTATCCACACAGTTGTTTAATTGATTACTGATTGGTGGCAACAAAACAATATTTTCGTAAATCAGTGCAGCAAGCAACCCTGGCTAGCTAAAGCAGTTATTTTGAAAAAATTGTGATATTAAAAAAATTAAATTTGTCTAAATTAATTCTTTTTCACTTGAGCAAATCCGTAATACCATTATAAATTATAAGAGCAAAAACGGTTCAAGCAAGGAAGATATTAATATGAACACAAATTAATTTACAGAGTATTTCAATAATATCGAGAAAAATAGTTGCTAAGGTACGAACTGAAGTTAAAAAAGGACACAATTATTACGCTTATAAGAAATCTATAGTTATTATTTTCGACATTTCATTGAAGTTGAAATTTCTTAAAATTCAACTTCAATGAAAAGAAATTTCTTAAAAAAAACGGATATAGTATGAAAGTTGTTAGTTACTGAAAGAAGCTGTTGAATTGATAAGTAATGGACTTACTTGTTTTTATGTTACTGCAACATAATATATTAATGTTATGGTAAAGAATTAAAATTGAAAAATAAAGAAAAACATTTTTTTAATTATATGAGTTTATATAGTGCATATAGAACTAGACCTAGTCAAAATCGTGAAATTAGATTTTGGTTATAAAAATTATCTGTATAGAAATTTCATATTTTTGGAAATCACTATTTATAAGAACGATGACACAAAAAATAATAGAAGCTTTGATTTTAAGGTGAGATGCAAAGAGAGAACAGCTTATTTATTGAGACATGACTGTCGAGGATTCCAGACTATAAAGGTCGTTTGGCGAATGGAGCTGAAGCGTTTAGTGAACCCAGGGGAAACGGAGAGTGGAAGCAGGATAATTAAGATAATTCATGGCTGGTGGAATCATGAGGCATAGGTAGTAGATAATAATTAACAAGTATATTTTACCTTTAATGAAAGGGGTTGACAAAAAATAATAAAAATAGACATGAATGACCAATGAAAATGACGTTACCAGTATCTAAGAGAATTTACTTTTAAATTACGGTGGAGGAAGTAAGAAATTTGATCAGTTGTTTTCCAATCGCTAAGCTTGTTCTTTGCTATAAAACCTATTACGAATTTTAATATTTTTATCATAATTCTTGCATGTCGAGAAATCTTAATTCGAATGGAGTTATTTGATATTTGGCGTTCATTTTATAGAAATTCATTATTGACAAATGAAACTACGTGATGTAGTATTATTTCTACTTTCTTTAAGTTTTTTACCACGATCTAGGTTTCGTTGTATTACATCTTCAGGTGGGCTATTAGCAAAAGACTTGGAGAAAAAAAAAGAAAGTAGATATAATACTAGATCACGTAGTTTCATTTAATTGTCCAGTTATTTGATATTAAACCGAGGATTTTCATAAAAAAATGTTTTCTATATGCTTTAAGATTACTTTATAAATGATTTTTTCCTTACCTCTTTCACAATTTTATAGTTTTGAAAAAAAAGAATATTGGTTTTAGCGATTGCTAAACATGAATGTCTGCAAAACACATTTACGTTTGGCAATCGCTGCCTCCCCTAATCTTTGTGTTACGTCAAAACTTTTTGCGAGTTAAACGTATTATGATGACGACGAACCTCGCATCCTGCTGCGCGTCGCCGAGATGCTAAGTGTTTGATATTTCGCAGGGTTTTCCGGTTATCAAAACTTCGTGTTCAAGAATTCCATTTCAGACATGACGTGAATGCGCGGTATACACAAATTTACGGCCAGTAAATTGATGGCAAAAAATTTTTCGCGTAAGGAAAAAATCAAAAGAAAATTTGGACAACTCTTGTGAGTGACATCCGCATGAGAGACATGTGTTTCCGTAATGAATCTCGTAGTAGTCGAATTGGGTTATCGTGTTGCATTTTTTTGTTAGATATGTGGGGGTAATATGATGTTATTTGTTGTATAAAACTTTCAGCCAAATAAATATACATACAAAACATACAAAAAGTAATGGAATACTACAATATTTTTTTGGGATTTTAGTTTGTTTAAGAGTTCGTCTTCAAATAGGAGACGTTTTCTTGAAAAGCAGGGGCGTTGGCTTGTAGTAAGTATTTAATTAGGAAGTATTTAATTAGGTATGATATATATCACATGATAAGTCTACCTTCTTTTGAAGTATTTGATTTGGTATGATATATATTACATGATAACTCCACCTCCTTTTTAAATGCGTTATGAAATTTAACAAGTCGGAGATAAGTCGTTCAAAATTAAATAATATCGTTTAATCTCGACACCATGAAATAACATTTTCGCTCTTCTTATTATAGAATAAGTTTACTCTGACAATATAATGTGTAAATTGGTACGTTATCGTGATGAATTCGACTTTCCTAATTCTATTTCTATAGAATGTGTGTTACGACTTCATTTTGTCTATAATACATGCTTATAAAAAAGCAAGTCGCAAGCAATGGTCTGATACTTCTTGACAGCAAACAGATAGCGGTACCTGCACGGGTTAAACTATTTTTGAGCATTCAAATATTTTAAATTGTTTATGAAAGAACTGTCTCATTTTTGGTTGCATCATTTACAACGAGAAAATATTTTTCAAGAAAATACCTGACGATTTATTTTAAATGATTTCTTTAATACCCTTTGTGTTAACTTCGGAGAACATTTTTTTCGCATTTTTATTGTTTTAAAGTTTGATTGAGGATAGTTTGACCTAATAATTATTATAAATATTAAGGGAATAGTGTATTTTATTCTTGACTAGAGGATCAAACTTGAGTACTTCCATAATACAATTAATTATAAGAAGGGTAATTTTACAAGTAATCGATACGTAAAAATGGAATTAGTTTTTAATCGTTTAAGGTAATTTCACTGACCTCGTTTCAACGTCCGTTTCTCTGTACGTATAAATGTATAAGGCCAAACAACAGTCAATTTATTGACCGATTTAGGTGATTTCTCTATTTAATGCTTAACTATCAGAACATAAGACTGTTGATTTTCAAAATGCTTTATCAAACATTTTAATTGTTATAAAAACAGTAATTCCGTTTTTCGTGTTCACTATTCTTGGCTTTCGATAGATCTAGATCTTTAAGCGCCTTCCGTCTGCTTTCTATTTTAATACCTATTTTTAATATTTTTTTCCTTTCAACTTTTTCTTGCAATAAAAATAGACATAGTGTGTTTTCTTTTGGTTTTACTAACGGCTATGTTTTATTAGGTAAAGAGCGAGCACAAATTCTAAGTAAATTTATTGTATTTCTCTTTGAAAAAAACAACGGAGAAAAAATAAATCGTACTGTTGCATACCGATTGCAAAATAATGTACAGCAAGTGAGGATCCAAACGTAACAATGTTATTCTTCTAAGCGGAACGAATAAAATAAGAACTTTATACTTTTAAGCGGAGCATGTTAAACTGAAATATTATTCTTGTAAGCGGAACAAATTACACTCACTTCATGTTTAATATATAATGGTCCCATTCAAGGTTATTTTTAAGATGGCATTATTAGGCAGATAATTTATAATATTCGGATCGGCGAGGATGGATCAAAGTTGCTACGATTTGTTGTAAGACCGATTTTTGTCGGACATCTAAGTTTAAATATATATATATATATATATATATATGTGTGTGTGTGTGTGTGTATATATATATATATATATATATTTATATATAAATATATATATATATATATATATACATATATATATATATATATATATTTATATATAAATATATATATATATATATATATATATACATATATATATATATATATATACATATATATATATATATATATATATATATATATATATATATATTATATCATGGAACTTCTTGCATATACCATTATTTCAAAACCTTATTTTGATGTAACTAGGGTAGTTTAGTTCCTCCATGAAATTTGGTTTTTTTGCTCCTTGAAATTAAGGTTTGAAATAACTCAAAAACTTTCTGGGTTTAATTCAAAAATGCTTTTATGATCCTATTTTGTAAAAGAAATGGGTCGTAATAATTATCAATATACTCTGTATAATAATTAGCAATATACATCATTAAACTTTTTTTCATATTTTCATGATGTCTACAATAGATTTGTACATTAAATTATTGTTACCATAATGGTGTAAATGTTTAACACAAAAATACCTTCATAATTCAATGTTGTAACAGAAAAATTGTCATAATAATTACCAATATACATCGTTAAATGTTTTTGTGTATGTTCATGATATCTATAATATATTCGTATATTAATTTATTGTAGCTAAAATGGTTTAAAAGTTTAACTCAAAAATGCATAAGCCATACTTTGATTCTTTTTACCTAAATTATTATTATTCATTACTTAAACGTCCTGAAAGGTATCATGTATTCTTTATCCATCAAGATACTACAGGCTACGTGATCGTGTCGATCGAAAAAGTACTTTTTGTGTTATACTCTAAAAAGCCAAAGAAAAAAATTAGGTTTTCCTTTTCTTAAAATTTTAATAATTTGTGACAGGTACAGTGAAATAGTCAGTTTAGTTCGTTTGAATTATTTTAAAAGAAAACATTGAAAATTTGAAAAAGTGATTAAATTGAATTAAAAATAATTGATGATATTCTTATTTTTTATTCGTTCTTGAATAACGTGTATTCAAGAACGAACTTGAGCACAGTATTTATGATAATTTATTTTTTGTAAGAACCAAAGCAGACTATAAATAATTCGAAGCTTTTACGTGTATTGCTATTTAGGTTCAAGGATGTCTGATAAAATTGTTACTTTTTGCTTTTCTACATAATATATTGCAAAGCTTTCCCTACGATGTCTTGTTTAGCTCATTTACGATACCCCGCGATTTCTATTATCATATACTATTAGCAGTATGCAAAATATCTAAAGTAGATGCGCAAACAAATACAACATATAATATTGAATATATTTTGGCGTTAATTTTGTAGAAATTCATTATTCACAATTAAATGAAACTACGTGATGTAGTATTATTTCTACTTTCTTTAATTTCTTTACCACGATGATGTTGTAATACAACGAAACCTAGGCCGTGGTAAAGAAATTAAAGAAAGTAGAAATAATACTACATCACGTAGTTTCATTTAATTGTGAACAACATATAATATAAAAAGTACGAAAGTGTTTCATGTTGTAACACTAAAGTATTTCATCACATATAATCTTTTCCACCGCTCTTTTCTCAAGCAATTCTAGTGACTTGGTCAATGTTATCTTATAGGCGGACATGGTTGCTTCGGGGTGTTTTACGCACATTTTTATAATATGACTCGAACATATAATCGCTGTGTTACTTTTGATATTGAAATGTTAGGGTTATGCTAGTAAATGCATATATATCTTGAAAGGCTTTGTTTTAACAGGCATACGTATTTACTTATTTTGCTAATATTTAACAAAATATATATCAAGTAATAGAACAATAGTGGACACAATATCTTTCGTGAAAAGTGTTACATCATCTAATTCTAATTCAGAATCTAAAAATACAACGAGTGAAGATAATATTCCTAACTAAGTACGAAAAGTTGAAAAGAAATTTTATATTTATGACTTCCTGTCATGAATGAAATCAATGTCATAAATTTAGCTTGTATATTTGCTGAAATTGTTTCAAACCCAGTATAAAACCCTTATTATTGAAATATCATCCCATAAATAAAACGGTACTATAAATCCTCAGCACTGATATTTAATACTAATCTTTTAACGCTAGTAAACAAGCGTACTATCATTTTGTTAAAAACTTGACTGAAATGAAAGGTAGAAAGAAAATTATCTCATCATATACTTATAGTTCTGAGAAAACAGTTAAAGCGTCTTTCTAAGCGAGATTGACCAATGCGGAAAAGCTCGTATAATCCGTGAAAAACTGTTATATGCGTTAAGTGGTTTTATATGACTGGAAACATCGTTAGATAAATATAATATAATTACAAAATGATATCATGTATTGTATAATAAAAAGTATATTACGTTAAAAATCTTTTTGTTAAATAAATCGATGAAAGTACAACTTATTGTTTAAATATGATTAAAGTAAGTATTAAAAGTGGTTCATTTATTCTGTGTAGAACTAACAATGCGACTTATTGCTCATCTAATAGTCAAAAAGTTGCATGGTTCTTTGCAGAAAGTGCATTGGCTTTTATTTTAATGGTATTCGAGTCTAGGTAGGAAAATACGGAGGTGTTGTCACTAACGTAAAATCAGCTACAGGAAATTTTGAAATCTTAGCTCTATAGACACGTTTTAATAGTTATAGAAAATTTATGCTAATTTTACCATATTAAAAAAACACGGAAAGATGTTAAATTGCATTAAACCTTGGGTTTTAAACTACACTTTATTTTAAAAACCGCTTCCTAAAATTGCTTTCTAGATAAGAGGTTCTAAGCAAGGTACGCGAGCTGCATTTTTTCCTGATTGATATGAAATTTGAACTGTGACATAGATTGACAGATAAGCTGAGGATACGATTATCAGAATTGTCAGAATACTTTAAATAACTGAAGTATTATCAGAATACTTGAAATCACATCAAGGATTTTATTTTATATTTGCGTTGTACTTCAGATATACTTGACACTACATGTCAAGTATTAAGGTCATATTAATAAAAGTAACCAGTTTTATTCATTAATAGTCTCTGTAATCAATACGATGCTCATAAATTATTTAATATACAAGCTGTGACAAGATTTGATCTCACCAATCTATGTTTGCTTATGCTGCTGACGTATGAGGGTGAAGCCACAAAACGCAAGTTAATTGCTAGTTATAACTGGCTTTGTCGTAAAACGGCCAATGTTTGCTGACAAGGTCACATTTGTCCACGAAGACAATATTAACCCGGCGTCATTGTGGCTACTAAACAGAACTTAGCCTTTGTGGCCAGGTAAGTTGTACCCATGTGCATTATTGTACACTGAATCAAGCTTATGTCAATATTAGTTTTCTATATTAAGGAAATAGGTAATTATAAACATTATTTATAAAAATTAAACATTTATTTATCATAAAATAAGCAAATTATCATCAAATTAGATCTTCTTATTCTGAGATAATTTTTTTAGAACGTAACTTAAAAACATATTCAAAAATAAAAAATAATTAACATTTAGAAACAGAACATAACATTTTCTTTAGTACATAAACATGAAATCAGGAACTATATGTAACAAAGCTTATTTATTACTAACATACTGACTTATTCGATATTATATCGAGATCAACGCAACTTTGGCATAATGGAATAATGTGCTGCATACAAATAGGCTTGTTACACTTATTGCAGTTATGCCTAGTTTTTTTGTCTTTGGCAGAAGGACAGTGTTTGCATGTCCTGTATGTTTTTGAAGTTTTATTCGGAGGGTAGGTTATGACCTATGAAGTTATGACTTCACCAACTTGTTCGTGAATACGTTTACGTAAGCCTCTCGGTAAGTTCTCCATATTTTTTCTCACGCGAAGATGACCTTCAAGCATTGATAGACCGAGTTTTCTAAGGAAATTACGTCGGTTTGTTTTCGAGTTATTATTTTCACGAAAAATAATCACTCTATTTATTGCAGCTACATTCATGACCGCATAAAATACTGTCATTGGCCAGCGTTTAGAGTTTCGAGATACATCATAGGTAGCACAGAGCTCATCAACCACATCGACGCCAGCTTTCGTAGAATTATAGAATGTGATTATCTCTGGTTTCCTTTTTTCACCACTAGCAGGATCAATGTTTTGGTCATGATGAAGGGAAGACAATACCAGCACCACTTTAGACCGTTTAGGCATGTAGGAAATAAGCGTCATATCTTTTTGGAATGCAAACTGAGTGCTGTATACTTCTTTTCTTTGCGTGGTTATAAAGTTTGGTGGGATTTCTTTTTTGTTTTTACGTAATGTACCTGTATATGTTAGATTATGATTTTGTTGCAAACGTGTTATCAGTGGAATGCTCGTGAACCAGTTGTCAAATGTAATATTCCTATTACTTTTAGATAGGCTGCACTAATCTGTCTACAACATTGAAAGCTTTATTGCTTTGCAAAAATGGCCCATCAGGCTGCTTACCGGGATAAATTTCAAGGTTGACAGTATAAAAGTTTTTTGCATCAACCAAAGCATAAATTTTAATGCCATATTTTGCAGGTTTATTCGGGATATATTGACGAAATGAACACCTGCCGCGAAATGCTTCTAGCTTTTCGTCGATCGTAAGATACTCATTGGGGGTATTTTTACAGTTCGAGACAAAATCGTCAAAAATATATCTAATTGGAGCCAGATTATCCAGTCGCTTCCGCTCTTGGCGTCCTGTTGCATCATCAAAACGCAAACAGCTTTGTAAAAAGTAAAAACGCTGCAAAGACATAGCAGTACTAAAAATTTCCACACCAGTACCATCGGTTCTCCACAAGTCACTCAAATTTTGGCGATTAGAACGATTTAGTCAGGCTAAGTATAATAAGCCAAACAAAGCTAATAGTTCGTCTATAGTTGTCTCTTTCAATAAATACTGAAGCGATTGTTTATTGTTAGACAATCGTCTCTGTTTAATCTTAGCATTAGTATGACGAAGTATTTGTTCCAACATATTATTAGTTATAAAGCGTCTCCAACACTCTATTTCAGTCTTATCATTTTGCGCAATAAGCTTTACCCCAGGTTTTTGTAATATTATGTTTTCTGACCTTGTGCGAGGGTCCGAGGTGGTTGCGAAGACCATTTGGTGGAATTGTCTTTACCAATATAAAACTGCTGGTTACTTGTTGAAACAATTGCTTCTTGCTCATCATCACTGCATTCTTGTTCCGTATCACTGCCTTGACTTCGCTCTGAAAGATGGTCGATTTCACCCTCATCGTCTGAGCTGCACTGTTCATTGTCACTAACGTTAGCTTGTTCAAACAAGGCTAGGAGTCGACTTTGTTCCTTTTCATAAGACATGGTTCAAGAACGATATGCAATTTATCAATAAACAATAAAAAACAACAAACAAACTGTCTATATAAATGTTACATAGCCATTGTGGCCGGGTATAACTTACCAGCGCGCTCTTTATACACGTGTAAACTCCGTCGTCGCCGCAGCAACACTAAATAGACAAGTGAATACGCGAAAAGAGGTCAATAACCGCAGCTACTGTAACGGACAATTTACGCGCGCATTTTGTTTTAAAGTTATGACCGTTTTAAAATGCGTCGGGTATTAGATACCCAGCAACAATGACGCCGGGTTAATAAAATGGTATGTCCATACTTGCAATACAAAACATGAAATGGCGATTTCATCTTTGTTCAATGTACGTAAGAATATATAATTTTCTGGATGAGTTTTGTGGCTTTAGCATTAAGCATACGAATATATGTATTTTTAATAGCACAAAATTATGTTGTAATTGGAATTAATTATTGTTCTAGAAATTATTAATGTAAAACAATCGATAGACGTGTTTTATGCTATTTCCGGCTTTCTGATTCAGTTATTAAAATTATTATAAATTGGCGAAATTTTTCAGGAACAATTTACAGAATTAGCATAATTTTCGTTTTAGATTTTTAATATAATATATTTTCTAGATTAAAATATGATACCAAACTGACAGCCTATATTAAATAAGAGTAATTTTTCATAAATATTATTTTCCTTATTGATGTTGTCTGGTGCTAGGGTAAGAATCTAAATAAATATTTCAATAATGAAAAAAATATAATTTAGTTGATTTATATTATATTACAGAGAAAAATTGCAAAAATCGATTAAATTTACAAATAAAAATTGTGTCATCCTTGTTAGCAGTTAAGTTTAGCATCTGACAAAAAACGTGTAATGTCTTCAAAAAATACCAACATATACTTTTTTATTTAGTTATTTAATCGGTGCTTATTTTCCCTCCTAGTGGGCGTTGAGGTTAGTTATTATCACCCTGTCTTATTCTGAGCTGAGTCAAACATCCTCGCTCCTAGCATTCCTTGGGCAGTCTCCATTTAAGTCATTCATCTGCAGGCTTTCTAACCTTCTACACTTTTCAATATTCTAAACTGTTTCGTTGATACCTTTTACCATATAATAGATTAACATCAATTTTTTCATTTCAATTTTCACTGTGATTATTCGACGTTTTCACACGAGACATACGTATTTTGAAAGTAGCCTTTAAAAGAGCTTTCATTTTTGTATGAGGACATGGGTGGAATCAATAATTTTTTTCTTATTTTTTCCAGATTTTTAAAGGAAAATTAACTAATAATTTAAGATTGAAAACAAGATTTTTCTTTCGAACGTTACTCCTAATTTTAAAATCAAGTTCAAACAATACTGCCTAGTAAGTTTTTAAATATGTCTTTGTTTATTCGTACAACATAATATACCTTTAAAATCTATTCATCATGACCATTAATTTAATATCAATTTTGAATTCTTCTAAATTTGGTGCTTTTTGAAAATTATTTTTTTACCTTTGACAAAGTGGCAAATGAAGGCTGCGCATGCAGATGAGGGCTGCGTGGACCATGACGTTACCGACTGACACCCAGGGGATTAAAACGATTCTAATAATATAATTTTTGTCCTGATCAGTTAATCCATTTCGTCTCTAGAGATTAACATCTGGACACACATCAACAGATTGATGAACACAGTACTTTTCTGGTCGTACCGCGTTCGTGTAAAATGTAACTAAATCCGCGAAAAAAAATTTAAAGTTTGATTTTTCCTTCGTAAGAATCATTTTTAAGAAGAATCTTTAGGAGAATAGGAGTATAATCGAAAATACCAAATCAAAATAAAACGACTAAACTCAGCAATGGCAATGTACCTGGTTTTTTTCTTCGATTCCTTTTATTTTTTATCTTACATATAGCCACGAATTTTATTAAGCCCCTAGTTTTGAAAATTTAACGATCTGTCTTTGTTCAGTTTAAAATTATGTCTTGGCTTCATATTATGTAAATGCTTGATATATTACAAAAACAAGTATGAAGGTTTGGATCGTTTAATTTTATGTGGATGAGGTTGAGCATATTTTAATTATAACAAAGGCATAAATTATTTCCAGTACAGCAAATAAGGCAGCTCCCAAGAAACAAGTAAATTAAGACGTAGTTATTTGCTTTCATTATAAATATAAAAGAAAGTCATTTTGCAAAAAAAAAGTAAAAAACACGCCTTTGTTTTAATATAAAATAAAAATAAAAAAAAATTTTAAATGTAAAGATTTTGATTAAAATCGAAATGATGTGATTTATCTAGTAATAAAACTAGATAAAACTTTTTTTTCTAAACTTAAATACTAACGAAGTGATTGACAAAAAATACAAAATTTATTATAAAAAGAAAGTATGTATATAATTTTGTTTCATAAATTTTTAGCTCCTGGATTATTATGTTGTCGTTAGTTCTTGATACGTGTGCAAAATTTTGAATAATATGGAGGTCTAAAGTTGTATAATAATTTAATTTCAAAAATTCCATTGTACTCATATCTCAAAAAAAAAAAAAAAATATATATATATATATATATATATATATATATATATATATAACTACGCATAGGACAATCAATAAAAAGTACCAATAACCGCTCGACACATAGACACAGATCCTTTTTCCTTATCATGGTTGCATTTGTTTACGTGTTAATCGTGATTAATATCATTACTGCTGTGTTTAACTAAATTGTTTTAAACGTAACATTACTTTTCTGGAATAAGGAGGGTTTTAATGAATAATCTGCCAGTTATATGTTCGGAGGGTCTTTTAAGCTATTTCATCAAAATAAATTACGTGAGACTCGTGTTTATATAAATTTTAAGATATATAGCATGAGATGAATATAATGTGAATGAGGTGCATACTGAAATAATTAACGTTGCTTGTTTTTTTATTACATAGAGAGGTTTATAATATTGTACAAACGGTGCATGAAGATAACTGGCAAGAAAATAATTTTTATATAAATTAATTTTTTATTTACAAGTTATGCCAAATTAGATATACAACAAATTATTTCAGCACAATCCAAAGGTATGAGTACGTATAATTTTTTGTGGAACTTTGGTAGACTATTTAATTTTATCGACAAATTTACAGATAGTTTATAAATAATCACCTGCATGAATAAAAACATGTTCATTCTTATTTGTATGCGTGTATACGTGTAAACATTATTTGTAAAATTTCCTGTAATACCTAAGCCCAGAATTTTGAACATTTTCTTAACAATTAATTTCAATATTCACAATTAAATGGAACTACGTCTTGTAGTATTATTTCTACTTTCCTTAAGTTCTTTACCACGACCTAGGTTTCGTTGTATTACTAAATCGCGTAGTTTTATTTAATTGTGAATAATGAATTTCTACAAAATTAACGTTAAATATATTCAATAATAAATTTCGTGTCACCTTCAAATGAACAGGTTCGGGTCGTGTATATTTTATTAATAAATGGTATCGGTAATACGTTAAAATAACATGCCAAAATTGTAATTAAACTGACATTTTGTATTAGAAGGCTTGAGCAAAGGTTATAAATCTGCATAATAATATTATTACTACCTACACAATAGAGAAGCGAATAAAAGGGAAGTATGCAGGGTAACTTAAGGAATGGCCGTGCAGAAACGTACAAATATATCGTATAAAAATTTACAGTTATAAAAAATAATTTTCATATCTTCGCCACTGAGACTCTGTATATAAATCTAACATATCGGAGTATCCTTAGTTTTAAAGAGCTTTAATTTTCAGATCTTGTTGATTTTTAATGTTTCAATTAAATATTTTTGTGTACTTAAATTAAATTAAAATAAACGGAGTATCCTTTTATTGGATAATTTTTTTAGTAACACTTGAATCAAATAAATTAGAATAATAGTAAGCAAAATTTAGTTTGACAGCGATCTTTTTCGTGTTCTTGGTATTTTTGAAGTTCAGTTATGTGCATGTGTACTCATATTTTTGGAAAAGTTTCAGTTTATTTAATTAATAACATTATGTTTTCTCAAATTTACCCATTTTCATATTGTCACATTTTTGTAGAAGTTCAATATATAAGTTTCTTTTTATTTTGCAATTTTAAATTAAGCAACTAAATTTTATTGGTTATGTAGCGGACCTCTTACAAATCTGAAGACGATTTGTCAAAATTTTTTTAATTTCTTTAAAAATTTTAGGTAGCCATGAATATAACTGGTATTTTAAATTAATCTCTGTTCTTCCAATATATTAGTGTTAGACATGTTACTATCAAAATCAAAGACGATATCTGCGAAATGCGTTTTATTGCGCGTCATTATAGGGTTATTAGTTTAGTTTATAGTATTGTAAATTGTATATTATTAAGTATTGAATGACCTGTTTAAAGTTATAAAAGTATGTTGTTTATAGCATATTTATAACTTCAAACACATTTTGAACATTTTGCAAATATTTTCGTTTTAACCAGAAAATTGTATTGTGGACTATGTTTATGATTTGTGCCCATATTTTTCACATTTTAATTTAAAAGGAAAATTTCTTTTAAAAACTTTGCAAATGCACTAATTAGCGATATTTCTAGAAGTTATATAGGTAATTATGATTAAAATGAGTATTCCCGTAAACTACGAATAAGTTTTCTAAACATATACTTTACATACATAATTTAATAAATAATTAAGTTTCATTACATAGTAATATTGCTAAAGTTTTGAGTAATTGTCTATGTGAAATTAAAGCTCTGTATTTAATTTATACATAGCATTAGTAACATCGAGTAACACGCTACTCGAAACGATAACATATCTTATATATGATGCACGTTAGAGCTAATGTAGATTGTAACAAAGATCCCATCTCAGTATCCATAGTTTTGATTCTATGTATTAAACTAAATATATTTGAAGGATGTTTGTGCGAATATGTGTATTTATTTGCTAAAATTGCAAGTTAATTGATTGAAATAATTATTATTTATTTGAAATAGCAGTGATTCAGAAAGGTTGAGAATTTTCATATAATTCTTAATTTTTTCTATTCGTTTTGATACACGAAATTACCTTTATGAATTATGGACACATTTTGTGTTACACCGTGTATAAATATGCATATTACGTCACTCTGTGGTGTAAATGCTTTAGCAACCTGTGGTGTAAACCTTTATCATAGACATAAATATTGTACAAAATCGGGTAGTGATACGTGTAAAAGCAAATTTGCATTAGATGTGAAATTTCGATAGTCTATTAAAACATATTTCAATATTTGATGTAAGTAAATGTTATTCATCCGATTTCTACTTTATATCATAGTCTAACCTATCGTCCATGCAAGTGTCGCAAACATTGCGTCTTGAATATTTCGGAGCGGCACATATTTTTATGGAAACTTATTTCCGTAGCGGAAAATAAATCTTGCGTGCTAATGGTGTCGTGCCAAAATGTGTGACATAACAATTTTTATATTTTCTGCTAAATAACGATTTCTTATGTATTGCATTAGCATCTGCGTTTAGATGGTGTATGAAAAACTATTACTCAAAACGGTACATTTTGCAGCGAATAGTTTTATATTTAAGTAATATTTAATACAAAATCGTGATAAAGTCAAATGTACTATTAAAATAGTTTTTGTAAAAAAACGCGAATACAAAAAGCTAGATGTTGATTTTAATAAAGCCAAATTATTTGAGAGCTAGTCTCCTTTCTTTGTGTAAAAATTAGAAGTATTAATCACGCCATTACTTTCGAAAACACTAACATATTCACGTGTTTGTCTGTGTTTCTCACAGCCTTTTTTCTCAGAAACCTTTTGACGTTGACAACAATAAAGCGTATTAAGCCGCCCATGTCTCAATAGCTAACATTTCAAAAATATTTATGTGGAAATTAAAAGGTGGTGGGTGGGGTTATATTGTGAATAAATTAAATTTTTCATATAATATGTAGATATCCCACCTATATGGAACCCTTTCACCTTGACTATAATAAAGCATATTAAGGCATCCATATATCAATTGGTAACACTCCAAAACATTTATATGGAAATTAAAATGTGGTGTGTTGGTGGACATTGTGCATAAATTAATTGTACTGAGAATTCTATATGTGTGTCGAATTATGACAAAGAAATTTCACTTCACACGACACACGCACTTCGTCGTCTTTTTTTATTTCTCGCAATGAAAATGGGTCAAAGACGCTAATTATTCTTAATATAATGATTATAATTTATTATAGAACTCGAAATAACGAAATCAGATTCCATTAGTCAGGTATTGCTTGATGTACCTATCACAGAAGCTAGATGTATCTATATTTTCATTTGTTTTGAATATTTTCCATATTTTTGTAATTATGTAGGACCACGAAATTAAACCAAAAATTTACTTAATTTAAAATATTTATTCATTTATAGTTCTTCAAGCTTTAAAGTTCGTGAGAAATGGATAGATTTATTATTTTTTTACAAGTTTTAAGCACTTTATTAAGGTTTTGCAAAAGTTTTATTTTCTATATAATATAAATAAAATATCCAAACACCTGAAATAAAAAGTATTTACACAGAATATAACAATAATATTTTTACAAAAGTTTAGTTTGATGTTTACTTTTTAGATTCATCTACTGTTTTTACATTAGGAATATGTGTGATACTTTCCAATTTCCCATGTGGCTAATTAGGGTTTTGTAATATATTTGATTGTATTTGTCTTGGCGTTTTCACCTCAATTTCTGGAAAACTTTATTTTCAGATATAAATGTTTTATCTTTTCCTGTTACTCGTATTCTATTGTGCACCAGGTCGGTTTACCAGGTCGCTGTCTACGAATCCTGTTTATTCGTTTACCCAATTACTAGTGTCAATATTTTCCCTCGCGAGGCTTCGTCGTGTTTTTATCTATTTGCGCAAGCCAACTGAAAAGCGTCAATAAATAATATATTTCTAGGAAATTTCCAGTCCTTTTAGCTTTGAACGTTCTAGTGAAAATTATGTCAGCTTTTAACGTATAGAGTCGGTTCTTCGTTTAAGGTAAGCCTTTATTTTTATCTTAGTTAATAATGTTGAGTTTTATATTTGTTAATTATATAAAAACAAACTTTTATATTAAACATGAATGTTTTCAAGCAAGTTGATGTTTAATATTTACATATCTTTATCATAATAAATTAGAATGTTGTAAATTACTTAAGTTTCGTGGAGTATTACTATTGTTGAATTATATACCAAATGGGGAGTTTCACAGGTTTTTATTAAAATTATTTTGATATACTAGAATATGAGCACATATATTTATGAAATAAGGAAAGCGACTATTTCTTTGTGGAACTTTTCCAACTCTACGCCAAATATATAACCATTGCCCAAGACTTGGCAAGGCGTGATGTCTTTATTTTATTTATGGCTTTGCGTCTTGTCGGTTGAATTGTCAGAAGAAAATGAGGTTTTTAAAATACTTTGTTGGATCGATGGTATATGGTCTTTGATATTAATATACAATACATTTTCATAGTTTTGTATAGCAAAAGAACAAGAAACGGGACCCCTAAGAGACCCACATTTCCGTTTGTCTAATTTATTTGCCTCCTCTAAAATGCCAATATAATAGTTTTGAATGACAGCTATATTGAAACAGCACTAATACGTATGTTAGTACTTTAATGATATGTCAAGTTCTACATTAAGCGACTTCGGGGAATAATGGTTAAGATAGACCAACAGATGGATATGTAAGTGATTTTATAAGGGTTAGTTTTTTTCTTAGTAAGTACAAAACCTCGAAAAAGGAAATTTTGACTCCACCCACATTGTAATGTTCCAACAACAGTGCGCTACAGATAGCATGCAAAAGTACGCGTCAAAGTTTGAACTCTATAATGCAGTTTTATTACCATTTACTATCATCAAAAGGCATTTCATGACAGTAATATGTAAATTTCTCATATAATTTCTCGCAGCAAAACTATTTTTGTAATAAACTCTCGATACTCTAAAACAGTACGAGATCTTGGTATTTTCAATCGTTTCTAAGGTTCCATAGCCAAATTATAAGGTCTGTAAATCATATAATACGCTGTGTATTATTACACGAGTATGTATATAATAAGGTATTTAAAAAATATTAGTTCTGAAATTTTTCAAAATGGCTTTGTATAATCGAAATGTCAAGCTATGGGATATAAGTATAGATATGATAGCCCAAGCGGTATAATAACAAATATTTAAACAATTTATCTGCTAAGTCGTTATTCCTAGAAGAATTTTTATGATTTGTTCATCATTTATTTTTACGCTAAATCATAAACATAATAAATAAATTAGTTATGTTTGTCCATTAACAAAAGGAAACCAATACATTTTCCTTGATACCATTTGGTAATTACGCATAATAAGTTTTTCACATGTAATGGTCGATTTATACAAAAAAAATTGGCAAAACCATATAATTCGTTACGATATTATAAAACTTCATTCATATCTTTGGTCACTTTAGCTATATATTAAGATACTTACATATTATACAGTATTTATTTATAATTTTTTTAAGAATTTGAAACACTATTCTTTTTATTTATGAAAATTAATTGAAACTTGGAATATACATGATCAGCAGATTTATTGCTACCTGTAACATCAGTTACAGCCAACAGCAACCAGTGAGTAACATTACTGCAGTGTTAAATGTAATGAATAAAATATAAAAATCTTAAAGGATTAATATATATTATTATTTGTATATATACATATATGTATTTACACGTATAAATATATATATATATATATATATATATATATATATAATTAATGTGAAGTTAAATAAAGCAACATGTCAGAGATAGGTAGATACCGAAGTATGAAATGTAAGTAAAATTTCGACTCGGGGATTATTTTGGGTACCACGGTTTAATAAAGCTTTTGAATAAAGGGAACGTTCTGTATTTAGTTGATTTTGAAATTCTTTTGGCGTATGCGGGTAAACATTTTCAACAGAGTTAATGAGTCTCCGTGGAATGCAGTTTTCTATCGAGGGTTTAAGAACATTTTTTTTCGTTTAAGGAACCAGTTTGCGGTCATGACATAAACTTATTACAATTGGGATCAGAGATATGACGGAATGAGAGGATTCTTAAGGAAATTATGGAAAAGTTACAAAAGATGTAATTGGATGGTAAATAAAAAGGTGCCCACTCTGCGTTTTTTTTTCGGAGGAGAGCGAAAAAGAGTTTTTGTGTAGAAAATCGTAACCAATAATTGTAAAAATTTACAGGTTTCTGAACTTATTTAATCGAGAAATTAAATAAATATAAACATTTCTAAAGAAATGCATCTTGCAACACCTCCTCATTCGTACGAATGAGGAGGTATTCGTACCGATCGACAGATTGATATGCAAATCATTTTCCAAGAGCAAATTTTGATTGTCAAAGATATTTTAAAAATTTTGAAATTGGAATTTTTTCAGAGAAATCTTCTTTTCTCGGAAAGCTATATTAAAATTTATTAGTTGTAAAATTAGCCGGGTTCTAATTGTTTTTCTCGTTAAAACCAGAGACTGGTGCTTTAGCAAAAAAGTATGTAAAATGGCCAAATCAAACAACATTGCGCCAAGGATAAAACATTCCAACAGTAAAATGAAGTCGGTCTGGAATATTATAATAGCAAGACTTGAAGCATTTTGGCTTGAAGTTGAAGTATTTTGGCTTGAAGCGTGAGAAGTCTTGAAAACGTGCAAAAGAGTATTTACTGTAGAAATTCGATAACTAACGCCATTTAAATTAGGATAAGTAAAAATACTGATTAATCAGGAGACTAAAATCTTCGGAAATAGAAGAACTTGATAGAAGTTTTTGGCCACGACTGCAAAGTTAGTTAGTAACATAAATTGATGATTATCATTTTTTTAATCATGGTTGTAATACTGGTTTGTCCTAAATTATGACTACAGAGAGATAAGTTAACAAAACGAAATAAAAGATCGAGTCGAAGAAACGTGACTTTATCTTTATAACTGCATTACAAAAGTAAATGAGAATTACAGATAACTTAAACAAGAATAAACTTACTTTGTATGACGTGGCAGAAAATATTCACTACAAAGAGTTTTGTTACGTTTCAAACAGTAAGCCATTGCCATTTTTTGCAACATTCATCTAGGCACCGTCACCGTATCTCATTTCATCATAAAGTGTTTCACATTATCAAACCTATTATTAGGCTATAAGAGAAATACAGAAAACTCAGTTCTTGGTTTATTTGTCCTACTTTCTTACTTTTTTACCAACGTAAAGCATAAACACTTCCTGAAATCCAAAAGAGGAATGAATGGCTTTATCTGGATTCACAAAATTAAAAATGATCCATGCGTTTACCATAGTCATGCCTAATGCTCTAGTTACTAGTAATTGAGTATTAGGCATGACTATGGTAAAAGCCATGGATCATGGAGAAAAAAATGGTACTGGCTATTAGTAAACTAATGACCGGTAACATCCATGCATTTACAT
Organism: Druceiella hillmani; assembly: GCA_039881145.1. Taxonomy (NCBI): domain Eukaryota; kingdom Metazoa; phylum Arthropoda; class Insecta; order Lepidoptera; family Hepialidae; genus Druceiella; species Druceiella hillmani. The sequence goes on from JAYKKI010000055.1 coordinate 8,651,650, forward strand.
GACTATGGTAAAGGAATGGATGTTACTGGCCATTAATTTACTAGTGACCAGTACCATTTTTTTCTCTAAAATTTATAGAGTCTTTATATATCAACCACTCGTGCTTATCTACTCGTCCTATATTTTTATTATAATAATGAATCAGCCTCGGCTGATTGAAAGGAACTTTAGCTTCTTCTGCCTTAGGCTACTTGTTAGTTTTTACAAGTTCTCAAAGTAGTCACTATTGCGATGCTATTTCCCATAGATTCATTCATTATTTTTGTTGAAACATTTTTTTTTCTCGGTGATAAAAGGACACTTTGTTTGTCCTATTTCACGCACTCTTCCAGTAGCTCAAAATCGTGATATTTTTAAATCAACGAGAAGTTGTGTACTTGTGAAAAAGATATCAAAATACATACATGCGCACTAGGATCTGGAAACACCTCAAGCAAATTCCTCACAACTTTTGCTCCTAAACCATCACCTGTGTTACTGGAAAGGGACTTGAGACGTATTTCTGGTATAGAGTAAAGTTACTATAATATCCACTGACTCCGCAAAACGCCCAAAGCATATACCCGAATCTTAAAAGTTTTCGTTGTATGAATTGCTTTGTATCGTGGTGTCCAAAAATATTTGACCAACATTTTATCAAAAATTACTAATTTCTCAAAAGCCATATTCATTTTGATAGCAAGGGAATGCTTTATAAGTTTTATTAATCTTTGAAATGTCATTGAAATGCAAGTAACATTTTATTTTATCAAATCGATTTGGAGACATAGCTTTTTCAATGAATGTAGTATGTACTTACTGGTCGTGTCTCTAGACCAGTAAACTTTACTTTGCAATAAATGATGATACGACGAAGAAAACTGAATCTAATGAATATTTTCAGTTCATCTACTTTAAATGAATTTCAAATCATTTTCATAATTTTAATTGCGATTTATTATTTCTTTCGCAACGGAATCAAAAATATCATCATAAAATAAGTGTTCGAAAAATTCACTTGCTGACTATTCTTTTAGTTTTAAACCCATTTTTTTTAAATTGTATCAAAGAATATTAGCCTCAATTGATAGACTGGAATTGTAAGGGTACATTTATGCCAAGAAATTGTATTTTTTCTGCATATGACTCTTGTTGATTGTCTTCCTTCCCTTGGGTTCTTTCTACAGTGTACGACAGTTGCAATTAACCAGCCACATGTGATACTACTAAAATTCCCACCTCATGGTCGTTGCCTCTCTCGATATCAGTCACTTCATCTACTCTATTTGAATGGAACTTTATTCCAAAGTAGTAATCACAATATCATTTAACTCTTCTTGAGACCAATTTTAAATATTTTGCTATTTCCAAAAGTTTCAAGGCTTTGTGATATTTTCTATTCAAGGGTTCTAAAGTTTAAAAGGTGAGTTTAAATCTGCTTTGTGCCCGTAAAGGTTATATTAAATTTATTGACTGGTAATTGTAATGGATTTAAGATTCAACCCGTTGAAGAAAAATTTAAAGTCAAGAGGATTGAAATTATGAATAATAATATGTAGTAATATTATTATCGTAAATTCTTTAAGGCAAGGAGAATGTCCTCAGTAATTTATGATTCGCAGACATAAATTATTTTGACTTTAATAGTCAAACAATTTCAAAATAAAATTTAAAATCCAACGTTGACGAATTGTGGCCTAATATCAGAGAAAAAATATCCTTTAGAGTAATGAAGAACCCAAAATAAATATGATTTGAGCGGCTACATTTATACATTTTGTCAATTTACTGTCTTATGGGTGATATCCAATTAAATATGTTCAATATAAAGAAAAATGAAAAAAGCTTTTTTATTTTCACGAGAAAAAACTTATAAAAATAAAGTTATCCACTTCATATTGCTCTCCCTTACTCAATCTTAAATCCTAACTGATCTAAATAAATAAGTTTTAATGTGCTATACTGATACCAAAATAAGATATGGGTCAACTAAATTTGGGAAATTCTCGCAAAATTTGACTACAATGTCCTGTTATTACAAATAAACTACTATTGTTGAGTTCGCACATTCCAATTTTTGATAAAAAAAGAAAAAGTAAAATGAAAGTTATATACTTCTTTTTTTTAATAATAAAACGTGTATCGTGTTCTTCCTTTAATACATTAAGTATAAAACTTGAGGAGCAAGTCCTAATATAATATGTTTGAAATATGACATCGCATACCTAAGATTAAAAACGTTAATGAGGGTGTAAAAGTGAATAATATTATTTAATATTTCACAAATTTATATTACGTCTTATGTATTATTGTTGTGCCTTTCCACCGTTGTTAATGTTATCATCTTCGCAGGGTATTCAACGGCTTGTCATACAATTTGTTTATGTGTTCCAATAATTATTTATTGGAATATATAAGACCAAAAGTTCAATATTCCTCTGGCTGCATCTAAATGAAATAATAAAGAATATCAAATACTTTATAAAATTAAGGGTTGCACCGATAAAAGTGAATACACTATTACTAAAGTGAGTTACTTTATCGTAACTTAGTAATGAAATAATTTTTCATATAAAACTTCTTCAAAAACAGGTGCAGTTTTCTTCAGTGAGAGACTGAAGATTAATCTTTTGGAAAATTTCAAACAAAAGTACCAAAAATTGATATAAATTAAGGTTCACATCAACAAATATTAATATATTATATTAAAATAGGAATAATCCCTAAGAACTTAATAGCGAAATTACTCTCCAGGTAAACGTCCCCCGAAAAAGGTAAGGCTTGCTTTTTCCCACTAGTTTTTGTTGTTTAGTGAAAAACTAAAGATTCATCTCTTGGAAAAATGTTCAAGAAACTCAATGTGGATATAAATTATACCTTTACACACCAAGTGATAGATTAGTAATCAAAAATAGTAGCTGTAAATTTATTAGTTATTAATGATGCACTTCGTGAAGCTTCATTTATTCGTATTGATCTTTTTTCATTAAATAAGTATAATTTAAAAAATTTGCCCCATGTCATTATGTCAAGTCGCATCTAGTCATAATCTTTTTGAAGTAAATGTATCCTTTTATGTGGTCAACCGTTCAACGAATCATATCAGACCGCTTTTTATATTTGGATGCATGAAGTTTTTCGAAACAATACATTTATTTACCCTCGAATAAAGTTTTAGAGAAATGTTCAAATAATGAAAGGATTTCAGAAAGAAATGAGCAAAATATATGTTTATATTTTGGCGACAAAAAGAACCCTGTTTGAGGCACAGTACTCATAAAATATGCGAATTGTCACTTTCTAATTTCGCTTTTTTTGGATGCATGAAATTATATTTGGATGCATGAAATTTTTATTATATTTGGATGCATGAAATTTTTCGAAACAATACATTTATTTACCCTCGAATAAAGTTTTAGAGAAATGCTCAAATAATGAAAGGATTTCAGAAAGAAATGAGCAAAATATATGTTTATATTTTGGCGACAAAAAGAGCTGTTTGAGGCACAGTACTCATGAAATATGCGAATTATCACTTTCTGATTTCGTTTTTGTTTATCTTTATTTTTATGGCCCATTTTTTGTTTGTATCTATTCTGTTTATTTCATTCTTAAGATTCGGAGAAGGGTTTTATTCGTAATTTCGCATATATTTACAAGTTGAGAAATATATCGCACGAGAGTCGAGGCAAGTGTCGAGGGTTGACAATATTGGCCGTGTTTTGATATTTTTCATATATATTTATAATGAGTAATAAACAAATTTGTAAGTACAATGATACATATTTTTTTGTCTTGTTTATATCATTATCAAAATCTTACTCTTTTAAATTATGAATGATAAAAATTTCACTGGTCCCAATCTTATATTAGAAATATAAACACTGACATGAATAGAACTTAATTATTTCCTGATTTTTTTAACAAATAACGGGAATACGGTCGTATTAAACATTATCTGGTAGTGCAGATATAATTATGCTGTTTTTCTATGCTGAAAAATTATTTAAAATGTTGCAAAGGAAGATTTAGTAATGTAAAGCGAAAAAGAAAAATATTATGCATAGAAAATAGAAATCTTTCACTTAAACCTGAAAATGGAAAACTAAATATATAGTTTCCATGACTGATAGTCAGTATTTTATCTTACAATTTTAAATGGAATAAAATCAAATATATGTTAAAAATTTATTAAGTACTGCCAAAATGATTAAATTTGAGTCCAAGTACAAATAAGTGGACAGTCGTAAAATATATAATTCAGTGCACCGTGGTACAAAATCCAAGTTCTCAAAAAAATGCATACGCAATGTTTCATATACAATAACAATCTTGTCATGGTTTTGACCCCACAGTAGGTCTAATGTTTCGCTGGTGTGTAATTGTTCCATATTCGTATTTAGGACGTATCCAATTAAGAGGCAAAATTTTGTTAGAAATTTAAAATTGTGTATTAATAAAACTTGTTTAATTATGTACAATATTTATGAAAATTTATTTAATTATGTACTTATAAAATTTTTAATTACAGGCGTGACACAGACAAGTAATTTGGCAAAGTTTGAGGTTTCATTTATTTTTATTGTTAAATGAATACTACCACGACAACTTGGCATAATTTTTTACATTAAGTGTTTATATTAAGTTGCATTCACAGGTAATACATGAATCCAAAGTTGGATGCCAAACAAACTGACACATAATTAATTGGGGTTTAATAGTTATGGGCATATATATAGATTTGGGTATTGTGTCACTAAAATAAAAAAATTACCATTTAAAATATATTATGAAATATCTCGTAATGCCTTTTTCAAAATCAATACACAACCTCAAACTGTAAATAATCTTTTATTTTAAATATAAAAAGTGTATTTTACGTTTTTTTTTCAGTTTAGTTCATATAAATTTGTAAATAAACTATCAGTGTTTTTAACTTGCAAACAATCAGACGCTTACTAATAAAGACTCCAAACAAATGTTTTTTTTGTTTGTTGTTGAGTTTTTTTATAAAATATATGAAATGTCGAGAAACTTTTGAATCCCAAAGTATAATTGAATTCCAAAATATTCCTGGAGGAGCGGCAGTCAGAAATTTGTTAGGTTATTTTCTAATCCTTTACTATCGTTTTCTCCAAGTTTTAAAATTTGGATCGACTTACTTAAATGTTAATGGTATAGTGATAATAACTTTCACTGCTTTCGTGGTAAGGAATGTCATGAAGTCATGAAAGATATTTATCCGATTTTCTTATTATTTAGTCAGATAAAACGAATAGGCTTATTGTATGTTTGTGTTACTTTAATTTATTTTAAAAAGTAACATTTTTTTGAAAATATTCTTTTATTTTCTCAATAAAATACGTCCTTCGTAAGTCACAGTAATAATTGGTAGTAGTAACTGGTATTTAACCACGATCTAGTTTACTGATTTCTGCCTACACCAAGGATTAAGCTTGTCAAAACACCAATTAATATTGTTTTTTTTTAATTTATCATTGAAGAAAATCTATGAGAACATGTATCCCAAATTCGCTCAGATCCAACCATTTATGATATTAAACAATTTTTATATTATGGAAAAAAGTATATGTTAAAATTATAAGTAAATCAGGGCGTAAGTCAGTTTTATTTACAATAGCATGAAACCCATAGAATAAATTTGATTTAAATGATGTGCCTGATTGAATATCAATGTCTAAGTTAGTAAGCCAAGCGAACACCATGTATCTATGATACACTGCTTAAAGCGATATACCTAAAAAATGGTAAATTAAAAGTTTTAAAAGTTTATGTGGCTTAAAAAAAATATTGATAATTTGATTATGAAGATGAGAAACGTGTGCACTATTATAGTGTGATCATATTAATATTTGGGAAGTACAGGATGGTGAATTTCATCGTAAATATTCTAATGGCTCCAAAGATAGGATGCTTGACACTTCATGAGAGGAATTTATACCCAGATAAATGATGATCTTCAGATATAATTACAGTAAGATCAGTGATTGATTTTAGATTAAATATAAAAAAAATTCTCTTTAAATATTCATTCATTATCTGTAAAAATAGGAGAAATGACTATTCAGGTATTGTAGGCAATTATGAAGTGATATTTATTTATTTATCATTTTTTATGCATAGTACATTTGGCGGACTTATTGCTAAATGAGCAAGTAATTGTGAACTCTAATGATAATGAAATATGGACACATAATTATTCATTGCAGAGATATTGGTGTATTTAGTTATGTATTTAAGTGTTTTATAAGTTCAAGTACTCTGAGAAAAGACGTGCTGTCGATAAACATTGACGTACCTTGAGTTACTTAATACAAATATTTAATTAAGACGAGAATAGAGATAAACATATTGAATTGTATTATAGGATGACGTCACAAAATTTTGTTTTTGTCGCAGTTTTAACTAGCTAACAAATGAAAAAAACACAAACAACAAACAACGAACAATATTCACGTCGAACAATATGCAAAATTTTCAAATTATTCTTCGTTTTCCAATTCCAAATAATCCTTTGTTTTACAAACAGCATAAAATCGTGTTTAAAAAAATGCGTATTATCCACTCCTCTATTTGTTTTTTTGTTTGTTACTATCCGTATTTATATTACGTTGATTTATTATCATTGTTTATATACGTTGGTAGTAACCAAATAGGTAGAGATAGAAAAGCATTGCAATATTATATGAAAGCAGACATTGTTTCTTATGTTTGCTTTAAATAAAAAAAAATCTTGAAAATTTTTTCTTTTTATTCGCAATTTTGTTAAAATTTATTATTTATTAAACCAAAAAAGTAAGTTAAAGTAAAGTTAAGTTATTAAACCATATAACTTTGTCCTTTAATTCCAAAGGTGAAAAAAATAACGGGCCAAATAAATTGGACATTGAATTAAAAAAGGCATTGAATCGAGGAAAAATGTTTCATTATCAGAATTTAAAAATTTAAATCTGCAAAAAAAATGTTACAAGAACAATACAAATCTAAGAAATCTTCACTCTGATTAATCATACATTAAAGAAATGACCTAATTATAAGTTTTTAATTAAAGTCTTAACGTTGAAGTAACGACGTAATTCTACATTGAAACGACGATGTAAATCTGCGTTGGTCGATGTTGATCTGCGGTTATACGTTGAGGGAACGACCTAATATTACATTGTAAGTCGCGGCACATTTTATACTGTGACCTTTTCCACATTTAAATTATGCTTATATGACCTACTATAAATGTACTACTTTTATTGCATTTGTACTACTAATAGTACTACAAATGCAATAAATTATTTTATATTTCACTTCAATTATTCTATCTAATAGCATCTAAAACTTTTTCTTTGGAATTGTAAATAACTTTTGGCTTTGATAATTAACCCTAATTTCTTATATATTAAAATTCTTTGTTCAACTTTCCTATGAAAGACGATGCCATAGCTTTTCAAGTTTTGTTTTTTTTATTAAATATTATTATGGTGTTGCGTTAGCATTCAGTAATATTTCTAAATATATTGACTTGTTTATGGCATACGGAATACAATAGAAAACTCTATTTTATCTATATTTCATTAAAGTGTATTATAATTATAACTGAATTGATGTCGTTACCGTGGTGTGTTGGGTTGAGCGCAAGACATGCACCGCGAGGACCCGAGTTCGATTCCTGGCTGTTCATCAAGGGTTACTGGAAGAATTCCAACATTTTGAGGCTCTGAAAACCATTTTTCCATATGAGATCGTCTTCATTTCATGTGAACACGATAACAACAACAACAACAACTGAATAGATCTAATTCAAATTTTAGGAAAATTTATCTAAAAGAAAATGAACAAAACGTGTCTATTGTGTTTGGTATCTGAATAAAAAAAGACTTACTGTGGCTTGTATATATTTAAAGGTTTAGTGTCAATAAAAATTTATTCAGTCGGGTCAATTAAAGTAGCTTGGTTTATATCCTATTTTGGACTTTTAGATCTTACGACTGGAGCTTAGAAACAACAACTTTCGGAAGTATTTATAAAATTTGTATAATGAAATTGTAATTCACTGAAACGGAAGTAAATAGGTACTTTAATTTTATTAAGTGTATGGCTGCTGTCAAAATATTTTTGCATGTAATATTAGAATTAATATTTTTCAATAGAGCGCTTGTAATAAATGTCGTTAAAGCGATAGTTTTACGTGAGTATATAACGATAATGTTTATAATGAATCCGATATACGATAGTATTACGAATTTATTGTAGACGCTATGAAAATATGAACAAAAAGTTTGATTGTTTGTATTGCAAATTATTATACAGAGAATATTGATAATTATCACGACCTATTTTCTATTAAAAAATAGGATCATAAAAGTATTTTTGAGTTAAGCCCAGAAAGTTTTTGAGTTATTTTAACCTAACCTTTCCTTTGTAGCAATGATGGAATTAAACTGCCCTACTTACATTAAGAGTTTAAAATAATGGTATATGCAAGAAGTTAATATATATGTATACATATATATATATATATATATATATATATATATATATATATATATATATATAAGTGAGAATACCACTTGAATGTGCACAGAACCCGCGTTTTAATAAACTTTTCAGAAATATTAAAATTATATTTAACCATGTAAATATTGTATGCGGTCTTGTTTATCATACGCAGACTTATAAATATCATTAAGTTCTGAAAAAATGTGGGATGTTGAGCCATGAATGTGGTGTCCGGTACATTTTTGGTAATTTTCTTATCTATTCTATTCTTTCTATTAATTAATAAGAAATGGCGCTTGTGTAATCATTTTGTCTTCAACAGTCTCAGAGAGGTAGCAAACGGCAGCGTTGGCGGTTTTCGGTTTTCGGCATTATCTCTAGAACTACCTTAATATTAATATATGAAAGCAAATAGCTTTGGAATCATTAAATGGGAGAGGCATCGATTAACGGATAGTTTTGTTTACAATTAAGAAAAAAAAACAATGAACAATGGCTTTGACCTCAAAAACTTGACATTTTTACTAATTACATTTTATGTACTAAAAGAAAGAAGTAACCATTTACATTTCACTTTTCTTACTAGAAGGACAAGCGGCAGAATTGATGTGTTTTCAAAAAGGTTTGCATTTAATCGGATAGCCTATAGTTCAATTCTCATATCTGATATTAGGCAATTGGTTTTTAAAATAAAATGAGCTACTATTACGTAGCTCATTTTATTTTAAAAACCTTTGCTTTGCATTGTATTAATTAATAAAATCAGTGTTACTGATTATTAAAAATCAGTATTGATAACAATTATCTATATATTAATACGTGAAGAGAAAAGATTGTACCCCTTTATAAGAATATTGCGCGCACGGAAGAGTGTGAGATTTGGCATAATTAAATGTTACATGAAGAAAAAGTGCAGAAAGCTAAAATGTATATAGAATATGTGTTACGAATACAATTATGGAAAATATTATACAAATAAATTATATATCACAAATACATTAAAAGATTCATTGTATAGGCCCAACAAAAAAAGATTTATTTTTTACAGTCAATGTCAAACACACAATATTATAGACAAAAAAAACTTCAAAAACATTTTACTTAAACATTAAAAAACAAAAACATTTTACTTAAACTTAAACATTTAATGAATTACGCTCGAATTTCGACCACTGGGCAACCACTAGTATTGATTAAATAGGAACATATTTTCTCATTTGTACGTAAAAATCACGTTTAAAAAATAATAATAAATATAAATAATCTTAAATGTTTGTTGGTGACTTTCAAGGTCAATCACAATATTGGCTTAAAATATTGAAATAAAACCTGTTAAAAAAACCTGTTAAAACACTTCTATTAATAAAATCTGTTAAGAATAAAACCTGTTAAAACCCTTCGATTTTCGGTATACATTTAGACATTCACAAACATTTAGTAGTATATAATATTCCTATCAAACTATTTACAAAATTTTTATTTTTAGAATGAAAATATATTGCCTACTACATCTTTCAGAGGCGCATATTTAAAAAAATATTTCTTTTATGCGATATAACTACAAATTAACAATTTATGGATTTAATTCTTTGCTTATGCTATGAGACCTTATTTCTTGCCAAGTTTCATAATTCTAAGTAAACGGAAAGTACCTTATAGGTTTTGATTTATTTGCGAGTGTCAAAATGTGCGGCGTAAATGGCCGTATTTTTAGAATTTTTCTTGATTGCGTTGAGTAGAAGCTTGAATTTTTTGCAGCTTCAAGGGATAGTAGATAGTGCTTGATATTAATTTCAAATTGATACCTGAATACGTTCCTGAGAAAAATGATCCTAACAGACCGATATATGGACAATTGTTTTTATTGTAGATTCTATTTACAAAAATGAGACGTTTAAATTTAAATACGATTAAGATAATGTTAGAAATTGAAAAATGTTTTGCAATTGAAAAATAAAATATTTGGTCAACAATTAAGACCCAAATTAACGAATACATTGATCTCATATTTTCAAGATGAATTTAAAAAATACAATGTTGCTTTACCGATCAATGCACATCGCCACAACCTTGCAGATTTACTTAGGTTAAAACGTTTACGCAATGTCATAATTTTTGTTCTTATTTCTCTCGTATTTACATATTTAAAAGAAATCTAGCATGAAAAGTTTTGAGAACAATATTAGTAAAGTGACAATATTATCGTTTGGAGATTATTGTTAATATTTTCAAAGAATGAATATTATGGTGCATGACGAAATTTGAATGTTATTGTTAATATTTTGACTGAACAAATATTATGGTGCATGACGAAATTTCGATATCATCGTTAATATTTTTAAAGATCGAATATTATAGTACACGACGAACGTTATCATTTCCTGTGTAAATATATACGATAACGTTCACTTGAATGACTACACTGATACGTCAATTGTTTGTAGTATAATACACAAATAAAATATAGGCAATTAATAAATACTAATATTTGGACAGCTATCCGTAACTGACATAATATTTATAATGATTATTACAGCATTATTATAATTATATATTTTAATCGTATAATTATATTATTATAAAGTAAACTTCAATATAATGATTAGGATAGCAAAACGTAATTTATTTTATTTCGTCTATTATAATATACACTAGATGTGATAAATTACATATTAGTAGTTAGTGAAGCCAAATGAAATTGTCGTGGAAGCTTCATATCTGCCATTTTATACACGAAAAAAACATTGTTAAATTAAAAAAAAAAAAACTTGATGAAATGCACTTTTATAAAACATGCATATATTTATGATAATAATAGAATCATGGCATTTATTTTCAATAAATTTTATTCGTATAGAAAAATCATTCAATTTAAAAAAAAATTAATTAAGCCGGTCCGGGTATGAAAAATTAAAACCCAAATTCTTTGTTACACGAAATTCAATATATAATAATTTAGGATACATAAAACAAAATATCCTTTCTAAAAAACTACTGTTACTTTTTATAGCTGCTAATAGTTTTCTAGCTGCTAATAGTCAATTGATGCGAAATATTAGAAATATCAAGGCATATAAATAATTAACTTACAGTCCAAGTACTACTGTACAAAAATAATGTTTCTTAAATTTATCGATGAAACCGTTATTCCTCAGGGTGTTCTTTATTTTCTCTGCATTGTTCATGAAGGTAAATTACGCTACATCACAAACATAATAAATAAATCGGTCGATGAAGGGAAAAAAATCTCCCTCGGAATCGTCCTGTAATTACGTGTAATAAAGATTATAATAATTTTGCGAGTAATGGAATAAACGTCCCACTTGAATATAAATAAACTTCCCCCGTCCCATAATCCGCTTACAATAAGATAAAAGGTTGTGTATTTATTTGTTACAGATAGTTCTCTTCGGATATTTTAGTCCTATTAACCTACATGATATTAATTATTGTAGAATATTTCCAATATAAATTGAAAGTTTTCAGTCAATGTCATTTTGAGAATTCGAATTATTCAAGTAATAATTGACAATAATTGGGTGCGAGATGAAGTAAAAAAGTTTGATTACTTATTTTAAAAATTCTAGGAAGTTCTCTAAACTTTATTTCAATAATTATTAATTTTATTTTTATATTGATCATTTCTCTGTAATTCATAATTTAATTCATAATTTCAGGATAGTTGCAATACGTCGAATTGAAATGTAAAGAAACAGGTGTCTTAAAACTGACAAAGCATGATCTGAAAATATTTCAATTTTATAATCATTGTCAACTGATAGTGTATAAATATAAACTCATTTAGCATTTTTAGAAGATCCTTAAGATGTTATGAGTAAGTTTTTAGTGAACCAAAAATTATACGCTATTTCGGGAAAACAGCTTAAAACTGACAAAGCATGATCTGAAAATATTTCAATTTTATAATCATTATCAACTGATAGTGTATAAATATAAACTCATTTAGCATTTTTTGAAGATCCTTAAGATGTTATGAGTAAGTTTTTAGTGAACCTAAAATTATACGCTATTTCGGGTAAACAGTACGTTTTATAATTATCTTGATGTTACATATGTGAAATATGATAGTTGAGATGTTCTTATCAAGTTATATGCATATAACGTGATAAGAACATCTGTAATAATTTTCATCTATAATTATTCTAATAATGATTTTCAAGCTGTAGGTTTTTTTATATTAAAGAAAAATTAAATGTTGATTATTTCTTCCTAATTGATGAGACAATTTTATGTGTTGATAATTTCTCTGTAATTGGCAAGACAATTGTGGATTTGTTATCGCAATCACAGCGTAATTCATTAGTAGTTACGGTAGTTCAATTTTTGGTGGTATGTTAGCAAAATCCAATTTATGTAATCTGAATTCTGTTGATTTTAAACACACTAAAGAGATCCGTGAATATGAGAATTTAAGTTTGATCACAGATCTTCAACCATTTGAAACGTAACCTGTATCCAGAAATGTGATCATATTTATTGAGGTCGAAGACGTACTGTTGATATTTAATCCGAGAAATAGTAAAATTCCCTCAAGGGGAAATTAATGTGTTCCGAGAACTCAAAATTTGCGTTTAAAAACTGATGTAAGTTATATTGAGAATATTACTTATGAATAAAATAAATAATACCATTTAGAAGAGAATTTTAAAACTATTTATCAATTTACTGAGATTACAACGTTTTATAACATAATTATAGATATTTATAAAATTAATATGTGTCGCTGTTAATTGAGTATTGATAATATTAACGTATATTTAAAAGCGCGTTTTACTCAAATCATCAGTAATTATAAAAGTTTCATGTAAATTCCTTCATCCATTGAGAAATAATTGTAATTCATTGAAAAAAGGAAATTAGATTTCCACAATACCTGCTATCTACGTCAAGGATTCAAAATTGCTGATATAATTATTTAGGGTTTGGTACCTAAACCAGGAATCCTAATATTCCTGCCTCGTTCATCTGTCTGTCCGTCTATATGTTACAGTCGTTTTACATGCAGATTATTCGATGTATAAAGCTGAAAGTTGCCATAATTTTAGATATTTACAATACTTGCAAAATTATCTTAAGCTACAAGTTATGTTAAAAAAATGTTTTGATAGTACCCCATTGCATGTAAAATAAGGGTGGTTTTTCGAGTATCTAATTATGGAGAACAATTTTAAACAGACTAGAGAATAGGTAGGAGAATATGTTTGCGTTATAAATACTTTTCAATATAGTGATCCGTAAATGAGTAGTGATATTAAACTTTAAAGTGGTCTTACTGGTTAGAATTAAGGGTCTCCATCGTCCACTGACTACCCCTCGACCAACTCGTGACATGTAGTTTAGTCTACAAAAAGTTCACAATTAAATGAAACTACTTGATGTAATATTATTTCTACTTTCTTTACCACGACCTTTTTAGGTTTCGTTGAATTACAAACAGTTAATAAAAACTGTATATTAATTACTTAAATTTACTGCAAAAATAAATTTATATGCATTTTTAATTTAACTTGAAAAGGACAATGCATCGTACGTTACGCTAATCGTGAACGTATGCAAGAGAGAGGGATAAAAAATAAAAGTAGTTTAGTGGATGGGCATAGCGTTCTGGATTTTTGGACACTGACTTAAATTTATCTGAAATTTTATTTCTCAAGTCAGGTTGCATCATTCTTTCTTTACTTATCATCGTCCTATATGGGCATGTTTTTAAGTCTTGTCTTAAACATTTAGGATACACGCGTAGTCCTAACGACTACGGATTCCTGCACTACCTTTGCTCCTTCAAGCACTTGACCGCTTTTTACATTATAAATATAATTCTTCTTCCTATCTTTATAAACGTAGAAAAGTTTCATCTCGAAAGTAATATCACTTATGTGTATAGTGTAATATTACAATCGAACATTTCATTCAATACCAACACCTCTTTTCGCACACCCTCAATTGTAATGTAACGCCCCGCGTGTTTAGGTACAAGTGCGTGGAAGGATGCGTAGATTCACTGGAGGATGCTCGACTTCATTCAGCTCACAAGTTCGCTGAATAATGGATATCGATTTGCTCCCTTTGAAACGTTTTATTGACTATTTTGAAAGCTACGGCGAGGATATATGAACAGATAGAACCATTTTCCATTTCGAATTCATATCATTTGTGCTGCGTCTAATATAAATACGGAATACGCGTGTGTTAGATGAGATCTGATGATAGGTTCGGTTACTTGAGTAATACTATATATGGATGGGTGAAGGAAGATAAGGCAGGTCACTAAGTGATGAACGAAGTTCACTGGAGCTAATGTCAATAGAAATCCAATGTGATCGCTCCGATGTTTTAAAATAAACTGACAATCACGGAAATAGCGTTATTTATATTGAGTTCATGGTTTTCAAAACTTTCCATAGTTTTATATACATAATGTTAATCCATTTAGTATGTAATTTGATAGTTGTAAATATTTTTTACATACGCACATAATATATATCTTCCATTCGATATGCATAGTATTTGTGTATACGATTCGACTCAAGAAGTTTCTTCTAAGTAGTTTATAACTGACAATAATTGAATGCGAGATAACAAACAAGTTTGACGAAGATTCTAGGAAGTTATTTAAATTTTATTTCAAAACATTTGATAAGTAGAACGAACATTAACTGTTATATGCCGGAACAGTGTCACTAAAAATACGTGCTTTTTTGGCGGGAAAATTATTGCATGAAAATTGGAAACTATAGTGATTTCACAAAATATTTTGGGTAAATTTTTTCTTTACTTCTGCATATAATTTTATCTTTACTTCTGCAAATAATTTAAACTTAGTCAGATGTATGAATTACTGATAAAAATATTTTCTAATAAATTTAATTATATACATTCAAAATGTAAACTTGAAAAATGTGCACATTACGAGGAAATATGTACACCGTTCCCAACAAAGAAAATTTATGTTTGCAAAAAGGCAGTTCATGCACGTTTCAGGTAAAATAATATTGTAATGTGAGAGAGAGAATAACTTCAAGACACTGATAGTTTGATATAACAGATATATGTCGGTAAAGAAGAACCGGCTTTTTTTCCTCTTGTTGAGTAGAACGCGTGGCGCGGCTCTCCTAACTGTGTTGCTTGAGGATGTTGATGGAAGTGGAGTCCACATGTCTTACTTGCCAGAGAAGAGCATCATACCTGAACAAGAATTAAGCTCCGTTTATCAACATATTACAATTTACTTTTTGTAGCATCTGAGGAGCGAAAAAGCTGGTTGAATTTTGAATTCATTGATTGTGCAGTTCGTGGAAAAACGCTTTCATGGACCAAAGTTTACGACTGGTACAAAATAATTCAAGCTACCTAGAATCAACTTGTGTGATCTGCGAGCTAATTAAACGCGATCGCTGCCTTACAGCGAAAGAAATTACTGTAGAATGTGATATGGGGATATCCAGTCAATAATTTGAGATTACATGAGTTATCTAAAATTGTTGGCAAATTATCTTGCAGTGTAGGGAATGTTTTGGCGCTATATAAAGCAGGAATGGATTATTTTTTGCATCACATTTTCACTGTATCGTCGTTCTCAATTCGTCCATTTTTAAATTTCTCGCTTATCGTGAAATTTAAAATATTTCAGCCAAATATTAAATATGGATTAATCAAAAACGTATTGTGATAATCTTTTAAATTGTAACGCTCTCAATTCCGTTCAAAATTAATTTCTTTTATAAGTTTAAAATAATTTTAAATTGTTCACCTGTCACAGCCATTTTTCTCAGAAACCCTTTGACATAGAAATATGAATTTTATGGCCCAGTGAAAAAATATATTACTTGCAATCTCAATAGTTAATCCTAAAAAAGATTTATGAGGATTTTAGGATTGGAGGAAACTAAGTAGCTAAAAACGTACGTCATGTGGTGGTATTGTTTGAAAAGACCAGTCTATAAGTGTTGCAAAATTATTTTTTTTCATTTTTGCCGTACTTAAGAGACGATCTAAAAATATTGAAACAAATAAGATTCGCTCCCTAATTTCTTAAACTGCTGAACCTAAAATTATAAAAACAGAAAGTTTATAGAAACCGACGCAAATATTGTAGGAAAACTACAACGATGTCATAGTTTTTGAGATATTTACCATTATATGTCCACCTTTACTTGATTATGTCGGACTATTAAATATCTGATGCATTAAGAAGTTTATATTCATGACAACATGTAATTAATAGAGTAATTTCACTTGAACAATATGTGGAACAGATTGCCATAGTTCTGATGGCAATTGTTTGAGAGATTTAAATATCCTTTTTGAAACTCGCATATCATTGTTGAAAAATGGATTTTATTACGTCTAGTTTTCAAGGACGGGAATTTATAGAAAACCAGTTTATTGCCAATGATTACTTCATAGTGTATCGTTTTTGGAGTTCTATAGCCAAGTAGCAAAAATGGAATCCTTATAATTTTGCTATGAATCTCTGTCTGTAGATGTCTTCTATATCTGTAGGTGTCTTCTGTGAATGGCTATACGATAGTATTATGAAGGAAATAATATTAAGAGTGGGACTACATATGTGTAACTGAGGGATGAAAAAATCCATTGCAAACAGGGGTGTGGGGTATAGTTACATATGTCTTAGAAATATTAAGAATACAAAGTAAATTTGTTATTTAAGTTGGTGAGATAAGTGATTCTAAAGTTTTAAAAAGTGTGTCCCTCTTCCCCTCTAACTATTCAAGTAACATGTGTAAAGTTCTAAAGAACGACAAATGTGTGAAATTCTAATATAATACAAATTTCTTTGAATAAGATATTTTGTATAGTTTTTGAGATTTAGGGTATTTTCGATACCAATCGCAACAATAACTTTGTTTTTCATAGTGTCTTTGAAAGATTATATTAGTTTAATATTGTTTGGTACTATGGGACCTTTCGTGCGTGAGTCCGACTCATCTTTGCCCGTTTTTCATTTAACTTAAATAGATGCTGTAATGATAATTTTTTTTCAGATTTCTTATTAAACCGTCACTACTCAGCCACTTTTGGTGAAGCATATTGTGACTATGCATAATACATTAGTAAAATTTTAATCTCGTTATTTTGCAATGTAGTATGATTTTCATAAATACCTACAATAAAATAAGTCTGAAAAACTTTTTCCGCTTCGCCTGGCAATGATAGGGCAAGTTTTCTAAAAGATCCAGTTCATTTAAATCGGGAATAAATTACCCAAAAAATTACGAACCTTTTTAGTGGTCTTTTTAACCTACCATACCTGAAACCTATCTAATATATTTAGTTAGAATTAAAGCAAGGTACTTAGATACTTATTGTAATAGATTATTTTCAATTCCTAAAATTTAGAATTAATTTATCCCCAAATATTTTCGCCCACAGACTGACAGGTCTTCATGAACCTTTAAAATTCTTCCTATAAATAGTACATATACTTGAAATTTGGTACGTGGTGAGCGTTTTGATTGATTATGGCGGAAGAATCTTTAATTATATAAGGGTGAATTTCTGAATTTTTGCCAGGTTTTTTAATGCAGTTTAATAAATTTTACTGAAACAATTTTAGAAAATAAAACTGAACGAATGATTAAATATAAATATTCAAGGTAGTTTGTACACTTCCGTATAGATACCATATAGATTAAACTTTTAATGACAGTATTTAATTCAAAATCAACAGTTAAGTGTACTCTTATGTCCAAAACTCTTATATAATTCTGGCCAAGTTCAAACCTGAAAGTTGTATTACTTCTTAATTTTCAAACATATCTATTAAATGCTGTTACACGTCCAGAGCACTGAAAATATATCACAACCGTTCTGATAAGTGATTTTATTGTAGAAGTTATTTCCTTACCTGATATGTTAGATATTCATTCTATTTATAGGCGGCAAGCTATCTTTTCGTTGTCGGACGCAATCTAGTTCAGAGGTGATTCGACGCAATGTTGAAGACGGTCGCTTGCAATAAAACGTATCTAGCCAATTGTCCCGGGATCAAAGACTTGAGGCGGCCCCTTTTTTATTTAAATTTACTCCGACACACTACACCTCTCATGCGTCTGAATATATTCTCGCAGTAAAAAGTCATCACCTTCGGCGAACTCTCCGAGACAATCTTTCCATTTTAGTGCTTTAAATTATTTGTAATTGTTTGTTGTAGAACGTATATATGAATTAGAGATGTACCATTTTAGAACTTAATTAATGTCGTTGATTACCTTAATGTAAAATGGCCTATTTTAAAATTGTGTGAATATTTTTAATCCATCATAATAAGTTATTTCAGGATTATTGCATTTATTTTCATTTTAATGATTAATTATCTACGTATACATGCTAATTTATTGCTCATCTTAAAATATTTCAGTTTTTTCTAAATTAGATGCAATAGTAAACCAATTAAAAACAATAAGCGAATATTGTATTGAACAAAATTTAGTATTACGAATTTGAGTATTAATTTTGAATATGGGTCGTAACTTAGTTTAGAAAGTTTTTATAAAGTCATAAAAATTGGCGCTTACTATGTTAACTTTCAATTAGCTTAAAAGGTCTCTTTTAATATATGGTTGAAATCTCTTCCTTAGTATTTACAGTAACCAGACATTTATTAAAATTTTGATTGCTCACATTCTGGATAGGGATGAGCGATACTTGGTGCCATAGGATTTTATGTAATATTTGTCGGTATACCTGATATTATAGCTTGGAAGTAACTAAAAATTCTTTACTATTTTTATACTTTTATTATTTTATATGCGCATAATTTAAAAAAACGTAAATTTAAGGTACTTTTATGTATTAGGGTTATGTTTATAAAAATAATCACAAAGAAATGCATTTGTAAAGTTAAAACTAAATATTCCTTTTAGTTATTATGCGAAAAGGCCATTCAATATTTTCAAAAATTACGTAACCAATCAACGACCTATTTTAACTTACTGTGACGTTACGTCACAATCCTTTAAAAAGATCATATTAAATTGTAATAAGTATTTTTGTGTTTTTTTAATTGAGAAAAAAACTTACCAGAATAGAATTGTTATGTTTTAAAAAAATGTCATATTATGTTTTGAAAATCATAAAATGTTTATATTTAAATTATTTTTAACAATTTATTGTATATTATATTTCAAAACCGCAGATCTAAAATCTGCTAAGCTTCATTGGCAAATAAATTCGCCAGCAGGAAAAATAATCGTTAGTACTACGGAACATCGTAGACCTCCTTGCTACGTAAGGAACAGTGACCTCGTGACCAGGATATGGAAAGTAGCACAACGTCATGAACCTCGACTTCATAATCATGTTAACGTTGAGGCTTTCCAGTTGCTTGACAATACTCAACTATTAAGGACTGAAGGGGACGAGGCACTTGAGTTAATGTAGTGCGCTGTATGAAAAGGAAATCATAGTGCTTGTGAGTGCTATATATGTCGTTAGTGTAAAAGCAGAGTAGAGTGCTAATGAATTTGGTCATAAAAGTAATTGACATTGGTCATAAAAGTAAAATGACATTGGTCATAACAGTAAAATTTCTTTGTGTTTAAGTGTTTTAAAGGATAAAAGAGCAATCTTGATATAATCAAAATAGCTTTAGAAATGAGAATATTTTATTGATGGAAAATATATACGTAATTCTGAAATTTCTTGTCGATGCATTATCAAATACATAAATTATTGTTATTTAAGTTCGTTTCTATTTTAATAATCAATAGTGCACTATCATTAATTAATAATCGGAGGAGGTCTGCTGTTAAACGTACACCTCCCCCATAAATTCCCACAAAGATCGATTCCACGCTTCTTACATTCAATGACTTTTGCCATCATTCAGATCATCTGATCACGTAGCGTGAGGCCGTCCCACTCTGTATATTCCGGTACATGGTTACCATTCAGTTCTGCACGCTATATGGCTGGCCTATTTCTACTTCAGCCTGCCAATTTTACGAGCTATATCAGTAGTATTTTAGTTTCCGTATAGGTTTCTGCTTTACGCATCATATTTTGTAGAGAATCCCTGACTTGGAGTTTTTTTGCGATGATAATTAGAAGTTTTATTCCGTATGTAATCACAAGCAATACTCATTGCTTGAACATTTTTACCTTTAAAGATTTGGAGTATTTTCTCGAAGTTATTTATCTAAGCAAACAGTTTTTAGGTATACATAGTGATTAGCAACTGTACAAGTAGACCTCAACACGTACTCGTGTAAATGCAGCATGAAAGAGAAATATATTATTTTCAAGACTTCTATTTTGGAAACTATAATAACGCTCCATAACAATTTTATGCTGATAGTCTCACTATTATTAATAAATATATATTTTTTTTACTTTGTATAGAATTGTAACAAAAATTGTAATAAGCTATGTTAAATTAACTGGTTGTATACTATACACTGACATGGTAATTAACTGGAAATAGAGAGAGAAATTTCATCGAATACTCGCTCTTCCTACAATCGATTTGCATCACTTTTCCTTGCTAATTTTCCTGCCACTGCAAGTCAAGTGTCAGGAGTATATTAAAAATAGCAATATAATTTACTAGCAGCCTATATAATTAGTGAGATTCTCATAAAATATTTAATACACGAGTCGTAAAGAGGTTGAAACTTACCAATCAATATAAGCTTACACTGTTAACATGAAGTTGTAAAGCTGTGGGCGAGGCCACAAAGCTTGAGATAATTTATTTTTTACGGATTTGGTAATAAATATTTGGATGAGAAAATGTAGTAAACGCGGACACTCGAGTGAGACTATATGATGATTGATGATAAATGAAAAGATGATTACATCACTAAATTAACAAAGATAAAGTGAAATTTAGTAGCTGATTATAGTTCTTGAGAGGTAGTCTGATAAATGTATTTGATAGTTATCCAGAATGATCACTTCGATATTTAAAAGAGAACTGATCACTAATATCCGCGATATTATACACATATTATTGAAGCTTTTAGAACTTTTTAATTATAATCATTTATTTAATTACTTTGATAGATTTAAATATTATGCATTCGACTCTATGCAAAATTAAATATGTTTGATTTCAGTGTCATTTAGAAAGGGGGTCCGTAATCTTTCAGAAGCTTCGAAACAAACTACGTTTCGAAGCTTCTGAAAGATTCTTTATGAGTATACATTTAAATAGTGTCTCGGTTAAACAATGCATCTAATATTCTTTTGCGATTATAAGTGACTATACTTTCAGTATCGAACACGGAACAATGCATGGAGTATATATCTTACTGCCTAAATTCTCGATTTTCTCGAAAATTAAAAGCCATTAAGTAAATTCCCTTTAACCTGGTAGTAAACAAAGTCAATCCTGTATAACATTTGGTAAGTTATGCTCAACATAGAGAGCTAATCCCAAACAAATTTTATCACTTGTTCTAAGTCAGTAATCCTCCCTGCGTATTTTGTTTAGAGATATTTGAATAAGTTTTTTAAATCTCATTAACTTATACATGTCGTTATAAATTCAGATAAAATATTTCATATTAGTTTATATTACTATTGTTCTATGTCTTGATACAAGACACGCCTATATATTTTTGAAGTAGTCTTTCAAATCCTTTTTTGGTTTTTTATCGAGACGAGGTGCTATAAATAATTTGCTTCTCAATATTTGGTGATTAATTACGGAATGGTTAATAAAAATTTAAGAATATTAATATATATTTAATTCCGGCAGTTGGTTAAAGTCAATTCTAAGCAATATTGTTTGGTGAGATTTGATTCTTCTTCATTTATATAACATATGCAAAATTAAACATAATTTTGAAATCTATTCATCAAGATCATTAATTTGACACCCACCATTATAGCCTTTTTGAAATTTTATTTTTTCAAATCTGTCCAATTAATTCTATGAAAGTCAAGCACATACAGTAAATATGATATAACTTAAGAGAAAAGTAACTCCAAACATAACTGATTGTTATCTGTAATTATAAAGTATTCTAATATAAAATAATGTCTTTATGTGCAAGCCATTCAGTAAACGATATCAATAATAGTAACTCGAAAACAGGTCCAGTAAAAGTTACACGTATATACATATATATATTTACACATACACACACACACACACATATATATATATATATATATATATATAAAGATGTTAGAAATGTTTATTGATGATATTTTCCCTAGCCTGAGTGCATTTGGTTACGTTCTAATTGGGAGGCGTACCCTTACAATTGAATTTAGTTTAAATTTTATAAAATGTTACATTACTTTATTCGAGATTGAAAGGTATTAATGAAAACATTTCCCAGTTGTTGGTTCAAAGAGATACTTAAGCTTTTTCGTCTTTGTCAATTACGCAAGGCACGTGCTTATATTGATGTTAAGGTATATGACATGAGATGAAGGTAATGTGAAGAGGGTGCGTCTTTAACGAAGGAACGCTTGCTGCTAATTTGTGAAATGGAACGTTTTATAATCTTGGACAAAGGATTCATGATAATTAATGAAAAAGAAATAATTTTATTTATTACCTTAATATTTATTAACAGGTCAAATTGAATTACAGATAATTTGAATCCAAAGCCCATGTGCATGCATATTAGCTGTAAAACTTCAGCAGGTAATGAATTTTACCTATGTTTGCTATTAAGTATGTCCGAGTATATATAATAGGAGGTAATTGGGATGTTCTTTTTTCCGTCGATTGATACAATTAATATTCATGCATGCGTGCGTACGTGCGTTAGTGCGTGCTTGGTTGCGTGAATGAGTGTGTGCATGCGTGCATACTTGTGTGCATGCGTGCGTGCGTGCGAGAGCGCGTGCGCGTGCGCGCGCACGTGTGTGTATGTTATTTAGTATTTAGTTTGTAAAATTTCAGTTAAATGCTTTTAACTATATAAACTAATTGAAAATAAATTGACTATTTTTCTTATATTAATTTCGGATAGAGTTTCAATAAAATAAGTTAAAGGAATAAAACAATGCTAATAACTAAAAGTTAACTTGGGACCGTAATCTTTTGTTTTATCTAACAGAATAAACAAGTGTTTCTAAAATTTAATTAAATACACATAATACAAATACCAAATTCAAACAGTTTATGAGATTTATCGATGTTCACGATTTTATGAATGAAATTTTACCAAAATTGAAGTTACATTAAATTACCTTTAAAACTTATTAGGTAATTTGTTTAAACTTTTAAATTAATCAATTAAATATTCTTATTTATTTCGTGTAATTACTGGATCTTACACAAATCAGAAGTAATAATCAGTTTATCAGTGATTTTAATTCTGCAAATATATTTTAGATTAACATGTCAGTACTAAAATAAAAGACCATTCTCACGAATTGAGTATTTGCGATTATAGCGTCGGCAATATGGATAGTGATATTGGAAATTGTATCTTGTTCCATAAGATGTAAGTATTGAATAATATACCGATGTCAAGAACACAACCTGTCAAGTACCAGTAGAGTTCGTAATAAGAGGACTCATTTAGGTACTTACAAATACAATTAAATGAAACTACGTGATGTAGTATTATTTCTACTTTCCTTTAGTTCTTTACCATGGCCTAGGTTTCGTTGTATTACAACATCTTCAGGTGGGTTGTAATACAACGAAACTAGGTCGTGGTAAAGAATTTAAAGAAAGTAGAAATAATACTACATTCTACAAAATTAACGCCAAATATATGCAATACTTACAAATACTTAAGGGATACAGTATCTCTATCAAACTTTTAAATTTATTAATTTTTCGCATAGTACATATATTGCCTGCTAAATTTTCCACAGTTGAAAAATCATGATGCGTGATTAAATAATATTATTTCTCACCTATTAAATATATAAATATATTGCCATATATGTCTTTCATAGACATAATAATTACACATTTTAAGCAAATGAGAGAATTAAAAAGTTATTTTGCAAGCGATTTAAGTTATTTGTATTGTGTTTCTAACGACATTTTACAGACCAGTGGAGCTTACTTAGCTATGATAATTTCTTTATATATATATATATATATATGTATATATCTACACTGGACATATTCAGAAATATTAGTTTAACAGCGGGAGTGAAGACACTTAAGAGTAAAAAAATATTAATATAAAACTAAACATTTCGTAGATGGACCCCGTGCAGAAAAAGTGTTGATAATATTTCTGTAATATGTCTGAAGAATATATTCAACGATACCTTACTCATTCGGCATATTCGAAAAACGGTTAGGCTGTATCAGGGACGCAGCCGCTGTGGAGTACGTGAGACGTCTTGAGCGTACTAGAGAGTGTGCAATAAAGTAAGTCTAACACATTCCCTGTGAAGACGAACACGTTCCGCCCAGGTCAACGCGTGTCATTGAGGGCCGGAATTTCTCTCCCTTGCTACCCGAGTGCTTGTACGCCAATTTTGTATGTTACGTGCTGCATGCGTTTGCGCCACAGTACAGCAGTTGTAAATTTTTTTTCAAAAAACAACACTTTTTTAAATTCTACAACATTTAATGGTCACAAGTATGCGCTTTATATATCACACCTATTATAAGTCGTAAGCTCTGTTAAACGCAACCATTCCCGCTCGATTCGATCAATGTGCTGCTGAGTAATCATTAATTAAACACAGCGCGCGATGATAAATTTAGTTCCGAATATGTCGTGCTGTACGCGACTACAGCACCATTTACGCCAGTAACATATGCACTAGCGAGTAATAAGTTCTATTCTGTAAATTATGGTAATAATGCCGATAGATGCTATATTTCCAAAGTTATAAGCGATCTTGCCATAATATATTTCGTTACATATAGTTTTTGCAAGTGAATCTTCTGGAATCCGAAATGAAAAATGTTTTGCGTCACAAATATACTCTCACTTGGCGTGATGGGGAAATACATACGACGGATAGAGAGATATGGCGAAATTGTGAGTTCTTAGAAAATAGCAATGCATATTACTGGAACAATAAGCAATACGTGACTGATGAAAGTGTAACATAAAGTGCCTCTTAGTTCATGCAAAAGATTCATTGCATCAAACTGAGTATATTTAAAGCGCATTTCTTTAAATAAATATACGTTTTTTTGCTGAAGTGTCTAGTAGAGTCTACTAGTGTGAGTCTTTTATAATGATTTTTTAAAAAAAAAAGTTGTCAAATATTATCTCGCAGATTTTGTCTCGCAAAAAGGAAAAGTAATTTCTGCATTAAATTTTGCAATATTTATTGAAACTTTTTTAAATACCTACTGCGATTCGTATATAACAATTGAAATTTTTCTAATAATTCTCACTGTGACACCAAGCAGTTGGCTCCGGACATTTATCAGATATTTGCATTTGGCCAGTTCTCGAGTAATATTTAAATGATATGTCAATTTTGCAAATTATGTTCAGAAAATCAAACATTATTTTGAAGGTCATAGCTGTATGGAATTTCTTGTTGAATATTCATATTGACTTTTGATGAATAAAATAAGGACACATCATACTTTTGTCCAATTTTCCAAACTTCTTTCATCACAAATACTACCTAATAGATATTCTTGTCTCACACTCGTACATTTTTATCAAGATTGATTGGTCAATGTGGTTTATAATTCTAATTGAAACTATATGAAATGAAATTGATCTTAACTTTATTCGGAGAACCAGGGTTAATATTTAGACTTTCATAATTAGGGATAAATGATATCGTAAAATAAGTTGAGTGATACCATTTTACCTGGAAGTGCACAGCCTAATAAATATTCACTAAATAGTGGGCACTTTATGAAACTTGCGACAATTTTAAAAGGTCTCATAATGGATTTGATACGGGCGTGATCCAAGAAATAGACTTTTTACGACAATTGCTTTGGAATCAGTGCAGATTTTTAAACAATATTTTTAGTATCTTGACTTTTTAAGATTAAGGTTCAGATTATTTTATTTTTCTTTTGAGGACATGGCAAAATAAAAAAAAATCATTATGAACTAACTATCTTTTAATTAATGAGAGATTTTGAAGAATATTTATTTATTTCTGTTGTTTTCTTTTTTGATATTTCAAATCGCTTGAAAATATTGATCACAACGCTTAATCAAAATTATTGCTGAAAAAAACCGTTAATGATCTAAAACCGTACCAGGTTACATAATTATCTAATTATTTATGCACTTTAATATACCTAATTGATCCTATGACGGACTTATTGTTCCGAGCAACTCTTACCGCCAACCAGAATACCAGTCTAGCTGCGTTCGTCGAGCAGCTGAGAAGCCGACCCAGTTTCCAATCGATAATATTCCTCTAAATTCTGTTAACAATTTTAAATACCTAATAAATCTCGTAATGACAACAGATACCTCCGTAGGAAATTGGACAAATGTTGGCTGGTTGAAGGAGTATCTCTAATAAAATTTTGTCCGATGGAAAAATGTTTATGGAGATCAAAGGCGGCATGTACAAAAAAACAATAAGATCAACTCCGCTCTATGAACCTGAATGCTGGCCCTTGAGAAATATAATGAGCAGAAACTCCACGTAGCTGACGGCCTGAAGGGGTAACCATGAATTATATAATTAGAACTCAACATATCCATGGAACGTTTAAAGTGATACAAATTCCAGAAAAAATTTCCGAAAACTGTGCTGGTATTGATAGATAAGGCGAAGAAAAAATATAATACGACGAGGTCTGTTATGAAGTTAGAATAATACATAATAGTTCGCGACGGGCCACAAACCTCCTGCATGAGAACAGTAAAAAAGGACATGAAGACGATGGAACTACACCTGAACATGATTTAATTACGAACACACAAGAATAGTGCATTAAGACAAGAACAGCTGACCCCAAAAGAGATGAGGCACGGAAGAAGGAGAAGAAGGAAATAAGACCTGTTCGATAGGTACAGGTGTTTTATTTTGCGATTTAATTAAATTTAAGTATTTAGGTGAAGCTTACTCTAACCAAGGTGTGATTAGTAATGTATTCGTGTTCAGGGTTATAGTCTTTAATTTTTTTATTTACAACTTGTAAGGTATGAATTAGAATATTTAAATTATGTAGTTGAAGCGTTTGTACTGGCGTTATAACGATATGTGTATTTTATTTTAATAGAAATTTTGTTTCGAGCGTTGAGAATATTAGTTATTACGGTAAAAATAGCAAATCTGAACACGAACTTTTAACTTCGTTTATAGTATCAATGTTGCGAAAAATAAACATTATCGATGACCTAATTGCAAAAAGTTTTAGTGCAGGTTGAGCATATTTAGGTGGTTGATTTTTTTCAATTTAATTTGATTTTTCACTAACATGGTAAAATTAATTTCATATGTGATTATGGGATGTAAATTTTCAATGTTTTCTTTTATAATATTCATAATAAAAGGAGAAATTGAAAATTTAATAGAACATTTTTTGATAAACCTAAGAAAATGGTTCATTGTTGGATTATTAGCGGATTTTTGATGTAATATTATTGACTTTTGGCGGTACAGTATGAATTTAAATTATAACCTTTTAATTAGCTCTGACAAGTAACATATATTTTCAGTGAATTTGCTCTACCAATGTCATTTACAACGAAAATTATTAAAGTTTCACTATATCCCTACCACCAGATCACAATTTTTGATGAATCGTTTTTTAAATTGGCTAAAAAATAATTCTTAGACATAAATAGGTGAATGCAAATATCTGATATTTAACTGCCAAATTATTAAGAAATTGTAACATTCGCATTCTTTTTCAAATCTAAAAAATATTAGTTAAACCGAATATACTTTAAAAATGACATTTTTGGCTTGCCGTTGGCCTCAGCTCGTATTAGTCGCTGCGAAAGTTAGTTTTTCCCTTCATTGATATAAAGCGACTAGTTGTACTATTCGTGTTTATATACAAGCTTATTTATGTGTCCTAATAATTTGAAAAATCAATGTGGTTTGTTTTGGAGCAAATCAAATCTTTCATTTGTTTCTTTGGAAAGTAACATAATTTCTTGAAAACAGAAATTAAATAAAGAATACATTCATAAATTTTCTCAAGATCACTACAGGTTATAAATTTTCACTAGAAGTTAGACCATCCTTAGATGTATACGCAAATTCGCAAATGCCTTCGCACCTAAGATACGTCGTTAAAGCGGTCGAAGACAACTTATTTTTTAACCAATATTTAGTTGTCACTGCCTATTGTTTTGCTAGTCTGATATTGCATAATTTGAAATATTTTTGCACAAACCCAATACAATAATTTTATTTATATGAATAAGATCAAAATTCATTTAAAAACCTTGCGCCATTATATTCTTCGAAAAAATGTTTATTTAGTCTTAAAATATGTTAAGTTTGTTTTCGAAAATCTGTGCTAACAGGGTAAACTTAGATATTCGCTTTATGTCATATATGCAAAATTGAAATTGGTCACATGTCAGTTTACGAATTGCAGATCTAGGATTACGCTCGTCAAAATCACACTCGTAAAGCTATTCAAGCTCTCTAGACTTCTTAGCGGGCTTCACTTCAATAAGAAGCTAGGAATGGAAATGCCATTTACGGTTTTCTTAATTACTTGCTTTTTTTTCTATATAACATTCTTCCAAAATTTGTTCAAGACCAAATAAATAAACATACGTAATCTAGTCATCTGTCAATTTCTTTCTAATATTATTTACTTGCTGGATGGCTAGATTAATTTAAACGTCAAGTGGTAAAATAAAAAATGTTTCAATAATTTTTCCATTATTTATTTTTACTATTGACGGAAAAAAACGGACGAATTTCCCTTGATACTATTCTGTAATTATGTACAATAAATATTTCATGAGTAATGGGACAGACGTCCCGCGCAGACACGACTAAGTTTCAGCAAAAATATTTAATTCGTTATGATATAACGAAAGGTTTCATGTCTTTCTTCACTCTGGAAATGTTTTAAAATATTTAAGGATTCTGTTATAATTTAGATATTTCTTTAAAAAATCATTGAAATTTACAAAGTACCCACACAGCATGTTCATAGCTACAATCAAACACAACCAACAGCGACAAGCCATCAATGTTAGGTCGTGTCAGACTGCAATGATTTATTATAATTAAAATATAAACATTTTAAACAATAAATAATTATTCATGTTAAGACAATTTAAGCCGCCTGTTAAATATAGGGAAATGAAGTGAGATTCGCAGGTTATATATATATATATATATATATATATATATATATATATATATTATAAGTGGGATTCAACCCTCAGATCATTTTAGACAATATTTCAAATGACTTAAAAGGCATTTGATTAATTTATATTAAGTTTATTTCGTATTTTTTCTGCATATATAGATAAATATTTTCAACATAATGAATCGTTCTGAATAGAATATACTTCTAAATAAATTAATTAGGAAAATTTTCTTCTTTTTAGGAAGTAGTTGAAGGTCATGATGTGAATGGTATTGAAATTCGGTTTGAAATAAGAAAAGGTGAGAAGATTTCTAAGCATATTATGAAATGTGATAAAAGATGTAGGCCGCTGGTGGACCCAAAAGGTCACATTACGTTTTTTCAGAGGGAGAAAGGAGGCAAGAAGATCTGCACAAAACCGACACCGAGAGCAATCAGCAGAAATCGTTTGAAAAATTCAAACGATATCTAAAAACGTTATAAAAATTAAGGTTTGTGCCGACAAAATTTAATGAATTAATTATTATACAAGATGATAATTTATATTAGGGACTTATGTTAGTGAAATTACTTTTCGGGTAAAAGTTAATTTCACAGCTTGATTTTCGCATATATTTTGTTTTATTTCCTTTTAATGTAAAGTGGAGACAAATTGGTTATTTGATTCTTTTAAGATATTAACCAATTTATTTCGGAATCATTTTGATTATATCCTTATTGTAACACAAATACTCCATAAAATTTCAGTTATGGCCAAGCGATAGAAAAAAATTACAGCAAATTTTTTTAGTTTTTAATTATTTAAACATAACTCAGTTACTTGTATTAATAATTTTCTTAGTTACTTGTAAAAAAATAATCCCGATTTTAAAAAAAACAATCCAATCCAACGTAATACTATTAAATCGCATCTTGACGCACTTCTTTTTGAAATTAAATGCAGTTTTTCATCTTCGCCATTTTTCAATGAAACCACATGCTACAACAATAACAATATACTATTTTTATAATATATCATGCTCGTATAATATTTAAAAATTATAAGATTCTTTTCCTTTTACCGTTTCTATTATTTTACCAAAATGCTCAAGTAATAAAAGGATTCCAAATCAAAGCGAGCGAGACATATGTTTTTATTTTGTCAAAGAAAAGGGTCTGGCTCGAGGCACAACCCTCATAAAATATGCGAATTATCACTCTTTGATTTGGTCTTCGCTTTTGTGTTTACGACCCACTTTTTATTTGTATCTATTTTGTTTATTCCATTGTTCACAACATCCGGAAACATTTGTATGAGAATTCATGTATATTTAAACGTGTTGTGGGGTGTGTCGTACAAGAGATGCGTCGCTATAGTCACGACGAGGGACGTTTTACATAAATCTTTTGCAAGTTGACACATTGACCGTGCTTTGTTTGTTTTTTTAAAATATAATTATAAAATGATGTAATAAAAGTTGGTAATACATTGGCGAAATTTTTTTCCCTAAATTGTATTAAAATCATAATCTTGAAATGTATGTAAATCGTGCATGCTTTTCAAACAAGCTATAATGATAAAAAAATTAACTGGTGTCGATCTGGTGTTGAAATTGATACACTGATGTTAATATAACTTAGGTTTTTTTATATAATTTAGCTGTTTTTATAAACGGCTATTTGGAACAAATATGTTGTTACCTTTATCCTGTGCTGCGTTACTACTATGTCGAAAAACATTTTGAAATGTTTCAAAGGAAGATTCAATGCCAAATTATTGTAAAACGAAATTGTTTTTAGAAAATAAGATTTAATATATTTAAAAGTAAAAAGATAAGTTTTAAAATATTTGATTTGAATGAATAATGGTTTGCTTTTGTTTGGATTGCGATCTATATTATTCATTACGAGATAGAATTTATAAAGAAATCAAATCGAACATCTCAATAAAAATACATTAAATAGAGCCAAAACTATTTTATTTGAGTTGGAGACCAAGCAATGTCGTAAACATTTCTAAGAATATACGTAACGTATGCAGTTTTCTATTCACAATAATCATTTTGAGACACTTCGATTGCAATGTAGATCTAACATTCTGTTGGTGGTGTGAGTATTTCTTGCTTCCATTAAGTCAAAAACTTAACCTTAGCAATTTAAAATGCTATGTTCTCTACTAAGTTTGGTAAACTTGGTAAGTTTAAACGTCAGTATTAAATTGAAAATATATTTTATTTGCAAAAATTATAATTACAGCCTCGATAGAAAAAATGTTACTTCGCAAAGTTATCCTTTTCAATAACTTTTACTGTTGACTGAATAGTTCCAAGAGAACTTGGCATATTTTTTGGCAATAACTATTTTGGTTGGATTGGATTCACAATTTAAGACATGAAGTTGAATGCTAAATAACTAAAAAGGTACATACCCATGTGATTCCGAACTGTAACTTGTTTGATTTAAATCACGATAAAGAAAGAACCTTGAAAATGAGTGAAAATATAATACACTGCTTTTTTAAATCAACATGAATGAGCGAATTGGAAATTATCTTTCCTCTATATATTGCTCGTTTTATGTCTTCTTTCCGGTTAGTGTTTATTTCAACTTGTGAACAAGTTTATTTCAACTTGCAAACAAATAATCGATGGCTACTGAAATTTATAATTTCAACGAAATTTAGTCATGGTAAATACTAAGAAGTCATATTGTTGATTCAATAATGATTTAAATCAATAAAACTAGAAATTGTATTTGTTTTACTTTCACGTCACATTATATCCTTTTTCTCAAATTTAAAATGATTTTTTTAGAAAATGGTGTTAATTTAGCACTAAAATATGGTCACGGTATATCTATAGTAATTTAATAGATTGCAGATTAAGAGAATACACCGAGGATTAATTTTATCAAAACAGCTTTTTTTGCTGACATATATAAAGTGTCCCAATACATTTTATTTACATTGAATGTTTCCAATCATATATTTATTAATAAATAAAGCCTTTTCAATTATAACATGGATTTTAAATTCACTTAGATTAATTTCACTAACAAGCAATTTGTATTTTATGAAATGGAAAAAAACCATAAAATTAAAAGAATATTAATACTTGCTGTAATGCGATGATACGCTTGAAATAATATTTGATGTAAATTATTTTCCCAATAAATATCAATGTAGAGGTTCGTTAATGAGAATGCATACTTCTCAAAAAAATAAAGCTAATGATATAAAATACTTTATATTTAATTTTGCTGACTAATAATATTTATGTCCCAAAATTTCTAAGCTTCCTACAATCATCAATACGGTATTATTAGTATCTAAGGAGGGGTCAAGGAATATAAAAGAACCAGAGTGTTTTTAAAGAAAATGTCGGTGAATAAGTATGATTAATATGTCAATTGAAGAGTATGTAGCAAAGGGATAATTCTCATTAGTTCAGTGCAGTAGATATCTCTTTATCACGATTCAGAATCTACTGGTTATTCTTTTCAGTTGTAATCCAAATTTTTTTGCTATTCAAAATTAAGAGTGAAATAATCCGACCGTGTTTGTGACACAATAGAGATTGCTGATTTAGTAGGTAATACATTGCCAATGTGTCGTAGATTTGTCAGGGTAATTTATATATTGCCGCATTCTGATTAATGTTTTACCTGCTCCAGACTGCTCGTTTTATTTTTGGCATTAAACTTGTATTTGTTCTGGCACTTGTGTATTTATGTGACACACCGAACATTTCATTCGTTAAAATAATCTTCGCTAATTTAAACAATGAGCTTTATTTTAATATTGCTCATTGAAGTTTTGGGCTCGGTACGCGTATTCATGCAAAATAGACAATAAATGCATGCTTTGCTTTTGTTTTTTTAAAGTTTTATCAAACATTTTTTTGATATCTACATTATTTACTTTATTGTGAATAAAGTGTGTGTTTAGATTTTACTAAGGCTAAGACGTTTACGTAATTTTACAATATATGCAACAATTTGGCTCGAATTGAATTTAAAACATAACAAATATGTACAAAGCTATTTGTGAATTTGGAAATAACATATAATGCTAATTGTCAGTCTATTTATGAAGTAATGAAAACGATATTAGTAGTTTGGATGTTAGCGTTGATATTTGAAAGGTCGAACATTATTACTTACGCCATAATTTGCATATTATTGTTAATACTTTAGAAGATCACACATTATCGGGCATGAGTAAATTTTGAAGTTATCATTAATATTTAAAAGATCGAACATTATTACGCTCCATATTTTCTACTATAAATCAAACATTATCGGGCATCAGTAAATTTAGACGTTATCGTTAATATTTCAAAGATCGAACATTAGTGCTTACTCCATAATTTGAACACTATTGTTAAAATTTTATAAGACAAAACGTTATCGGGCATGAGTAAATTTCAAAGTTATCGTTAATATTTCAAAAATCGAACCTTATTATGCACTCCATAATTTGGACATTATTGTTGATATTTTAAAAGATCAAACATTATCAGGCATGAGTAAATTTAGACGTTATCGTTAATATTTTCAGAGATGATAGATTATCGTGCATGAGGAAATTTAAACGTCATTGTTACTTTTTTTTAAAGAAAAAGCCTTACCTTTCATGGCTATCTTTAAAAGTTACCGTTTTGTGTATTAATACCCTGTATGGCGACGATGTAAAGTTTTTAAATGCTAATGTTTTAACTATTATGCCTAATTAACATAATTTTAATTTTGATTAAATTATTACAGTATGATTATTCAAGTTACTAAATTCGACGACACGGTAAAAAATGATACGCAAATCAAATCTAATTTATTTCATCTAGTAATTGTTAGTGTGTAGAAGCATAATAAAATTATCCTAGAAGTTTCACGTTAGTCAACTGATGCACCGAACGGACATTATTAATTTTTCCAAAAAATCTTTATGAACAGTAATTTCTCAAACATTATGTAAATTTTCCAATA
This sequence comes from Druceiella hillmani, assembly GCA_039881145.1. NCBI lineage: Eukaryota > Metazoa > Arthropoda > Insecta > Lepidoptera > Hepialidae > Druceiella > Druceiella hillmani. The sequence continues at coordinate 8,686,310 of JAYKKI010000055.1, forward strand.
AGACACGATTGTTATAGAAAATGAAGTTTAATATCAATATATTTCACAATCAAATAAAACTATATGATATATTATTATTTCTACTTTCTTTAAGTTCTTTACCACGACCTAGGTTTTGCTATATTACAATATCTTCAGGTGGACTATTGGCAAAGATTCAAAAAATCTGTAAAAGATTAAAAAAAACACAAAGCATCTTTGCTAATAGTCCACCTGAAGATGTTGTAATGCAACGAAACCTAGGTGGTGTTAAATAACTTAAAGAAAATAGAAATGAGGCTACATCACGTAGTTTCATTTAATTGTTAATAATGAATTTCTACAAAATGAACGCCAAATCGATTCAGTATCAATATATTTTCAAATATTTGCCTGGGGAATTGATCAAATAAGACGCATCATAAAAAAATGAAAATGATTACTATATATTCTTGATACTATATATTCTTTATACTATATATGCTTGATACTATATATTCTTGATACAATATATTCTTGATACTATATATTCTTGATACTATATATGCTTGATACTATATATTCTTGATACAATATATTCTTGATACAATATATTCTTGTTACTATATATTCTCGATGCTTGATACTACATATTCTTGATACAATATATTCTTGATACTATATATTCTTGATACTATATATGCTTGATACTGTATATGCTTGATACTATATATTCTTGATACAATATATTCTTGATACTATATATTCTTGATACTATATATTCTTGATACTATATATTCTTGAACATATAGTAATTTAGGATACTTAAAAGAAAAAAAAGTCCTTTCTAAATAATGCCTGCTATTTTTAACGGCTTCCAATAATTTTGTAGATTTTCGCAAATATTTCGTTTCTTACCAAATGATTTGAAATATTAGTAATGTCAAGCTACATCAATATTTAAGTGACAATCCAAGTACTCCTGCAAAAAAAATATCACTTTCCCTATTTGTCGACGAAGTCATTATTCCTTGAGGAATTCTTTATTGTCTCTGCATTGTTTATGAAGCTAAATTACGCTATAACGTAATAAATAAATCAGCCGCTTCTATCGATTAAGGAAAAAAGTCTCTCTTGAAGTTTTTCTGTAATTACGTGTAATAAATATTACATTTTGAGTGTAACGGAATAGACGTTCTAAGCGAATACGTAAAAATTTCGTAGAAGTCGCGTAATCCAGCTTTCAATATGATAAAAGTTCGGATGTTTATTTGTTATGGGCAACTCCCGTTGGATATTTACAACCGACAAATTTATGTTATATTAAAAACTATAGCACATTTTAAAAATAATTTGTTTTCTATCAAACTTATTCTGTGATTTCGGATTAATTAACTAAAATTTCGGGATATTTAACCAAAAATCGTGGGAATGAATCAAAAGTTTTGAATATTCTTATACTGAAAAAGTATGATACTCAATTGTCCAAATCTTATTATCATTTTTGACTTACAATATGCAAATACAAACTCATGTAACACATTTTCAAAACCTTTAGCAAACTCTAAATGAGGACTTGATGAACCGAGGATTACATGCTCTATGTGAAAAACGGCACGTTGGATAATTTTTGTGATATCACATGTATTGTCATAGTTACTTATATGTATACATAGTCACATACATACATACACACATACATAGTTTAACTAAAAACGGTGGGCCTTTTTTATATTCAGGGAAGTTTGTTTTTGCTAAGAAAGGGAGGTATCTTTTTTTAACATAGGTTTAAATAGAGTGTGGTCTAGAAGATGCCTCAAATATTGTTTACAAATACGAGTAACAAGTCGCTACACAAAATACAAATATATCAGGAATCAAAGATTTAATTCAGAATCAAATCCCGACCCATGCTTAGAGAACACGTAACTTACTGCTTAAAATTTTGATTTTCTCGCAAAGTAAAAGCCGTTGCTTAAATTGCTTTTCCCCTCTGCCTTTGCCCTCCCATTGAAGGGAGTATGTTCTATAATACGTTTAACGAGTTATGTTCACTTTAAGGATCAAATTCTAAACAAATTTTGTCACTTTAATTTTTCTTGCATATTTTATTTAGACACTACTAGTCAACGCGACTTCGTCTGCGTGGAATTGTGAATAAGAAAAGTTATTAGGATTTTTTGCTTTTTTTCTTTTTCTCTCAGAACTCTATGAGCATAAACTTTACTAAAACACTAATAGATGGCGGTGGCAGCCAAATCGGTTCCACTGTTTCTGGTATTAAGGTGCACAATGAAGGTAAATTAATGATTGACGTATTTTTTTGTATTTCAACCGATTGAAATGAAACTAAACCTAACGTTACTTTAAGTTAGTATAAACACATCAACGGAAACTGCATACAAATCGATTCAGCCGTTACTGAGATTAGTATGTACAACTAAAGTGCGCACAAGCAAATAGGCAAACGACAAACCGACAAATAAACAGACGAAAATTCTAAAAAAACTGTTTTTTCAGGCTTAATAAAATTTCTTTAGTAAGTATCACTTAGTTTTACTTGAAAATATTCAATATGGATACCCAGTTATTTTAAATTTCATTATTCGTAAAGATTTTTTAATGACTTGTTTAAAACTCTTCCTATAATGATAAGTTCCTATAATAGGCATTATAGGACTTGTAATACCTAAAATGATATATTTAAATAACAATTTCATGTAATTTTTTAATCTTATTATTCGATATTTTCACACAAGACATTTTTACATATTTTTGAAGTGGCTTTTCAAAGCCCTCTATAATTTTTTTATGGAGGCACGAGGTGTATAAACAATTATTTTTATCGATTTTTCATGATTTACTGTGGAATGCTAACTAAAAATTTAAGATTGAAAACCAGATTTCAAATTTAAATATTATTCAGTTGATCAGTCCAGTTCTGAGCAATATTGTATGCGGAGTTTTTATTGTTATACATTTATACTAGCGTGACCCGTGCGAAGTCTTCGCATTATTTATTCTATTTTAATAAAATTGACATATAGAGGCGCAAGTATCAAAAGCATTGAGCTAAAGCGCCACTTTATTTATACGTGAGTGGATTTGAAATTAAACAAAAATTTTACCGACCGTCAATCATATTGACGTTGAGCCGTTAGATGGCAGCATTGCTATTTTGTGTATATAATTTTAATAATTAATTAATTTGAAAAAACAATAGCAATAATAAATTTTTTAGTTGTGGATGCCGGTAGAGCAAGCAATTATCTATAAAATGATATATAATTTATGTGGATTAGTTGTGAGGTTTTTTCTAAAAAGGGAGTGTAACATCTTAACCTTAGCGTATTAATATATATGATGATGATGATGATGATGATAACATATACATTTCACGTACTTTTAATCTATTCATCAAGATCGTTAATGTGATATCTATGTTGGTGAAATTTTCGAATTTTTATTTTTTCACCTTTGATAGAGTGGTAAATTTCAGTGTTCGCATAGAGTGGATTATGACTTTAGCTGCTTTGCAACACCTGGAAGATTAAAGCAATACTAAATATACCTTATTTTTCCAAATAGGATTATTTGTTTCGGAGGCATATGGATACATAAAGTACGGGTATAATTAGAGCAAATCCACAATTTACAAGTCTGATACTATTTTCACGAAACGTATTTTTGAAAGCACCTTTATTGGAGGTTTTTCAAATTTTGATCTGCAAGAAATCTACCTGGTGTTTATCAAAACTACAGAATAGAAATGATTAATTTCAAAATTGCCTTTACCAGGTTTTTTTCTCCATACCTCATTTTATAATAACGTGCAAAACCATACTGGTTTCCAGTACAAGTTTTTAAATTTATATGGCTTATTTTTTTAGAATTCTATACCTCAAAAGAAAAAAAATGGAATCCTTATAAGATAACTAACGTGTCTATCTGTCCGCCGGTCATAATAATTTTTCTGACAAATTGCTTGAGGTAGAGACTTGAAATTAGTAAAAGTACAAAAGCATATAAACTTGCATACGTTGCGGTAGATTAAACTCAAAAATATTCGTATGGAAATTTAAGGGAGATAAATAAAGTATCTGAAAATAAGAAAATTAAAATTCCACATTTAGCATGGGAAAGTGCGTGAGAGGGTTGGTTACAAGGGTTTCAAAATATTTTCAATATTTCAGGTATTATTCAGAAACCTACGTAAAGTTTGTAAAAAAATTACAGCAATGATTCTAAATAATTTTTTAAATATATATGATATTTTTATATCTTAGTAAGTCTCTGATAGTGGGCAATGTTTAATACTTAATAATTATTATCATTGTTTAAAATTAGTTTACTTAATAGTTTAGTAGTGATACTGCGCTCCCTCAAATATTAATCAGTGCCTAAATGTGTTCGAAACACTCGTAGATCTGGAAATGCTCGTTCTAGACGTTTTTTCTTTCATTAAAACTTTCGGAAGATAAACTCGCTGCTGTACGCTGGTTGATGATATTTTATACACAAAAAAGACACAAGTTTCAGTTTCATAAAAATTATAATTTATTTAAGTATTAATACATAATATTAATAGCAACTAACTATAATACACTACAGTAAAACATAAAGTAATATGGCTTTATTCCAGTTTGAACAAATAAGAACTCGTTTAAAGAGTGTAGTTTAGTTGACAAAATGAGATCATGATATAAATAAAACAGATGAATTTTCTTTAGTATTTTTTAGCTAATCCCTTGATAGTTCTATATAAAGAAAGCGACAGATTTTATTTTGTATTTTGTCTTGAAAATTTTGCAACCTGTCTTCGTGCAATTTAAAATTGTGACTTGTGATTATATACTCTGGTAAGACGTTATAAATTACGAAAAAAAATTTAAAGCTTTAGTCTATCTAATTAATTCTAGATAGGTCAAGTTGGATATATTTTAATTTGATTGAATCTGTAATGCCGAACTCGTACAGTAAATATGGAATCTATTAAGAAAAAAGTAATTGATCAGATAATTATTTTTTTATTGTGTAAATGTGAAAAAATTATATATGAGCCAATCAGTAAACACTATTAAAAACAGTAGCTCAACATATATATATATATATATATATATATATATATATATATATATATATATATATTTATATATATATTTAAACAGAAATGTTTTGATTGTGCCTTTGGATGACGTTTTCCCTCGGTTACGTGTTAACCGGGAGGCGCAATCTTACTGTTACGTTTAATTAAAATTTTATAGAATGTACATTACTTTACCCGAGAAAGAAGGGTACTAATGAAGAATTTTCCAGTTATACGTTCAAATAGATCCTTGAACTTTTCCGTCCTTATCAATTACGTGAGGTTCGTCCTCGTTTGGTATATGACATAAGACGAATGTAATTTGAAGAGGGTGCTTCTTGAACAAAGGAACACTTATTGCTGTTTTATTACAGAGAAAGCTTTATAATCTTATTCAAAGGATTTATGAAGATAAACGAAAAAGAAATAATTTTATTTATTAATTTATCGTTTAATTAATTTTATCTATGTTTGCTATTAAGTAGGTACGAGTACATATAGTAGCAATGTTTAAAGGATATACATATTTGCATAATATAGTCACATAATCGTGATTTTTGATAATGGTGTCAAATTAACTAGGGACAGTTGTCGAAATTATGCAATGTTTTCTAAGTATTGTTTCTTGCGAGGAAAGTAGATTAACGGTAGCTTGAAGTATTATTATTGCTAGTGATTGAGTAATGATATTGGGTATTATGGTTGAATATAAATTAAATAAATTTGTCTGTGTCTGTTTTTAAAATTTCACACAAACTCTTCTATGGTGTTTAGTTTTTTCGAAATTTCCATAATGTTTGTATGCTATAAAACTGTGTAAGTAAAATGTTAAAATCATAGACCAAAATGGGATTTCATTTTAAAACGCTATTTTTAAGTTGTTTGAATAAAATTACTGCTTATTGTATATTTAAGTTGATTGATTAAAAAATGGAAACTTTGCCTATACAAGTCTGCTCACAAAATGGTCATCCAAAAAAGTTTTCAAAATTTTGAGCTTTCGTACACAAATCTAGTATATCGAAATATGTTTACATTTAGAACTCAATATTAAATAGGGCCGTATTTAATATTGAGTTCTTGTTTATTTTTACCTTAAAATATAACTAATTTACAGTAAATTCAATATAATTTTCTTTTATTAATTTTAAATAAATTGAATAACGTAAGTGAGGTGATTAAAATAAACAAATTACTAAAATGTGACTTGGAACTATTTTCTTTTGTCTTATCTGATAAGATATTTATGGTATTCTTAAAAATTTCTTACATACACATGCACTCTTATTAGTCAAACAGTTACAGCTAATTTTACTAGTAAATTTAAGAATTTTTTAAGGTTTATCGATTTCTATGATTACACAGGCGAGCTTTTAGCAAAAATTAAGTAATTACAATTAAAGATTAATATGTATTTATTTATTTTCTGCTTTTCGATTAACCAACTGAGTATATTAATTATAATTAAAATATTGTACAAAATTGGGCGTTGACGTAGGTTTACGGTTAAAACAAATTTGTATTAGATTTAAAATGGGGATAGTATTGAATATATTTGGCGTCAATTTTGTAGAAATCCATAATTCACAATGAAATGAAACTACGTGATGTAGTATTATTTCTAGTTTCTTTAAGGTCTTTACCACGACCTAGGTTTCATTGTATTACAACATCTTCAGGTGGGCTATTAGCAAAGATCTTTGTTAATCACGTAGTTTCATTTAATTGTGAATTATGGGAATAGTTTATTAAAATATATGAAATATGTCAAAATTTGGTGTAAGCAGGTTAAGTGCTATTCTTCAGATTTCTAATTTCAAGCAGCGTCTAATTCATGGAACATGCAAATGTCGCAAACTTTGTATCGACCATTTCGGAGCGGTATATATTTACATAGAAATGTATTCCCGTGGCAAAATATTGTTTGTAATATTTTCATGCTACAGTTTATTTCATAACAATCTTTGTATTTCTCTCTAAATTAAGATTTATTTTATCTTCGAGAACCATATCCATCTGAAGCTTTATGTAAATTTATCATTTAAAATCGCATATTTTCCGCGAAACGTTTTGTATTCAAATAATATTTAATATCTAATTGTGACAAAGTCGAATGTATTTATGAACTGAAATATTTTGTATTAATTAGAAAAGTTCCAAAATTGGTTCTTCGTAATTTTAAATGGTTTATTTTTAGGAAAGGTAAGACTACGGATTTAAACCACAAATATATTTTATGTAAAATTTTTCCTCATTAAACAAAACTTGAATTTATTATTCTCCAGATTTGAAAGTTAATAAGACTTGCATATCATTAGTTTTCGACAAGGTTTAATTATCGTAGTTAAGATTTTGTTGAAGTTATGATTACAATTTTTTTTGTACTTTAAAATAAAATACACGAATAATTAAGACAAGGGTGTGTTCACTGTATAAAACCATAGTTTTTTATAACATTTGATTCGATGTATGATTTAGAGACTTATCTACAGAACGTGTGATAACATCTTAGTAAAAGTTAAGCGAAATATTATAGAGATTGTATAACAAATTGTAAAAAATGTATGGAAAATTATTGTGTTAAATATTGCAAAATATGATGAAAAGACCGGGTTCAAAACTGTGATTGTTAATTTGTTCATACCATAAAAAAATGATATTTATTTTAACAAAGAGAGAAATTTTTCACCAAATTTTTAACACTTTCAATCTGTTAAAAGATCCCTTTGAAGCGAGATCCGGGGTCTTCTGGAACATTTCCTAAGTGGTAAATGGAAATTTAGGAAATCTCAGCATTTACATCATTACAAGTTAAATGTTGAAATTTATGTTCAGGCTAACCGAGAAAGAGCTAGTCAAAAAAGTTAAAACAACTAAATATTTTGTTCGTAGCATAAAATGTAGTTTTCAAAATATTTTGGAATAGAGGTCTTCATCATATTATTCCAAAACGCAGTACCCACCACATTTCTTGGTGTGTTGTTTATTTAAATTTTTTTTGATTTGGCAATGCTAACTATCTCCATTCCATTCATTGTTTTCGACCCCAGAATAATGTGAGGTATTCGTTTTTTTATTGTTAGTAACAACTTGGCTTAAAAATTAATTTCCATTTTGGCTGTTTCTCATCAAAAGCGTCGAAATCCTAGTTTTATTGACAGTGACGTTCTGTGAAAAGTGGATGAAAAAATTAATGTCATGGTAAGATAAATACCTTAAAATCAATTTATCAAAAATAATTTAAGTTATACACTTTATTGTAAAAATAAAATTGTTTAAAGATACTTTTCGAATATGGTGATACCAGGTTAGCAATTAATAAATAAACTAGTATTTGCAACTATTTATGAAATATTGTAGAAACTTATTGAACATATGTAGTAGAAAATGTGATGAGTGGGGTGTACGTTCGTCTATTCAGCTTTGGCGAGTAAAATATAAAGAAAATTTGTAACTTTCAGTAAAAAAGTTTAGCGTGCTCTTGATCCGTGATTTCCGTTTAGGCCTATAAGCGAACGATGTAACACACAATGTATGCGCTTCAAGAGTTGGAGATGCACTTCACTTCGATGGACTCTATTTTTTTACCCATTGTATATGGTGAATTTTTTGTTCTGCCATCATCATTTGTTTGCTTGCTATCCAATTATTTATTCGATAAAAAGTTTAGACGCAGGAAATGTTTTCAAAACAAAATAGTAATTTTAATTGGTTGGGTTTTTTATCGTAATTTTAAATTCTACATCGGGTTTTTAATTAATAATGATATACATGTACTTACAAAAATGCTGTTCCCGTTTTTTATAAATCGAAATATTTATTATACCCCTCGTTAGTATCATGTCTTACTTTCTTACGTGAAGAAGTTAACGATTTTATGTCGAATAATGCGAATATTTTCTATTTGACGTTTACCGAAACTTCCAGCTTGTCTGATTTAAAATACTTTTTATGAGTTGATTGATGTGACAATGTAATTTTTCCACTCTTAATTCTGAAATATTTATTGAAACTATTAAAAATATGAGTTGTAATTAACATATGCAAATTATAATTTTACTGATAATTCTTATTGCTGTTAATTTAAAAATGAAATACCAAAGTATAATAATAAAGCTGTTTTTTTAGGGCAACTAAAAATTTTAAGGAAACAAATATAGCTACAAGTAAATTTTACCTTTAGGAAGTCTTTTTATCTTATGAGTATGCGTGATACTTTTCAATAAACCTTGTGGCTAAGAGGCTTCATGTAATATTTGCTTGTATTTTTCAAATCGCTTTCACATCAATTTTTGTATACCTTGTTTCCAGATATAACGTAAGTGCAATTTTCCTGCTACTCTACTATCTATTGTGCACGGGTATATCAGGCGCTTTCTTCGAATACGGCTTATTCGTTTACACAATTACCAGTGTCAATATTTTCCCCCGCAAGGCTTCGACATGTTGTTATCCATTTTGCGCAAGCAAATTGAAAAGCTTTTATGTATGATATGTCTCTGTAAAATTTCCAGTACTTGTAGCTTGCACACGATAGAAAATATTATTTATGGGTTTAGCGCATACAGTCCAATATTAATAAAATCTAATAGATCCAAAATTTAGTAAACTTTTTTTTATTTCCGAAATTTTGTGTTGCATTTGCCTTTATATTAAACGTTAATATTTTGTATTATAGAATTTCTTATTATAAATTGTGAAGATGTTACCATACAACACAACATAGGTCATGGTTAATAATTTAAATAAGTAGAGTAGATATAATACCATATTTAGTTAAGAATAAAAATTAGGTGAAAATAAATTTCTACAAAATTAACGCCAAATATATTAAATTTTTCTATTTTTATTATTATCCGTTTTAATGTTTGAAATAAAATTGCTAGATAATATTAAATATAATACTTAATTCGTACATAAAAAATTATCATTGAAAAAAACGTCAATACAAGATCACAGCGTTCCCAGTCTTTTTTCTTCCTTTTGCTAAGGTATTTTTAATATATTATCTATCCAAAAAGTATACGTCTCTTACTATGCACTTTAGTAAAAGTTAAGTATTTAGATTAAGTTTACTTGACACAGGTGTAAAAGTGTAAAGATAGTAAGATCTCGGCTTTCAGCATTGTGCTATGTAATTTTTTTTAGTAACTCGTAAGGTGGGAATTGAAAAATATCAGCTATGTGTTTAAAACATTTGACCTGATGTTAGAACACTGTATCTATTTCTTTTCCTAGGATTTTCTTTTGAGAATCGTACCCAGCAACCATTAAGGTAGAAATAATAATTCTAAAAACGAGTATTTCACCTTTTCAAAGAACCAATATTGTGAAAAAGTAATCATCAACGATTAGAGAGGTAATTTCCAAAATGTGTAGTATAAGTTGAATATATTTACAGCGATGACTTTTTCAAATTTGTTTTAATTTTTCACTAACATTAAAATTCAGTTCATGTGTCGATTGTGTTTCATTGTTTTATTTCATACTACTTATTACAGAAGAAAACATTGAAATTTAAAAAAAAAAGATTGTTTGATAAACATAAGATGGTAAATTATGGATTTAAATTTTAAAAAATTCAATAGATCTCATGCTACCAGGGAAATTCCTCTACCAAATCGATACTATTTATAACGGAAATGATCGGAAAATTCACTATACCTCCACCATTATATTATAATTTTTGACAGATCATTTTTCGAATCGGTTGAAAAATAGTTGTTCATAAAGAGGCAAAGGTAAGTATCTGAATTATACACTGAAAAATTGTGAACAAATCATGAAATTTGCATTTTTTCTCAAGTCTGTAGTATATTTGTTATACTTAATAAACTTTCAAACACGCAATTTTTTGACGCTAGTCTCAGCTCGCTACCATCTTAAGACTAACCATCGCAAGATGGTTAGTTTTTTTTTCTTTTATTAATATAAATCAACTAGATATACTACACCTTTATATATAGGTTCATTGATATATCTTGTTAGTTATTATTTTATTTTGGGGAAATCGAATTTTTAATTTTTTTTCTGTGTAAAATATCTTATTTTTTTAGAAGCAAAAGAGTCATCAAATCATCAAATACATACGAGAACTCGAACATGCGTTCGCACTTAAGTCATGTCATGGAACCGGTTTAGAACAAGTTAATTTTTAGCTATTAGTTACTTGTCGCTGGTTATTGCTTTCCTAGTCTGATATTGCGAAGTTTGAAATGTTTTTGCACAAATCTAATGTGTTAGGAAATAATCAGTAATAAAATCTTATTAATATACATTAAAAAAATATTGCGTTTATTATATTTTTCGATAATTAATTTTCGTTTAACCAAATGCTTGGATTTTTGTCTTCAAAGTTCCAAGCCAATAAAGTAAGCTTAGATAAACGCAGTACGTTTGGAACTTGGCCACGTGTCAGTTTACGAATTGCAGTTATACTTAGGGAATTATGCTTGTTAAAATCACACTAACAAAGCTTACTGCGCAATTTACAGTAAACTTCACCTTAATACGATGAACGGAATGAAAACACCTAGTGTTCTATTATTTTTCATTCGCTCGCTTGTGTTATGTAATATCAATTTGTTCAAGCCCAAATAAATAAATCTACGTAAATAAATATCTAGTTATTTCTCAGACTTTTATTTAAATAACTTTTTCTGCTGGATAGCTGGATTAATTTAAATGTCAAGCGATATAATAAAAAATATTTCAATCATTTATTTATGAAATTGTTTTTTTACAGGAATTATTTATTATTTCCTCAGACTTTTCCTCAAATTACTTTTTTTCCTGGATAGTTGAATTATTTTAAATGTCAAGCGGCATATTTCAATCATTTATTTATGAAATTTTTCTTCTTACAGGAATTCTTGATTATTTATTCATTATTTACTTTCACATTAAATCTTGAAAATAATGAATAAGTCAGCTATTTTTATCAATGGAGAAAAAAACGAGCATATTTTCCTTGATGCTATCCTGTAATTATGTTTAATAAATATTCCTCTAGTAATAGAAAAGACTTCCCACGCAAACATGATAAGTTTAACAACACACATAACATTACAATAAAAAATACAATTAAATGAAACTACGTTTAAAGGTTTTTATCTTTGCTAATATCCCACCTGAAGATGTTGTATTACAACGAAACCTAGGTCGTGGTAAAGAAATTAGAAAAAGTAAAAATAATACTACATCACGTAGTTTCATTTAATGGTGAAGAATTATCCTATTTGAAAAATCATCGCGAAAATCGACAGTTATCTATTTTGATAATAAACCAATAGATGTATAAAAGAAATATCAAAATCGGTCAAGAATTGCATCTTGTAACGTCCTCTTATAAGTATGTAAGTACATACATAGAGACCAACAGACGGAGAGGCGTATAATTTTTCAAAGAAAATTATTAATTGTGCCAAAAATGTTGTCATTTTTAATATGAGCTAGGTCGGTTTGTATGTAACTAACTATGTAATGGAAGTTGCGAAACTAAATTTTACTTATTCTTAATTCTTGTATCACCATGAAACTTAACAGTTGTAAATAAAATTTTTTTAGTCGTAAATCAAAAAAAGTTTAAAAAATAAAGAAATTTCTCAATTAAATTTTCACCCTCTTCCAGATGTTCGAATTATTTTAAATTTTGCACATACAGCAAAAACCGATAAAAATACAATAATTTAATAAAATTAAGAAAAATATAGTTTTAAACAAAAATATAACACTAAAAATAAATTAATTTTTCAAAAAATTAGGAGAAAAGAAATACTTATGTATAAATACTTATTATATATATATATATATATATATATATATATATATATATATATATATATATATATATATATATATATATATATATATATATATATATATATATATATATATAATATTTTAAAAAATACTGCATTAAAAAGCAAAAATTAATTATGGAACCTGGTTTCTCTGTTTAATGACTAATCGTTTTCTCTATCTACTCAGTAGAGTTTAGTGAAAACAAAGAGTGTTATTGAGTTATCATTTTTGAGTGTAAAAGGCTTTTTCTCAAAAATTATTATTTTGCATTTCAAATTAATATTAAGGGAATGAAAATGCTTACCACTTTAGTTAGATAATAAACATAGCATAACACTGAAGTTCTTACAGAATAGACATAGAAAAGAGGTTTTATAATTATTTTTTGCTTTTTAGTACAGTATTTTGTAAAAATGTGTTTTTTTTAGCTTTTTTAACTATTCATTTATTAGACAAAAATTTCTTTTTTATTACAGTGAGAATATATTTAAAGCTAATCAGTTTATAGTTGTATGTCGTCGCATAAGACACCGAGAATTCGCCCATCGTATGACATATATTATTTGTTGCAGTCTTTGCATCAATAATTATTTGATACCTAACAATAATTATTTGATATCTTTTTAAATCCCTTAACTTTTATGTAATAAAGTTGTGGCTAAAAACTTAGCAGCTAGCCTAATAAAAGAAATATACTGAAGTCTTATTAAAAAAAATATACTGATTCGAAAAAAAATGTCCAACGCCTTGATATAAAATAGTTTGAAACTAAATATTGTTTTCATTTTGTCCGCTTTTCAAGGAATTTTATTATATAAAATAATATCCACAAAACGTTTCAAAATTATAAAGTTATTTTCCTGTGACCGTTTCATTACTTTACCCAAATCGTTCAAATAATGAAAGAATTCCAAAGTAAAGCGGGAAAAACATATATTTAAATTTTGCCAAAAAAAGAATCTCGCCTGTGGCACTACGGTCATAAAATATGCGAATTATCACTCTTTGATTTGATTTGTTTCCCTTTTGTTTTTATGACCCCCTTTTTATTTGTATGTAATTTGTTTACTGCTTTGTTTGCAATGTCTGAAAAAGTTGCATCCGAATTTGTGTATGTCTAAATGCGTTGTGGGGTGTATCGTACAAGAGTGGCATTGCTTTATTCACGATGGGGGACGTTTATACATACATTTTTCAAGGGTCAAGGGTTGTTACATTGAACGTTCTTTGTTATTTTTTACATATATTTATAAAATAATATAGTAAAATTGAATATGTCTTCTAAATTATTAATGATAAAAAATGAATAATTTTTCGATGCAGTGTTAGAAATAGAGACGTTGGCATTAATAAGATAAAAATTTCCTAGTTATTATAAACGACTATTTGGAATAAGTATGTAGTTGCCTTTATCCGGTACTTTAGTTACTACTACGTGGTTACTACTATGCGGAAAAATGCTTTAAATATGGTAAACAAAGATTTAGCGTTATAAAACAATTTTTTATCAGAAAACAAAATTTTCTTTATTTACAAATGAAACTGGTCGACTCTAAATATTTTCTATCCATGAATATCAGTTCGGATTCTGCTTCAGATATGTAATGAAACTAAATTGGTCAGTAAAAATTAGTTGTTAAAATTGTTTTATCTAAGTTGGAGGAAAGTTAAGTCATAAAAATAGCTAAGTGTAGCACAGGTGAAGTTCTCACAAAACCGCGTACACGCTGCTCTATTTACAAGAGCCATTTTATGTTACTTCGATCGCACTAAAAGTCTGAAAATTTACTTGTGTGGCAAGTATTTTATACGTAAGACCTATTCTATTAAATAAAAAAACCATCGTTAAGAATTTTAAATTTCTGTATTCCCTAATAAGTTTGGTACACTTGCCGAAATCAAACCTCAGAATTAAATTGAAAATATGTCTATTTTGTACTTACATAATTTTTAATTACAGCTTTGATAGAAAAAACTAAGTTCGCAAAGTTTTAAATAATAATTATTTTTATTTGTTGACTGAAAATTCCTAAGAGACCTTGGTATATTATTCTTGTATTGGATTCACAAGGTAATATATGAATTCACAGTTGAATGCCAAATAACTTGACACAAACACACCAGTGTATTTAAGGGAATGAAAAAATTGGATTTAGATCTCTGAATCAGAGCAGAAAAAAAAACTTTCAATGCGTTTCTAAAATAAATGCACACAATCAAATTAAAAATTATCTCCTAATATACAGAATTATTCCTTCTGAATGTATTGCGTGTTTTATGCTTTTTTTTTGGTTTCAGTATGCGTTTTTTGAGAAAAGTTTTCATTAAAACTTATAAACAAATAAACGAAAGCTAAATTTAAATAAATTTAAACGAAATTTGATTTCTTTCATTATGTATATGAAACATCGAGAAACTCTTAAATTCCAAAGTACTTCTCAATTTAAAGTATTGCGGAATAACGAAATCGTGACTGCTCCAACCCTCTTTCCTCATTTTCACTACATGTTAGAATAAATGTTACTGCTTTTTTGATAATAACTTTCTTTTCTTCCAACGTGATTAACAAGTACTCATATTATTGA
The DNA here is from genome assembly GCA_039881145.1 of Druceiella hillmani. Taxonomy (NCBI): domain Eukaryota; kingdom Metazoa; phylum Arthropoda; class Insecta; order Lepidoptera; family Hepialidae; genus Druceiella; species Druceiella hillmani. The sequence continues at coordinate 8,701,742 of JAYKKI010000055.1, forward strand.
TTCTATATTAGTTCAAATTGATAACACTATGGACGACGTTTATTTTAAGTTCACGTCATGTTATATTATTTTTAAATGTTAAAGTTAACTTTTCAAGAAATGGTGTTAATTTAACATGGAAATAGGGTTATATGTAGGTCTAGAGCTATTTAATGGACGACAACCCGTTATGTCTAAAATATAGCTACCAGCTAGCTTGTAGGTTGCAGGGATACACCGAGAATTCACTTTTTTAAACAGATTTAACTGTTGACTAATAAAAAGTATTCTAATAAAGTTTATAGTCGTCGCCGTGGTGTGTTGGGTTGAGCGCATGACCGCGCACCGCGAGGTCCCGGGTTCGATTCCTGGTCGCTCATCGAAGCGGGACTGGTAGAAATCCAACCTTTCGAGGGTCTGGCGACCATTTTTCCATATGAGATATTCTTCATCTCATGTGGACACGACAACAACAACAACAATATAGTTTATAAATGTTGCAAGTTTCTAATGATATATTTGTCAATGTAGAAAGCCGTTTCAATGATAATATGGATTTTGAATTCGCTCAAAGTAATTTATTTCACTACTAAGTAATTTGTGAATTTCGAAACCGAATAAAAACTTAAAATTATAAGTAAAATTATGTTGAGCGCCAATATGTTGAAATGTATCAAATAAATTTGAAGTAAATTATATCTCGCAATAAATATCAATAGAAAGGTTAGTTAATAAGAATGTAGACTCCTCGAAAAAAAATTAAAGTATGGCGGGAATCGTGTAAAATACTTTATATTTTGATTTTCCTACGACACAAGATTTCATATTTTGTATTTTTATAAACAAGATGAATGTATTTTGTTAGCATTCAGGAGGGGGTCAGTGAAAGTAACAGAACAAGAGTATTTTCAAAGAAAATATTCATGGATAAGGACTAATAACATATAACATGTACGTACGTACGTTCATTTTCCAAAGTTTACACAATCTGTAGGGAACTTCTGATTGACTACGGATTTTCTATTAGTTAGAAAGTAGTTGCTTAGTGGAAGGAACAAACCACAAGAGCTCGAGACGAGCTTGAAAATCCCCTCTATCTTTGAGTTATGCCACCAAAAATTAAAATCTACTTCCTGCAGAAACTAATTTTATTAAAATGTAATAACTAGGATCTATTTGTATTGATCCATAGATAGTAAGTATTTTTTTGTGTAATCGGAAGAGAATTTCCGGAGATAAAGCCAAAAAACTATTTTTTTACACGCGGTAGAAAAATAGAGGCAGGCCGTATACGTGCAATGCAGATCATTTTTGACTGCACAGAATCTAGAGGTCAGTTTTTCAGCTATAATTCGTCTAATATTAAGAAGCCTGCAACTTTTGACGTAAAATGGTCCAACCATGTGACACGATAAGGCTCGGTTATTTTATCATTCGATTGTGAGTGTGTCATAGGTTCATCAGTGTCATTTACGCGTTGCCTCATTTTGATCAAAGTTTTAATTGGATCTCTGGACTGTTTGTTCTACCTTAGAAATTAAACTTGCAAATATTTTCTGGCATTTTTTTTTGTTTGGTCTCAAAAGAATTTTCGAATATTTGATAATACTATTGTCGCCAAAATGTGAAAAACGAACTTTTATTTTCCCGTGTACGTAATTATGCATATGTATCTATTCATCGACTCACGCCCACTTCGAATTGTCATATCGATTTGAATGATTAATATGATTTTATCTATTTCTAATTTTTGTGTTGATTTTTGTGAATTTGCCGTGATTTAATATGTGGACATTTCATAAAGTACCTGTTACTTATAATCACAATAGTTTTAAGCTTTAATCTGATATTAGTCTCTAATAAATTTGTTTGCTCCGCGTTCTGTTGTGCCGTTTAATATACTTTTGTAGTATTTAAAATGATCTTATGCTGTCGCATTTCATAATTGCAGAGCAGTAACAAAGTTAAATAATCGGATCAGCAAGAATTTTCTGGATCCTAATCATAGATATTAAATGAAAATTCTCTGTGCTATTTTTGGAATTGGCTTTTATCTTTATTACGGATGTATAATTTACTTTATTATGGATAAATAAGTTACAATAACAAAATAGTTTTCATTTTCAATATATTCTTAACCATGGATATATTGACGCGTTTCATTATTTTAAAGAAAACCTCTATTAAAATAATTAATTTACAGTATTACACGTACTTCGTTGTTTTTTCGGCTAAATAATTCATCATTATAGGCTTTGTCAAAGTCGCGCTGTATACCTTGTCTGACTGTATCTCGCTTGGTTATTGACTGCGATAAAATGGAAATATCGTATCTCGAGGTTGTAATAAGATACGAGTAAGGAATTATTGATTATAATCATATTAGTTTTATACAGGTCTTTTTACATAGTTTTTTATTCTATGGCATATCTTAAAGAACTTTTAATAACTGGATTTAATTCAGAGATTTTGTCGTTAAAACGAAATTTAGTAATACCAATATATTCTTCAAAGGATGATATCTATTTAATCGCAGCAGATAGTCATCATATCCTAAAGAATTTGACCACTTAATAGAAGCTAAAATGACTTACTGTGCGTCTGACACTTGCGAATCATTGTGACACATAAAATATTTCACTCGTCAAAATAATCTTCACTGTTTTACACAATGAGCTCCAACTTAACCTTGTTCTTTGAAGTTTTGAACTGAACAAGTAGGTAAATGCAAGACAGATAATAAATGACATCTACTTTTAACTTCTTTTGATGGATTCGTTTTTTGACGACATTTGTCCATTTTTTCATAAAAGTAATGATAGTGATATTAGTAATATGGACGTTACCGTTAATGTTTTAAGAAATCGGTGATCGTGCATGGGAAAATTTGGACATTATCGTTAATATATTGAAAGATCCAAGATTATCGTGAGTAAGAAAATTGATGTTATCACTACTTTTTTAAAGAACGAGTTTTAGCCGACGTGACCACATCGAACGTTATCTTTATATGTGGTAAAAGAGTAATGTGAAAATGCACAATAATAAGTGGTAATATTTTAGTAACTATTCCTAATTAATATAATTTTTATTTCGATTATTATATTATAAAATATAAACTTATTTCGTTCGATGGTACTGCTGTGAAGTAATATTCCAATAATAATTGTCTGTTAGACAAGCAAATGTAATTTATATTTTATCCAGAATATTATGATCAGCGAAGCAAAATGAAACTGTAATAGAAGTTTCACGTTTGTCATCTGGTCCAGGGAAAATATATTGTAAATTTTTCCATGACATGTTGATAGCTAGTATTTTTTCAAAATTTACGTATATTTTAGATAATGTATGATTATCAGAGAACAACAAAGTTAGATATCAATACATTTTTAAACACTCGCTTGGAAATTTAATAAAAAGTCTATACACTCATCATAAAAAAAACTACAATTCTTTGCTGCACGAAATTGCTTAAAGAATATTTAATACTTTTGAATATTTAAAGTAAAAAGTCCTCTCAAAATGTTAATATTCCTTTTTACGACTCTTGATAACTTAGCAGATTTTTGCGTATATTTTGTTTCTTATCAAATCATTCGAAATACTAGAAAACGTTAAGCCATATCAATAATTAACTGACGGTCCAACAATTCCTACAAAAAAATAATTTTCTCTTTATTTATCGACAGAATCGTTATTCGTTGAGGAATTCTTTATTATCTCTGCATTTTTTATGAAGCTAAATTAAGCTACAACGTAAATAAATCAGCCGCTTCTGCCGATTAAGGAATAAAAACAAGTCTCTCTCGAAGCCTTCCTGTAATTACACATAATAAATATTACATTATGAGAGTAATGGAATAAAGCATCTACGCGAATATGAATGAATTTCAACGAAGTCTCGTAATCCGCTTACAACATGATAAAAGGTTGCGCAGTTATTTGTTCCTACTATTTCCATCGGAAAACTAAGTTAAATTAATGATATATTAATAATTGCAGCATATTTTGAAAATACTGTGAAAATTTTCAATCAATCCTTTTTCATTATTTCTATTTAATTAACTAAAATTTTAGGATATTAAAATACAAAAAATCGAAATATTGCGTGAACAAATTACGAGTACTGTGTATTTCAATGCTGACAAAGCATGATACTTGTATTTTGAAATCTTAATTAGAACAAAACACCAATGTTTAACACCAATTCACTTAAATTAGAACAAATCTAGCTTAACACCAATGAAAAGTTTACTGTTTGTTAGTTATTAAATTAAAGAAAATATATATTAAAAATGCCATATCTAATCGAAATAATTTTTCTTTCCGATTATTCCATATTAAAAAATTTATTTGATAAATATTTCCCGTACAATTTGAGTTTTATCTAATGAAGAGCTTCTTAACATTTTTTGACTTAATTGCAATACTTAGTGACATAAAACAATGAATACACAAATAACAAACTAAAGTTTAACAAGAAAAACGAGTTAGAAATTTAAATAAGTGAGAATGTTTGAATATAGGAAAGTTATATATTTGACAACCCTTTCTTCATAGTAAACATACTTTTCAAATCGGCTGTTTTGTTAACATCGTCTTAAGCAGAATATTTTTATTAAGTGCATTGTTACTTATGAATATTTTTGACTTACAGAAAGAGAAATTCTACGGAGCAACGAATCTTTTAGTCACAACGAATATATATATTTACAATAATAAACTAAAAAAATAAACGCAAATACGATTCAGTGGATTAAATTTTCTGTTAGATGTAATAGATATATTTTTAAAACTAAGAATGAGCCACTTCTATTCTGTTTTCAATTTGTTTAGTTTTTGTGCACTAAGAGTAGTCACGGAACTGTTTGGTTCTGAATATAGCCGTATGTTATGCGCTGGGAGCTTGTCCTCGAGTTACGAATCGATTGCTTGAAATTAAATAATCAAGCAGCCGATTTGTAGCGCGAGAGCCAACTAACGGCCCCGTATCTTACGGCTATACTTATGAAGCTATTATGGAAGACATCATAATGAAATTTTTACCTTCATTTAAAATTGCACGGACGGTTAGCGTATGGTTTGTGTATTCGGACTATAAAAGAGGATACAAACTGAATTGCGGATTTCGCTTGTATACCATAAATTAAATATATTTAAATATTAATAACTTTGTGATGCATACATGTTCGATGTTCAGGGCGAGTTATATGTAATTATTTACGGCATTGCACGTCACTGTTACATATATACATAGTCACACACATACTCACATAGCCACTAACATACCTGCATAGTCTAATAAGCCGCTGTGGGTGTTTTTAACATGCAAGAAAAATTACATGTTAATTATTTTCCGTAATTCGCAAAACAATCATGGCGTCATTATCCCTATCGCAACCTAATTCATTAGTAGTGGTGGTAACTGAAATATTAGTGGTGTGTTAGCAAATTCCAATTTACTTTTTTGTCCAGTTAATTTTCAAAAAATTATCGGAATGAAATTTTGGTTCCCGAGTAAATATAGTTCTCGTGTTGCGAAATAAATATAATATTGAAATTATAACTTTAACTTTTATCAGTTACCAACGTGTTAGTAAGTCAAAAGCACATTCAGAAATTATGGTCACTAGTTTTTCAGTGCTATGAGTTTATTCTTCTGAATTTTCTATATTATGATAGTATTATCTGAATCGATTTTCTGGATCTTATTCGAAGTTAAGTTGGGTTACATGATTGAATTTGAATGAACATTTTTACAACGTGTGTGAAAATTCCGCCTATCACAGCTATTTACGAATATGTGTATGTATATGGCCATACTTGTATGTATGTGTCTATATACAGTATGATCCAAAAGTCCGTTAACATTTCATACGATGAAAAAAACTAGATATATGAAAGAAATAATATTTATTTATTCTGAAAGTACAAAATTTGTAATTTTATTTCTTAAAAATCACATCGTCCATATGCGATCTTTAATTTTTTTGACACTGCTGTAACCTGGAGTGGAAATTTTCAATGACCGACTGACAAGTGTTTCGGGAAATGTTTTGCAGTTCCTCGCGAATATGAGCGTTTAATTCCTCAAGAGTCGCTGGATTGCTGTTAAAGACTTTACTTTTAAGGCATCCCCAAAGGAACAAAACCCATTGGGGATAAGTCCGGGTTACGAGGTGGCCAGTTAATGTCACCTCTTTTGGATATAAGTTTTTGACCAAAAATTTCGCGAACTGCAATTAAAGAGTCGTTGGAAGTATGGCATGTTGCCCCGTCTTACTGAAACTACGTCTTTGATTGAAATCATCAAAATACTGAAGCGCTGGAGGAAAAAAGTTCTGTAGCATGTCAATATGCCGCTCTGTATTCACTGTGACAGCGTTTCCTCTTTGATCTTTAGTTTCTGATGTTTCAATTTTGGATTAGTATCGCTTCAATATCTGCAGTTTTGTCTGTTTACATGTCCATTTAGGTGAAAGTGGCCTTCGTCTGTAAAAAAAATGTTGTTAAAGCTGGGGAAACTCTCTAGCATTTCGTTAGCAAACTGCAGCCTGTGAGCATAATCTTCAGGCTTTAACTGCTAAACCATTTGAATTTCGAACGGATGCAAACGTAAAATCTTGTGTAGAATTCAATTTAAAAATGTTTTGGATACGTTTAAGACGCTAGACCGCTTTCGAGTAGAGAGTCCAGGTTGTTCACGAACGGACGCTTTAACACGCTTTATGTTTTTGGGATCCCGTGATGTTCTAGATCGTGGTTTATCTATTGTTGAACCAGTTTCTTCAAAGTTCTAAACCCATTTTTTAATCGATTGAATCGATGGATGTTTATTTTTATGACGTATATTGTAATGAGCGCAAAATTTTTGTTGCGCTAGAGTCAAAGAATCGTTGTTTCGATAGTACTCGCGTACGCAGAACGCACGTTGTTTGTCGTTGAATGACGCCATGGCACTAAATTCTCATCGGCCGCTCTAATATTCCCTCGTTGCTCGACGCAGCTGCCGATTCAAAAATAGCAAACTTTTGGACCACCTGTATCTATGTATGTATGTACGTTAGTGATTAAGTTTGGAAAGATTTACGTTTTTAAATGTAATAATGAAATGTAAATTAAAAGTTTTGTAAAATGGATGCAACGGGCATTACTAGGTATCTATGCCGGAAATACCTTAGACCTAAATATCTTAAATTTTCATTAAAATATTTTAGATTTTTTTACTTTACTTGTTTTTTGCGCCCAATGTAAATTTTAATTAATATATGGACTTTGAGAAAAGCACTTAAATAAAATTTTAAAAAATCTTCTACATTATAGGCCAATTCCCTTGATACGTATATGTTTTATAAATATATGGAAAATTAATTATTGGTATAAAAAGTGTGGCAATTAAAAAAAATCTGGTTAATAATTATTTTAAATTAAAACTTTTTCCTGTATGTCCTAACAAGCGACAATCGCTTTTTTGCAAGCTTTATATTGGTTTAACTTTTACATTTTATTTTGTTTGTTTTTACATCATATTACTACAACAGCGTATTTTTTTAGTTTTTCGTAATTTAGATGCTACAATTAAAAATTTATTTATACTCCCTAAAAATGAGTTATACGTGTATTTTTAGTGAATAGGCTCATTTGATGAAACGTAATGCAAAAAATTAAGTTAGGCTATTCAGACTATCTAATGCTCAGATGAAACAAATTTATAAAAATTAAATTATCAAAAAACATTAAATTATCAAAAAACAAAAAACGCAAGTACGTAATTCTTCTCAGTAGTTTCATGTACGTAAAGGATATTACATTCTTTAAAAAAAAAATATTTGTCATCATCTCTCAAACCTCCTCTCAAACTTTCATATAAATGTTTTTTATTGTTAGCTATTGTGTTATGCAGGTTAAAATTATTTGTTATTATGCCAGTTTCTATATCAAAGGATATAGAAACATGGTTTTTGAGAAGAACGCCTGTGAGGGACTGACGAACAAGCGCATGAGGGGCGTTACAAGGGTTTCGGTTTTACTGTTAAGGTACGGAATCTTAAAATATAAACGTTTACGGAAATTCGTACCGAAACTAGCATATATACTAAATAAATAAAATGTTGTGTGTGTGAAATGAACCATTTGTTCATTTTATTTATATACTGAAAAGTTCCCATACTTTTCGTTGCAAATACAGTACGTCACAATAAGTTAGGGCATATGTAAATTCTGGTTGCTATGCGCGACTGAATCGAAATAGTATTATATTAATTTTCCGGACGCAGCCCATCCATAATGTCATTCATATATATATATGTATATATATATATATATATATATATATATATGTGTGTGTGTGTGTGTGTGTGTGTGTGTATTAAATATAGATATAGTTAACAATTCAAAATAGAATCTAGGTTATCTTTATTTATTTTTTTTATTTGTCAACTTTGATATAAATTTCATACGGCATGCTTATTTCTACAGGAGCAGTCTTTTCAGTCAACCATAACAAAAAAATTAGGTAAATTGGTTGGCAGATTGTAAGAGGCATTACAATGTAAAATATTAGTAGAACTTAAGCTTAAAAGCACAAAAAAATTGTTATATAAAATATAGACATAGGATCGAGAGGAAAGGACAAGGGTATTGTATTCAGGAGAGGTAGTAATTTTTCAATCGATCCTTGAAAACATTTTTCCAAGCTACTTTCCTGCTGTCAGGATCTAACTGATATCAAAGCTTCACTCTTTGTGCGAGTAGGATAAATAAACTTTTGGCATCACCCAAAGCTGGGGGCAATAATTCTTTAATTCTGTTAATAAGATAAGATGGTGTGTGAGCATTTTTATACAGTAAAGAGAAGTGTAAATATGTTAAGTTTGGGTGGATCAGAGATTTTTTGGAGAAGGAGGCGCTCCTTTCAAAACTTAAATTAAAAGTTGATTACTTGAAAAATAGACACCAAAACTTGAAGCTGGTACGATAGTCGATAACCAAACACACACTTTTTAATTTTTAACAAAATACCTTCTTACTATTTGAAGAACTAAGCCTTGCTTTAGTCATCTTTATAAAAATATTTCCTCTGCTGCTTTTTATCACTAAATGAAGAAACAATTTCACGGTGAAAGTAATATCACACTCACAATAGGTATATACATTACGATTGAACATTTCATTCAATACTCAAGTCTTTTTTCCACGCCTACAATTGTAATGTAATTCTTCGCATATTTCAGTACAAGTGTGTGGAAGGATGCGTAGATTCACTGGAGGACGCTCGACTTCATTCAGCTCGCAAGTTCTCTGAATAATGGATATCGATTCGCTCCCTTTGAAACGTTGTCAAGGTTTATTGACTATTTTGAGAGCTACAGCGATATACGAACGGATAGAACCATTTCCTATTTGGAATTCATATCATTTGTGCTACACAGACGCTTTGTCGAATATAAATATGGAATGTGTTGGATGATATGGGAAATTTTCCATTGATGGACCGTATGAAACTATTTATAGATGAACGAAAAAAGATTAAGCTAGTCATGAACATGAAGTCCGTTGGAACTTATTGATAATACGTTTTGGTAAAAATACACCGCTTTGATGTCTGAAAATAAACTGACTTACATCCAATGAGACGACACCATTTATGAAGAGCTTAAAGCTTTTAGAATGTTTGTTATATATATATGTGCGTGTGTGTGTGTATGTGTGTGTGTGTCTGTGTGTGTGTGTGTCTGTGTGTGTCTGTGTGTGTGTGTGTGTGTGTGTCTGTGTGTGTGTGTATGTGTGTGTGTGTGTCACACACTCGTCATGAACGATTAAATTGAAGAAATTTTCATTAAGTGGTTCGCAACTTTGTGCGAGATGGAGTAAACAAATATAACTATTTATTTCGAAGATTATAATATATGAGACTGAAAAAAATTATGGTATTGGTTGTTATTTGTTGGAATAGTGTGATTAGAAATAACATGTGCTTTTTGTTGAAAAACTAATGAAAAATACCGAAATTAGATTTTATTGTGGTTTTATAAAATATTTCCGGTTGATATTTTGTTAATTTGTGAACATATTTAAATATAATCGGATACATTATTCAAAATGTATAATAATTTATTTAGCAAACATGCAGTTAAACAGTAATTATGAACAGTCTGGGTATTAGAGATATTTCGATAAAAATGGGTATGTAATTTTTATAAAGGAGAAAGGTCAATTTGCGAAAAGTACGTTTGTGTACGTATTACGGAAAAGTAGATTTTCACATATGGTAGTGTAGCAAAATGGAAAATAGTCTTAATATAATTAAAAGAAAATAGTATACCTGCAAAACACAATAAAATCGGATACATACGATTCGGAGTCGAGCTACAGAGATTCAAACCTACACTGATCGAAAACACTTATAATTTGATACAATAAGTATACGAAGATAGATCTAATACAAACCTGACTTTCTTTCCGAATTGATGAACAGAGTGAGTAACGCAGCACTCCTTGCTAAGTGTTGCGTGAGGGTGTTGAGGGGGGGGCATATCACTCGCTCGTCAGACCGGATTAACAGTCAGATCAAATGAATTGTTACATTTAAAACCATTTAAAAAAGTTTATTTAATAATAAAAATGAATAAATTTTCTTAATTTCGGAATATTATTTTCTCTTGAAAATGAATATACTGAAATGAGTAATTTCTGAACTAGTAATTTATAAATAATTTTCTATTTTCTTTTATCTTAAATTTCGTCTAATAATACAATTCGTTCTTTTCTTAAATTACCATTCCGATGAATACATTTTTTTCTGAATTTTCGAGTTTTTTTAAAACAGTTAATAACCTTTCACAAATTATTCAATTTATGTAACTAATAAAATGGTCACTTTGCCATATTTTTGCAGAGGAATCTTCAAATATTATATCTATAGTGTTAACGGACTTAGCAGAAAATAAATATTGCTTTTTATAATTATGGCTAATTCTCTAAAATTCTCATTCTTCATATGAAGTAGCCGAAACGGCAGCTTGAACGTAATATCTTTGATTATTAAAGAGATAACATTTAATCGAGATCAATATAAGGTTTTGAACCTCAAATAAACTTTCTTCAAGCTCAGATATTGTTCAGAAAGCCTGTTCATCTATCTTATAATAATGACTAAATGACTCAAATTTTTTATGTAGTTGATTACGTTGATCCAATAGATCCACCATTTGGAAATGAATTTCCGCTCTTTCATTTTTTAAGCCAGCTGTATTTGTCTACAACCTTCTTAATATATACTCCTCTATTCTATCTTTCTGGCACGATTCGTTTACATAAGTTCAGAGCTACTGCGCTGTCACGAGGATTGGAGGCAGAAATAATTATCAAAACTATATTGTAAAGAAGTCAAGACAGGTCACAATGCTTTACGTCAACCGGCGATCTCCAAATCTATGCATTCAAGAAACAAGAAATACAGGTCTACTTGTATTCTATCTCATGCACTAAGTATATAACTTCTTCTTAGCAAAGATCAATCTTTGCTAATAGTCCACCTGAACATTTTGTAATACAACGAAACCTAGGTCGCGGTAAAGAACTTAAAGAAAGTAGAAATAATACTACATTACGTTGTTTCATTTAGTTGTGAATCTCTACAAAATTAACGCCAGATATATTCAATATATAACTTCTAACAATGTACCATTCCCTTTCAAGGAGTTATAATTCTCGGTGATAGTATTATTTATTTTTGAAATAAATAAGTTCCACTAAAACATATTCAGAACGGATTTTAATACATCGAATTGTCAAGAATGGGAATTGCAGAAACCAGAGTATTTTATGCCTAATTTTTGTTATCAGTAAGTATTATATATTGTATCATTTTGTATACCTGTAATAGCTGCGATAACTATTAATTCTGTCCAGTTTAATCAATTAACCATTACTAGTCAGCTATTTTTGATAAAGTGTGTTGGTACACAATATTTGTTATAAAAGTGACTTATAAAAAACATATAATATATTAGTAAAATTTAGATATCAACGTTATATCATCATAGTAGTATGTTCACAAATATCTATATTAAAATAAATAAGATACCATGGCCATGAAAGGGCAAGTCCTTTAAACAATCTGCTGCACACAAACCGGGGGCTATTTACATGTAATATTACTACTTCTTTTTGTTGCTTGTTAAAACTTAATGCGCCTGAAACATATTTAATATGCAGAGTTCAAATTAGAAAAATGTAATTAGATTCTAACTTTAAAGTTTATACTAAATTTTCAAAATTGGGGATTAATTCATCCTCAGATATGATAAGAAATAGGTTGACAGATCGTCAAAAGTTTCAGAATGCATCTAATATATGTAGAAATTTGGAATTTTGTATATAGCAAGTATTTGAATGTATATACAATAAAAAATATTAAATAAATTAAGGCTGTACAGGTAAGAAATGCAGTTTTATTAATTTCCCAAACTAAACTGCACTTTTTGAGAATGAAACTGATAACTTTTGAAAAATCCAGTTACTTTGTAAATGTTGTTTTAGAATCTATTCAGTCCAAACTTTCGAAGTGTTTTAATTAGAGTATTAATTTAAAAATCAAGTATTAAACGCATTCTCAAATATTAAAAAGAATCTTTATAAAACTAATTTGCAATAGTTTTAAACTAATTTGCGATGTTCAAGTCTAAATGTTGCATTATATTGAAACTTTCAAACATATTTATTAAATAACTCACCGAAAATATACCGATGTTGATAATTTTTTAAAATATTCTTCCGTAATTTACTTTTATAAGCCCATTTCACCAATGTAAAACTCCTAGCGCGATTTAAAGTGTACATAGCGTCATCTTTTGATGTAGGTGGGTGCAATATATGTTTGTGTGATTACTACGCGTCAAATCGTTAACTATCAAATATCTTTATTTTTGTTGTACCACTGCAATATAAATGAATTTATGAAACCTTTTCACCCTGGTGGTTTAAATCTTTTGATTGAGTAAACCAATTGCGATGAAATAAAAAGTAAACCTTAATACCTATGTAGCCGAAGTGCGACCGAACATAGGACTGCGGTCTGGCTATACGTTACAGAGGGCGCGAGCCTCCTGTAGCTCACGGGTTAAGCGGGCTGCAGCCCATCGGTTCGCCTAGCGCTAAAACGCCTCGCGGAACAGTAAGAGTAAGTAAGTAAGGCGTGCGCGCTTAGAGATCACTCATGAGCGACGTGCAGATGTGATTGGGTTATTCTACGCCTCGGGGCCTTGGCGAAAATGAAATTCGAAATTTTCACTTCCGAGACGGTGCGGCGGCCTATGTTCCACCACCCGGTTTTTAATTGTCAGAGAGGGACGTAGAGAGATCGCGATTTCACCAGAGTGTAGACTTTCAGGTCGTTTCGGATTGGCTGCTGAGGATGCACTGAACGCTTTGGCTGCCCAGTCCTGCCGTTTGCTTCCGACGATTGTGGCTGCCTAGTTTCTGAAGCTTGCTTCCGGCGATTGTCGTTGCCTCGTTCCTGTAGACTGCAGTTTCTTGTTATGGTTTCTTCTTCTTATTGTTTCCTGATGACACACTGACTATCTGCACCGAGTAGGAGCTCCGTTTATTTGCTCTATCCCTAGACAAGATGGCTCCCGATTTCCCCCTCTCTCTACTCTAGTTTCTTTTGTCTCGCACTCTCTTTACCCCTCTTCTAGCACGACGATCTTCGCGGCTGGGTATCAAAGCGTTGTTCCACTCGTGTAGACCTATACCACGAGTACTCGTTCACCCTTTCCCGGAAACACAGCCCTGATTAAGTCATGATGGACAATGTATTGTCTACCACCAGTACGACATCTCCAATTCGCAGGTCCCGTTCTCTGTGCGTGGCTCGTCACTTAGCAAGGTATTCGCGCACCCAGCGGTTTCAGAAGTTTTCATCGAGCCGCTATGATTTTCTCCATTGTTTTTTGCCTATTAAATCGTAGTATGTAAATTTTCCCGGTACTGCAACACCGGATAAGAACCCCAACAGAAAATGATTCGGTGTGAGGACTTTGCTGTCGCGGCTGTCGGCGGAGACGTGTGTGATCAGTCTGCTGTTGATGCTGTGTTCCACATCGGCTAGCAGGGTCAGCAACACTTCTTCCATAGGTGCTCGTTCTTTAGTGTAACTTGCAGTGCCACCATTACGCTCATCACTAGTCTTTCCCAGCAGCCTCCCACGTGTAGCGAAACGGGTGGTATGAAGCGCCATTCGACTCCCTTGTTGGCCAGCTCTTAGGAGATGTAGAGATGGGCCACTTCCGCGAGGGCCGACGTAATTCGTTATCGAATCCGTGTAAATTCCTTCCGTTATCCAAGAACAGCAATATGGAACAACCTCGGCGGGCCATCATTCGGCGGATGGCCATGATGTCGGAGTCAGTCGTCAGGCTAGATATGAGCTCCAAGTGAACTGCTCGCCTGGTGAGGCATGTGCACTCCGTAAAGTTTTTCACGGCGGCGACTGATCGTAAGGCCGATTGGTCCAAAGTAATCCAGACCGCAGAAGGTGTACGGACGCTGATGATGTGCCACCCTTTCTGCTGGTAAGTCACCCGTCGGTGGTGTTTGCGGGCAGGCTCTGCGGACGCGACACAACTGGCATGAGTGCGCGATGTATCTCACTGTAGGTTATAATGCAGTAATACCATAACCCTGTCGTAGCTCATTTATCATAGTTTCTGTGCTAGCGTGTCTCGCTAGCCTGTGATGATGGAGTAGCAATAGGCGTGAGTAGCAGTGTCGGCCGTTCAGTATAACCGGTCTTGTCCTGGCGTGGTCAATTCCCTCCGCAGCGTCAGCTTTTCCGTGTAGTCGCATTACCCCCTCCTCGTCGAGTATAGGGCTCAGGCTATGGTAGCTGCTGTAGTTTGGGGCTGTCGGCGTCCATCGGCTTCCCAGCTTCCCAGCGATTTCGTAGGGGAAGTTCCGCCTTTGTACTTCACATGTCTATAGTTGCTCAGCGCGCTGCAGGTGCCAAACATCAAGTGTTATTTTGTTTTTTATTTGAATTCGTTCAATAACGAGCAAGACGTCCGCCATGCTGCGGATGAGTGACGAGAAAGTCGAAAAGCGTGAGAGTTCCGGCAAGCTCGGTCGCCGACGTACGGTCTGTGACTCTCGACTCGACTCGGCGCTCTTCGTTGGTTGTAGTTGTTTCAATTTATTCGGCCAGCTGACCTATAGTCGGTGTAGGAATTTGGGTCCCGTCAGCTAGCGGGTCTCGAGTTACGTTCCGTGCACATCCGTGAAGTATCCAACCCAGCTCCGTGTTCGACGCAGCTGGCGTATTCCTGTCCGCCTGGCGGATTTCTGACGCCACTAGAAGTGTCCAGTTGTCCTGTCTAATAAGCACGGATGGCCGGGCATACTGTTGCTGCTGCCGATACTGCGGTCACTGAGCTCGTTCAGTCTCAGTGTTGTGAAGTAGTCGGCTGGAGGTGACTTACGCTGAGGTCGCGATTTGCATATCGCGAGATGCAGATGCGATCGCTTTGTCAACTTCTAGCCTCAGGGCTTTCGACATTACAACTTGGCGTGACTCGGACTTGTTTTCATCGCTGTATGCCTACTCGGCGCAAGTCCGCAGAAGATGTGGTATTAGTTTATTCTTAAGTACTTTCATGACGGCCGGATGTGAGAAATATGCATTTCATTCTTCAGCTTCATTCTTTAGCTCAAATATAATCGTGAAGCAATTGGCGACTCTGCACGCAAACACGTTTCTATCAAACGTGGCAGGGTGCTGATTGCGTTGATCTCCGCGCACACGATGTCTTCCAGTTGTCCGAAGCGGCTTTCCAGGGTGCTCATGATTGAAGCCGGAACAAGTGAGCTGATAAGAAATCCGGAAACGGCCTTCTTAGACACGTTCACAAACGGGCCATATTCTCGCGGGTTGTAAATCCATAGAGTTTCTTTGTCTCATGTCATGTCGCACAGATCGCCGCTGAATAGTGGTAAATCTTGCGACCTTGCTAATCGGGACATCGCGGTTAGTGAGTCTTTGTGGTTGACAGCTCTTTCAGTGGCAATAGTGAGGCGATCAATGTCCAAGATGCAGACCCACGTGCGGTCGTTGATTCTGCAGATGCTTCTGCTGGTAGCGATGATGCATAGGATGCTTCTTCAGCCAGTCCAAGCCCCACTAGTCCATCTTCTTCTTTGGAAGAAACGGCGTGCGATTTTTCGTCTCCCAAATGCCTTAACTCCACTTCCAGGCCTTTCTTGCGTAATCCTTTTTCCATTTCGGGTCGTTCTTTGTCCATCTTGAGTTGTTGTCTGGGCAGGTCCGGGATCTCCTCTTAAGTGTGTAACTAGGCTGTCGCCCATCGTGTCTTTATATTGGCGGTCGAGCGATAGGATCGGTGATAGTGAGCCGATAATCGCCTGGCACTTCAGACGACAGCAGCTGTCGACATGTCTGTACTGTTCGTTGACCGGTGCTGTGCTGTCGTGGTTACGATTTCTTCTCTCATCATGCACATGTGTGAATTAAAAATTTACCATTTTTGTTTTTTATTCATGTCGTTTGATTATTTACATGTAAAAGGGTTTATTTTAAGTTTGTATCTATGTACGTAAATATTATAAATATTTTCAAACCGTAGTAATAAATTTATTTTTACTGACTAGTTATTTACATATTATTGTTCATCGTAAAACGCTTTGTTTAATTTATGTACATAATAGTAAATTAGTTAAAACAACGAGTGAAAATTTGACTTCAACTATGTTTGCCTCACTTCACATTAACTGTTAGTTTTGAATATGGGTCATAATTTATTTTGATGGACTTTCATATTCCTATAACTGTCAGCGCTTGATATATTCTGTTGCATCTATTTTCATATACATTATCATTATTACGTGTATAAGAAAAAGCTTATTACAAAAAAATATTAACATATCTAACTCGTTTAAAATAAAAAAAAATAAAAATTTCAGGTTTTCACTTGTTACTTACATGGCTGTGCCGTGCATTTAGTTATATCTAATAAATAGGTAAATGTGATTAAAATAAATTATTTTATTTTTTTTTTGATTCCTCATGGGTTTTTATTTTAGTTTCGGAAAACAATTCAGTATTTTACATCTATGTTTCTCCTAACCTTACCCACATTTTCCATTCTGTCATAATTATTAGTGGCTAGTATATAAGCACGCTCATCTTTTCAACATACAAAAGTATTTATTTTTCAAATAGAATCGGTAGTCACATTTTTTTCTTTGTTCCTTTTGTAGACTTTAGAAAGAATTTTTATTCTGCAATTATCTCGAATAATCTCCTATTGTGTAGTAACATTCTTAATGAAAATTATTAAATATAAGTAAAATTTGTGTAACAATTGTTACAACACACTCACACTCCTTTTTGAAAAATTTATGCTTTCGTGATAGAACGACTATTACGTCATATTCAAATTTTTACCTGTTTTGAGCACTTGGCTTTAATATATTGGATATTTTGCTATAAATATAAAATTAAGATCTTGTTGAACTCGCAAAGTTGCAAGTTTTATATTGAAGTCATACAGGTTTACCTTTTACAAATTGTTTAATGAAATGGTGTCTGAAATATTTTATGGTAGTTTCATTTCTTCTTCAGGAAACGCAAAAAATTTTTTTGATGTATTTCCCATGAAGGTATTATTTTGAATAATTTACCACTGGATTTTTTTTTTGATCAGTTATCAACAAAAGATATAAAGACAAAAAAGGAGTTTATTAAAAAATTCTTTCGATAGTCCTGTGTTTACCTAAATTTTATTTTGGTAATTTTGCTTAGCGTATAATTAATTTGTTCAACAACGTAACTCAAAATCGTGTTGTCAAATTTATTTAATCAAATTGAATTGCAAAAATGTTTATCATCTTTTTTTATGTCGAACTATCTAAACTATAAACAAACTATCTATTGCGTCTATGTACTAAACTGTGCATAAGTAAGACGGTTGAGTTTTTTCCGTTTTAAAAAATCGGAACAAGTATGGCGGCTTTTAGCTGTAGATAGTTGATTTTTGTCACAACTGCTTTACTTGATGTCATATGATGTTTAATGTTCTTGAAACATTAAGAAGTTATATAACATGAATGTTTAGCTTAAGATCAAAGCATTCTCCATCCGTTACTACTTCTAGTTCTAAAGAAATGGTGACCATATTAGTTTCAAGTGTAAGTTCCTTAACTATTTATTGGTTTCATATTTTTTGCAAAAAATTATTTTAATTTCACATTGAAAATTATATAATCATTTTCGGATCGAAAATTATATAATCATTAACTGCAAAATTAATTAATTTTCAATGTATTTTCGTTATCACTTTTATGAAATATAAGAACTGGGTTTTTACGGTTTTTGTGTTAAATTTTCTAATAAATATTTTTTCCATTTTTTACATAGAAGATAATAAACATAGTTTTTTTGTTTTTTAAAAAACTCATTACATAAACTACATTGGCATTTTCAACCTTTTTTAAATTTATGCCCTAATATCTTCGTAGGCCCCAATTTGTAGCATTTTTGAGGTATTTTTAAATTAAATAAATGAAATTTTAAGAATCAAAAAAATTCAAGGTAAACTTGTCAAAGTATTTCGTTGAGACGGCTAAATTGTCTTTGACATTTGCTTGAACACGAAACGGAAATGTCGACACAAAAACTGTCATAACTTTGTGAATAGAGAAAATGCCAATGGTCGGTAAAAATTTTTCCGATCCAAACATTTGGTCTCATTTTCCTGCTTCACTTTTCACGCGTTGCTTTGAGTGACGTCAATATTACTCAGCTTCTCTTTTAATATTTCCTTTTATTTTACCTTTTCCTTTTTATATTAGCTGCTTTGGAATTTAGCCCTTTCATACGGCTATTTTTAATATCTTTTGAAAAGATTCCATACAGTAGACAAGGTAATCATACTAAGGTATTTGTTATTACAAAAATAAAAAGAAATTTAACCTAAAAAAATTCATTTTGGGAAGGTATTTTTGTTTACCTCAATTGAATTTATATTTCAATGGAATGTCTTGTGCATTCTTACATGTTAAGTCATGATAGTTAATGATATATCAGATATTTAATACTTTAACGAAATAATCAACATAAAAGGGAGTTAAGGTTATATGTTGCAAAAGTCATTTAGAACTTATGAGTAGTTAAGATCCGGAGTTAATTTCTTTGTTGAAGTAAATTTTTTATAAAGACTGTAGCGAGTCGGAAAAAGTACGAAGCAATGAGAATAAAAAATGGCGAGTTAAGAGGAGGGGTGAAATAAAAATTAAAAAGCAGTGCGTGAACTTGAATGTCTGTGTGTATATTTGCGAGAAAGTTTGTGTGACGGAAAAAATATTTAAAAAATTTTATGTGGCAGTCGTCGTTTCCTATAGAAACTTTATTTCAAACCTGCGTTTATGTGGGTGAGATACATATAGTTTTATTTATTAAATGTTTAGTCTCGTTTAATATCTATTTATTTACGTTATTTACATACCGTAACTTCTAATTTTGTAATTTTTATTTTAAGTGTATTTTATGTCAAATTTTTAAATTTTTCTTTTGAGTATATTTTATAATCATATTTGATCCTTGAATACCATTTTAAGTTTATCAACTTCTTCAAAATTCTGCATACTCTTACGTTTGTCTGCTAATACGTTTCTATGGATATTGTTATACGGATCTATTTCGATAGCGCAAGTTAACTTACCTTGATGAAATATTTTCTGGTAGCTAAATTTAATCTGCGTACGACTTTATCTTTATTGTTATGTTGTTGATATTACATTAAAGTCATTCATATTTCGTTTGATTAATTATTATATACTGATATTATTGACAATGATGAAGTTTTTGTGTGATGCGCCTACAAACAAACAAAGAGACAGAAACAAAATAAAGTATTTCTCGAGTTCATGTCGAAATGATAGGTATGTTATTATGACCTCTAGATTCTGAGAATTACTATATTGAAAATTTAAATGGTATTGGGTTGTTGGTATATACAAGCAGACAAGCAAAGCTTTTAAAAAGGGTCGATTTCTGATCTTTAAATCATGTAAAGTTCCTTGGATTCCTATTTTTTTGGAAAATTCCCTAAATTTTGGTATACAATTTTGAATATTGAATATATTTGGCGTTAATTTTGTAGTGAATTTCTACACTTTATTCACAATTAAATGAAACTATGCGATGTAGTATTATTTCTGCTTTCTATAAGTCCTTTACCACAACATATGTCAATCTTTGCTAATAGCCCACCTGAAGATGTTGTAATACAACGAAACCTAGGTCATGGTAAACAACTTAAAGAAAGTAGAAATAATACTACATCACGTAGTTTCATTTAATTATGTGTACAATTTTTTTACCTTCTCTTATTTCACATATGGATTTGGGGTTATGGAATACAATGATAAACAGGCGAGTAATAATTTAAGACAGAACCATGCATCTAATAGCATGATACAGACGCAAGTGCCGTTCGTAAAAATGAATTTAATAAAGTTTTTGTGACCTAGGTAAATTTATATTTATAAGGAAAAATTAATTGACATTGATAAATAGTTTAATAGAGATATTATGTACCCTTTAATGTTTATATGTAAATGAGTATATTAGGAACACGCCTGTATGTTATATACCTGCTTAATCAATTGTATTATTATCTGATGCGCACTCCAAACAAAACCTTATTCGGTGAACACAGCGTGTGACGAAATTTAATACAAAAAAAATCAAATACATAAATAATCCCTTTTTACCAGACCGATGAATCACTTTTTTTTTGAACTCAACTTATTCTAAAGCTTGGCATATAATCCTTTTAACGTTTTCGATATTTTCATTACGCATATTAGGGTAGATCGAGCCGTAACGAATAATTTGCTATTTCCTGAAAATTTAGCTCTAAATTAAATAGCAAAATAAATGTAAAAATCTTGAAAAAAACTAAATAGAAAATATCTATAATATTGTATTCAAAATAAATCCCTGAAATGAAAATAAAAAAAATAAATTGACAATATTAAGATCACTTGACGGTAATTGATACACAACTCCCTCAAAGATGTTACATGGTATAAGAATTGTTTAGAACATAAGAGTTATATTCTTATTATTCTTCATTAATATTTCGAACTAATCTTCGGTTATTGTTAGTTTTTCATTTTTCAGAATAATAATTAATCTTTTCATCATAAATATGTTAATTAAAGTGTAATTTTTTTAAATCATAACTTTGTGTTTATTATACTGTGTAGTTATATCCTCTCAAGTGACTAGTCTAGGTTACGTTGTAAAAGTCCGTAGCCCTCCTTTTATTTCTTTGGGTTGAAATTTTCTTCCAGTTTCTTGCACTTGTTGGACACCCTGATACCTGCTTTGACTTTCTTTTGTAAATTTACATTATATATAGTAACTATTTCATTCAAAGTATGAATATGTACATAAATTTTACTGTAAAAATGTTCAATATTTTATTTGTGACGGGTGGTACGATTCAGTTAATCGCGTATGTAAGTATTTAAAATGTAATTATTTTTCGTAATATTATTAATATTTATAACAGGTTGGGAAATAATGTTTATCGAAAATAATCTTTTATTTTTAGTAACTTCCAAATTTAAATGGAGATGCATTCTGATAAAAATTAAAGTAATTTATTCTAATTGTTTATTCCAATTGGTTGAATAAAATATAGAATTTTATTTCATACCATCAAGTGACGTGAATACTGAAAAATAATTTTAATTTTTTGAAGGATTCGTTTTCAGTTGGAAAAATTAAACAAGAAAATTCAATGGTGCGTATATTTATTACACATTTTAAAAAATATTTATTACTAAAAATATTTTAATACCACATATGGATATAAATACTTATATTTACATACTTTTTTATTATTGATTATTTATCTATTGATTTTTAATCAACTGATTTTAATTTTATATTTAAACTCTACATAAATTAGTTAAGATTAGCGTTTATTTTGTTTATGGTTTACATTTGCTATATCAACACTCTGCTGGCCATAGTATGGTTCACAACGAAAACAGTGTTGCTTCCGGTTTACCCTTGGGGATTGTCGCGCTCAATAAAACGTATGTAGGGTGAAGGTTCAGGGACCCGTAGCGGCTTCTTTATTGGTCTCAATTTACTTCAACAATTTTAAGTCTTATTTAGTTCAATATATTTGCACCGAAATGAAATCATTTGCAATAGATATTTGATATAAATACTTATCCTAATGACTCAATACAACTCTAAAAATTCTCGATATAAAGATGAGCAAAGATGAAATACGAATGAAGTTCGTCACTATTTATATGCACGATAATTGTTATAAATATCAACATGTCAATTTTACTTCCATGGAAGTAGGTAAGAAAGGTTAGATTGTGTATGCAAAGATCAAAATCATGAATAGAATTAATTTTTTACTACTTAAATCCCAAAATATAAAACCTGAAGAAAGGAATTAATAAAATCTTTTACTTATGTTTTTCTTTAAATATTTATTTATATACTAATGAGTATAGTTTGCAAATATAAAGGACCAATTGCAACAAAAGAAATATCTTGCAAACGATCAGAATACCAGAATAATGATAAATAATATTGCGGAATAGTGTAATGAAGTGTGAACTTAATTAACAGTAAAATAAAATTAAAAATATCTTATATATAAGAATTACCATATATATATATATATATATATATATACACACATAATATATATATATACACATATTAATATACATCCATACCCACATACATTTAGGTATATACGTACACAAACATACATGCATACGGGAGCGCACAGCCACGCATATTATCCTAATGACATGGGATGGGGGAAAAGCAGAGGATACAGAATAAAAAAAGAAAGTTAAGCGTTCCAAAAAATAACAAGGGGAATAAGTATTTGAGACAATTCATAAATAGAGTGTAACTTATTCTACAATTTGGTACCAAATATTACAAATAACTTTTCATACAAAGTAGAGTAATAATCGCGAATGGGAGAGTAAGCTGCCTTCTTTACTGTGTCGTATTTCAGCACAAATTTAAATTGTGTTAAATTTTTAAGGGCAATAAAAGCTTTACTCCATTTGTTGCCAGTATTATGAACATATAAAATTATTTTGCTATGGTAGTTTCATTTGATAATATGTTCATTAAACTACTCACCATACCGATGCATAATTTCATAAGCTCAATGAAGCTAAGTTTAATAATTCGATGTGTATTCTTTGTAATAGCATTCACTAACAATTATTTTATAGTTGTGTATATAGCAGAAAGAATTACGCCTAACGAATTCGGTTTAATCCCCGATAAAGAAACCCGAAAAAATACTTATATCTAAATGGCTTACAACTCATTTATTTATACTCATGTAATCTAAAACAAATCAGCATATTTGCTATGTCAAGGAAATCTCATTTACTAGTTATAAAACCAAATAAACCAAAATCTAATCTGTAAAAAGATATTTATTTGGTCTATTGTTAGAAATTTATAAAATTAGAGATAGCTTTATGGATTGCTAGTAGGCTTTCGCAATGTGTCTTGAAGCTTATAACTGCTTTCAATACACTGCATTTTATTGAATTATTTTCTGGTTCTAAGTATATTTCTGAAAAAAAAAACTTGATTACGATTCCAAAGTACGACATATATAAAGAATATAACATGGTGGAACCTGAGATACAATATTTAGTTAATTGAAAACTTGTCAAACATGTGTGCGCATGAATGAAAATTTCCGTTAAACTATTTACACATGTTAATTTTTCACAAGGTAAATGCGTTAAAACGTTGTGCATATTTAGAAAATCAAGAAATTTTGAAATTATAAAAAATAATTATCAATTAAATCGTTATAACTAGCTACTTAAAATGATACACCACACTATATGCAGAGTAAAAAAAATATTTATGGGCATATTTTACTCGGGCTCACGATAACTTTTGAGTACATTAATTTAAGAGTATTTCTTATTCCGGGCATGAGAAGATTGTTTTTAAATAATCAGCGAAATTTCGTTGTTTCTCTGTGTGACTGTATAAGATAATAAATCGGAAGTATTGTATGGCGGTAAAAATGATAAATAAAAATCAAATAGATTCTAATCCTCCCGTGATGTATTTAAGTTGAAAATGAAAAACAAATAAAGTACCACAGTTCGATGAAGTTACTCTGAGTTAGATATAATCGTTGAGAACCTTGACTCAAAAAAGGCTCTAGGTATTGATAGAATCGATAATAGGATTACCAAATAGTACGGAAAATCGAGATGCATGAGATACTTGTGGTCTTTAATCGCTGTTTCGATTTGGGCCACTTTCCGAAGGTATGGGAAGTGGGGAGGCGAAAAGTAATGGGAAATAGCCAAGCGATCTAAAGTTCTATAGACCCATTACGCTCCTTCTTGTCTTTGGGACGTTGCTTCCGGCAGCGGGTAGTGGCAGCTGTCTCATTTCTATCTCATTTTAAAGATATTCGTGATATCCTTTCAGGGATGCGATACCATCGCATAGGCTGATGAAATCGGTCTGAAAAGCGAGCCATAGAGAGTTAGAGAATCGGTCAGTGGATTTCCTTGCCAGTTTTCGCGACTGGGGTACTGTGAAAAAGCTCAGATTTGCCCAATTAAAGTCCGAGGCTGTCCTCTTCAAGGACAGTCTATACTAAGTACGAAATTTTACATTTAAGGATCGTAGTGTGCATAACCCGACATCGAAAGATTTGCATGAAAACATTAATGAAAGTTCTTTCGTAAGTTTCTTCTTTTATGTGTTATTTTATACTACCATATAATGACTCACGTAACTTTGAATAGGCATGTGACATTAAAATATGTTGATGATGAGGTAAAAATATTAAAATATGTCTTGAAAATTATTTTCAATTTGTTTTTCGTGTTCAATTAATGGAATAATATTCATGAAAAGTTTCAACAATTGACTTGGCGAGTATGAATTTAATATTTATTTCATACAATTATCATGAATTACGTATCGCAATATGTTACTAAATATAATTACCCTTTCCAGTTTATTGTGACTAATATTCCATCGCCAACTTTTTAGCGTAATAAACTTCCAAAATTCAAAATAATCAAAACCAAATTTTATTTCTATCACACACCTCGAGGCTTCTATTTTATCACAGAGGTATTGTGACTGGATCTTACTGAATATTACCTAATCAGATAAATGTCTTTAAAGTATTTATGTCCTCTAGACATTCTGCGTTAAAAAATCTCAGCATAAGATTCCACACCTCAGAAGGAAAAAATCGATCCCTTATAATTCCAGTCACGAATCCGTTGGTTTATCTGTCCGTCACAGCCGTTTTTCTCACAAAGCTTTTTTTCTTGTGTCCACCCATTTATCCTTCCATATATAAGACCCTTCCGGCTTCTAAGTTGTAAACGTAATATTGACAGTTCTTTTTTATTATGAAAAAAATGGTGATATATTTTTAAAGTCTCAATTAGTAGGCCGATTTTTAAAATAATTATATTTCCTAACACCTGTCGATTATTTATGAATAATATACTGAATATAGAAAATTTGATCAGAATAAAATATTTCGTGAATATTAGACGTTAGAATGACCCATTTTTTAACTATATATATATATATATATATATATATATATATATATATATTTATTTGCAACAAAGTCATATAATAGCAAAATCACTTCATTCATAGTTTTAGTTTTGTGTTACCCTCTCTAGCTAAGTTACTAAACTGGTAAAAAATTTACTATCATACTCCAAGAACAATATAAAAAAGAATTAGTAAGTGCGCGAAACAAGGATACGTTATCTCGCAAGGCAACGTGTCTACTGGTATTTGTATGAGGCTACACAGAGCACTTTCCACCATTTTGAAAGCGCATTTACATTTTTAACAAAATATTGGTTTTATACATTCATTTCATGAAAATCGGCTTTTCCAACTCATTGTTCACCAAAATCGCCAAAAAGGGGAATCGTAACAAAGATAAGTTCTCAATCAAGGCAACATGTCCACTGGTATTCATGAGGCTATACAGAGAAATATTTACGGTTTTAAGGGCGTATTTATATTTTTAACTAAATATTGGTTTTATAAATTTATTTCATGAAAAACTGCTTTTCCCAACTCATTGTTCACTAAATTCGCTAAGGGAAAAAAGAAGGCAAGTTTAAAGGATTCGTTCTAAACAATTGTATATTAATTTTGAAAGGTGAAAAAAAATTGTTTAAATGCTTATTTCTTTTCTTCAAAGTAAGTCAGATTAAAATTTATCACAATTATGTTTTAATTTCTCTAAAAATTATCAAGTATATTGTTGAACTAATATCATACAGGTGTCCGCGTGAAGTTTTCATTCAAGTGTTAAAAAACAGAGCAGAGTCGTCATAGAATAGATTCGAATAATTTCATTTTTAACTGATTTTACTAAACTGCATCTAGCATGTTCTTGTTTATAATCCATCCACTTCCATTAAATAAGGTAGACATCGGTGCAACTAGAATTAATAAAATTAATAAAAAAGGCTTTTCATATGTGACGCTACCAAGAAAAATTAATACTCGAAATAATATTATTAATGTGGAGGTTTTGACCGAAAGGAAAAAGCTGCTACCAATGTTCAGAGAAAAAACAACTTTCGCTGTGAAATATTTTGTTACCAACTTATTTTCTATTATGTTACAGTATTGTTGCACTGTTTTTAGTATAGTTAATCATGAACACATTGAATTCGTGAGTGCAAATGATAAAGTGGGAAATTTATAACGAACATAAGCAATACTCATTATGAACTTAAACAGATTTGACAGTTTGTTAGCTAATAATTAATTTTAAACATGATAAAAATTGTAAAATATAAGTGTTTCTAATAATGGGAGCATTTTGGAACATTCTGTTAATACTACGTGTAATTAGACTTTTAATAACTCTCATGAAATATACTGTGTATGAAATATAAGGTCGAAGTAAAAGGAATATAATTAACAGTAACATATGAAAATGAACATTTAAGTCTGAGCATCTCTGTACATCTGATGTAGATATTTTCAAATATGTACTAGATTTGAATTATATCAGATAGGGCTAGCGGAACCGAACTTGACACAGGCAGAAGCTTATATAGAGCGTGTCAGTTTACCTACAAAATACACATACATATTAAAAAAACTGAAATAATATGGAATACTAAGATAATTAATTACTATATTGGGGCAGGGACCAGTGCCTCAGTGGCAAAAATCCAAATGGACCTATCTACAATTAGACGATTTGGTTTACAAATTTTATTGTTACTCCCTCGAAATATAACCCAAATGAAGATTCTTAATTAATTTAAAATCAACTCAAATAAAATATATCTCCCAATATATCTTTGTGACGACGCGGTGACCCGATTCGATTTCCGGCCGTTCGTCGAGCGGAGCTGGAGGGATGCTATGGTTGGCTGTAAGAGATTGTTCTCGTAGCAATAAGTCGGCCATATGTTCCAATTAGACACATTAAAGTAGGTAAATAAAAAAACAAGAAATAATATGCAAATTACTTTATATGTGTCCAAATGTGAAAGAGGTGGAAATTGATGTTTTCATATTTTCACGATGGTCTTTTTAAATACGCAATTTAACATAATGGAAAATTTATTTTTATATTCCTTTTAAAATAATATTTTCCAATGATAACGTAATATATAAAATGAGAAGACCTTCCTTTTTAAATATTATACAAACATTTTAACAAAGTTGGTGGTGTAAAATATATATGAAATATGTGTATTAAGAGGATGTATTAAAAATGGCTGGTTTCTGAATATTTTTTCTCTCTATTTAATAACTTTTTTGTATGAAGAATTTCAAATAAAAGAGTTATCGGATTGATATCTATTCGATAAAGAATACTCAGAAACCTGCCATAAACCAACTTTTAAGTTTCTACATCGCATGGTTTCTGAGAAATTCTACTGTGAAAGTAGAAAAATGTAAATATATCTTCCGTAGGCGTAAAAATATGGGGAAATTTAAATAATTATGATATCTCTAATCACCAATTTTCCTATAACTTTTTTGTGGGCTTCTAAAAACCTATACTTTTTCATATTTTTGGGTTGAATACTTTTGGAAATAGGGGAGGGGGGAATATTTTTTCCCATAATTATGGAAACATTTTCAAAGGTATGCCGAGAATATTTTTTGTTTGCATATTTCTCGGCATATCTTTGAAAATGTTTCCATAATTATGGAAAACAATATTTTTGAGACCCTTTCAACTAGCCCATTAATATGTTTTATTGCTGTACTAAATTTGAAGTTTCTACTTCAAACGGTTACCTTGAATATTCTGAAGGGAGGTCTGACCAAAACAAATTAGCTATGGGTCTCACAGTTATTACAATCTTGAATATTCTGAAGGGAGAATCACGTAGTAACAAAACACTGATGACAACATGAAGAATTATTAACACGCAACAGTAATGAAGACCTGGATGAAGAAAGGAATTAAGACAGCCATTATCAACTAATGTAATGAATATAATAACATTGCATTACCGTTTTTAGAAATAAACTATTAACAAATATATGATTTGCATTTTAAAAATAAAATAATTGTTTTTAAAACTATTGTTTCGCTCTCAAACTTAAGGAGTTCAGTTACGAACATGCAGCCAACCGTCTTCATATTGTCGTCCGCAATCCAAGCAGAGTTGCTTTGGTGCACCCTTGAGGATTGCCATTCGCAATAAAACGTATCTGGCCAATTGTCCCTGGATCAGGGATCCGTGGCGGTCCCTTTATTTGTTTCAATTTACTCCCACATGCTTCACCTCTCACTCACTTGAATATATTTTCGCAGTAAAATGTTATTTTCAATAGCTTTCAGGATTATATTGCCTTGGTAAAGTTATGTATATTGATAGTTTATAATAAGTTTAAAAATATGTAATCAGTCATAGGCAAATTTCTTGTTTATAAAACGGATAAGTTTCGAAAAAAATATTTTAAAAGTCGAGTATTATTAAAAAAAACACACACACTATTAACAAGTTACGATTTTTAATTAATTTCGATTCATTTATAATTCTTAATTATATTACATTGAACACTTTGTTTGGATGTTAACTTCGATTTTTTAACTTAAATTTTAAAGATTGAACTCAACTTTAAAACTGGAATTGGGTGACGAGTGATGTAAGCTGAGATTCTGAATGCCTGTCTTCACGGGAAATTGTGCCTTGGACGTAACAAAGATTGAAAATATTGATGCATATGAAAACACAGCTTTATCGTGGAAAGGTCATATGAGATTCTCGGGAGCTGTGATGTTTGCTTTTGGGATGGGCAAGCTATGGTTTTAATAGAGCGTAGCTATTTAAGAAGTATATATATATACTTGTACTTTTTCAAGTCATTACATTTTGTGATGAGATTGTACATGCTACACGAGGATTTCAAACTATTAAATAAAGTAAAATTATCAGACATTATACACGAAATCTTGCATTCAATTGTACCAAGTACGATTTGCATATATTGTTTTTGTTTTTCAATTAATATAATCAATTATTAAAGTGACCGATTTGGTATCGTTATATTTTCAAATGACGTTTGTTAGTTCTCGACTACCTCTTCTCGGCTCACTTCTGAGAATTTAATCTATTTACTTATCAATTAATTAATGCTTCTTACTAGTTTCTGTCTCAAGTTTTAGATCAAATAAAGTCTTTGTTTATTCGGTTGTTATCAGATTTGGAAAATGGTTATAATTTTAATAATAGTTAATAATATATCATAAATAAATTTTTGAGGTACACATACTTCAAATAATTTTTTTCGCTTCATATATTAATAAAACAATAACATTCTATTCAAACTCATCATGGTAGTTTTTATACGATATGAGTACATAAAAATAAGCATAATTATGAAAATGTTTAACCTCTATTGCCATTGTGCGAACAACATCTAGCTTTTGAAATGTTTAACCATACAGTATTGATTATATTTTGTTAAAATTCGTCTAATTATTTTCTTGTTATATTTAGAAGCCTATAAATCAACATAATTTCCCAATTTTTGGATGGAATAAACACGCCTCATTTCGAAAAAAGAAATGATACAATATTGATTACGTCTTATTAAAATTGGCGAAATGATTTTTGTGATGGGCATATAAACATATAACTAAATACGTTTTTTCACAATTTTTTTGTGTCTCATGTTGATATCATCTGAAATATATTTTACTCCTGGGATATTAAGCTATCCCTGAAATATTCCATTAAAATCAGTTCGATAGTATTCATGATGCAAATGAATTTTATATATACATCACAAAATAAATAAATAATTAATTATATATATATATATATATACATATATATATAATAATATATATTTATATATATATATATATATATATATATATATATATATATATATATACAGTTTTACTTTTCATATTTCCGACCCAGTATTGATATCATTCGAAATACATCTTGCTACTGGAATATCAACATGTACAAAATTGGTCGTATTCTATCAAATCAAATGCGTCGAGTAATTTTTATGATGTTTTTTCGATTACAGGAAGTTTTTAATACATTCGGATAATTTTAAAGTTTTATGCCTTAGATGTACATATATGAAAATATAAATCGATATCGATAAGTTATATGCGTGATGCCATCAGAATATTTATGTTCATTCAAATGTACAAAAGTTGGCACTCAAAATTGCTAGACTTTAGCTAATTTTAATTTTTCTGCTCAGTGATACTATCAACGGCATATGGTTTGTTCCCCGTTTTTCATCTTTTGTGCGCATTGTTTTACATTGGGTGCTGAATTTACGCGCAGATGTCTCTAAAACGATTAGTCGTAGTGAGCTGAGACTGGCATAAATAAATTTTGTATTTGAAAGTTTATTACTTTATCGAAGCAAGAAAAAATGCAAAAGGTAATGACTTTAATTTTACATTGCAAAATACGGTATGACCGGTACCTCGATTTTGCTCATTCTAAAGAATGTTATACAACTACCCAACAACTCTTTTTGGCCATGTTTGGAAATTATTCTCTAAAACTTGTGATTTTTATTATCGATGAAAATTTTATCAATGCCTAAATATTTTTTATGGAGATGTAGAGAATTTTTTTACATTAAACCGATCCCAATAGTTTCATTTTCTTAAAAAAAATTTTCTGATTATACATTCGAAAAAGAGTAACTTAGTGACTAGTAACTTACTCATTTAGTTTTTTTATATTAGGATTTTTGTAAAGTAATTAGCGCTTTAACATAATCAGGTCAATTTGGTATACATTTGATCAAGATCATTAAGTTCACAATAATTGTGATAATCAGAAGGGCCAATTTAGTAAGATAAACGAGAGTAAAGACAGGGTAAAATATTCCACAAGTCACTTACAAACATTAGAAAAGATGTACCCATAATGCTTCAATTGAATTGGTCACCTATTAATATTACAAATAATATACCATAAATATAGAGCCCTATTTTGGTATTATTTATGTTGTCTCTAGTTTTATTCTTCATTCTACATTTCTACATTTAATATACATATTTCGACAAATGACGTACTTATTTCCATAAAAGAAGGAAGAAAGTTTTTTGAAATAAAATATAAATGTAAACGCTTAAAATTTATAGGTTTTGTCTCTGATATTTTATAAGATATAGCATAATGAAAGATAAATGATAGGCATGCTAGCAATATTAGTAATATTAAAAATCACAGAGTATTTAAAACAGAAATACTCCGGGCTAAGTAGTTAAGATGATACAAAAAGTGCTATATATGATATGAGTGACACATGAAAATCAAGATTACCTTCTGTCTCAATTCTCAGCCTCAGGTACACATGGTCCTGCTTCCGCCTTAAAAATTGCTTCACTTTACTCATCTTGAAATACGATATCTACTTCATTGAATATATCTTCAATGTTCATTATCAAACTTAACATTTTTATTAAATAATTTCACCTTTATTTTGAGATATATAGCTTATCTTAAAATCAAAAATGCTTATGTTAAAATTGGCGTTATTTTCTCTAGTTAACAATTATGTTAAAACATGCCCATTTTATTCTTCGTATATTCTCTTGCATACCGATCTTTAATGATCATTCGTTAATGTATCAGTATGTATGGCTTGCCGCAACCTCTCAGTGTGCATGGCTACGTTGTGAATTATTATCGGAGACAAAGTCTTCCGAAGGAGAATCAGAGATCCCATGACGTGTATCCATAGAAAAGCAACAACAAGAGTATATACAAAACAAGTGTTTGGAATAATTTGAGGAAAAATTATCTCCATACATATTCATTTTTGCACGAATAGATTATGTTCAGATTTCGAAGCCATTTTTTTGGACAAACACAGCTATATTTAACAGAATGGAAATCATTAATTATCGAAAACTATATGAATAGAGTCGCCCAAACTTTCTTTTGCCGGTGCAAACTATTTTCTAAGATCAATTTTTCGTGAATTGATCTAGTATTTTGGATAATATACCTATTAGCCCATGCATTTTATCGCAAATACCGAATTACACATTTTTAAACTTATTGGAAAATGTGCTTTGAGTTTTATTAGACAACGTTCCTATTAACGTACTGATGGTGCACAGCCATTTTATTTGAAGTCTTTTAGAGGATACTTTAAACATTTTTTTGGTTAAGACAATAGTTTTTTCTTCATTTTGAAACCACCTTTTTTATCTAATTTAAATTGTATACTATTTACATGGATTTAAAGCAACAAATCACGTAATTATAAATAAATGTCATCTTTGTGAAATGGTAAAAGATGGTTTAGTCATTCTATAGTAAATTGTAAAGAAAATACTTTATATTAAAAAGTAATTATAAATACAATTTTAATATTTAGGATAAACAAAGGTTTCAGGTATTTTTATTTCCATTCCACAAGAAACATTTTGCTAAAAATTCTGGTTTTCTTTTTGTTATTAAATTTTGCTTTTTTAATTTTGAAAATATTTATTCAATGTGACAGGAAAATATACAGTATTTTTTAGTACTAAAAATTATCAAAAACAATTATTTTTCAATGAATGTATAGTCCCAGAAAAAAACAAATTCTTTTTAAATTTTTTCATATTTTTAGTTTCGAACATTCTAACCCCCTCCGCGCCGTTAATTGCTTTTAGTGATAATTGGGATATATTTTCCAATGACATCGGCTGGTCCTACGACCTGTCGAAATTTAAATTTAAATATCCTACCTATTAAAATTAAGCCAGACAACGGTACCTGAACCAGGTCGGTCGTAACAAGTCTTCTATGACGCCAGATTTGTATCGTAGAAAGCTTGTTACGTGTTCTTTCTTGTATTTGATGTACTTTGTAATTTTCCTGTGAGGTAATTACGAGTATAAAATATAAGGAAATTATTTTTTTTTGTTATAACCTTTCATGCTTAAATCTATAATTTGTATCACTTCATAATTTAGTTTTTATACTTAATATTGCAATATATATGATTGTATTTCCGTCATTTTCTACTATTTGTGTGGCAGGATAATTACTCCGTACATAGGAAATAGCTCTATAATCCAATAAAGTGTATGAATTTCTTGGTTTTTAGGTAGAGTTGATTTGATATTATCATATTAGTATTAAAATTGTATGAAATATGACAAAAAATATCATACAATTTTCGTAGCCCTTTTCGGTTGATTATTAAATATTGACGCAAGTACCTATTTTTTATCATTAACTAGTGTTTCAAATTTTCGTGGATATATCTCTATCAGTAGATTCCTTATGCATTAACTTCTCCTGAACAGTAAAAGTTTCGATAAGCTATTTTTAATCAGCTTTGTCTTTGGCAATTTCATAGAGTTAAAAAGAAAATAGCTTAAATATTATACAGTTAAATAAGCATGTTTTAATAAAACTAGTTTTTCGACCCAATATATGCATAATTGTCATTGCATATGTACTGCATTAATACGACGAATATACTTGTGTTAAGAAACAAGATGAATTTTCATTCTTGCAGTGAAATTCGAACGGAATTGAGACAGTGAAAACCAAGATGGACAAATTTTTAAGGTTTTTTATTATACTCTATAATTTAGGATTTAAAGCGGTTTTACTCCAGAAGAAACTTATTATTGCCCATAAAAAATAGATTTTATTCATTACCTAAGTAGTTAGCCACTTTTTCTTGTATGGTGATTACGTTAAGACATATTACGAAGTAATATATAATTAAAATTGTGAAGTGTTATTATTCTTAACAAACTTTGATTTTATGAAATTTATGATATTGAAATTGTATTTATAGATAAAAGCTTTTCTTTTTCCTTAAAAATTTAATCTATTAAGTTGAGAATATTAAACCATTCATCATATTTCATTAATATGGCCTCATGTGGTGGCCAAATTTAATATTGCCACTTCATCACTGAATCATATATTTTTTTATTTATTGTGTTAGGGCACAGGTCTCCAAGATAATGCGAATTTTAAATGGGATCTGTTTTAATAACCCTCTATTGTCCGATCGTTTTTCAAGCTTAAAATAAATAAATAAAAGCATTATAAGTTCTATTTGTGAAATTTCCATATTTCGATTGTTTTTTATTGACTAAAGTTAAATGGTTGACTAAACAGTTCAAATATAGTGTTCTTTGAATACCCTACCAAATATGGTGAAAACAATTCTTTATTATTCCAAAAATAACAAGAAAGTTTTATCGTCGAACTTAATGCGTCCAGTAGCTTTAATTGATTTATAGTCATGTATTATTCACTGTATGATTTTGCGCAGGTTAAGATATTTCTTATATATTTTAAAATTTTGAATTATTCACAATTTTATTGGAGATGTTTACGAAATATTCAAAGATTCAACAGACGATGGTAATATTATGTTAGTCAAAGCATAAATTTCAGAATCATAAAATTAAGTCAATATATTTGTAGATTTATTTAAGACGCAGCGTTTTGATATATTGCTGATTTTTTAAAGTCAATTTATATCAACAAATTCTTTTTTCATGGATACTAGCAGTACCAATATTTTGGTATTGGCTTTAATAGTGAAAAAAAACGGATAGTAACGTCGAAAAGTGTTTTGTTATATTGTTTTGTCTACGCGTCTTCGAAATTTGATTTAAACTTGAATGCGTGTCCACCTTCGAATCTAATACATTTATTCACTCCCAGAAATTTATGTATTTATAAATATACCCACATAAATAAAACAACTCCATTTTATCAGCAGGATCTCATTTAATAAATGTAATATATATGTATTTATATCATATTTTATCCACAAATCCCAGCGGAGCGGATGCTTGTCAATATATGGACGAGTACGTTTGTTTATATTGCTGACACGAAGTTATAAAGTCGATGGCGAAGCCACAAATATGCAAGTTAATTGCTATTTATAACTCGCATTGTCGTAAAAGGACCGATGTTTATGATGAAGTAACATTCATTCACAGGAAAATCGTTTATAAAATATTGTATCATAAATTTATGTTTCGGGAATATGGGGGATAAGATGTCATTTCAGTATCTCTTTATAGGTTTAGGTATAAATATAAGAATATAAACAGATACAAATATATTTTATATTACGTAATCATTTCGGGAATTTTATAAAGTATATAAAGGCAGTTTTATATTACTCAGCATTTCCTATCCTTTATATCGCGGAATAAACGTTAAAAGCATAAAAGGTTTTTATGACTAAAATTGCTAAATAGTCTGTTTCGTAGAGATCCTATATTACAATTAGGTTAACTTAACGTTCAAATAAGATCATATATTATTCCTTATACCTTTGTGGTGCGTCAAGTTATTTTAATTATTTTTTATATGTATCGGATAAAGAATGCATTGAATGATTTCATTCAATAATTATTTGCACGTTATGGTAACATTTAAAGCTTAAGCTTAAAATTTATATGTCAAAATGTGACAAGAACAAGTTGTTTTACTATAAATTAAAAACGATGGAAGTTATTAACAAATATAAAACGAATATTTTGTTTTGCGAGTCATTATCAATATAGTAATTTGTTGATAGGATTTAACCAAAAGAAGTTAATGGGCACTTATTTTGTCTAGAAGTTTTCTATTACTAAAAATTATGTACGATCTAGTACATAATTTTTGCTTTACAAAAAGAATTACATAGTTAATCCTACTAGTCTAAATATGGAAGGATATTGTACACCTTTTCTTATGTACCATCTTGATTTTTCATCATGAAACTCTTGGGGGAATCTGTAACTCCTAAAAAGCGCGTCCTCGGATGGCGGGTCAGAGAAAACCTTCAGAGTGTCTCTGGGTGGTAAAGGGTAAAATAGCTTCCGTGGACCAACAGATAGAATTCCCACCTTTTGAAGCTGTGGCAACCATTCTTCCATATGAGATGAGTTTACTAGGGAATAATGATAATGATACCGCGTACGGGGTAGCCAACACGTCTAGCTCTGCAGTCCGGGAACTGGATGAGAATGTGACTATTAATATTATTCAACTCATTATCAACAGCATATAGAGAAAGCGTGATGAACTATAAGATCATTGAAAGTCAGTTCTTCGGGATCTACGGAGTTACAAGCATTGAAGCTTTTTCTTTCTAAGGAATCATTTATTCTAGTAAATATTTACCATACTGTAACTCCTGCAATTAACATCAAATTGTATTTCCTTGAAACCTCTAATTAACAACCTGTGCTATGCTACTTTAACGCTAAAAGCCCAACTTGGGGTTTTTCTACTCTTAATGCTAAAGGGCAACAAGTAGAACATATTCTTATTGGTCTAGGATTTAATGTTAACAAGGATAAACAGTACATATACCTTTCTAAATCCATAGATCCACTGGCACACAGTCTGCCTTTGACATCACAGATATCAGCAGCACAGGGAACATTTTGAAAAATGCTATGAGCGGCCACTGACTCATAATCACCACATTACATTTCTTTTCTGTAAAAATAGAAAAACCAACTAAGAGGACATTGATTTCAGAAAGGCGGACTGGGAAAAAAATCACTATTATTTTGCAGACCTTTGTTTTGATGCGCCTTTCACCCTAGATCTAAACAGGAAAGTGCTGAATTTCACCAACATCACAACCGCAGCGAATCAATATAATTCAAGAGGAAATCAGAAAAGAAATTGGGTGCCCTAGTGGAAAGATTGAGAAACGAGATAATCTAAATGAACAAATAAAAACACAAAATACCGAAAAAGATAAGAAAATCTTTGCTGAAGCTATTGCCAAGGTGGAAGTAGCAATCGCAAATAGCAAATGTCAAAAGTGACCTGAATTATGCAAGAGATTGGACCCTGGAAAAGGTTCAAAACACTGGAAGATTGTAAAGAATTTGAATCTCCTGGATCCTTGGCTGCCTCGAATAAAGCTATAGCAAATACCTTAGACTCGCATTACTCTAACTTCAGTAAACTAAAATTTCACAAAGAGAGCAAATGTGTCTTCAGATTGACAATATCTCAGAGTTAGTCTCGACCCTGAACTGCAATTTACCGAACATATTAAAACTGTTCTAACTGTGTACTGATTGCCCTTCGGAAACTATATAAATAAAATGTCCATGTGGTACTCATTGGAGCACATGCCCTACACAGCAAACATTACAGCACATTTTGAAAATGCTCTATATGGGCAAGTTCTTCAACTAGAGCATTAAATTACTCAAAGAATGTCCAGTCAGAGTACCAAAAACAATCAGCGCCATTTTCTCTACTAACAACAAAATGATTGCGCGGGAGTGCAGCCTTGTTTCTCTTGAAAGTAGGAGAAAGTATCATAGCATTAGGTTTATCAACAAAACCAAAAGTCACTCTACTAATCATATTCCATAAAAAACTTTATCGAATTAGTCCGGAAGAAACAGACTTAAGAGGTCAGCTACCATGAAATACGACTCTGAAATTAGAAGTGAAATTGGTATTAACCATGACAACTTGATAATACTCCGAAAACCTTTTTCATCCTCGACTTTTACTCATAACACTATATAAAACTTAAACCTTATCAGGTTATGCTCAAAAAAAGTCCGTATTGAAGATGTTCTGGTAAAGGCTATGAAGAAAATCGAGTCATTTACGGAAAGAAGCCTCGTACACTACTACATTGACGGCTCTGCTGATGAAACCATTCGGAATGAAGGTGCTGGCATACATTAGGTATCCCAAAACCACTTTATGGAGGAATTAAAAATTGCTACAGACACTAATGCCCCAAATTTCACTAGTCAACTGAGAGCAGTCCAAAAAGTATTACAAGAGTATCTATTTCTAGATTATACAAATACAGCAAATGGACTAGTCATATTATGCGACTCCATTGAATCTGTAGAGGCAATAAATAAAGGTCAGTCTGCACTCTCCAAGAAGTCATCGTCTGGAATAAATTGGGAAATCAAGGAATAAAATCTGCATTTTACAATAGATGTCGACACATGTTGATATTTTGGAAAATGAGCCAGCTGATAAGCTTGCGAAATAAGCTCGTGATCTCTGTGATTTTAATAATACTAGAACTACCTTCGGATTTTAAATGATTATGCAAGGTACCGTTTACGAGAAAGTTCATCATAAAAAACTATGAGATATGTAAAATTAGCGCAAATCGTATGCTGACCAAGACCATCGCAAGACTTAGAAATAGGCAATTTTAAGGCATAAAAATACAACCTGATGGTACTATAACCTATCGTCCGTGTAATAACTGTGATTTCCTCCTCAACCTGGACCATATCCTCAGCTGTCCTGCGGTTTTGAGATCTCTGTCTGATCTTAGAGAATTTCCATTCAGCGAGCAGCTCTACTCTGAAAATTTATTAATGTTACCAAATGCGTTTGTAGCCGCTTCTTCATCTCACGTGGATACGATACCAATCTACCAACCATGAACCGCATGAACGACCGTTCACAATTTGCTTTAGATTATAGGCGGATAAACGTGGATAATCGAGTTTAGATGGATTTGATGATATCACTTCCCTTATAAGGTAGGTCAATTTTCAGAAACTGCTTGGCGTAAAATATAACATATTAAAAAAACAAACTAATCAGTACGCAATTCAATAACTAACATTTAAAAAAATTTACAAAAAAAATTAAAGAAGTAGGGGTGTGGTGGGTAAATTAGGTACCCGGAAGTAATTTTATATATATATATATATATATATATATATATATATATACATATATATATATATATATATATATATATATATATATATATATATACATATATATATATATGGGAATTCGATGAAAGGGTTATTTTTAATGGTTTAAAGTATATTTTTTCATACATTTTATCATTTTTTTATTATATTTTTGATTATCTATTGTACTAGGAAGTCCATATCGATGATAACCTCATATAAATAAAGAAATTTAATTTCAAAGCAGGTATATTCGATGCGTGAGGGAAACTCGCCTTGGATAATTTTTAAAAAAAATATTCAGCAAATAATATTTCATATTCTTTTATATTGGTGTGGAGAAAAATAGGTTTTAGAACAATCTTTTTTTCAGCAAATTTTGCTGCAGTTATTTTGAAAACTGAATATTGGTTTGAGATGTTAAAGAAGAGTGATGATTTTTGGCGTCGGTTTAAATAGATATAATGAAAACATTAATAATTTACGAAATAAACATGTTATGGCATCAAACAATTAGTAAATGGAAAATCC
The DNA here is from genome assembly GCA_039881145.1 of Druceiella hillmani. Classification (NCBI taxonomy): domain Eukaryota; kingdom Metazoa; phylum Arthropoda; class Insecta; order Lepidoptera; family Hepialidae; genus Druceiella; species Druceiella hillmani. Next base: position 8,741,527 of record JAYKKI010000055.1, read on the forward strand.
TTTTAGATGTAAAATTCTTGACTGCCTTCTAAAGAAACATTTCATTATATATATTTTACCTTTTTCCTTTTAAGGCAATTTGATGATTTCAAAATGAAACTTATTATTCTTCGGTACCTCAATAAGCTATTTTAGTTGAATTTTCAATAAAAATTCCTGCGACAAAATGTTTAATTAGAGTTGAAATTTCTTTCTCAAGAAGCGTAAATTTCTGGGAATAGATATTTCGAGTATAATGTTATTTAAAAAAGAACCTTAAAACGGCAAAGCAATCTAAGTAAAAGTCCAATGTCCACGCTTTTTTGCCTATAGTCTTCACGTTTTTATATTCAATATCATGAACAATCGACAATCAAATTATTCTATTTAAGTTCACTTATATTTTTAATAGGAAAAATAATATTTTCTTACGTTGCTACTTAATATTACTTTATAACATCATACAGTATTTGAAATGGCACCTGGCTAAATTTTCTCTAGTGTGGACAAATTTTTCCATCTGAGTTTACCTATTCCATTTCAGCGACATGATTTAAAAATACTGTAGATTTCCTGCATCTCTGCTAATAGCGAGGCAACTACCCATCAAAATTGTACAACGTGTAAAAATGCATTCGAACGGAAACGATGAAGATTTTAGAAAAATTACCGAGCACACAACAGACATGAGAATTAAATTACAATTTTGCCTCACCGTTAAACTTATCTAACGATATATTTAGCAATCATAAAAACATAAATATTTATAGTTTATTTTGCCACATAAAGGTTATAAGTAATATAAAAAGGTTTGTATATTTTATAAAATTTCCAATATAATTACGTAACATAAAATACATTTGTACGGGTCAAATTTTTTTTATCATACAGATATTTCATTCTGTGTTTAACTCCATCCAAGTTACAGAAAACAGAAAAATCACGCTGTAGGTTTTCTATATCCGTCCCGGAAGGTCCCGAAAATACTACTGGTTTTGCTATCGGTTATATGACGAGAATCTTTTACCGGTTATTTTAACATTCAAATGAAAACGATGAAGTAAATGGTAGATCAATTTCTATTTGTGGCTTTTATAAACGACGATGTTTTAATTTCAGCAATAAAGTGTTATGGCTCATTACCTTTAGATCGATTAATATATTTATGTGTTAATTTAACCTTCAATCGCTCGAAATCTACTGCACAGATTTTAATGAAATTTTATGGTAACAGTTCATACTTTCGAGAAATATATAGACTCTTCGTCCGGATATTACCGAATTTCACGCGACCGTTGTATCGGCTAAGCCACTCGTAATATCAAATATATACAGAAGAGGGCCGTAGATCCTCCAAATTTGGAGGCCAAAGTTAAAAGATCAAGTATTTTCATATTAGTGTATGTCCACACAACTCGCGAGACATGTTACGAAGAACATCACGCAATTAGAAAGGATCGGACTAACTTTTCAATTCAAGCGCGCGCCAACCCACTCACGAATAAAATTTTTTTGATATTCAAGTCTTGACAAATGTTTCTTTAGGACTTTACTGCATAGAAATTTAAGTTGCTTCAGAAGAGTGATCCTTGTAAAAAAGTTGCTATTGAGGATGTTGTTTCAATGTGTCCATGCACAAATATGAAATATAATGGTACGTATGCACAAATATGAATATACGACTAAGGAACGAAATAATGAACATTTTAAATGTACTTTTGCCAGTTTTATCAGTGCCATATTATGATATTTTTTGAAAATCAAAACTGTTCAATATGACCTTACCTAATATCTTATATATATATATATATATATATATATATATATATATATATATATATATATATACATATATATATATATATATATATATATATATATATATATATATATATATATATATATATATATATATATTTGTCATATCTAAAGTTTTAGCGTTAAAGTTTAGAAAAAAGTTTCTCCAATTGTATGACTATGTCAGAGCTTTATGAATTAATTTTTGTTTTATAATATTAATTTTTATACAGCCATCTTTACTTTTTATTTGTGCCTAAATAACAACAACTTGATAAAACTAGTTGAGGACTGATTGAAATAGTAACCCCAAATTTAACCTTAACGACGATTTTATGTATTTGCTATTTCATATAAACTATTTGCGAAAAACAGAATTAGATTTTTTTTAAACAATGCATTTGGGAGGAAGTGCTACACGAATGAATAAACGCCGAGTAATCGGCCAGATAACTGTCTCACTTTGGTTAGGTCTATTACTTGTAATTATAAAAGGTAGTTAAAGTTAAAAAAAGTTAATTTTTATTTCAGATCTACCGATGGCTGCGAAATTTGAATTGTTTTTCATAGAATTAAGATTTGATGATAAGGCACGAATTTTACGAAAACCACGCTTATGTTAAATAGAAGGACTAATCACGAGAAGGTAATAAACAGGCAATTACACGACTGGAGTTAAATTTCTACATTTTGCTTCATTAATAAATAATTCAAATTATTAGATCTAAGTTATAATGGTCATGTTTTTACGTAAATATTATTTCAGCATCATTATATCCGTATAGTCAAGCTTATTAACTTAAATAATTAATACTGCAAATATAGACTATAAATTTATTAATCAAGAGTCGTTATTGAAATACTATGATTTATTAGTTTAACACACGAAATGTCGAAATTCTCTGTTGTCCGGGTGTGTAATAGCTCAATCACCTGATTGCGATTGCATCAGAGTATGATGTGATGTATATTTGTGATGTGTGAAAATACACTCAGTGTCATCATTATTTGATTTACTGTTTTTTTTTATTTCATTTTCCCGTTGTCGTTATTGAAACGTACAGGTTAATAATATTAATATTATCATAACTGTATGTAAATATATAAAATTGATAATTATATATTTTATTATTATTCCACCTACTCGCTTGGTTACTGGTTTCGTATGAGATAAATGGAATTACGCACGGAAGGGTACCATTTCTGCAGAAATCGGTGAGATTATAGATGACTATCTCACATTTCCCAGTCATATCAATAAAATCTGTTAGGATGCCTATAGGATAGTAAGATTTATTATACTACTTTCCAATGATTTCCATGATCGTGTTTTATGACTTTATTCTAATCTCCAATCCATTATATTGTTTTAACGATGATAATAATTTGGTATTGGTACGAAGCACCAATATATACTCACGATGAAGAAAATGGTGAGAAAGTTACCGCCCTTATTAATTTCGTCTAGATTTTACGAAGGTATGGTCTGATATATTTTCTTTCAGCCCTGACATAAAAAGTGTTTGATCCCTCATGTATTTAAATTTTTAAATAATTATGTCGATAATTTCCGAGGGATTGTAAATATTGTGTAGGAGAAGATAACGTTACAGTTTTTTTTGCTTCCTCAATACGTAACAAGTTTCAATATTTGTCTCTTTTTTGCTCACTGACAATTAATGTGGTGTTGCAAGAGTTTTTTCTTGCTCTATTGACCGCTTCAAGAATGCAATTATGAAGTCGTTTGATAGTTTTCGGTAGTCAATTAGTCATTTTGCTTTGCTTAATTTAAATTCTTGCGTACTTTTATCTTCTATTCTACTTCTATTTATATTATTCTTAAAAACCAAAAGCGTCAACACGTAAATAGAACATTATTTGTAATGAAAAAAATATATTATATTCTAGAAGAAAGTAACAAACGTAAAACAACTGGAAATGATGGGATAATTGTAAAGTTCACTATATTTTAAACGTATTCTCTAATGGTAATCTCTGAAGAACACTATGGAGTTTCCTATAAAGAAACAATCGAATGGGGTATATTAGAAACAGTGCCACGACATTCAATGTCGGCTTATGTCACCCCTGTATATCTTCCATTTTTAGGGTTCCGTAACCAAAAAAATTAAAAATGTAACCCTTATAATGTTATCATATCCACGTCCCAGCCTGCGCACTTTTGTATTTTCTGCAAATTTCGATCTACGTAAATGAAATTTTAAAATCTCAATTAATGTATAGCAGATTTTTTTAATTATAACTAATATTCAGTTTCCAATACCTCATTAATCGGTAATCAGGCTAAATCATAGATATATACATTTTTTTTTTAACTAATAGCGTTCATTCCTTTTCAGACAGAGAACCATCATCATTATCAAACTTAAGAAGATGAGGTTATTGCTTCCTTACATGAATATTGACTGTAAAGCAAAAAATAATTTAAATTTAAAGCAAAATAAAATTATGTTTATGTGCCACATATAGTTATTCTCGATGCAAACCGTGAGTAACAAAATGGAAATTGATCCTTATTATTTTCATCTGGTTTAATAAATATATAAATATTTACATTCCTTTTATAAGTAAGGAGTTATTAAAAATACTTTAGGTTAAGTTTGATAAAAAGTAGTAAAATACATTTTATTTGAAAATTACTTATAAAATAAACTGCAGGATTTTTTTATAATTTCGTCACGTTTATATAAAATATATAATTACCATTATACTTATACGGGTTACAAAAGCAAAAGAAAATGATTAGATAAATAAATAATATCATCCTTTAAACTTCCTTTAAAATATATGTGTTTACCAAATACAACCACAGGTACAAAATAATCTGACAATAATATCTATGTTGAAAACAAAACGATTTCCTGTACATTCGTGGCTATTGATGAAAGAAATAATAATAATCGTTAACAATTGCTATCTCTCTCTAATTCTTGAGCCTGCAAAATAAAACGTATCGGGCAGTCTAGTCTTTCAGCCTAGTTTTCTATTTGCAACTTTATGAATTTCCGTTTGGCATCAAACCCGACGACCGCAAAAATATTTTTTGCGGTCAAACATGCAAAACTCTTGAACCTCATGACCAAAATATAGCCCTCAATAAGTAATCTAAATTTCCACATGTCACTTTAGTTACTGAACTACGAGTTTCTACAAATTTTTTTTTCTAAAAAAGACTGCGATACAGGTACAGGCAGATGCTGAGGTGATTTTAAACAAAAATTATAATTTTAAAAAGAATTTTTGAAATAGTTTAGAACAAATTTTACAATATTTTGATTTACATTTAATTTGAGTAAAATTCAACATACATGTAAAATTACAAAAAAAGTTTTTCATAGTTTGGCAGAAAAATTTACTTGCCCACTAGGTTTGCGCTGCCACCAGCAATTAATATAGCTATGCATTGTGATCTTTAATTAACTTAATAAAAGAACTCGACAAGAGTAAAACATTTCATACCTTAATAATTAGACATATAGAAGTTATAATAACATCATATAGAAAATATGAAACTAAGTTACATTTCCATACATTTATGAGCGTCAAAAACATTCGATTATCTTATTAAGTTCACGAGTGAATACAGAATTTTACCCATTTATTGGCGAGGTGTGAAAGATTGAGTTAAAATTTGGTTCAGTTCGGCTGCCTGATGTCATGTTCGTTGTGATTTGTATTGACAGATATAACGCGATGTCAACACGATTTTAATTTTCCTTCGAATGTCTTCGGGCTCTCGGTTTGACTAATATGAATTATTTCTCACTGAATATTTCTTCAACCCTTCAAATACACGAGAAGCCAAGGAGCTTAAGTATCCTTAAATTTGTCAATTTAATAAAATATTACTCAGTAAATATATCATTAGGTGAAACTTAAAAATATTTCTATGGAAATTTTAGGGGAGGTGCATAAAGTATTAAAAACAATTGTTTTTTATTATCATATATAGTGCGCGAAATCGTTTGAAAGAGCTAGTCCTATGGGTTTCTAAAGAATATTTTCTTAATTTTTAGAATGATATATTTAGAGATACACTGAAAAAGGTAAAAAAAAGATTTCCGAATATATTCAACTTAAGATTCTGAAAAAATTGATTTTTAGAAGCCTAAGCAAAGAAAGCAAAGGTTTTAAGAAAATGATAGCGTTGTACTAGATGTTATAATTCTTTAAATACGTACCAATATTTTATGCATATCAAAGGTTATATTAAGTAATATATTTATCTTTTTCTTAAAGCTCACAGGCGATTTAATTAGAAACAATATTACGTATAAGCTTGAAATTTGGCCAAGTAATACATAATTTTAACCCACACATTTAGTTTCAGTTAACTTAAAAAATATTCATACATGAAATAAAGAAGGGCTTAATTAGACAAATTTAGAAAAAACCCAGGACCTATAGATCTTAAACTTTTTCTAAATTTTACATACCATATGGGCTGTTACTTAAGTTGGCTTATTACGGGAAACACAAAACCATATTTTCAAAGTTTGAAATAGCATATTCTTTCATCCATAAGCATTCCACTCTCCTATTCTTAAATTAAATTAGCCAAAATTATAAAATAATTTTCCAAATCAAATAATTTTTTTAAACATGCATGCATGCATTTTACGACTGCAAAAGACGTAGTGGAATTAGGTTATAAAAATTGTATATTTGTAAATAGTTGAAGAGAAAAACTATGTACCCTTAAATGTTTACAAGTGCCTAAATATGTATGGAATTCTCATGGTGTGCAACCTTCACATGCTTGATAGGTTTGTGGATAAAATATAATTTATCTTTAATTTGATAATTACGTAAAACAATAGTGTAATTTCGTGAAAAAATGAGTATATTAAAATCTAATATCTCTATGTACTTCGGATGTTCCACGTAAATGAAATTTATTACTTACTATTAATATTTAAAACTTGATTGTCTCGAGCTTTTTCGGCAGGTACGTAAAATTATATTTATATTGGTGGTAGTGTAAATTTAAATTCGCCCAATATTATAGAACCTACAGGAAAAATATGATTTTCGTATCTTACTTGACGTTACAAACGTAAAAATTTCCATGAATGAATGGATGGGTGTTTGTTACTTTAGCTAATTTTATAACATAAAATATATAATTTCTGAACGAATCTTCACGGAATTTAGCATCGGAATAGATTATAATTAGGATTAACATATCCGTTTTTTTAATATCTGAAGTAGCTCCTAGGTGATAATGTCCATCTTATAGGATATTCATTATATTCCGATTTGGCCACGTAATATTTTCTATAAGAAAAAATCTCTAAGTTTGATTTTAGCACGAATACATACCCTGTATCCTGAATTCCCACATACGACCGTGGTTATGTGAGAGAGCATATAAATTTGTCTCCTTTTACAACTCGATCACAATTTGATACTGAGATTTGGCCTGGATTGTCGAAAACCATTATGGCACAGGTTGCGGTCCGCAAAATTAAGTCGCGAGAAGAAGTTAAAATTTTACCTAATGTAATTTAATACGAAGACACCTAATTAATGTTATGAAGTTATTTTTATTTTGAATTATTTTAATAAAATTTTCTTGCTTTTTTAAGCGACGTTATTAGGAGACAGGTTGAAAAGAAGAAATCAACGTTGTAATAATTTCTTATAATCACTGCTCTGAAAACTTTAATATGTTTAAAATTATAAATCGGGACATGAAGTTCATGTTTGTCATAGTACAGAAACGTTAAATTAATATCTTTTATTTCAAACATATACAATTACGAAAATTGACAGAATATTCCTTTGTTGCGATTGTGAGATTTTACCAACACAGTTCTTCGCTTTGTAGTGCCATAAATTATAAACAGTAATATTGAATAAAGTAGTGAGGCTTCACTGTTCGTTTTTTGTCGAAAATACTTAAAAATTATTCTACATAATTAGTTATTTAAATTCGTTTAAAAAAAGGAGTTATAAAAGATTTACTAATAGGATTATATTATTTTTATCATTTGTTTAATTGAAATTGACCAAAAATTGCTCAAACCATAAGAGTTATCTTCTTAAGTTTGCAAGGTCATAATATTTGAGCACCGTTACGATATTGCTACACGCGGGATTACTAGGGATTCTAGGGATTCAAGCACAAGAAACGCCAGTTCTCAATGAGATTTTGTCATCCTAGCTATACTAGCAATTATTCTAGTTTAAAAATTGAATCTTCTACATCTAAGCAAGAAACTGGACATAACAAAAACTAATTAAAATAATATTCAATGAGCACTATGAAACAAGTGTAATAAAATTTCTTTAAATATTCTTATTGCGCAAGATTTAGATATATTATATAAAATCCTTTAATAATAATTATTACAAATATCACTTAAATACTAATGTTAGGAAAAATGAAGCTTTTTTAATATATTAAACCATTTCTAGATATCAAATTTTATAATTAGGAAGCCATCCAAGATCCAGATAAGCACATTCATTAGCAAATCAACACAGTGCATTTTAGGTACGAAAATCATTTATGCCATATTGTGATATGCCATTTCCAGATCTGGACGTGAGTAAGACTGAATCTTTCGTAACTATGATTTATAGCTGTTATATTTTGGCAAGCTCGAAGTTGATTACATTCGTTCTCATTTATTGGGTTATATTTTTAATGAATAAATATTTTCGTTCAATGTTATCATTCATATCTAAATTAATCAGTTGAAAAAAAATCGTTTTAGTCTAGATGGAAAGATATAGAAGAGTACATTAATAAATTTTCAAAATTCGAAAATTATAAATGGTTGTATGAAACCAATTAAAATGTCTGTGAACAGCCAGTACACGGAGCCACACCAACCAAATTTGGAAAAAGGGGCGACGTACTGACTGTTTTATTACCTGATCCATTTCGAGTTATTTTCCAGACGCTTATAACTCAGAACCTGTTTGATCCGCATAGATATAATTTTATTTATCTACTGAAGTCCCCTAATTTCTGAGAACCCCAAATTTGGTAAGAAACTCGTACAGTTTTTGTCGTCGAATTGACGTTTGAGCATCGCTGTTTTTAATATTGATTTTGTTTACGAACCCACTGATCAAAAAAAAAACTATTTTTAGTTGACTTAAAAACTTCGAATTTGGCACAAAGGCAGGTATTTTGCAATATATAGAGAAAATCAATCGGAAAATGACCAATTGTGTGTTGAGAACAGTCGAAATTGAAGACAAAGTTCCTTTATAAAATATGGGACTAAGTGTATACACTTAACTTTGCCTTTACAAACAAGTTTACAATAAACTACAGCTGAAACTTGGTGTTTTAATTATATTATTAAGAACGTCAACCTTCATAAACTGTGTTATGATATATATACATATATATATATATATATATATATATATATATATACACTCGCCCCAAGAAAATATTACAATAAACATTGTTTTCCAATAATTTTATAGTAAATTGCGCATGTAGTAAGTGTCCCGAAAAAAATTGTCTATAGATTATACATCTTCTGTATATTTACTATATATCCCAAAAAATTTTAGATATTAATTCGTTTATAAAACATTTTAAATTAACGCAAATTAAACACAAAATTAGTGCTGAACATAAATACTTATTTTGAACGGATATTTGTGTCTACACGCTATACTCAGAACAATATTTGGACACGTGTGGAGGCCACGCGTGCTTAAGTATCCCTAGAGATATATTGAGCGTTGCAATTTATTTGTGCAAATGGAAAACAAGATTGTTTGAGTCCTAAAGGGGAAGATATTGAAACTAGAAATTGGGCAAACGAACAAATAAGTTTGGGGGAAAGCGAGTACGTGTACCGGTTTTTGACAGAAAATTATTAGTCAGATCCTGAGACGCGGTGTTATATATGGAAAGAGGATTTAAATAAAATTAAGATGAAAATCATGCTGTTAATAAAATGCCATACTAGGTTTTGCCACATGCTAAGTGAAAAATATATAATATTGTTGACACTGCAATTAATCTTCAATAGGAAGATGTTTATAGACCTATTTTATGTCCCAAAAGAGACAAAAAATCTTTGCAGCTCCTTCTTATATCTTTGACTTTTTGTATTTACAATTCTTCGCTTAGGTCATTTTCTTTTCATTTTTGTCTTTCTATCTAAAGCCTCTCTAAATGGTGATGTATATATTATTTTTGATTTTTTCGATCTAGTTAAAAGCATTTGAGAGAAAAGATTAATCCTAACCTGAGTTAGGATTAATCTTTTCTCTCTTCAGGATTAAAATTTTATTTTAGTAAAAAATTGGACGAAAATAACAAGAAAATGTATTCAGCCCAAAGAAAACAATTATGGAAAATAACATTGAATTGGACATTATGGTAAAATTTATAAGTTGCTTTTTGATTACTAGTTTGTAATTTTCGCCTCTACCTTTTTTCAACACCGTTTCCTGATTGTTTTGTATGTGACAAAAATAATTTATTAATTGTTTTCTTCCGCATTTACTACAGATTATTATCTGGCACTTTGTTAGTTTATAGTTAGGTCAATATCATCAATAGGGACGCTAAAACAAAATTTTATTTCGTGTAACAGTTTAAGCGTGAAGGTCTACTTTTGGAAAACATATGATTGTACTTTAGATAGTAGTACTACTTTCAAAAATAATACAGAATTATTAAAAAATTTGTTCAGTAAAAAATCGTATAATGTTATATTAAATGATCCATTGTTTTTAAATATATATTTCTACATAGAATCATTCTGTTCTATGTAGTGTATTCAGAGTAAATATTTTTAAATAGAATCATTCATTTATCATCAATATTACTTGCGTAACACAAATTGAATCGTAATATTTTGCTACTAAATAAACATCACTTTATATACATTATCAAATATACGTTCATATTCTGAACATTTAACATCTGACCTTAGAGGTTTGTGAAATACGAGCTTTAAAATTATATTTTATTCAAAAATTAATAACTAACTTAACAACAAAGTTCACAGGTTTCCTGTAATATGCTCCATATAAAAGATTTGAATTGAAATTTGGAGTAGAACTAGGATTATAAATGCTTATGGAATAAATGAAAAGAGTATGATCAATTTAACTCTGATTTAATTTTAAGATTTGCATTCATCAGCAAGAAAAAGCCTGAATTTAAAAACGTATTATTGGTATTGATAATAATATCAAATTACTGATGGACGTGATAAATATTTTATGACTGTATTGATATTTGTTCAATCAATAATTGTTATCTAGATGAAACAAAAAAATATTTAGATCCAAAGTTGACCTTCAGTCAGCAAATGCTGTAAGCTATGTTCGCAACCTTTGTTGTTCTTTGGATCTCCTCATTACGGATCATGTTTCGTAGAGAAATCCTTACCTAGCTCACTGGTAGTTGGCTAGCTCCTTTCAATAATTTAGTGAGTGACTTGGAGCCTTTTTAAAAAGCGAGTAGTGAGGAGCAAGGTTTCAAAGTCATTTTTGCCAAATATATTCATAAGTCAAAACAATTTTGGTTGAAAAATCAAATGTTCTGTTATATTTCCTAATGTCTTTTAATCTCTAATTAATAAGCTTGCAGCTGTTATAAATTAACAAGAATTGTTTTTTCTACGAAAAAACAAAAATGTTTTTTCCTTATTGCCATGGTATTTTTCTTTCTTCTCGAGAGTTTTAAATGAGGCAAGAGATACTTGGTGAATTTTTCTCTCAAATTAATTAGATCCTACACATTCAGGTATATTTTGGGGGAATAATAAAGCTCAAAGAGTTTGTATCTTTAATAATATCGGATGGATTAACTGTGATGATCTGACGAACTTTGTATTTTCATTTTTTTGTTTTTCGGACGACTACATATACAATTAAGCGTTTTTTAAAATTTAAAACAAAAGCCTTTTAATTTTGGACGATTTGAGTTTTTTGAATGAATTTATTTTACATAATACGACTATTAATTAAACACAAGAACTATCTTTCAGTATACCATCTTTGTTTCGTTTTCGTAGCTTCATAGTAGTAAACAATATTTGTTCTGCCTGTTATAAGACACTACATATTTAACTAGGTACGGAAAATCATGGGTATATACAAAAAGTATTTGTACATTTACATTGATCTCGTCTGTTTTTTTTACTTCAGGAATTATTTGAGCTTATTTAAAAACGTCAATTTTCGTCCAGTTTTTTTGACATGTATTGAATATTATTCTGATCTAAAATTTTTAAATGTAACATCGGTGACGTTTCTATAAAAAAAATGTAAACATATCTTGTAATCTGAAATTTGTTTAAAGAAAAATCGTGGTTAAAAATTATTAAACCGTCAGCGCCCGTATTTTAAATAATTTTTCATAGATTAGTTTTATTATAATTACATGTTTCACTAATATATTTACTGCAAAAAGTATTTTTTTTTAATTTTATTTGATCCACATTAGATCAAAAGTCAATCATTATAAAATGATAGTTAATAATCGTAAGCAATATTATAAATATTTTTAAATTTTTTATTCGAGCTCTTCTGCGAAAAAATTACGAATGGAACACATCATTTAATTTATTTCAATAACTTGCTTTTTAATAGATAAAATTAATAAAAGCAATATTTTTTCATTAAATCAACAATAAAGATAAACCGATGAACACTAGAAATTTACGGTGAAACACGTTCAGTTACCTATTCATTGACTGTAATCGTTCATATCGTAGTTTAATATATATGTATATATGTGTATATTTATATATGTATATATATATATATATATATATATATATATATATATATATATAATTTTCCAATATAGTATTTACATGAGTGATAGGAATACTAAACATAAATGTGAAAAATGTGAATTATAATGTTAACAACAAACCGATAGACAAAAAAATCATTTCTTTATGACGCACATGGTTGATCACTTAAAGATCCGTTCTTCACATTATTCTGTAATCTCGCCTGGCATCAGATTCCCAAAACAAAAACCATACTTATTAAAATCAATGGTTTTTTAATATAGCAACTTAATCTCTAATAACAACCGAATAAGGAGAACGATGCCTCATGAAAATATTTACACATTCAAAATTTAACACATTTAGTTCTGAAATAATATGATAGTAACAACAGCAATGCGATTCTCACATTTTTTTCCGTACCAAAACCAAAATCACATTTCTTAAAATAAATTGTTTTTTATTTAGTAACTAAATTTCTAATAACAACCAAATATAAGGAATGATGTCTCATAAAATATTTAGACATTTAAAATTTAACACATTTAGCTATGAAATAATATGATAGTAACAACATCAATGCGCTTCTCACAGCTTCTTTCCGCACCGTATGGCTTTTTACTCTATGATTATGGCGTTTCTGTCATTATGGCTGTGAATAATTCAATAAAATTTGAACATAAAAAAATTAAATTTTATTCAAAAACAATACTTTTCGTATAAAAAGCATGGAAATAGTAGAGTAAATCTTTTAAGAGTTTCTTAATATTCTTTAGAAGATAGGTTTTGAATTTAAGGATTTATGTCTTGTGAAAAATATAATTTTGTGAATCATGAAATATGTTTTTAGGCACTTAATCTCAAGAATTATGAAACAGAAAAATATTAAGACAATTAAATTTAAATTTTTTTCTATTTTCCACAAGCCATTGAAATGAGCTTAAAGTGTTCGTACTCACATATGTACATATAGACAAACATATTTCCAGATAATCCATACTTATTCTTATTTCAGATGTAGGTACATTGCAATGTTGTGCAAAAAAATTATTGGTTGTGGTTCTTATATTGTAACATTTGGTTAAAAACAGATATTAGGTATGGTTTTTCAGCTCCACATTTGGGAAGGTTTAAAGATTGCAATTTCCCGTTTATTAGTTTCATTATATTCATTAAAAATTATATTTCGTTGGAGATATCATAATAATAAACGTTAATTTTTTTGGTGAACCTAAATAACTTTGCTTTTGGAAATATCATTGCCACCCTATCAATGAGACGCTTTTTTGTAGCTCAGAGAGAATTTGTACAGAGATAAATCAGTTAACTGCAATATTTTTGTTATTTTTATATATTTTTATGACAATTTACAATAGATCCAAAAAGGAATTCGAAAATAAAAAACGCGTTTTGATTTCCTAAATATTTTTCATTTTCAATATAATATTTGTTTTTTGTCTGTTATTTTGGTGTAAATCTGAATTTACATCGTTACATAATATTTTTTGTTAATAATTTCTGAGCAAAGTATATATGAGTACTCCTGTAGACATTATGATGTAAATATTTTTCGACCTAATTGGTAAAAATTAATCATTACGAACGCTAAATGTCGTATATTTTAAATAATATTAATCAGTAAGACCGTATATTACATAACAATTACCTTAAGTATGGGAGACGGATATCAATAAAAATCGTAAGAAAGATGAGAAACTTACTACATGAGCTCAATCGTAATAAAAAAAATAATCAAGTTCAAATAACTACAAATAGTACGAAATACTGAAAATACGAGTATTTATTCGACAATTTTGTGGTACAATATCGTTCATACTGTGCATACCGCTAAATATTTTTGGAATTGTTCCTAAGTCGATGCTCATCTTTCTGTCTCATGTATATGCACACCAAAACGCACAGACCGTCATTACTTACTTTAAACATCTCTGTTTACAAATTTATAACATTCATTCAATGTAGTTTCGTAATATGAAAATACGATTATCATTTACATAGTTATTAAAATCACGAATGAAGCAACGATGTTTCAAAGAATGTTTTGTCCTTTAAACAATTCAGCCACAAAAAGAAATCGAATTGACGGCCTCTGATGAAAGCAAATGTATATATTCTTTTTGCAACTGTGCAGCGCAAAATCAGGAAAAGAAAAGTATATAATGACAAGAAATATTTTTGGGGTAAATTTAAAAACAATTTATCGAAAATTGTGATTTCTATAGTCAGTCATAACATGTCTCACTTCCGCCGCTCATACATCATTCCCCACACGGACACGTTGTAGAGTGTGGGGGCAGCTGTCGTTTACTGCCTGCTGTTGCTGTTGCCTGGTGTTGCTGATACATTAGCTTGCGTTTATTATTATTGAAAATTGTCTCGAGTTCTGTTATTTAAACCTTGTCTCCAAAATAATTACATGCTTCACAATTATGTGGCCGTCACTATTCGGTAGGTGATAAAATAGGTATTAATAATTGAAAAACCGACATAATATCGTTTTCTTTACTCTGATCATTGAACTGATTTTTACATTTTATTTACATCAAACAACGTGTCGAACAATAAGTTTATTAAAGGTGTTTTTGATCGTGTGAGTAAACTCTGTTTTTCATCGGTTATAAGTAAAAGAAATACAATTTGAATAAATTTGTATTGCATCCATGAGTATTTTCAGTAAATGTATTTATAATTTCTTTATTCAAGTCCAGGCTCTTGATTTTTTTATAACTTTACGTTTTTAATGTACACATACATGTATACTAATATCTAATAATATCTAGCGTCGGGATTTTTTTAAAAACTGGTTGAATCCAAGCGGAAGTCTAATTTTTTCCGAGTTTTAATTATTCAGTTAGATAATTATTATTAGTGTTGGTCATAAAACTTCGCCTTCTTCAACTTCTTAGTTTATCGAAGATAGTTATTATTAAAATTTGGACGAACAAAATTGTTTCTATGTTGCCTTGAGTACTCACCTGCTTAAAATATTTTATTAAATGATCGTGCATATATGCATATTAATGTAATCATGATGTATCTTTATGTTTTTATATAAATAATAAATAAATTATCTTAAATTATTTTTTGCGCACGTGTAAATTATGAAACCTATATAGATTTTGAATTCACTGAAATCATTTTTGTCCTTTAATTAGGCAGAAAGACATGTGAATTTGTTTTCTAAACATTCGTGTTGAATAGAAAAGTGAACTTTGTGAAAATTATAATTATTTGCTTTAATTTTATGTTACATTATAATTACAATTTCTCTATAGTACGTCGCATTAGGAACTTAATATTCTATTGAATGGTCGTACAATATTAATAAGTATGTTATAATGTAATACAGTATATCTACTTGACAAATTGCTCATTAAAATATCTTAAATAATTTTTACATAAACGTTTTTGAAACGTTTAAACTATTTAATAAATCGCTAGGAAGATTCTCTTGGATACAACGGTTTCTTTATGTGTTATTTGTACGATTTCTATGCTCAATAAGTTCATTAGTCATCTTTTTTCATTCCATTCATTTTCATCCCCATTCAGTTTTATTTTAAAACACTAAGATATCGAAATTAATTAAAGCACATATTATGACCAAAAATACCAAATATAATCTTTTAAAATCTATTTTGCAGTTTTGAAGGTTTCCTCCGACAAATAGAGAGAAACGTAGACACTCAGACAGATGGGCAGGTAAATGTTTTTAAAAAGTTTGTTTGTAGATAGATATCAAGTAAATGATGTGGCCTTGGTGATTTACGTTATTTATGTGTATTTAAATTATATATTAATGTAACCTTGGTGAGTAAATAGTTAGGAATTTTTAAAGCATGGGACGAGACTTCAATTTCATTTGTATGCATAAATGCATACTATAAGAAGAACACAACATCAAAGAATAATGTTGAGACAAAGTTTGCCGTATAATCTAGCTGAGAGCGTCGTTTCGTAAGTGGAATCCTCTTTGTGTTACCGCATCCGCAAGATAACATGCCAGCACAGTGCCAGACCTACAACCAGTGGCCTAATATCATATTGTTGTGTGTAAGACATGTGTTTTCTACTGTAAAATTATTATTGTTGTTATTTCCCTTTTAACTGAATGCGACAAATGAAAACAAAAAAAAACTTTTAGTGTGTTTCATTTTGTTTCTTTAAAACGATTTTTGGAGTTAACTCTTTAAGAATCTATTTTCATATATAACACCCGATATGAAGTTTTATGAGATGTTTCATAGAATAACATCAATTTAACTTATTACCCTCACTAAAATACTTGTATTTCGTATAACTCTCGGAAGTATAATAGAACCTACACCGTTCCTCTACAATAAACTCACTAACATAAGCAGTGGGAAAACCTACACAAACCCGGTTTCCGCTATTGTTTTCGAAACATATAAATGCTGTTGGATGTTCCTAAGAGTTAATATTTGCTAATAGCCCACCTGAAGATGTTGTGATACAACGAAACCTAGGTCGTGGTAAAGAACTTAAAGAAAGTAGAAATAATACTACATCACGTAGTTTTATTAAATTGTGAATAATGAACTTCTACAAAATTAACGCCAAATATATTCAATACACGGAAATAGAGAAATGATTATTGTTGAAGATCTCTTACAAAGTTCAAAAGAATTGGTCTCTTACAAAGATGTAATTGAAAATAAACGCACCGACGGAACAAACGTGAAGGTGAAAAAAACGCTTAGGATGCTATTACCGAGAATTATAATGCTAACGGTATTATTAATGAAAGGGCAGGTCCACTCAAACGTTCACGTTTATAATGAATGTAGAATACAGAATTAATATTGTTTGTATGAATGTAATTTTAATGTTAATTTTTTTTGTACTAAGAAACGTGTGCTTCATTTGTTGTTTAGACAAAGGAAGTCAACCTTATCAACTTTGACTTAATATAAAAGCTAAGCAAAGAAGAGAGGTGGTAAGGGAGAGGCAACAGCGGATGGCCACCAACGAAGGTAACGCGATTAGCGACATCCAAATTGACCCCTTAGCGCGAGAGCTAATTGTAGAAGTCCCATCAAACGAATCTGCCCAGCAGTGGAAGTATACAACGCGAATTTCATTTAATAAATTTTCAATTGAACTTTTATTTTATTTTATTTTCTTTCTAGTATTTTTTTCTAATGTATTTTTTTTTATTTCGTTTAATTTTTATATATCCTGTTCATATTATTTATGTACTATTTTTATTTTCATTACTTTTTTTATAAATTTTTCAGCTCAAATTTTTTTTTCATGTTTTTATCTTACAGAAAAACGGTAGGAATATTTCAGTAACTGTTAAAATCGCATTTACGTTGTCAAGCTTTGATAATAAGGGTCTATACTTATATACCTAAGGGTCTATACATTACAATTTGGTAGGAAATTGGTAAAACAAATGTTCGATTAAATGGTGTATTAACCAATGAAATAGGATTTTCGTATTGAAATCCTATAAAAGAACGGATTTTATTATCTAGTCCAAACTAATTAAATGCATGTTTTCATTTTAGATGTGGGTAATTTGAACAGAAATGTTACTTAATGTGGCTGCTGTTATCATCTCTATTTGAATTCAATTTTTCAGAATACATTACGTCTTTGGAAGTATTTGTTAAATTCCCAAATATGAAGAATAAATAAAGATTGATATCTTCTTGAACTAAAGCAGTCACTGATTTATATCATCTAGTCCTAACTAAAGCACTTTATTCCTAACTAAAGCACTTTTATCCTTTCTAATTGATGCTAAATATGAATATTGAATAGTTAGAAGTTCATTATTCACAATTTAATAAAACTACGTGATGTAGTATTATTTCTACTTTCTTTAAGTTCTTTACCACGACCTAGGTTTCGTTGTATCACAACATCTTCAGGTGGGCTATTAGCAAATATTAACTCTTAGGAACATCCAACAGCATTTATATGTTTCGAAAACAATAGCGGAAACCGGGTTTGTGTAGGTTTTCCCACTGCTTATGTTAGTGAGTTTATTGTAGAGGAACGGTGTAGGTTCTATTATACTTCCGAGAGTTATACGAAATACAAGTATTTTAGTGAGGGTAATAAGTTAAATTGATGTTATTCTATGAAACATCTCATAAAACTTCATATCGGGTGTTATATATGAAAATAGATTCTTAAAGAGTTAACTCCAAAAATCGTTTTAAAGAAACAAAATGAAACACACTAAAAGTTTTTTTTTGTTTTCATTTGTCGCATTCAGTTAAAAGGGAAATAACAACAATAATAATTTTACAGTAGAAAACACATGTCTTACACACAACAATATGATATTAGGCCACTGGTTGTAGGTCTGGCACTGTGCTGGCATGTTATCTTGCGGATGCGGTAACACAAAGAGGATTCCACTTACGAAACGACGCTCTCAGCTAGATTATACGGCAAACTTTGTCTCAACATTATTCTTTGATGTTGTGTTCTTCTTATAGTATGCATTTATGCATACAAATGAAATTGAAGTCTCGTCCCATGCTTTAAAAATTCCTAACTATTTACTCACCAAGGTTACATTAATATATAATTTAAATACACATAAATAACGTAAATCACCAAGGCCACATCATTTACTTGATATCTATCTACAAACAAACTTTTTAAAAACATTTACCTGCCCATCTGTCTGAGTGTCTACGTTTCTCTCTATTTGTCGGAGGAAACCTTCAAAACTGCAAAATAGATTTTAAAAGATTATATTTGGTATTTTTGGTCATAATATGTGCTTTAATTAATTTCGATATCTTAGTGTTTTAAAATAAAACTGAATGGGGATGAAAACGAATGGAATGAAAAGAGATGACGAATGAACTTATTGAGCACATAAATTGTACAAATAACACATAATGAAACCGTTGTATCCAAGAGAATCTTCCTAGCGATTTATTAAATAGTTTAAACGTTTCAAAAACGTTTATGTAAAAATTATTTAAGATATTTTAATGAGCAATTTGTCAAGTAGATATACTGTATTACATTATAATATACTTATTAATATTGTACGACCATTCAATAGAATATTAAGTTCCTAATGCGACGTACTATAGAGAAATTGTAATTATAATGTAACATAAAATTAAAGCAAATAATTATAATTTTCACAAAGTTCACTTTTCTATTCAACACGAATGTTTAGAAAACAAATTCACATGTCTTTCTGCCTAATTAAAGGACAAAAATGAATTCAGTGAATGCAAAATCTATATAGGTTTCATAATTTACACGTGCGCAAAAAATAATTTAAGATAATTTATTTATTATTTATATAAAAACATAAAGATACATCACGATTACATTAATATGCATATATGCACGATCATTTAATAAAATATTTTAAGCAGGTGAGTACTCAAGGCAACATAGAAACAATTTTGTTCGTCCAAATTTTAATAATAACTATCTTCGATAAACTAAGAAGTTGAAGAAGGCGAAGTTTTATGACCAACACTAATAATAATTATCTAACTGAATAATTAAAACTCGGAAAAAATTAGACTTCCGCTTGGATTCAACCAGTTTTTAAAAAAATCCCCACGCTAGATATTATTAGATATTAGTATACATGTATGTGTACATTAAAAACGTAAAGTTATAAAAAAATCGAGAGCCTGGACTTGAATAAAAAAATTATAAATACATTTACTGAAAATACTCATGGATGCAATACAAATTTATTCAAATTGTATTTCTTTTACTTATAACCGATGAAGAACAGAGTTAAAGCAAAATTGCCAAATTTAAAAAGCCTCGACGGATGTAGTCGTTGTAATTGAAAAACGGTTAAATGGTTGTTCCAACCCCCCTCCTCGACTATAATATGTTATGTGTATATAGATATATATATATATATATATATATATATATATATATATATATATATATATATATATATGTATATATATATATATATATATATATATATATATATATATATATATATATATATATATATATATATATATATATGGCTTAGTGGGCTTCCATGTGACTCCAAAATTAAAATGTTTAAGTTCAACGTTTTCTAGGAAAAAGAGCTCTTACAAATGGACGGATAAGTTAGTGACCTTATATGAATTCTCTTTTACGTTTTAAGAAATGGGAACCAATATATTGTTTTAATCCACTAAATGTGCGTCTAATTTAATCTATTGCATTTAATAATAACCTTAAAACATTTACCACAAGCAAAAGTAATGTGAATAAAGAGTTCACTTAAAAATAAGAAGTTAACTGTATAACATCGTAATCAAATAATTGCCTCGAATAAAAATAACATGATCTCTAGAAAGTATTTCTATTCAAAAAGGATTGTTTCTATTGTAAAAGGATTGTAATAGTTCTTGTAAATGTTTTAGTTCTTGTAAATGTAATAGTTCTTGTAAATTTTTTTTAAATTAAACATTATATATTCATTATTATTAAATAATACTATGATAATAATAGAGGCTAACGCGATTATGCAAACGACATACTAAAGAGTAATTAAAATAAAATGTGGGAAGAATAGACCTTACAAAGATGAAAAATTAAATTTTAACCTAAAAAAATTCAGACTTTTAAGTACACTCTATATTTAAAGTTCCGCCGGAAATAAAAAATAAATTGCCTTAATTTCACATTAATATTTCTTCGGTAATAATATAATAACTTTCATCCGCAAACAGCCATAACTGTTAGTTTAATTTTTCAATTCTCTAATTTTTTTTGCTCAATCGTTCCTGTTGTTGACTTACGATTCTTAAGGGATGATTTTGATTTAGGGTTCTTAAACGATGATTTTGATTATTTAATTAGCTCATCGTATTACATTTACTATGTAAAAGACTAATAACATTCTAGTAAGTTCTAATAACGTTCATACACGTGATACATCTAAATTCCGTCACAGATCAGATCTAAAGTTCACAAAAACATAGAAGCCTCTTTTCATATTTAATGTGGAGTTCAAAATAATAAATCTTCTATACGTTTCTTTTTCCGTACTTTCACAGTCTTCTGCCCATTTATGAACAATCAATGCTTCGACCTATTTTTCAAACTTCACTACAGAGTAATAACTGAAGTAAAACACGAGATTTTTCAAATTATTTATACGACGCGGTGTTCATTTCTTTTGTAACACTTTATGTAGTAATTGTTATTGTAAATGTACTCTTTGCGTTGAATAATATGCAACTATTAATTTTGTATTCCTCTACCTCTTTTCTCTACACTGAATTCTGTGAACATGAACTTTTATTAGCTTCTCTGATGTGGACAGACTCCATATTTCATAAATTGCTTTGAAATGATTTAAATTATATTTATAACGGGCAAGCTAGTAGATTAGTAGAAAATTATTGAGAATGGGTTTATCCGGTAGACGATATTTCACAAGGCGGTTTCCGATACCTACTTTTACTGTCGTTGTTAAAAACCTCTACTGTATAATCTGTATGGAGATAATTTTCAAATATATTTAATTACTACTAACTGATATTTCTACCACCTACCGCAGATGTAAAACTGATCGGTCAATGAACTCGTAAAATGAGTATCCTAGAAAATTCTATGTTCTAGACCAGGGGTAATTGGTAGTAAGAAATATTTACTACCAATTACCCCATGTCTAGAACATAGAATTTTCTAGGAAACGTATAGAAGATTTATTATTTTGAACTCAACATTAAATATGAAAAGAGGCTTCTATGTTTTTGTGAACTTTAGATCTGATCTGTGACGAAATTTAGATGTATCACGTGTATGAACGTTATTAGAACTTACTAGAATGTTATTAGTCTTTTGCATAGTAAATGTAATACAATGAGCTAATCAAATAATCAAAATCATCGTTTAAGAACCGTAAATCAAAATCATCCCTTAAGAATCGTAAGTCAACAACAGGAACGATTCAGCAAAAAAATTAGAGAATTGAAAAATTAAACTAACAGTTATGGCTGTTTGCGGATGAAAGTTATTATATTATTACCGAAGAAATATTAATGTGAAATTAAGGCAATTTATTTTTTATTTCCGGCGGAACTTTAAATATAGAGTGTACTTAAAAGTCTGAATTTTTTTAAGATAAAATTTAATTTTTAATCTTTGTAAGGTCTATTTTTCCCACATTTTATTTCAATTACTCTTTATTATGTCGTTTGCATAATCGCGTTAGCCTCTATTATTATCATAGTATTATTTAATAATAATGAATATATAATGTTTAATTTAAAAAAAAAATACAAGAACTATTACATTTACAAGAACTAAAACATTTACAAGAACTATTACAATCCTTTTACAATAGAAACAATCCTTTTTGAATAGGAATACTTTCTAGAGATCATGTTATTTTTATTCGAGGCAATTATTTGATTACGATGTTATACAGTTAACTTCTTATTTTTAAGTGAACTCTTTATTCACATTACTTTTGCTTGTGGTAAATGTTTTAAGGGTATTATTAAATGCAATAGATTAAATTAGACGCACATTTAGTGGATTAAAACAATATATTGGTTCCCATTTCTTAAAACGTAAAAGAGAATTCATATAAGATCACTAACTTATCCGTCCATTTGTAAGAGCTCTTTTTCCTAGAAAACGTTGAACTTAAACATTTTAATTTTGAAGTCACATGGAAGCCTACTAAGCCATATATATATATATATATATATATATATATATATATATATATATATATATCTTTTTAAATTGGTTGTCTCAATGTCAACAGTCACATCTTCGCAAAAATACAAGGTATAAAAGTTCTCCAATAGTATCTTCCCTTTGAAAGATATATATATATATATATATATATATATACATATATATATATATATATATATATATATATATATACACATAACATATTATAGTCGAGGGGGGGGAGGGGTTGGAACAACCATTTAACCGTTTTTCAATTACAACGACTACATCCGTCGAGGCTTTTTAAATTTGGCAATTTTGCTTTTTATTTTATACTTTTTGGATTAAATCATTTATGCAGAAATCGTGTTTAAATCGATCAAACCATTTTGAGGATAAATGGAACATTCGATTGCAACAAAATGTCGCAGCGCCTAATTGTGAGTTCACATCTTAATACATCTTAAAAATCATTGCAGATTTGTCCAAAATATTTTTCAGAAAACCTTATCTAAATCGGTCAAACCGTTTGGGAAATAAATATGAACATTCGTTTGCAACAAAATGTTTATTGCGGCGTCCCTTGGTGAGTAATCACCATTGCAACGTTTTTTTCTTGATTACGTTTTTGTGAATTTCTTAATATTTTTTAGTGCAACATCAAATCTTCTTTTTGATAAAAACAAATCTTATTCAACTGCATTTTTTTTCTCATTTCTTCATTCATAGTTTACTGTATATTACGATGTATAATTACCTCTCCCTGTCGTGACTAGTCTAAGTAATCTTGTAAATTGTCATTCATTTCTTTTATCAAAATTTCCGCAGAGTTTATTGCATTTCTTCTTAAAGCAAAGGATTTTTATTTAAATTTATTTTGTAAATATATATTACCTGCAAATACTAGCTATTATATTTAAAGTCAATATGAATCAAACGGGCAATATGATTCAACTTATCACATATGTAAGTGTTCAAAGAATTAATTTAATTTACTATTACATTTCTATATTTCCAAAATTTAAACTGAGATGAGTATATTCACTCCAATTAAAATGGACGTGAAATTTATTCTTTTGAAGTTTTTGACAAAATTATAGAATTTTATTTAGACCTACTCGTAATTTAAATATGGAAAAATAATATCAATTTATTGCGGATATTTTATTCATATAGAAAAATGAAAGAAGGAAAATTAACTTTACACACATTTTACATATGTGTATAGTATATATATAGGTAGTAGTACTTACTTTTACATACTTTCAGTTAGCTCTATTACTCAAAAAAGGCACTTGAATTTTGTTTGTATGATGTGCATCGAATATTTTAAATTTGCGTTATTTTGTTATATTAACAATCGGCTCACCATGGAATTGTTTACAACCAAAACAGTTTTAATTCCAATGTATTCCCTTGAGTATTGCCGCCCGCAAGAACGTACATACGAGTATATGGGCAATTGTTCAAGGTTCACAGGCTCGCAGCGACCCCTTTATTGGTTTCAATTTACTTCAACGAGCTTCACTTTATATTCAGTTCAATATATTCGCATCAAAATGTGGCCATTTCCAATGGAGATTTGGCATAACTTTGCTTATCCTTGCGCCATATTACAATGTCCTAAATTATAGATATGAATTTGTGCAAAGATGAAGTGCAAATGTAGTTTATTGGTACTTGTATGCACCTTACTTTAAATAATGTAATAAATACTAACACAGAAAGTTTATTTCTTCCGAAATTGGTGAGAAAGATTATATTACTTATGTAAAGATGGCCTTAAAATATAAATAATTTATTTGGTAACTGGATCAGAGAACAATTAATAGATGAGACCTGAAGAAAAGAATTACTAAAAACTTTTATTCACATTTTTTAATGTATTGCAAATTTATTATGCAGTAACTTCTCCTTAATGTCAGTTTTCTACTAAATGTTCACGACAATTAATAGCTATCCCCTTTAAAGAACTGTGGGCATTGAGATCATAGATATTATTTATCATTGTTTAATTTTGTAATATATTCAGTAAACTACTCAATATTATTAATAAAAATACAATAATCCTAAATAAGTTAATTTTGTATGATTTAATGTATCTGTTTTGTGATGACATCGGCTTATAAATCATTCAATAGTTGTACAAATAGCAAAAAAAAATAATTGAATTAATGGGTTCAACATTGATAATCTATCTGTTTTTTTACAGTTTTCTGTGCAATTCATAAATCGACTATCATTAATTTATTCAGACATAATCGAAAAAAATTCCCATATTTAAAAAAAACTTTATGTTACTTATTATAATACCAACACAATTCAAAGCTAAATCTATTTAACTTCTTTCAGGAGATAATTAATATTTCTTAATATGAACTCTTATTACAACTTAGCGTTATTCATAGAAGCTTATAATTCTCTTCAATATATTGGATCGATCTATTTTTTTATTCTGAATCATATTTTAACTAAAAAAAGGGATCGAAATTCCATTGTACGATATCTGTAAACTTTGTACACACCGAGGTGGAATTTCAGATGTAATAGTTATTAAGTTAAAAACTACGAACTCAGCGCTTATTGGGAAGAATATTTCTGGCCTGATTATCAGAAAAGACTGAGTCTGCTACAAGTTGTGGTCATGTATTGTCCTTCAGTATATCACAGGAATCCAAGTTATGCTGAGGATTATGAAATGTTTTCTCCATAATATAGGGGTTGGAGAAAATATTTCACATTATATAATTGACATTTTCGTGACATACCCCTCTATTAAAAAGGAACATCTCTATAATTTCTGTAATTACTAATTCAAGAGTGCATTTTTACACGAAGTAAGTGAAGATTATTAAAAGATGATTAGAAAAATGTTAAACTTGTTCTAGTTCTCTATTTTTATGGTAGCAATTTGCAAGCCTTAGTGATACTTTAAAAAACGTGTGTTCCAGTTTTTAAAAAACGTGTGTTCAGATTTATAAAAATATGGCGATTTAATAGACTATACTAAAAAAAAGGTTCTCTGAAATCCAGAATATGGTAATTCTCTGTTCGTGTCAAGTAGAGGCATTATCTTGTTTGAATTTGGCGTTTTTTATTAAAAAGTTGTTAGAATTTAAGGTTAGTTCAATTGTTAGGATTCATCGAATATTTGAATTAACGATAGATTCAGCGTCGTTCCATGATCGATATTTTTTTTTCACTGTGAATGTGACTTCTACGAATGAATATTACTATTGTGAAGCCAGCTACGGAGTCAAATTATAGGATATTCCAAGCGTCTCGAAGATGTGAAAAAAAATTAATTTGGTATACAATTTTCAAAAAACTGAAATAGTATGAAAATAACATTATCTTTACCTTTACAAAAATTTAGGTAATTTTAAAGACCAAACGTTGTTTGACACTAACAATCATACTCGATCTAGTGCATACTTATAACCCTTAATATCCGTTTACTTTTCATAATATTAACATCATTTTCTCAAAACAATTTTTAGTATATTTAAAAATATAAAACATGAGATCTACTTATATTTAATTCTATCTTGTGACAATTACTAAAATTTTAACTACACGTAGCCGTAACAAGATGCTTCGAAAAGCGGCCTTCGTCAAAAATACACCTGCGTTATTTTCTATTTACAATTATTTATTAATTGAGCAATTTGTCTTTTTCGTTTAAAAGGTATAACAAAGTTAATTTTATACCATTTTCTTTCTAATAAAAGCCTGTACATTATTATTATTACTCTGACTATTTGCTTTTCTTTTTAATGTCATTTCTGATTAGTATTTATATTAAATTCAATATTGATACCTGCTTTGTTTAATTAAACTAATAATATTGTAATTAAATACACACAAGATGCAATTTAATAAAATTAAGGGAAATGTTTGTTATCCGAGTCCTGTTCTATCATGACTGCTATGTTTTTTAGCACTTGTATAGGATTTTTCCACGGTTGTTGAAATTTTACTTATTCAGCTGAATATTTGATAATTTTTAGAGAAGAAAGAAATTAAAAGTTAACATGATGACTTTAATTTCTTTTAGAATTTTACATATGTTTCACGATACATACAAGTAGATACAAGAACCAGCGAGTTCTCATGATGCGGTTACAAAACCATGAAAATATTGAGCTGCTAATTACCTTCTTTAAAAAGTATTAAGGAGGGTAGTAAATGTTTCTGTATTTTCATGTTTCTGTAGTTATACCCTCATAAATTATTTTGAAATTATGATCAATAAGTATTAAACAAGATATGAAGCGGTGAATTTCAGATATTATCAGAAAGATATATGTCAGAAGATACAGCGAATACAATTTAATTTGTCTAAGCAATCTTAAATGAGATTCTGTTATCATATCTCCGTAATCAAACAGAGACATCTAGTGTTTGATGGGAATAAACCTTTATTCTGATTAATTTGAACTTGTAACATTTATTTCGCTGAAAAGTGGACGACCGAGTATTAATTCCATTAAATATGAAAAACCAATCGTAATTTTTAATATATGACAATACGTAATTTGTTAAAATTGTATGAAATAAATATTGAATTCACACATGCTCAATTAATGTTCAAAAACTTTAATGGTTAGGTTACTATAAGTTCTGTTCTGGTATAGTAACATAATTAAATGTATTCAGTCTATATTTCTTGTGTATAAAAAAAAAATTTCGTAAAAGTGTTTCGGAATATTTACCTTGGTTACATTACCCAAAAATATACTTAGAAGTATGTAAATACTTAATAAGTATGCGTCCGTGATGATGGAATACTTTTGGATATTGCATAGTATTAAATTACCACGGCAGTAAAGCTACATGACTCGTTATGATGACAATATGCAATAAAACATATAAGAAAAAAGACTTACGAAAGGAATTACTTTGAAGATTCCATTCAAGTCTTTGTATATTTATGGATATTTTATTACTAATGCTAAGATTTATTATCGGAATATTTGGCTACAGAATCATAAAAAAACACAGACTATGCACTACCTTGATTAATTGCTATTAAGTAACGTAATGAATTGTATTATATTTTCATACTTTTGTAATTTCTTTGCTCCATCAGATACTTCTTTCTCGTTTTATTTCTTTGTCCTTCTTTTTATAAGAGTGAAGACAATGATATGTGTATAATGTAAAGACGTTGACGTTGGCAAAAAAAATAACATGCTTTTATTTTCCGAAATTCATCGAGTATGATTCGCTGATAAAAGTTCATAGCTGATTAAATTTAAATTGTAAATAAAAAGAATAAACGGATAAATAAGTCAGAAGTGGGCAAAAAATTGTATAAATATGTAATTCATTTGAAACAAAGCTAAAATACCAATTTTAGGGTGCTTTATTTTTCCAGCAAAAAAAAGTGAAATAGCATAGAATTTTCGTGCATTTTTTTTTCTTCCCAAAAGACGTACTTTCAATATAATCAGTAAAAATATTACTATAAAAATAGACTAAAAAGAAATGGAAGTGGACAAAAAGTAGTTGAAACTTTGTGTTTACCTTAAGGGTTAAGAACGGCAACTAGTCAAAGTTTCACTATCCTTACTAGAAGAATGAATTAAATATGTTAGATAACTGATCGTTACAAGAATAAGTTCTTCTACAAGGCAACAATTGTTACTTTTATGGACTTATACAGAAATATTCACTGCGACATTTATTTTTATTTGATGTCAGCACAAAATTCAATAATTTTTTAAAGTGGTGGTTACTTCTTTTACAAAACGTTCACATCAGACCTAAAAATAAAACAACGATTTGTTTTTAATAGTCAGTTAAATCAACAATTATGTATAGGTCCAATTCGATTGTTGCAAAAGCGAACAAATTGTTAAATTGTTGGTAAAGTAGAAGTTAAATTAAAATACTTTAACTGATTTTATTAAAGAGCATCTAGTCCATTAGTTCTATTAAATAAAGCAGCCATCGACACCACTAGAATGTTGAGTTTAATATTAAAAAGTGACACCAGAAAGAAAATATAGATATAGTGTGAAATAAACAAAAATTTCGGTTTGAAACTATTTATATTTATTTTTAAAAATATGGAATATATTTGAGGTTAATTTTATAGATATTAATTACTCACAATTCAATGAAAGTAATAATTTCTACTTTCTTTACGTTCTTTACCACGACCAAGGTTTCGTTGTATTACATCTTCAGGTGGATTGTTAGAAAAGATTCAAATTTTACTTCAGTTTTATTTTTAAAAAGTTTTACTTTTAAAAAAATATTAATTATTGTTGGTGAATGGTTTTAAGAAATTTTATTTAGTGTTATATAAATATTCACAATATAACCATTATGTTGAACAATGGATATATTAAGATCGTAATTTCACTCAGTAAAGCGAGAGTTAAACACTCACAATACTAATTATAAACTAATTCGGACTTGCCAATCTTCCAACAAGTAATGAATTGTAAACATAACAGAAGTCACCAAACATATGTGCTTCTGATAATGGGCGTATCTCTAGGTATCTTGTTAATGCTACGTGTAATTAAAATTTTAATAACTGTCATGTTATATGAAATATAAGGCCGAGGTAGAACAAAATTAACGAGCCCTCTATATTAAAGAGGTCCTTTTCAGCCTGGTTGCCTTTGTCTTTTTAAGTCTGATGTACGTAAACATAATTGTATAAAATTTGCACTTTATATGATAGGCCAGTAGACTCGTTAACACTAAAAAAAGGAATATTTTCGACTTGTAATCGTATTATTAACAAAATTTTAACAGAGTGAATTTTATAGATAGAAAATATTATAAAAAGAGTGATTGGTTTGGCTTTATCATTTTTCATGAATGATAAAAGAAGCCAGAAAACCCATTTTTAGAAATTTTGTCAGCCTGTTTGTGTATTAATTTGTTCGTCAATCACGTGAAATCTACTGGACGGATTTTAATGAAATTTGGGATGATAATACAACATAAAGAATGATAAACGAAGCCAGAAAACCTATTTTTATCAATTTTGTCTGTCTGTTTGTGTATTAATTTGTTCGTCAATCACGTTAAATCTACTGGACGGATTTTAAAGAAATTTGGCATCATAATAATTTATATCCAATAACGAGAAAAAAATGTAACAAGTTTTCTTTTTCGGAATTTCACTCGACTGAAATCGTGGGCACAACCAGTACGAGTGTTTCATAATTTTTCTGAAGGAATTAGTAAGTTATTTAATTAAATATAGAATCAGTTAAGTAAATTATGCGAAGCCATGAACTGTATCGCTTCACCTCATGCTCAAAAATATGAAATAACAATATGCACGTTGAGAAGATAACAATATAAGGAAAACTACAAAAACAGGCTTTGCAAAATAGGCTATGTATTCGGTATTCGGGCATAATACTTGCAGCCCGAATACATTTATATGTATTCGGGCTGCAAGTATTATGAGAAAGTATTATCATAAGGAAAAGTATTGAAAAATCGGCAAATTATGTAATTATTGTAATGGAACGTATAGATATATATTATTTGATTTTTGTTTAAGCTACTAATAAATGATAAATAAAATACTATAAGATTTACATGTCTATGGAATATTTCATAATGACATGAATTTTGCTTATATTTTTATATTTGGTGGCATACAAATATCTTTATATTATCCATAAGTTGACGAATACAGTTTTCATATATGCACATATGACTGCGCGGCTTGTGTAGGTCGCCTAATGGGTTAGAAAGTTTTTTAAAGTGTTCCAATTCAGCTATTTTTTCTCATTACATCCCGGGTTTAACCTAATATTTGTTATATTTTCATACAATCACGGATGGACCACATTTGCAGGTATATATGAACTATAATTATGGGCATATACTCGAAACTTACTGTATTTAAAAAAAAAATATTGTCATTGATAAATAAAACAGATAAATATCGATCGAAAATGAAGTTATAATAAATACAGCGAGACTCACACGTTTATTTTGTTGTCTCAAGTGATGAAAAATAAACACTTTAAGTAGTTTATCTTTGGTATCATGTAATGTGAATACGTCAATTATCAGGTGATTAAATGCTTCAATTTCTTTAATATCAGCTATAACCGTATAAAAGATTATAGTGCATTGCATCACTACAATAATTGAATATATATATATATATATATATATATATATATAACTCAACAAAAGAAAGTAATCACAAAGGCAGTAATATTGTGTAAATATTTCCGAAACGACCACATTTTAATACAGGATATAGTGAATGAAAAGTGGAAGTAAATGGATACAAATATAGGGGTGATTGCAGATACTCCATCTTAGGACAATCGTCAATATAAATTTTATCGCATATTGTAGTCTTTCAGGGTGTACCGAGGCTACCTATTTAGAATACAGACGACGTGTTGAAATAATTAGCCGCGTGTATGTGAGTAAAATATTTAAATACGGGAAATGGGAAAATCGGTTATTTTTCTTTTAATAAAATGACAAGATAATTAAAGAGCTTAGCACGCTCTCCTAGGTAATTTATTCAATGACAGACTCCTAACCCATAAGAAAACAAGATACTAGAAGGACCTTCACGTTCGCTATAAAAGTATTGACAAACTGGCGATTTGAAAACTTTGTTAGCCTCTCACACAATTTGTGTTGATATTCATACAATTTCGTTTTCCTTTGAAATAGCTATCTCGCTATGCCAATTTTGTTTCGTTATTTCACAAAACTTTTTCCGAAGGTCAATCCTTTTTTCATGAAATGTTTTTTTGTACTTTTCCCATTTGCTGAACATTATTATACAGATGTTATTTATTTTCATTTGAATATCAACTTCATTCTATAATACATGGCAAGAAACTAAAATGGAACTGTCACTATTGAAGACAGAGATGAAATTTAAATTATTTTTCATTGCTGTTAGTTTCTTATGAATATTTTATATTAATAGAAAATAATTTCTTATGAAGTAATAATAGTTAAGGCAAAGAACACAATTGTTTTCGAATCCATTGGATGAGTATTGCGAAGTTGAGGATATTTCCAACCCGTGATATATTTTGGGATATAATAGTCATATTTTGAGATTATGCGTATCTATTTTTGAGTGTTAACTATTGATTTATATAGTTTTATGTCAAATGATTTCTGAGAGAAATGGCTTTGACAGATGAACACATGAGTAATCATATAATGGTTCCATCAGTTTCTTTTGAGATACGGAATTTTAAAAATAATTATTATATGCAGACATCTTAGTTATTTATAATGCTACATGCAACGTGAATGTAAAGAAACACGATTAGCGTGACTTGAGTTTACCTTCTAGCCATATTTTTCGAAACACAGTTATTACACAATTTCGTTAATAGTTCTTATCAAAGAAGTCGGTCACGGAAGGTTATTTTAAAGAACTGCAGATGTGAAACTGTATATCAAATATATTTCTAAGACATTTATGACGGCGTCGAATGTCGTCAGAGAATAATCCTTACTTTCTTCCTATGATTGGGCAGACAAAATTCGGAAAGCTTTTTAATTCCATCAATTTTGAATACAGCGTGGGGTTCATTGAGATTCAATCTTTGTTGGGGTTGATTGAGGTTGATGAATTTGAAGTTGAATTTTAATGAGGATATAAAATTTAGCAAGTTTTGTTGCTACGTATAAAATATTTTGTATCCAAGTGGCAGATGTTTCTCATCAGCAATGAATTACAAAGTTTCAGTCAACCCGCATCTTCTATATTTTTGCCGTCCATCGTGGAATGTGTTTCAATTACGCTACAGCAAAACTGTTATGTAGGGTTATTACTATGTGGTGTAGAAAGAAAGATGAATATAAAACAAATTATCAAGGAGAGACTCATAACAATCACTATCCACATTGAGAGTGGTATAGACATAATGGATTATTCGTCCTTTTACCTAAAAAAATATAAACAAATATGCTTAAAAAACTGGTAGTCAATCAATAATTATAAAAAGAATCATCAGTGACAAAAATAAAGTCAATTAAAAATTTAATTATCAACAGTATGTTACCAAAGACTTTAAGTTATTTCAGACACATAAGTAGAATCATAAACGATTCATAAAAGAATCATAAATGGATTTAATTTAAAAAAAAATTGTATCAGTCAAAATTGGTGGAAAACGACCTTACAGACGTACTCTTATCTGCTGGTCTGACCAAATTAAGTCAGTCATAGATCTACTTATTACTACCGGCCGGGATATTCTAAAAACAGAATCGTAAAGAAACAACTCACTGATGATATGAGGAAGATCTTTCACAATACATCTGTAATGAAAAGCAGGATGAAGAAAATGAAATAGACAGTTATTTTTAACTAAACTCGTCACTATAAATAACATTTTATATGGTTTTACATACAAGATATGATCATCAATGATGTAAATTTTAATAGAATATACAATAATTAATGTAAAAAACTATTGTTTTGCTCCCATAATTTCACCATTTCCGGTACCTATATGTGGCTACCTATCTTCACGGTGTCGCCCGTTATCCAAATAACATTGCTTTGGCGCACGCTTGAGGATTGTCTTGCACAACAAAACGTATCTGGCCAATTGTCCCTGGATCGGGGACCCGCGACGGACTCTTTATTTGTTTCAATTTATTCCCACATGCTGCCCTTCTTATTCGCTTAAATATATTCTTGCAGAGAAATTTCGTCTCTAAGAAAAGCTTTCATGACCTCGCTGTCTTCACCAAATACTTTCTGTTATAAGCCTATAATAGGTTAAAAAAATGTAATAATTTATGAACGATTGCTCGTTAATAATGTGTATAATTTTTTAAACAAAAATGTGTTAAAATATTAAAATATTCAATAGAACATGATACGAGTCTAGATCGGTATATTTTGCTGTAATTTAGCAATTTCAATATAATTGTTATTCATTGTCTTAGAATTCCAATAAGTTCTTTTCCCTGTTTTCCATAAAATCTCAAAAGTGGGGCAGAATTTAAACCATTAACATTCTGTACTATTCTTAGCCACGTTCGTTACTTATTATATATTTTATGTTTATACAAATCATTACATTTAGGCAGGTTATTACATCTTATTTGCGGATCTAAAAAAATGCATAAAATTTTAGCAAGGTAAATTCGTCTATAAAAATGAACCACGTTTTTTAATAATTAATATAAAAGCAGTTAGCCTGAATGACTGGGTATTTTTAAATATTCAAATGAATGATGATATATTTCAAAGAAATGTTGGTTTATTCTTACCAATTATTACCAATATTTTGATCATGGTTCAGACCGCGTCAGCTGTTTGTTATTTAGATATTAGCGAGAGAAAAGAATGATAGTAAGTAGTGTGTCGTTATTTTCTATTGTAAAACTTTTAACACGCACGAATTAATGTTAGGTCAGTTTTTGGCATACATTTATTTAAATATGTCTTCAGGTTTGATATAATAAAAATTGTATTCAAATTGGTTTGACAGTTTTTGTGTAATGATTTTTGTAAAAAAAAAACAAGGCTATAAATAAAAATGGTTTTCTTTGTTTGGCTTCATGTTGTAATAATTACAACCGCCTCTTATTCTTGGAATACTAACCAACACAATACACCTAATTAAAATCCGTGCACTGGTTTTCGTGATAAGAGTAAAAATAAACATAAAAACATATTTCTTAATGTCTTGATGTCAAGCGAATAGCATTTTACGCTTGGAATATTGAGAAGATATAATATCGATTATAATTGAATATAATTGAATAACCAACACAATACACCCAATTAAAACCCGTTCAGTAGTTTTCGTGAAATAAGTAATATAAAAATAGTACCAAATTTAATAAACGTAATTTCTTTTATTTTCAACCTCGTATTGAGATCGCACGAACCACCTCTTACTTATCTCACCAGGAGTATTTAATTCTAAATGATTGATTATACCACGTTAAATCTGTCCAGTAATTTTTGTGACGTGAATTTAAAAAAAAGATGAAATACACAAGCATTTAAAAAGTAATCGATTTTTCTCTATTTTATGAATAGTGCTACGCACTCATTTTTCGAAGTACTGAATGTATTTCTTTAATTACGTTTCTTATTACACTATATAAATATGTAAATTGATTTTAATTATTTATATGCATAATGCTATTGGAATATTACGTTTCTGCCCAACTAAAAGAATATTTTTTCTTATTTGTACTTATTTAGTAAAATCGTTGGAGATTTTTTTATGCCGCTTCGTATCTTTTTAGTGTGTTCTTTGGCAATCAACTCTTCGTTTGTATACAAACAATTATCTCGAACACAGTTGATCATATCGAGCTGGAACTGGCAATATCAAATTTTTGTTGTTGAAAGTACTTTAAGATTGTTTATTTTTTAGACTTGGGAAAGAATCTAAAATTTATAAAAATTTCTTTCCAATTTTACTATGTAAAATTAGATATATTTGACCAATTGTGCGTTATAAATATCATAACAAAAAGTAATTTTATGTAGTTGTGTGACGTCTGATTTAAAAAAAAACTGCATTTAAATAATTGTACGATGCCAGGTTTAAAAACGATTTTTAAAAAATTGTAATATTTGTCATCAGCAAATATTTTGTCCCATTTGTGAAATATTCGATATCAGATAGCCTTCAATAATATAATTTTCCTAGAGAAAATTCTTTAAAATTAGTAATCATAAATTAAAAACAATAAACTCACTAGCAGATACCAATTTGAAGTTAAGCTCAACAGTGTAATATATTGTATTAAAGGCCTATGATATAACTGAAATTTTGTTACAAAGTTTTTGAAGATTCTAAAAACTTTAAAATATATTTTATCCTTTATAACGGTCTTTTACGATAGTTACTTGTATGTCTAATTGTTATTTTGTCAATGATTTCAAACTATCGATCATAATTTTACATATAGTCTGGTAGTCCCTTAAAAAAATAAGTCAAGATAATTATTATAGCTTATCCTTTTTAAGTATTTAAACTAATTAAAAAGTATTTAACACAATTATTGTCAAATTCGTAACCTTCGGTGGTTTTGGTTTTCCACGTCTATAAAGCACAAGTGAGCGCCAGTGTTAGATAGATACTTCAAGCGTGACTTCCATAAAAGAAAAGAATATGTCTCATTTAATTTCATAACAAATATATAGCGAATATAACATCGTTCACGAAACGTATAGATGGCGAGCAAGTTAATATTTAGAGCTTTCGATGGATTTTTTTTAAACCTTATATTTTGGCTTATTTACTCATATTTTGTGTTGAGTTTAACCAGTTGATTTTTAATGATAGAATCAATTTACATATTTCTTTATCATATTATCTTTACATTGGGTTGATTATGTAAATGATTAAATAAACACATATTTTATCGTGCTTGAAATTTTAATATTGTATATGCTTTTATGCATATGCATAATTGAATTTCCATTGCATGCTTCCAAAAAGATTTAGTTATTTCGTTATACAAATAAATTATTATCTGATAGCCAATTTAAGAAATTAAACATTTAGAGAGACCTTGCTCCATCGTCTGTTCAAAAAACTTTGAATTTTTTTCTAAGTTATATTGCTTATAGGAATCAAAAAAATTATGTTTATTGGGATATATGTCGGTTTGTTGGTTGTCCTTTCCGTATTAGTTTTGGTACATTTCAAATTTATAAAAAAATTATATTTTTTTAAAAAGTTTAAGTTATTTTTTATATAATTACAAAAATCAACCCGACATAATAATTTTTTTCATACAATTTTTAACAGCTGTGAATATTTTTATGAATTGTCATCTGAACATTAGAGAACCTAAAATAGAACTCAACCTCCAAATTGAATTATATTAACGCATATATTTTCGTAAATTTAACTTTAATATTTCAATGTAATTACGACATTAACTTAAATATTTATATATTGCTTGCGCATTACCTTGAGGATTTTAATTTATTCTGCTTCAGCTTTTATATTCAGTTGACTATTTTATAATTTCAGTTTTGACTTTTTCATTCGGCATGGGAATGGAAGCCGCTAGATATTTTTAGGCAGTGGTTAAAAAGTTACGTAAAACTGCAGCTACTTAAAATGTTTATCGATATAACTACATGAGTATATTCCTCGTTGCTATTAACTATCTTGTATCAAATAAGATTCAATGTGTTCATCTACACAGTTCTTATGGTCTCTAACTGCAAGTCGTCGCTACTCGGCTAGTGACTTTTAAAATGCCAGAAAATTTTTCAAACCCCGTTTTTGCGATCGCAGACTTTTATTTTTTTTAACAATATTTAATCCACTTTTACTACGTAGTTCGTTTAAATTTATGCCTTCTCTTAAAATTATACAATATTTCACACGTAATACACAAAGTGGGTAATATTATTCAAAAGAGTACCTACATCCATACAACCGAAACAAAATTACTCTCGCTTGCTCGTGGAGTAAAATAATAAAAATGTATCGAAAATGATTTTAAAACGACAAGAAAGAATACTTGGTATCATCCATTAGTTGTCCTCGTTATAAAATGATTAGGTGAGCGCTGAGTTCTTTTGAAGTACGAATAATTCTATAAACCATATCTGATCAGCTACGCCTCCGTTAATTCTACTAATTAAAAGAATATAATTTATATTTAAAAGAAAATAATTTATATTTAAAAGCTATAATTTATATTTAACATAACCAAATATTCACATTTTCAATAAATATTAGTTTTTTTCAACCTGGTATTGTTAGTTCCTTCGCATGCGTTTATATCATGAAGACACATTTATTGAGGAATAATATAAAGTTTCATATTGGAACAAAATTCGAACAAAATAGAGGTACAGGAAACCAATATTAAATTATTTTTATGTTTTATTGCGACTCACTACAATTTTGCTTACGTAGCAGTTTTGTGACAAAATGGAAATTGTGATTGCCTATAGAAAATTAATTTAGTCCACTAGCCAAGTAGTTTATTAGCAAATTTCTATGTTTACATTTTTATTGTGACATATTTCAAAATTGGGTCGAGTTACATTTATATGTTACTATTATTGACAAACTTTCAATTTATGAAACTCGTGATAACTGAAAACTACTTTTTCTTCAGTTTATTTTATTTGGTTGGAAACTGCTAAATACACCAACGTGCTGGCTAAACTTAATATTTCCACTTCTTCATAAAAGCATAAAATTGTTTGTTTATCAAGGTATTGGGGCGTAAGGTTCCAAGATATTTAAATGGGATCTGTTTCAATAAGGCTCTAAATATAATGTAGTATTTCGTTCTTGATGAGGATTATCAGAAATTTCAATATTATCTTTTTAAATCTTTCAAAAGAACGTTTGGTTGTGTCACATTTACAGTATAGTAGACATTCATCCATTGTTATGGGTAGTACGATTCGGCCATTTTTTTTCCCTAAATATAATTTATGAAGTTAAAGCAAAAAAAGTTCTTTGTAAAATTTCCATTTCTTTTTGCTCTATACATACTAAAATTTAATAAACAGCTCAAATGTAGTGCTTTTTAAGTACACTATCTTATATATACTACTTATATACTGATGTTCGAGAAGTTTCTATAATATTCCAGAAATCGGAAGAAAGTAGTGGGTTTATTGGTCACTAATCTAATGTATAAATAAGCTAAGATCTTATCGTAAATATCAAATTTATTCATTATTTCATCAATTTTTTTTGTGTTTAGTTACTTGAGATACAGTCTCCTTTTATGTTTTTTTTTCTAATGATTCGTTAGCTGCGGACTGCAAATAATTTTTTAATTCAATTTTTTTCCATACCACGAATAACACCAATATTTTATTATTGCATTTAGTAGTAAGAAAATCAAGTATCCGACATCTAAAATGCTTTTATTTGTTCTGTCTCATCCACGAGTCTATAAAATGTGATTCATGTTTGAACAAACGTCTGTGTGGGATTGCTAAAATGTCCATTTACTTTCATAAATGAGGGTATTTGTAAATATACCCAAATAAATAAAACAATTTCACTTTTCTTGTCAAATTGTATTTAATGAATTTATATATATATATATATATATATATATATATATATATATATATATATATATATATATACATATATATATAAATATATAGATACATATATATATATATATATATATGTATATATATATATATATATATATATATATATATATATATATATATATAAATAAATATATATATAAACTAATGTGACATTTCCACAAATCCCGGCAGAGTTAACGCTTGTCGATTTATGGACGAGTACGTTTGTTTATATTGCTGATAAAACCGATGGCGAAGCCACAAAAATGCAAGTTAATTGCTGTTTATAACTCGTATTGTCGTAAAAGGATCGATGTTTACGATGAAATATTGTAATATCCGTCCGAAAGGAAATCGTTTATAAAATATTGTGTCATAAATTTACGTCTCAGCAATATGGGGGATAAGACGTCATTTCAGTATTTGTATACTTTTATAGTTTGTGTAGTCATAAATATAAAAATGTAGACACATAAAATTCATTTCATATTTCGAGAGTTAATGAAGTATGTTAAGATATTTTTTATTTTACTCAGCATATTCGTGTTTTTTATGTGGCGGAATAAATGTCAAATACATAAACAGTTTTTACGATTGAAATGTTATATGGACTCTTTCGCAGAGACCGTATATTACCATTATGTGAGTTTACCATTCAAGTGAGATTCTAAATTGATCCCCATATCCACGAGGTGATTGTCTTATGTCAAGTATCTTGAATTTTTTTATTAACAGGTTAAAGAATGCTTTGCATATATCAAACTATTGGTATTTACATATTATTGTAGTATTTAAAATCTAAATGTTTATTTAACAAGTATAAAACAAGCATTTTGGTGTTGATTTTCAGTTTCAAGTCGTTATCATTATAATATTCAGCTGATAGTCGCTGAATAAAATAACAAGGGTATACTCAGTTTTTGTAGAAGTTTTTACTAGTTATTGCACTATTTACAATAAACTGGTATGAAATTAATCTTACTAGTATTAACTATGTAGTTTGTGAGGCTGCAGTATAAATATTAGAACATTGAACAGTTTATTATATTTAGCGTAGTACTTTTTCCCAAGAACTTAAATAAAATCATACATGTGTGTAAACTCATGGTTATTTAATGACCGCCTACTGTTCAACCGTGGATTGTAGACGGATAAACATGAGAAATCGAGTTTGAATGGATTTGATGATATCACTTCCATTACAAGATTACACTCTTGGTCCATCTATAGCAACCATCATTATGAGAAAACTATATAAAGTAGATGCTAAATATAATAATAAACCATATTTACACAGGTAAATGTGGAAAATCGAGTTTGAATGGATTTGATAATATAAATTTTCTTAGAAGATCACACTCTTGGTCTATCTATAGCACATTTTGAGAAACTGTGTAAAGTAGAAGCTAATCATAGTATTAAACCATACTTAGACAGGTAAATCTGGAAAATTTAATTTGAATGGATTTGATAATATAACTTTTCTTAGAAGATCGCACTCTTGGCCTGTCTATAGCAACCGTTATTTTTAAAAACTGTTTGAAGTAGAAGCTAATCATAGTAATAAACCATATTTAGACAGGTAAATGTGGAAAATCGAGTTTGAATGGATTTGATAATATAACTTTTCTTCGAAGATCGCACCCTTGGTCTGTCTATAGCAACGGTTATTTTGAGAAACTGTTTAAAGTAAAAGCTAATCATAGTAGTAAACCATATTAATACATAAATATTTGAATAGTTGGTGGAGGGAGCAATTTAGTACTCGTAAAAATTTCAAATTGCATACATAGTATAAAGAATCATTTGAGAAGGCATGCTATCAGGGTCTCGTAATTGTTTTTTTTCATAATTTTGGGTTATATATCCTCAGAGCTTGTGAAATCCAATTATTTTGAAAACTCCTGTGCCTAATATTATGAAAATATAGAATTTTAAGAAACCCACGAAAAGGTTATTATTTAAAATGTCGTAGTTATTGCGATATATTTACGATAGTATTTATTTTCCCCTACTTAATTCTGTTGTATGTGGATTGCACTAGAAAGTCCATGTTAGTAATGATTTATGATAAATAAAGTGATTTTACTTCGAACGTGGCACGAAAACCTCAATAATGTAGCCATAGCCGCATTCGGTGCGTTTTTTAAAGAAATATCTTCGGTTAATAAAATTTAATGCAGAGATTTTTTTAATTTTATAAACACTAGAGTCTCTCTTATGAAATTTGGCTGTCATTTTTTTTAATGTTTCTGAAATAATAAAAATATAAAAGTTACGATTTTTACAACAGTTTAGACATATTGCAAATATTGAACATGTTTGGCGTTAATTTTGTAGAAATTCATTATTCACAATTAAACGAAACTACGTGATGCAGTATTATTTCTACTTTTTTTAATTTCTTTACCACGACCTAGGTTTCATTGTATTACAACATCTTCAGGTGGGATATTAGCAAAGATTCTAATAAAGAATCTTTGCTAATAGCCCACTTGAAGATGTTCTAATACAACGAAACCTAGGTCATGGTAAAGAAATTAAAGAAAGTAGAAATAATTCTACACCACGTAGTTTCATTTAATTGTGACATATTGCAAAATTAATTATTTTTATAATAAGTATGTCATGGTCATCGAATAATCAGTAAAGTGACATTTCTTGTAGATGAAGATTTGATGCAAAATTTTTGTCTCGACCTTGTACTTGGAGGTACTATAAGATTTTATAATTAAATCTTTTGTTTTTTTTCTCATTTTCCTTATTCTTGTCTAGGAAAATTTATGATTTGAAAATACCACTTATGATTATTTAGTGTCTCAAAAATTTAACTTTTCAATTACTTGCCTCAATATGTTCCTCAGTAGTGGAATTTATAATAAAAGTTCTAGAGTTAAAAATGCTTCAATAAAATTTGAAATATTTTTTTCTCCTCATGAAACATAAATTCCCCAAAACTGAGATAAAATTCCAATATCGGTGCTTACTGGGTTATCACATTATCAAGTTCAGTCAAATAAAATTGAGTTCTCAAACATTCCAAATGACCGATGAGTTGACATAGAAATATCCATATTCGTTTTGTCTTAAATTATAACTATAAGCTTAAACTATAGCGTGGAAATTATTTTAAATTGATTTTCAAACTTGGGGCTTGAACGAACCGTTAGAGTTAATTTAGAAAAAAATAATTACAGAGTTAATTTTTGAAACATAAATACAAAATTTAGAAAGGAAATTAAAAAGAATGCAGAAAATTTAAAATTGTCTGAGTGCAGACTAATATTCCGGTCTGAGTTGAACTGGATCCGATTTTACCAATTTGG
Source organism: Druceiella hillmani (assembly GCA_039881145.1). NCBI lineage: Eukaryota > Metazoa > Arthropoda > Insecta > Lepidoptera > Hepialidae > Druceiella > Druceiella hillmani. The sequence goes on from JAYKKI010000055.1 coordinate 8,784,117, forward strand.
TAAAATCATGCTGAAGGTTTTCTGAGTGAAGACAAATATTTTGGTCTGAGTTGAACTGCATCTAGTTTCGCCGATTTGGTAAAATCATGCTGTAGGTTTTCAGTATCCATTTTAATAGACTGGCAAGTACCTACGAAAATTTTCGTTGGTGTCATTGGTAAAATATATTCAAACGAAGCCGACAAGGCATATGGTTAATTAATTTGTGTCCCTTGCTTTTACTATTTATTTATTTTTCTACTTTAATGTACCTAATTGATACATATGGCGGACTTATTGCTACGAAAGCAATCTCTTATAGCCAATCAGAACACTAGTCCAGCTCCGCTAGGCGAGCGGCCCGGGAATCGAACCCGGGTCTCTGCGGTGCGCCACGCTGCCAAAGTCCATATTAAATAAACGAAATGGTAATTTAGCTAAGATATGTTTGATCCAATGAAATGTAACAAAGCCATGTAAAATTACATTTGGATCAATATCTACGTATAAAGACAAATTTAATACAGGGCATTCTTCCTCAAATATGAAATGTATACAGAGAGCAAAAGCCGCCAAAATTTGAAGACCAAGGTTTAATCATCAAGAAGCACTGTATCGGCGTGACTCAACTCATTAAACAAGTTAGGAGGAACATGACGCGGTTTGGAACTGTAGGAATTAGGGTTAGGAGGCAACTTCTGAATTCAACGGCATGTCGCCTCTTTACGAATAACATTTTGTTAATATTAGAGACTTGCGTTTGGATAAATTACAAATGCCTCTTAGGGATTTCAACTATATAGAAATCCGATTTGAGTCAAAAGAGTAATATTTGGGATAGAGAATTTACTGAGCATATCCGCGTCGCTTTGAAATACACAAAGACGAATAATTCGAAAGTATGTTTGATCCAATGAAATGTATATATATATATATATATATATATATATTTATATATATATATATATATATATATATATATATATATATATATATATACATAACAAGTGTGGACAGTGAAAGATTGCAACGAAATCATGCAAAAAATCTAGAACAAAAATTGTAAACTTCCGTGATAAAACAAGTGATTATGACAATTTGTTACCATAGCGGCAATTAACAATTCGGACAGTGCATGCCTATTGGCAATAAAAACTTCAAGTAACTAAGTGAAAGTGTAGAAAACAAACTTGTGTGAAATATTTTATAACCTTAAAAATTGTTCGTACACAGACATATTATTTCTGCATCGTAATGGGCAACTACAATATTGGTTTTTACAGCGCCATCTAGCGTCAAATAAGCCAAATCATCTAGAGATTGCATTCACTCAAGCACTCAATCAACGTATAGCTGACAGCACATCCACTCGCTACTAGAGGGCGCTAAGAGGCAAAAATATAAAAAAGTGGAGTATTGTCACTTAAGTTAGAAATAAAATTTAAAAATGGAAGAGGTATTGGCAGCACTTCGAAAGATTCAAAATGATCTAGACGAACAAAAAACCACAATCACAAAGAGCACAGAAGAAGTGACAGAGAAAGTAACGGAAAATATAGACAAAAGAAAAAAAGTGGAAATTTTGAAAGAGAAGCAGGGAAAGCTTGAGGAAAAAATAGACTATCAAGAAAAAAGGTTAAATCAACTGGAGAAGAATGCAAGACAGAGAAATGTTGTTTTCTTTGGTATAGAGGAAAATGAACGGTCTTACTCCTATCTAGAAAAACATATCATTGATTTTGTGAATAATCATTGTACATTGAATAGGGAAAAAAACCGACAAGTCACTTCCGAACGTAGTCACATTCACCACTTTGGGTTGTAAAATAAAGATAATACAACAAAAGAAAGCTCTAGATGATACTGATGGTTACTATTTAATGGAGGATTACCCTAAACATGTACTAGAAAAAAAGAAAATGCTTCAGGAGGAAGTAAAATTAGAGAAAGAAAAAGGGAACAAAGTCATCATTAAGTACGACAAGTTAGTAGTACTTAAAAATAATAAAACAGATGCCGACTCTACTGACAACAGAAAAAGGTACATCTCTATTTCCCCAAAACAGGAGAAAAAGTCCGAGAAAAATACCTCGAGTTCTAGTACACAAACAACTAAAAAAAATAAAACCGTACGAACCAGCACAACGCATCAACGATCCTCTAGCATTTCGGAAGGAGTGATTAAACCAGGAATGTTTAACTTTTTAAAAAACAAAAAAGACACAGGGCAATGAAGAAAAAAAAGAAGAAAGAAACAGCAACAATATATAACAACTAGCAGCATTTCTCTCAGCTAATAAACACAACAAACAAAAACTTATCAATAATGACTTGCTACATTTTCCAAGTCGGCCGGTCACCGAGGAAGATTACGACCACAACCTTCCAACAGCGCTATTAGAAACCAGCTCATCAACTAAAGAAAAACATTTAATTAACCAGCTCTACATAACCACTTACAATGTTAGAACTCTTTCCTCACACGAGAGATTAATCGAACTTACCGAAGCTTTAAAAAATGTAAAATATGATATCAACAGATTGTGTGAAGTCCGTCGCCTCGGAAATAAGATAGCAGAGTACAAAAACTTTATTTTCTGCCACACAGGAGAGTTACCGGGTAAATATGGAGTAGGCTTCATAATAAAGAAACACCTTAATCAATACCTAGAAGGTTACATCGGACTCTCAGAAAGAGTAGCTTTACTTCATCTGAACGTACCAGGCAAGAAACTTACCGTTATATAAATATACGCTCCTACAGAAGCCGCGGATGAGAATGAAATCATCGCATTCTATGAAACCATCAGCAAAGCCATAGAAATAGCACACAAAACTTCATTTTGATGGGCGACTTCAATGCAAAAATAGGAGAGCCTCAAAGCGGCGAAGATCTTGTAATGAAACAAAATGGATACGGAGATAGAAACATCAGAGGGCAGCGTCTTGTGGATTTCACACTAGAAAACAAGTTGGCTATAATTAACACCTTTTTCAAGAAAAATCCAAAAAGAAGATGGACTTGGCGCTCCCCAAAGGATCAATATAAAAACGAAATAGATTTCATGCTCACAAACCGACCACAAATGTTTCACAATATAGAAACGCTAAGTATAAGTTACCCTTCAGACCATAGACCACTAAGAGCGGCTATCAGTCTCGAAAAGCCAATAAAAAGTAGAGCCAGGTACAGTATTAATCAATACAGCACTCCTAAAACAGAAGAAGAAATACAAGAATATATAAACTTAATAAACCATCAAGTGCCAGCTCTACACGACACAACCTCAGACTGTACAGTACAAGAATATCACAACAAGTTTACCAACATTATCCAATATAGCCTACTTAACGCAAGAAGGGTTCCACAAAAAACAGAATCGAAGAATGTTTTAACAGAACGCACAAAAAATCTAATAAGCGAAAGGTATGACTTACAGAAAAGTAGTAATAAAACACGTTCCATGAAAAATAAACTTAAAGCTTTGTATAAACTAGTCAGCAAATACATAAAAAGAGATTATGAAAACCACAGAAAAAACATCTTTATAAAACATTTAGAGCAAAGCGGAAGCTTAAAAAAAGTATGCAAAGAATTAAGGTCAAATAAAGCATGGATCGAGAGCTTAACGGACACAAACAAAACGAAGCACCGCAGAAAATATATCTTAAATATTGCAACAAACTGCTACAAAACATTATATTGCCATTCAAATAAAGACACCTCAAAAACCTGTAGTACTAAGTCCAATTTACAAACAAGACCTATCCAAAATATTGCTCCGATAGAGTGCAAAGAAGTTGAAGAGACCATTAAGAAATTAAAACCCGATTAGAGTCCAGGCACTGACGGTATTACTAACGATGCCATGAAGATAGTACATAATCTACTAACTGAACCATTCACCAACTGAACATACAAAACTATTTAACATGATAATAAAATCACTCGAAACACCGTCTCAATGGTCGAACTCTAACATAATTTTGCTATATAAAAAGAGAGATCCTAACAATATTGGCAATTATAGGCCCATAAGCTTATTACCGACTGTGTATAAAATCTTCTCTACAATATTAAACCAAAGAATAAGTCAATCATTAGAAATAAAACAACCCGTTGAACAGGCTGGCTTCAGAAAGGGTTTCTGTACCTTAGATCATATACATACCCTTGAGTTAATAATAGAGAAATACCAGGAATTTCAAAGATCTCTATACATCGCATACATAGGTTACCAAAAAGCCGACACAGTTGCTCACAGCAGTATATGGCAATCTTTGGAAGCTCCAATCGTAGAGAAGACATATATAGATGTTATAAGAAATATATATCAAAGGTGCACAAGTAAAGTCAAATTAGAATCCACTGGACCCATATTCCCTGTTGAAAGAGGTGTTCGTCAAGGCGATCCGCTCTCGCCGAGGATTTTCATTGCCATACTAGAGACTGTTCTAAGCGAACTAGATTGGAGTAAAAAGGGTTTACATATAAAGGGTAAATATCTGAGTCACCTTCGTTTTGCAGACGACTTGATGCGTTTCTCCGAGTCCACCTCTCAACTTCAAGGCATAATTCAAGGCATGACCTCTGTGAGGCTAGCAGGTAAGTGGAGATTGAAATAAACATTTCGAAAACCAAACTTATGTCAAACCACATTAAAAAAGATATAAAGTTAGACGGAAAAGCACTAGATTACGTTGACCAATACGTCTACCTTGGAAAACAAGTTAGTTTCAGCCAAAATAGCAATGAGCTAGAAATACAGAGGGAGTTATAAATACATGGAGAAAATACTGGAGTTATAGAGAACTATTTAAAAGTGATATACCTATAAACTTTAAAAAGAAAGTTATGGACGCTTGTCTTATCCCATGCCTAACCTACGCTTGTCAAACTTGGAGGTTTTCAAATAAAATCAAAAATAAAGTTGTAACATGTCAAAGAAGTATGGAGCGTAGTATGTTGAACATAAGGAAAATCCAAAAAATAAGGCTCACTGACATAAGATCCAGAACAAAAACAATAGATGCACTAAATCACGCACAAAAGCTAAAATGGAAGTGGGCTGGACATTTCGCGAGGCTCAAAGACGACAGATGGACAAAAAAATCACTTCTTGGTCAGAAAGATTAAGTAAGACTTTTTGTGAAGGAAAACGCTGCAGAGGGAGACGTTTCGCACGCTGGGATGAAGATATCAAAAAAATTGCTGGCCCAAAATGGTAACGTATAGCTCAAAATAGAGATAATTGGCAAAAGTTGGAAGAGGCCTTCACCTGAGAGGGGTTCCTATAAAATATAGTATGATAGTAATATAGTTAATTCATAGTAGTTTATATACTTACTTACTATGTAATAGATTTAATATCAAGCTTTTGTAAACTACCTACAGCAATGTACCTATCTCATTAACGTTATTAGGAAATAAAAGGCTTTATTATATATATATATATATATATATATATATATATATATATATACCGTATGTCAATTGTGTTAAATTTTATATTTCCCGCTTTTTGTCATGCGCCATGAAGTAAGGTATATTTTTTTATTATGATGGTCGTTTCTAATATTCTATTTAGGCTGAGACCGTTTTTGTTAATTAATTTTTTTTTAAATCTAAATAAACATATTGGAGAAAGATTAATGTTCAAATATATAAAAAAATCCTATTTGCTAAGAAAAATTAATGCAAAATAAAGATTAGGTAAATATGAATCTTTCTTAATTTTTATATCTTCAAGGACCCATTGTTTACCATCCAACCCAGAAAAAGTCATAAATTTTTGATAATGTAAGAACTCAACCATGTTTTGATCCATGTCGAAATAGAAGAAGATCTTTCAACGATACTTAGGATACATGGCTATTGCAAACCTTTATCAATTCGTTCTTTTATATAGCCGGAAAGAATGTTACCACCTACTTCAGTTTTTGTTTGGGAATAAATACTAACCTATATAGCTGGAACTTAAATTAAGTAAGACTTTTTTGTGAATGAATTTTGGATAGGGCGTACCATGAGTGGAGAAAGGGTGAGAATTTGCCTCATTTTTCTCACATTATCTACATACGACCTTTAATTTATACATAAGTTTGAGCTATTATCACATTGAAGTAATACATTTTGGCTGATAGAACGTAATTTTGAGCTATTGATTCACAACAAATGTATCTCGCATAAAAACTTGGGCATCCTGTATGGATTTATGATATTTACTTATGGGCTGCACTAGTGGATCCACCACCTAGGTAATTGGACATTTCAAAAATCGTTCCTAAAATGTATTATAAATGCGCCTTGGTACATTCCTAATAGTGAACTTCATCATAAAATTGAGATCGACGTGGTTGTCAGAATAAATAAAGAGGTAATGGTAAGGGTAAAATTAAAAAAAAACAGTTGCCTAATGCGCACACCATACAGTGGGTATATACAATGCATTGGTGTGTGCGTGTATATATATATATATATATATATATATATATATATGTATATATATATATATATTTATATGCTTTTATTACTGGCCAAGCACAAAACGTCACAACGTCGTAATCATAATCGTTAACAGTATATCGGTAGCTTTAGATATACTGTTAACATTAGCATGTCGGTCATGCGAACTCATAGGCTTTTCCCCTACCAAATATCGCTAAATAAACTAAAAAAGTTTTAAATTCAAAAAAATATTTTGAGGTTGAGGTCAATGCGTATTACTTATTGCATTTGATTATTCAGTTATATAAAATATTGCTGTTTGGAACTTCCAGGTTTTTTCTTTTTTTCATAGATGCAAAAATTATGTTTTTTTCCTCAGCGTGTTAGTAACGTTCAAGCGTATAATAATTTACTCCCATGCAAGCGGTTGCTCGAAATATTTAAAAAAAACATAAGGTAAAGAAATCAATTACAGATATCTGAAATTCATATATAATAAGGGGCCATAAGCACATAATTATTTCTTCATTATTTATTAGAAGGTCCAAAAGAGGGTAGGTAGTTCAATCATATGAACATTACACATAATTAAAGTTGCAATCTCTATAGATTAAGAACAGAGTTATGTTGAGAGTATACACGTTCAAATACAGAGTGAATTTTTTTATTTTTCAACCGCAATTGATACAAAATGCTATCATTTTGTATCAATTGCGGTTGAAAAATAAAAAAATTCACTCTGTACTTGAACGTGTATTATTGACTACTATGGAACCTTTCAACAAAAGTTTATTCTTTTAAACTTTAGTTTTTTTAATGTTTAAATCACCATGGATTAAATTATTTAATTGGTTAATCTTTGAACGTTTTCTTTACGATTATTTTTGTGATATTTAAATTTCAGAGGTCTATGAAAAAAGTTAGTTTCAAACTCAATCATATTTATTACTATGACAAATATAAGTTTTAGGATTTTATTCACTTCAGTTAGTACTTTATGGTTTGCAAAATATGTGGCTATTTTTTGCAGGTCCACCTCGGGATTACAACAACACCGAATGTTTTTATACGTGGGGAGACAGCCATAAAGAATGCCAAATTAACAGTATTCGAGAAGGCCTTGGAATTGTTTATGATTTAGATACCTATTCTCATGAGAATACAAATAGTTTTCTAATAAAAAATCAGTTTTTTGTATGTTATCAAAATTTATGTATGTATATTATTATATCAAAAACTAAACCAAATCAGGACAGAACATGAACATTTCTTAAAATACAATAACGTGAGGTTGACTGAAACATTTGAGCTGCCAACTACATTGCCATCCATTGGTGGAGAAGAGCCCTGTCCTAGATCTTTATGAAGCAGAAAATCAAAGACTTTTGAAAAGTGCGCCCTTTCTACGAGATGAAAGAAATAAAGATTTAAGTAGATAGCCATCCCGTCTCTAAGGTTGCGCTAGCACATACCATGTCCTTGTGAGCTGAAGGACATTTTCCAGCAGCAAATGTTATGAAGATGGTATGGGTATTAACTGCCATTTCCAGCACCAATCGATAAGAGTAAAGAAGATGCTACATAATGAAGAATCATTATCATTATATTTAGATTTAGGTCTTTGCAGAGTAAATATAATTTTCTCTGGACTACATCAAGAACCGACATCAGGACACCTTCTCGAGTATTCATAATATTGGAAAAGCTAAAACACTGTGTTATCTGTCAGATGATTTCATCGAAGTTACAGAAATATGTGCCGAAGTCTAACTCCTGACCACATTGGATCATATATTCTCTAGAATTATTCAATCGCGCGAAGATGTTTAATGTCAAAATCTCATCACGGAGATTTTACGATGATTTATAAATATGGATTTTCCAGTAGTATGGAACATAGTCTATATAAAGAGCAATTCACTAACTCATCGAACACAGATGAATATTTACTCTCCACAGCTTTAACTCCCCTTTAATTAAACCATACTTTAGATGGAAGGATTATCTGGAATATTTCACACCTGGATCCATCAGATTTTGTAGGCCAATTAAATTCACGTTTGTTAAATGAAATTCAAATGGAGTTAAAGAAGAATCTGGTAGGTTAGAACAATTAATTGACGACTAAACTCCATTTGTACTTCAATATGGTCGATGGTAGTATATGTAATATTATGTCTAATGCCGTCAATACGTCGAAGTAATTTATATATGGCGCAAAGCTTTCAGGGATAAATAAACCTGTGGAGAAGATTGTAAATATATAATTTTACAGACTTGGCATTTTTATCTACATGCATGGATTTATTCCTTTTATTATTTGCTGCATACAGCGTATCGTCATCCTATAAAATCGTAGAAATTGGTTGATAACAAAAATATGGTAGATGCCATAAAGAAACAAATCCGAGCTTTAGTTAAAGAAGAACTTGGGTTTATTATCGATAAGCGTAAACCAGGATTTAGTTCAACAAATGACGGTAATACTGCCAGAAGATTTTGCAGAAACCAAGAAATTTCTGCTGGAAGAACAGGAATTGCTACGGAACAGATTAAAATAAATGGCAGTTATTCTCAATGTATTTCCTTGTGATTACATAATTAACATTTAGAAATTCAGTCAGTTGTTAAGCGAAACCAATTTTTTGTATCTGGATCAGTGCTCATGGTACATGTGCCCTTGACAGTGGACAAGATATTGGTTCATGGTATTGACATAATATATATATATATATATATATATATATATATATATAATATATATATACATATATATATATATATATATATATATATATATATATATATACTATCAATAGAGCAAATGTCAGAAGAAGTATTGGAAGATCGCCTTAAAGAAATTCGAATGTATGTGAATATCACACTCGCAAAATTTTCGTGGGTTGACGCCAATCGGGACTTGCTGAATTTGTTTTTTGTATATCAGATCCAGAAATTTCCTCTGTTTAAAAGTGTGCTAAACCTAGAAAAAGTTACCAGGGGAGACTTTGAGTTATTTAATATGTCCAGAACCTGCTTCGCCCACAACCAGAGCCAAGGTCGCCAATTTCAAGGATGTGACGTTTTCGAATTCTGACGACTCTGACGACAATAACGGCTATCATTATGAAGAGTAAACGTTTATTATTATGATAATAAATTTGATCTAAATTTTGTTATTTGTGGATAAATTTATTTTTACATATCTTTTGTGAAGTAGTTTCTTCATATTAATTTTTAAATAATACCTAGTTTAAAAGTAAATTTTTATGATCCGGTTCATTAAAGTGTGAAATATTTTAAATTAGGTTTTATCGTTTTCTTCTGTCTTACTGTATTTATTATTTTAATATCTTTTTTAACTAGGTAATTTTCTTTTTTAACAATTTATGAATTGCAGTATTGATCTTCCTCGTAGTAAACAAAGGCTTTTTTAAAAAAAAAATTTCCTTTATTCGAATAATATGCCCCACACATTTCCTTAGAAGTTTTCAATGAAATTTTGCTGTTTATTCTTTGTCTGATTTTAACAGTATAGTTTAAGACGTAACATACCAAGCATTTGTAGGTAAGGACAATTTGGATTTTTATTAAAATGATTTGAAGTTTTCCATAAACGTAAAAAGGATCACCTAGCAGTAGTAATTCAGTTTTCTGAGGCTAAAATGTTTTTTTTTAAATTTTATCTCTGATGTCAAGTAAGAGAAATCAGGTCTTCTACGGAGTACACATACTTTTGCTTCAAAGCAGAATCTGGAATGTACCAATCTGCTAAATTGCCTTAATCATAAGTGTCCTTTAATAATGACCAAAATTAGTTCGTATGTATCACTTTTACGCATTATCTACTAAACCGATACATACAACGTTATACATAATATTTCAACATATAATACACTATCTTATAAGCTAGTTTACATCCTTGCAAAACCAATACTTCCTTAAGATTCCTTTTTATAAGGGGCAGTTAGATGGAATTGTTTTCGTTTTGCTTTAGTGAGCAATTACTTTATTTAATATCCAATAATAGTTTTATTTTCACCTTGCTTTTAAGAATTTATTTACTTGGGGTATTTACTACATGGTCGAGAATCAGTTTTAGACAAACGAATTATATACGACAGACGGACCTAGATGGGTAACAATTGGTGGTTCCATAACAATACTAGACTGCACGTAATAACAGTATTAGTTAATTTTACGTAATTAAAGAAAATTTTTGAACAAATTTTGTTCAGCCCCGAAACACGATTAGAATATTAAATGTATCGAAATTTAATATGAAATAATTTTATGCATTTAATAAGCTTTTTACAGTAATAATATTTTTATCAAAGTAACGTATATTTAGATAGTTCTCAAATAATGGAAGATTAAATTGTCAGTGAAGGGATTCAAATTTGTCTGTACTGTAATCTATTTCTATATATGTAATAATAACAGATTTAATGCAGCGCCAATCTACTTAATTAAAACCCGCATACACATTAAGGAGATACTCAGTGTGCGATACTTTACAATACACTATATAGCTATCTATATCAAAACAAGGAAAAGCTCTGACTTCATCAGAAGGGATCACTTTGTTATATTTTTCACAAAAATTTCTATATACTTACACGAATAATGTATTCATGAGAGCTAGATTTCCGAAGAGACCTAACTGTATATAATAAAATAAAACTCATTACTTGTTATTCGCAGAAATCGAAATATGTTATTGGATTTATGCGCAATATATACCAGTTTACTGGGGAATATCTGGAACTTAATATTAATTATCATTCACTTAGGATGGCTTTAATAAAAATATATATATTTTTGTCATCCAGCTATTTATTATTGAGTGGAATAAGTAATAGAGGAATAATAAAGAAGTTATTTAAGGATTTCCTCTTATTATTAGGCTGCAGGAAATTTTTTATATAACAATTCTTAGAATGTAACTTAATATCATACCTTACATAATACTACGTAGTATTTTGTTCGTACCTTATGTAATATTATATATTATTTTGTTCAATCGGTATGACAGACAATATTCGTTAAAGTTAGATATGTTGATTAGTTTTCAGTGTACCGAAGCCGAACTAGGAATACTTAAAGTTTTACCATGTCACTCTGCCTGTATGTTCAACTGTGTAAGAAAAGTAAAACGGTATGAATTTACAAATAAGGAAGTGTTAGCCTTAACAATGGTCGTCTTTGTTACGTGTTACCACCCCCAATATACTGAACCACTATTTTTTTATATCTAAAAATTAATTGCCAATAGTAGAACATATAAGAAAATTGCCACAGCTAAGAGGCTTTACCAGTATACAAGTAACAGTCGACAAACTTATGACATGTAGTTGGGTCTGTAAAAAGTTCATAGAAACTTCTGATAAATTGACTTAAAATAACTATATGCACCCTGTGAAAAATATAGTAGGTAATATATTAATGGGTTTAAAATTTGATATTTATTTGAAAATGCCTAAATTTTTTCACATGGTCTTCAAACATGTTTTTATTCTGTCCTATATTTGGGCTACTCAAATGAATACTGATATAGCATTTAAACTACACTTAGTATACAAGCTTGTTGAAATTTACAGACGTTTGATAAAAATTAAATAAAAAGGTTAGACGTTACGGGGAAAATGAGGATTTACTATTTTATGTACAAGTTTTTATATAAATCGTAAGTAAATACTACATTAACCATGCATTCTTACATTAAGTTATAAAAATATTTTTAAACTGCTATTATTTATAATATTTCTAATTAACAATTCATGTTGTTCAACGAAGACCAGAAACACTAATCTCAGCAATTCAATTGATTTATACCTAATCTTACTTTTACTTTTATTATTATATAACATGATTTACAAAATTATATAATGAAATTTTTGAAATTCTTTTTTCAAGAGAATGTTTTTTTTTATTCAAAAACGATAAAATCTGTTAACGCAATTGAAATTGGTGTTGTTTTTTAAGTTCAGCATTGTGAAAAGATTTGCTTAAAATTACATAGGTGTTAATTATTTATATGAGTGAAAACTTAAATTAGGAAATTTTTTTACTAGAAAAAAATAAAGTGATGTGGCTCCAAATTTAATTAAGGAAGGCGTGCTGGTCAATCTAACAACCAAACATGAATCAATTTTTATGAAGACAAAATTAGGTCGCAGTAAATGATGGCTACACTCGAGTGTCGCTTTAAGCAATGCGCGAGTGATGATACGGCACCTGCCGGAAAGAAGTGTGCTCGCTCGACTCGAGTTTTCTTATTGAGTCGCGGTACAGGACACAGGGTCCTCGGTAACAGTATACTCTGTCAGTCTCAACAGCTGTCCGTTTCTAACACTGCTCTCTATCTTGGCTTCGGTGTATAATCGTCTCTATCTTAGATGCTTTATTCTTGCATCCATGACAAAGACACGGAGTAGCAAACATATTCAGTTATGTGGACTTTTACCTCCTCCGTCATATTTCTACATCTGACTCTCAAGTAAATTTAAAGTTAATTACTAATGTTAGTAGTCGCTTCAGGATCACAAGATGCTATAATATTAAATACGTCAAAAATATGTCTCTAAAACCTATAATAATCAAAGGTTCTATCAAATTGAATATTTTTCGGAAACAATTTTCGTTATGCAAAATAACATTAATCTATGACTGCGACTACGTGTGTAAATATATATACTTGCTGCCTCTGTGACCAAAAATTATAAATTATATTTCAACAAGTATTATGTCAACAATTTCTAAGTCTTTTGATTAAAAATTATTTGAATCGACTTTGGACCTATGTCATAGGTAATCCTTATTTTTGTCATTTTTTATTTATGTCATGTTTAGGTAGTCGGATATAGTTAATATTTTTACTGTAAATAATGTGAACAAAATAATCCAGGATTTTTACGTTACATAATGCACAAAAAAGTTTCAATTTTTTTCTGTCTGTTTGTATATCTATCCGTTTGACAAGAATAAACCCCAAAACCCTTAAAAAGATTGAAAAAAGAAATTTTATACTACATACGTATAAATAATTTTCTTCATTTTATTGGTAACAACGTCTGGGTGAAAATAGTGTACTAATTGGTTTTGGTCAGAAAATATCTATTGCCTAGAATAAGTGTGGCAAAATTCTAGTCCTAATAAGGACGGTGCACAAACCATTTTTTTAAATGTGTATGAATATTTCTGACAGCCTTCTAAAATTTTCAACTGCCCTACTTCAATTTTTTCTCACTTCCTCTCTATTTCCTAGCTACAAATTTTAGTAATGTAGCAATATTTTATCCATTAAAGAGATGAAGGTTCTCATAAAACTTGCTACTTAAAATTCAAATATTTCAAATTTTCTTTTCATCAAGTCGCGGATGGATTCGTAAGTATCCTTAAATATAGCACAGCCTAATTGTTGGCCTAATTAGCGAATAAAATTAGGTATTGTAATAAAATGTAAGTAAAATTTAAATAGCGTGCCTGTAAAATAAACGGAATAGTGGAATTAGACTTACATAGTGTATGAAATAAGGTGCAATATTTGAAATGTAAAGATTTTCTGAATCATCTTTAATCGGTTTTTCTTCATGATATATAAGTAGGGTAACAAAAGCCTAGATATCAATGAAAAAATAATGGTACAGAAATAATAAAACAGGTGGAACTGATTTTGCGGGTATCCTAACAAGTATCTCAAATATTTTAGAAATTGTGAACAGATACACATATTTATATAAAGGAAGGAGACATATTATATTTAATTTATTTGAAGGATACACCTTAGAAATATAAAAAACGAAACGTTTGCTTCCATTCTCTAATAATAATTTTCTAATCGTCATTCAGATTTTGACGATATGTCAAAGGGAGTGCGTCTTACCCTATAAATAATTCGGCGGCCGGAACAAAGCGGATCCCCATCCATTATTAATTGCATCAGTAAACTTGAGTAAGTTAAGCGTCCTTCAGTGAGTACTCACATTCCCGCGTTCTCGTTTTATAACACGCAAAGCATTGTGTTCAAATTAAATGCCTGAAAGAGTAACAACTATTCAATTAAATATTTCTTTGCAGTATTTCAATATTGATTACCTAAAGGAATTTGACTTTCAATAGAAAAAAAGAAACGAGGGAGAAAGACCTTAATAAAAAATGTAATATTTCATGTCTTAGCTCTGCGAAAAGAAGCACGATATACTTTTTAAATACTTTTTTATAATGTAATGAAATATGTTTTGAAACTTCAAAATATTTTGAATCGTGGTTTACATTTGAACTATTTATTTCCCAAGAATACCTATAAAAATTAAATACGTAATATATTTCAAAAATAAATTTCCATCTAAATAATTTGAAGAGATCCAACTTTTATTTTTGTTACTTACCTTCATTAGAGGTCCGAGAATATTAGGTTGTAGCACGTAGAATTCAAATGTTATTAATAAGAGTAACAATGTTATTAAAACAATAAATTTTTCATAGGATGGTAACACTCTGGTATATGCAAGATCGATTTTAGGCAAGAAAGAGTAAATACAAAAAAATTTTTACTCTCAAGTCGCTCATTAATATTTGAATACGGAAAAAGGTTACTGTATATTGTGAACTGTGAAGTGGTATATGACGGAGTTTAGATATTTTTGGTAAATTAATATTATTAGTTACATTGATGAAAATTAACTCATTCGGAAAATATATGTAATATTATATATGTTTCCCTTTAGTAACAAATGATATTCTATTCTAATATAGTAAAAAGAGCAAGAAATTTGCAAAGAAAATTTAAAGCAATTATGTAATGACATGGTGGTTTATGAAAGCGAATGTTTTATCTCGGTAAGAAAATTAACGTGTTTAAGTATAAAATAAGGAAAGACTTAATACTTAAGCCAGAAGTTTTGTGATTTTCGAATATAAATAAATTTATGTAATAGGTGCTAAATTGACGTATTTCCTCTTAAGTTGTTTTACCCTAAAATTTCCTACTGAGTACCCGTGTTTTCATCATTTTATACTTTTGTGTTCCTTTGCTATTCAGTAGTTATTTGAAGCTGGTTAGATTTTTTGCCCTTTTAGTGACTATGACATCCTATGTTACTAAGTATGTCACGGTGTTACAATGAACTCAATAAAAATAATATTTCATTTATTGAAATCGAAAACCATGCTTCCAGCATCTAATGAACATAAATATACTCATATATATTTACACATACCATGCATGTATATATATATATATATATATATATATACACATATATTTTTTAAAATTTTTATTGTCGATTGCCCTAAGGTGAAGGATCTGCTATGGCTTCTTAATTTATATCAATTTAATTCCACCTTTCATACACTACAGCCCGTATTAAAATGTAGTCGTTTCGTTAAGTTGTATATATATACATATTTATATAAATATATATATATATATATATATATATATATATATATATATATATATATATATATATATATATATATATATATATATATATATATATATATATATATATATATATATATATATATATATATATATATATATATATATTGGCATCACCATAGTCGGTGCTGCAAGTCTTTACATAACTTTACATAAAATAAATTTCTATATAAATAATTTGGAGAGATCCAAGTTTTATTTCATTTACATACCTTCAATAGAGGTGCGATAATAATAGGTTATACCACATAGTATTCAAATTTTATTAAAAAGAGTAACAATGTTATTTTGAAATTTTTCATAGGATGGTGACACTCTGGTATATGGAAGATCGATTTTAGGCAAGAAAGAGGAAATATAAGAAAATTTTACATATATATTTGCCCATTAATTTTCTACTTTCCATGTATTTTTGTGCATAACTTATATACTTCCTTATGTACCTATCTACGTACTAATATTCAGTCAATTCATGCATTTAATATACATATTTACCAAATAATACATTCGTTTCTTCATGCGTTTGTATGTACCAGTATATATTTACCTACCTATTCACTTTGTCATTTTCTTCGTAACGTCAACATAAGTGAAACAAATCCACACTCAATTAGCTTGGAAAGTTCCTATTACCACTTCCCAGCTCTATCATTTTACCCTGATTTTGTTAAAGAGCAGATTTCTTCCGCCCTTAGTCGAGTCAAAATGTTAAAGAATATTACTGGATCATTATTACACCTACATCATATAAATTTGATCACAGCCTCTATGCTGCATATATGAGGAATTATACATTTTACCTTCAATTTTCATGGGCGAAATCTAACCAATTTTTATAATACGGTAATACGGCCATTCTAATGAAAAAAATATCATTCAAAACGATTGACTAATGCCAGGAATACGAGTTAACATACACAAAACAGTACCACTGCAACATCAAAGTGAGGAATTAGAATCTAGGGTCCAATGGCCGAGTTTTTGCTTAAAATCCACAATATTTGTTTAAAAACAGAAAGTTCTCATAAATCATAACTTAAGACGATAGTGACCTCACAGCATTAGTATTGAGGAGTAGGAACCCTGAGTTTAATGATAGAATATAAACTTGTGATCCGCAATAATAATTTAAAAACAGCACATCTGAAAGTCCCACGCTTTAAGCAATAAGGGTCTTTGTAGAGCCAAGACGCAGAAGTTTTCCAGAATTTAAGAAGAGAGACACTACTTGGGGATCAAAGTACTTATTTATCTGATCTTCTAGTCTCACAGTTTATGCAGGCAGTACTTCTGCAGAATTGGAACTAAGGAATTGCGACCCGTAGTTTCATATTCAAGCTTCTATTTGAGATCTAAATACTAATATAAAACACTTGATTCTTAAGGCTCACGACATAAATAGGGAGTGTCCCTACAGAGAAGATTGAGAAGTTAGAACCCGGAGTTTAATGATAGAGTCTATGTGACATCAGGACCGAAAAGTTGGATCAGGTTCCAACACAGTTCAGTCACAAAATCTCTGCGTTAGACCCAAAATATTAACTAAAAATAGCAGATCTTTAAGTCTCATGGTGTAGTCAACCAATATATCTGCATTATCAGGATTTATGGATCAAATGTAAAAATATCGCAATGAGTTTAAACCCCATTACGGGATAATTCTTGCCATCATTTTTCAAATCCATTGCACCTAGATTCTGTTAAAGAGCAAATTTATATCAATTTTAGTATTATTAGATTACTTTATACCGTCGAAACTCGATCAGATCGAACTGATGCCATCTGTGCTCTTCAATATTGACAAAATCTATGGAATATCGTCAATTTCCATGGTCATATTTTATCCAATTCATTACATAATAGTGAGAGTATAGTCTTCTATATGAAATGAGAATCATTCAAATTAGTTTGACTTATATATTCTAAAACTTGATAATGGTCATGACCATATGTCATTTTGGGGAATTCAGTAGTTTATCTTTAACTTCCGTGGTCAGATTCTAACCAAATGGAACCATACTGGAAATATACCGTTCCAAATAAAAGAAACGAATCTAAATTGTTTCAGAAGCATGGAAATATGCGGTAACAAACAAAAAAAAACACTTAATTCGAGAAGTTTCTCCTTTTCTGGAGTTGGGTAAAAATAAGGAATTTTTTTTAAACCTATATTAAATTAAATTTTTCTTTAAAGAAACTAGAACCATAAGACATTTCTAAAAATTTTATACTTTTGAAAAATCCCAAACCAAATTTTTATGTTTAACCTCGGCAAGAATTTTTATTTTCGTAGCTTTGGTTTAAACTGTATGCACTTAATAAATAATGTCTTTCGAACTATTTTATAGTCAGTTCTAAAAAAATTCCGAATTCTTCCTGATCACTCTATCACACGATACATAAAATAAAATAAAAAAACAGACTACTGTATTAGTCTGCTCAAAAATTTATGAGATTGTTGTATGACAGAGGGACAGAATAATGAAACCAATGTTAGATTCCATTTTTTATATACGAAACCCTTAAAAATATGAATGAATGTTTATTGCTGCTTTAATAAGATTAACACGTAAACATTTATACGACGAAATAGAGATATTCGACCAGACAATAAAAAAGTAATGTTGAGACAGGCTGACCATGTCGGATATAAATACTGCTTCAATATACGGTGCTGGCCAAACGTAAGCTTGTATTCTTGCAAAACCTAAGTATATATTCTCTCAAAACCTAACCTGTATTCTTGCAAAACGCAAATATTTATTTTCGCGAAACTAAAGTCTGCATTCTCGTGAAACGTAAGCACGAATTTTGGGAAATATAAATCAGTGTCCTTCCAAAATATAAGCATGTATTATTGTGAAATAAATTCTGTGTTCTCGGGAAACCTGTGCCTGTATTCTTAAGAAACCTAAGCCTCTACTCTGACGAAACCTAAGTTTGTGTTTTTTTGACGCCTTAGCCTGTATTCTCGTAATACGTAAGCCTATATTCTTGCCAGAAGTAAGCCTATGTATTTTTGTAATTACGCAATACGATGTCATTGCTTTATATTTGGGTTTATGAAGTAATTGCATCGTTGAGCTCATAAAGCATTGCCACGCCACACGATCCTCGCTAGGTTTCACCTTCGCTTTAGGAAAGCAATTTCGTATGAGAGGTGACTTAAATACATTGTTTCCATGAAAGTAAGGTAACATAATATTTGGCTTAGGAAGTACTAAAAGTGTAGAAAGTTTAAAGAACTATGAACGAATGCGAGCTAAATATGATAAGCAGTTTTGATTATTTACTCCATTAGTCCACATAGTGAAAGCTAAGACGGTCCTTGTTATTATCATGTTAGTAAAATAAAAGTACAATGATCCAATTTGTAAGAAATTGACCGAAGAATATAATGAAAATTAGGTGGAAAAGGAAATAATTTATCGGCGAATGTTTGCGTTTTTCCTTATTATTTACGTCTCTGAACGACGAGTATATATGTATACATACATACATATATATATATATATATATATATATATATATATATATATATATATATATTGCACTAATCTGAGTCTGTTTCCAAAAAAATGGTATAGAAGCTAGTCGCCTGATGGTAAATAGAAATGTACTTAACCGAGGAGAAATAATAAATTAATATTTACACAAAAAATAAAATTTCGTTTTTCAGTATAGAATATTTGAATGTTCACTGTAAATAACACACTGGAAATAACATACAAGAAATGAATTAAAAATACAACAGAAATGATATTGAAGGGTTTGTGCGTAATAAAACATTATCTAAAAACTTGTATTCTGGTTAATATGTAATGCCTTAAATTTGCCGCATGCTGCAGGTACATGATTGAAAAATCTTTGCTAACAGCCCACCTGAAGATGTAGTATTACAACGAAACCAAGGTCGTGGTAAAGAACTTAAAGAAAGTAGAAATAATACTACATCACGTAGTTTCACTTAATTGTCCTTTTTTATATTAAATTGTACAATTTTTTCTCGTAGTTGAATTGTGTAATTGAAATTACTACAATATGCAGTATCAGTGACACTAGTCACTGTGCGATGAACTCGTATTGTATAATGATGAACTCGTATTGTTTTTTTCAATATTAAAAATTAATGTAATTTGTTTATAGTTAGAACTTGCAGATTATTTAGATAATATCTTAATTGTATAATGTTAAAATATCTGTCTACATTTTTTTAATATTCTGTATTCACACTGTACATACTTTCTCCATAGAACTTATTTTTTCTGATAAAACTTTTGCTTTTTTTGCGTAAATTTATGTGATTTGGTGGCATTTCTGGCCGTAATATTAAATTTTTTATACGAATACACTCGGATTGATGTTTTTTCACAGTTTATATATAACGCACCCAAAATGTTAAAAGTCAAACAAATATTTAAGTTTAAGAATATGAGTGGGAAGCCTCACACGAGGTATTGCATAATCATTTTTAAGTTACTCTTATAGGATTTAATCATTCTTAAAAATATATTAAATTGGAGGCGAGTTCGTAATTATGGGCTCTGAGAAATAAATCGTTAACAAAATATTACCAAACACATATCTTTATTTTTATTTTATCCTTAGTTAAAAACCATCACTAAAATTCACACATATATATAATTATGGATACAAGAGCAATTCAATTTCTGTAGTATATTAAGTCTATGTATTAACAAGAAGTCGCCCTGTCGTCGAAATTCGACTCGTAATTCTCGTATTCCTTAAATTGTTAAGTTTGAATGTTATTGAGGTCCTTTGAAAAAGAGTATACATCTATAATCATTGCATATCATTTTTTTTGTATTTTGTTCTGTTACGTTAGCTGAAAAAGTGTACAAATACGTCATTATCACGTGTAACACTTTTAGTCTTATTGATATGACGTAATTTATGAAATTAAAAATTTAATATTAGAAACAATTTTAAAAAAAACATATAAACTTTATGCCAAATCTCAAACGTCTCCTTGAGCGCAATTTGCTTAAAAAGGGGTGTAAAGCTTTCTCTTCACGTATTAATATATTGATAAGAAAATTGCGGATTGTGTTCTGATTTCTATTAATTATATAGCAACAGCGGTTGTACTATTACTAAATATTGGCTTTAAATAAAGAACATAGAGCTATTATACCGTCAAGAATAAAATCAAATGATACCCACAATCATCTGTACCAACAAAATAAATACAAATGAATATTAGTCTTGACGTTGAAATTACTTTGACATTTTCGTTTAACTAAAAGGCACCAGCGAAACCTTTTGGTGTTAGTTAACGACATTTTAACGACTTCTGAGAATAATTTGAAGTTGTTTACCTAGAAGAAGCGTCAGGTCTTGCGTCTTCAAAGCAAGTAAATATACTCGTTCTGAATGAATATTGAACGAAACAAACACCCGCACAAATGCATATGTATACCTTTGCTTTTAAGAAAGTGTTTGACAATATTCCAGACACTCATTTTTAGGGTGTTGTAGCTCAGAAGGAAAAAAAATGGAATGCTTATAAAATAACTCGCGTATCCTTTTGTCTATTGCAGCCATTTTTGTTGGAAAAAATTTAACGGGGAAATTAATATTTTTCATCGAGGTAAAGGATGTTTACAAACATATATATTAAGATTCAACACTCAAAAATAGTGGTGTTGAAATTATAATATTTTTGGGGTATATATGAGTGGGGTATCCATTAAAGGAGTGATTTATAAAATATCCAAAGTTTTAAATTTTATGTGTAATAATTCTAGAGCGTTGCTGAAAATGACTGTAAAAGTTTTCTCAGAAATGGTTTGACGTAGAAATTTTGCATAGTCATAGTCATAAAGCATATTCACTGGTATGTATTTCGACAGTCCTCAGCACTCAAAAATATTTGTTTGGAAATTTTAGAAGATGCAAAATAAGGAACATGATTTCTTTATTTTGGTACCATGTGAGATATTTATTGAAAAATGCTTCATAAGGATTTTAAATTTTTTTTCGAAACGTATGTAAGATATTTCTAGTGATAAGGTTAGAAATATTCACAAACATATTTAACTTCTGAAGCTCCTGAAGTCAATATTACAATAAAATAATATTACTAGAAGTTTACTAATAAATAATAGCCGTTGTTCTAAATCTCATAATTTTCGAGAAATTCATGTTCGGTAACATTTCTATATATTAAAAAAGTTATTTAAATTAATATCGATTAATAACGTACTGGAAACGCTATATATGTTTAGACATTTATAAGTACTTAAGTGCATATAGAACGCTTGTAATGTAAGTTCCACTTGTTACTTCACAGGTTTTTTATATAAATTGCAAGAACAGTATATAATAATAATATTTTGCTAACATTATTATTGCAATAACAAAGATACTTTCACACAATTTCCTATCCAGATATGGCAAGAAGTAATAATTATATTATTTCTTTGACTTTATTTATTTTAAATCATATTATCATTATATTCTTTTATTTTGCCGAACTTACCCTTTCTGGAGTGATACTTCTTTAGTGATGTTTGAGTCTCTGTCACGTTAAAATTGTGTAACTCTTAAGGAAACATATGCCAAAGGCATTCGACCAGCGCAGGATTCTTTCGAGTGCTAAAAGAATAGTGGTCGAGAATGTTAAAAATTTTATTTAAACATCGATTTGTCGATAAAATCGTAATGATACTATAATAGTAAGTAGGTTTAGAACAAAGGTTTTGGTCACGTGTGTGATATTATCATTTAATCAATAATAATAAAAAAGAACATGTGTCTAAGTATCTAATGCTTTCTACAAATTATTAATTAATTTGAACAATTAAAGAAGTTTCACTTCTTGACTTCTTTCATGTATGTCGGTGATTCTCTTAAATTTCTTTCGATTTCCTACGTATTTTGCTAATTTTCGTTTCTTTCCCCAAATAATTATTTTTTCAAATATTTGTACTTTATGTCTTTTTCACTGAGTTCCACATATTTAAGTCTTTGGTATCGACATTTATATTTAATTATTTATAATGTGGAGCTTTGTTTAGTAATCGACTTCAACTGAGCATTTAATGTTTTATTCTTTTCAACCATCATCATAGATCGAAACCCTCCAGTTCTTAATAGGTAGCGTACGTAAAATAAATTAGATTATACTCTTAAAGAAATTAAATTTGATATAGTTAGCCTATCAGAGGTCAAAAAAGAAGGTAATAAAATACTTGAATGCACAAATTATATTTTTCTATACCTATAATGGTTTTAAAGGTAGCTTGACTGGAATATTTTCTCTAGTTAATGACATTTAAGAGATATTATTACCAAAAGAATAGTAAAACTAGATCGAAATGTTAAAAGAAAAACAGTGAATGTAATTCACCCCAACTACGACTGCAAAACAAGATGGAATAAATTTGTTTTATGAATATGTTATATTAACTCTCAAAGACACATCAAAAAATACTGTTGTAATAAAATATTTTAACTCTAAAATTGGCTCATGGAATCAGGATGAAGCTAAAATTATATACGGCACGAGATATCATAGAGGTGAAATGCTAATACAGTTCTGTATTGGGAATCAACTTACAATAGTAATACGCTCTAGAAAGAAGCAAACAGACGTTGAACCTCGCAGTTGCCAAACCGACAAAAAGAAACGAAATATACTTTGTGATGGTAAAAAATGAGAATTTAGAAAATTCATAAGTTATTAGTGAAAGAATCCATTTCAAAAATAAATAAAATAAAATTAATGTGGGTAAAAATAGAGCTATCTCCATTGTCATCCAAGAAATAAAAGAAAAAGTAAAGAAATCTAAAACACGACACCGACTTGATGTTACTAACAAAGAACTAAAAAGGCGCGGCTCCGAGAAATGAGGAGAAAAATGTCTGCGGAATACAAAAAGGAAAATGCATTACATCTCTCGAAAATCAAAATGGTATCAATTCTATTAACAGAACGGATCAAGTTAAAATTGCTATGGAATTCTATAGAAATTTATTTAAAACCCCACCACACTCAACTCTATAGACAGATGGTTGAAATGAAGAAATACGACGTTTCAAGAACGGTGTAATCTACCATTTTATTAAAAATCTCAAGTCTAAAAAAGCTCAGGTGGATATAGCTTAACGAACAATGTTCTAAAAGTAATGGAGTCAACAACCCCACTGTTAACAGACGTACCCAATAATATTTAAATATAATTCCACACCTCAGGAATGAGAAAATTCAATCATAAAGTTGTTCTAAAAGAAAGGTAATCCCCGAAGTACTGAAAACTATAGACTCTCTAAAGTGTTCACAAGTACTTAACTAAGAAGACTGGGAGTAACTTTTGAGAGTGAATAGCTCAAAGAAGTCCGCGCTTTTCGACTTTAGTTCTTATATTCACGCTCTCACAGATAATGGAACGCTGTAATAAGTACAAGAAAAAATTGTATATCACATTCATAGACTACTAGAAAGCATTTAATAATATTTATCATAAGACAGAAGAGAAGTTTTAAATAAACAAGGAATACATAATAAATATAGAAACGTACTGAAAGATTAATATAAAAAAAATTAAAGTAATAGTCAAAATCGACAAAACATTAGTGCGTTTCTGCACAAAAAAAAGGAGTAAGGGAAGACGATCCCATTTAACTCAACGTGTTCAAAGCTCTACTGCACAATATTTTTCGAAAGCTTGATTTTGATAAAAGAAGTGTAAATATAAATAGCAAAAGCCAAAATCACTTTACAAATAAGAAGATTATGCGTATATGTTGCAAGTCCTAGATGAAGAGAGTCGCAAGTACAGCCTAGAGATGAATCCTACAAAAACACGCATAATGACAAACGGAAACCAAACTCAAATTGAAAGAAAAGGACAACCAATCAAATATGTAGAAGAATATACATATCCAGGATATACCATGTCTTCTAATGACCAGAAAAAATAGAGAAGTAGAGAAAAGAATAAATAAAGCATGGAATAAATACTAGCCGTTAAAATAAATCTTCAAAGTCAAACTACTTTTGGCATTAAAGATAATGGCATGGATATTAACAGCATTACCAACTCTCTTATACAGATGCCAGAACTAGGCTCTAACAATAAAGAAAATATACCAAATTGTAATTTTTCAAAGAGATGTAGAACGCAGCATCCCTAATATCAAGTTGAACGATCGCCACCATAATACTAATATCAGGTAAAGTACCAAGCAAATCAATGCTATAACATTAACCTGCAAACTGAAATTGAGATGGTTGGGTTACATAGCACACCAAAAGGATGGTTGATGAAATGAGCGCACTTTTACACCGGTACCCGAGTGATACGATCTAGCCGCCAGGCAGGCCAAATCACCTGGAGAGACAACATCTCGGCCACCGCTGGAACCACAATGGCGAGAGTAGTGGATGACAGGAGTCAGTGGTGAAAAAGCCAGGATGACAGGAGTCAGTGGTGAAAGGCCTTAGCCTACAAGTGGTTATCCCAAAAGAAATAATTCATATTAGTTTTCAAGTTAAATGATGAAAGTTATTAATATTATTTTTACCTTATATTTTTTTTTCAAATTATTATATTTTATCATGATATTGTTACAGTTGTTTTTATTATTATTATTAATTACTACCGATAGTGTCATTATTTATTTTGTTAAAGTGAAATAGTTCAATTCGTAAAGCTATTTTTTTTTTATTTTAGTGATTTATTTTATTATCCATTTTAATGTGTTTCGAACTATGAATATTTTTAAACGACTTTAGAAATAAAAAGGTTAAATAAATAAGTTTGACATATTACTTTTGTTTTAAGGGTTTTATAACTCAGATGAAAGAAAGGAACCTTTCGAAAATCTTTCACGTGTTCGTTCGTCTGTTCGTAAATCACCACCGTTTTTTAAGAAATTTAAAATCTAGCACAGTGATAAAGCAAATTAAGACGTAAAGAAAGCCACAGTTAAAACTCCAAAATATTCGCAAAGATATATTCGTCCCCTTTATTTTTAAAATAGTGAAAATACAGTGCTACTAAAAGATCATAGGACAGTTATGATGATGATGCTGTTGAAATTTTAATTATTGAATATTTTGCTACATAATTTATTTCACTGTTCGATTTAATTGATTTTCACCAATAAGCTAAAGAAACGTTTCTGATATTTTTAGTTTTTTAAACCTTAATGAAAAAATCATATTATGTGTGACAACAAGCGAATATATTACTGTGCACAAATACTGAAGCGCAGTAAAATTTTTGCTTTTTTTTCTTAAAAAAAAATTCTTCTTAAAAATACAGCCCCGAATTGAGCTAATAAACTGAACCGATTTAAGAACATAATTGAATAAAGTAATAAATTAAAGTTAGGTGACCTTATAATGTCACTTAGAGGAGTCATTTAAAATCTTATCTAAGTAGTCCTTGAAGATAAATTGATTCACTACGAACACTCGATAAATAGTTAATTAAAGGATAAAATCTATTTTCCGAAAAAGAAAAAAAATGTCGATATAAAAAAATAACTTAGGTATAATTATTTTGCCAATGTTTTAAAAATTAAAGCAAGCAACTATCTGAAAAAAATGGTTGCTTAAAATTCTAAGCAGTATTTGTAAGATCATAATTACATATATATATATACATGTATATATATATATATGTATATATATATATATATATATATATATATATGTATATGTATATATACACACATAAACGCACACGCGCACACACACACACACATATATATATATATATATATATATATATATATATGGATATAGGATATTTATTGTTCTTGATTTAGTTCATCTGTTGCTCCCAAATTTCCAGACCATTATATTCTCAGTACTTAGGTTAATTATTGTTAATAATTACAATGGTTTGAGGATACACCTTAGTTAATTGGTTTGATTTACACTTACGGTGCGAGTTAGATAAATTGTACTAAAGAAAATGATAAATTATATTTAGGACTTGAATATTAATCAATACTCTAATTCTAAAGCCAATATCGAGAGCAAATTGCTTATTTTTTAAATTACACGTTTGAGGAAATTATATTTTCAGTTATTCTTTTAATACATAATTGTAATGAAAAACTAGTTTAGGATTTTAATATAGAAATTTATAAATGTGCTACAAATTTTCAAATCTATATACATAACTGAATAGTTTTTCTAATTTATTTTTCCAGACACCTTGAGCTTGTTTTATTCGATTAAGGTAAGTAATTGGTTATTGCCACTACCCTGAATGCCGCCGCTCACTACGCTTGGCCGCTATAATAAATACTATATTTGTAGTGGTGGGTTTGTTGGCGATTCATCGGTATAAGAAGATCGATTTGAATAATTTATTCAGAACTTGCTGTCATAAATACTACGTGTTAATTAGACTTCTTCTTTCTTCAACAATTTTTGCTTCAATTGTTACTGCTGATAAAGGACCAATATACATAGAAAAAAGGACCAACATAAATATTCGAAATACATATTATTTATGTTTATAAAATGATTTCATATCATATAATTTCGTTTATATACTAATTTATTAAAATTTGAGAAAAACATTATAAATAATATAAGTACATTATAATTTAGTAACAAATTCAAAATAACACATATAGTAAAATAATAATACATTATAATATAGCAAAAGTTAAACACTTGCGTATAATTAAATTTATTTTTATATAAATTTAGGGAATTATGTGAAAACTGTAACGATAAAAACATATTAATTATGAGTAAAACAGGGAATACAAGGTTTGTTATATGCTTAAATGTTTTTTAAACATTTAAGAGTACGTAATATTTCTATGAAACTACTTAGTAATCAAAATCTAAATATATTATTTCTAAAAGGTGTTTTTTGGTCGAGCGGCTCGATCTCTTTAACTACTGCACCAAAAAAAATAAAAAAAATACCCACTTAAAGCTTATGTTTTCTACTTTGGGCGAAAAATGTAAAAAAATTCGAAAAAAATCGTTTTGTTAATAAAAAAATTAATTTTTATAACAATTTTCATGAGGGCCATCTGTGGGCGACACATCAAATATCTTAGCCAAATTGTATACTTGGAACACGCTAGATGGCGATATAGTGCGAAGACTTCGCACGGGTCAGCTAGTTGATTAATATTAGTTTTGTTCAAATCGATATATTACTTAAATAAAAACATCATAAATCTGTCAATAAATATAAAATTTAAAAAGTTGCTTCAGTTTTCCGATAAATTTTAGACAAATCATTATTTACTCCATTTTTTGCCTTAATTTTTCATTAGCAATTTCGAAAAAGGATGTTTAGAATAGACTCCCTCAGTAATATCTCTATGACCATATTATATAAAACTGAGAAAAAATTTTGGAATTTCCAACATAATACAGTACCAACTTCCAGTAGAAATTTAATTGGCAGTTAATTTTATTTTACGGCGTTATATATGAACCTGCTTTAGATAGCATACCTAACTATGACTTTTGTGTGATACGCATAGGTTAGAATATAAGTTTAGGCGTTTTTATTTTTTCTGATAATTGTTAGAAAAAAATCATTCTTGTACCAATTTTTTGTACAAATTTTTGGAAACTTTAGAATATGCTTTGCAAAAATAAAGGTTTTCGTCAAAAATGTAAACACGTTTTAATAACGCACATGTTAATGACCCGTATTATTTATACGTAATCTATTGAAAATATTAAAAATATATATCCTTAGAATATCTGCATTTATTTCTAGATTTTTTTCTTCTTCAAAACTTTCTGGTTCCAGTTGTTATGATAATTTATTTAGAAATATTTTAATAATATTCATTTCCGTTTCAAATATTTTCAGAACTGTTCTTCTATTTATAATTGTTTTAATGGCATTATCGAAAAATCTGTATATAATATTTAAATTTCATGTTTATATACCGTATGACCTAAACTATACGAGGCTATGAGAAACTTAAAGCGATGTTGTGAATTGTAAACCAAATTAGAACCTTCTATTGATTATAATAAGTATATCAATAAGAAGTATGGATAAGCGATAATCGGTACTAATTACAGAAAAAATTGAGTGTCTTTAAATTTTTTTAAAGACATATAAGTAGTTATTAAATTTGAGTTATGAAAAAAAAACGTATGAATTGAGGTGAATATCTTACTTAAAAAACAAGAACTGTAATGAAAAAAAAATTGCATGTAAATAAATGAATCTACTTATTATTAATGGATATCTCCAGTCGGATTCTAGGAAAAGAATCTTAAAATTATTTCGATGTTAATAACTCAAAGCAAGGCAGCATTTAAACCGCTATACTATTACGGAGGAACTGAAAAAATAACGAGATAGACATTGAAAGCTATAAAAGTTATTATTTTAAATATTTCACATCAAATCTGCGTACTCCATACTTCACATTCATGAGAAAATCGAGAATTACTGTTTAGCTCCCACGCTAAATACCGCGAAATTACTTAAATCTCCTATGGTTCCTTGGCTTAATAAATGAGTGGAATTATAAGAACGCACAACTTATTATAATATACAATAATGTTTCTTAAAATATTGGTACAGTTAATATTTGTTGCATAAAAGATTGTACAGCCTTCCAAGCTTTTTACTATATTAATTTTCCGCAATTTAGTTTTTACCTTCTTTACTGAAGCTGTTCCCAAAGTATTCAAAAATAAGTTTAAATAATTTAAAATCTCTTTAACAAACATATTTCGAATTACGTGCTCAGCGAGAACTAGTCCTTACGGATCAAATTTATTGGCAAGAAAGATAATTTTTTATATACGTCAAGTAGCAATAAGTCCATATATGTATTAGCGAGCAACAGGTGCGTCATTGGAAACTTTCAAAAGTTTTAATAAACGATCCAGACACTTCGGCGATGAGAAATGAAAATTCTTTTCCACTTTTTAACAACTTACTCTTTTCCATATTTTTTATATTTGTACGTAAATACGATATGGAATTTTCGTTTACGATACGGTTAGGTAAGTTATAAAGGTGTATTATACATGGCGCCGTTACCGAATCTTGCGATTTTTAGATGATGACTTAATTTCATCCGCCGAGTGGATTAGGGTGTAAAAAGAGAATAATTGTACGCAAGGTCGGCAATACATTTGACAATGTAAATTTTTCTCTGAGGTCAATTTAAATAATTAAAACGCATGCAAATTATATATATTACATGCGCGAATTATTTTTATGAAAATTAGCAATTTGGTATATACACGATACAGTATTATTGATCTCCAACTCGTCGGTAAAAACATAATTTCTTTGTATTTATCATTCGAATACTGTAGTGTTAAAGGATCTAGAGGAGATACTTCAATTTCTGTTTTCTTTTGATTTAAGCGTTAAGTATATGTTGAATAATTTTATAATTATTAGATTAGATATGAGCTTTATTGTAGTTTCATTTTGGGAGCTTTTCTTTAGATTTTGTGATATAGATAGTGTGATTAATGTACACAAACATGTAATTTTTAATATTTTTCTTATCTTAATGGTTTTTTGTGTATTATTATTACTAGTTCAATATACATTAACAGGACTTAATTAACGTCCGCTAATTAATTAATTGCGGTGCCATTGACTCTTAGCAAATACTCTTTAGATTAATTTTAGTTTAATTCTCTTTAGTTTTTCAAAAGACCTTGCAACTGCTGCTGAGCAAATTTCATAGTTTACATTAATTCATAGAGAAGTCTACATGTGTATGCATCACATATAAAACTTGTACTTCAACCAAATGGGGTTAAATATTTATAACATACTCTACTAAGTTTATTGAAATACGCACGAACAAACAAGCATTAACCAACCTTTATCATATTACTTTTGCATTGTATTTCTTATACCCACACTGTAGTAAACCATATTACCAGTACCATAGCAGTAATAAATTAATAACGAAAATTACCGGAACGAACGGTTTGATTTTGAAATTATCAATCTCATAAAGTTGCAAATTATTGATCATAAAGTAATTTTTCTGGAAAAAAAATATTGGTGGGATTATAAAAACTTAACTATGTGAAAAATACAAAGAAAATCCTAAAGGCCCTTTATGAGAAATTCAAATTTTGCTCGATTTTCTAGATAAAACAGGCTTAGTGTAGCTTTGATATTAAAGGAAAATTGAAGGAAGCTGTAAACATCCATCATAAATCGTCCAATTGGAAATAATACACAGAACAATGTATTGATTTAGTTTAAAATTCTTTTAATCCTTCATATTCCTTTTTTACTTATCAGCAAACATTTAGGAATAAATTCGTTATAGAGTCAAAATATGATCTGACCCACTAAGATTTGACCAATTTCGGATTTTCTTAGATTTACTAATGTACAATCTGTAATAAATTATTTATTGTCACATATTGTGCATTAGTCTATTTAAAAAATACATTTTTAAAACACCCAAGGAAGATATTTTTCAAACAACATAAAAGATGGAAGTGTATTTATTGTCTAAAATTTGGACTAGAATTTTTATAGAAATTCATTTACATTAAAAAAAACGGAAATTCTAGAAATGAGTTGGGTGCGCGCACGCCATTTTTGAGGACTTCTGAGTGCGCATGTCTGTTTGTGCTAATGCGTGTGCGTATGTAAGCGCATGCGCATGTGGCTGTGGATATGAATGTGCGTGTACTGATGGCAATCAAACCTGGATCTTTGAGATTTGTCAAAATACTGATAGCTTGTTTTCTTCATCTCCCAAACCGCAAATTCCAAATTACTTAAAACAAATTAAATATTAGATTTTTATAACATTTACTTACGTGCTCAATAATGCTATTTTTGCTTTCTCGTCAAATTTCAAAGACATAATTTTCCTGTTTAATTTTCGAATTTTATTGTGTTTCCTTATACCCTAAACTTTACGGCGTATCTATAAATTAACGATATTTCTTTTATGCAAGAATGTATGGCGGCCCATATATTGCCGTATCGTTCATTATTATGCGATTTCCACTTAATCTGACAATTTTTGCCTTTGAAGAGGTTTATAATTTATGACAAATATTATTTTTTGCGTATGATAGCAGACGTTTTCTTTACTGCGCGTGCTAAAGTTATAAATTAATTTTCTGCATTTATATTTTGGAGAATTTTCATTCCGAAATTACTCGTATTTATATTTTGGGAGTTCACTAGCTGAGCTATTATAAAAAGTCGCATGTTAGAATTATATTCTATTTAGCTTTGTGCAATACTTGTGTAATATTTTTTAATACCTCAGTAGTAGGACAGTATAAGTCATTAATTCTTTACTAGTAGAAAACAAATGAAAAAAGGCGTTTTTTTATAGGCTTATATTGAAATAAGACATGTCTTGATTAATATTTATTTAATTTTAATGCATGAGTAACTTTAGTGTAATTAAACTACCTTTTTGTAAAATTATAAAATTTGATAAATACAAATGGTGTTATCGTATTTCAGAATTTTAAAAATAATACTGTTAGCACTACTGAGCAACTAGCTTTCCAACAGAATTTCAGACACATATGTTCTCCTCTACCTTTCTCTTTTTTGTTGTATATAACACTCCGTCCCCATTCTTACCCCATTTAACCGTACCCTAAAGTACAGTATTAATACCCAGCAATTCTATTTCTAACCAAGTAAGGTACATCTGATTTTTATAACTAAATTCGGCTCACGATTGTGTAAACTGTATATACATCACCTTATGCAGATATATTCTATAATAAAACCAAATCGGATAATTCCATTGTGTGTGCTTGAACGTTGTATCTTTACGGAAAGAGACATGCGAATAGCTGTCTGCGACTTGGATAAGTATGAATATATAAAGCGTTTCACTAAATGTTATTAGAGAGACTTTATTTGTTAGAGAGACTTTACTTTTTTTAGAGAGACGTTTTTTTTTTTACTTAACACAGTAGTCTGACACAATCCAAGGTAACGCTGGAAACAAACTTTTTTAGGAGAAACTTTATCTATGGGTGTATTTTAAATGTAATTAGATATCCCGACTTTTATAAGAGACAGTTTTTTCATATATATCATAAATCTGCATTAATTCTTCCATTTCATATTCATTAGTTGTGGGGTAATTCATTTTCATCCATGTGAACTTTGTATTAAGGACAAAAATCGCTAATAACGTAATTTTACTACGGGATAAATACTTAAGCAGTGTTACTACGGGATAAATACTTAACAATTGTGTAGATGATAAACAAATTTTCTCTTAAATGTTGTTAATATTTTTTTGATTTACCGACACACTTTTGAATTCACATTATTTTCAATTATGTCCATATTATATCCTTCCGTTACAACCAAAATATATTATGTGACTGAGATATTTTCTATATAAGGAGCGTAATCTGGAAAATGAATAAATTTTGAAATATTCATTAAAAGTTGTTATTTTTAACAAAGGACAAAAAATATTAGTTAATTAGGTAATATTGAATATATTTGGCGTTAATTTTGTAAAAATTCATTATTCACAATTAAATAAAACTACGTGATGTAGTATTATTTCTACTTTCTTTAACTTCTTTACCACGACCTAGGTTTCGTTATCTTTGCAATAAATAATAGCCCATCTGAAGATGTAATACAACGAAACCTAGATCGCGGTAAAGAAATTAAAGAAAGTACAAATAATACTGCATCATGTACTTTCATTTAATTGTGATTAATTAGGTAATTTACTTTTAAAAAAGCTATTTATGGTCATTGAAATTTTTATAACTTTCAATAATATTGTAATTTTAAAATCTGTCTGGTAAATAAACTACTATTTCTAATTTATTATTTAATACTCTTCGAGTCTACCTGATACTGGATTACGAAATGGTAATTTATAATGAAATATGTATTGAATGTCTTAATTAAAGACGAGATTAAACTAAAATAGGACAAAAACCTCACATATTTACTCTAAATGTAGAATTTCGCTTCACTGAACATGTAAAAAAATGTGCCAATGAAGCGCTTAAAAAATTAAAAATTTTAAAAAAGTTTATACGGCACGGATAGGGGAGCAAGCCCCAAAACCTACTTATGTACTAACGCAAAATACTTCGCGACGAAGTGCTTCAACCAAAGATCAAAAGAAATATGCCAAGGAGGCTTGGCACATGTCACCTCTAATGTCAAAATCCAGTCTACACGCGTTCGCTCTTGGAATACTGTCGCCTGTCACGTTTTGATCGTATCGCGTCAATATTGACATTTTGACGAAGTTTCAAATATTCCAAAACTTAGGCAAAATATCGAATAATTCTGTACTTGTATGTAGAAACAAAAGCATAAAGAAACTTTGAAGAAGTGACGTCATATACCACCTGTAAGTATAAGATTTGATAGGGTTATTAATTTTTGAAGATTTTTAAAACTTTTTGTCAATCGCCCTTTTTGTCGATGGTAGGATGGTGCAGCACATATACTAATATCGATTAAAATATCTGTACAACTGAACTTAATTCGAATTTTTTTTGGAGCTCAAATTTTTCTCTTTCTTTATTTTCTTAAATGATGCCAAAATTAAAAAAAAAAATAACGCAACAGAGTTCTTTAGGAATATCTTCTTAGGCTGTATTCAATTTAAATACCAATTTTATATTCATCACGCGATTGTTTCACTTCCATCGTCACATATTTATTTCATAAAATTCATAATAGTTCTTTTTTAGATCGTACTTTTAAAAATAGTAAAATTGTATAAAAAATAACTCTTTGAAGTTTCTTTATATTGTTATTACGTCATGCATCAGAGACCAGAATTTTTGTTTATTTTTTTGTCACAACCGTTTTTCATTCACAACAGTTTGCTACATACAGACAAACAATTTTTCATTCATAACCGTTTGCTGCCATTCGTCATATCACAATTACGAGTACTTGCCATCAACCTTCAACTTTTGCTTCCGAATCCTTAATTTTAACCTCTGATGATACTATAAATCAAAGGAAATTTCTTAATTGGACCCGGTAATTTTATTATTTATATTTGTAAATTGTGTACTTTTCTCTGTTTATAAAGTAGACAAGTTTATTTTGCTACTGTTTAATTTGAAGCTTTCTAATAAAAAAAAATAATTCCACGAAAAATTTCTTATTACTAAACCACATACCCACATTTTTTTTTTACTTATATTCTACTGCATCCTCATTTTAAACTCTCAAAATAACCAAGTAAAAGAAAATAATTGACAGAAATATAGGTTTTATAAAAACTTAAAAATTACATGAAAAACATCTCCAAACTATCAAGAGATGTTGGCAGAAAATATCTGCATAAAATAACATTTAAAAAGTGGTATCATAGGTCATAAACTCGCATATGACTTTTGTCTCAAATTTAACATCGTGTCGATGCTATTAAACATATTGATTGTAAAAAATGTGTAACTCAATTTTCTAAATAAAAGTTCTAGCTTATTTATCAAGTGTATTTGCAAAAAGTACCATCATATTAACTGTCTTACATACCAAACTTAAAATGATTAAGTTTTGCCTGTAGTATTAAATTTTTATTTGTAGGTGGTATATTCTTTCTGTATACATTGATTTTATTGAATATTCTTTATATAATCAGTTTCAGTAAGTAGAATTATAGTAAACTTACGAATTAGCGATAATAATGTGTCGGTAAGGTTTTCCAGGCTCCAGCATTGTATAAAACGTATTGGCGTTTTACACAATGCCGGAGCTTGGAAAACATTACCGATACATAATATAATGATACATAATAAATGCATTATATTAGGTGAAATGTGTGTGTTTAAGGTGGCGGTCATCATAATGGAGATTATTCTTCGCATAATGAGTGGTAAATAATTTAAGCGACACGCAGACCCGTATTAAATACGTCCCACAAAAGTCTCCTTAATTCCATGGTCTGTAGATTCAACTAAAGAATGTTGTTTAGATAGGAAAATGAAATCCTTTTCAAATACTTTTTAGCTTCACACATTTAATGTATATGAAAATTATCATTCACGTTTAATCACTTAGATAGATAGTTTAAATTTTACCACAGTGTTTTTTAGCAAGCGTAACAAATAATAAACGCTGCTCTATATGTGGCGCGGCTGGACGGTCGGTCCCGTTCGTCGCTTTAATAATGTTTGCTGTAGTAAACGAAGGCGTCTAATGAAAGTTTTCCCTTGCGAAATAAGGAAAAGTTATTGTGCAAACAAAAAAGTACTTTTCTGCGTGATTGCGCAATCCATATGGACAAATTACGTAACAATAATATGTACGAATTTATTGATTGCAATAAAATTTAAATTTCCAAAAAGGTGTAGTAGGTACCTAAGAGGGAAATACTTGCCTTGGGTTACGAAGAAATATTTCAATCACATCCATATAATGTTTACTCGTACGAAACCGAACCAGGTCGGTTATTGATACTCTATATTTTCCCCACTTAAACCAAAAAAAACGGAGTGTCAAAAAAGCACTATTATAAGGATGAAAGTCGTATCGAAAATGAGGTAATTACTTCATTTTTCGATCATGTTATTTGGAGCACTAATGACTCGCCTTTAATACAGGGTGTCCAGTGGCAGATTTCAAAGTTTGAACAAACATTGTTTCTGAACGCAACATATAAGAGGGGCGCGGGGGGCGTCGTTAGAAGCGCAAGCGGTGCGGATGTTTTAGTAGCCATGGAACAGTGGAGTTACAGTATTCGTCGATTACGTGATGGACCATGGATTAACCTCATTCAGTCATGGGTAGCAAGGTTCAGAGCTACGGGATCAACATTAAATAGGCGTAGGCCAGGACCTACACCATTGGTAGCCACGGATGAAAATGTCGTGCGTGTTATGGTTTCTGTCGTTGAAAATCCCCGTTTATCACTGCATACACGTTCATCAATATTGGGAATTCCGAAATCAACTTACAGGTAATAATGCAAAAAAAGCTCAAGTTCCATCCATATAAAAATCAAATTGTTCAAGATTTACACGATTCTGATTTTGAATTAAGAAAAACTTACGCGGAGGTGATGCTGTTGAGATTTCGTACTGTTACCCGGATGGGCAACATATTCTTTAGTGACGAAGCTCACTTTCACATTAGAAAATATGTGAGTAAGCAGAACTTTCGTTACTGCGATGTCCACGACCCAAGATAAATGCATCAAGAGCCTTTACATAAGCCTAAAGTAACAGTCTGGTGTGCCATGTCTGCATCTGCAATCATAGGGCCTTACTTCTTTGAAAATCAACGTGGCCAAACTGTAACTGAATTCGAAGAGATATGCCCAGATGTTAAATGACTTTTTCAGAGAAGAACTACAGAATAGTCCATCCTTCAACCAAAAAACATGGTTCCAGCAGGACGGGGCCACAGCTCACACTGCTAATGTGTTCATGAATGCAGTGCGGCAGTTATTTACAAAAAAAAACATATCCCGAAACGGTACCGTACCGTGGCCACCTAGGTCACCCGACCCTACTTAAAATCCGTTGTTTACAAAAGAAAACAATTTAAAGAAAATATTCGAGCCGAAGTCAGTAGGATACCCCAGTCGCTCTACAAACGCGTTTTTGAAAACATGCGTGCTAGACTCGAAGAGGGTGTCAGACTCGATGGCCGCCATTTGGAAAACATGGTTTTTAAAAACGAAATCCGCATTTGTTGTTATAAAGTTAAAATAAACCTACTTTGTATTAGAGATGTAGTTTTTTTTACAATTTTACAAACATTGAAATCTGCCACTTTCTAAAATTTTCACCTGACTTATTCCATAAACGAACTATAATACCTATACAAAACGTCATAAGGAAAGGCTGTTTAGAATCGATATGCCTTATATAAAAAGTGACATCTGAAAGAGGTATGTACATAGAACGTTTCATGTGAAATAAAAAACACTTTTAAAAGAAATTAACTGTTAATACAGGCTAAATCTTCTTCGTCCATTCTGAAAAGAACTTTGTTAATAAAATAAATCGTTACACTTATGCATGACTTAATCAGCTAAAGACGAAAATAATATATCCCTCTATGTAAAACACGCCCAACAGTAATTAATTTCAGTTAATGATGCCTTGCGTATTCTTGATGATGACAATAAATTAATCGAAATAACTAATGATTGTTATTAAGATATTTCTGTCTTGTGTTTTTCATTATTCACAAACACAAAATATAACATGCCACTTAAAATAATGTTATTTTCGTTTTTATAAAAATATTTAGAAATTAAAGGTTCATTATAATATTTTGGGTTGGTTGAAGGCACCTTTTGGCAGGCAGATGCTGGTCGAACCATTTAACCAGCAATTTATCATTATTTTGAAGCAGGTGTCTTACATTACTTTTAACCACATCATATTTACTTGTTGGTATGGTTACTCCAATCTTTCTCATACACTATTTTCAATACAGTCGAAAAATTGTTTAAAGTAACCAGTTAATTCAATTTATTGGTCTGTCGAATGAAATTCTGCCAGATATTAAACTTGAGCCCAGAGGCAATCATCGCCGTAGTGTGTTAGATTGATCTCAAGGTATATGGCCTTTGAAGAGGTGAATTTGTGATTCAATTCCCGGCCACTCGTTGAGCGCGCCTGGTTGGCTGTAAGAGATTACAGTTGTAGCAATAAGTCCACCATATACATATCAATTCTATAGATGAAAGTACATAAATAAAATCACTTCTGTAATTTAATTAAGGACAAAAATCCACACTGTATAATCTTGAACAAAAAATTTGCATTCAAAGAAAAGATACTATTAAAGTTTCAATCGGCTCGTCATTCAAATTGAAAGTGAAACTGTTGGTGTACAATAGCAGAATAGAATCAGAATCGTAATTTGTTATTCAGATTGAAACAAGCTACAGACGTATAATATTAAATTAATGATATTAACAAAATTTATTTGGGAATAGAAAGGCTAAAAGACCAAAAGTTATAAAGATTATATTTTAGTAGTATGTACAATTTGTTAAAGTAAGGCTGAAATGTTTTAATCAACATAATGAAACGTTTACTCCCGTCAGTGGAAGATATTTCATTTATTTGAATTTGTTTACTTAGGGAACAACTCTTTCAGAGTTTAGCATTAAAAGTTTTCCAATTATAAATGTTTGAGAGGTAGTCTTATTGGTTTGGATATCCTTTGAAAATTTCAAAGTTCTTTCTATTGAAGGGCTTATTGGATAATTAATAAAGAAATTAATTAATCAACAATCTTAACTTGTTGTTTTCAGTAAGATCTAACGAAAATGTAGGCTAATGAACCAATAGTAAAGAATTGAAGTTCTAAATTTATTATAGACAGAAATATAGAATGTTTCTCTGCCTCATTCGATTTTGTAGAATGAAATAAATATTACAAAAAATTACGTCACATTACAATATTGTCGTCCTCGACGAAACGTTAAATTTAAGCCGTTAAAACTATGCAATTTTGAACATTTGTCAAACAATTCCACGCTCTTCGCCAGCTTCTACTTAGGAAAAATGAGTTATATAATAAAAAAATATATTCAGATAAATTATTCTAAGTTTTAGTCAGTTATTTAATTTAAATTTTTTATGTTTACTATAAAAAACGATAACCTTACACCGTTGCTACGAAAATTTTAAAATAAAATTGACACGGTGTCAAAGAATATTCGTTTTTAATTACATTGTACATGTCGATAGTAGTATCGTCATCGAACTTCAAAAAAAGAAGCTCGAATAGATTTAAACTGTGTTGAGAATTAATAAAATAGTGTTTTCATTGAATAAAATTTTTAATTTAGCGGTAGAAAATATGTACAAATCTTGTTTACCAATGTAGGTAATAAAACTGTCAGAAAGAAATAAACAGAAAAACAACTAAAGACTTTTCGACGTAGTTTTAAATTGTTACCTGTATGACGTAAGTGCAGATTTTTCTTTCTGATACCCCAAACCACGAGTATATGTTATTGATTAATCAATTTATCCAGTGGTTGTTGCGATGTTCGTAAAATAGTTGGACTAAAATTAAAAAAAGTGAAAAAGGTCGACTGCTTCATAATAGTTTATCCTTTTATTTTGTAGAATAAGTAGCATTTTATCTGTTAAAACTAGCAACATATAAATCAGAGATAAGACTTATAGAGACTTAAAAAATATAATACTATTTTATAGTCTATCAATTTTGGTAAGAAAATTTACGAATTTTTAAAACTAAAAACAGGCAGCAGTCTGAAAAAAACTAAAACTTTCAAAATTAAAAAAAATATTTCGAAAGAAAGTAATTTCATTTCTATTTAATTATTTTCATTCATAGTTTAGCACTTTATGACAAATTTAAGCTTTTTAAAGCAGGTAAGATTTTTTAAAATCTTTTATGGTTAAAAAAATCATTAAATAAATATATGACCTAAAATAATATATACTTATTATGTAATATATGCTTAAAATAATATATGCTTATTATATAATATATGCTTAAAATAATATATGCTTATTTTTTTTAACTACAATCATTTGGGGGACGTAAATTTGTTAAATAACTTGATTTAACATTTTCAGCGTGGGCCAGTACTTATTATAATATAATATTCAAAGATTAATATTGTATTAAAATGATAAATAAATTAACGTTTATGCTCGACTATGAATCTTCATTTTCAGTCATGCTAAGAATAGATTGCTGATTATTTTAATTTTTGCTCTTATAGCACACAATTTTAATGCAAAATTGGTTTATGATTTAAATATTTATGCCGATGTATCATCCAGAAATTTTCGAGCCAGTGTATATAGCTTAATAATTTTCTTCACTTATTTTTCCAGGAAAATTAAACGTTTATTCGTTTAAGGGACTTCCCTCGGCTACACAGGTATATTTTTACAAAAGCTATTCACCATGTGTACTGTAAGACTAAATTTTATTATTAACTGATCATGTCGTTATAAGCTGATGGGTTTGAATAATTAATTCAGAATTTCCTGTTATAATGGCTTCCGTTACGTTTGTCTAGTATTTCAACATTTATCATATATTATTATATTTATAAATAGACTTCACATTACAGCATTTAGTCACTTTGTACGTGCCAGTTCTTGGAATCAAACCATATTACTTTTTTATATTTATTCGTAGTATTAAAAAGGACAAAAGTTATATTTAGAGGGAGATAATATTGAAAATGACTGTTTGAATGGACCGAAAATCGATTACTACCAAGAAAATATAATTTGGCGGACCATTAAAATGTCATTTTAGATCAATTTTGTTCCCATGTCTATCTCAAGAATGCATTTACATATTGAGTTTTAATTTCGTTCTAATATTTCTCATATTAAGTAGTAAATAAGCAAGTACTCTTATTTTTGAGAAATTGTCGATAGTTTACCTAATTTTCTTTTAATAATAATTTTTAATAATGTTAGTGATTATCATATATGTTTTATATTTCTGTTTTTCTTATTGGAATTTATAAAAAAAATTTAATTAATTGAATGAACAATAAATGTAATTTGGACATACTTTTTATTACGTTGTATGTAAATAGATTTTTTTGTAACAACTTTTCAGTATTTTGCTGAAATAATTAAAATTAATGGTCATGTATCATACACATGGTCATCCACTGATTTATCTATTTGCTATTTTACCATACCGAAACTTAGCTCAATGTTAAAGTAATAATTATACAAGAAAATTTCAACTGCTGGAATGCAAGTATTCTATATATAATCAAAAACAAAGAGGTTTATTTTGAAAATTGTACCTCAAAATTGGTTTTTTATGTTGATTGAGCATCGGAAATAAATGCATTACATTTTCTCTGTATCTGATCGGCCCGTTCGATCTCTCGTAACAAATACTTAATGACATTTTCTATAA
Source organism: Druceiella hillmani (assembly GCA_039881145.1). Classification (NCBI taxonomy): domain Eukaryota; kingdom Metazoa; phylum Arthropoda; class Insecta; order Lepidoptera; family Hepialidae; genus Druceiella; species Druceiella hillmani. The sequence goes on from JAYKKI010000055.1 coordinate 8,825,836, forward strand.
AGCGTGCGCTCTTATATATCTAATCAATTTATCTTCAAACTTTATGTAGACAGTATTATAAAAAACTCCTCTTAGTGAAGATCACTTTAATTCGGCTCTATTTATTACGTTAAAGACCACGTGGCGGTTTCTTTAAGATAAATAATTTTGTAAATTAAGGAATTCGCCTTTGTGATTATAAAAAAAAACTCTACTACGCTTTGTTAATTTGCTCAGAATTATGTTTTTGCTTCTTTTCTTACTTATTTTTTTTTCTTACTTATATATTTTATATAAATTACGTGGCGTTTGTTGACGACTGGACAAGCCAATGATGCATTCAAAACACATATTTTGGTGATACCTCAATCAAAGTGGAGAAAGTGCCGTGAAAATTGGTTTCGACATACAAAAATGCTTTAATCATCATGAAGAATATTTTGAAAAACAATAAAGTCACTCGATGCTTAATATTTTTTTTGTTATATATTTGCATGATATAAATAGCAACTCTCTTAACTTTTGTTTTTGAAAAGTTTGGATAAATAAAAAAAAATGTGAATAATTCTCTAAAAACGAAATGACCAAAGAAAAAAAGGCAATGGAGGTATCAGACAGTCCATGGCCGTCCAGCAAAAAGACTGCGTCGGCACAAAGGGAATTCCGCTTGTTGCAAATAATTTTCATCCTCTCATTTCCTTCAAAATAATATTTTAAATAAGTTCATTGAATTCTACCATTTAAAAAAAAATTAAATAGCTTAGTCACCTGCAGTTTAACCTAATTTATTTAATTTAATATATGAAAATATCAAGAAAAAAACATACTTGGACTACGTTTTAAACAAATGTTATTTAAAATCGTGTATGAATAAGTTAAAAGCTTGTTTTTTAAGCTTGTGACTTTGCAATAAAGATGGTAACAGAGTATGTAGTATGTACGTAAATCTGTTAGGTAATTCTATTAAACCTTTGGCTATCATCACTCTTAGTAAACATTGATTTTTTAAGATTAGGCTATGAGATTTTCTGAATGTAACCTTCAATGACATACTAATTTTATTTAAGCTGACTATTATAGAATTAGATTTACTGATCAATCAAAATCTTAACTAGCAAGCTCAAGAAGTTGGTAGCAGTCATCCTATTTTTAGCAAAAATGGCCTTCTTCAATCGTCTTGGAAATTGGCTAGCTGTTCAGATAAAAGTTGGTGTCGACTCAAACATTCTTATTGCTTTTGCTTGATGCAGATTACCTGAAATCTTACCAAGAATTGTCGTAAAAAAATTAAACATCTTTCAAATTTGTGCAGCCATTATAATTTTGGTTATGAAAAATATGAATACGTTTCTCAATTCAGAGCCAGGTTCAAATGGATGAGTTTTATTGGCGTAATCTATCAATCCAATATATTTTAGGAGCTAATTTAATTACTTGTCTACTCATGGACTAGAGTTACGTTCTGAGAACTAGATAAATCTCATTTTTTCACGAACAAGCAATTTTCATTCAAAGTACTTTTTCATTTATACTGCAAAGCTTTGGAATAAACTGTGTCCTTACACCAGGCAGTTGTCCTCTCCCGACATGTGCAAAGGCCTTCGGAAAAAAATTCTGTCTCTAATTATACCTTGATCCTACGCTTCCTTAATTCCGTCTGCTTCCTCTTTCCTCAATCAAGCCGTGTCAAGATTTTTAAATTACGAATTTTTAAAATTTTGGTATTGATTTAAAATTTTTAATTTTTGGGCCTTGTATTTTTTTACTTTATCTGTAGAGTGCACCCCATAATTTGTCAATTTTGTAGCAGAGTACAGCTTATACAGTCTTCCTCATTACTACATTCTCATTTTTAATTACTACTGACAACTGGAAAAAAGCTTCTCCAGTAGCATAAAATTCACCAGATGTATGTATATTTTATTTGAACATCAAATTTTGAATCAAATAAATATATGGAAAAACTGACTGGCCCGGGCGAAGTTGTTGTGTATTTTGAAACACAATGCTACTCGTGGGGTTCAAATTTTTTGATTTACTTCTTTGGCACTAAACCGACATATATGGTGGATGCGAGTCAATTTGATCCACAAATAAATAATTTGTTAATAATCTAAATATGGTGCCCGCTAGAGAATAACAGCATCACTACGAACCATCGTATTCTCAAAACATATTTATTTTGTGAATATGACCTCAGTCGGCCAGGTCGTTCAAAAGTCACACGATTACTAATAGACGCACCAACGATTGTATTAATAAAGATTACCACACATATAAAAATACGTGGTAGTATACTTTTTAATGGCATTAATATATTATGTAACTTAAAAGAAACAATTGTCTAAAAAATGTATCACTGATTCTCGGAATTCCGACTCCCTAAAGAAAATCATAGCTCATGTTCTTTCCATTTTTCAAACCCAGCTAGAAGGTTTCTTTCATGAATATCCTTAGTATATAAGTATAAATTTATTAAAATGTCGCTTTTCCACCGTCAGCAAGTGTGAGTGATATAAACTGCGGGAATATTAATCACACGAAAAACTCATAGAACCTTTATATACTCAATATAAAGTACAAAGAAAAATAAGTCCTCCTTTTCCAAAATTCTGTTTTAAGAATTCTGAAATATTGTATCCAAAATTAATAAAATGTAAAAAATCCTTTTCACGTGACGGTAAAGTAAAAAATTATAATTCTTCATTTCAAATCAAGGAATGGGGTATCGATGTATTATTATTATATGATACTTGGCAATAATAGGCACACGTGTTGTGTTGAACAGCAGTAAAATATGTATTATAAGTCATCATATATATTAATACGCTAAGGTTAAGATGTTACTCTCCCTTTTTAGAAAAAACCTCACAACTAATCCACATAAATTATATATCATTTTATAGATAATTGCTTGCTCTACCGGCATCCACAACTAAACAATTTATTATTGCTATTGTTTTTGCAAATTAATTAATTATTAAAATTATATACACAAAACAACAATGCTGCAATCTAACGGCTCAACGTCAATATGATTGACGGTCGGTAAAATTGTTGTTTAATTTCAAATCCACTCACTTATAAATAAAGTGGCCCTTTAGCTCAATGCTTTTGGTACTTGCGCCTCTATATGTCAATTTTAGTAAAATATTTGTTTGATCTGTCATCTGAGCTTCATAATGGAATAAATAATGCGAAGACTTCGCACGGGTCACGCTAGTAGTTACAATAATTTAATTGTAATTTAAGCGAAAGAGAAATGACTTCGTGAGATAAGTTTAAGGGTTGTGCGTCAATTCATTTGAAATTCAAATTAATCAAAGAAACTTGGTGCAACTGTTTTGGCCCTACTAATAAAATATAAAGATGCTTATAGAATTGATCACCGCACCTATTTAAACTTTTCTTGGTAGTAACCTTACTTGACATGAAATAAAATTGCAAATCCTCCTTCAATACTTTAGACTTCAAACAATTTTTATTTAATGAAACTTAAAGTTTAATAAAATTTGCTAGAAAATTCGGGTATATTTGTTTAATTATATTCAAGGTTCTGTACGGAAATTTTGTTGCATTTAATATATTATTTACATTCTATGCTACTATATCATTACGTTAATAAACTTTTAGAGACGATTTATTTCAGAGGCTATGTGTATAACACGTATGATATCATATGTTATTTTGCGAAATTGGAAACCTACATTTTTAAATCCAAAAATTTAAATACAAATATTTTTGTCTTATGAATTAGGAATATTGAAATTTGGAACTGATTTAAAAATGTTTCTCTTCAATTTCAAACTATACATAGCATCAGCAGCATAATACTGATATTTTGTATAATCCTTATTAGTAAGACATTAATACAAATGAGTTGAGAATGATTAATTTATTGACTATTTATATTCTTACAAAGTATAACCTATGTTTGTTATGCTACAAGAAACAACCTTTTATTTAAAATTACCACTTGTGAGACCTAGATTTTGCTTAAAGTTACAAAAGTTCCGTGACTCTTGAATGAAATTTTTTTGATATCGTTTTGTAACTGACATTATAAAAATTGCCATTGGTGTAAAATTTTGATCACAACTTCAATAAAAAAATTAACAAAGCCTTAATACTTACCATAAACACAATTTCGACAAATGTATTATTTCATATGATATTTATATTTATATTTTGCCTTTTCTGAAATTTTTTTTATGAAAATCAATAAGTATTTACGATTTATACATTTAAAATTTTACGATACGAAAATTTTTTATATTATACATAAAATAAATAACAACTCAATAAATTCTCACTACATATATATTATATAAGCATTCTGTATACATATAACCGGGATGTCGAAATGGATTTTTGATGTTGATTACTTGCCGAAAAGTAATAACATTACGTTCCATTTCTATCTGGCAAATCCGTTCGTCTTCTCATACCAAATATTTAATAATATTTTCTTCTGCGTTTTTCTACAAGGCAAGAGCTTGTATGTGTCCAATCAATTTATCCTCCAGAACTAGACCGTAGACGATATATTTAATATATTACTTAACTCTTCTGCTGTTTTCAACGAGCTAGAGAAGGTTATATAGAATTTTGTTGTAACTTAAATCTAGCCTTTCAGTCAAAGTATAAAGGATGGGAAAGTGATCAGAATCCAGGTGGTATCTTTTTTATATTGACATAATTTGACGCTATTTTTCTTACCGCAAAGAAATCATTTACTTCTGGTATTTTGTTCCAGTCACTTGCCCAGTCAATAAGATTTCCGTAGATATAATATTACAGTTTAATGTTTTAGATGCTCCAAGCAGTGATTTTTCTTTATTAGTGATTGCTCTGGAGCTGCAATGGCTATGTTTTACATTACAATTTCCTCCATTTATGAGCCTTTTACACTCAACTTAAAAGAAAACCGATATATCGTTCTCCTATTGAGATGTGTCGTAGTTGCAATATAAAATTAATACATTAGTTTTTTAGTTACTATATTAACAGCTTTTGCTTGAAATTCTGGGGTTTGACATCTCAATTTTTGGATACTACCTTCCTTTCTATATTATCAAGGTGTAATATGTATTAGATCTTGCAGCTTCTCAATATGAAGTCAGATTCTCTATTAATATATGTCGTGGCTATGAGACACACATTTCTTTTTTTTTAATTCAAGAAATGTATGCAATTCTTGTTGATGGTTTTTGAGCACGTTCCATTTCATAATTTGTAAACGCTTCTTGTATGCCACTTTTAACATTGATGATCTTTTATCCATCATGGCTAGTCTCTTCAGAATTTATTGCAGCAATAATTTGATAATTTGCCGTACTTCGTCTTTAGTAATAATCCAATAGCGACAATTTTACTGTATGTTCTTCTACCTACATCTATCCTGCTTATAATGCTGCACCTGCTACGTGGTTTTGGTGGTTTGGGTTTTTTGATCTAATTTATTCGGAATTCCTTGGATACAACACAGTTTCTGTATGTTCTCTTTTAGTTCGCCCTTGTAGGTGTTACGTTTTGGTTTGCCTTTTTTAGATTTATCTTGTGCAAACATTTATACATTTTTCAGTGGATCTAACATACTTTGGTTCTTTAGCACATAATTTTTGTGTACGTGCACATGCTTGACATATTTTACATTGCTAATTACTATTTTTCGTATTAACTTTAGTATCCATAATATCGGTTATTCACCATGTTTTGTCACCGTCTTCATAATTTTTAAAGTTAATAGCTATGGAAGGAGTAACTACAATCTTTTACATACCTTATTCTATGGACCGTTAATTGTAGATCACTAGTGATTTCTGTTGTTCTTAGTGTCCTATTTTCGGCAAGCATGCATTCAGTTTCTCTAGCTAATTTTTTTATCGGTTTTATATTCTACCGATGGCATTTTTCTCTATTGGAGTATTTTTTCTTGCTTTTTTCATTCATTTTGATCTTGGATAATCGGATACTAAATCCCTATTTTTTGCATTTGCATTAACGATTGCGTTATTGTGCATTTCAACTTTAAGTTCTCCTCTGTTAGGTTCTTTAAAATCCTTAACACAATACCAATCTCATTAAGTTTGGATCAGATACTAACCCGTATCAAAGTGTCAAAAGCGTTTTTGAAATCATCTCGCCTTTTTTCTTTTTTTTTATTAGTTATTTTCATGATTTTCAATTTAGCACTTTGTAATATATGAGGAAAGAATATATTTTTATGGATTATATTTGTAACGTCAATCAATGGAATGGTTTATGAGATTCTACATAAGTGAATATATATGAATTCAAATAAAATAAACGTATTTTTTTCAATTAAAAGTTCTTCATGATCAGTGTGCTATTGGAAAAACTTATGACCATCACTGTCCTTGATTTCTCATAATGTAAACTGAAAATATATTCACAAAAAAAAGTTTTTTCGTAAATATTTGGAAATTTTTTCATCTGGAACTAGTAAATTACGACCTATTACTTATAAGTATTAACTTCAAATTTTGTTTAATGAACTTACTAATTGAAATATTTTCTTTGTTTTTGTGAAATATAAAACTAAGTTTATTGTGTCATATTGTGCAGGTAAATCGATTTAAAATTTGACGACGTTTGTTTCTTAATTAAGCCCATTGGTAATAAATATTGCAGAAAGCATATATGTTTTTATTATTCTTACTGCGTTATTATTTTTGTGCTTGGTTCGCACAAAAATAATAACGTAGCACCTTTTATTTGCATGCGATAGAAATGTTGTTTTTCCTTTTTTTCAAAATAAAATTTCTTCAGATTTTTTACAAATATATCCAGATTGTTAAAATATATTTATTTGTATTCATTGGAATATTAATTCATTTTTGTGATTTTTCTCTTGATTTTTTTTTGCTGACAAAGAAACAGATTTTTAGAAGACAATAAGGGCTTCAACGTTATTTGTCAATAGATAGTATGGGGTAACCATAAACTCACTTAAACACAAACTTTCCTTAGAATATTTTATATTTTTAAGGTCGTCCGTGAATTTATTTTTACATATTAACTATTACTAAAGTTTATATTCAAGTTCCTACTTACCTTTATCTTGTTTTCACTTCTAAGTAATAATAAAATAATATGAGATTGAGCACATTACAGTCTACATCAATTTAATCAACATTGAGTCTACATCAACTTAATCTGCGAACGAAAGTCAGAAACACGCTCTTATTTTTTTAAGCCAAAAATGTAAAAGATACATATATTGAAAACTTCATATTTTGTTAAGAATTTAATTGATCAGTAAAATCTAGATGACTCAAAATCTCTTTACTCAATTAAAAATAATAAAAAAGTTTGAAATATGTATTAATAAAAAATAATGAAAAGACTATTAAAATTTTATCAACAACCAACATAATCAATTTTAATGCATAAAGTAAAAAAGTAAGTAAACCAGACATCTTAATATTACTAGAAGATTAATATCACACGGATGTAACAAGTTAGTTGCTAATTGGTATTATTTCTAAAATAAAAAGAACAAATTATTTAACGATATAATATAAACCAAAAGAGAAGAAAAAATTATATGCGAAAGAAAGATAAATTTTACGCAAACCTACATGCCGTAATGTCTAAGATAATTTTAAATCTTTCATTTAAATATTACAATAGACAACTTTGTAAACTTAGGTTGTAAATATGTTAATAATTTATGGATTTAATTCGTTACTTATATAGTATTATCGTTTTTTTTTCAACTTATTATCGTTTTTTTTTCAACTAAATACTAAGATATAACATTGGAAATATTGGAAGTTAGAATATAAATATTTAAGGAATATTTTAATTTTGCTCTCAATGTGTGAAGTCATTATTAGTAATTTTCTAATTTTGACAAAAAGTTTTCTCTTAAAATTAGAGCTATGAATAACTTTAGAAGTTTAAAAAGAACTACTTTAATGGTTTATTTAATCTTAATGTATTGCGTCTTAGTCTAATTTATGATATGTAACTAACAAATACAATTTCATTAGAATTAGCAGAATTAAATAAACGTAAACTTATATTATTTACAGTATTATTTAAATTTACTCTACATGTAATAAAAGAAATACTTTACTTTGGCTTAAAAGTATTTCTTTTTAGTCATTATATTCTCCTATTACATGTTGCCTTGTATATAACTCTTAAAGTTTGTGAAATTAAATTACAATATAGAAATAAAAAGAATAAAAGAATAAATGTTTTTTTAATTCTCTAATCAAAACTATATTTTTCGTCTCACTATATTTTTAGGGCTAATAAATTAATACAATAATTAATAACTATATATTTTTCTTTCATTCTAGCAACAACAAACTATGAAAGAATGGAAAGCTCAACTAACTTAGTCCTTAATTACTTGACAGCTCGGGAGATATATCTAATGGATCCGAATCGAGTGCTTAACTTCAATATTTATAAAGGAGGTCAATATCCTAATACTTATATTTTCTCACCGTCCAAGTAAAAAAATAAGATCTAGAACCGAAAGATTCTCCCGACTAATAATATTTGAAGATTTCCTAACTTCATTAAAGTAGACCAACGTAAAGCTAAACAAAAAAGAATATAAAGCAAGTAAAAAAGGACGATTATAAAATTGATCGTCGAAAGAGGGACTATGAAATTGAGAACTTTAACATGAAGTCTTTACCGAAAACAAATACTTAATCGCGATAAATCTTCTTGCATTACAAAATTAATTTAAGAAAACGTACATTTAAAGCGAGTCAAATTGTCCACAAATTTATTTATTGAAATATTTTGCCCTTAATTATAATAATTTTAGGATATCGAAGGCTGCTCTATATAATATTAAAATCTACTTTTAACCCTACTTGGAATTTTCGCTACTTAGACCATATAAATCCTCAGATTTATTGTTTATATTTCTTATATAAATTATTATTCTAATTGTGGTGAGATATTTTTTCATTACCCCATTTTTTTATTTATAATTCAATTATATTTATCTGAAACTCATTTATTTTTACTAGATATGTAAAGTTCATCTGTGTAATTAATATAAAAATTATTAATAGAAATTAGCAACAATATCGTCACGAATCATCCAAAACATGGAAATGAAATAAATTGTAATATGGAATTAGTACCAAATTATCTACACAGATACAGATATGAAAGATTGAATTTGTATATTGAAAATATTTTAAAAAGAGTCGTTATTTTAGCATTTATTGTAGATTTATAATAGAAGCTGGCTTCTATTTAAAACTTGTTTTTAGAGTTGTCTGCCTGTCTGTTAATTTGTTCTTCACTCACGCGAAATCCACTAAACGTATTTTGATTAAATATTGGTTTGACGATAGTTTATACGCTCTGAGAACATATAGAATCCTTTTTATATGGTTATTATAAATTTAGAAAAAAAACTTTACTTGTTGAATAGTACGATATAAGTACTGCCAATGCCATAATATATGGCATTGACATTACTGATATTATAATAAAATTGTATTAAATTTTTATAATATAATTGTTTACAATTAAATGACTCTACGTGATATAGTATTATTTCTACTTAATTAAAGTTCTTTATCACGACTTAGGTTTCATTGTATTTCAACACCTTCATGTGGGCTATTAGAAAAGATCTTTGCTAATAGCCTACCTGAAGATGTTGTAATGCAACGACCTCTAGGTCGTGGTAAAGAAATTAAATCAAGTAGAAATAATACTACATGACATAGTTTCATTTAATTGTGAATAATTAATTTCTAAAAAATTAACGCCAAATATATTCAATAAAATTGTTCTATATGTTGTTTATTCCACGCACTCTTCAGCTGAAATATATCTACGAAAACAATTTAATTTAATTTTATATCACAGAACACTGGATTTCAAATTATCGTTCTATGCCAAAGACACCTGGATGGGGTTTAATTTCTGACCAAATTTGAAATCGTATTGTGTGTTTAATCATCTTCGTCCAATGATCAAGATGATAACATTATAATTAAGAAGTTGTTGTCTTGTAATTAAATTAGAAGTAGCAATCTTTATCAACTAAAAGTTGTTGTCTTGTAATTATAACAAAAAGTTTGTGAAAATTCGTTATTTACAACTTTAATGTAGTTGATATTTTTGTCATTAGGTGGAATTCTATTTACATCAATATTAATATTGCTGTTAAAAGTAATATTATAAACATCCTAGTATGAGGAAACTACATTATGCAGCTTTTTGTGTAATTTCACATGAAATTTTTGAACTGAAGTCATCGTGGCAATAAGACCGTCAAGCTTGTTGATACGTGAACAAAGAGGGTTACAAGTAAAACTATTTTTGTTATACCGCTAGAAGAATTGAGCGATGCAAAATCGATGCCCCTTATTCTGTCTTACGTATACTTCTATATAATAATGAGTGCTACATTTCACTAGGCACCAACTCAAAAAATTTTGAAAAGTAGCAATATTATGGAAATTTATATATGTCTGGAAACGATAGCTTACCACAATTGTTCGAACTAAGAACTCGTATTTTTTATTTTTTTTAGGGTTCTATACCCCTCTTTATCAGAAAAAGTTCGAGATATCACGGTGAAATTAATATCATTTATTGATGTCTGTAACTTTCCGTTGCTGTGAAAATCGCATGTTTTTTTGGTTTATGTACAAAAAAAGGTGGAGAGTTCCAATATAATTCGTTTCTAAAGGTTGATATGACAAACAAGTTATGATGTGATTGCGTCAGTGCAGTTAATTGTCTGGCGCAAAGAATGAAAGTTTATTAATTAATACAGGGCATAGATTATTTTTCTAATTATGAAAGATAAATTTCCGAATGTACGCAAACGTCTCTTCCGAATTGCAAGAAATGGAAATTTAGCATACTCAAGAGGAATCCGGTAGAGAAATTGGCGGGAAAGGGAAGTGACCACGCTGTCTCATATACCAATATCGGAGGTATGTCTTTTGCTCATATTCAATCATCAAACGCAACTTGGCTTCATGTGGGCTCTAAGTAATGCGGTCAGGTTCTAGTTGGCTCTGCACTACTGAAGTATACAGCAGATGAATTGATGAAATGGAATAACAATCTTTTGAATTATTTAACACGAATCCTAGTTTCTGAAATGATTTTTTTTCTACATTCACCAAATGCTCAAGAAAACGTCAATCGCAAATGAAATCTAACTTCCAAAACAAAGACTTCATACAGACGATTTATTAGGAGCGTGTGCTCAGGTGCAACTCATAATTGAACATTTATTTGCATTAAGCCGTAAGCTGTTTACTGCTCTCTATTTCATAATGGTGCTGATGTTACGCTGCAACCGATCGTCATTTGCTGCATCCTTGAGAACTTTAAAAAATTTCATGTTGTCCGCGAATACTAAATAACGCGCTATCTTCGCCGTGCAAACAATATCGTTTATCAGAATAGTGAAAATTAGGGGTAATGACTAATTATGTACAGAACCCTTTAAGTGCGGGTTCCACTCAGGCTTGATCGATTTCTTTATTGTTAGTACCCTTCGATTTTGTGGTTATTTGTAGTTAGTTTAATTTTTTCTAGTTTAATTCGAAAATTTAATTGTTATATTTTTGGTGCCAAAGATATCCTATTTGTCCAGAATATCACGAACGTAAAAATATTCTATAATATCTCATTTATTGAAATCAAAACGTTTAATTAATACAAATGTATTCACATATTTACACGCCTGCAAAGACACTCATGTAATCACATTTCCTGTTTTGGCTTGACCGTAGTTAAAATTTTTGATACTTTATTTAGTTAGACGAATCGAGGTTGGATGATTTAGGTCTAACTAAATTTTAAAGACTATGTAGTTAGACCTAGACTTCATTCAAATTCGATCACAGCACCATGGTTAAGGAAATATATCATATATTTTAAATTCTCATAATTAAATTTTACTCAAATTTTCTTGCGACTAGAATGAATACAACAAAATTTAAAAAGGATTATTCCAGCGATGTCAAGTATAAACGAATGAAGAAATTACTCCTTTTTTTAAATCTGTTCATTTAAAAAAAAATATGTATGCAACTCTTATAGCTAACACTTTCAAACAATATCCCGTCTTAAAAAGAGAATTTTTAACATTTTTTTCAGGTATTCTCATGTTTTATTATTATATAAAATTTCAAGTTTTTACGTTATGGAGTTTCCGAAAAAATGTCACAAATCTTCATCTTACAAATTATTTATACGCAAAAGGATAATAAAATTTTGTAACTAATATATTCAATTTTGATAACAAGATGCAAATATTGTCATCAAATTTTTTGTAAATATTTATAACAATGTTTCTTTAAAAATTTCGTAATCGACATTTGTATTATCCAATTCACAGCGTTAGGATAGTACCATTTACAGGAGTAGTACACTCGGTCTTTTATCTGTCAAGACGAGTAAAGTTTTAATTAAGTAACGAACCGATATGATGGGATGAAAGAGACTGATATTTAAATATTTTTGTAATTAATAGTATATTTATTTATTGATAAGCAGAAAAGAAAGACGGTGAGGGAAGTGTATAATAGGCATTTATTTTTTGTAATATGTCTATATACAAGCCGGTCACTATAAATATTTAAAATGGCTAAAGAGCAACACTTAAATATAAATATTAGGAAACGAAATTTTTTTTGTTAAATTCATATTCGATTCGAAATCTCTCACAAAAAACTATTTGTGGGTTTCGTCTACACTAAAATCTTCTGTTAAGAACTAATACAAATTATTATTGCTAAATCTTTTAAGTAATTTCAATTCAACATTTGGTATCTTCCAGCATTAAATTCAGAATGAATGATGTTATCACATGTTTAATCAGTTTATTTATTAAATCTAATTTTATTTACGACAACTTTGTAACAGAATGGCATATAAGTATAATACACTAAATTGAAGTGATTTTAAAAAGTGATTGAGATTAAGAATAAAGAATGTAAATTACAAAAAGTATAAAAATAAAAGGAAATTAGCAAAGGAAAATGCTTGCAAGACAGAGATAGATTTAAAGAAAAATTGAAAAATGGAAGTCCGAATAACAAGGTGATCCGAGTGAAAAAACCGAGTGAAAACACCTCGGCAGGAAATTGTGTATCCTACAAGGACTGTTCTTGTAATTATAATAGTGATATTGGCAAAAATAATTATTATTATCATTGTTTTATTTATCTAAATAAGCTGTAAGTATTAGTAAAACTAATGCGAGTATTTCATACACATCAAAGTACGTAAAACATTTTCCCATCGTGACCTTCTTGACAAAGCTGCCATATTATTATTACCGTGTGGTACCGTCAAGGTTTGCTGTAAACCGTCTCATTATATCTCGCCTCTTCCTGCTTACCGTCAGACTAGTCTACTTGTAAAAGTAGTGCCCATAGAAGATTTGACCTGATCGGTCTATGCGCCCTAGTGACCATTATTAAACCCGGTATAGCCAGGGACTCTGTGGAGCTTTCGTTAATAGTTGAATAGAAATATAAAATAAAATGTTAATGAATATTAATTTTTTTATATAAATGTATTATCCTGTATGTCATTGAGAGTTGGTAAAATATAATGAACTCCCTAACAAGTATCAGATTAAAAAAAACGCTATTGTTTTCCAACATAAGCTAAACTTCTAGTATAATAGTTTCTGAGATGTTCCAGATTGATTTGAACATTTTAAGCAGTATCTCTAGAAATATGTCATATAAGATTCTAAAAAAAATATTTTGGAATCCTTTTAAAACCAATTTCAAACCACTTTAATATAATTATATAAATTATTTTGAGTTTACTTGTTGAAACATGCGGATTTTAATATATTTCATGACTATTCTATTTTTAAAATTTCTATGTCAAAGAGTTTCTGGAAATTTTCTCTAGAGGTTTTTATTTATAATTCTCATAGCATATTTTTATAAACCCGTAAAAAAATAGTTTTTGTTTCTTTGTAAATCAGCCTTTCAACTAATACTCCACATAATAAATAAAATTAAATAAAATTTTCCGGCACTAAGAAATTATTGTTCATCTCTAAATTCGATATAAATGCATTTAATTAAGTATTGTCTATCGATATATATATATATATGTTTATGTATATATATATATATATATATATATATATATATATATATATATATATATTTATATATATATATATATATATATATTTTGTTACGAAGTTTGAAGACACAAATCTCTCACGTCTTCTAGGTAGACAAATTTATATAATTCTAAGAAGTCGTTTAAATTTCGTTATCGAACAGCGAAACTTTTAGCTTGTGATTTTTCGACGGTTTATACGAAGTCAAACAAAAATGTCAAAGTAACTTCAGATTGAAAATTAATATGACGAAGTTCCTAACAGTAATTTTGTTAGAGACGTGGCTGCAATATTCTACCACTTAGAAGAAAATTCATAAATAAATAACTTTTTGAATACTTTAAATATATAATTGAGCTTCTTAAACTTTATTGATTCACTTTAAACACTTTTTGTCGATATTTATCATTTCAACTTTTCGCCAGCACTACTTACAGCTTACACTTTTCATGCACGACATTTCCATCATTCTTTTTTAATAATTTATGGTTTAATGATAACCTAATAATTTATCATTTTTATAAAAAAAACACAATATCAGACTTACAAGTTGAGCCAAAGCGTTAGACATACGCAAGCATTAAAAATACAGTAAGTCAAAAAAAACAATAAAATAAAGAATAGAACAGAAAAACACTATTCAAATTAAACAACAATCTAACCTATAAAAATCGTGATTTTCCAGGAAATTTAATAATCACATTCCCAAAGCGGTTAATAGAGCAGAAAACGTATTGACATTCAAAGGCATTCGCATATACCGAGTTAATCAATGTAAATGTTCAGAAAACTCATAAACGATGCCGAATTTTCCTACCTTATAAGCAGGCAAAATAATTTATGACTTCATACTTTTACCACCGAGGAACCTAAAGATTTACTTATCCCAAGGACAGAGGTTTAATAACGCAATTATTTATTAACTTAAACAAAATGTACCTTCACAACCAGTTTCGTTGAGTGCAAAGAAATTCATCTGTGCAGGCATGTCTATTACAAATGAAATAAACAAGATTTTTTTTATTTATTGTACTTTTATTTTTTCCTTTATATAACTTTTCCAATATTTAAGTATTTAAATTTATTAATTGTATTAGTTATATTTAGTTTTATTTTACATAAGATCGCATTAGTTTCAATTAAAGAGTAAAATAAAGTAACAATACACTTAATTTCATGAAAATCATTGGAACCTTCCAATGATAAACAAATTCTAACAACTTTTTGGCAGTTCGTTGTCTTCTGATGGATATCTTCTATATGGATATATTGTACTCTTTTGAGTGCAGATTAATAAAACTCGTTACACCACGCCAACGTGCAAGGGGATATAAGGCTATCAGTTCATATTTTTTTCACATTAAATTATAGCTTATTGCTCAGACTCTACTGAAAAAGTAAGTCAATATTATTATAGAACAACTTACGACCTAATTGATTTTCTATCCGCACAAACAGTTTCAATTATAAGCAAGATAATTATCGAACAATGAAATATATTCCCCAACTCTAATTTGGCCCAATTTAAGGGAAGGAAAGGAACCGCTGAGTTTTGATTTAAGAATACAGAAATTTCAGCATATTCCATTTAAATCCAGCATTTGCATAGCTAATATCCTATCGAAACTAACATTTAGAGGACTTCATATACAACTAACTAAAATGATTACGGTAAAGACAGATAGTTTCTTGATAAGCGTTTTGTGTTGTTGTTGCTATGTAAGCTGAAAGATCGTTTATTTTCTAAAATATTATTTAAGACGAAAATTATAAGAATTTAAATTTTTTTTTATTATTTCCAAATTCCCTTCTCTGTTGTAAAAAATACTGGTGGAAACTGTAAATCTTTCGGTCATTCATCTTCTCTAAGAAAAGAATTATAGTCATAGTGTTCTTTCAAATTAAAACTTGTTTACTTTAAGCAAAGGTACTTCCGAATGAAGCATGACAGTTTTTTTCTTTCGTATACAATGTATCATCCCATCTTAAGTCAATCAATGTATTTTTATAAAATATGAGATCTAAAAAACAAATAATTTAATTGAGCTATTTTAAATATGACGTATCAGAGAAAATATAATATAAAATGAAGCATCTTTAACATATAAAGATTTTCTTACAACAGAATATTTGATGGACTCGACGCTCCCACAGTTTTAAGAGCACAGAGGAAAGACGTACGCATTTCCACTGACTATTAATTTTACACTAATTTTTGTTCGGAAGTACCCTCCTATTGGCTAATTCCTTTACAGGAAGATTAAAATCTTGTGTATGTGCATGAATCTCTTTTATCTTCCATCTGGATCGCGATTTCCGCATCTCTCTTTTCCTTTTTTATTCTCTAACTATAATCATTTTTTCACAAATATAGCTTATATTGGATTAATTTGGAAAATAGTACAGCCGTTGTTTAAATTTGAATCAATAAGTAAGAATCCTTTTTAATGTTCAATTGCAAAATTGCCAAAACGAAACACTTGTGAGGTCCTTTCATCTACGTCTGTTCATCACTGGTGATTTTCTCGGAAATTGTTCGACGTAAAAAATGGAAATTTAGTACAGAGGTAGAGTGCAGTGACGTTATTACATGCGTAAGAGATATAATATAAAATTTCGTTTCTGTAATTAATTACGGGTGTAAATTCAGTAATAACAAAGTTTCTGATAGTTAACCACCATTTTGGGAAAAAAATTACAGTATTTCTTCTAAATAACTAAAATGATACCGCAGAAAAATATGATGAATATTGAGAATATGGCACATATTTAACAAACTTGATTAATTTTTGTACACAACCACATTTTAATTTCCTTGTAACTGCTCTAACATTGCTTCTAAAGACAAATTTTATAAATAAATTTTGAAGAATAAATGAAAAACTTTTGCCTTAACAAATTTTTCAAAATGTTTAATTGTTTTGAGTCGAAATGCTGCCCACGTAGGCGCGACACCGCATATATGCGATGTTATACGGCAATGATTCCATTGGCAGCGGGTAGCGTAATGGTGTTAAGTGGAAAACCGACAGCACGAAACATTAATGCTGCAAACGTAACTAACTCGTACGCTGATGAATATTTATTAATTTAAACTTGAATACTAAAGCCGCAGTTTTACCTGTATTTTCCATTTTTTCTATCTATTCCCATGAAATAAAATCTAGCTGAAAAATTAATTTGTTTATATTCTCTGCCCTAAGTAGAGACAAAATTACTTTTATAACGGTTCACAGAAAACGTCAATTATGTGCAATGTTTCATATTCTGAACAGAATCAAAAGGTGGTATAGAACAGAAAAGTGCCAATTATTTGCTTACTTGCGTTTTCTCATCTTCTATAATTGTTTGAATTGAAACTAATCGAGACAAATTGAACCATTTTCATCCAAAGGATGTATTCTTTAAATAATTTTAATATAATTGAAAGTTATCCAATAGTAATGAACACGCCCGAAAAATGTTTATACATATCACGGTCAACTCGTTTAATTTGCTAAACATACACTGGAACTCGTGAATATTTAAATTGACGTATGAATAATTAAACCCTCGTTTCAATCTAAATCATTTAAATATATCTAGTAGAATTTATATTTTAATTTAATTTCCATTTGTGAATCTGCCTTTTACATGTATACCTTCATTAAATTTAAATGAAAATATTTATTTGGTAAACGAACGGTAATGAAATGGGTCTTTTCTATAATATATTTCCCATTTCTATGTTTTTTTTTTCTTCAATATAATATATATATTATTCACAAATCAAACACTTTCTTGAATTAAATTATGGCATATGTAGCTTCATTAAAATTAATTCTTTTATGTTCCATTTTATTAATTCAGAAGAGTTTTCAATTTATGTCAAATAATTGGAGAGTCAACTATTGATAATTACATGCACGTGTAAACTTTATAATTGAATCCATTATATGACTAAAGCATCCTC
This sequence comes from Druceiella hillmani, assembly GCA_039881145.1. Lineage (NCBI taxonomy): Eukaryota > Metazoa > Arthropoda > Insecta > Lepidoptera > Hepialidae > Druceiella > Druceiella hillmani. The sequence continues at coordinate 8,843,898 of JAYKKI010000055.1, forward strand.
TGTAGTCTCAAAATGATAATTCGACTTGAGAGTAGTATTTAAAAAATGTGTTCTTCCAAATTTTACAAACGGAACGGTTTTGCAGTCACCCATTTCACATAATTTTTAAGTCTTTTAACTAGTAGACTAGTTCCTTTATTTTTATTCTATTTACGTTTCAGTTATCAGAAAATTAAGCTCTCTGTTAAGATGGAAACAGTTGTATTAAGTAATATGCTTTTAGTTTCTCAATTTTTCTTCCTTCAAGTAAAACGTCCAACTGAAATAAATCCGCATAGTACGAAGAGCGCTCAGAAAACGTGTATGAGGGATCAAATGTACGTATTAGAAGTTAGCTTTACCAGTATAGTAAATAATTTTTTAATCACAAATATGTAAGTCCACAAATTTTCTATCGACGAAAACAAGTATTTCCGAAAATGATGAAAAAACCGGTTTTTAGAGACGTCAAGATTTTATGAAAACTAAAAGGTATGATGCCATGAATTTTGAGATATTTACGTTATTACTTGTGTCTCTCCAACTTAACTATACGAGACATTATTAAAAATATATTTTGACAAGAAAATCGATATTAATGATGATTCCTGGTAAAGAAAGTAATTTAATTTTAAACGAGTTTTAGCACCGTAAATGCTCGAACTAGACTTGTACGTGGTCTGTTTTTTGATAACCCTTACAACCATTTAAATAAAAATTCTATCACAAAGTATTAAGAATCTATCTAAAGTTTGGGACTGCGGGAAAAATTGTGGTTAGGTAAAAATAAAATAGCAAGAAACCCGTTAGAAGAAACCTGACATTATGTCAATAATAACATAATGTTATTAATCACTTATACATATCCATTTAATATTGGGTCATAAAGAGTTGTAAAAAGTAACTCAAATCAGACTATGATGATTACGTAGGCGGTAACTTTTCCAACCTGTCACTAAAACAAATTGACGTGGAACAGCGAGACACGGTTTTAGCATTAAATATTAGTTGTTTTTCGTTGAAGTTACTATAAATATATAGTTACATATCTATGTTATTTATAAATTTCTATTAAATTTTGTATCACTAGTAATACAGACTTGCTGGAAATTGCCTCCCATATAATAATACCAAACCTTAATATACGCAAATAGACAAACTCATGGTTCACATAGGAAAATAAAGTTGTGCAGAGAGTATTTCGGGATATAATAGAATTTGAACATAGAGTTCCTAATGCTTAACATATGTATGTATGAAATTAGTTAGATATATCTAGAATTTAAGCCATGATATTTTACATATATATTTGTCTTTACCATCAATATGATTCTGCACATATATGATACGTTTTGAGGTTATATTTTATGTTAGGACTTATGGAAATGCTAACAAAAAAATAAAATTAATTTAACTAAAGCAATATCATCAAATGGGTATATTTTTTGTCAGTGTATTAATAAGTAAAGGCTTAAATTAAACTTTTCTACTTACCATTCGCTTTATCAATTCATATTAAAGCTTGTAACTATTACTATAACTATAATTATAGTTACTCACCTTTAAGATATAGAAAATATTCAATATATAATAAAACATTTATAAGAAAGAGTATTAATCCTTCAATTTTTTGTAATTTCTCGGTAAATTACAATATGTATCAGAAGAGAATTTCTCAATAATTAACAGTAAAAGATACAATAAAACCTTTGAAATGCGAATAGCATTTACACAACGAAGATTTCGTACATGCCTATTTACATAAATGAAATTTTAATATTTAAAATAAAAACCTGATGACTTTAAATTATGTACCAAATAAAAATTGTTTGTTTTACATCTTAATATCTTGTATAGTACATATGTCTAAAATTACTGTAAATTGCGGAAAACTGAAAGATTTTAAAACAGCGCCATAATTTTCCTATAAGCTTTATTGTAACTCTTTACATTATTTTTTTATGTTTCAACTTTACTAGTTTAGAGACACGGAATCACACTTTTGGAAAACTTCTTTCCCCAAAAAACGACAAAAGTAATCTTATAAGGTTTCCATTTCTTACTCTTTCGATGTATTAGATTTCCTAATAACAATTATACAATACAAATGAAATTAGCTCTGAATACGGTCGAATAAAAAAAGTTAGTGTTAGCTAATTCAAAAGCCTTAATCAGAAAAGGTTTTATTTAGCTTTCATAAATCCTATCAATTAAAAAAATAATGGTAGTAAAAAGATTTTATAAAAGGAAAATATTAGTTTTCAAAATTGTTAATAATTTACAACTAAATGAAACTACGAGATGTAGTATCCTTTCTATTTTTTTTTAAGTTCTTTAAGACGACCTAGGTTTCGTTATATTACAACATCTTCAGGTGTGCTATTAGCTAAGATCTTTCCTAATAGCCCACCTGAAGATGTTGTAATACAACGAAACTCACGTCGTGGTAAAGAACTCTAAGAAAGCAGAAATAATACTACGTCACGTAGTTTCATTTAATTGTGAATATTGAATTTGTACAAAATTAACGCCAAATATATTCAATATTTATTAATTAATACATTTTATTTCATGAATAAAAAATTCTCCACCCTTCTTTAATACAATTACCAACATCTTACCGAAAATTAAAGAAGAAAAATAAAATGCAACAAAACTCATTGAAGTTTTCATTATTACATGTGGAACAAACTTAACATAAATAAAATGTTTTGCGTTTCTTTATATGATAGACGAGCTTTAAATTCTGATAATTAGAACATTCACCCAAACTAAAAATTCATCAAATTTTTCATTATGAAACCTATCAAAATTTTTATTATTACACACAGAATACAAAACTATCATAAATAAAACGTGACGAAGACATACAAACTTTAATTTGTAGTAACTAGAACTTTCACACATACTAGAAACTCATTGAAAGTTTATTAAAGTTATCTTAGTTTTCATTTTTCATATATAGACCACAAAATTATCTTGAACAAAATATTTGTTATAGTCTTATAATAAATATATACGAGCTTTAGTTTTTGGTAATTTGGAACTTGCACACATATTAAAAAAATCAATTTGGGTTTCAAATTTGTTATTTCAATATTTATGTTCCACGTGATTCGGTCAGCCGAACGATGAAACTATTTTTTTTAAATTGCAATGTCCTTCAAAAAGTGTATTCATTTATAACGACGAAGATATTCTAAAGAAAATCTAATTTTAATTCTATTAAGTTTATTCTGTAAAATGTTTTAGAGACATTTAAATCGAAATCGAAAAGCACTATACATTATGTTTTCAGTACTTTCCATGCAAAGGTGCCAAGACTTTTATTTGTTTTATTAACAACTTATAATAACTACCAATATAAATATCAGAACCTGAAAAAACTTCAGCGTGTGGATCCTAATGTTAATGCCTTAGTCGGCAAAGAACTTGCAAGTTCATTGACACCTTTACCGACGAAGTTTCAATTTATTTGAAATGTAAATTATCCGGAAGGAAACATGATGTTCTGGTTAAAGGGGTTATTTAGCAGTTGAACTTTGTATCTTAAGTTAGTTAATAGTACATTTATCGAATTACAACTTTATGATCACACCATTCAATTAAACTGTATAATGAGAAGCAGCATATATTTATTGATCGAAACATTTACAAACTTTGCTGAAAAATTTAAGAAAATGTTCAGTCTGCATTTCATTTATTACCATTATAATCAAAATGTATACAATCCACCATTCTTCGGTCTAAGTTTCGTCATGTTTGTTATCTGTGCACTTTCCTATAATATTAGGAAACTAATAAAACCGCCATCTAAGTCTATTAGTCTTAGCTCATATCATAGCCAACCTTAATATTTTCACTCGTTTTCTTCTTGCGGTATCAGACATAAGAAGAGCTTTGTTAGATAACTCGCACTTGATTTGAGACCTGTTTTAATAAGCTTTTTAATTTTTCCAAAATTAATATAAGAGGTGCCTCTGAAAATGTAAAAAATCAGAGATATCAATATTTATTTATTTCAAATATTTGAAACTGATATTTTGCTTTGTTTTAGGAAAATTCTCTCCTCGTCCTCCTTATGTTGCATATATCCTTCGCTCACTTTTAACCTCAAATGAAATTTATAAAATAAGTCCATGCTAATTTATTTTTGTAAAATTTAAATTAGTTTTTTTTGCTCGCGAAAACTCAGTTTGTAATTGAAGAGAAGATCTAACGCCACACTCTTTATATAATCCCTTAATTTTAATATCTTTAAAAAAAATGATTAGTTTATTAATTACCAATCTAACATAATACACGCACAGTTATACTTTTTAATACTTTTCTTTGTTTATAGGGACAGTCTTTTGAATCATTGACTGAAAAGTTATTTCAACTTTTAATCGACTTCAAAGAAGGAGGAAGTTTGAAGGTAAATGTAGTGCGCATTTGTGTGTACGAGTGTGTATGCACATGAGGAGGATAAGAAACGTCTACAGGGTATCGATTCCTAAAACCTCTTTGCTAGCGGTAGCAGTATTTTGCAATTTATTAACGTCCGCAAACAACATTTTATCGGAAAATGTTTAATTAACTATCCTTCGTTGTTTTAAATTTTTCAGTATGCTTTTCATTCGGTAATAACTAGGAATCAGTTAAATTTTTTTTCAAAATAATTTATTTCATTTAGCGTCTATTCATATATTTTTTGTAAGGGTTGGCGCATACGACAAACCATCATTTTAAGAATTTACAGTCCGCGCAATCTTCATGACTTATGCTATGTATATTTTTGATGAACTATATATTATTATACTAAATTATTCTTAATAATACTTAACCCTCATAAAGTCGACGATGTAAGACTATTAGGGTAGATTGCTCTAAATGTTTCCAAGATAGTTCTGCCAGATGTGCATTGCTGTGGTTACGGAGTGACGTGATTACACCTGATGTTGTAAGCAGATTTTTAATGCAGTTAAGATATAAAACAAACCTACATAATGAATTTTATACACGCACATTTGCGTTAGGTTAGGTACTGAGTTGCGGCGATGGTTTTTGATTATGAGTCTAGTACAACTTCCTTTATAATCGCCTCTTGGAAAAGAAAACAACAATTTTTTTCCTTTCTTGGCTAATTTCTGCCAATTGACTACTGTCGGTATAGGGTCATAGTCAAAAACTCAGATTTCTACTCCGAATTTACAGAGAACTTGAAAAAGTGGTAGATTCCGCCGCTTATGACAATTGGGTCTATGTTTTTTGACTGGCGTGAGTAGTGCTATTTAATACTTGCTTACACTATTCTAAATAAATCACTTATTCATTTTAGCCAATGTAGAGGTATTCAGAATTACCATAATGTTTTCTCAATCAATTCACCATTTAAAATTGAATTGAGCCTTATGTATCAGCGGCGAAAATATCCTCTGATACGCCTGTGACTTAACATGATATTTTTCACATGCTCTTGATTCTTTTTAACTCCTGTTAAAGACAGAATTACCTGGCCTTTCGCCGTCTTGAAAATTGTAAGCCCATCTTTGTAATTCATTGTACCACTAGAACACACTAGAAACAAAAAAAACAGTATCCATGAAAAATAATAGGTTTTACTCTATAATCACGATTTTCGAAACACACCATTTTCAAACTGTCTCCTTAAAATATTAAAAGAATACTGATAATAGGGATAAAGCATATGAATTTCGTAATAAAGTATATAAAGTCAATGCGATCAAACAAATTCAGTTGTATTTGATATTTCAAATGGCAAAATTTATGGAGTAGTCTATATAAAATTTATACGTGGTCAATTTAACAAAATATATATAATTTTACAAAAATGTTATCGTGAAAATATTTTTTTCACAGTTTTATTCATTAAAAGTCTTTTAAGATAATAATGTCTCAAGGTTCTTATCATCAATATTAGGATTTTTTCTTATCTCAATATTAAATTCACCAAGAGCTATTAAATTTAATATGTTTCCTTTTCTACCTTATAAATAATTTTTACTGCTCACACAGCATGAAAATTGCTTCCAAAAATAATTCAACCGTATCACTATTTAGAAAACCCTATTACTTTTCATTTACAGAAATGTTTGTTTTTATTCGTTGATATATGTGAAAAAATAAATTTTATTTTAAACACGAGTAAATTGAATATTGAATGAATGATTATATACATATATATATATATATATACATATATATATATATATATATATATATATATATATGCATATATAAATACGCACACATATTTATATATATTTTTAGGTAATGATAATTATATTTTTGAACCTAAAACAGCTTTTTGTTTTATTCTCTGTTTCTAATAAAATATCGATTCTACTTCATAACTTTGCTTAGATAAATAATATGTACAGCACCTTTTGTTCGTTACTCGTATCTGAGGATAAATACATATACTAATAAAAGCAAGATTTCTATGTTTCTTGTTTTATATAAGCAAGACTTATTCAGTAAAATAATATAATTTCAAGTTTCAAGTTAGATATACTCCCAATCTACAGTAACAAGTCAATAGTAGCGCACATGTTATCTAAATTAAATTTTTCGGTTGGGAAGAAAGCGTTATCCAAATCACAAAATCGAGACCCGCGATATAAGGTATTATAAAAAGCGTATAAAATATTAAAGTAAGTGTCGTGTATTATTTCGGCATTATAATATTTTTAAATAAAAAAGATATAAGCATCCTTAGACTACCGACCTAAAGTTAGCTTCTCGTTACAATTTATGCCGCATGAATAATAAATATTTTGAAAAAGACTATTGCCTTATGAGATCTTATTTTACATGTACTAATTATTGTCGTGAAAGTACATTTACACATCTTTTGTATCTTTTTTGCCACCTTTCTTATTTTCTCTTCCCGATTTTTTTTATTTTATCGCTTCACCCTTAATTTTCATTAAGGGTTATATGATTAAACAGACATTGAATAATTTATAAATATACTTAAATAAAAAAGTATCAGTCTAACGATATTTTCGTAACAAGAACTAAATAAAAAACATACAACGACTGGTTACTTGCTTCCTTACTAAACTTTTCTCGTCGCCGCATTGATTTTTCGTCCCTGCAATATTAGGTCCACGCCTGTGTTCTAACTGTGTTTTTAAAAATTTTTTTGTTACAAAGGGACTTCTATATGTCAAAAATAATTTTCAGCCTCATATTTTGTTAAAAGATTTTGTCCTATATGCATTCATTGAAGCACCGATAGTAAATAGTAAAAGAAAATAAACAATCAGCTTACGCATATGTAACTTTCTCTATTTTACTTAACCGTTATATATAACGATAACAAAAAAAATGTTTCAATAATGTTTGAAATAAATATTACAAAGTCGTATGTGAATAAGTTATTCATTGATTTTTATAGAACCTGACTGAAAACCAGAGAAGGTAATGACTATGTAATATGTACATAAATCTGTTTGTAATCCAGTTAAGTCCCAGGCTGTAGTTATTGGTAGTCAAAGGCCAAAACTAATTAATCAGATTTTCAGTTCCTAATAGTATATAACAATTTCATTTACGTCAACTCTTATGACTTGGTGTTACTGATTGATCAAAATATTAGCAGGTAATTTCAAATATTAACGAAATTCCCTCCTGAAAACATCCTTACAATTTTCTGGCCGTTAAAACCAAAGTTCACAACTGTTACACCAACACCCATTCAATCACCTCTTGAAAAGTCTTCCCAGTCCAACACTCTAAAACTTTGAGCTCAACTAGATCCTGACCACAAGTATTCGTTCTCTTTAAATGTTCTCAAAAGCTTCCCAATCACTTTTAGTTTTAAACTACCCTCATTTTCAATATTACTTCCTTTTCCTCAGTTATATTGTGTCAAGATTTATAATTAATAATTTTTTATATAATTAATAATTTTTTTGTTATATTTTTTAATTAATTTTTGATACAATGTTTATCAGCTTTTAGTGTGAAGGGTATATTTTAAAGTTTCCAAAATTTTGCTATAAAGTAGGTATGTAAATATATATAAATATTGGGGTAATCATAAAGATATCCCTTTCGTAGTTAGAAGCCCGTTAAATGTATGTATTATATTATATGTACATTGGAATTTGAAAAAAAAATACGCAAAAAAATTACAATGTATACAAAAATGCATTTACAGAATATCTTCTTTTTCATCAATTATGTAACTTCAAGTAAAAACATATTACCTAACTAAAATATATATCAATGATCTCGTTTGCACCACTCTTGGGGAAAATGGAAGCTCACCTTTCAGTCACTTTTCAAATTTCTTTCAATTTCGGCCGGCCAAAGGGTTGGTTATTTTACTTAACAATCAAAATTCGTGAATATAAATTTTCTCGCTAGATTGTTCTTTGCAAGCATAAGTAATTTGGACTTCAGGAATATTAAACTTATGAAAAATTCTTGAAAATTTCTTGTATTCAATACAAGAATATTAAATTTTGTTTTTAAAATTATAATTTTAAAAGTAAAATAAATATTTTGTTTTTAAAATTATAAAAGTTTACAATTCAATTGAAGACGTAGCAAAAAATACTTCCCACGCCGCCAAGCGTAAAATAAAGCAAGTTATTTTTAAGTCAATTTTTTTCGAATTTAATGGAGATTGTAATAGACTGCAATACACCGAAGCGAGTACTAAGGCAGTAGTTGTGATATGTAGAAGCCGATGAATATAACAGAAGTTTACGCAGCGAATACTGCATGAATTTGGTTCTGAGACATGCACTTTTATACACTACTAAAACGACGCCAAGAGCAGAAGAGCAATATATGAAAGCCAAGACAGGGCGCTGCGAACATACGGAGAAATGGACAATCGCCGAGCGAGACAGCGCATACCTTGCAAGCCCCACGCTCCGCACAGCACAGTCGATAAAACGGTCACCATTGCTGGTGCGTTTCATAGTTCACCGTTGACCGTCGTGGGATGCAGAGACGGATCTCTTCGGGTGCTGTTCTATGATGCGCGGGCTGCAGCTATCGTTGGCATTGTCTTGAGCAATTTAATTATTTGAAGTCATATTCTGCACTTTGTCGATGTTTGGTATATTAATATTAGTGCAGCTACAACATTTTTATTAAATAATATTGACACTGAGGTAAAAATGATAACTTTACAAATGTCCCTAGATGACAGACAAGTACAAAGAATAAAAGACTGTAGTTTAAATTAAGACTATACAGAGACTGTAGTTCATGTGACGAACAAATCGCTGTTTGAGTTGTATTTTGAGGATTGCGATTCAATTCATTTGAAAAGCAAATTACTCAAGAAAACTTGGCGCAACAATACTGACACTGCTAATACAATCTATGGAAATCAGGACATATAGATCAGTACACATATCATCACAACTATCTAAATAATCTAATAATCGCAATAATATAACTAAACTATCTAATAATCGCAATAAAGCGGAAAACGCAAAAATAATTTATAGTATTATTAAAAGGAAATGAAGAAAAATGTAAGTATTTTATTTATTCATATAACACCCGTTCATTTGCCTTTTGTGCTTTTATGTTATTACATTATTATTTTACCAGTTTATTTTAACAACTATGTAAATTAGACATTTTTATGTTTTTCGCCAATTTTAAATTGAAATCTAAACTTGTAGAGATCAAAATTAAAATAATTAATGTTTTCTATATTCTAATTTACTACAAATATAAAAATGTTGATCTACTCGGTATATTCTCTGGTATGGGGATATTCTCTGGTCTGGGGATATTCTCTGTTGGCTGTGAAATAATGCTCTCATAGCAATAAGTTTATTGTATAGAATTTATATGTATGTATAAATTCTATACATTAAACTATATAAATAAATATAAAATAATAAAAATACATAAAATATTTTTCTTCACGTATAGAAACTACAAATGGTAGCAGCACCATATCAGACATTGGATAACTCGTATTAATATGCCAGCAGTACAAATTAGTTACATCACAAGCAGTACAAAGATCATTATTTAAATATATACAGTATATAATTTACGTTTCTTATACCGTAATATCTATCATATACCGTAATATAACAGATACTGCCTTCTTGGCTTTATATTACAGTTTTTGATCTCGACATTTTGCATAATGGTACAAATACTCCAAGGCTTCTAGGATACTTAGAACTAGATGGCATTAGTGTCTATATTTAAATTGAGCTCCCAAATGGTCTACCCACGCAGTGCTATTGTAAAAATGTACGCTTTACTAAAGGTAACATTTCGATTTTAACGTAATGACTTCATTTTAGTTTTGCTTCTCTAAAATATCTAGTACTTAAATTTATTATAATGCAAATCACTTATAATCCGTCATTTTAAATGTTCTTTGTAAACTTTTTGTAAAAGTAAATAAAGCTTTCATTTTTCTTATTTAAAAAGGCTAAGAAGTGGATTTCAAGATTGACTAGGCTACCTAACATTCTCTTTGTAGTTGAATCTTATGTTTGAAATCACCTAATGTAGGGCAAATTTCCCGCAATTGACTGCCATTAAGGGGACAGTAAAAGGATAATGAGATATATAATGTATGTAAGTATTTAAAAATGAACGTTTTACTTTAGTTAACTAAAATTCAAGCTTCAGATAATCTCAATTTAAACTGAAAATCAAGACGAAGTACTGAAATTACTGAAACATGGGACATTGAGTTCTTTAAAGTGTTTGACTTAAAATCACGAGGAAAATATTATTAAACAAAGATTTCCAAAATACGTATAATAATTTAGGTTTAGCACAAAAAGGTTGACTTATTGTTAAAAGTCTTATCTAATATCTACCCTAACTTAATAAACGTACAACGTAGTAGCTAGCATAGTCCGAATATTCTAAAAAGTCGCCAATGCTATTTCTCAAATAATAAATAATTTCCATATAGTTGTTACCATTTCCATACCATTTTGGCACATGTCATTATGTTCGTATTCTTCTTGTGAGTTAGAATCGGTTGTATAAATTGTATTGTAGATATGTAATGTGTATATATAACCGTACAATATTCTAAACCTGGAGCTGCAATTGGAACTAACAATAGTGTATTTTTCCATCACCAATACTAATATAGCTTAGTATGTTTGAATTAATTCGCCTTACACTACTTGAAATTATTCTGCTATTCGTTATGACATATTTAAAATGTTTGTGACATATGTCTTTAGTTTTAATTTAAAAAATCGTTGTCTGTATAAAAAAATATATTACAAATTTGATTTAGGTAGCAAACAATTTAGTCATTTATTTCCTTTTATTTAAACAGTTTATTTCCTGGTATACAAATTGATATGCATGGAATTCTAGTTCTACTTTTGACGAATGTAAATTCCATACCTATATATATATATATATATATATATATATATATATATATATATATGTAAAACATATTAACACGCATATATCCCAATAACTAATACTATGAAATGTTGTCATGGAAATTTTAGAGAAGTTAAAATTAAAAAACCAAAAAAAATTAAAAAAAACATATTTAGCTTGAGATATCGTTTGAACTAACCTTTAGTTATAAAGATCTCAAAACTATTTTTTATTCATTGAAAGTCAAAAAATCCAATCAATATTTTACAAGTTTCGCGTTTCAAGATTAACAATCATTATATTTATGGAAAGTCAGCTCAACATTCTTTCTGATACCGCAGAAGATTTGCTTGCAGATGGAATATCAGTAAGACAAGAAGAAGGATTAATTTATTTTGGAAGTATTATTAACAAAAACGAGATATTAGTGTTAATATTCTTGTCAGATTACTCAAGTTCTGTGCGATTGTAAATAAAATATGGAACTACCAAATTTCCTTTGAAACCGATATCTAGTCTCAAAAAAATTAAATATCCTTTCGTATGTAAAAACATCGTGTCTGCACTTTACGTATATTCAGGTGATCTTATCAATGATGTAAAGTTTTCAAAAAGGGTTTCTTATAGTTATTAAAATTTTATTTTTCGCAGAGTAGTTGCGTATTTCGCAGTAAATATATTGAAACGATTTAATGACGAAAAATGTAATCTTTTCCAAAATTTCAATCTACAAGATTGTTGTTTTGCAAAGGATTGGGATTTTTACGACCTATAAAAATACGTCTATGAAAATACGACGGACCTATGAAAATACGTCTTTGGTTTTGGCAATAGATTTTGTGTATAAAATAATGTTGCATAATCATCAAACTTATTCAGTATTTGCTCCCTAGACTTCCATTATCACATCGTATTCTATACATAACAAATACCCATATATGTACTCGCTTCACACTAATCATTTTTCAACAGCTTTCAATGAATCTGTCAATCTCCAAGTTCATCCAAATAGTTCTTGCAGAAGCCACAAGGATTATAATTCTTACGACTAAAATAATTAATTTTTAAACCAATACATTATGACCAAATGCGAAATATTACCAATCTACTAACAAATTACCAATCTACTAATTTATTCACCTAGGAATCCTGGTCGAGTTCTTAAAGAATAAAAAAACATAATATCATTATTTACATTTGACGCGTAAAAAACCGTAAGTGTAATTAGTAAGTGGTGTTAAATATCTTAAAATTTATAATTAAATTATGCTACGTTCAGTCATGTTAGTTAAAAGAATGAACAGAATAAAAAGTAAAGTGATGTGTTTTGAAAGTATTTATAACCAAAAAATCCTAATTTAATCGATAAAACGGTTTTAAATTAACTCCTAATGACAGTAATAAGTATATATTATGAACAGATTTTATTTATAATTTTCATGACAAGGTTACACTAAAAAAAAGGTTTAACAAACAAAATACTTTTAAAATTTAGACAATCCGTATACTCTGATTCCCATTTATGTAAATATTTAAATCGAAAAATTTACTATATGCACAAAATTAAGTTAAGTTTTATCATTTCGGGACAATCCAAAAAAAGAATCATATTATTTAGTTTCTTGATGCAGTCGTAAAGTGGTGGTGTGGACTTTTGAAATAATCGAAACGATTTTACTCACATCGGAATTGAAATTAAATTTTAAAATTAGTGATAAAAAATTCATGGAAATTATAAAAGAAAATTATCAAAGAAATAATTCGAATAATGTAAAATACACAGAAAAGCACCGATAAAAATTTAATTGACGTCTAGATTGGATTGACACTTAGTATTATTTTTGTCACATAATAACGATTTGGGCATTTTATATATTTTGATTATGGTTTATTGAAGAAAAATTAAAACGTTTAAGTATAGCTGTTTTCAAAATGGAGTTCGTAAATTGGGCCTTTTTAATGGACTATCATTTAAGTATTTCATAATTAAAAACACATTTTAATATATTTAATCCCTAGTTAGAGAACTTTCTTAACAAAGTCTTGATTGCCTTAGGAGATGTTTTTTTAATCCATCCCCGCCTCCTGGACCAAGGATTTTTTCTTGTATGAGGAAAAATTTAATTATACACATCTTCAGTATCTTTTTTTGATTTGAAACCTTATTTGGCGACCCAAAATTTTCAAATTAAAATACATCTTATTTTAATTATTGAGATACGAATGTGCGTGTTAATAGGTTTTATTACTTTGTCTAACTTAATTTTTTGACGTTAAGCCATTTCTGAGAAAAATGCTTGTGACCCACGGACGGTCAGATACGTAAGTGATCTGATGAGGATTTTCTTTTCCTTTTTGAGGTAATGAACTTCAAAAACATGTCAGCCAATTAAAACACTAGTTAAAATTTTATCTGCATTTCCTCTTGGTTTTCGTTAGATATTAATCTTTTCGGAAAAAGATATTTCGTAATGATTTGCATAATGTCTTTTAACAAATTATTTTCTGTTTTTTTTCAACCAATGTTTGACGAATTAAACATTCTCAAGATTAAATGTCATTTGTAAAGTAATAAAACCGTTATTCCAATTTTTACAAAAGACCATAAGATTTTTGACATCATAACGTAAATAGTAAAAACTATTCATAATTTTTTTTATAATGGATTATTTTTGAAGTACAAAATCAAACTTTTAACTTCGCTTAAGCTGTTCTACAATTGGCCCCTAAAATAAGCAAAAATAAAAAAACAAGTAAATAGTACTTGTGACATATTTTGTAAGCAGTATGTTTAGATTTTTGAACCACTGTGCAGAAATACATGCTAATAAGTTTTCTGAAGCAATTATATTACAAATAGTTTCGTCGGTGTGTGTATATTGCATATTTTTTAATTCAACAGATATAATGAATAAATAAAAGTAATGAAGAAATTTAACACGAATTTAAAGTTTTCGTTTTGTTAGTGTTTCAAAAATTATCTTATGTTTAATTTTTCAAGTATATGTCATTTAATCGATTATTTCAAGAGACTAGATAGAAAGAAGAGATAACAGAATATAATCATTCATTAAAGTGGGTATCTACATTAATTTTTATAGACAGTTTAGCAATATTATTACTATGAAGATAGTGAAGCATTAAAATTGGGTTAATTTTTTGACCTTTAAGTTAGTTTATACATAGAAAAATATATTAATAAACTTGATTGGTGAATTTTTAAATTGTATTACATTAAATAAATTGTATATCAATTTAACTCGAAAGGTATACTGAATTAGTGTCAGTCGATTATATTACGAGCACACACGCTTATTAATACTAGGTACGTGTCAAATAGATTGTATCTGCAAGTAAAATTATATTAACCAGTGAAAGTACAGCATGTTATGACGAGATTACCCTATAAAATATAGTTGTGTTTTAATAAAGCGGAAATATTTATTTATTTTTTATCTACACTATTATGTACTTTGACTTAATGAAAACGAATATAGTATTTAATTTACTAAAACATAATAACGAACCCTAATATTATACATAGAATCGAACAATTTAAACGTTAATTAATTTTTCAACAATTTTAATTGTTACTTAATTTTTCCCGTAACTTTCATTGCTATCAATTTATTAATCAAAATTTTTAGTTTCTTATATCAAATTAGGATCTAATAATATTAATAATTATAATTGTGTATTTCTATTTCATTCTTTATTTAAAAATAGTTAAATAAGTTGTCAACTAGAAGAAAATACGCCATATTTTTATGATTTAGAATAGCAGAGTTGCTGTTATTTGATAAGGATTTATTTTTTCACCGAGTTGAAAAAAAGAGAGACTCTAAATTCGACTATATTTTTTTGTGTATGTTAATTCATATCTTCGGCAGTTATCAACTAATTAGAATAGTTCTCTATTTAAAAGGACATAATTCTAATATGGTATCATAAAAATTTAGTTTAAATTTTATTTCAGCAATTGAAGTTATACCACATATTTCCTCAACAATGAGCTGCATTGATACTGCGATCGAGTTTGAATGATTTAAGTATCATAATTAATTATTATTGAAAAGTCTAAACTTTTGACATCAATCTAAATTTAGGTTTTATAACTGAATCGGAAAGTGATGACAAGAACTTTTCAGTGACGAGGTGGAAACTGGTCGAATTTGAACTTGTCGGATTTGTCTTGATATTAGTAGGAAAATAACAAAGTAAATAGAAAAGTAAGTATATATCGATATTAGTATAAGCAACATTATTCCTCAACAATGAATTGTACAGGAATTGCTAACGAGTTTGAATGAATTGACCTAATAATTATACATTAATGAAATGTTCGAAATCGATACAAATTATATCTCTAGTAAAATTAACTTTTAGTGACGAGATATAAACTAATCGAGTTTTGAACTCTTTGGGCTTGTCTTGATATAAGCAAGAAAATACCAAAGTAAATGTAAAGGTAATATATGGGTACTCACAAAGAAATTAAGCATTATGTTTTATTTCATATCTCTGGTAATTATCAACCAATTTGGATGATTTCTTCTTCACTTCATATCTCTGGCAATTATCAACCAATTTGGATGATTTTCTTTTCACTTCATATCTCTGACAATTATCAACCAATTTGGATGATTTTCTTTTCACTTCATATCCCTGGCAAATATCAACCAATTTGGATGATTTTCTTTTCACTTCATATCTTTGGCAATTATCAACCAATTCGGATAATTTTCTTTTCACTTCATATCTCTGGCAATTATCAACCAATTTGGATGATTTTTTTTCATTTAAAGGATGTACCCTCAGGAAATTTCGTTAAAACTTAACAAAATGGAGATTAGAGATAGTTTGTAAAGGTTAAACAATAATCTAATAATGAATTCTTTACCTAAAAGCGACATAAAACTGCTTTTAACAAAATCAGGGTACAATGATGAAGCTGGAAAATGGAGATAGGAACTCTTCATATGAAAAATAAACTCATCGGGGTTCAACTCCTTTTACGTTGACGTAAGCAAGAAAATAATAATATTTTATTATTATTATTTTTCTGTTTACGTTCGTATATAATATGTAGATAAATATTATCAAGTGCATGCAGATATGTATGTATATACAAATTGATGAAGCAATTTGACATTTGAGGAAGGTGGGTAGGTAAGTACTGTTAGCGATTGTGAGAAGTGCTAATGTTAAAGAGTGCTAATGTGAGAAGTGCTAATATGAGAAGTGCTAAAGTGAGAAGTGCATTCCAGGGATATCTAGTTTTCATCTATGTGTGTACGTGTGCATGTACGTAATGGAGAAAGAGAATCATTGAAAGATTGGCGTCGATTTTACGCGTGATCATCCACGTGAAAAATATTCGCATATTATGCATGTGATGTTCCAGATGACTAGAAAAACTTTTATTAACAGGAACAAAGTAATCGGAAAAAATTCGTTAAGAAATAATATCTCGAAAATGATTTTTTATCGCTACCGTAATTGTGATTAACTTTTTTCACTTCGTATCATAGTTGCTCCCGCTAGGTAAAAGTACAAAAATTTATTGTGTCAACATTATTATGAAGGTTGTTAATACGCCTGGGAAGTACTTTTTTGAGAATGAATGACTGTAATTGATATTCAATTCCCTACAGCTTAGAGAGCACATAAAAAGGCAATTTATATTCTCTCTAGCGAAGGTAATATGAATTTACAAAATTATATAAAATGAAATATGTAATCACTACTTTAAAATAAAGTGAAGAAAAAGGAAATACAATGCAAAATAAACATATGATTCGAAACACTCATTATATGTTTTTTTCATCGTATTTTCTTTTATTGCATGACAATTTACGAACTTTTATTTGAAAATTAAATATATATACATATATATATACATATATATATATATATATATATATATATATATATATATATATATATATATAATTTTTTGCCGTATGGATTTGGTCAATATTTAGTAATACACAACAAAGAAGAAAAGGCTGCTGTCTCTATAGAAATACAATTAGAAAATAAAATTATTTACGCTACCAAAATATGTTGGAGCGTATTGTATTAAAGTATATGGTGGAGTGTATTGTATAAAAGCATTCTCTTCCAATTTTATTGATGGTCGTATTAAAATTAATTTAATTTCAAATATGAATATTGAATATATTTGGCATTAATTTTGTAGAAATTCATTATTTACAATTAAATGAAACTACGTGATGTAGTATTATTTCTACTTTCTTTAAGTTCTTTACCACGACCTAGGTTTCGTTATATTGTAACATCTTCAGGTGGGCTATTAGCAAAGATTCTAAGATGTTGTAATACAACGATACTTAGGTAAAGAACTTAAAGAAAGTAGAAATAATACTACATCACGTAGTTTCATTTATTTGTTTCAAGTATGAAAATGTTATATTTAGTATTGTTCTCTAATAGTAATGGAAAATTTCCTCTAAATGATAATACGAACGTGATTTGTTAGTTGAACTAAAAGAAATTGACTCCACCTCAGACAAATATTGAAATTGCTACACTTAAATTTTTATAGAGCAGGAAGCATCTATTGTTTATACAATTTAGATACCTGCGTTAGTAAAAAGAGAAGAATATCAAATAAATCTAAATAAAAAACTAATTATTATATTTTAACACTTAACAAAATTAAAAACGGTGAAAGTCACTTCTTATTATAAATGCAATAACAACGTTAGACGAGTGTTATTATTGCGTTCATAATAAGAAGTGATCTCGGACTATGCCACTAAAACTACCACAGGTCAAGTTATGGTTTACTTAGGTTATAATATATTCGTGCTCTACTTTATCTTCCCTATCCTAAAAATGTATGAAGTAAGAAGACATTTTTTCATTTTGGAAAATCGTCACTTGCATTTTAATAGTAGAATGAAGTTCGATATCTTACTCTATACCAAATCAAAGTCTTAGAATTTTATTTTGGTTCGATGTACCAAAAAAGACTTGATTTATTCATGTGAGTTTTGCATTCGTACGATAAGACATATCGTGCAGTCCATGAATACTTAGGATTTTAACGGAAACTGCGACTTAAATATTTGTCTGATTATGATTAAACAGACAATTTCAATATTTCTATTTTTAATACGAATTTTCACTGCGCTGGAAAAAAACAGTGAAAATTTTAAACTCTCTCACTAAATTTTAAATCACAAAACCATAGTAACGTATAAGATTATGACCGTAAGTAGCATTAAATATAGTACAATTCAAATTTGATTGTGAAGTAATAACACGGTGAAATAACCAAAGGAATAAAAATTTTCTTCGTCCCATGTAAATTAGTTATTGAAAATGATTTTCAAGAACTGAATAAAAATAAATATGCCTGTAATAACGTTGATATTTAATTTAATATATTAATCTACATAGAATTATTTAGTCAATTTTGCACAAGAGAAGAATATAAATAAAAACTGAAAACATACTGAAACTAAACATGAACATGGATCATTGAATCCGCAATTATGAAATAAATCGGTACATGTTACTACATACTAAACAAGCTATACTGAGTGGCAAGGTAACGATTACACAAACCAAAAAGTTATCAATATACTGAAGAAATAATTTAAAAATGAACTGGCCGAACTTCTCTTTCAAATATATAAATAAAAACTAAAAAACCAAATAAAAACTAATAAACAAAAACTAAAATACCAAATAAGCTATACTGAGTGGCAAGGTAACGATTGCGTAAACCAAAAAGTTAGCAATATACTGAAGAAATAAATTAAAAAAGGACTGGCCGAACTTCTCTTTCAAAACTCAGTGAGTTTCGTTTAACTAAATTCCAACTAGAATTAACGGGTACGAAGGAAATAAAAAATTACAAGTGACTTGCGCGAACATTCATTATACCGAACAAAGTTTTATGAAAATATAGAAACATTTATGTTGAATCAATTGTTTAATTCGATTGAAGACGGACCAGTGTACATAATAAACACCAACCGCTATGTATACTAGCTTGCTGATGGAATCACGCATTCTTGCGTGATTTTTTTGAAGCGAAACTTTTAACCGAATTCAGTAAGGAAGGCGGTCATAATTTCACCCGTGTATACTTATAAAGTGATTGAAAATGTTTACAGTTACAAAAATGACATCAACTAGCAAGTTTATAATATATTTATAATTTTTCAAAATAATCTCCATGGCACCCTGTGTATCGTATCATTCGATGAAACCCCTGAGTTGAGTTGACCCACTCTTCTCTGGAGGTCTCTTTCCGAAGTAAGTCGCTTTTTCGGTATCGGCGAATTGTATTCCCCGCAATTTATCTTACCTTCTTGGGAATAGATAGAAATCATATAGTACAAAGTTGAACACATATGGCAGATATCTCCATGATATACACGCCATGTAGTGAAATATACACGGGCGTTATCGTAATGAAAAGGGATTGGACTGCGTGGTCGCTGCTGTCAAAATTTGACCAAAAAGGAAGCGATAATTTTTTTACAACACTCGGTGTTTTCTCCGCCGTTTTAGGTAACTTAAGGGAAAGAAACATGCTCTGTCCAGACTACTTATTTTTCGGTTCATAACAGTATATCCAGTTTTCGCCACTAACGATGATCTCTAATATAACATTTTAGTACCCTTTGTCGAATTCACGTAATTATTCTTGGGATTATAATCCCTAGATAATAATGCACCGATATGTATAAAATATTAAAAATACGATTGTTTATTTGGAAACTATGCAATTTAACATCGATCTTGAATACAAATAAGTTTAAAAAGTACTACTACTGTTAGATATTTTTGAAGTCAATGGCAAGACGAATGTGGCTTTTACGGGTTTGTGTGTGTGTGGATGTGCATGTAGGTTAAAGACAGAGCGAGGGAGATGTGAAGTCATATATCAAAGATACAGTGACATAATTGAGATAATAAATTTATTTGTTTCCACTGCACCACTTCCTTTGTAAGTAGCATCGTGTCATAACATGCGGCTTTTCGCAGAATGTTAATGTTTTACAATCAGTTACGTTTTTTCTTTGCTAATTATTCTACGTTGATTAATATAAAATGTGTATATAATTATAAGATTTATTTCAACTGTACATCGTTGAAATGTTAGTGTAACTTCGTTGATTTAGTAACAATGCCAGAGCTATTCCATCAAAGTTAAATTAGGTTGCATAATTTACTAATATATGAAATATTCCTAAAATATCACTTTCATGATGATATCGTTAAAAAAATAATAAACAAAAAAAATAGGTACCTGAAAACATCTAGCATGGCATATTTTCAAATAAAATTTAAACGAGGCGCAGGTTGTCAACCACAGATAACGTATGAAGTTCGATTCAGTATATTGCCTGCTGTTAACAGATTCAATTGAGGTTAATTTAATTTTATATCTCAATCGAAGTCACTATTTGAAGGTGACATCGATTACAAAAAATTAAGCTTGGTTGGTTTTTATAATAATTAAGAATATTTATAAAGTTCTGGATTAGTTAAATTAGACCATTTTCTACAAATTAAAACATCTGCTTTAATTCAGAAGTTATTACATTTTTTTAGCAACTTTTTTATGTAAAAAGTATGGTTTTTTAAATATAACTTAATATTTTGTGTTTGTTTTGATGTGTCTAACATCGATATCGTAACGCCGTGTTTACAAATTTGGATACTTTTTGGTACAGAAATAAGTCAGAAATGTATTGAAGCGAAGTGACCAACATGTTGATGATAAAATCGACCACATAATATAATCGAAGTTTAACTACAAATTATATTCAATATACACTTTATATTATATTGACAGGTAGTCAAAAGAAGAGGTTCCTATAAAATGCACTAGACTTAATGCTTATAGGACTAGTGTGGTTTACCATGTAAAGATTAGGTAAAATATTTTTCAATAATAAAAATAAGGACGGTAATATTTTGTGTCGATACGAAATTAACACAAATAAAAAACCCAGAATGGAACCAAATTTAAAGTTTGTATATGCACGACCTGTGTAAAATGTTCATTTGTATTTTCTAAAACGTTAGTGTGGTTAAAATAGTTTTTATTTATTTAACATCTTCTGTTATCGTATAATTTATTTTTCATCCCATGCCAATACCCACAATTATATTGCCAGTGTAAGTTTCGAAATAACATTATAAATAAATATTTCGCCACGAAAATATGGTTTTCATAACATTTAAAATTCACATATCCTAACAAAATAAATAATTTTAATATTACAATAACACTCACAAACTTTCGGAGCTAAACAAACTTTCGTTACCACGAATTATATATCCTTATAGACGAAAGTGAATTCGTTTGCGACTTGCTCCCGCTATTATTAGTGAGGGAATAATGGCAGAAATTGACGGCGATATACGAATTCGTAAAAAGAAATGTGAAAAGAGTGTAATACAAACATTTTATTTTGCGTATTTAATGACCGTAAAACTAAAAGATTTTACAACATATTATAGGCCATATTCAATAAAACGAAAAATATATTTTGCACTTGAGACATTATAATTTATTTTTACTTTTTTAGAAACCTATTTCTAAACGATGAGCATTGAGTTGCCCGAGGAAATATGACGAGTCTGTGTCAAATGAGTTATGGTTGACTATGCGACAAGATTTCAAGGATTTCATTTATATATTTATTTTAGATTTTATACACGTATTAAAAAATATGCATTTACGGGTATAGGAGTAATTTCCCATACTTTGAAAATGAAGTATCAAGTAAAAAGCATTAAAACAGTCAAAGAAAGATAATAATTACAGATGTGGTTTTGGAAAATGCTAGCAACAACGTGACACATGTCGTGTCACGTTGTGGGTATAAAACCCACAACATTTTTCTCTGCCTATTACCGATACTATCTATTAATATTTAAAATAAAGTTGTCTTGTGGAAATACACACTCAGAAAGTATTAAGATATGAAGAAAAAATTAAAACTTGCTAAATAAAATTAAAAACTACCTGGTAAATTTTATTTCTTACAAAGAAGAATTAGAGCTCATTATATTCGAATGTAACAAAAAAGGTAGTTTCTTGAGGGTTAAGTGGCTAGGAAAATGGAGACTTCAAAATATAAACGGAAAGCTGACACAGAACTATAAATTAAATTAACATTAGAACTAAACTTGGTATCTTTTTTAAATTAAAATAATGTATTACATAGCTTGACCTCTTTCCCACATTAATGTTTTGCTGGGATAAAAATTTATTGAAAAAACGCGCCTGTTTTTAGAATTTAGTAGTAGATTTTAAAGTTTTACAGCTTTGACAGAAGACGAGTTAACGTAAGTCGGAATATTGAATTAAAAAGAAAACACAAAGTTTGTAAGCGTTACGACAAGATTATCAAAACTCAAAATTTTTTTTTTGATTTTTAAGGGATTGTGTCCTGTTGAAGGCATTGCGGATAATATTTGAAAGTAATATTGTAATCAATTGGTAAAAACTAGTCTTTATCATTTCATTTAAATGAAATTAATTTACCATTTATCATTAGAAACGGCAAATATAATAGCCAAAACTTTTAATCCATTCTCAGCGATAAGAAATTGATGGCCTAACAAAATTTAAAATTTTAGATTAAACGTGAATACAAAGTACATGAGAAATAGAAAAGATAACCTTGACACATTTTGACACATTTACTTTCACTCATCATAAATATATCACACTCTGGTATAACCGCGATCAGGTGGTTGAACAGTTAAACAACGAGAGAAACTAGTGACCTGATATAGTTTGGTTTTACCGGGTGATAACAGGGGATAACAGACAGGTGGTGATTGCGTGAACGCAGGAAATTATGAGGTACAAAGAATGAAAGTTTACTCAATAATACAGAACATACAATTTTTTTTAATAGCTGGAAGATAAATTTCATTAGCGCAACATCACTTTTGAGTTGCAAGGAATCAAAACCTAGCATAACCAAGAGGAAATCGGTAGGAAATATCAAAGGGAAGTAACCAAACTGTTTCATATACAGATACCGAAGGGAAGGTTTTTTTGCACATGTTCAATCATCAAGTTATATTTGATTTCGTGTGGGCTCCAAATAATGGAGCCGGATTCTAATTGACTCCGCGCCAATGAAGTATATAGCAGACGAACAGATAATATAGATTGAAAATCTTTTGAATTATTTAACATGAATCCAAGTTCCCGAAATGATTTTTTTGGTAACATATCATATCTGATTCGCGATTGGCGAAACGTCAATCGCGAATCAGATATGACTCCCAAATCAACAACCTCATACAGATGATAAACTATTCCTCCCATTTTTACTTGGGTATTCTCAGGGAGCCTCCTGGGATCCGTTACGACTCATTTCATACAGAAGGGGGGGTGCCCTAATAGTGTCCCGTATATAAAATCAGCGCTTTAACCCAATAGGGTTGGAGTCTGATAGTTCTCAATGAATCATTAACGATCTCCATTTTTTCAACAACACATTTTGCAAACGCTCTAAATGACTGAAAGATCGGTCCATTCTTAACGAAGTCTCGATAATTAACGTACAGACGATACAGTGGGATTCTGCTGACCATATATTCGTATTTGACAGGAGCGTGTACTCGGCTGTAACTTATTGTTGTTGTACTCCACTCAAGGTTAGCGCTGATGTCATGTTAAATTGCCGTTCGCTATCTGCTGCATTCTTGACAATAATATGTACAAACATAACTGAATACTTCAATCAAAATTTCACACGATTCCGGATGTCTGAGCTATTTAAAATTTTGCATGAATATTAGGAATCCATCACAACATAATAATTTCATAATTAAAAATTTAGAAATTAAAATTGTAGTTGAAAAAACACACTTTAGTAGCAATTTGAACTAAAAAATAAAAAAATTCTAAATATTAAGATTTTGGTAACGGGCGGAAGAATATTTCACGACTCTCTATAACTTAATTTTCTATGAATTAACTTGAAAGAAGAGTAAATTGATTGACGAAAAAGTAAACTTCAGCATAAATAAAGTTTAATGTGCTCCCGATATATCTAAAGCTAAAACAATTACCACAATTGAAATCAAGCTTCCCACGCTTTTTTATATTAAAATAATTTTTTTTGTCATTCTCTTTATTCATATTCTACGCTTATTAAAAAAAAGTTTAAGTAGTATCGTCCTTTTAAATACAAGGCAAGAGCTCTTTCATTAAATATTTATTGAAGTAAAACTTCTTTACGCATGCTTGACTTGGGGAGTAAGCTGGTGAATGCGCGACGAGAGCGTTACGAAAAGTGTGATCGGGCGAGGCGACCGAAAGTTGAGAGGGAGATAAAAGTTAGTGAAGATAGAAAGAGAGAGAGTTACGTTTCGTATAATACTGTAGGGACAAGAGAGAGAGGTCCGAGCGTGTATATATATATATATATATATATATATATATATATATATATATATATATATGTGGGTGTATATATATGCGAGTTTGCTAGCGTTACGCGAACGGTGATTTTTTTTGTAATTTCATTTCGTTCTTGAACAATTTTATAAATTATTATTTTATTCAATATATTAAATATTCTACGTTTAAAGTGAATAAAATTGTAAATTCATTTTAAAATTCATATTTTGTAAATTTGAAGTTTTACTTTAGTCGTGTGGTCTAAAGCACACTCGTTTTTTTATATTGCAGAATAGACTAAAATATGCCACGTTCTCAAAACAATACACTACCATGCTGATATTCTTCAATGCGGATAAAAATAGCAGTGCAAAGAAAGCAATGTATCTGAAAGCAGCCAAGTGTGGCATGTTGTCAAGGAATATTCAAACGAGGCGCAAACTGTCAAGAGCAGGCAACGTTTGAAATTCGCTTCAAGACACGCGTTAATTTACTTCGAGGGTAAAATCGAGGCCACCTACGGAAATTGAGCTTAATTCATTTTTACTATAATTAAAAATATGTTAAAAGGACTTGGATACATTGAGGTAGAAACATTTTCATATACTACTAGGTCTATTTGCAGCTTAAAAGTTATTTGATTTTTTGGCCCGACTGTGGGAGAGGAATGGTTAGGAATTTCAAAAGCTGTGTGT
The DNA here is from genome assembly GCA_039881145.1 of Druceiella hillmani. Classification (NCBI taxonomy): domain Eukaryota; kingdom Metazoa; phylum Arthropoda; class Insecta; order Lepidoptera; family Hepialidae; genus Druceiella; species Druceiella hillmani. Next base: position 8,869,353 of record JAYKKI010000055.1, read on the forward strand.
GTGTGTATTTACAAATGTATATGAGTCCTACTAAAGTGATTTAAAAAAATAAAGTGTTCTTATATCAGTATTATTTCAGAGAGTGTCCTATATATATATATATATATATATATGTACACATATACATATGTGAGTAAGTTTATTCCCTAGTACAGATTTAACTACTTAAGTGATTTCAACAGAGGAAGTTTTCTTAGATTTTTCATGATTCAGAGATGTCCTATTTCATGCTTTTTAGTTACTTTTTCCATAGTCAGGTTTTAGTTTTCTTCTTGTCGTCAAATAACTTCTCGTACAAAAACGAAGAAAATTGTTACTGTTAAATATTTGTTTTCTTTTTAATACGTTTAATGTTTCTTAAGAATTGTGGCAAAATTAGTTTGACCTTTTGGATTGTTTATCAGTTAATGAAAGATGTTATTTGTGATTCGTTGTTTAGAATATTATGTTAATAATCCTGTTTCATCGTGTCTGAAATTTAAACAAAGATCTATTTGTCTACACATAAGTAGGTAAAGAATGTATTGGAGTGAGTTGACTAACATGATCACGATAGTCTTGGCCACAATATATTGTGGTCGAAATTAAACTCGAAATTATATTCATTATACTGTATATGCTATGTTGGCAACTAGTCAAAATGAGATATTGCTGTAAAAACACAAGACCCAATGCTGATATCATCATTAATATTCTGAACCATTATGAAGTCAATAAAGACAGAAAACATTAATAAGTCTTCCTTGAGTATCTTAATATATGATGTGTATAATATTTCATTTGTTTGTAATCAAAGTATTTTGAATTATGTGTATTTTCACTTACTTACCACTTGCTGTTGTTATTACATCTACTTTTGCAGCCTCTGTCAATCCTCTTAGAAATATTTTTATGGTTTTTTCTAAGGTAAGCGCAGCTGCAATCTACAGAACTGTTGTATTTCCTAAATATTTGCCACAAAACTATTTTTTCATAATATCTTTAATTTATATACCGTAATTAAACAGATAATTTTAGCATAAGAATAACGCTATGTTTTATTGAAAAACACCAAAATACAAATTTTCGGTCGCTTTCTATTATATAGCTTTGACAAGTAAATAAACTCGGTAGCAACTTGTATCTGGACATTATTAGTGAGAACATAAAGTGAATTAACGGCAATATAAAAAGTCGTAAAAAGAAATGCAAAACAGAAAAGCGATAGTTAGCATATTCAATAATCGTCCAACCGAAAATGTTTCATAACACATTTACTTCAATAAAAAGATAAACACATTTCTCGCCTTATAAATTTTCATTTATTTCAATACAATGGTTAAACAAAATTATTCAGTCGCTCAGAAAAATATAACGAGCTCGAATAAAAACAACTTATTGTCGACTTTGCGAAAATATTTGAAAGATTTTATTTATCCACGAGTTTTAGGATTTGATACATGTATTTGTATGTACATATTTATTGTTACCATGGAAATTTCTAATAGTCAACCAATCGATTAGAAAATTTACTTTTGTTATAATAAAAGAACATATTAAAAATGCTGAAACTAACCCTTTCATTACTTTGAGGAATGATAGAAACTAACGGCTACGTCACATAGGAGTTTGCGCAGGCACGTGTCGTTTTGAGGTTCCGAAATTCAATTAGGAACCCTTATAATTTTGTTTCCGCGCTATTTGACTGTGTATCCGTTCGTCTGCATATCTCAGCTATTTTACTCGTAGAGTATTAATGCTCCGAATCTGGAATGGCATGGTTTTACTTATTTATAACGCTTTCATAGTTATGAAAGAAAAACTTTCTAACACACCCCATTCTTTACGATATCGTAGAGTGGATCTTTAAAAAATAATGGAATTATCCCATGAAAACTTTTTTTGTAAAGTGATCCGTTTACGAAATACTTAGCTTTATGAATGAGGTACCCACCCCCACCATCAACTTTCTTAATACCTGAAACGTTTACACAATAGTAGTATATATAACAAAATTATTAGTAAGATTATCTTAGCTAAATAGGCTTTGCTAGTTACTACTAAATGTAATAACTTCACACTTCACATGTGACTTAAATTAACTGCAAAATAACTTTGCACTTTAAAATGTGGATTTATTTTCTGTGAGATATATAATAGACAGTGTGTTTATATTTCTATATAGGAAGAAGTAGTATTGTTTAGAAATTAATAGTGTTTTTACATTTGTCTATGATGTAGTAAGTAATATATTCTCGTTATAAAAAATTATTACTTTAAATAGTTTTACCCTTAAAAGTTAAAAAATACCTAAATATGCGCGAAACCCTTTGAGTGTGAACAATACTTTACATATTTTCTATATTCACAGAAAAATTTCGACTCACATTTCCCACACCGGTAATCTTTTCCTCCGTCAAGCTAAGGATATGGCATTTGAACACTATTAATATTTATAATAAACCTTTCCTTTAACACTTTTTACATTATAACAAGAATCAAAAATTTGTTAATAAAATGAAACAATAAATTTTGGGAACTAAAATATATATTCCCATTAAAATAAAACTTAGTAGCTTTTTTTACTATTCTTATCTCGATTTTTGTATTAATGTAGAAAAGAACTTGCCTTGATTTTTAAATTAATTATTTAATGTAAAAACATATCCATTTACGTTTCCTTACTACAGAATACAGTTGATTTCAAAGTTTTACAGTCTAGACAAACAATCATTTCCCTCTGCTTATAATCTTATTTTTAAGAATACAAAATTTTATGTCCGAGAAAGGGACACAATATGTTTGTCAATGTCATTACATTCTTAGAATGGAAGATCGCGTTGAATATATTATATCTATAATTTTTAACAAACACCAACTGTAATATTTATGTTCACAAATTTAACAACAATTTTTTTCTATAGACGTAAACAAATAGTATTAATAGCAATAGAATTTTTGCCACCTTTAGCAGAAGTTTTAATAAAATTGTCATAACCATTCGATAAAGAAAATGATCACTTTAATGGATGCATACATAATTTAATGATATTTTCAATACAAAGGGATACGTTTAAATTAAAGCGTAAATTATATCACACTTTTTTTTAATATGGTAACGAAAATAGTTTTAGCTATTACCACTAGGCCAAACATAATGAACACTAAATTAATAATTTACATGAACAATTTTATTTTATTTCTTATAATTTCTCATTTAATTAATAAGTAGCCATAAGATACGCCCATAAGTTATAATTAAAAAAAATGTGTCTTCCTACCTATTTACGGAAATTAATAAAGAAAATAAAAATACATTGATCGATAAAAACGCTAGTTAAAATTTTATTTATTCTCAGTTTTTCTTTTTTATAAACCATTTTTCTGATAAAGACATTTTGTTATACTTTGCATAACGTGTTTCAATAAATTCAATCTACAATATAAAAACCAACAGTTAGACGAATATAAAATCAATAGTATGAACAGTTTCGGAATTTAAACGGATTGTAATGCATTATAAATGGACTGTAATGCATTATAAATGGATTGTAATGCATTATAAATGGCAATTCAACCTGCTTCTGTATTTTGGAGAATACGATGTATTTTTAAAATATTACGGTATGAAATATAATTTTTTTTATTATTATGGTTTGTTGTGGTGCTGAAAATATAACTATTACTTTTTATGCCTGTTGGTCATTGCTCTCTCAGACCGACAAAAAATAGATGAATTTTATTCGAAAATTAATTAGGTCAGCGTTATGAATCTTTTTAAAGAACTTATTAATACACTTCCAAGCGCAGTTTACAATAGTGTCGTGTGAATGTATATTATTCTCCATATCCACTGATCAGTAAGACCTGTTAGATAGCTTATATCATTTTGAGTAAATAGAATATATTTTTTTTTATAAATTAACTGTTTAGTAAAATATGATAATAAGAGTTAGATGGTAATAAAAAATTAGGAATAGTGTGATTTGTATATATATATTGCACGTTTCATAGTATTATTTATATTTCATAGCTACAAAACTTAAGAGAAAAATATTAATTTTCAAATCAATAATATTTCTAAAAGTAATATAATAAATATATTATAATTGTCCTAAAAAAACGTCGTTCAATTGATTGTCTTAAAAGGCTGTAATAAAAAGTTATAACTACCAAGTTAGTATTCGCTATATGTTTTGTTTTAATTTATTTAGACAGGTTTCATAAAATCGATAATTATCAGATTTAAATTATTATTTTGCAATAACGTATTTCAGTAAAGATTTCACATATTTTTTGGGTCTATAATGGTCTATACGTATATGTGTGTTATTTTAATTTGGGGGTATATAAAAAGATTAACTCTTTGAAAGGGCAGTCCTTTGTCGCCGTGAGGTCAATGAAAATTTTTAAATTGTGTTAATTATATATCATTTTAATTGTGCATTAAAATTTTAATAAAATTGTAAGTAATTTCATGGGTAAAATTTATACATTGTATATCATTACACCTTAACTATTTGGAAATATCGTTAATTGGCCATTTAACACGACAACCCCAATAAATTATATTGACGTTATTCTATGTGTATTCGAAAAATCTGTTATGCCATATGTTCCTTTAGCTGTTGATAGTTTAGATATATTTTGTTGAATTGCTGAAAGACCAGCATATTATGCCTGAAATTATCTCAGTAAACGTCGTTCTATTCAAATAAAAATACTACTGATTTATATTGCCTATAAATTAATATATATATTATGTTCAATTAATTTACATGAATAAACGGTCTCTGATGTAACAAACAAAATATATAAATTTTTACTTGATTAATCTTTCTAAAAACTAGCAACCACGAAAATAGATAACAAAAATTTATTTTATTACCATCGTTTGTAACGTTCTTAACACTATAGTTAACATAATAGTTGTTTCTTTTAATAACGATTGATTTTTTTTCTATTTTAAATGAAACTTTTTGCCGATTAACAAAGTAAAAAGAAATGAAATGAAATTTTATGTATTTGCAAGAAACCTTGTTTTCTAATAGAAATAAGTTATCTTAAATGAAGAGTGAAAGCAGGGTCCTAATTATTAGAAAAGAATTTATTTTTGTTTCAAAGTTTTCTTGATGAAATAATACAATGTATAAATGCTTTTAAATGTACAGTATCATGATTTAATCTTGGAAATATTTATTTTTCTACATTAGCAATTAATTTTTGATTAAAATGAGCTCAACAATATAATAAATCATGATTATATTCGGAACAGTTTTTGTTTCATTACACTATGAATGAATTGATATTCATAAGATATATATATTTCACGGTATTTATAACGGTTATTTAAATCTACTTCTGTAGGCTCTTGATAGAAAATTGATTATTTGTGGAGTAACAGGTAAAATTTTTGGGCACTGCATTAGCAACGCTGCTTTGCATTAAGCTTTCAAAACCAATAAACCTATCGATATTGCTGTATTCTCTAAGACTATAAGTTACAATAAATTATTAATAGTATTCAAATAAAAAAACTTTAAAGTATTATCTCTTGGACCTATTTTTTTTGTAATTAATAAATAAATATTCACTTTAAAACTAATAAATAATTTTAACCTGAAATATGGTTTAATAAAAATAGGTTTGTTACCGAACGAGGTGCCATTAATTCTGTATTATATATATGGAATGTATAGTCCTTAGCTGGTATCCCGGTTAGGGTAATTTTGATGTCAGTATGTTGTTTTTGTAACCATTAGTTTACGAGCTCCCACTGTAACTTTTCTCTCTTTAATCCAGTTTTTTTTTGGTTTTTGGTATTTGTGAATCAAGTATTTGATCTTTTAAATCCACTTCGATTTGTTTCTACCATGTTTTCTTTGGTGTACTTTGCTGAACTTGCTACTGGCTAGATAAATTTATCCAAAAGTGTCAAGTGTCATTGGGGATACGATTACGGGTTGAGAATCTTAGAATTTTCCGCAGACGTGATGTTCTGTTAATAATACTAATAATTATGTGATTTTTCAAGAGAAAATTATGTCGATCGGCAAATTTTAGCACGAAAATTGGAACACCATGAAGTGAAAATGGGAGCTCTAGGTATTATTTGCTAACAACGTGATACTAGCTTTAAAAATAAATAGACACAGGTGCAGAAATATTAATTAAATTAAGGCTGCATTAAATTGTTAACTTATTTTCAATTAAGAACTGTGCGTGTTATTCGGAAAAAGTTTTGTTAAATTATGTTTGTGGCTATTTTCAAACTTTGAGGTATATCAAGAAGGGTGCCTTTGTTACTGATAATATTGAGAATATAGATATAAAATTTTTTTCTGCCGTCTAGTGGGGAATTACAAAACTACTCGTTTTTTATGGTCGAAACATAAATATCCATGTAGACAAAGGTAGCCACTAGCAAAATTCCTTTTTTTATTTATATATATATGCAAATTAAATTATATTGTACCAATTGAATGGTTTGGACAGTTCGATTAAATGCGTCTAAATAAGTAGAACTTTATAAGTTAAAACTTTCCAACTGTGAGTTTCGCTCCTGCATTTCAAGTTAAATTACTTTATTTATCGTAAGTCATTACCAGTATAGACTACCCCTCATAGTATATATTTAATAATATAATATACATATTAAGTAGGAGAGGGGGCATACATATAATTGTGAAATATCTAGAAAATTACTATATATAGAATGGTTCTTAAAGTTGCAATCTTTTATTTAGCTATGTTTTTTTCGTTATTCATATAAGACACAGTAGTTTCAGGAATAAAGCGCAAGCAATTTTTTTTGCAAGTTTTTCAGTATTTTCGTGAACATATTTCCCCAAAATTTGGAAAAAAATAATTTTGAGATCCTCCATAACTAGTTAGAAAGGCTAGACTTTCAAAACGATATCCCATATTATATGAAATTTAAATATTTTCCGATTAATTAACTTGTCTCTTCCCAAACCTCTCCCCTAACAGTTCAAAATATCTGTATAAAATTTTTTGAGTATTACTTTCGAAATATGTGTGAGTTGACATATTGAAATATTGTGTTAAATTTCTGGTTTCTACGCCAAGTGGTTTTTGAAAGAAAACGGTTTGTAAACACGAACAGACACATACATTTTAACCATAAAATTAAATAAAACACACAACATAGTAGAACTATGACGAAACTAGAAAAGTTCATTTAGACATAACTTACGAACAAAAAGATAACCTCAAAATGTTTGCTTAGTAGAATAACATCTGCCTCTAAAATTTAAGTTTGAAGTCATATTTAAAAATTAAATTTTAGTACTTTGGAGTGAAACATAATTCCATGAATGGTTAACAATTATATGTAATTTTCTTTCAGTTTGTCTTCGTTACCATAAGCTAGAAAATAGCAGGCTATATTTATATTGACATGGAGCTACGCTAGGCAGAACGTAATGCCGTTACCAATAGCGACGGAGCAGTTATGAAAAATGGTAACTAAGTTTTTTTTTATTCTTCTAATTATACTCCCAAAGATGCGTTTAAGTTATTTATTGCAATATTTAATTAGCGCATTTGAATTTCTAACTGCCTTGAAAAACTTATATTATCAGAGATAAAGCATCAACTAATTACAAATAATATCTGCAAAATTCTCACATTCTAATTAATATTAATTATTTTTCACTTTCTATCAATTTTTTCCTTCTAAAACGTTGATACGTTTATCTACTAATTAATGAAAAACAATAAATAACAAAGTGAATTCCTTACTCCAAAATTTTCATAAAGGTCATTAAAATGTCTCGGAAATTTTTTTTTCCTTTAAGAATACGAGATTTTAATTGAGATTCATTTCCTTATAGCCTAGGGGGCACATCGTCGTAAAAACGCAATTAATTTACTCTAATTAAGATAATATGAATTTATAAATTATATAAAATAACGGACACCACCGTCTAGTAAAACCAAATTATGAAAGGAGGTAAACACAATACAAATTTAATGGACGGTTCAAAAGGTTCATTGTGTTTCTTTTCGTCGTATTGTCTTTTATTTTATGATATTATTTTATAAACTTTATTGGAAAATGATACATTTATTATTTTATGTGCAAGGTGTATATAAATGGGAAGATTTGGAGAGAAAAAATAATAAGAAGCCACTGACTTGTCTACACCGTACACGGAATTAAAGTTTTACACTTTTATTTGATTCATAATAACTACGAAAATACTATTTAAGGTATATTTTCCAAAAGAGGAGATTACGCATTTTTATTTTCCTTAAATTTTTTCATAGTTTCTATTTAAATTTGAAATATTAAAAATTAATTATGGTCCAAATTTTCTTACAAAAACGTTCATAATGGGAAGGGCGTTTTGTTCATGGTGCTTCGTAATATTATCAATAGCGGAATGTAAATATACAATAAGAATAGTCATAAACGCAATAAGGATAATGAAATTAATCATTTATCTTTGATAAATTGAATAGTTCCTATCATATTTTGTACTTGGTCCTCTCACCGATGCAACCATGCGTGTGACACAGATGTACGCTTAGAGCTACAGACCATACCTAAGTGAGATTTCTCATCCCGCACGCCGATTCTCGACTCGACCATCATCAGAGCCGACTCTTTGCCAGTCTACTCTCAAGGAGGACTGCTTCGGTCTGTTCAGGGTCAAAGCAAAGCTTATTCTTAATACCAATATAATAATCTGGCAAGGGAGTCTGCGGTCTGTTTCTCTATTTCTTTACGGTTGGATCCTCCGACCGTCAGCAGTATGTCATCAGAATAGGTGATGGCACCACCCCCTGAATATGTATTGCAAGAATGCTATCGATCATGAGTACCGAGGTACCGAGGACCGAACCCTGCGGGCAGCCCCTAGTTAACCTTTTACTTACTTAAATACTTCCATCCTGTATAATATGATATACTAGTTGTGCTCTGCAAATTCACCCACGTAAAATTATCTTACTTTTGCTTCATGCGATCACTTAATGTCTCCGCCCCGGTCGCTAAACGGCATCACTAGGTAGAGTCGAGACTATATCAGTGGAAGCACTAATGATCAATCAATGAATAAACTGGTGAGCTTACACCGTTTAAACAGCATTCCCCGATTCTTTCCCGAATTTTATTATATTTTTTGTCACTAACAACATGAATTGAATAACTATTACATTTAAATTTTATTACTAGTATGGGTTTTGTATTATTGCTATTCTAACTCTTATATTAATAATTCTTTTACTTTTATTAATTAAAAAGAAATAAAAAAAAGAAATTTTGGACAGAAATTTTTTAAACCGTAACTTGAAAGGTAAGCATTTCTACATTTTTTTTAATTAATTTCTATTTTTAATTTGACACACTTTCTAACTTAACTCGAATATATATATTTACCTACAGAGTTTTGCTTATTTATGAGAATATGGAATTCTCGGTATGGAATGGTTGAGCAAGTAAAAAAATTTTCGTAACGTACTAAACGCAAACATTTTCTTTAATTTTATTTTTATTAAATGCGGAAAAGTTCTTTACATTAAAATGTAATATTTTAAGGTAACTTACGATTTATGTAAACAAAGGTGGCACTTAAATTAATGATTGTTTATGTATATATTATATTTCCTAATTTATACGGACCATTAATAAACATATTGTCTACCTTTACATAATACTCGGTACAGCTTGAAATAAAAATATACGACGATTGAAGCAACGATCATTGCCAAGAAAGCAAAAAAACAAGTAATAAATTATTCGAAACTTAATAAAAATTTTCATGGAATAAATTTATATATATAAGTATATAGATTGCAAAATTTTGGACGGCAAAAACAATTTGTCATTTTCACTGCCACACAAGTTACAAATTAAATTTATGTTCAAGATACCCTGCCCATCTCATTCTATACTTTGGTTGAATACGCCTCGCCTTATGATCAGAGTATAGCGTGTAGTGAGATCGGTATTTTTCTAGTTTAGTCACACAAACTCAATTACGAAAAAGAAAGCTTTAAGAGTAACTTTCATGTTTTATATATTAAAATCGTTTCCATGTTAGCACGTAACATTGAAATATAAAGGAATTCAAATGTAGAATATAAAACTAAAATTCATTTTGTACCAGTACAAATAGAGAGAAGAAAAACACCAAAACTATTTAAATAAATTTCAATGATACAACCGTTCTGTTTCGCCACATTTCCTCCCTGCTCAATAACCATATCATTCGCCATTAGTAAGCACTGTAAGGTTAAGTTCACGATTTTTGTAATCATTAAATCAAACTTCAAAATAATTAATACTTAAAGATTTTATGATCGCCTCATGTGTAATCTGGTAAAATAATAAACTTTTGTAACTTAATTACATCCTATTTTCCTCCCATATTTCAAAACGGTTTTGCAATTTTAGATCTATTTGCATAAAATATATCCCTCATATGGAGAAGGTATTTGTATGAATAAACAATAAACAAGGATTATCATAATTTCAGAAAAAACTAAAAAAAACAATTCTGTAACCAAAAAACCCTTTGAAGCGAGCGTAAACTCGATGTGTTTATTGTTATTTATTAAGATGTTAACATGATAATCTCCCCCTTCAACACTAGAGACTTCCGATTATAATATGTAATCAAATGACTCATTAAGAAAAATTTAATGTTTCTCTCTCTACTAAATTCGATAGGTTTAACATTAATTGTTCAGGAGTCCGTATCGTCCGTGAAGTCTATTATAATAACATAATTTCCATCATAGTACATCTCATGATTATGTTATAATATTTTCATTAGAATAGCATAAGTTTGGAAAGTTCCAAATCGATATGAAAATTGGAAACGGGTGAAAATCAACTTGCTACATATGTGCACATATACAGTTACATACAATTGAAGCTAATAGAATTAACTTAAAAATACTTTTTAATATAACTTTCCTTTTATGTAAAGTGGATTCGGAATATTTCCATTGTGTGATTTTTATTAGCAATGACTGCATAAAAATAAGAAAATTATTTCGCTTTAGTAAACTGATAACCATTCAGTTCATCTTATTAATATTATCTTTAAACCATATTACGGATAATACTATCAACTGATACTATTCGTAAGTTATAACCCGTACTTCGTAAGTTATACTGTTCGTAAGTTATTATATTTATTTAGACGGAGCGAAACACCGTGGCATAATTAAGAATTAGAAATATTAATAAATAGGTTGAAAGTTACGGTTCTGATAATAATAAATTTTATCTCATAAATTTAATGGTATTTATTTCCTTCGAACCACAATCAAAAGTTCCAGGAGAGAACTATGTAAATATTAAAAAATACAGGGATCTTTTTTAGTGCGCCAAATTATAATATAGAGCTTTACTCCTTTTCATAAGTTGGCATATTCTCAATATTACCACAAGCTATTATTTGAAAATATGAGGAATAATGAGATAAAAAATGCATAATTTTATGAAACTTAGGAAATATTGAGAAAAGCTTTATCGTGAAATTCCCACAGATATATGAACTAGTCAAAAACGAGTAGTGTTTGCACTGAGAGAGTTCCACTCCAATGTTATCTATAGTGCACTTCGAAAGCAAAATACATCAAGGATTATGACAGTGGAAAAACTTATTTTTGCAACATTAATAAGTTAAAAGCTATTACAGTTGAATGAAACTTAGTTCTTATTTAAGCATTTATTAAGCTTGTTTACCATTCTATTCGCTTAAGTGTCAGAACAATAAAGACTAACCTATTGGTAAACCATGCTTTAAAATAGTAATTTAGAGAAAGTACAAATATTATCAAAGTTTAAAAATGGTTTTATCACAAGTTCAAAATATTGATGTAAATACGTAGATAAATAACTATAATTTTAAACATCAAAGAAATATTTTTGCGACAAAAATTATTAAAGTAAATGAAGTCAGTAAATAACTAAATGATATACCCTTAAATAAGGAAGAGAATTAACATATATTTTGGCGATGCAGTTTAGTCTTGAATACATCGAAGCTCGTTAAGTTTCAAATATTTAATTTACCCAACTCGATTGCTTAATTAATTTTAAATCGATTAATCCTAAACTTATCAATTCCTCGTTTCTTGGAAAATTATTTCTATAACTAGTTTTTACTTGGACTTCTAATTGATTGCTTTAATTGATTGATTGACTAATGAACCGATGATTAGAACTAAAGAGTTACAATTAAAATATAACATAAACAGCAACTACATAACCTATAACATAAACAGCAACTACATAAGCCTACAATAGTGCTTCTATTATCTTAAGAGTAACTAAAGGATAACGTATCGCATCAGTTCAAAATTAGACCATCAAATATATATATAAATATGTAAATAAATTACATAAAAATTTAACTAACTGTATTCAATAAAATGTGGATGAAATATGCTCTAAACAAAATTAACGTGAAATTGAAGAATATTCTTGGTCCTTAGGATAAGAAAAACACCGTAACGTGCAGTTCGGGTCCGCAACATAGATTTTTCCTGAAAACGTCAGAATAAAATCATGTGCAAGTGTTTTGTGTTAATATGTAATTTAATTACCAATATCTCTGGAAACTGTGTTTACTTACACTTGGATTTGAGGGGCCCAATAAGTATATTTGCAGTGCTTCCTTCAATGGGAGTCTTGAAAAGTAGTATCGCATCGAGTCTCAATCGCACGTACGCTGTCGTGATCATTAACATTATAGCCTACCGTAGCACCCTCCATCATCATACGACAATATTGACGATGAATACGAACATGTCCAATGAATACGATGATATTTGCCAATCGCAATAGAAACTAGTCTGGTCGTGTCACGTTGCTATCGATCTCTATACTCTCATTGTTTTCTGTATTCTTTCTAACGACTCCTGCACGTAATCCGTGAATGTTTGTACTATCACCAGATGCTGTACATACGATAGGCCAGCCACGTAATCGCTTTTCGTCGTTTTTCTATTTTTTTCCAACGCTGTCGTAGCTCTCGCATTTACTCGGCCCTAGAGTTTTTAGGTTAATTTAATTTCCATTAACGCAAGCTTTCCTCTGATCTCTATTTTCCAAAATTCTGAACTCATTTACGATTAATATGAGACTATATTTTTTATTTTTTGTAATTTTCAAATTAATAAAGATTTTTATTTATTTCGGTAAATATTTTTATTCTCTCATTTTCGTTTCTGCCATTCCTCAACCTCTTCATAATTAAATTAAAGTAACATCCTAAAAGGAAATATATATATATATATATATATATATATATATATATATAAAGAGTTTCACGTTTCATAACTATAAAGCGTTTTCACGCCACACTAATTTATTACTTTACGTAACGCTAATTTGCAGTAACGTAACAGTAACGTGCACGCACAAGCACTAGCTCTAAAATGTCACAGGTAACAAATTATATACTACAAATATTATTTTTGTAGTTATTAGTGATTTAAATCTGAGTGAATTTTTTAACAAAGGAAAGTTTGACCAGCTATCACTATATTTAATGAGCAAAGAGACCTTTTAACGTCTATGAATTAAACACGTTCCAGTCACCTCCGTGAACGGAAAAGGTTTCCACGAAAATACGCACTCAAGCAAACACGAGAGTTCAATTTATACAATAAACGTCTGGTCTCCAGTGATCCCGCAACCTTTATAATCCATCTAGGTAGTAAGTTTTGTGGCCTCGACATAGCATGAAGTACCCATAAGCGTCGGACACCCAAACATTTTACACGATAGATGTCAGTGGACCCATATCATTGGGCACGGCCTCAAATAGAGGAACAAAGAGAGATAATTAGCCGGTGATATTTAATAATGCCAAATTTAGGTCAAACGAAAGAGAGGTTTTCTGTTAAGTATTAATCTCGATGTTCGATGCTGTGAACCGCCGTATGACGGATGTTGGCAGTATATTATTTTGTAATACTTTCCATGTTCAGAAAAGTGGTTAATGTCAAGGAATTGTGTCACTTCTTTGGTATTACTAACGTATTCCCAGCGTTGCTTTTTATTAACAAGGCGGATTTATTCCCCAGTAATAAAATTTAAATGTTAAAAGTATTCCTGTTCTAATTAAATTAAACTATAAGATAAGATTACAAAATTTCGTGTAATTACTGCTAAAATCTTCGCATTTGGTCCGTAAGTGTAATTAAATTAATTTTGATTCCGCTAAAGACATTGAATGAAAGAAAGTTATGACCTAAATTTTAATACGTGACTCATGTACCGCAAATAAATTTTTAGGATATGTCAAATCGTAAAGAGGTGAGTTAAGATTCTATCAGAATCTTAAATACTTTTCCCATAAAAATTTAATTTCTTTTTACCCGATCCTCTCATAATAAGACAAAAAGACAAACTAAAAGTCTTTTAGTGAAATTATCTGATCATCTCATAATTAGAAAAAAAGACAAACTAAAATCTTTAACTTTAGACAAACTAAAAGTCTAAAATTCGAAAATTCAAAAATTCCCCTGATACATAATTTTTAAAATGAAAACTTACTCTTCTGAACGATTTTATATAATAATATTTAATACTATCACGTGAAAACCAGTTACTCTCTTTCTAAGGTCGACAAGAAAATATTGTCGACAAGATTAATTTTTTAATCATGATTTTACTATTAGGGTAAAGAAAAATTTTTTCATTTCATGACAGAGAAAATTACTTTTTATTTTGAATTTAAGCACTTACGTACTCAGAAAAGCTATAATCAATTTTGGTAATGGATATATTTTATGTGTATATATTTCTCGTCTACTTAAATATGACTAACCCAAAACTATATCAGTGTGGTCAACGACACTATATTAGTGTGGTTGACATTGATGATATGATTTATCTGCTTTGTAAAAAAAATCAGAAAATTTTCCTGGAAAATATTAAAGTACCGTACGACGGCATATTTCACTGTACAGACATGCAGAAAAATGCATTTTTCATTTTGTACTCCTAGAGTTAAATATCAAGTCTACATTAATTTGTAAGAAGTATAATAGGAAACAGATAAATTTCATCAACAAAGATGAAAAACTGAAAATTAGTCCACACGAATTTATCAGCCAATTTATTTCTAGAGTTTTTACAAAACAGTTTTTGATTTCAATTCAAAAAAGTGAAGAAAGAATTTATCTAGGTAAAGTATAATTTTCTTTAGCATCAAACTAAGAAACTTAACTATACTTAAAAAGACTAAACTTAGGGACATAAAGTTCATATGTTAAAGAATGGCTTTCGTTACCGCCATTTCACTGCTGGCTTGATATTTTTTCTAAAGCATGTTATAGAACTAAGTCTCAGACCAGAATGATGATAAGTTAATATAATCCTTAGTTTCTTAACCAAACTCATAAAATTTTGATATGGGCCAACGGAACGTAGGGGAAAGATGTGTTAGCAAGAAGTTCCTGTATAAAAAAATGTGTTCGGTATAGTTTGCAAATATTATTACAGATTAGTCCTACATAGAAATTTAAAATTGATTTTGTTTTGTTGTTATAATTACTCTTATGGAATAAAAGCTATAATTCTAATGAATAAAATAAATTAAGACGAAAATTTAGCGATAAATTGAAGTAGGTAATTTGAGTTGTGCGTAAGCATCGTCGCAAAGAACCGTTTACTATTTAAACTTTGATTATTAATTTTAATTACCTTTATCAAATATAAACTACTAATTTATTAACAGAAACAAATTAAAGATAAAACTTTAGTGATAGATTAAAGTGGTTAAATTGGTTTGTGCATGAGCGGTGTTACAAATGACCGTTTAAATATATTTTATTTTGTAATTTTAATTATAATTGTCGAATATTAATTATTCTTTTAATATATGATCTTAATAAATTAACATTAAATTTACAAAAACTCAAAATTAAGTCAATAAATTAATTTGTGCGTGAATATTTTAGCAAAAGACCGTGAAAATAATTAGACAATAAAAGTATCGATACATCACAGATTTTCGATCACCACACGTGGGCTGCTCGTTTCACTTCGCTTCGCCGTCTGTCGCTGCGCTCAAATCGCACAGTGCAGTGATTTTGCGCTATGAGAACCAAATTCGAATGAATATTTTTACTAAATAATATTTTCTAAATATTTAGTAATTTCTAATTGTTCTGCCAAAATCAGAACTAACGAGAGCATCGTCCAGTAAAGATGAGCGGAAGTCGAACATTTGCCGTTATATCAATTTTAAGATCAACACATCACACACAGAGGGGGTCTAGCCAAGATAAGATAACAGAAGTAATATAAAGAATCTTAAAAAAGGATTTAAGAAGGAAATAAGAGAAATTGCAAAAGCAATGGATACTATAAACAAAAAATTAAATAATATTTAAGTCCGAAACTTACTTCTGGAAAAAAAATGGAACAAAAAAAAAAGAATTTTCGACAGATATTTGATTAGAAGAAATCTGATATTTATTGGAATCAAGACATGAAAAAGATATATTGATACATACTGGCTACAAAAAATGTGAAAACAATCAAATATGATTTGGTTAAAACTAATTAAATTTAGATGTATTTCTTTCATTATCAACATTACAAAGAAACTATTTCATGCAAATAAGTATTTGAACGCGCATTAAACTTTGTTCTACTTAAATACCGGTGCCAAAATAAAGGTAAACAGTTTATCTAACAGGAGTGTGTATGACAAAACTTAAAATATTTAAGATAAGATATTGGACAAAATACATGCGAACTCCTTGATATTAATCATGATATTTTGTTATTTATTCAGTTGTCCAATTGTCTCCACTTCTAATAATTGCACGGTATCTACGAGGAATATTTTCTTTTTGTGAGGACGACGATTTTCCTTCAAATCAAATCTGTTTTTTAATTTTGATATCGTTCAAATTATATGTAATGTGGCGCAAAACTCCGGACGTCTGACTTAAGAAACAGCCACAGATATGCAATTTATTGGATTGTAAGTGGTACGCTTCATAAATCTATCTATGTGTATAAAAGAAACTTCGTAAGAAAAAATTACTTTGTTTGAATTTGTTACCAAATTTCTTTCGTCCAGGTGAATCATTTCTGACATGTTTCTTGGAGAGTAGTTCTTCACTGTATTTTAAAATTTTACTTTATGGGTAAATAAAAGTCGTTTCATTGAATCATGTGATATCGTTCATTGACAGTCGTGGGACAATAAGTGAGAATTCTTTCTTCCTATTTATTGTTTGCTCAAAACTATAGTCTGACAGGTAATCGACGTTTCTATGTCGACAAATTGTTTCGCCTTCTTACTTGTAAATGCTTTGGACATTTTCCTGTATGTGCGGTATTGGTTCTTTTTAACGAAACACAGAAATATGTCTTTGTAATATGAGGCACTAGTATCGAAATACGTCAAAAAATTCCTGACACGAACCTTCAAAATCGACATGTACCTTAAAATTCGAATAAAAACTGAAGCTGAAAGCTTCAGTTTTAGCCATTAAGTATCTTAGGAGGATGATTTTCTTAAAAAATCACGCTTGAGGATATCCTCTAATGATTTCCACAAAAAATTGGCTGTACAGGCTTTTGTTAAATTATCTGTATATATTATATTAAGTAGATATGTTGGGCGTACTTGACGAGTTAATTGCGCGTCTTTAAGTTCAGTCGCAAACTATGTCTAATGTCATGTATTAAGAAAATTAAAAAAAAACATTGTGTCTTCTTAAATTTGAGGACAAATAAGTGAAATCCTCAATGACATATTTTCTTGTCGTCAAATCAATAGTAGAAAATAAGGAGGAACGTAAGCAAACAATTATTTAACTACATTTTTGGCGACACCACATAAACATGTCATACCTAATATATTTGCAATCATTTTTAATTCTATTTAGTATGTTACCTTGTACCATTCTTAGACTAGTTGCAAATATTTATATTATTTTTCATCATGTAAATATATTGGCTCGTATACTTTCACATGCATAAAAAAGTATAATAATTGCCGTATAAACATAATTGTAATAAAAATATTGTAAAATAGCGTAAATAACTCAATAAATACCTCGTAGAATCGTCGTTAGAGATTGCGGTAAACTTTTGATAAATATTAGTTTTATATCTTTGCGTTTCAATAACTATAACAGGACAATTACCTGAATTCAGTAACATTAAAACTTATGACGATGACATAATATAGTAAGTTTACTCTCACTCATCACAAACACGTCATACTCTTATGCAATTATGATTAGGTAGCTGAGTAATTGTATATTGTGGAAAAGTGAAGAATTGCAATATAACTTCTTTCAAAAAATCAGATACGAAAAACGAAGGTTTTTTTCAATAATTGAAGCATACAATTTTTTCATTTATCAATCGGAAATTTAATTCAATCGGAGAAGCTTCTCCTTTACATCCAACGTATGAGAACTCAATATATCCAAGATACATTTGGTAGAAAATAAAAAAATAAAGTATCTGTATCGTCTCATCTACAAATATTGAAGAAACCTACCTTTGGAAACTAAATTCAGGCGTACTTGCTTCGCATTTAACTCGTATGTAATATTTTCATTGAAGAAAAATGTAAGAAAACCCTGGCATAAATCCATACCTTCTGAATTATTTTTAGTTGCATTTGCCAAATGACTACGAAAGCAAAGAATATTACTGGGTAAAGAAGCGACACTCACCTCCCCCGGCCAGATTAACGTCACCCGAAAATAACGAGTACGATCAAGAGTACGTGTTCCTAGGTTGCCACTTGCTGCGTACGCTTGTGATTTGCTCAATTTTGCGATGTTTGGTTGAGTTTAACTTCTGTAATTCAATATGAATTGATAACTATTTATAATAATTAAATTTAACGATCCTTTATTATGCTTTGTACAAGATTAGAAAGCAATAAAATCACTAAGGATAGGAGATTGTCTTGTCTCCCTTATTTTTTGGCTTATTGGTTACTTATTTACTTATTTGGTTAGTACCTACAATTTTGTGTTTCCAAACATGTCACTGAACAGTTTTAAATTTCAAACTGTTCTTAAAAGTCATTGTTTTGTTTGAACGCGATGTGGTTGGGAAACGTAAACTTATAGTGTCGGCCTTAGGCTTATTATATTGTACAAATCTAATCAAGTTAAAAGTACAACGAAGACAATATTTCAGTTTATCATATTTATGAATAAATAAAATTTATTTATATTTAAGGTTTATTTCGTTTAAAAAATCCACTACAAATACCTTTTTTCAAATTTTATCCTTATATTGATATTATCATATTACTTTCACACGATTAAATATATAGTGTAAAATATTTATTTATATAATTACTTTTTTATAATTAGGTAGTAATAAATATGTGCAGGTCAGTAGAAAATTACTGCGTTATTATGCTATCGAGGCAGTTATTCGATCAATGCTATTGGTTAGATAGAAAACAGCTATGTTGCTGACGTATAGCGTCAACTCGCTTGATCAGCGCGATTGCCCGCGACGATCGACACCAATATGTAGTAATAGTAAATATTCCTTATTTGCGCGCTGCAGACTGGCCTACCTTAATTTACGTCCACACATACAAACGGATACGAATAGGGGAGTACGTATGTAATAGTGCAGGCAATTAAATCTGTTCGCTGGTATGAAGTGTCAGGGGTGTGCCGAAAGTAATGTGCGAATGGAATTGTATTCCCAGGTCAACTACTACAATATGTTATACTTAGCGCATGCTTAAATATGTGTATTCATACTTAGCGCATGCTTAAATATGTGTATTCATACTTAGCGCATGCTTAAATATGTGTATTCATACTTAGCGCATGCTTAAATATGTGTATTCATACTTAACGCATGCTTAAATATGAAAATGACATTCGCCGGAATATACTTAATCCTGCATTAGGCATCGTATCGTATTAGATAAACTACCTTCCCCTCTGAATGAAAAATATATCTTTCCAAAGACAAGAGTATTCAGTATAATAGTATTAAAATAGTATAGAACAATATTTATACTACCAATTTTATTTTAAGTCTTGAAAACTTTCTTAGAAGACTTCATAATTACAAGTCCCTCTACCTTCTTCAGTGAGTATTTCGTCGTGGCCATGATGTTTTTTGAGTGGTAAGATTTAATGGGTGGTAACCCACAAAGTTGAGTTCCTGCTCCGCTACTGATTTTCATATTCATTAATTATGCTGTCAAAAATTTTAAGAATAAGTATCAGAGTTGTACGCAAACGATTTGCCAATTTCCTAATATTCTGATACCAATTCAATTTCAGTTGCTATAAATGATAAAGATGAAAACCTCTTGTTTATCAATTAGTGAGTTAAAATTAGACCAATATATGGTTTTTAATGGCCTTTCATACATTCGATCAAAATTTTCTTCCTGACTTAATTTTTTATTTTGTGTATATTATAAATTGTAAATAATTTCACATAATAATGCACAGATTTCAATAAAACTTTTCGGGGCAACATTATATAGTATAAAATAAGTTGTTCATTTGTTAGTTTATGTACAGACAATTATATCCTGGCTTGTAAGACTGGATGCAGTCAATATAAAAAAAGACAGCTTATAAAATAAGTATAGCATTCATGAGCAGATACTGCGGCAGCGCACAGAGGACTGACGGATTTCATTTTCCTTTTAGACCTAAAAGAATTTTCAGTGATTTATATACACGCTTTAAATCTAATACAAAAACAAACGCAGTTTATAAAGAATTTACAGTATATAAACCGATACGAAAGATAGCACACGTACTGGAGATAGTTAAAAAACAGATGTTTAGGCACGTACAATATTTGACGATTTTTTTACAAACCCATATTTGGATTTGGTAAATTTCTGTGTAAGTAAAAGAAATTATCAAAAGCTTTCTGTTTAAAATGACATTGCGATATTTTTTTTATAATTGTATGTTATTATGCTCAATATTAATAAAAATATTTACCTTTGGTTAGAATAAAATAATTACTTTACTAATTATATATATATATATATATATATATATATATATGTATATATATATATATATATAAATATATATATATATATATATATATATATAAATATATATATATATATATATATATATACATACTTGCGGATAAATTAGTTCTTTCGTATCGACAACCTACTTAGTCAACGTGATCAGTTTGTTCAACTATTGAGATGCATATAATGTTTAATTGTCTCCAAACTGTACTTTTATACTTACAATTTAACATCTAAATGAATATTTCATAAGTGAAATTATATTCATTTAAATATAACGAAGGAAGGAAAGTATCAAAGTATGGAAAGGAATACTCTATATGTATTATTTCATGCCAATAGGAATAATGAATTACGAACATTCGAATTACAGAAAGCATATATTTATATGCGTATCCTTTTTAAAATTCAAAACATAAACGGTACCTTAATAAAACTTGTGTTATCCTAGAAATAAGTCAGTGGTCGGAACAAAACGAATTGACATCCATTGTTCGGCTAACTTGAAGCGAGCATCCTCCAGTAGATCTTTTTGTTATTCCACGCATCCCTCTCGGGACACGCAAGGCTTTACATGTAAACTACGTACATGCGAAAGACGCTCGAGTGTAGAATGTAATGTCTAAATCGATATTGATAACAACACATATTTTTTTGTCGACAACCTGATTTAAAATACGAGAATCTAAATAATAACACTTAATTGTCACGATATTATACCCTTCGGACTAGCAAAATGTAATAGTAATTGTAATTATAATGTTAAATGTTTTTGAGAACCTGTGAGTGCTATTTAAATACTTATTTCAAATATATCACACACAGATGAACGGTGAATTTTAAATAGAATAAGTTTTCAGAAAAATACATTTTACATTCAGGAAACGATAAACGAAAATTAGGAACGAAGGTTGTTTTCGAAGGAAATGTTAGCGGATAACAATCATATCGGAGTCTATGTTTGTATTTACGTACGCATGTATGTAGATATGTATATGTGCGATGCATATTATTTTTTCAACGGCTTGTAAAATTTAATGGGAATATTTATCTGATTAAAGGCTCTATTATTTGATAATGTTTAGTTTTTGAACTCGGGATTTCATTCCAATGCGTTTTTCACCCAATATGCCCAAAAAATTTAAAACTAAAAAAAGAAAAAGTAAACAATAAAAAATTGAAGTTTAATTAGAAACTAGAGCTATTTTTTTGTTTTAATTGAAAACTAGAAAATAACTGGCAGGTCGCGTACTTGGAGTAAAGAAGAAATTACTACCTTAATATTGTCATTGGTTTGATAGGTTTATTTGACAGTTTAGACGTAATTGTTTCTGCTATAACTCAGGTAAGTATGTTAGTTTTTATTGAAAGTCATTAATTCATGTGTCACCTTTTTGTTCCTTTGATTTTCACATTACCTTCGTTTTTCTAAAGTTTTTTTCGGTAAAATTTCCGCAAAATTTGTTTAGTCTAGGCATATTAAGAACATCTGCTGATTATATATATATATATATATATATATATATATATATATATATATACATACATTGATTAAATAACTAAGGTAATAGCATAACGGATAAAATATTGTTTTAAGCTAAACTCTTAAACTACACATTCATGACATTCACATGCACACAATATATAAGTCTCCCCTGCTCTGAAGTAAACGACTGACAATAATTTGGTTTAAAAGGAAATGAAATTGAAAGTCATTCAGTACTTTACATATTAATTTATTGTTGAGTAAAAATAACGTATATTGACGGCGAGGGAAATCCGGAAAACCGTAAAGGGGTTTCTTTACGGTTTGGTTATTGAAAATGCTGAATAGAAAATGATGATGGAAGATCGTATATATTTGCAAAGGTAAGTAGATTAGGCAACGTAAAGGTAAGTTTTAAATTTATTTGACATTTTTTAAAATATTTACTGTATAATCTTTATAAATCTATATTCATTTGAATAATCGTAAGTTAAATATGCAATCATTTAATGTTTTCAAGATCGAAATAATTTTATTTTTTTAGGGAATTTAAATTCCTAATATTTAACAGAAAAAAACATGTATAGACCAAATTGTTATTCACTTTGTTTCTGCTTACAATATTGCAAAAGTAAGTAGATTAGGCAAGGTAAAGGTAAGTTTTAAATTTATTTGACGTTCTTTGAAATATTTACTGTATAATATTTATAAATCTATATTCATTTGAATAATCGTAAATAAAATATGCAATTATTTAATGTTTTCGAGATCGAAACACATTTTAGTTTTTTAGGGAGTTTCAATTCCTAGTATTTAACAGAAAAAACATGTATAGACTAAATTATTATTCACTTTATTTCTGCTTACAGTATTTAACGGTTTTGCATTTTATACAACAAGAAAAATATTTTTGAAATTGGTTTTGGTAATTTTTTTATCATTTAGGTAAAAATCAAATACATCAATTTTACACATATCCAAATTTTTATTCGTCATCTGTCTAATTACTCTGACATCTTTGTAAACACATAACGTAAGCAACATGTCAAATACCAGTTCAACGCAGGAGTTCGACTTGTATTGGAGAGAGTTTACGAGAGTTTCATACCTAATATCTACTTAGTCACGTATGCCAGTTTAAACATTTAAGGGAAGAAAATGTTTTAATTGAACTATTTGGAAGAAATAATATTGTTTTTCACCGCACTAACGTATTACGTATTGCTTAATGTATCTTTCATTGACAAAGAAAAAATTATGACAACTAGGATAATAGCTTTCCTATAATTTTCTATTCAAATTCTACCGATTTTTAATGATTTTCTGTTTAGTAGTTTCGGAAATAAAGGGTTGAATGTACTTTCTTTAAATTGCAAATTTTTGGTAAGTATAAGGTAACTTAATATTCTATCACTTCACACTGATGTATACAGCTTAATTTCCCGAAAAAGTAAAAATTGGTAAGTTCATTATATTGAACCCTTTGCGACGACATAAAAAACGAGAAAACAATTTTCCAGGTAATTTATTTGCACCCCCTAAAATTACAATTTAAGTGTTAGCTACTATAAAATATGCGGGATAATTTGATTTAATACATTCTAAGTTCCAAGTTTTACCCTAAACTGTTCCTGGGAAATTCAGCTGTAATAACGGAATGAACGTGAAAGGCCAAAATTTTCAAGAACTAATAAATCAATATTGAAATACGCTGACCCAATTCGTAAAATGCTAATACAAATATATGACGCAAAGGGACTGGGCCGAGGAAAATTTTCTCATAGACTGTGACTTTTTTCAATGCACTTCGCCAATCGCCGAATATTCTTCGATGGATATTCGCACTTTGTATTTGGATAAATGACGTCATTAACGAATGTCAATTGCTTTGTTTGTACTATTTGCCAATATCTATTGATAGTCATAGCGAGTTCAAGCAAAATAAAGCGATCCAATAAATTACCAAACGTAAGTTATGAGAAGTTTTAATTGGATTAAGTGGCTAATTATGGGAACCCTCTTAAAAACGGCGTAGAAATTTATTCCATTTTATATCAAACGGTACTTGCAGCAATAAATAAAACATAATTATACATTATATACTCTTAGAGTTCAAAACATAATAAACTCGATAAATCATATTATTTCACGTGAAATATTTACGGCACACGGAGCTGAAAAAATTAAAAAATCATCCACAATAGATGGCTAGATCATCTGTGAAGAAATTCAGATAACTATTCACTCAGATAGCTCTTATTTTTGAAAACCCGGAAAGCACTCGGTTTACAGGTAGATTAACAATTCGTTGGTAAAGCGACGCCGGTAAGGATTAAATTATCGCAAGGTTGAAAGATTGAAGAAACGAAGCTCTGAGTATAAAACTTTGGAGGCAGCAGGGTGTTGAAGCAACCGGGATTTACGGTACGCTATACGCTTGCACAAAAGAAGAAAAAAGTATTGTGCTATGTATTGCGATTTTCTTTGAAAAGCGACAAAGATCAAACAGAAATATTGTTTCATGTACAATTTTCACGTTAAAACAGTGATAAATTTACCCCGATGAAAGTAACTTTAATCATTATTTAAGACGTTAAATATGGTTTCATCAATAGTATTCTCTAAAATATTTCAAATTTAAAATATGTACTTGCTACATACTGTAAAACTCTCTGGGTAAACTGTAAATAAGTGAGAAAACCCTACTGCTCTTAATATCTGTATAGAACGAAAGGCTACCAGAAACATGTATTGTCCTACTTCATGTATCGTCTTCGCTAGTTTCGCTGTTCATTAGGTGCAATAAAATGGATTACAAAGGATTGAGCATCCCGAAGGCGGACCAAGTAGCTGCCCCACCGCGATGGTTTAGGAGATTTTTAGCCGATAAGATATTATTTTAAGTACTGATTTTTTTTTTTTTGTAACTCCGACGAAATTTGTAAACTACACTTTGATCTTGGTAGTCAAATAGTTTACATCATTTTATTTAACATCACAAATTCAAAATCGGTGTGAAATAATTCAGTTTTTGTGGACGTCTTAATAAAATAAGTCGCTAGTGTTGTAACAGTCTAGTAATAATTGAATATTGTTACTTCCCTATATGCCACGTTACATCTGGTTATGTCACTGTCTTTTCTTTCGATTAAGAAAAAAAGATGTTTTTCTCTTCAATTTCTAGCGTGATAAAGTGCTGTACACATACTTTTCAACTTTTTATATATATTCAGTAAAATCAATCGTTAATTATATAAGCACCGTCGGTATTTAATACTTGTCGCCAACACATAGGCAGAGCTAAATTTCTGTCCTTGTAGAAATCTTTGGGCTTTTGACCAAAAAACCGGTGAAGTTTAAAGAAGAATGAGTCCTCTACATTCACTTTGAAATACTGCAATTTTTAATTTATTCTTTTTCGCCGATTACTCTATTGCAAACTGAATAGAAGTTAGTATGTCGTACTCTTTATATATCCTACGAAAAATAATCTAGAAATTTCTATAATATTTCAGAAATCGGTCGAAGGAAGTGACGTGTTTATAAGTTGCTAACCAAATATATGTACTTAAAAAAGTGTTATCAATATTAGTTGCATTCATAATAAACTATTTTAAAACTTTTTTTTTTATTTTCTATACGCCTATCATGAAAAAATTCTGATTAGATGTCGTTTCAGCTTAATTCTGTTCTTGGAAATAATATAACTTTCTGTGAAAATTATAGTTAAAATTAATCTAAAGTGTATCTATAATTATAAAGAACCATTTTTAACATTTAGGTAAGTATTTTTTTTCAAAATGTTAATATATAATAATTACATTATTACCTTTTTATTCTGAACAATTTTTAAAGTTGTACTGTACAATTTTTAAAGCGATTTTTACCAAAAGAAAACGGTAAAATTTTAAATTCGAAAAAAAATTAGTTATTTATATTTTCAATAATGGCGAAAAAATTAAGGGATGTACTTGATAACTACCTTAATGTTATAAAGTTTCTTCTGATTCTATGTGTTAAATTATATATAAACTACCATTATTTTTTTGCAGAAAAATATATACGGCACATAAAATGGATAGTATTGCAAGTATCAGGAAAATTGTATGAATCCCTTTTTCAACTTCTGTCATTGCTTCATCTTGCTTTTTAATTTTTTAACGATATGTTTACTCAAAAGATGCTACCAAAATAAAATACATAGTAAAAACAGTGACTGTTTTAGTATTTAGATATGTTTTGTTTTTATTTAAAATTTTTCGTGATTGCCATGATAATATTTTTCTTTAAAATACCTTCCAAATTTCTTTGTTTTTTTTTATTGTAAATATTTTAAAGCTAACAATACTGCATAATGCCAATTGTTTGCTTTAATAGTTGACTTCTTTATTAGAACTTTTGTTGTGAAATTGTAACTTTATCTAGAGGTATTTAAAATAAATATTTTTGTTGAAATGTTTTAATTTGTCATCAATCGAAGTAAGAATTTAATTTTACAAAATTTTACATCTACGTATGTAATTATCCGTCAGTGCTGTAATATATTGTAACTTTCCTTTCAGTTCTTCAAACAGATTTTTTAATATTTTCTAAAGTTAATCACATAAAGTCTTTATTTAGAAAGTATAAAGAAAGAATCCTTAGAAAATCAATCACGTGTACACCATTCTGTTAATCTGTCCGTCTGTTGCAGACATTCGTCTCGGAAATTTTTTCAAACTATAAATCCAAAATTTCACATGTGATGAACTATGCTGAATTATATACATCTCATTACTGAGCACTGAAAAGTAGCTATTTAGAAATTGTAGAGAAGGCAAACAAAGTACTAGAATATTCTTTTAATCTCTTGTATTGTATGAGATACAAATTGAAAAGACTTAAAAATATTCCAAAATTATGTATCTTAGAGTTTTACTTAATATAGTTAAACGATGTCTTGAAATCATTTGCTGCAGAGATTTAAACCTAAAAGAAATTATAAATTATATTAACCCGAATGTACTATATATTTCGACACATTTTTTAGGTTAGAATAAATACCCGATTTTGTTTGTTGTATGTGTTGTTTAGAATATCGATCAAAAGAGAACGTCGTAAGGATTATACAATTTTGACAACATGTTATGTAATATATAAAATAGTTTCAGAAATTATATTGAAAATGGCCACAATAATTATGTACCAACACTGTTAAAGGAAAATTGACGAAAATATAGCGTTACTAAAAATGAACATAAATTTTGTCTAAAAACGATAGAGTTGATGAATCTGTAAATATTTATTCATTTAAGTGCGCATAAAATCCTCTTAATGCGAGTTCTTTTCGTATGTAACCGGTTAAATAAACTTTTTTCCAGCTAAGTTAATTTCCTTTGTAAATATAGAAAATTCAATAAGGAAAATGCATGGAAATATTTTCCAATAAATAATACTAATTTCAGTTAATTTGCTAAGGCATTCCAATAACTTATAGACATTTTATATAAAGCTACGAAATGGCCCCAGGAAATTCATTGTAAGATATTTCATTTCAATATACTTAATTTTGTTTTGTAACCTGAGACTGCAATTAATTCATGACATATATATTTTAGTGTAAAGTGATTTCCATTCCAGAATAAAACAAAATAAGAAAATTATATGTGTATTAATTTATCTAAAACATGTATTGATATTCTGTATTAGAAAATGGTTCACATTTGATAAATTATTAAAGAAAGTATTATATTAGTTATGATTATTATTTAGATCAAATATTTAGATTGTATATTTAAGAAAGATTCTATATTGTATATTTAATTATTCACAGTATTTTTTGTGTCTTTTCTATTGCCTAACTTGCAAAAGTAATTGAATTGCCTTAAGGTAATATAAACAGTTACAGAAATTATAAACCAAGCGATGACAATTTCAGCTCAGCTTTCACTGGATGATTGCTTTGCCAATTCGCGTACAATATTTGCGATCGCTTTGGGAATCTAATCAAATATTGATGGAAAATAAATAAGCACGCAATATACGCACGAAGTATGTTATTCCGAACATAAGATGAATTTGTTGTCCAATTTCCATTAAGCTCTTAAGGACTTTCTGCAACTTCCGCATGCCACTGAAGATACACTCATAAGTGGCCTTTTACTTTAGAAATATATTAAATGGAATTGTTTTTACATTGAAATTAGAAATAAATCTATCTATATGTTGCTTCATACCTATATAATATATTTTGTCTGCACAATAGCTGGAATGAAACATAAAATTTTATATGTGCAAGATATTGCTATATATTTTATAGAATAGAGTTATCGACATATACTTTTTCGTTCTGTTAATGCTCTGTGTATTATTCATTCTCAGTTCAACGTGATTAAGTTATAATTGTGTAATATTAATTCTGACGTAGACACTTTAATTTTGGCATATTCACAAACCTTATTAACCGGTATGTTTCACAATAGTACGTAAAAAAGATTTGTCTCTTAGGAAATAAATATTTTGGTAAAATGGTTTTCTATTGAAAATTATTTTAAAATTATATTCTCACCCATTTACAAAACTGCTGAAGTTAGAATTAATAAAAAAACTAATGCAATTAAAACTTAAATTTTGCCGAAATATAATTGTTTCAATTCAGTTCTTCTAATTTTTTAGAAGTTTATAATAATTATGCACATGTGAAATATAAAGTGGGTGTAAAGTAGAAATATAAAGTAGAAATGTAAAGTAGTTACATAGTAAACAATTATTTTAATATTTATAATTAGTTTAGTGACAGGCATTTATTCTTAAACATTTGAGTATTCATATTTACGGAAAAAACTTTTAATTTTATTCTTATTTTACTAAATGAATTAGTTGTTTATTCCATCCATATACTGATAATATTTTTTTATAATTCTTTTCTTATAACTTTACCACAAAGTTAGTTTTCTTATCTTTTCCTTTACGTTTAATAATTAGAATTCAAAGTTACATATTTTTTACATATTTTCCTATTTTACCTACAATGTAATATTTTTATATAGGACTTTAATGCTAAGCATGGAAAGTAATATGGATAAAAGTGGAAAAAGTCATAATTATACATTAATAGGTTAACTTCTGATACCAGACGATGGTGAACTCGAACACTGCATAGAAATATGTTTATACGGCAAGAATTACGTATCTACATGTACTTCGGTTGGCAGTTGAAAGAGCAGAGTTAAAAGATCTTCTTCTTGTATCATTAATTTTATGCACACCAATAAGACGAGTAGTTACAAGAAAACCATTTTTGGCGTCGATGAAGTAGTTCGATTATTTATTTAAATTTCATTAGTATTATTTTTACTTCCTACTTTAAAGTTTTTGAGAAAATCACAATAATCATATGCTTGTGCCATATATTTTGACAATCGATTTTTATGGATGACAAATAATATTTATATTTGTGAACAGTTTAATAGATATAAATGTATAATGTATATATATATATATATATATATATATATATATATATATATATATATATATATAGATATATATATACTAATTCCACCACAATTTAACAAATTTTCTTTTGATATTTTCCAACGTATCTTAATAAATATTAACTTAAATATACATTGTTTTCCTTAAGAAAATTATTTTTTTCGCTTTCGTAATTGTAAGTGGTTATTGAATATAATAATTCAAATCAGTTTCATGTTGCTTAATCCCCTTTCATTTTTACTTCTTCTTGACTAAATCTTGTACGACATCGCAAAGTTCAATTTGTTTCACATAATTTACTACAACCAGATACTACTTACTAGAACATAATCTTATTTTCGTCATATTATTTTCATTCTCGCCATATTTTCCTGCACCGAGATGGTTTTCAAGTAACTGTACCTATATAAAGTACATCCACACGAATGAAAAATAACTTGTTATCTGAGTAACAAGGCCGTGACTCGCTGTCGACGACATCTAAAACTAGGTTTGTCAAAGATCCAATTTGTAGATGAAATGAGTTTGGAGGTTAGTCTGTAGATTTATGTTGTGTGATAAATTCAGATCATTTCGTGGAAAGAAGGAAGCTAGTCTTTAATCTTAGTAATCATAATGTCAAGATGTCACAAACAGAGATCGTTAGTGAAAAATTTAGTTGAAAGCAAGATGTTGAAATTGTTGATTTTTATGAAACGTAAAATACAACGGAATTTATTTTTTGGTATATGCGAATAAATCATTATTTTGATGTAAGCCAGTACGCAGCGAACATCTTTATAAGAAGAAGCGTGTTAAAAATCAGTCGTTTTATATATTTTAGAGATGTCAAATGTTGGTGAAATCGAGTCATTAGTTTCAGCGAGAAAATGTTAAATACATATTGATACATTAGTTTTGATACCACATGGTGTAAATATTATTCATATAATCCTGTAATTATTTTATAAAATTAGACATATCTTGCTGAAACTTGACATTTGTATAGAATCTGAGCGGATAATTGTATTTAAAGCGGTATAAGTTTTCTTAGCTTACTATAGTAAAAAAATTATTGCAATTAAAAAATTACCTAGTGAAAATGGTTTTACTTTATCGCTTATCCAAGTAAATCGTTAGTGCAGCGGGGAAATATTGGCATCTTTAGAAATTGCACACCTGAAGATGTTGCCATCCAACAAAACCTAGGTCGTGGTAAAGAATTTAAATAAAGTGGAAATAATACTACAATATGTAGTTTCATTAGCTGATTAGTTACAAAATTAAACATAAACCTTTAACAAGTATTCTAAAAAGATTCAATTTAAAAAAAATTATAAAATTCCTTGCAGCCATGTCAAAAAATTTTTTACGGACAGTTTCAATTTCATTTAATAAGGTTTCAAGTTATATGTCCTTAAAGTTTTTTCTGGGAGCCAAAAAAATTAATAAAAAATAATGTTTTTGCTGACACATTTTAAAGATCATATGTTCAGGTAATATTTAAGCAATCTGAAGTAAATACCTTTATTAATTTTTAAGTTGTTTATGCTAAATTGCTTTTTTTCTCATAAACAAATTAGTACACGATTTCAAGAGTTGTATTGAAATCGTGTTTCACTGTTTCTATTCATCCAATCCAATATTTTGATTTCAAATATTGGAACAAATGAATATTGCGTTACTTAAACCTTTTGGTTATATTTCACGTTAATTCTCATGTTCTCATCATCACTTCATCATGTTTTAATGGTTTGTTTACTAAAAAAAAGCTATTAAATAAAATAAATAGTAAAAACAGTGACTGTTTTAGTACTTAGGTATATTTTGTCCTTATTTAAAATTTTTCATGATTTCCATGGTCATAGTTATGTTTAAAGTACTTTCCAAATTTCTTTGTTTTTTTTTCTTATTTCACCGTCGTTTTATTTTTTCTTTAATTGTAAATATTTTAAAGTTATACAATGCTGCATAATGCCAATTGTTTGCTTTAATAGTTGACTTTTTTATTAGAATTTTAATTGTGAAATTGTAACTTTATCTAGAAGTATTTAAAATAGAAATATTTTAATTTGTCCTCAATGGAAGTATGAACACATATCGTCAATGTACTTTTCAATTTAATTTTACAAAACATAGATAATGCATATTACCCATTTATGTACGAAATAATCCTCCTGTGCTGTAATGTTTTATAACTTTCCTTTTAGTTCTTCAAACAGATTTTTTAATATTTTCTGAAGTTAATCACATGGAGTCTTTATTTAGAAATGATAAAGATAGAATCCTTAGAACATAATTTACGTGTACGCCCATCTGTTAATCTCTCCGTCTGTCACAAATGTTCGTCTCGGAAATGTTTCAATTTAGAAATCAGAAATTGGACATGTAATGAACTATGCTGAATTACATATAGCTCATTAGTTAACACTGAAAAGTATCTACATGGAAATTGTAGAGAAGGTAAAAAAGTACTGAAATAATCTTTTAATCTCTTTGTATTGTGTGAGATAACAATTAAAACAAGGACTTCGAAAGAAATCAAAATTATGTACATTAATACAGTTATAAAATGTCTTGAAATTGTTTGATGCACAGATTTAAAACTAACAAAATGATAAATGATATTAACCCGAACGTACTTTAACGTATGTTTCCACACAACATTTTTTTATAGGTGGAATAAACACCCGATTTTTTGGTTTGTATATTGTTTATAATAATGATCAAGAGGTTCTCTCTTGATCATTACTATAAAGTAATTGTAGGGATTATAAAATTTTGACAAAATTTGATATAAAATAATTTCAGAAATTATATTGAAAATAGCCACAATAATTATATACCAACCCCTATATTCAAAACTGTTAAAGGAAAATTGATGAAAACATAGTGTTACCAGAAATTAACATAAATTTTGTCGAAAAACGATAGAGATGATAAATCTATAAATATTTATTCATTTAAATGTGCACGCAATCCTTTTAATACGAGTTCTTTTCGTACGTAACCGGTTAACTCAACTTTTTTTTAGCTAAGTTACTTTCCTTTGTAAATATAGAAACTTTAATAAGGAAAATGCATGGAGTTAGGTGCCAATAAGTGAAACTAATTTCCGTTAATTTGCTAAGGCATTTCAACAACTTGTAGACATTATATATAAAGCTACGAAATAAACCTAGGAAATACATTGCAAGATATATAATTTCAAAATACATAATTTTTATTGTAACTTGAGACTGCAATGAATTTCTGAAAGGTATAATTTAGTCCACAGTAAATTTTTGTATTCTTATCACGTAGCAATTATTTTTCCATTTCAGAAAAAACACAGTAAGAAAGTTATATTTACATTCATTTATCCAAAACTTGTATTGATATTATGTATCAGAAAATTGTTCACATTCCATTTATTGTTAAAGACGGCATCATATTAGTTATGAATGTTAACATCAAATATTTAGAATGTCTATTTAATTATTCACAGTACTTCTTTCGTCTTTTCTACTGGATAACTCGCAGAAGTAATTGATTCGACTTAATATAAATAGGTATAGATAACATAAACCAAGCGATCACAATTTCAGCTTAGTTTTAAATTCGCGTACAATATTTGCAATGGCTTTGGAAATCTAATCAAATATTGATGGAAAATAAATAAGCACGCAATATACGTACGAAATAGGCAAGTTCAAGTATGTTATTCCGAGCACAAGATGAATTTGTCGTCCAATTTCTATTAGCGCTTAAGGACTTTCTGCAACTTCCGCACGCCACTAGATATACACTCATAGGTAGTCTTATACTCTAGACAAATATTAAAAGGAGTTGTTTTTACATTGTTATGGGAAACTAAAATATTTATATATTGCTTCAAACTTTCATAATATTTTTTGTCTACACAATAGTTGGAATGAAACATCAAACTTTATATGTGCAAGATAAGTTATGTATTTTATAGAATAGAGATATCGTCATATACTTTTTTCGTTTTATTAATATTCTGTGTCGTAATCTTTCTCAATTTAACATAATTAAGCCCCCTGAATATTTATATCTAAATCAAGTGAACCATCCTTTCTAAATTATTAATTATTGACAATAATTGTGATTTTAATTCTGACGTAGACACTTGAATTTTAGAATATTCACGAACCTTATTAACCGGCATGTTTTATAATAGTACGTGAAAAAGATTTGTCTCTTAGGAAATAGAAATTTTGATAAAATATTTTTTATTGAAAATTATTATATTCTCACCCATGTCCAAAACTGCTGAAGTAAGAATTTATAAAAAACTAATTTAATTAAAACTTAAGTTTTGGCTAAATTTAGTTGTTATAATTGTTTATAAGTTCATAATAATTATTCACATGTGAAATATATATAGGCGGTCTATTTACACAACAAAAACTTATTTTAATATTTATAATTAGTTTAGTTACAGGCTATAAGAATACATTCTGAAATATTTTAGTTTCCGCAAGCGTATATATACCTACGGAAAAACATTTAAATTTCATTCTTACTCAACTGAATGAATCAGTTGATTATTCCACCCATATACCGACAATGTTTTTTGCAATCCTTTTGTTATAATTTATTACAAAGTTAGTTTTCTTATCTTTTTCTTTACATTTAATAATTAAAAATGAAAGTTACACATTTAATGATAATTATCTCCTCTCTTAGGGACATATTTTTTACAATTTTTTTCCTTTCTTACAATTTCTTATAATTCCAATCCTTTTCTTATAATTTATCACAAAGTTAACTTTCTTATCTATTTCTTTACATTTAATAATTAAAAATCAAAGTTACACATTTAATGATAATTATCTCTTCTCTTAGGGACATATTTTTTACAATTTGTTTCTATTTTACCTACAATATAATATTTTCAAAAAGGGCATTTTCATTTCCATCTTCAATAGAATTGTATTATAATTGTTACTCCATTTTTACAGTTTGTTAAAAAATTATGATAATTTTACATTCAGCCAATCGATTTTTATGTTGGAAAATAATATTAATATTTGTGAAAAATTTAATGAAAGTAAATGTTTAAACTTTTATATATACTGATTTTGTCACAATTTAACAGATCTTGTTTTAATGTTTTCCTACGTATTTATTAATTTAATAAATAATAACTTAATTTTTTTTCCTTAAAAACATGATTTTTGTTCGCTTTCGTCACTGTAGGTGATTATTGAATATAATAATAGTAAATAGAGTTCACGCTGCTTAATCCCCTTTTATTTTTAGTTTCTGGTGACGACATCTTGTAATACATCGTAAAGTTCAATTTGTTACACATTACATAATAGAACTAGATATTTTAGTCCTATTTTTGCGATAGTAATTTTACTCTCGCCATATTTTTCTGCACTGAGATGGTTTCCACGTAACTGTACCTACATAAAGCACATCCAAACGAATGAAAGATAACTTGTTATCTGGGTAATAAGGCCCTGTCTCGCTGTCGACGACATCTGAAACTAGGTTTGTCAAAGATCCAATTTGTAGATGAAATGAGTTCGGAGGTTAGTCTGTAGATTTATGTTGTGGGATAAATTCAGACTATTTCATAGAAAGAAGGAAGCTAGTCTTTCATCTTAGTAATGATGATGTCAAGATTTCACAAACAGAGATCGTTAAAGAAAAATTCAGTTGAAAAGAAGATGTTGAAACTGTTGATTTTCACGAAACATAAAACATAGCTCAGTTTATTTTTTGGTGAATATGAATAAAGATTTGTTGTATTATAAACTATTTAAAACCGCTATAAAAAGAAGCATGTTAAAAATCAGGCATTATAAATAAATTTGTTAGGGATATCAAATATTGATGAGACGATTTAATAGTTCCAGCGAGGTAATATAAAAGATATATTGACAAACTTTCAAATTTATCACTTTAGTTTGGTTGCTATATGGTGTCAATTTTAATCAAACTATTCTGTAATAATTTTATTAAATTAGACATTTCTTGCTGAAACTTGACATTTGTAGAGGAACTGAGCGGATAATTGTATGTAAGACATTTCTTGTTGAAACTTGGTATTTGAATACGATCATATAGGTCGTAATACGATATTATAAGTTGTTTTAGCTAATTAAAATAAATAATTATAATTATAGTAAAAAAATTATTGCAATTAAAAAAAATACTTAGTAAACACGATTTTATTTTGTTGCTTCTCCTAGTAAGTCGTGGGCGTAGTAGCAAAATACTGGTATCAGAAATCGATAATATTTGGTTCTAATCACGATATGTATCATCTTCATGAGAAGGATCTTTTTGTTTAAATTTTAGTATTAATCATAGTTAACAAAAGATTCTGTTTATCCTTTGAATAATTTTTTAAACTGTTCAAGAAACGAGTACGTTTTCTTTTCAGCAATATAAAGTTTTAAAGGCAAAATTTATAATATGCTGGCAAAGTTGTCTAAATGAATTGATCTAAAGGAAAATTAAGATTTTAATAGCATATTAAGGAAAACTAACTAGATGGTAGCAGTGCTAGTTGCACGTTGTTCATTGCAAACAAAACCAGTCGAGATTTTTTAAAAATATGTGTGCGGTAGTCTTCGTTATATTTTCTTTAAATTTCAGGTTAACTATTAAATTGTATAAATAGTCAAAAGAGATATATGTATAATGGTACGTATTTCAAATTTCCAAGTTCATTTCGGTAAATATATATTTTGTAAGAGCTTATAAGAAATACATAAATTTTTGAACGTTTCTTATGTTAAATTTTTGAAGATTAGGGGAGCGTCATGTTTTTATATCCCATGGGATAAACCTTGAATATGACAGCTAAAAGTATAAAAAAACATTACTTAAAGTATTATGTTTGGACCTAAAAAATAAAAAGAACCGTTATGCGAATTAAACAATTAGGTAACAATAATATTTTTCGATCTAAACTTTAAAATATTGAATTTTTTTGGAGTATTCCAACACAATTATTAGCCAAAACATTTAATTTAATTATAATAATAGCTGTATAGTTTATGAATAACGTATTCCCGATCGATATCTTATATAATTTCAATACATTCTACTTCAATGCAGTTAAGATGCACGATGCTCAGTGATCGTAAAATTTGGCAACTCAAATATTTAATTTCTCTTCTTTTGCAATATATATATATATATATATATATATATATATATATATATATAAATATATTATCTCATTTTATAGAGACTGAAAAAAAATTAACATAATCCCTTTTTAAAAGCAATTTTAAATTGAATCAATCTCCATAAAATGTTTAAACAGACATAATAAAGAATATTGCATTAATTTCAAGCATATATTTTATGGTACTCTATTACATGACGGCTTATATTTATAATTGAAAAACTAAAATATTTGGTGCTTATTCTATTAAAAATACATAAGACATTATAACAACAATCATTTTAAAAAGTTTTAATTTAAAAATAAAATATCAATCCTTACAGTCGCGTTAACATTTTTAATATTTCAGTTGATAATAAATTAGTTATTACGTAATTTCAAGGGTTATAACAGTTTCTTCTCATTCAATTGAAGTAAAGGGTGAAAATGAAGTAAATGTTATATGAAAATAAGGAAAATTGGAGTTATTAAAAAAAGTACCTACGTCTAGTGCTGACTGTATTAAAAACACAAAAACTTTAATAATTTATTGAAAAATATTTAGTTTAAAAAGTTACAAAATTCCTTGCATTCATGTCAAAAATGTTAAACCGATTAGTTTGGTAAGGTTTCAAGTTATAAGCCAAAAAAAATTATAACAAAAATATAGTTTTTTGCTGACACATTTTATAAGTCATACATTTAGATAAATAATTAAACAATCTGAGGTAAATACTTTTATTAATCCCTAAGTTGCTTATGTTAAATCGTTATTTTTCTGATAAATAAATTTACACATATTTTCAAGAGATGTGATCTTTTCTTCACCTCTAATCGACGTAAAATATGAACTACAGTCCAGTGGGAACTAAAGAAAACTTGGATAAGATCAAAAAGTTTCAACCAAAAAAAGCATTATCTCTCGCGATAATATTGGAGATTTTAATATGAAGGTTTTATATACACTGATTATATAATAAATTTTTAGATTATATACCCTTAAAATTTTTATTAGAAGCCAGAAAGTTATTTTGAAAAATGTTGATGCTGATGCATTTTTAAAATTATATGTTCAGATAAATAAATAAGCAATTCGAGGAAAATAAATTTAAGAACCGTTTAGTTCCTTACATCAAATCATTATTTTATTCACAAATAAATAGGGAGTATTTAAGTTGGATATCCATTTCTTCTCCTTCAATCGAGGAAAATACGAAAGTAAAGTAATAGTTTTGTCTCATGTTCAGTGGGTCTGTATAAATGAAGTCAGTTTTTAATTTTAATTTTATACAAGTATAGCAAGGCTACTGTCTAAGAAAAACGTAATTATTAATACCTTCCAAATAATATCGCGTTCATAAAACTCTTTGTAATCATCAACATTATCATCTGGAAATTCTTCACTGCTAAAAATGCTGCCTTTGCTGCTTGCATCCAAAAGTTTTATGCGACCTTTATTTAGTCATCGGCCTACCTAATAGCGTCCGTCCCATTTTGCGTCTTCTGGTAGGTGGTTGCCATTCAAAAGCCTTTCTTCTCCAACAATCGTCAGTTCTGGACGTTTTATGGATTGCCTAATACCACTTCTACCGGTCAGTCCTACAAGCTATGTCAGTGACCTCTATTATATTACGCATCTCCACATTACATATCACATCCCCTAGTGAAACACCAACATAGTTCTTTTTATACCCAATAAAGCTTGTTGAGTAATTTGAAATTTTTTTACTAGACTAATATTTATTAGTTGCCAGGTTTCTTTTGCCGACACTCGGGTTTTTGGACGAGAATATATGATGAAGTTTCTCGAGCGCTACCCAGCCAAGTTGAATTCTACATTTAACCACTTCCTCGAGGCTAAATTTTTCTAATTGGACAGATTATCCTTACTATGCACAGTGATAAACGATTTCGAGCCTAAAATTAATTGCTATAAAAAAATTAATATAGTATATACATATTTGTTTTGTCTATGTTCATTTCAAGTCCTATGTGTTGGGAAGCTCAATTTATATCCATAAGCCTTATGCAAAGGTCGTCTAGTGTATCCGCTTTGTCATTGGCATATCGAAAGTGATGTATATATATTAAAGCATAATCAACCAAAAAAAAGTTGTATTGGCAAAATTTATAATTAACAAAACTTCATAAACATTTAGGCTACTTTTTATGGAAAGAACTTCATATAAAAAATATGGATTGATAAATATTTTCCAATTTCTTAAGTATAATTGACGAGAAATATTTCCTCGTAGTTGATAAAACCATAAATGAATTCATCAATCGAACTTCGATTATAATTTCAAATTCATAATAAAAGTGGGCCGATCTAACAATGCACTGATGGCCGGTTTCTTAGGTACATTTGACGGCGACTTGTCTATTTCATGTGTTTATTGAACCAATATCTTGTTATAAATATTGGTTCAATAGACAATAGCGAGTTGTCTATACAATAAACTCCCGTTAAGTGAATCAAAATGGCCATTTACCTATTTTTTAACAAAAGTTATCATAAATAAAACTGACGTTAACTCAAACCTGGTCATATCATTTTTACAAGA
Organism: Druceiella hillmani; assembly: GCA_039881145.1. Taxonomy (NCBI): domain Eukaryota; kingdom Metazoa; phylum Arthropoda; class Insecta; order Lepidoptera; family Hepialidae; genus Druceiella; species Druceiella hillmani. Next base: position 8,908,992 of record JAYKKI010000055.1, read on the forward strand.
TCGTGTTTTTATGACGTCTTAAAATCAAATATGGATTGTGTGCTATGAATTGAACTTTATTATCAAAATGTAATGCAGATATTATTCATTTTTTAAATAATATCTCAATTCGCAGAAATTTTAGACATCCTAGAAATCTCTTCGAAATGTTTGTAGATGATGATTTTAAAATGAGATATAGATTTGATAAAAGTGCTGTGTAACATTTACGTGAAAAATTAATAATAACATAGTTCCTTTAACTCGCCGTAAGTATACTTTATTAGTCCACGCTCGATTATTAACTTAAATAGCAGGGTATCTAACAGAGATAGGAGAGTATGAACAGTGATAACAACACACACAAGCAGACGCTAAGTTCTTCACGATTAGTTTTGCACCCAGATAAACGTCAATTTTTCATTTTTTTATGATTAGCAGCGCAATTATATATATACACCCAATTTAATTAAAGAATTAGCCGATTTTTAAATAAAATTTCTTATTATAATTAAAATTGACGCCCCTAAATTAATATTTTATTTCGAACATATTAAATTGATGTTATATTTCATCAAAACTACGTTTAAATTTTATTTTCAAGAAAGAATCATCTAGTGGTACGTAGGAGAAATTATTATCCAGCCGATAGTTATTAATGGAAGAAAATAGTACTCAGAAAATAATTTGTAGTTATCTGTATTATATTGAAATGTAAAAATTATTTAGTATTCTCAGAAACACGCTACGAGAGACAGGTATTACAAAATAAATTATTATAATATTATTGGTTTCTTAAAAAGACATTGTGTTATAAATTCCCATGATTTTTATCTAATTCAATTAGAGTTACTTTTGATTTCTTTAATATACTATTTCCTTATATCTTTAATTTTTTATTTAAATATGTGTTTTGAACTTTACTTATTTTTTCACAACTTTCAAAACAGGACAAATTATAAACCAATATTAAGAAGTTTTGCCTTATTTTTAAACATAAATGATATTCAGGTCCAATATAATTTTATGATACAAGATTACAATCAAGACCTTCTTGTTAATGGGATAATAGAACTCCGCTGTGCTACTAAAGTTATCTGAAATTCTTTGCAATCATTAATTACATAAACATACCAATTTTACCATTTTCGTTGTGAAGTTTGAATATTCCTTGATACAGGGATTTAGTTTAGATTTGAACAAATACCATATTTTATTAACTAACTTTAGACTAAAATATGCTCTTTGTTCAAATCAAAAAATGTTGCATTTTCATGCAATATTTTTAATTTTCCATATTTGAATTATTTATAAAACTCAAGACTCACTTCCAGAAAAAGTAACAAAAAGTTACATCAGTGTATTTTCTTAATAATTAAAATACGTAACATAACGTACAACCGAGTTGGCTCAAAAAGCAACCCATACATATTAATAAACAGGTTTATATTGAAACCTTCACAAAAGAAGAAAGCCTAGCCATCCATAGAATTACAAAATGAGAGAATGAATTGGTGGAATTAAATTGCATCAGTAAAAACGTTAAAATCGGTAAACACTTTGTTATAATTTAAACTAACTTGTACCAATGAAATCAAACAAGGGACATATGATGAAGTTTATTTAAATAAATAGGATTATTTGTGAAATTTAAAAAAATATTCATGTTATACATATAGTAGTTCTATTTATAGTAGTTTTGTTAGATAACTTTATTTATTAGAGGAGAAAATGAGTATATAAAATATATTAATTACATTTATGTTCGGAACAAATTCTGTCAGAAATATAAAAAAACAATTATCTCAGAGAGAAGTGCGTTATGCCACCAAGGTTATTTAATATATCATTAAATAATTGTTAAAGAAAATACTAAAGGCAAAATAAGATTCAATATAAAAAATTTTTTTTTACTTATTTACTCGCGTCATACCATTATAATACGCTATAACTAGAAAGGATTAAATTCGTACAAGGGTGAATATCGATGGAAAAATTTGAAGAAATTCATAATTAAAGTTAATTTATTAAATTTGCAAATTATTTTCATAGATTCTATTCACCCAATTCAATATTTTCCTTTTAAATATTTTTTTAATTTTAGTATATTTTACGTAAATTTGAAATTTTCAGCCCTCGTAAATATGATTATTTGCTTTCTTGCTTGTTAGTTTATATATGTTTTCTTATATGACACACTTACAGGTATATTTGCATTGGAATATAAGATTAATATAATTATAAGATAACTAATCATTTGAACTATTTATTAGTTGAACTGATTAACCCCTCTGTTTAATATTTTATGGTTTATATAAGCAACAGGGCAATAATAAGAAGAAAAATGTGGTAGGAAAGTGTACTTCAAGGAATTGATTTCACCCTACTGAATCATTGGCTACATTTCATGTTGCGCCACATATGGAATAGTAAAAAATAATAACCACAACTAGAATAAACATGACTATAAATAAATTATGCGGATATTCTAGATACTGAGATATCTCTCTCTAATACTTTTTTCTGTGAAAATAATTGCAGGTAAGATTTACGCATCGTAAAAAAAATGTGAAAAATAATTATTGCGCTCACTGAATATATTTTCATGTGGATTGTTAAAGTCAGTTTATTAGATTAAAGAAACCGTCCACCAAAAGTGTTAGTAGTAAAAAAGCTACTTTGATGCTGATCAGTTTGCCAAGTTTCTTACTAATGTTAATTTAAATTTCTTTACATGACAGCTTTCTATTTTTTAGTTCCAAATAAGCATTTCACACACCCTTGGTTCGTAGCGCACGAGTGTTATTTATTACCTGTCTAATATTCCTTTCAGTTAAAAATTGTTTATAGTTTTATTTAGAAATTTTTCAGTTTTAATTAATATTTAATTACTTTATACGTAAAACATTGCACACAAAATCTTAAATAATACAACTGTCAGTGGTTGAGTTTCAAAAACAAGTTATTTCCGGTTGTCATATGTCTTAACCACTTTGCGATAAAAGAGTTATTTCATTAATAGTTTCATGAAATTTTGCCCAAAATGTAAATTATTGCCTCCAGCTTGATGAAAAAAATGACATTGGCGTGGGAAATATGGCTCTGAATTTGAGGAATACATATACATAAGTAGTGTGCCGGCGCACACTTGACTGGCACACTGCTGTGTGCGTAGATAAGTAATAAAATTTCAGGAATACATTTACTTTATTTTTTATTCCAAATTATCATTGATAATCCAGTATAGATAGTATTAGTTAAATAGCTAAGTGACGGTCAACTTCAGGTGAATGCCTGCCGTTAGTTCAATTCAGTATTTTGTTTTCTAAATTTTAATTTCACTAATTCAAATATATATCAAAATTCACTCCATTTCATTTTGATACCTTTGTATTTGTTTGTTGTTGTTTGCTACATTTTACTTCATAACTTAGCTCTCCAAACATAGAATGAAATTAAAAATACCAGAAGTTAGAACGAGAAAATATTTGAAATTAATTAAGAATAGTTTCAGCAAAATAGTAAAATAATATAAATAGCCAATGGCATCGAAAGTAATTTGTTTTTTTTTCTTTTCAGTCTTATTTGATCTTATTTAGAAATATCATGCCGTTGAGTTGACTTGTTATTTTTTAACTTGTCATTTCTCATCAATATATTTCCATTGCTATAAGCCGCTTTCAACAAGCGACTGGAGATACAGTTCAGGAAATATAATGATTAATAAATAACTATATAATGTCATTTACCATATATTTAAATATTCTTGAATAGGTCGAAGCATATCACATTAAGGTTTTTTACATTATTTAGTGGTCTTTAAACAATACAATGAGTGTTCAGTAAATATATTTCTAATTTTGATTCTTCTGTAGAAAAAACAACTTAATATGCGATTAATATGAAACAGGGTCCGTTCTTTAAGTTTACTGTGACAATAAATCCATATTAAATATATACATTAACCGTGTTTGCTCCCACTTTGTGAAGATTAGGGTAACCTCTTTGTCGTGAGGGCAATAAACGACGAAATCTACCACTTGAAAGCAAAGAACACTTGGTTTTGCACTTCACTCTGTGCTCCCACTCGCGCAGAGTTTATTAATTATCTTATTTATGGAAATAATGGGAAAAGGTTGTCTAAATTAAATTAATGCATATTCATAAAAATTAACTTACTATTTTCTACAGTTTACGTTCTAACTTTAGTAGGTACAAATACATTATAAGATTACTTTAACCACTTAAAGCAAGCTTTAGATTAAAAATGATTCCGAAAATTACTTAACATTACAATCAAGTTTCTTTTTCCAATTTTGGAATCAGGTGAAACGGAAAGAAACTGTTATTATCTGAGAAAGCAAAATTTGAATGCAATCTATGTCAAAACATTCATAGAATGTGCGTACTTGCGTGCAGGCTTGTGTGCTTGCGTGGGTGTGTGCGTTCGTGCGTACGTGCTCGCGTTTGTTTATGAGTGCGTGCATGCATGTATGCGTGTGTGTGTGTATGCATGCTAATATATTGAATTTTGTGCGTGCTCTTTTAGCCCCATTTCTTTTTCAATTGAAATTAAATTAATTAACTGACGAAAGTAAAAGTAATAAAGTAATCTAGGTTAAGTCTACTAAAGCATTCAGTTGGATTAGTATTCACCGTTAAATTCATCTCACAATGAAAGTACGTAAATAACGCATAGTTCATTTTTTTAAATACTATAACTTTCCTCCAAACTTGTATTTTTATCCCTTGTTAATATAAGTAAAAGTTATAACTAATGTTCCAATACATATGACAATAATAGTCACGATATCTACATAAAACATCATTTAATTTTGATAAATGTTTCTTTAACAATTCAGTAACATTCAACTTACTGGAAAAATTGATTTTTCGGTCAGATATCCGAAATAGCTTTTTCGATGTTAACCAAATAAAAGTAAGTAACATTTGTATATAACAAAATATAAAAAATTTTAATTTACATGGTTGTTTACGTTTAAATTACATGGTTCTTACCTTTCAAATTTTACAAAAGTTTTTGCGACAAAATATTAAATTTTTGGAATTATATCGAATAGGACTTATAACTTAAGAAACTTGATTTTTTTAAAATGCAAACTCAACTAAATTCCCTATTCAATTTTTATAAGCCTGTGAAAGCACATGAACCGTATTTACATACATACAAACATAGACACATACACATTCACTGATCCGATGTAATGCTTGCTTATCCACTACAGTTTGGTTCTAAAACCCCTTTATTTTCCCAGTTTTATTTCTTTCTATGTATTTTCTAATGCGACGCTTTTATTTTTTTATGAAAGTAAAAATTTAAACAACGACTAAAAAGAATGTGATAATTGAGAAAGAATGTGATAAGTGAATAATTTTTTATAAAACTCCTATATTTTGAAATTTAGTTTGGTACACACTTCTTGAAAGATTACTTAATAGCTCATCAGTGCCAATACTACTTAGTTATATGATAATATTGACATAATTTAAATAACTCATCGATGCTACCTTACACGGTTACTTATACAAATGTAGTTTGAGATTTATGTTAAAATATTCATTTCCTAACAAAACTTATCTAGTGACAACCAAAACATGGTTCCTCCAACTTAATAAAAAAGATAAGAAATCTGATAAGAAAACTGAATTACAAATGTCTATTTACTTGTTACTTTTTGAGTTCTAAATGTAAGTTTATTACTAAGACAGCATTTTGTTTTATATTCAAGATGCTTATGTTTAACATCTGGAAGAATACCGCTCGCACATAACGTCTGATCTTTCAGCTAAAGTGTATGTGTTTGCATCTGGTCTTTCAGGTATATTATATATGTTTGTAATTTCAGGTTTTTAAATTTTATTTTTTAACAAAGAATTGCATTATATTGGAGGCATAATAATAATTAACTTTTCAGTTACTTGAAATATCAGTAACTTTTTTTTTTAACCCAAACAAAGTCGTTTCTGACTGATTCATTAATATTCAAACTTCTGGCATACTTCCAATTGACTTCAAAATTGGAAATTTTGCGTGTAAGAGCAAGTTGGATTCTTTGCAGTTAATAGTGAATGTAAGTATGGAAATTTTTATATGAAATTTGCTTTATCAAATTCGAGTTATTATCATTTGGTCTTACAGATATTGACTACGCTAATTCTGGATCTCGATATTTTATAATTATACGTAAACATCGCTAATAATTTTCTTGCTCCATATCAGATCATTTCTGTAGATCGGTAGTGAATGATTTATGATGGATAATTTTAACAACTTTGACTTAATTTTTTGACAAAAATAAAAATTTTTTTGACGTTTCAGACTTTTGAAAGCTTTTCCGAATAGGAGGCCTTATGACATTTTGATATTAATAAAGAAATTCCAAAAACTAATTGCGGAAATTGGGGCAAATTCTCCTTAAACCATCATATTAACTGATTGACATCTAGTTTCGTCATGTCGAATTATCACCAATCTGTAATACAAAAAAAGTATATTTGAGCGTTTAGTATTTAACTTTTAAATGTAAACTTGAAAATTGTTTGTTCACAATAGGCTTCTCTTGACTTGAAAACCTTGCCGATTTTAAATATTGAGTTATGTATAATTACTTAAAGTGTTTACACTCTTGCTTTTCTACTTTATCCTAATACCATTTAAATAATGCCTTGCTATAATTTTGATTTTTGATTTTTTTAACTGAAAATGTTGTAAAGAAAATATACCTTATTTTGCAAATATATATGATTAATAAACTATAATTTGTTTTTTACCAAAAGCTCAAATATAATTGATTTAGGGTCTGTATCGTCTATTTGGTATTCAGTATTGTTGTGTTTGTTATCATACCTAAGGGATTGGAAAATTACTTTCAATCTTCTAAAACACATGGTAGGTCTAAATATTTTTTGATCCGTGGCGTTGAAATTGAAACACTACCTTACATATTGGAATTGGATTTAAAAGTGAGTCATATACAAATTATTTCATGAAAAGCTTCAATCCCACATTGTATATATATTTATAGCACAGTATATTATACAACAAATAGTATTATTATGGAAAATCGCTATAAGTGGAGAAATTGTCAAAAAAATGAGAGCATTCAACATAAGCACCACCGGTAACCAAGGGTTATACCCACCGAATCACGACTTAATGATCAAGAGGTATTGAGTGGGACAAGTCAATAGAATGCCAACTGCAAGTGTGGCATGCTTTTAAACGGCTGGGTGATTCAAAATCAATTACAAATGGTTGGTTAGCTACCTTATAGGATAAGGTTTGTGGGAATTTTATGGTTCATCTGAGGCCATAGCTCCAACTTGTTCAGAATATAACTTTTTCTTTTTATACATAATTTGTTTTCACCTTAAGCCACACCCTCAAAAAGTATCATGTTAGAATCAAGTTTTTACATGAGCAATATTATTTTACTACTAGCAGAGTATAATCCGTTTGAATTACATTTCACATTTTGCTATTGTCTGTTATATTATCATAGAATAAATTAAAAACTCAGATCCTTAACTCTAAGAAAAGAGATACAATATTTTGATCAGTCAGTCATTTGTTCCTTTATATACATCCATTTTGATCCATCGGTGTTTGTCGGTATTTTTAAAAACAACACTTTTAATAAATCTCACTCAGTGTAATTTTGAGAAAGGATAATAGAGTTCATTGCATTTTCAAAATGATGTTATAGGTTTTCTTTCTTGTGTTACAAGGTAAAGATAATCTAATGGTTACAAATATTTTTTTATAGCTTTCAAAGTCATCGCAAGATTGCAATGTATATACATTAGCGATAGCAAACTATAACTAAATATACTTGGTTGGTTTTTATTCAAAATTTGTCATCATATTCTTAGAGCCCCGAATATTTTTTGGTTAATATTTTACACGAAAACTTGAAAACGATTGAATGTAAAATATTCTTAGACAGTTTAGCAAAATATATTTATTTTCCTAATTAAATTACAAATTGTATTATTAACGTAAAGATTATGCTTTGCGACTGCTTACACGAAATATTCGTACTATGTTATATATTTCTGTGATTATTCTTTTATTTCATTTCCAATAATAATTTTGTTTGCCCCCATAAAAATAACAGTATACTTAAATTATGATAAAGTTATTTATATATTTAAAATTCGAGTCACAAAACTCATCAGACAAATAATAAATTCGTACGCACACAATGGAGAAGCGAATTCGGCATGTTATGTTTCATATTGCTTATATATAAATTTATGTGGTAATATTTCGCGTATTCTTATAATTTTATAATATAATAGTCTTATATTTAGAGGTTAGAAATAGCAATTAATTTGTATTTTTCTAGCTAATATCGACATAAGTAAAGCTGCGATAAGTTCCAACCTTGTTGCAGCTTGTGTATAATTTTTTTTAAGACCATTCAATATATTAAGGGACTCTTAGAGAAATTTTTGCTTTTTTATTAATATTATCTGAGAATTTAAAAAGTAATGTAATATTATATTTAGATTTAGAGATGATTAATATATAATCCGTACATAAATGTGTGAAATGGAAAAGTCGCGGTAACTCATCAAGTGATGATGCAAATTCTTCAGTAAATTCACATTTTATTCAATTAATAACTCATGTGTCTATCATATATAAATAATAACTAACTTTACTTTAAATTGTTTAATTTGTTCCAGAATGTTTTGAAATGTTTAATGCCTATATTTGCTTACTAACTTAGACGATAACTTTATATTCGTCACCCAATCAGATCATCGAGAGTCGACATGTGTCGTTTTGACTGCCAATTTTTTTGATCTCTAATTATAATGTTTTCTAATTTTTGCAATTATTTTTAATGAATAATCTATCTTTAGATTTTAATATATTTAGCACTGATACCTTAAATTTTATCGTGGTTTTATAATCGTTTATAACTAAAAACACTAGAGAAAAAACCTATAGAATCTTATTTAACTTTGACAGACACAAAATATTTCGATCCAAAATGCAAAATACGTTTTAGATATGACCTAAATTAGCAGCTTGTACCGTAGGATATCGTAATCATACTTTCTTTAACGCTTCTTCTTTTTCATCAGTGTCGCAACGGCTGGGTATGACCATTAGCTTTCTCAAGGAGTCTTCATCCTGTTTTTGTATTCTTAGGAGTTACATGCGACAGTCCTTGAACTTCAGTATTTTTAGATCCCTTTCTGAACATTTTATGTATCACTTTCCTCCAATCTCTCCTTCTCTATTAAAATGATATGATCGGCTCATTCTAGTACATTGCTCAGAAGTTTTCGTTCAAATGTTGCTTCCCATATAATTATGTGAGAGTCCATGTCTCATCAGCATGCGTCAACACATGTCCAATATCCATTTGTAGGTTAAGAATATTTTTTATCAAAATAAGTTTAAAGTATTTTCGTAAGATATAAAAGGATCGTTAAATAAAATGTTAGTCTCTTATTAACTTTGGAGCTAAACTATTATTTTCATTAGTATTTGATCCAAAGTAAGTAAAACGAGATGTCTTTTGAAATTGTTATATTTTCGTACTTCAAAGTAGGGATTACGGTTATAAAATCTCGATAACAGAATATATTACACTGTCGAGATTTCATAACCGTAACTATAATATAATAAATGCAAATGTGACTTTTTGTATTTGCCCCATTTTGAAGCCTGAACGATTCAACCGATAATTAAAAAATATACGAAATTTTTGATCGCGTTACGTGCTATAATATAGGACAATTTTCACTTCGTAAGAATACATAATTTCTTGAAAAATCAACTCATGTTTTTAAACTTTTTTATAGTTTACTTAGATGGTTTTGCTACCGCTTTGATTTAATAAGGAACTTCTTTATAAAATATATAAATATTTTTTTGTTAACAGAACCAACCATCATATGCATCCAATTTTATGTAGACCAGGTCGCGGATAACATAAAAGTACTAGAATGTACTTTTGAAATACTAAAGTAAGTTAATTTAATTTAATACAGAATTTCTAAACAACCCTTTTCAGTGTTAATGGAATATAAAGTATATTAAATTTAATGATGCAATTATTTTAATATAGCCAATAAGCCTTATACTCTAATGATATCACCATACTCTAATTAACATCAAGTTAATTTTATGCAATAATTGTGTATATGTATATATATATATATATATATATATATATATATATATATATATATATATATATATATATATATGTATATATATATATATATATATATATATATATATATATATATTAGGGTGTCCCTTATTTTTCAAAGTTTTTATTTTGTAACGCCTACCTTCTAATTTTTTTCATTTGGCCATAAACACTCGAAAATAAATATTTATCTTATTTGAAGCACCGCAACCCGTGCCGAGTTGAGCGCGAAACATGTTCATACAAGTAACGCGGATGACCGGCGCGTACTCGCTCTTGTAGTAATTTGTTTCCGAGTTTTCACCGGCGTGTTGCTTAATTAACGTGCGTAAATAGTTTATTTTCAAGATGTCAATGGAACTTAGAAGTAATAAGAAAAATATTTTCTTGGTTGGTGAGATAAATCACCAAATAACTGGTGCAAAGTTGTCGTCTAATCGTCAAGTTCTCTCAGTTCTGTTTTTTAATATTCGCGAGGTAAAATTGAGTGTTAATGAAAGTGCAAATCTTATGATTCGTGAGTGCATCATATTTTGGGAAAAAGCTAGAATACCTACCAGAGCTGTATCTAATTGTGTGAAAAAACTTGTGGATCTTTACCATGTTTGGAGAGAGCTACAAAAAAACTGTAAAAAACACAGGACGTTTATAAGCACCGCGAGGAGAAGTTCCAAAAAGATTTAGATAATTTATTTGATATCGCGCATGCCGATGCTCTACAAAGAATCAAAATAGAGGAAGACAAAATATTTTTACAAAAACAAAGAGAGCCAGGGCGTTCGGGTTGCTTAGCGGGTGTTGACAAAAAGTTAGTTGAGAAAGAAGAAAGAGTAAGGCAGGGAAAACTAGGAGAAGAGGAAAAAAGACTAAAGCATTTGATTGATATGAATTTATTGACTTCAGACACCTCTATCCCACCTCAAGACCTTCACGAACAGTCTACCAGTTCTGACGAAAGTTTGGAAGAAAATGTACCTTCCACCTCGCAATCGCAATCAGTGAGGTCGCTATCTGCTACAAAAAGAGGAAGGACGTGTTTTATTACCCTTAAACTAGTTGCAGCTTTAGATAGATGTCAACTAAGTGTAAGGGATTCTGTTTACATACTTCAGGCTGTTGTAGAAGCACTTGGTCTCAGTTGTAAGACTTTCCTATCAACAAGTCTTCTATTCAACGAATTCGGACCCAAATGAGAAAAGAGAGAGCAGAATCAATAAAAACTGATTTTCAGAACAACGTACCTGAAATTGTAACTATTCATTGGGATGGAAAGCTATTGCCCGGTTTAAATGTGACAGGTTCAAAAGAAGACCGCCTGCCAATTCTCATTTCATTCGGAGAAAAAGACCAACTTCTAGCAGTGCCAAAACTCGATAGTTTTACTGGCAAAGATCAAGCTGAAGCTGTTTTAAACGCCCTTTCTGATTGGGATCTCAATGACAAGGTACAGATTATGTGCTACGACACAACGGCTTCTAATACAGGCCGCTTAAATGGAGCTTGTGTGCTCTTGGAGCAAAAATTAGAAAGGGAATTGTTATAATTTGCTTGCCGCCATCATATGTATGTACTGAAATGTGTGTTTGAATCAAAGATTCATCAAGATACTAGTAGTCGAGATATCCCGTTATTTAAAAAAAATTAGAGACAATTGGAAGAACGTTAATGCAACTGTTACCGAAACATGTACTGATTTCGTAAAGAAATATTTTTGTGAAACGATGATTAACGAACTTCTTAATTATTATAAAAAAGAACTACTAAAATCTATTATACGTGGCGATTATAGGAAGTTGATTGAACTGTGTATAATGTATTTGGGGAGAGATAATGAAAAGAAATTTAAAATCAGACCACCTGGTGCCATGCATCAGGAAAGATGGATGGAGAGCCATTTAATCTTTAAAGATATGCTTGCTGCAATCACAGTTTAAAATTAGTGCTAAGGACAAACGAGCACTGCAAGATGTTTGCTTATTTATTGCAATGGCTTATGTAAAGCTCTGGCTTGAGTGCAATTTGGCGGTAAAAGCCCCGAATCAAGATTTATGTTTCTTAAAAAAATTGAAAAACTACGAAACAGTCGACCAAGTGATTTCTAAAGCAGCTCTGACCAAGTTCAGCCAACACTTGTGATATTTATCAGAAGAAATAGTTTTTTTTTCATTATTTGATGATGAAGTTGATACACAAACCAAAGCCGATATCGTATCGAATTTACAAAGGGAAAGTTTGTATGATTTTGGGAAGAGATATATTCCATCAAAGGAAGAAATATCTGCTTCTTTGTACGGTGAGTTGAATAAGTGTTTTTTTTCATTAGAAAATGTGATAATTTTGTTAATATAATTCTTTTATTGTTTTAGGAAAACGTTTGAGTAATTTCGTGACCATCAAGAGCACAAATTTATTATCGCGGTTAAAAATTGATAACGCTTTTCTCCAAGAAGACTTCTCTTCATGGGAACAAATCCCTTCCTTTCATTAAGCAACAAAAAAGTTATGCATTTGAAGGCATTCAATGACACAGCAGAGAGAGGCGTGAAGCTCATGCAAAATTTTCATGGATTAATAACTGCTGCAGAAGAACAAAAACAGTTCTTGTTACGTTGTGTACAAGAACACAGAAAGTTGTACCCAGATTGCAAGAAAGATACTTTAAAAAAAAAGTGTCCTGAATCCTGAATTATATATCATTTTCAATTTTATAAATAAATACATAACCTAAGTTAATCTTCCACTGTTTTCTATCATAAAATATGTATTTTGATCATAATATAGCTTACATGCAACTAAGTCTTCTAAAACCGTTGTTTAGAAAAACAATGATGCCTTGTCGGCACGGGTTGCCATTGTTATATGACGATGAAATTTTGCACGAAGGTAGCCTTTAGTACTATAAAAATAATTAGAGGGTATGCGTTACAATATTTAAAAGAAAAAAAAATCAGTGATATAAGGGACACCCTAATATATATATATATATATATATATATATATATTAGAGTGTCCCAGGCTACAAGGGTGAAAACCCATCGGATAACAATAACCCGTGCCAACTTGACGTTAAAGTTGAATTTTATAAAAGTTATTATGGAAGTTGTAGGACAATTGTAAAGTTTGTTTATTTTCAGTAAAAAAATACACATGTCTCACATTTATTTATTGTAAAAGACAAATTAATCATTAAATTTTCTTTTCAAAGTTAGCTTTTTACAGTCAGGATATACTTTTCTGTGTTCTTGAACGCAACGTAATAAAAATTGCTTTTGCTCCTCTTCAACAGTGATTAAGCCATGAAAGTACTTGTATTAATTTAACCTTTCTTTCTGCCGTATCATTAACTGCTTTCAGTGTCAGCAGCTTCATTTTAGCTTGTTGGAAATAATCATCATTTGACTATGAAGAAGGGCTCTTGTTCAGAAAACTGACATCGATTTTAAGTCGATTAAATAAGAACTTGCTTTTGACAGAGATGAAGTCATCGATGTTTTTCTCTGAAATTAAAATATAAGGAATGGTTATCAATCGTAAAGTAAACTAAAAAAGAAAATCAAAGCATAATTTATATGTGATGCATACCAAAAAGTGGGCCACAAAGTTCTTATTTGGATGCGATGTAACGTTTATCGTGAGCTGATGGGTTTTCTTTAGCTATGTTAGTTAGTTTCTTGATCGACATTATCGTCAAATAAAGAAAAAACTGACACTTCATCTGGCAAATACCATAAGTACTGGCAAAACTTCTGTAAAGCTGCTTTGGAAATGCTTTTGTCTGTTGTTTCGTAAACTTTTATGGTCTTCAAAAAGCACAAATCCTGATAAGGTGCTTTTACTGCTAAAATGCATTGGAGCCATGGTTTGCCGTAGGATGTCACAATAAACAGACATACATCGAACAGTGCTGCCTTAGCCTTGTTTGAAAGTCTGAATTGGGACTTCTTAGTAATGATATATTTAATAAATAAATGGCTCTCTCCATCCACCGAGCTTGGTGCATGGTACCTGGAGGCCGAATCTTAAATTTCTTCTCTGTATCTCCACCAAGAAATATTATTGAAAGCTCAATTAACTCTGGATAGTCATCTCTAGCTATCTCTTTAGTCAATTCGCATCGGTATAACTGTAGCAGTTTATCAACTTCTGAAACATTTAAACAAGATAGCTTTTCTCTACAGATTTGAATTTTCTCAGCATCGACATTTTTCCAGTTTCTCGGAATTTTTTGAACAACGGAATGTCTGAGCTTTTAGTTACTTGGCTGACTTTTGCTTCAAACACACTTTTCAATACCAATTCGTAGACGTGATGACGGCAAGCAAAAATGAGCATTTCTATATCCAATTTTTATTCGAGAAGTACACATGCACCATTAATATGGCCTGTGTTTGGAGCAGTAGTATCACAACAGAGAATCTCCACTCTGTCCTCATGATTCCATTTGATAATGGCAGTCCAAACTGCCTGTGCCTGTTCGCTTCCTGATGAGCTATCCAATTTTGGCACAGCGATAAGTTGTTCGTTATTATCATATGAAATAACTATCGGTAGACATTCTTCTTTGGATTTACGTGAATCTAGAGCCGGCAGCAATTTTCCATCCCAGTGGACAGTTACAGTATCCGAGACCTTGTTTTGGAAATTAACATTTATAGTTTCAGCCCGCTCTCTTCGCATTTCTGTACGAATTCTATGGATTGAGGACTTGCTTTTAGGAATTTCATCCGTGTTATGCACTAGTGCCTCAATAGTAGCTTCAATTATAAATACAGAATTTCTCATATTTAACTGACATCTATCTAAGGAGGCAACTAACTTCGGAGTTATGAAATTTTTCCGCATACAAGTTTTATCAGGTCGAGAAGAAGCACCACTTGAGCTGGTACTATTTTCTTGTGAATCTATTATTTCAGAACCCGAAGATGAGTTTTCTAGAGGTGGTTCATAAGCTGATGTCGATGGAGCTAACGATGAAATATATTTAGCACGGCCCTTTTCGTCCTCAATGTTTCTAAGGCGCGCCTTTTCTTCTGTTTTTGTTAGATTTTTGTCCACTTCGGCTAAGTGACCAGGGAGACCTGGTTTGCTTTGGCGCTGCAAGAAGATCCTATCTTCATTTATTTTAATTAGCTGAAGCGTATCGGCATGAGCAATGTCAAACAAATTGTTTAAGTTGGAAATAAACTCTTGTCGACGCTGTTCAAACACTTCTTGTGTTTTTTTCGCATTTATTTGCAAATCTCTCCAAACTTGATATAATGCAACTGGTTTCTTAACACAGTTAGGTATTGATTTAGTCGGCATACGTGCCCAGTAAATAATGCACTCACGAATAGTAAGATTTGCACTTTAATTGACACTTAAATTCACTTCACGAAAATTATAGAACAGAACTGCCAGTACTTGTCCATTAGAGGGAAGTTTCGAACCGGTTATTTGATGTTTTACGTCCCCTAATGAGAATATATCCTTTTTGGAACTTCGTAAATCCACAGACATGTAGACGACTCAAAAGTAATGTGTTTACTAATAAAACAAGCAAGTAATAACAAGCAATCAGTGCGAGATTTCCGTATCGCCATACCGTGCAAGTACAGACAAGTTTCAATGCAAGTCAGCACGGGTTTTTGTGATCCTAAGTACACGAAACTTCATTTTTAAATGTTTTGAGACCATTCAAACAAAATAAGAGGGTATGCGTTAAAAAAATATAACTTTAATTTTTTTGGGACACACTAATTTATATATATATATATATATATATATATATATATATATATATATATATATATATATATATGTATATATTTGTGTGGGTGCATGTGTGTAGTTCACATCTAATTAATCGCAAGCTATCGATAGTTGATTGATAATTAAATTTGATTGTTCTGTAAACTAAATCTAGATGTATGATAAGGAGAAATTTTTACTTAAGGAAAATAACATCAAGTTAATGAATTTTAAACTACCTGCTCGTATATTTATTTGTTTAATTTCAAACTGTATAGATATTAAGGAAATACTCACTGTGCATATTTTTTAAATTGACAGCATACAAATATTGATATTAACGGAATAAATGGTCAAATTTCTTCTGGAGGTTTCAGTATGTCATGTTATCCCAAGAAATTCTCATATGTACACGAATCGTGTATTCATGAGAGTTATATATCCGAAGAGATCTGTGTGCAGTGAAGAAACTAATAATATGTTATGTATGGAAGTCGTAATGGCTTATTGGATTTAATCCAAATTGATATAATTTTTTGGGGGAAATGACTCTTTCGTTTAAAATATGATATTTATTATCGTAATTACAATATGGTATTAATAGAGGTCTTTTAACTTTTGGTCATCCTACATATAAAGACAAATAAGATATGATAATTCTAATTGGACAGAATAAGTAATGCGGCAAAAATAAGGAAATTTTCAAAGGTATGTTTCTCGTTATTTATTTTAGGAACGTTTTTATGTAATAACGCTTAAATTGTACCTTAGCACTGTACCTTATATCAACATTTTTAACAACCTTTAACAATATTTCGGTCAGTCAAAAAGACAAACAATATTTGTGAAAGTTTCAATCGTCGATACGTTTTTTTAAATGTGGATTAATATGTATTTTAGTAAGGCTACCCGAAGAATACATTTACAATATTTAAAGTACTCATGGTGAAACTTTACATTTTTTGAAAGGGATATTTGATGGCAGTTTAACATCAAAGTTAAGTGCAAAATAATTGAAAGAATATATGAGATTGTATGCAAATTGCAACAAAAAAAATTATTTAAAGTGCAAATGTTACATTTGATTACAATATTTTATAATTATTAGATATTCCAAATATTTATGATTTTAGTCAAAAACTTGAATATAACTTCAATATTTCTTTAACGATGCAAAGAGCTATCGATATCAGCAGTTCGATTGCTTTAGTTTTATAGCTTATTATACATGAGGAAAAATATTTTTCTTGCTGCGTAATAGAGAGCTATGAATTAAGAAATTATCAAATCCATTTTTTAACCATCAAAATAGTACATCATGCATCAGAGAATATTTTTTTCATTGGAAGAACGGTAAAACGCGTTAACGAAAATAAAATGAAATCAATTTAATTTAAAAAAAATTCAGTGTAAATAACACTGAATTTTTTTAAATTAATAAAACAATATTTATAAAGATTTGCATAAAATTAAATAGATATTAACTATTTATATGAGTGAATATTGAAATATGAGAAATTTTCTATAAGAAAAAAATTAAAGAGTGTAATTGTGAATTTTATTTCAAATAATAAGACATATTTTTCATTAGCTATTTATCAATAAAGTAATATGATTATATATCATAAGGGTATTTCGAGATAATTACCTAAAGTCTCTGTATTCTAAACTATCTGGTTTATCTTCTCGGCCTATGAAGATCAATAACTTTAATTCTAATTAAATATACAATTTTTCTGTCAAATTAAAATTTACATACAATTTTTTAATCAGGATTTAATTGAAATAATGAGTCGTATGCTCTACCAAAAATTCGCAATAAATTTTATGCTAAAATAAAATTCAAATATGTATTGAGATAATTTTCCGGATCAAGTGGGTCTATTTTTAGTTTTTGAAGATTTCTTAGAAAGTTCGTAGGAGTTATCTTTTACCAGCATGACACAATTTTCGACAAACTAGTCCACGTAAGCGTACCTAATTTAACTCAATTCAACGCGACTCGGGTTAAATATTAACAAAATTTATTGTAGGGGCAGAAAAATAACAATAACTTATTTGCTATCAATTTTTTTTATTAAGTGCAATATTTAAAAAAAAAATAGAACAAAGGGTGAAAAAATCGATTAGGTATTTTAATTTGAAATCATAAAAAAACGTTATCCATAAAAAGGTGACTCAAAATCATACTGTCAAAAATAATATTATTTTAAAATATGGTAATCATAAATCTAATTATGAAAACCATTATTAAAAGGATGAGGTTTCATAATTCAATACAGTGAGTTATTTACATTCTCTCGTCCTCACATCCATACGTATTTGTATCTAGACACGTTAGGCATTACTTTAAAATTGAGTGCGTGTCATAGGGACACGTTCTCGAATAGAAATAATTAATGCTGTACTTATAAGTAGAACAAAAAAATATCGTGGAGATAAAAATATCAATAACCCAAGGTTTCAGAGTCTTTCCTGAATGTTACGTTATACATATATTTTACAAGTTTTAATATGGAAAATAATCACATATGTCCACAATAATCCAAATCCATAATCCATTCAATCCATGAGCATATTTACAAACAATTCAGAATATGCTTGTACATACAAGAAAAATGCATAACGTGTATAAGTTTGTAGCTATAAAATAATAACACAAGAATTTTATTAATCAAAGTTTTTATTTAAATTCGGATACAAACTAATACAGGACAACAAAAATATGTAATAGATTAATGAAAAGAAGAAAATGAAGGTGAATGAAATTCTAAACTCACCACTCTTCCTCCGTGTAGCCATTTAAAAACATTACTACACTAATACTTTAACGCTAAGTTGGTGGTCTTGCTTAAAACGACAAAAATGAATATGTCTTTCTCACGTTACCAATAGAATAATAAGTATTTATTATTGTTGTATCGCCAACATTCAGTTATAATCCAAAAAGTGTTATTGGAGTATTACTCTACTGATAAATTTTTGAGAGAGGCTAGATGCGACATTTGCTCGTAAGTACTCATATGAGTAAAATTATCGATTAAGAGGTATCGAGTACAAAAATATGGGTATAAAAAATGTACTGTATACAGAAATATATCGATATTTTTTTCGTAATCTAGTGTGCGTAAATGGCTCCAGTGTTGAACGAACTGTATGAACTAGATGTTACAATATTAATATTTGGGCGGCTTTTTTAATTTGCGGCAAATTTGGAAAATAAAATGTTATCTTTATAAAATTTATCAATACTACGGTTAAAAAATAATACATCGGTAACATTTTTGTTTTTTTTTTTAAATTTTTTTTTGGAAAAGAAGTTGGAATTCTTGGAAGCTTGAATGTCTGTTTTTATAAATATTGGATTATTAACTAATACCCAAGATAGTAATTCGAATAATTTCCCGACCTCGATATTGTATTTCTAGAGTGTGTTATTAAGAATATATCTGTTTATTATATATATCGCATTTGAAATAACAAAAGCATGCTTTGTGTGTATATTTTACTTAAAGTTTTAGAAAAGTTCACGTTTCCGTGAAGCAGGACCAGCAGAAAACAATCAACCAGCGACCATT
This sequence comes from Druceiella hillmani, assembly GCA_039881145.1. Lineage (NCBI taxonomy): Eukaryota > Metazoa > Arthropoda > Insecta > Lepidoptera > Hepialidae > Druceiella > Druceiella hillmani. Next base: position 8,928,475 of record JAYKKI010000055.1, read on the forward strand.
CTTTTATTCGATGCAATAAACAAAATTGTCATATGCATATTAATTCGTATGTCATTATTCTCCATACGTAGTTATTAATAAAATAAATAAAGTAAAAAAATAAAATAAATAAAATAAAATAACTCGTGAGTAAATGACCGAATAACAAATCTATGGGGGAGGTAGTAAGTCAAAAATATAGTGTTAGCTTTACAATTGTATATTTTGTTATTTTTTTACGTTCTTAATTGCAATATTCATCTAAATTTAAATCAAAATTTGCATTTTTCACATTTTTCCATATCGCGTCACATTTTGAATTGTGATTTAATTATAAATTGTTTATACTTTTTATTAAATATTGAGAAAAATGACTTCAAGCTTAGATTTTTTCTCCCACGTCTCACGTGATCCAATCTGCAGTAAGCATAAAATAAATTAAGCCGTCACCATAATTTTAATAATGTGAAATACGACGTTACATTAGCAGAAAATTTATCGTATTTTACTTTTTCAATTGTAAACTTAATTAAACTAAATAGTTATAATGTTGAGGAAGGAAATAATTTTAGTTTTTCAATATATTTTCATAAAAATACTTATAATAATCTTCATTATACACATGTCTTTTTGAGAGTGATATAACTTTTTATTAATTTTAAAGATCTACTTCTGAACTTGAAAAGATGCGACTTTTGTTTCCACACTATGACAGTAATTTTCAGGGTCGTCAACCAAAGCTTGTCGATATGTCAAAGGCAGCACGTTTCACCTTGTAAATAATTCGGCGGCCGGAATAAAGGAAATTCCCATCCATTATTCAGCGCATACGTGAACTCGAGCAAGTCAAGCGTCCTTCAATGAGTCTACTCATACTTCTACATTCCCATTTCAAGACACGTGAGGCAATATATTCAAATTGAATGCGTGAAAAAAGTCTCTAGTGTTCAATGAAATATTTCTTCCCGATATTGCAATATTACTTACGTAAAAGAATTTCTCTTTCAACCGGTAACAAGAATCAGGGTGGAAGGGGCTTGACAATAAAATGTATGTTGTTTTTTAGGACTGCGAAACTTAATTCTCCAGACTTTAAAATGCATTTCTTTTTGTTAATGCGGTGAAAGGTATTTTAAACCACATTTCGTGGCCCAAAAGTTACTAACAACAAATCAAGTATTTAATATTTATTTATTCATTTCATTATTTTTGCTGAATATGTACATCAGATGAGCCTATTCTTACAGGAGCGACTTATTTTATTTAGGCAAAGTGACAGGATATTTAAAATTTTGCAAAACAAGTAAATAAAATATTGTTAACTAATTATGGAAAAAAAAATTTAAAAAAACAATGAACACAAAAATAATCTAATTCCAATATGTCAGGAGGGGCTTTGGGGTAGGATCAACAGGTAGGAAAAGAAAAGTGAAGAGTTAAAGGTATTATTTACATATTTTTAAGGCGCATAAGCGACATTAAAATAGATCAATATTTAGAAATAAAATGTTATGGCATCCATAAAAATCCAGAACCAACCAAAGAGCAAAACTATGACACGTGAAATTTAACATGGGTGCGTTTAGAAGATTCCGTTTAATAGATAACCAAATAAATGCTCCCATCCATAATGAACTGTTTGAACATTTCCTTCCTGCACGTATAACTTCTTGACACTAAAATTATATGTAAATAAAAATTAAAAGATAATACACTTACCTGATCTTGGTTACATGAACTAAAGGATTAAAGAGAAAATGATCCCCAGAAATATTGTGTTACGTGAAGATAGTTACGGAGTAGTATTATAGGAGGAGATAGTATTATGGTATGACAGTAACATAATAATACTAAAATATACATCAAGATAAATTATACCATTTTCCACTTATCCATAGACGCAACATTTGTTATAACCTAATTGATCATCCCTTTACTAAACATTTTTAGGAATATTTTGCTTATGTTGTGCAGCTATGAAAGTTTTTGTCGAAAGAAAGTTCCGTTGAAAATAACTTCAAAAAATTAATTTCATAGGTATTTTTTTAGTACAGATGAATAGGCAGTGGAAATACTTGAATGGAAAGGAAGAATCAGCTCCGAAGTAAGCTAAGAAAATTCCGTCTGCTGGCAAGGTCATGGCTTCAGTTTTTTGGGATGCGCGTGGGATAATTTTCATCGATTGTCTTCAAAAAGGAAAGTCAATTAGCGGCAAGTATTATATGTCATTAATGCAGTGATTTAACGACTAACTCAAGAAAAAATAGCAATCGCATTTGGAAAAAACAATGTTTCATCAAGACAATGCACTAGTTCACACATTCCTTGTCGCGGTGGACAAAATCAATGAGTTAAAATTCGTGTTGCTACTCACCATTTCCAGCAGATTTAGCCCGGATATTTTTTTGCAATCTTGAAAAAAAGGCTCAGTTGAGAAATAAAAATCTGTTTCTCAAAATTTTAGTGTCTTCTTTGTTAGGTCTGGTTCTTCTTGGCCTACCCTTATATATTATTTATTCTACAAAGTTTTGTTTATTTTGTATTGTATAATATTTTTTGTAATATAATTTGATTTCATCTATAAACATACACATACACACACGCACACTTATATATATATATATATATATATATATATATATATATATATATATATATATATGTATTATGTAAAAGAACGCAGTACACATTATTCTGTTTTCAATTCTCGTATATTTCAGTGAAATACAAACATAGATATTTCATGGCAAATCCCCAATTTTTAAACTATCGAGGAGATTCCAACTTTTTCAAAAATAAATTGCAATGAAAAGTAAACATTGCACAGCCCACACGTTTATTGTAGAAAAATTGCTTAAAGAAATTTATAATCTAAATATATTTCATAGTTATTTTGCTACATATTTTATTTCATTGCATAATAAAAATAATTCAAATTTAAAGACTAGAGTTCAGAGGCAATTTTTGCCCTTTGTTCAGCCTACGTTTCAGCCATGCATTAGTTTGTGAATCAGGTTTCACAAGTCTTTAGTTGAATCAGCCTAATTTTTCAAAAAAGATTCATAATTTTTGTTACTTGTACTGTAATGGTTACTTGTACTGTAAATTTATCATTCTGGAGTAACTAGACATATAAATTGTTTAGCAACTAAACGGCTAAAAATTGTAACAACATACTTTTTATTTACATTTATTGAATATATAGTATTTTTTATTTCAAAAATTAAAGAATATAGTCAAAAGATCACGGCAGTCAGGATTGAACCCAAAATCACTAGTTGAAAGTCGCAAGTTATCATTCAGCCATTCACCTGCTCAGTCATACCTATTACAGATATGCATATATATTTTTATAAAACTTCTCGATGTTATGTAACATTACTGGTTTTCTACTTACACTTTTACAAATTTTTATTTTAAGCTGTCGCTATAAAAAAACAATCGTCAGTCTACCTTAGCACTATACAAAATTTTATTTCAATCTAAATTTCCCGGAGTATGCCACACTTGCCAGAGTATGCTCAGTGCTATTTTCCGATTATTTGTTATAAAAATAGCAATGCTATTTATGCCTTATAAAGAAATACTACTGCAAGCTCTTCACTGGCAAAAATAAGTCAGTTCTGATACATTATTAGGGCGAACGGCCTTCAACAACCCCTAGACATCCCACGCAGTCACCGCAGGATATTTTATGATGAATTTAAATTGAGCGCGTAACATGGTAATACCTCAAGTGGGCTTTATTTGATGTAAACATTACTTTAGCCGGTTTATTTACTCATATATTAAGGACGACGTCAAAATTTATAAAAAGGAATATAGTTTGTCTCTTATTCCGTCCTGAAAATCGAATCGAACAAAATTGTTATTATGAGGAATAATATAATACGTAATAATATAAATTGTGTTAGAACAATTTTGCCTTTATTTTAATAGAAAACATACCGATCCTTAACTGTAAATTGAAACAAATAATAGTTGATATAAAATGTTAAAAACACATGGAATATAAGTACGCATTTTAGGATATTCATGAGCAAAGTTATATTAATTATTAATCAAATAGCAAAGCACAGATCCAAAATTTGAATAGAATATATTATTTATATAAAGTGCAATAAAATTAGATTAAAGCAACTTATGTGTAAAATATTCTTATTTATATAACTAGGCTGCATTTTTAAAATTTTCATCTGAAAGTAGATGAGTGACGATTGAATGTATAAACGAGCCATTTCTGGCCTGATTTATTTAACGTTACGGTTTTGATATTCAGCTTCAAATAACATTAATCGTACTCAACTCAACACAAGTTAAAATTGAGCACCTGTTTAAATCCCGACTAAAACAATATTATATTATGTTAAGATGAATTGGTCAATGTCATTTTACAATAAATTAAAATATTACAGTTTGCACACTCCTCGAAGTCAGTTTGTAGTCAGTTTATAAACAGTTTGTAGACTCCTCGTTGATGACGATTCGAAAAAAAATTATAATTATCGCCAAATAATTGAAAGCAATACTCAAAACCAACTCAAAATATAAAGAGATAAACTTGAAACACGTTAGATTACTGACTTGCTATAAAGAAAATCCTGCTTGACAAATCTGATTTACTTCATTGAATGTGCAAAGCGGATCTCAATTTTATGCTACCGTATAGTCAATGGAAAATACTGTCTATAATTAATTTGTTATTAAATGGTACGAAAGGAACATGTTATAATTCTGATGGTGTAGTATAGTTACATTTTTTTGTGTATTCAATTATAAAGAAATTTGCACTCATAGTTCTCAAAAGATACCACGGTCTTAATAATACGAATCAAAGAATTTATTTACATCGCGCTTTCTATACTAAACATATTTTTACTTTAAATTCAGGTTACTTTAATTCAAGTCATTCTGTTCCACTGATACCACTCTTGTCTTTGTCAGTAACGGCCTGTCTCATCTACTGCTAGAAACCAATACCTGTCATTGAAGATAATGCCCATAATCGTCACGTTGGACAGGCAGGTTGGCATTCCCAGTGCGTAGTTTCTAGCGTCGATGGCCGATACTACATATTGCTAATATGTGGCTGTCAGCTACGCCTTTAAAAATACCACTACGGGAATTAAACCCGGGACCCGGGGTGCTCCATGCTGTACGCTTATGACCAACGCAATTTATCATGGCATCGAAAAGATAAACTTGTTAAAAATTAAATAATATAGGAATACTGATAAGAGTAAAAGAGATCAAATGCTCATTCCATCATTTTAAAGTATGATATAAAATACTTCTGAATTCAAATCAATTTCAAACTGAAATCATTCAGCTATGGGAAATTATCAGACTTAGTGTGGTGACATTTTAATAAAATTTTGGAAAGGATTTCAGTTATTACATGAAATTATTACATAGCAATTCATCTCACAGTATAAGGTTTTATTTTAACAGCTATTGACGTGTGGTATGTAATAGCTATTGACATATCGTAATCCTCAACTAATGGGGGGCTCGTTTCCTTTAAAAGACCGTAAATAACAAGACCCTCGGTCAACGGAAAGATTGGAGTGAGATTCGATGTCCTTTATACTAATGTGAAATATAAAAAATTACTTCTATAATATTTTTTACTATATTTGCGATCATAAAAACAGACAATAACAAAATTATGATTAACGTTTCTAATTGAAATGACTAACTTTTGTGACTGTTTTTTATTTTTTTCTTTTAATTACATTTATAGACTACTTACAATACGTAGAAATTCTAAATAACAAATCGGGAATTGCAAATCCACCAAGAGTGAGGGGTAACTGTATTATGAAACAAAGGTCAATAGTTGAATGCGAGCTCACTACTTAATATTATTTAAGTCAGGGTTATTGGATGGTTTTAAAATTACCAGGTTATGTACTTAATATACAGATATTAGGATGTCTGTACATTTAGAGTTTAAGTCTTATAATACAGAAATTTTAATTCATGTAAAAATATATTTACAGTTACAAACTTATCATACAAATATCTTAATCCACGAGGTAACAAGATTGTTAGATTGATTTTTTTCAAATCGAACTGACTTCCATACATACGTTTTCAGTTAGATTCTTTCGTGAGATTTAAAATATTTCTTATAAAATTTTTTATTTCTGTATAGTATATAAAAATCAAACTCGCTGTATTATCACCTTAGCTCAAGAATTTCAGTGCAAAAATATTTCATTAAATCTGTTTTCTTTTTCTTGATTAATATACAAACAGCATATTCAGAAAGGAATTTTTTATTTTTTTTCACGTGTTTTATGTCTAAAATTCGAGCTTTGATATTATATAAATCATAAGGAAATCAATTTGAAAGAACATTTATTTAAAAATATTCATATATTTAATTTTCCTACAGCCTAAATAAAAGTGTAAATTGACACTCTAAAGCTTCATATAGAGTTTAATATAATATTTTAAGGATTCAAAAAAGTAAAGAAAATTATACTTTCACCAATTTTTATACTTATTTTCTCGCAGGGAAGCGATATATAAGATTTATACCACGGTGGATTACAATTAATTCGGCATGGAGGCACGACGAAAAATTAATAAAATATACATAATTTTTCATTGTAATACATGAGTAAATAAATAGTCGGTTCTGAAAAATACTATGCTGATTTTATTAAAAGTACTAGGTTGACCCTTTATGAAAAAAAAATTTATAATTAATTTCTTCGTTTGTTACTTTCCCGTGCACGTAAAAATTAATGAGTCTTTTAATTTACTTTCTATAAGATGAATGTATAATATATATTTTATGATCTGGGTCTTGTAGAAAAAAAATGTTTTTTCTAAAAATGTATAAATAGATAAAATCATATCATGTACTTAAAATATTTTGTATTCACAGCATAGGTTATATTCATCTTATTGGCAAAAAAAAACAATGTAATGTACAAAATCTCCCTTTTTAGGCCAAATGGCAATTTTTTTCTTTTGACCTGAGAATCAATAAAGATAAAGCGAGAAAAGTTCCTATTTCTTTTAAATTTTTGTTTTTTTTTTTCATTAGAAAATATAGTCCAAATTTTTCGATAGTATTAAAAAATTTAAAGTTCCGACTTTAACCCATATACACACGCGCGTATACACACGTACACATAAGCGAGCGTGTGCGCGCACGCACTCTCACGTACACGTGATGCACGTCACATGCACATATACGTGCCTTTAACATACGTCACCTCCAATAAAAGTAAAAGTTTAAACTTTCACATGGATTTATTAAAATTTTGCGAAAACAGATAGTTGCAGAGAAAAATGAATCCCTAAGTATAAATTTCCATATGGATGACATTAGTTTTGTGCGAAACACACCACGAGAAGGTTGTATGGTCGATTTTACAGCTAGAGCTGACAGTATCACCTTGTTCAAAAACTATGAACCGCTTTGATTTTAAAAAAATATAAAGGATGGTTTTTAAGTAATTTTATTTTTGTATAAATGCCAACACGTTTCATTACTTTTCCACGTAATTTTCTTTTAAGAGATATTTATCGTATCATTCCATCTTCATGACCTAACCAGTACGACAACTCTAATTAAAAAGTGCTTTACTACTTTCGATGAGGTACTACAGCGCAGGAAATTTCTTTTAGGCCGAATTATCACTGGTGATGGAGAACTATATGTAATATCATATTAGAGTCGAAATAGCAATCAAAGACATTGAAGAATAATAATCTTCATTACGGAAAATTTAAGTTGCTCTTATTTTGGTGTTTATATATATATATATATATATATATACACACACATATATATATATATATATATATATATACATATATATACATATATATATATATATATATATATATATATATTTATGGTTGGCGGTATTTATCTAGGCAATATATTTCATAGATAATAAAACAGGCACGTCGAGTAAAAGTTCAAACAGAAACCGTAACTAAAATAAATGGATCAAAACTTCATGCATAAAATGTTGAAGGGAATTAATGGAAGTTTATATTGAGTTACTTTTCCAAAACAATTCAACACTCTATTTTTGTTATTATTCATCACTTACTCGAATATTAGATAAATTAATATTGATAAAGTGACAATCGCATATTGGCGGCTGGTAAACAATTTATTTGAAGTTTTTCTCATGGCCGTCTTGTGATCTCGTAAGTTATGTCGACTAGACGGTAATATCCAATCAAACTGTGTGACGTAAATTTGTTTTTATTTAGCTGTCGTACGTTGCGCCTAAAACTGCGCGCGAAGTTACCTAAAAGTCGTGTGGAAAAGACGGCACTTAAGTGTAACCACATTTCTTCGATAAATTTTGTTTTCGTTCATGCGCGACTTTGACTGGTACCGCATAAGGCATCAGCGAGTACCTACGTACACGTTTTGAGCAACGAAAGTGAAAATATTATGTTCACGCATGGATCGAGCTTTGGAGGAGCCCGTTAAATGTTACTTTGATGTCAGCTTCTTCAATGCAAATATGGGTAAACTTGAAAGACGATCGTGAAGAAATTGCTTTTTTATTTATATTTTGTATGTTTATGCACAACGTATTGTATGTTCGTATTTTCTCTATTGAATGTACAGTGAATATAATTTCGTGCAGCTAAGTTTTCTTATTCAACAAATTATGATCACAAATATGAGTAGTACTTCATCGATTAACTAACGTTGAAAATGCTAACTTTATTAGCTAATAGAAAACCATCACGTGCAAGTCAATTTTATCCCACAAGTATTTCATGTCATATTTAAAATAAACTCGGTACAGCAATTTGCTGTTCTGTATTTCCTATCAAAAGTCTCTTATTTTTAATTCAGATTGACTTTATTATTTTTTTTGAGGAGAAAAATATTTTACTGCTTTCAAAAAAGTTAATAAGATAATTCCTCAATAATATTATATTCTTGTATTTTTGTTATACGAGTTTTAAGCTAACATATGATGGAGTAGGAAACAATCAAAAATTGAGAATCGTGGTCGTTCAGATCGTTCAGATAAGCGAGTGGAGCGACTGAGATGTGTATACTCGCGCACATACATGCACGTGAACACGTGCATGTATGTGCACGCATTCATGCATGCAAGCACGAGAGCATTAACATACACAAACTCATACACATACATTGTTTATTATCAGAAAACTTTCACAGCCATTGTTTCTATAATTTTTTTTTATATATTTTTACTTACAATTTTAATTCTCGTAAGAATAATTAAATTTACTAAACCTTAGGTCAACAATGTACTGTTCAACAAATGTTTATATAATTTTAGATGCTTTTCAGTGTAGGCGACTCTTAAAATGAATATAATTGCTAGAAATAATATAGGTATGGAAAATATTGATGTATACTTCTTGACGATGGCATCGTAGACTAAAACGTAGTTAGAAAATATAACGTTATATTTTGAATTGTGTCAATCAACTACTATGCAATGTTGAATAAATCGGGCGTGGATTAGATTTTGTTTACTTGTAGGAAAGTATTTCTATGATTTTTAAATCTTAAGTAAATTGAAGAAATAATTTATTCACTTTACTTCTTTTTTATGTATGAAGCCAATCTCTTACACCTGAACATCAAGGTGAGTTAAGTTTTTGGAGGTTTATACATTTCGTACCATTTTAGACAATTCTACAGTTGAAGTGGCACCGATAATGATGTCAATCTTACAAAAATTAATACATCAAAGCAATAACGTATTTTAACTTGACGGTTTTTCTATCCCGCTTTTTTATCAGGTGGTTTTTAATACCATACTTAATATCACCGTGGTGTGTTGGGTTAATCACAAGCACACGGCCTTTTCGTGGCGTACCGAGGGTATACAGGTTTAATACCCAGACGCTCCTCCAGCTGGGCTGCTCTTGTGTTGTGGTTGGCTTTAAGAGATTGCTCTGATGTGCCATAAATATCTGCCAGGGCTAATGAACGCTAGAAAGAACTAAGTGCATAATTTGTTTTACAGGCCACCTCTACCCATAGTAAATAATCTTGAGGAGAAAGGTTGAATTTAGTGATGTTTATTTCTGTATAAAATAAAAATTATAAACAAATTGGGGCTTCGTGTTAACTGTCTATACGATTTCGTTTTGTTTCAGCGGATATTGAATTTATTATAAATATCAAATTTTAATATTTATAAATTTCTCTTTAAAGTGTACTTCGTCTGTTATTTATATATATATATATATATATATATATATATACATATATATATATATATATACATATATATATATATATATATATACATATATATATATATATATATATATATATATATATATGTGTGTGTGTGTGTGTGTGTAATGACACAATGCTTTTGAATTACTACATACGTCACAGGCTGAGTGCGGTGAAGTCAACAAAGCATTCATATCTGCATTTGACATAACCGTTTTACGCAATTTGGGATATAATTCAAAGTACTTTATTAAATCTGATTTGCTTTTCCATTAGTGTCGACCGATGTTTTAATACGAGTTGTTTTATATCAAACACGTGCTACTGGTTTTATACATTTTTAGGTGAAATTCACCGTTTATTGAACTCATTTCTTAAATAGTTCCTATTTATAAAGCGAAGTTGATATTTCTTATGTTTTTACGTCATCGTCTCAATGTTAATAATATGACTAGTATTTAATAACATGTGATAACTAGACATCAAGCAAAATTATCTACGTTACGGTTTTGATAATTGTTGATAAGAAAGGACAGTGGTCACCAAGTTGGAAATGAATTGTTAGGAATAAATTGTAAAATAACTAATTTTCACAAAAGAAAAAGAAAAAAACATGCAGTTAAATTTTAGATAACAAAAATAATACGTTAAAATAATTTATTTACAGATTAATTATGTTTCAAGGTGGATATGAAAATTTAGAATAAATTTACCAGTTTTATAAAAGTTTTTTTTTAAATCAGAACAATAGCCCATATAATATATATATAATTCAATAACATTTAAACGACGAAAAATGTTCGAACTTTCTAGGGTCTTTACTCTTTTTTGATCTTTTCATTTTGAATTTTTAATTTTGCGTCAGCAATACTCGGCAGTTAGAAAAAGTTATTATTATGCCTACATATTTCCTAGTTTTTGCAATAACTTTTCTTTACAGTAGTTTCCATTTTTCCACTAGATCAACTAGGATAGACGAAAATGTATTAAAATAAGTAGTTTCCAAGACGAGAAATCATATCGAGGAAACCAAACGGCACACTTGCCGGGGGAGGGGAGGGATCAAAACTAAGTTGTCTTTTTAAATAAAAATGATTTACGAAACAATTTGAAATTTAAAATGGATGTAAATAAACAGTAAAACATTAAAGGGAAGGATTCGACAGTAAGATTAAGGGAAATTAGTGAAATATTGAAAATCATGGAAGGCATTTCCGATGACATATTTATGATGAAGTCGAAAGATGTTTTTGCTTGTCAACAAGACTATTATGTAATATTAGAATTCAAGGGCGAGTAAGTTTTCGAAATATTCGTTCAACTTCGCCACTTCCCATTAAATTATTTTTTGTTTTTCAATAGGGGGCGTTAATCTTTTATTAACTCACAATTAAATTTATACTAAAGATACGTCATGTAAGGTTAAGCCTCTTTACAAAGAAATTTATTGGCTAATGATTATTGCGCGAAGAAAACCGTCTTACTGCGACACCTTCAGTAAAAACGTGAATTTTAAGTTAAACCAGGGTGGGGATATTGTTGTTAATAGCCAATATTTATTTATAAAGTATTAAGACCCATACATACGCATATTACATTATTAGATTAATTTTCGTTGTATATTTAAATAAATTATAAATTTTACTTTATCACCTATCATATATTTAACATTATAAAGTTACAGTAAATTTTCAGCAAGTTAATTTTTTACTTATTAAATCAAAATTATTGTAATTCTAGATAAAAAAATCAAAATGGCTTTTACTACTCCGTGTGCAAAAATAAATTTGAATTTTTAAAATTTTATTGATTGAATTCACATGTTTCCGATCGTACTTATAATAATATTTGCGTGCTGGATAATGTGATTTTTGTATTATACCAAAAAATATAATTTCTATTGCGCGTACTTAAGTATATATGCAATTTTTTTATTAATTTTTTACTTAGTCTCTAAAGTGTATTTCGTCTCTTATTTATTCTGTTCGTTCAGTAATTTATTGTATTTAATCGCATAATATGAAATGGCTTTTGATATTACCTGATATCAGTCCCAAATGTATAAATTAATGTTAATGAGAATGAAGTTTTTATTTTAATAGGCTGCGGTTATGTTTAACTAGTTTATGAATGAATAATAGATTTATCTTTAATTCGAATAATTATAAGAAAAATACAAAAACATTTTCAAAACTTTTAGCTTTCAAAATAACTTTATTTAAATACCCTTATTGCAGTATTATATTTAATTACATAAATTTTAAGGAGTTAGAGATATTCACTTTACCCGTAACATTAGGAAAATTCGATTTTGACAGTAAAATGCTAACAATAATAATCGTTTTTACAATAATAATTTTATCATACATTAGCAATAGTTACCCAATAACATTCAACCAATCTTATTCCCAATTAAATGAAACTACGTGATGCAAAGATCTTGCTAATAGCCTATCTGAAGATGTTGTAACACAACAAACCCATTCGCCGTAAAGAACTTAAAGAAAGTAGAAATAATACTACATCACGTAGTTTCATTTAATTGTGAATAATGAATTTCTACAAAATTAACGCCAAATATATTCAATCTTTTTCCCTTATTTAAAAGTCATTACTTCAAATTTCTTGAGGTGGGTATAGTGACTATAAGGGGTCCCCTCTTTCCCACCAAAAGTCTTCTGTCTGATGGGATTTACTGTTAAGGTTGGAATTAATTTGGATGATAGAATAAACCTGACCTGGTGACCTATTTTATTTTTTACATACTAGTATTTGCCAAATGTTCGAAATTCAACCATAAATTCTATTGAAAATTTTAGGAAAACATATATAAATTTTCCAAATTTTCTTTGTTGATAACACTAAAGCTCGTCAATAGCTGCCAAACAAAAAAAAAGAAAATAGGTAGACAAACAGAGGAGAAAAGATATTGAACTGTTTTGCCTTTACCTATTTATAAAATGATATTTAAACATTCTAATTAGGTTATAGTAAACCAATATACCATTTTTTTTCCTATGTTTCCTTGGTGGGGTACAGAATATCGGGTGTATATATTTGATCGACTCTGATCATATCGTATAATTGTATCTTGCTGATATTCTGCACTTTGACCAGGACAGTTTGGCCTTTAATTAGATATTAGTTTGCCCTTTAATTTTGATCCCTAATCTGAAGCCTTTTTAGGAATATGGACGAGTTCCCATCAAGCTATGTATGCAATTCAGTTTTCCTTGCGACCTTTTATTTGATATCTGACCGATATTTTCAAGAAAAAAACAAGTCTTTACTAGATAATTTTACGAGCAAAAATCTTCGAAGAATTGATTAAGACTTGGATTCATTACGAAAGCTTCTTTTCATGTTTCAAGGAAAGGTATCTAAAAGGCTTCAAGCCAGTTTCTTGTTGCTTAGCATTGAACACCTGGGTCTTTTTGGAAAATCCAATGTTCGCCCCGATGTTTTCATCTCAATCTTCCTTTTATTAAGATTTTCTTTAATATTTTTATTGCTTGTTAAGAATATTTTGCATATAAATAAGTATTAAAAATTAAAATTTTATTAATGATCGATAAATCATAAGATGGCAATAAAAACAATATTTCAAACATAGGGCTGGTACAATGAAAACTGGAGAAAGATTAAACTGATACGCACTAGTGCGTTTATTATATTTCAGCTTAATGTTACGATTCTATCAGATAGTAAAATAAATACATCAATATCTAAAATTTGCTTTTTAATAGTTTTCTGAATACTGTATAACTCACATACCTATCGTTAACACTTTTCTAGCTACAACAGGTTTCGTGATCAATGTTTTGGTGTTACTTATGAATTCAGATTCACACTCCAATTATCATTATATCTACCATCCAATTATCATTATATCATCATCATATAATCCATTAGACATTTTCTACGGCAAACAATTTACAAAGTCCAAGCGGAAATAATTAAGCAGTAAAAAATCAAAATTTTAAGAAGGAAAATCATATTTGCAATTTTATAACTCAACTAACTGCTAGACAATTTGTATAAGAAAGGCTAACTTTGATCGTTTCTGAGAAAATATACATAATCAAGTGAAGGCGAGCCTAAACTTGTGGAAATAAATTGAAATAAGCAAAAGTAATATCGACGCCTGCCTCTGATCCCGCATAAGTTTTATTGTTTAGGACAATCCTTGAGGATGAGAGGGAATCAAATTTCCTTGGATTGCGGGTGAAGTTAAGATCTTATTTTGTTGTGGGTTTGTGTGTAATTGAACTAGTTCCGTATCGTGGGCAATACATGAGATTAGTTCGTGCTATCATCCGAAATGAAGAAATGTATAACTTGCTGTGTACAGAGCAAAATAAAGTGCAGTTTTATTGGTACGAATAATTCTGAATATAAACTGAGTAGATAATATTTAGGGACCACATGATAGCCCTCTTCTTGTTACTGAAAAATTACTATCAAATATATGATTCCATTCCAATTTTTTTTACATAATCACCTAAGTTAATAGTACACACCCGCCTAAACACTTTGTTTACATGATTATTTAACGAGATACTATAATTGTTAATAATAATACTTAGTCACGATTATCATTATATATTTGATAATTGCCTGTAATGCGTTGCATTTCAATACACATAATTTGTAAATATATTTATAAGGTACTTACACTTCAGCTTAACGTAATAAACAAAATAAATTCTCTGTTCATTTAATTGTGAATAATGAATTCTAGAAAATTAATGCCAAAATATTCAATATAAATTCCATTAAAATTGGTTGAAATTTTCTTTTGTGATTTACATACAAACAAATATAAATATAATTTTTCAAGCCCATACGCAAACCCTGTCTACTTCTGAAATATTAAATTATACAATATTTACTACATTCTATTAAAATCGGCCTGATAGTTTTCGTGATTTGCGTAAAAAACAAAAAAAAATAATGTGGCCTCTCAACTCTTCAACCTCATATTGGAGTCATCCTAACATATCTTACTCCTGGAAAACTAAGCTGTATTTTGTTGTTTACGCTTTGCTAAAATTTGTCCAGCAGTTTTCATGATGAGCAATCAAACAAGCAAAAAAATATACGGTATTTCTCAATTTTTCGACTTCGTACTTATAAAAACAACTATATTTTACTTTAAGAATATTAATCTATGTAAAACTGATTACATTATGTTAAAATCTCTTTAGTAGGTTTTGTTATATAAGTAAAACACAAAGATATTAATAAACAAAATTTCTCTATTTTTCGACCTCGTATTTACATAATGCTAATCACATATTACCCCTGAAGTGTTAAGTTTTACAATACAGATCTTATCACATCAATCACCTCAATCAATTTTCATCATGTGTACACAAAAAGTGATCGAGATAAAGATAAAAAGTCCAAGAACAATCACTTTATTTTATTTACCATTTTCTATTATATTTCTATTATTTCCAGCATCATAGACACATTGTCTTGAAAGTACAGTGTGAGTAACTTATTATGTTTAATATGCAATCTTTCATATCTTCAATGTTTTATTAATCAAGGTTTTTATTTTAGTTACAGGAAAATTTTAATGCAATGAAGTCGCTTTAATGTCAGAAATTTCAATATATCTCTGCCAACGAAGCAAATGAATGGATAAAATTTACGCCGATAATAAAGACCACAATTTTTAAAGAATTGTTTTCAAACTTTTTGGCCAGGAAGTAGTTCTTCGATTGTAGTATGATGCTATTTATAATGGGCAAAATTTATCAAATGCAAGTACTAGATTTTACACTGCAATTTTTAAAAAAATAGTTCGAAAAAATAGTAAGCTAATTCAATAAACTTTTAAATTCAAAAAATTACTGTTGCAAGTTTCAGCTCGCTGTGACCATTGATTTCTGAGAAATTGGCGCAAAAATGGAACACTATTTGCGAAACGGATAATTTTAACGTATTATGGCTGGGTTGTATATAAATATATGAAAATATAAATTAATATCCATAGGTTTTGGGTTTAAAGCTCTCAGTTAAGTTCAAAAAAGGCGGCACGCAATATTGCCAGAGAGCAGATGATTTTTTTTCTAAGCAATTGTACTATTATCGGCCATTTTTCATCCTTTATGCATGTCGTTTCGCAAATAGTGCTCCATTTTGCTTCGGATATCGCAAACTCCTCATTGTGATCTATCATTTATTAGGAAAGCTTCGAAGAGAATATTTGTGCAGATTTAATAACTTTTAATTGCGATCCATTACTATTCGATTAGTGAGAGTAAAAGAAGACAGAAGAATTTTTCAACTAATGGCTTTCAATTCGGACTTTTTCTTGTTTACAAATGTTTAATTTACATTTTATTACGTTATCGTTATAACATTTGGATCTATTCATAACTTGCATCTTGTGACATGGAAGTTTTTGAGTAATTACCTGAAACCAAGGATACATATTGACGTGTTGTTGGTACTGTCTATGACTTTTTCTAATATTTTAAATTTTTTTTGGTAACTACATGAAAGTAAGCAAGCAAAATCACAAAGCATACAATATTATTACAGATATATGAACAGAGAACTAATTTATAAAAGCTGGTTTTTCTCTCTAGAGAACCATTTGAGCCAACTCTAACATTGCTGAAACAGACGTAACACTACACGCAATATGTAATTTTGCTTATTGATGTTATTTATTTCGAATCACTTGGAAAGCTAAGAAGAATTCAATGACACATTAAATATCAAAATCCATGCAGCCGCTTAGAACTTCAAAACAAATCACACATATCATACAGTGATGGTAAATTTTTTTCGGTTGCATACTTACATATACACAATGTATATATGTAGGTATGCAACTGTGAGCGCAGAGTACGCTGCAAGCGCGAAATATTCGGCAAAGCATCTCTGATCAGCTGTAATTTTTAAATTTTAAGATTTTAGTTAAATTGAACGATTTGAACATTAAACAAACAACATGAATAAGCATATTTTTAAAAGAAGTTGTGAATGTAATTTTTGTTTTATCTAAATAATAGCTTTGTTAACATGTTATATGTACTGCATAAGTATAATGAAGATGCTTATAAATATTGAGAAATGAATATCCATGATAGTAACGAAATCTGAACGGAATCCAAATGCATGTTAACTTATTTTTACATTTAGTTACGATTTCAAACAATTTCCCAAATAAAGCCGTTTCATCCTAGAATAAATACATTATTATAGAAAAGAAATTGTTCCATTAGCAGAATAGTTTCTTAATAAATTTGGATGTTTGCACGTTTAATACGTTTACAGATATGCCAAAATCAGCTTGTTATCAAAATCATGTTGAAAGAAGTTACTTTTTGTTCAGTATGTTAGGTTGACAACAAAATAGTACGCCATTTCAGTTCAAGTCCCATGTTAACTCTCAGGCTAATCAAACTTGGTATCATTCATTGCGTGATTTCACAAATGTCAAAATATTTCTTATGTGTTTTCAAATTATGAATTATTCATAATTGGGTCTTAGATATTTAGAAAATATTCAAAGGTTTAAGAGGCTAGGGTAATATTAAGTAAGTCAAAATATATGTTTTACAATTACAAATTGGCTGAAAGCATTTGTATATTCTTATGAGACGCAACGTCATGTTTATTATATGCATATTACCGAGACCTTATTTGATTGAAAGTTTTATTGAGACTGATAATGAAACCAATACTTTGTTATCGATTTTGGTAGTAAAAAAAATTAATGATGACATCTAAAAGGGTTTTGTTTACACTGTTTCGTCTATTAGACGCCAAAATTGAAATTTGAGCAGTTGTTCGTCTTTGATTGCTAATAAGTGCATTTACTGTCATAAATGCATGTACTTATAGAAATACACAAATAAACAGAATATATACCATCTCTTTGAAAATTCTATTCCATTATTTAAAGTTGCATTCATCATTACTTGTGTGACATTTTATCCATAACTCCTAGCAGAGAGAACATCTGTCGAATTATGGAAGCGTCCATTCGAATATATCACCAAAACAAAGCTGGAAAGCCGATAGCAAAACCACAAAAATGCAAACTATGTTATTCAGTATTGGGATTGGAATTGCCACATGTAATATTTTATAAAGATTGTATCCTACCATCGGGTAAGTTTAATGTTGAAGTAAAATTTTAAGTTAATGTATATGATATGTATCTATGTATTCCTATTAGTATTTTCTTCAGATAATTTATTATTTTTAATTATATTAATATTTCAAAATGTTATGACGAAAAGAAGATAGGGTATTTTAATTTTATTAAACAGTTTCAATTTTATACAATAGCTTTAATTTTTATCTAGAAACATAATATATTATTTCTGAACTAATTGAATTCCCGACTTATTACGTTTTTCTTGCGCGACAAGCGAACAAATAAACAGGCTCGTAGGTAAATGAACAAACATTCCAAAAACAATATTGGTGTTTTATTACTTTTGTTGTGTTCAAATATTTTTTTTTTGCAAATACCTTCAATGTACCAACACAATAATTCTAGAATTTCGTTTAATCCTAAATCAAAAAAAGTAATTAAATTATAAATACTGAGAACAGATTCGAATTTTAAACGTAATGTGTTTGCCCGCGTTCAATTTGCTTACCCAATTATTTAACTTCTCTATTGGCAATGTACATCCGGGAGGAAAACTTTTTTGCGTACTTTAGATTATATGTAGCACTATATATTGATGTACATGGGTACACTATACGTTTGTGTAACTAATCTTCAAGTACAAGATGTATTTTTAAATTAATTTTTCTTATTCTAGGTGACTCCATTACTTGAGTTTATAATATCACTTATCATTATTTAAAAGCTCAACAATCTGCAAATTTAATTGAGTTTGCCATAAAGGTTCTTAAATCAGCATGTTTCAATAAAATTCTGAAATACTTTTTCTTAAAAAATATAATTTATAATAAAACAAATGTCTGCTTAAGATGTTAGTAGAAAATATTTAGAATAAACCACTTTCCAAAAAAATATATCTACAAATCCAAGCAAGAGTCCGAAATCAATGAATCCATTAAATATTCCTAACGATCGATACGACGGCGTATACATCAATATCTGTTTGTTTTTATAGTGAACTTAATCTTAACGTGGAAAATACTTTTTGAATAAATTTCCACATTCAAAAGAAATTGGGCGTAACAGTGAGCTTCTATACATAAATGATATGAATGTACATTAATTTTAATTCACTGATACTTTCAATGAAAATTTAACATTTACTTATGTTGCAATTAAATAACACAATACTTATAATCCGTGCATTAAATTTCATGTATCGAAATCTCACTGAGTTTAGTCATTATCTCCATTTGATTTCAACAACATGACAAAATAATGCTGTTTATTTTCCACATCAGTGTCAATGTATACACAAGGACGGCCAAAATTGTGGCATTAGTAAAAATGGATATGAACGAAAATAACGAGGATTTTAGGAAGTTTTAAATCAAATTTTGTACAACATACGCATAAGAATTCACTTGTAGTCTCTCTTCACCGTTGGACTCATCTAACGGTATATATATATATATATATATATATATATATATATATATATATATATATATATATATATATATATATAATATAAAATCTGTCTATATTGCAATTTCCATCATAAAATGTATTTATGTTCTTATAGTTTATTCGGAGAATATGGATATGCTGACTAAAATATTTTCATGTACTTCATAAATTTCTAGGAGTGATTACATAATATGAAATAAATATTCACAATTAAATGAAACTACGTGATGTAGTATTATTTCTACTTTCTTTAACCTAGGTTCCGTTGTATTACAATATCTTCAGGTGGGATATTAGCAAAGAATAACTCTTAGGAACATCCAACAGTATTTATATGTTTCAAACACAATAGTGGAAGCCGGGTCTCTGTGGGTCAATACTTGGTATACATATATTTGTATGTGTATATATTTGTATTTTAAAAATACATATATTTGTATTTTTGGCCCAAGTAAAATATTTTGGTCTGAGTTAAAATATGTTGAATTTATCCCACATGGCAAAATTATACAGTAGATTTAAACACTGCCAAAAATGCTGTCTTTGCGGCCACGTGTAACAATACATTAAAAAAAGTACGCCGAAGCAAATGGCAAATAAATTTCTATCCAGTGCTGTTAAATGACGAATTTATAAAATTAAATAAATATTATTATTTTAATTATAGGCCAGTTAATAAATATTTGTTTGAATTGGATGTGATATAGCTACGCAAAACGACATTTGATTAAATATATACACAATGAGAAAACTCGTAGAGAGCACTTTTCATTAAATTCGAAATATACACAAAGAGCAACGGCCATCAAAATTCGGCGGCCAAGGTTTAAAGATTAAAGAGCACTATATTAGTATGCATCGACATGACTCGCGAGGCATGTTACGAGGAACATGACGCGATTCAGAAGGGTTGGACTAACTTTTCAATTCAACCGCTCATCGCCTACTCACGAATAACATTTTGTTGATATTCAAGTCCTGTGTCTGAATAAATGACAAATGTCTCTTTGGGATTTTAACTGTATAGAAATTCGAGTTGCGTCGGAAGAGTAATCTTTCCAACAGAGAATTTACTGAGCACGTCCGCGTCGCCTCGGAGTGTCCATATTCTTGTCACATATTTACATACGTACAAAGATGAATGTGTCAGAGAGGGTTAAAATTTTATAAATTCCAGTTTTTGTCAAGTGTCTAATACTGAGTGCTTAGGTTTTAAAAATCCAGTGTGTGGTCTTTAATATAACTGTACTTAGGATTTTATTTAGGCTGAAAATATTTGATCAAATTGTTCTTAAATTTAAAATATTAAAAAAAATTTATTAACAAAAGATGAACTCTCAAACTTGAAGTCAACCTACTGATAAAGAAAAATTTATTTAATATAGATTAAATGAACAGTATTGGTTTAGCTTCTTTTGCAAAAGAAATTATCATCAAATTTGCGGTTTTAATATTTCAAGGATCCTTTTCCTTAAAAAAATTAATTAGAATACGAAAGTGATTTATTTTCAGTCGCAAAAGATCTTAGCAAATTTTTTATTATTGTGGCATAAAAAATATCTTTCAATGATGCTTAAAATACTGATTGTGCCAGAGTTCTTTTTTTGTAGCAGGGAGAAATATTACAGCTTCTTTTGTTTTTATTTTTACATAAAAACTAGTGAGTAATGGATTGTTTGACTAAACATTAACTTTGACGTTCATTTTATATCTTTTTCATTTCGTATCAATGTTTCAAAACGAATATTGAGTTACATTTTTTTTAAAATTAATTTGGATAGGCGAGGAACATGAATGTTGAATTGCCGAGTAATGGTCTAGTTGTCTCAATTTGACCTTAATTAGCGAATAAGTCTACAATATTATGACTATATTTTTGTTAGAATTAAAGAAAAAACAATGTATATGATAATTATTCGATTGTGAACTTCGAATTGTTCGTTACAGAATTAAGATTTGATGATTCGTCACGAGTTTTCCCAAACCACAGCCAGTATACATTAAATAAAATTTTAAAAAGTACCCATAAGAATAATAGCAACGTATGTTTAGTACAAAGTCAAAGTTTTCTGTTTATTTTTCTTTAAACGTTAAATTCTCTACAAAACTGACATATTAAAATAAGTTGTGTACACAGCGATAACGATCACATTTTGATGTGACAATCATTGAGGTATCATTAAAGTCATTTGGTCCATACCATATTTTATTTACAACTTAAATAAGGAATAATACATATTAAAGAAAGAATATTAAAAAATAACCATATATTTTTATGGTTTTTCATGACATTTTTTTTGTACCTATCTTTAAACTACACTGTTAAATAAGCAGATTTTGTTTGTTTTTGACTGCCTATCTCTTTATTTGACAGTTTGTTAAAACATCACGGAGAATTGCTGGATCGACTTTTTTAAAATTATCATTATGTTTGTTCTACTTTCAATCTTATATCTGACGAGAACTTGAAATAGCGCTGTGAAAAGTTATAAATTACGTAGACTTAAAAACAAGGGATAGAAATGGCTGATACTGTTGGTTTATATTTCAAGTAGAAATACTAATAACTTTTATTTTGATCAATGATATTTTTGAATTACAAATATTCTTTATATCTCAAAAAAAGTCCTACTAATAAATCGGATTGTTTTCGTAGTTTCGTAGTAGTTCACGCCTGTATTCATTCTATCCGATATAGGACTTTACAAATTTAAATAAATATCAAGGCATGTGAAAGTGTAAGTAAATACGTAGATATTTTTATACATGAACTAATTTATTAGCTTTATACGAGAGTCTACGAAAACTGAATTACTAAATTTTGTTCTTTTATTAAATGTTATTGGAATATAAAACTTTTTACTGTGAAATTTGCCGTGTTTATTATAACGAATAGTATCGTTCGTATATATTATTATAAAAGTGTTTTCTTAATCATGAATATTATCCTTAGTAATTGCAGTTCAATTCGAATGATAGAAATGTAATATAGTTAAAAAAACCAGTTTGCGGAAAACCGACCAAGTAAAAGTGCAACCCATACTAAATTTCAAATAGAGGAATTAAAATGGTCATAGAAATACTTGTTTTAAAGTAGAACAATAGCAAGATTCGTGTGTTTATAAGGTACGTGGTAGGTTACATGAATTATATATTCATCCCATAATTTTATGATTTTATGTGGTATTGGGATTTTGAAACATTAGATTTTATAGAATAAAAATAAATTTATTCCAGTAACTAAATCGTGAAGACCAACCAATTGCAGTCTCACCAAAATAATGCCTTTATTTTATTTTTCTTTTTGCTACGAAGCGTTCAATGAAACTTAAACACAAAGAAAAAAAAAATTTTTGGTCGAATTTCCGACACTACTTTTTTAAATTGTATCGACAACGATAGTTTTAATTTATTTACAGAAACAAAAATCATGAATTTATTCGGCTCGAATTTTATAAGTTTCTTCCAGTGTATATTTTGCGTCATATAGTTTGAGAAAAGCACGGTTTTATATATCCTGAAGTATATTTTTATATACATACTGCTTAGCAGTATGTATATAAAAATATACTTCAGAAATATATACCAAAAATATATACCATGAAACAAAAATTCAAAGACAATGAAACTTTTTGTTAACTTTAGCGGAGCTTCTAATGCACACAAACTCTATATATGACAACTACACATAGAGATATAAACACTCCCAAGTCTCAACGTAACCCATGTTTATTCATGTTCCCTTGATTTTGATGGATCCTCTGCCTAATGATAACGCAATATATTTTTTTCCTTTAATGAAAGTAAAAATTTAAGCCACTTAAAAGAATATTAAAGGTTATTTACGTTAACTATTAATATACACCCTTATTGATTTTCGAACGTTCATTCAGTACACACTCTATGAATAACTCGTAATAACTCGTCAATGCTAGTTTTACTGAATATGGTGATAATGTTAACGTCCTTTTAATAACTTATCAAACTTAAATCTAGAAATATGGTAACTAATATGAATTTAGCTTGAGTTTCTGTTCATTTAGTTAATAATAACATATGTAGTAGTAGATAAAATTAGAATCATTGCCATGTCCACAAATAAGGGATTATGAAAATACATCGTTATGAAAAAAAAAGGAATTTAAAATGTCTTTTAGTATATACGTAGTAATGCTAAAAACACTTATGCAGTTCGTAACTAGACAAGATCTAAGTCCAGTACATCAGTTACTTCTAAATGAAAACACTTGCTCAATACACCCTTGCGAATCGTATATTTTGGCATATTTAATTACCATGAAAAAGAAAATAAGTAGCATTAAACCAATACAGGAATCGCTACCATATTCTTCAAAACAATACAACTATTTTAATTATAATGTCAAAATAAGTGACATCTGAATATTCATGTAAATAATCGGGTATGCTCAAAAACAATATGTATACTCATATGTATTTAAAATAAATTATCGATAGCATTAAGTATTTATTCAGTAATATTAATTTTTTAACGCACGAATTAATTGTGTTCACATCCATTCCGATATCCTTAGTTTTGTAAAGCTGGGAAGTGATGAAAAGCCAAAAATTTGTTTATTTCCGTAAGTCATTCTATTATATTATAGGTCATTTATTTCCTTCAAAAATAACCATTAGCCTTTTCTTATTTAACACATGCCCTATTCGATATAAATATACGAATGGGCCTACGTTAATATAAGGAAAAACGTCTCATAATTGTATAGGAAAGCTTGAAAGGCCCGTTTTGTATATGTTTGGCCAATTACTCATTAATAACCTTCTAACTCGGGTCTAATTTTAATGTAACGTGAAGCTATTTAAAATTTGAATTAAACGCATCAGTGAAGCTACGCTTCGCGACGAGCACTTTATGAAATGCACTCATACTAGGGAAGCCTCTGTACCTACGTAGGACACTAAGTGATACTCTCAGTCTAACTGTATAATGCACCTTTTTGCTATTGATTCTATTCATTCGATTTGATTAATCTTTCTTTCGATTTCGATATCATCATATTAGAGTGAGTTGCGGGAGACCTAATTTATCTTAATGTCTTATGCTCCAAGCACTTACTTATGTGTTTATGAGTAGTAATAAATCCCACCTTGCATTTCAAATTTCATAAATATAACTCATCATAAATATACCTTGCGTTTAAATTTTGAAGTTTTTTGAGACACCGAACCAAGCAAGTTTTACTTGGTTTATTGTATCTGAAATATTTGAGTTCTGTTGAATACTTAGAAATGCTTATAATTTTCAATCTCAATATTATTATACAATTCTATATAAATAAACTACTTGGAACGTGATGGTAATATTTATTTAAATTTTTTTCAGATGAAAGTAAAAAAAGTATAATTATATTTTTAATGGACACAATTGAATTTTTTTTTATAAAAATCTCGAACAGATTTAATGCAGAAGCTGCTGTTTCAATTTTTGGTATTTTGCAGTGTTATTTTGGTCATTAAATAAAAGGGATTACATTACTTTTAATATTAGTGCAGAATTATTTAAATACATGGTTGCCCTAAATATTTAAATTAAAATTAAAATTAAAAAGTGATTATGAATCCTTCTGTTTGGATTGAACACGACCTAATAAACTAACAATCATATCAGAGGTCTTAATTCCATTCTATTTATATCTTTAGAACAATGTTAATCGAATAATCTACCACACAAATATTCCAAGTCACACAACAGACCTACAACAACTTTTACCTATAAAGAAATGGTAAAAAATACGAAATTGTTTACAGCACTATTATAGGTAACGAAATATTTCACACGCCGAGTTATCACCGTGATGCTATCACCGTGAGGTAATGAGCAAGATAAGTAAATAAAATGCGAATTACAAATGTAGTGCGAGTTTAATCTTAGAGAGTAGTTTGTATGTTCGGTTACTATTTATAAAAGTTTGGTCGTGTACCATACTGGTTAAGAGTTAAAATGTTATTGGCATTTGAAGACATATCCTCGTTTGATTAGGCTATCATTCGTGCTATATACCTATATCTTTTCACACTTAACAAATATGCACCCGCTAAGTATTCTGTTAATATCTCTGAAGTTTTTACTTGATGCTATTTAAACTTTTTTGAATATCTCTTATTTTTACTTAAATCTTTAAAAACCCAGATCCATAACTATCGAATAGTTGCTAAAATATTTTTATCGATCCGTCATTCTATTTTGTACATAGATCTGGAAGTGTACATTTAGTATGTGTTTATCGGAATTTTTCAGTACATTTTTTTTAACAAGTTCCACTTGTTATGTAATATTATAAAAAAATAATAAAGTTCATAGCATTTTCCAAGCAATATCGCAGTATTTTATTTCTACTGGTAAATACTAAAGATAATTTGACGGCTTTAGATGTTTTCATTCGTACCATTCAAAGTTTTTACATGATTATAATATATGAAAGATAGAAAGAAATATTGTCCTTAGATGTTTTCAGCTCATAATTTGGCGTGTTATTTTAGTACTGCAAATATATTTAAGACGGCTTGAATAATTTAAAACATTCGTTCTTTTTATAAAAAATATCTATATTAAGAAACAAATAAGTTTAAGGTAATATAACAATAATAATATAGAGGGGAAAGTTTTGCTTCAATTGACGGTAAGATTTAAAGTAACATTTCTGTCTATATATAATATAAAAATAAAACGGTGAATCGGTTATATTTTGTTCTGTACTTTTTTAGAATGTGGTCCGTATTTAATGTTATATTCTTAAAAAATACAATTTTTTGTTAGAATTTGGTTGCAATGATATCACCGCTATTGTAACAACCTACTTAGTAATAATTTTATGCAAAAATTTTCATAATAAAGAAGCTTGAAACTCCCGTATATTCAGTTGACTGAAAGCTACATTTTTCTCATATAATGTAGAAACATTAATTTATCATATACTATAAATGCAAAAGGATATGTTATGTAAATAAAAAAGATCGAAAATTTTTTTTTATTTATTTCTTGCTGCCATATTAGAAATTTGAAAATGGTTAGACTACAAAGGTAATGTGACTGAATATTTTGTACTTCGAGCAATATTTGAATATATACAATTTTTCTACGTTTATATACAGGAAAAAATTAAACAAAGCAAAGACTAAAATTATAAGTTTAAATTTGGAGATACCGATTACAAGAAATAAAAGGAATGTTTATAGTTTAGTTTTTAAATACCAGTTTTGTTGCAAATTCAATTAAAATTTAAGTAGTTCGAAATTCAGTATGGAAAAATAAATAATTTTTGAAGAGAAAAATTTAAATAAATTATCTTTCGTTTATTTTAACTCTATATGTATATTTGATTTTGAAATATGTATATGTATTCAATAAAATAATTTAGAATAATTTATCGTACTAGTGCCGTCGCTGACACTATCCAAAACCGAGTTATTGATGATCTCTCTATTTGTCGAATACTCACATTTGGAATGCTTAAAATTTGCTAAGAGGTGTTTTGAGTTTATGTCCCACAAAAGTTTGAGTATGTCCATATTTACATAAAGTGGGGAAGAATCCTATGGAAAAATCAGTCAAAGACCTTTTATTCGAGATCATTAACAACAATTTTAAATAAAAATAAATTTATACACCTTTTTCTTCCAGACATGATTACTGATGAAATAAACACAGCAAATACGAATAAAAAAAAAGCTTTAAAAACCAAAGCAAGAAAAAATTCAAAGAGTAAAAATTTACATATTTTTGATAATCGGTCTTCAAAGGAGATTCGTTATTGTTACTCAAACAAAAAAAGACGTGTTGCATATCTAACGTATTATTTTATTGCGATGTAAATTCAGTATACGATAAATTTTTTCACAGAAGGAGAAAATGTATGCCTGCATTTATTTTCCGAAAATAAAATTAACATTCACTTTCGATCAAATAGTTACGGATTTCATAAAACTGTATTGAAGAATAAAGTATAAAGTAAAACTGAGTTGAATAAGTAAGACATGTATTTAATTGTATTAAAATGTAAAACATTAAAACAAACATTACTTTATCATTAACTACTCTGAATATATTTAACCTAAGTTTTAGAGTAGCAAAAATTTAATCAACTAGGAATTGTGATAATTTATTTATTGTATTTCAAAATAGATCCGTGGCATTTCAAGCAGCGTTTTTTTATGGGATCACTGACTATTATATTACTGAGATTAGATCAAGAAATTATAATCAGATATAAAAAGCTAATTCACTCAAATCGAATTCAAGTGTGTCACTTGAATTTGTTATAAAATTGCAGTAGGCAGATGACATGAAGCGCTATAGAAATGACAAATGTATATAAGGTAGCACTACTTAGTACCAAAAATATAACAAAAGGCTAGCAACTAGATCGAGAATATAAAAGGCCAAGAAACCGATGGACAATAAACAAATAACCAAACAATAGATTCTTTGACTAAAAATTGAATAACTTTTAACCTATATAGCAAAAATGATCCAGACAAGAACCATTTTAGTTTTAAAGGAGATAGAACCATTATTCTTGAATGTTTTTTGTAATAATGTCAGTATTCTAAACTAGACCTAGGCAGTAGTGTTCAAAATAGGCAGTGCCCTGTCGTTTTCTATTATATGCAGCAATGTAGAAAACTAACTTTCAAGCAAGTAGTACTGCATATCGCGGTATTATCAAAGAAATAAAAATTTAATCGAACAATGTCCGTGAGAAGAACATAAGCCGCGTCATGGGACAACATGTCAAATGTCTCCATTTCGTTGGATGCTATTTTCAGTCTAACGTGATGTGAGATATTTACATTTCGAATTCGGTATTTACTTTTTGAACATACTAATACAAAGAATAATGAAAAGCTAAGGGTTCTAGTTTAGAACTCTGGTGCAAACACGACACTATAAATTAATATCATTTCAAATATTTTAGAACTCACTTAGTGATTATGCTTTAAGCTTCGTTGCCTAATGAATATTTTTTGCAAGTGGGGTGTTTACACATTGGTTATTTATTTATTATGGCTTGTCATAACATCAAACATCACAAGTAAAGGCTGTTACTTTTGAATAAATATATTGATGGTTGGCGGTATTTTCATGATAAAAATGTATTTTACCCCTATTGAAATAAGTAAAGTATTTTCTAATCCAAACTTGAATTAGAAAATGCATGTTTCCACGCCAATCGTGACAAAAAGGAATCGTGACAAAAAGTCACGATTTCTATTTCAATAGAAATGGTGGCTTTTTGTCACGATTTCTATTCGATCGTGCATGAAATATTAAAATAAAATAGTGAAAGATTATCATTAAGATATTTCACAGGTTCAAAAATTATAAAAAATACAGTCATCAATAATTAAAGTCTATGGAAAAATATCAATTGAAAACATAGTTTTTACGACGGAAAGACTTTTGGACTTAAGCAGAAGACTAGAGCATTGGCATCAACTCACAGAAGTTTAAAAACAAATATTCAGTAATCATTTTTTAATCTGAATTCCATACTTTTCTTACCGGAAGGAACAAATTCACAAAAATATTTAATGTATATAAAGATTTTCATGGTGACACTTCATATTGTGGTAATTCATCGCTTATTAGAATATTAGATGGCTGAATACCGACAAAGTGAAAATCGCATATTGGCGGTTGGTAAAGGATTTATTTTATTAAAGTGTTTCGCAAGACCCTCCCGTAGCTCGACGTTGAGCATCTCGCAGGTGTGTCAACTTACGGCAAAATTCTTTGAATATCCTTTCAAACAGTATGACGTAAATTCGTTTTTTTAGCTCTCACACTTTGCGACTGCGTTTATTTGAAGTTACCTAAAAGTCGTATTGAAAAGACGGCACTTCATTATAATCACATTTCTTCCATAAATGTTGTTTTCGTTCATCCGTGAGTTTGGCTGCTTACGCGTACCCACGTATACACTTTGAGCAACGAAAGTGAAACAAATTGTGTTCACGCGTGGATCGAGCTTTATAGGAGTCAGTTAAATGTTATTTTAATGTCGGTTTTTTTCAATGTTAATGTAGGTAATATCAGAAGACGCTCATAAATAAATTTGTGTTTTATTTATATTATTTATGCATTTTCATATACAATGTACTGTATGTTTGTTTTTTCTCCAGGAAATATATATACAAGACAGAACTTCGTGATAGCTAAATGCTATTGCTCACTTAATTATAATGGGTATTATGAATAGTGTTTCTTGTAGGAATTCGCATTGAAAATGTTTATGTGATTGATTAATAAAAAATGGCGTATAGAGTTACATTCATACGTGAAGTATATAGCGATATATTTGGAACTATATTGATGGAATTATATACAGCTGATTATTTTCGTTCACTGTGATTTCTATCATTTACCTCCTGATTTTTTTCGATTTGTTTTGCTATTTTTAAGAGATAAATGTATCAGATAATAATTTTTACTGGTTACAAAAAAGATTTAGGGAAGTATTTGATATGTTAATGAAGGGTGTACTTTCAGATTTACTCTCGTATCACTTTTCATTTGATATATGGTGAATTTGAAAACAAAATACAATGGTTGAGTAACTTGGTCCATTAAAAGTAATATTAACATTTTTAATCAAGCTTTTGTTTGTATCTGTGACGTAACCGTGGCAAAATTCGGACTGTGATAGATGGATAAACTGAGCGATAGACAGACACTGAGTTAAGTGTACCTAATGACGTGTGATAGATGAGTACACAGAATGATAGATATATACTGAGTTGAGTGAATTTTCATACGATAAAGCCAAATGAAGTGGCAGGTGTAGAGGTTTAAGGTAATTATGAATATAGCTTTGATTTCATGTGTTACTTCATATCACAAAGCAGATAATTTGACAAGTGTTTAAGTTGAAAATCACCTTTTTGAACAAATTAACTTTTCTAGATCAATATATAGTAACATAAGAATTAGGCAATGCATACATATATTGATAGAGTATTAGAGATCTGATGAGAAAATAAGCAATTAAGCACACCTCATGGGTTCAAGAGTCTAGAATTTGTAATCTTTAACTATTGGTTCATGAATTGCTTGAATATTTTGTTTATCTACCTGTATCTTTAGTTGTTTTTAAGTATATAATGTTACAAATAATGCACTGATTTTAAAAAGCTTTCAATGTTTTACCATTTAGAATCTTATGAATGAAATCAATTTTTATAACGACACGATATAGAGTAATTAAGAAATAATGTATTTTTTGTGTACAAGAATCAAGCAAAAGTGAGGAAGTAAATTTTTATTTAACCAATGAATAGATTTCATTAATACATTGCTTAGGGGAGGTATTACTCATATAACTCATACACGTATTGAATCAAAGCACGCACACAGGCACGCGTACACTTGCACGCATGCATATGAACATACACAAACACAAATTCATCATTGCTCATTAAACAATTATATATAAATTTAAACCACATTTTTTATTTATTTACTTTACCTGCTATTATTTTTGAAATAATAATAATTATTGTATAAAAATATATTTGATTAATCCTTAGTTCGATAATGTACAAACCACTGAGTACACATATATAATTTCAAACGTCTTTTCACTATTTATTACTTTTACGGCGAATATAATCCCTATAAATATTATATAACACATACGATGTGTACGTATATTAATCAATGATAGTATTGTCGGGTAAAATGCTTTTGAAAAATATCGTTTACCTCTAATACTAAAAATGTACCATTACTGATGAAATTATTACTTAGATTATAAGTAAATTTTAGATAAATTATTCTATTGCTAAAGTTACTCATATAAAGTTGTATTAAAATTACTTATCTTGAGTTTTCGTAGAAAATTCTTGGGAATATTGTCCTTTTATATATATATGTGTATATATATATATATATATATATTTATATATATATATATATATATATATATATATATATATATATATATATATATATATATATATATAGGGTACAGTCGCCAAATATCGTCCCTTTTTTGAAAAAAAATCATTAAAAAAATTTTTGCACACTCTGGAGAACAAATAAAACGTTTTACGAAAGGTACTATACTCGTTTATTATTAAGAATAATCAAAAACTCTCTTAAATTGCAACAAGTGCCATAAAGATTTATTTAACAAAAACAGTCAAAATTATAAAAAAATTCTTTGGGCATCAAATATCGTCCCCGGGGAATTGTTGTGATCTCAATATCGTCCACGATATTGAGATCACAACAATTAGTTTGAAAAATATTAAGAATACTTAACAACGAACTAACATACGAGTAATACTTATTTCTCTTAATTGTAACATCTAGTCAGTCGTTAATCAGTCTTCAGTATTACTTAAATAAAGCTAATTTTCCAGACAAATTGCACAAATAAATGTAAGGCTTTGGTTATCAACACAATCCTCATGCATCTACTGAAAGCATTTAATGCATCTTATCCATTTCTCTCCTTTTTTATCTTGAGAAAAATTTCTCTCACAGATTGGGCATTGAGCGTCATCATTTTCACTATCTTCCTCATCATAAAGTTCCAAAACTGGGTCATCATCGGATGTTTCTTCTTCAGAAGACTGGTTTTTTTTTCGTTTCATGGTTTTATTTTTGTTTCCTGCCGTCTTTGTTTTTTTAACGCTTCTGGCTCTTTTCTTTCCCGTCATCACTTTTTCATTCTTATCCTTTCGCTTCTTTTCTGCTTCAATAATGTCTATTTTGTGTGGTGAAGCCGTAACTACCACCGCTTTACCACGTCTAGTTGAAGCTGAAGGTGGTTCAATGACTGGAACTGGTTGTAAATCTGCTGGAACTATAAATGAGGATGAAGAACTTCCTGGTCGTGATAATAGAGCTGCTGTTGGTGGTCTTGCGCTAGAAGTTGAAGGCGATGGAGTTGGTGTTTTTGGTTCTGAAATTGTAGAAGTCGACGGTTGCGATGTTGGTGTTTTAGGTCTCGAACTAGAAGCGAAAGGTGACAACGGAGTTGGTGTTTGGGATCGTGCACTTGTCGGAGTGAACGGTGACAACAGAGTTGGTGTTTAACGTATTGCACTTGTAGAAGTAGAGGATGATGAGACGACGGTTGCGGAAGATGTTGTTTCGTTTGAAGAAGGAGCATGTGGTGAATCATCAAAAATATTTTCGTTAAGTGGAAATATTCCAGTTTTTCGAAATCCATTTACTGCTGTATCAATCTTGCAGGCTTTAAGCATAAGCTTTCCAAATATTCCTCCAACTTAGTCTTCAACGACCCGCCCTGGATGATTTATCAGCCAATTCTCTATTTCTTGGGCATAATACGTTTTCAGTGGGAACATGAATGATACATCTAAAGGTTGCATGCGATCAGTTGAATGTGGAGGAAGACAGATTATAGAAACACCACTTTCATGGGCAATATCAATCACGTCTAAATTTCTTGTGTGGCTGTAATGGCCATCTAAAACTAGTAAAACAGAATCTTCCTTTGAAGGTTTAGCTATGGACACCAAGTATTTAAGCCATTTTGTAAATAGCTCAGGCTGGATCCAACCAGATGGTTGACATTCACCTATGGTGCCTGGAGGTGTTCCATCGAGTAACTCAGCTTGTTTTTCGTTGGAAAGACCATCAAAGGAGGAATAAATTGACCAGCAGCTGACATACAAGTAACAACAGGTACTAATGCTCCTCTTTCAGCAGATGACAACTTGTGAACATCTCTTTTGCCTTTTATAGTCAATATTTTTCTAACTTTATGCTGAACCGTGCTGATTCCAGTTTCATCGACGTTGAATATTTTATTTGGGTTGAAGTTAATTTTTTGCATTTCAGGTTTTAATAGATGAAAAAAAGTTTTAACGTTTTCTGCTGTAAAGCCTTGAACACGAGTACGAGATAATGATTCTGGCTTACGGAATGACAATGCAGGATGACGAGCCATAAATAACTTCATCCATTTCTTGCCTGCTTTCATTTTAGTTTGAGAAAATGAGTGGGGATATTATTTCTTATCGCTAACTGAAAAGCCATTCGTTTTAAATCAGATGCAGTAATGCCATAGTAATTCTTCTCCATTTCCAAACAATACTTTACCAGCTCTTCTTCTAATTCTACCGGTAAAACTGGTTTCCTTCCCATTTTCCCAGAAATTTTCAACCGATTGTTCTGTTTTTTTTGTGTAGTCTTTCAAAGTAGCTCTTGGGACTTGAAAACACTTTGATGCCTTCTTGTAACCCATTTCTTTTGCTCTTACAGCTTCAATAGCTTTCTTCATTGCTTCAGGGTCCCACAACTTTCTTTTTGGCATCTACAAAATAAAAAAATTAAAATGAATTACAAAAATAAATTAAAAAAATTAAAAAGAAATATGGTTACCCAAATATAGTCCCCGGGGACGACATTAGGTTCACGTCGGGGGACGAAATTAGGAATATGCTACAAAATATAATAAAATTGATATCAACAGAAAACATATGTCATAACCACAATATTTTATAAATCTATTTGAATCACATGAAGTAACAAACATTTCAATAAAATTTTCAATTCATTAAGTCAAGCATATCAATTTTTTTGTAAATTTTAACAATATTCCAATAACAAACTTACCTTTGGCAGATTTTTCTTTTTTTAAATATTTTTTCAAAGAAGCGAGGTATCGCTCTCAATTCTTCGCAAAGGCCGACTGACAGGGGCCCCATTAAGTTAGTGACGAAATCTAGATGGCGTTAGTTGGCTGAGGAGTTATGAAGGGGGACGAAGTTAGGCTCGGGGACGAAATATGGCGACTGTACCTTATATACATATTTGTGTATATATATATATATATATATATATATATATATATATATATATATATATATGTATATGTATTTTTTTTGCAGTTATACATATATGAAAATAATATCCTAATTTCAAGTCAGTAAAATTTTTCCAATACTCATTATTCAAGAAACATCTACGGATGAATTGACTTATGACATGATCTTAACATGACATGATTTCGACATGATCTTAATTTATAATTGTTTGAACATGACCTTTACCACTTTCTCAGAACGATATTTATTATTTGTCAGGTTTAATATGTAAGTCCTGGAGAGGACTAAGTTTATGGTATGTTTTGTAAATAACTTTTATGAATTGTTCGTAGCCTCAAGGTGGAAAGCTTACATTGCAACTGTTTATTTACGTATAAAAGAATTCTGAAGAATTTAGATTTTCATGTTAATTCTGTACATAATTCTTTGAGATTACATCATAAGCTGAATTTTAATTGGCACAATATATATATTTGCTGGTACGGTTTTGCTTTCTTATTATTTTGCAATCGCAAACCTTAGTGGTTGTCTAATAACAACAAATGTATTTTGTGGAATGGAAATAGATTAGTACTGATAGAAATTGGTCGATTGAGTTTGGATAATACATTTTAACAAACGCTCGCCCACACACGATTCGGCCAGTTAGTTGCTAAGCTAGATTTGCATTGCAAGATAAGAAATTAAAAATCTGTTTTGATGAAAAAATAAAGCAAATATATAAAAGGAAATATCAGAAATTATTATTGAAAAACGAGCTAAGTTACTGACAAAAGAAACAACCGAATTGCGTACATATCTTCTTTATTTATTTATTAAAAAAAATTAACATATTTGTTCCTTGATAAACTCATATTATCATACTGCTACGAAACTTTGCCCATTGGCGACATGAAATATTAAAAGATTATACACGATTGTTTTCGACAACCAGTAGACCACATGTATCAGATAAGCCAATATCGATTAAAATGCCGCTTTTCTCAATATTTTCTTTTCACTGTAGAGCATTACGTATTCTAACATAGTTATGTAGCACGCAACAATCTTTGATATTACTCTTACAAAATTTGAGTTTTGTAATAATTACTAACCAATGTATCATTCTAACTAATATATAAAGTGCCGGTGCACTCTGCTATTGCTCCCCTTCCCTCCCCTGGTGG
Organism: Druceiella hillmani; assembly: GCA_039881145.1. Taxonomy (NCBI): domain Eukaryota; kingdom Metazoa; phylum Arthropoda; class Insecta; order Lepidoptera; family Hepialidae; genus Druceiella; species Druceiella hillmani. The sequence goes on from JAYKKI010000055.1 coordinate 8,964,254, forward strand.
ATATACCTTATGTCACGTATATTGGAAAACATATTATTTTACCAAATATTACCCTTTATAAGAAATGATAGATTTTAGTTGATTAATAAAAGAATTATGAGATATTTTTTTTTTAATAAATGAATCAAATCATTTAAAAAGTCTTTAAAACATGGGTAGGAAAGAGAATGAATGTGCTATACTCGCTATTTATTTTTTGAAGCGTGTTTTTCTTACACCTATTAATAAATGTGAAAAAAAGTTTAAGAAAATGTGCATTAGAGGAAGTACGACAGAAATGAAACTTGTTACATATTGGACGCGTTGCACAAAACAAAATATACTTTGAAAATCAGTATCACAAGACAGGAAACAAAAATATAAAATCGTGAAATGACAATTACAAACATTCAAAAAGATCAAGTCTCACGAGTGATACGTATTTTGCCTAGCATTGGAAATGTATAAGAATGCATATATTACAAAAAAGAGGCGGAAACGATCGAAAACACACCGGATCACCTGACTACTAACAGTACGGCGGTACATTCGGATATATCTACTCTATATTTTTGGATTTGACGCGCACCGTACGAAATACATATAATAAAGTAATATATACGAAATGATGAAAAAACTCTACATGTAGCTCTGTGACAAACACAGAGAAGGAAAGAGATACGGTTGGTGGAGGCTTAGTAATAGGGTGCGGCTAGTACCGTTTGGTTGCCGAACCATAAAAGTTAGTTACGACAATTAATTTATTAATAAGTGGTAATAAATAAATATTTGTTAATATTTTTAAAATTAGAAAATATTTGTTAATATTTTTACATAAAAAAACCAATAGATTTAATATACTTTTACTTGTGTCCTTACCCACTGACCTTTAATTATATTGTTACAGTAATAAAACAATCACTTGAGTAATTGTTACTTGCGTTAAAAGAAAGAACCTATGATTTTAACAGACTGGGTCCCTTGTTAATTATTGTTAGGCGATAATTAACAGCGTTAACTAAAATTATGGCTGATAAAAATCCAACAAAATGGAAAAAAGTGAAATGAAAATTAAGAATATCAATTCCGCTGCCGAGATAAACAATAGGCAAACACTCATGACGATTATTAAAATGTTGGGATGATGTTCAAACGTCTGTATAACAAAATTGTTACTGTGGAATTGAATCTTTTCTTTACACTTTTTTTTTTGATTTAAAAAGAAAAATACCTCGCCTGTTCCCGGGAACGTAAAACATTAAATTAATTCATAAGGAAAGGTGAAGACAGAGGCTCACTAGGTAGTCCGCGAACAAAGAAATTTCTTACAGACTTCATATTTTACATAATAATTTAAAGAATAGCAAACTCGTGTGTGTGTGTGCGTGTGCGCGTGTGCGCGTGTGCGCGTGTGCTCATGTGCGCGTGTGCACGTGTGTGCGCGTGCGCGAGTGCGCGTGTGCGCGTGTGCGCGTGGGCGCGTGTGCGCGTGTGCGCATGTGTGTGCGCGTGTACGCGTGTGCGCCTGTGCGCGTGTGCATGTGTGCGTGTGTGCGTGTGAGCGTGTGTGCGTGTGTGCGTGTGTGCGTGTGTGTGTGTGTGTGTGTCGAAGTTAAATTAATGATTAAATTATCAAAATCAAAATAATCTAATTTTCACCTCGACAACACGTGTCCACAAATTTTTAAATAAAAATAATAGGAACTCACTAATGTCAACTGTACTTAATTGTTGAGTTTATTACGCACAGCAAGTAAATATATGAAAGGCGGTTCAAATTAGAGCTTTACTGTAACTTTGAAGTTCGTAAGCCTTTCAGAAAACTTCTTTATTTCCTAACCCACTTATCAGGTAATAATTTAAAAATTACGCATATAAATATAGATTTAATTACACATTCCACATAATTACACATTAAAATTGTGTAATAAAACAGGACATGAGCCTACATTTCTTCTTTCCATATAAAATGAACACACATCAGATATGGAAAGAAATGAACGATAAAACTTGGCCTTAACAATTATTTTCCCGTTGAAGCAAGGTACTCTAAAAATGTATTAATTAAAATCAATAAGCATGCCATGTATATCCAAATTAACATGTATAACATACGGCAGAATACCTACATAGTCAAATTATAAAAAATTGGGACAAATACGACTAAATCCTTATAAGTACAAAGGTCGAATCATAAAATGGCAGAAAGATAGGGAGAATTCACGATGCGTAAACAATTTATATGAAAAGTTTTGTTCGCAACTTTCTAACAGTTTGTGTTATGTTGTCAATATCTCCGAAGTTGTATGGATGGACGTATTCCTTCAAATAATAATCAGAACCATTTTCAATAAGACAGATGTCATAAAGTGAGACTTTTTTGTTTGATATTTCGTAAAAGTCATACCGAATGGAATCGTAGTAACTTTTAATGATAAACTTTCTTTTCTTAAACATACTCGTACTCATCACAATTTATTTATATTTTATAAAAACGTTAGGGCGAAAGATGTTTTATCGTCTGTAATATAAATATTAAAAATAAAAATGTTATTACTCTTATGATGCTTCAGGATAAACGGATCCACTTTCGATGATGTTGGATTTACCAATAAAAATAATATTTTTTCCTTAGTCTTCTTTGTTTCTTATCATTATATAATATCATGAAATCTTATGTATTGTCAGGAAACAAAGATGCTACTTGAACACAAGTGTGCTACTTTTAATTTTGCTTATCTCATATTGACATATTTATTTATTTGTATTTCTCTAAAACTGCACGAAACCAACAGGAAAAAACAATAAATTTGGGTACGTTATAGTAGTAGACAGAGTTGTCAGTTTAGTTACAATTTAACCGACCGTTGCAAAGTATGGGTTACAGTTACTTGTCATTAATTTGTGGCAATTTAGAGCATGAATATCTTTTGGGGGCTTACCTTTAGGGAAAAAATCGAATAATTTCAATTATTTTGTTAACAGGAATAAACCTACTGGCGAGAACTTTTACATTATGTAATTGAAAACCTATTATCCGATCAATAAGTTTATTTTTTAACATTGATAGTGTAAATCATTTTTGAACTCAGTGAAAGAAAATCCAATTCTTTCTAATGAACAGAACACAGGTTTAAAAATTTTCCATTTTCCTAATTTCAGGTGTAATGTATATATATATATATATATATATATATATATATATATATATATATATATAAATATATATATATATATACATATATTTACGAAAATTAAAAACAATCGACTTGTACTTTTATTCACAGTTGTTTTGTTACAATCTTTTATATTTCTACTTCTGGATAGTTCGTGTTTATAGCTTAATAATGATTTTTATATCTGCACTCCATAATTGTGAAACATTTAAACACAATATTGCTAATGGAGAGAAAATATTATATCGAGATGAGTTAAGTTTCATTACTTCACGACATATTTTCTTATCGTTGAATACCGATTTACCAAGTAAATATTTTATTTATGTAAACAGTTCTACTTTTAAAATTACAGCCTTTTCTATATATTAAGCAATTCCATTATATTTCTCAATCATGTTATGAGAATAAATTTAATTGAACTCTGTAATATTTAGGGTTGGTAAAATAAGAATCTCTTGTAATTTTTTTATACCTCTGTCATTCCGCATATCAGCCTGGAAAAATGAATGTCGGTTAGCATGCGATTTCAATTGCCATTATTTTGTTTAATTTGCATCAAGAATTTTATGATACGTTGATAACAAGTGAGCCCTGGTTCGTAACGCACTCGCTCATGGGTTTGAAGCCAATGGGGATTTAAGCAATATTAAGAATAACATTTTTTTAATTTTTTTAGGAATACACAATGTAGAATGACCGGTGCAAATGTAGTTACGACCATGAAACGAGTCTTTAAAACTCATCAGAAATTGAAAATACCATAACTTGATCTGCATATTAGTAGCATATTACGAAATATATTGTTGCTAGATGAGTGTAAAATCCTCAAAATTGTTATAATATTTTTATCAAATTTGTTTTCCATTTAATTTTTATCTGCCTAATTTAAGTTCAATTTCATAACTTCTTGTATAACCTGAATCCTTTTATGAATATAAAATATTTAAAAAAATGATAATCGGACGTAATATAAACGTTATATTTTCGTCATTAAATTTGTGGTAGTTTTGTATTCATAAATAAAATTTACTAAGATCAATGTTTACTATTTCCAAATAGGAAATTATAAATTTCTTCATTCAAAATTAGTTCCATTACACACAAAACCACGGGCAAAGTCGCAGGTTTTAATTTCATTTACAACATAAGGTTGGTAGTTCATTTGCAGGGCGGAGTACACAAATTTTGTATTTGTATATTGTTTTTAATTTTTTTGTTTTGTTTTGGTTTTTTTATTGAAATTATATGCTTTTGACGTTCAACAAGGGAACACACGTTTCTATGTTGAATAAAAATAAAATTAAATTGGATTGAATTGAATTTGGTAAAAATAAGGCACAAAAAACCTCACTAAATATATTTAATAACGGCTATCACAATTGTAATCCATTTATCCTACAAAGCTAAATCTAATATTTCCGCAAAAGTACTTGGAGAATATAGACTACAATCACTTGCGAACTATAGATAATAGCTGAAGATAAATATGTATAATAAGGCCCTGATTGATTGGTATTTTATTAGGAAAGATTTAGTAGGAAATTTTTGTCGATTTTCATTTATCACCGATGAATATCATAATGGTGAGTCTTTTGTTACACGTAGGTGTAAGAAAAAGGCACTGGTCAAAGAATTCATATCTCTTCCCTATTTTAAAACTTTGTTCGGATTATACACCTCCTTGCATATTCAGTTCTGTTATAAAAAATATTTGCCCACTATGGTAATTTTTTTTTATTATTTTTATCATTCTATTAATATTTACGTATTTTGTTTTTTGCAAATACTTGTCTACCAGCAGCGATTCTCTCAGCAATCATATCTCCTCTGTGCCTGTACATGAATTTTAAAAAATACATGTGAGCGGGGTGACAATGTGTCCTACTAATTTATATAAAAGAAAAGAAATTAGGAGAAAAAAGGGTCCATCAATTAGTGGTAGACAATTTCTAGAATGGGATAAATTAAAATTTTATTGTCTTTTGCATAGGAATATATTTTTATAGAAGTTATAAACAGGAAATATGTGAAATTTAAGAAACTAAGTCATTCCACATACTGTTGCACAATCGTAAGCATGGGTGTTCATTTTTTTGTTATAAATTAAATAAATAATTATTTTCCAATGATAAATATAAACGCATGTAGAAGTGTCACTCGCAAAAATTAGTGAATATTTGGAAATACCAACTTAGCAAAATTTAAATAAAACTTTGAAATTTTCCATAGTGATGACGTTTGCCAGGTGGCAAAGATGAAATTCTTATACAATTGATATTCGTGGAGTAAAAAGCATTTCCTTTAACGAAATATATATTAGAATCATATGCAAGAAAACAATTAGCCATACCAAAACACGAATATTTACTTATAACATGACAAGAGATCAGAGAATAGTAGTATGATTTTGGCACATAAGTTAATAATTGGAAAATGTTTCAGAAATCTCTTGGTACAAATCATAGATTTTACGATAATGTAATCAAAGCTTATTCTGTGCTAGATAGTTATACCAGAATAAATTACGTTTAATTACAAAAAACAAAATATTGCCGTGGCGACATTTTAAATGATATCACTTCATCAAATGCATGTGGCTCACACGTGACTGAAAATAATAACGTTCTAATATTATATATTGATTGAAGGTGCAATTTGATGACAGTATAATATATTTAATTTTTGTTTAATAGAGTAAAAATTAATCATTTCTGTTTGATAAATACGTGACAAATTTACATCTTTATTCTCGTTGTTATTGTGTTCAAACTCCAAAGAGAATGTATGGCATTTCATGCCATAGACTTAACTTGATATTTTAATCTAAAAGTTGTTTTAATTTCATATTTTACAACGCAAATATTACTTTCAGAAAAGATATTAGTTTTTTTGCTGTGGATTTCGACTATTTTTATCGTCCTATTCTTGTCACACGTTCTGTTCGACTAACTGGCCGAGCTGTGCGTTTGCAAGCTTTCGTTAAAAGTATTATCCAAACTCAGTCAAAAGTCTGTGTACGGCCTATCGTGTGTACGCGCTGTTCTATATAATACATTTTTTGAACTAAACAACCTACGATTGCAAATGCGTGGCTAGCCTAATTGGTCTATTGTGTCCAGCCAGCCATCGAAATATGCTGTAATGTAAAATCCTACTGACATATACTCAATCGTATTAGTACATGCATATGCCAATTGTATTTGACATTATTTTAAGGAAAATTTTTGTGAGGAATATAATTTAACATTTACAACATTTGCGGTAATCGATTATGATTAGGTATAAAATAACCGTGAAGTTCGAAATACTTCAAAATTCTTTTGCATATATCGAAATTCTTCCAAATTATTTTGTATATAAATGAGCACTATCGATTTGACTTTTGCAATTTATAAAAGTGATCTATAAAACATACTACAAATCTAGATCTATCTAGGATCTGTTTACATTCGCAGATATAAAGTACGGTATTCGGTATCCTGGTGAAAATGTGGAATAAGTAATATATCAAGTTTAAAAAATTGTCCTTTATTTACTAATTTTTGTAATATTGACTTCATCGTCGATGTATAAGTAAAAGTTTCTTAAATTTTAATTTCAAAAAATTTTCTGACTTGTGTTTAGGAATAATTATATATATATATATATATATATATATATATATATATATATATATACACATATATATATATATATATATGTAACTGAATTAAAATGTATCTACATGTACTGAATAAATATTAGTTTCTTATTATAAATTAAAAAAAATAAACAAAATTAAAATGAAAAAAGGTCGGAAATAAAATCTAAATAAAAAATGAAATTCTGAAAAAAATTCGTACGCAAATTTCATATAGGTGTTTATAATATAGCATTCTATGAATAATTGCTTGAATAATTTTCAACACAAGTATTTATTGCTTCATGCTTATGTTGCAATACATTAATCCAGAAAGATTATTTTATCCGAAAGGTAGATTTTTGACCTATAAAAAGGCTTGTTCTTGGATAAGAGGTAACAGACCAAATCAAAAATATATTCATATATTTTCCTTCATCTGCTCCTTCGTTTTACTTTAATATAAAAAAATAATCTCATTTATTTTGTTTTCAGATTTTATCTGCACTTTTTACTAATCTGTAACAAAAGGCATACAAGGGAACATTTAACTACTAGGTACATTCTTTTTTCTCGGTTACTAAATTCACTTATCTCAGTTACTACACTAAATTACGCCAATTATTATACTCAATTATTGCTGCTATTACACTTAATTCAGTGCCTATCTATCTCTCTGTTTATTCGTCTATAACAGTTTCAATTTTAACACAGTAGTTGAAACTGTTATTCAATTTTGATATTGTAACGTCTTTTGGTTCACAATTTTATGATTACTTCAGCGAATCAAATTATTCCAAAAGTTGCATTATTTTTTACTCCACCATATATCAAAGGAAAACTAATTCGATAGAAATTATCTCATAAAAAATACCAAAATAAATTTTAAAAAAACGTAATAGTGTTCACAATGAGTGAAAATAATCTGCAATATACAGCTATATTAAATGAATTTCAATTATGGTAAGAAATACATATCGCGTGAATTTAACTTTTCCATTATTGTTTTTCTTTTATTGTTAATGAATAACATTGAAGTCTTAAATAAAAACTTATGGATAAAGGATACCTTAGAGGAGACATTAAAATTTAGTGACAGGGAAGCTTATCTATAAAGAATGTTTTTCAATATTCACTGGAGCAAAATGAACATACGTTTCCTTACATTTGAATATGCAAAAATAAAAAAGAAATTTATTTACGAGCGTCTTTTGCCGTTACCTACATTTGCATTGAAAAAGCCAGCATCAAAGTAAAATTTAACGGGCTCCTTCAAAATTCGATCCACGCCTGAACTCAATATTTTCACTTTCGCTACTTAAAACGTGTACGTGAGTACTTGTCGATACCTTACGCGGTAGGAGTGAAAGTCATGGATAAACGAAAACAAAATTTATCGAAGAAATGTATTATGGTGAAGTGGCGCCCTTTCAATACAACTTTCATGTAACTTCCAATAAGCGGAGCCGCAAAGTGCGACAGCTAAAAAATAAAAACATTTTACGTCATACTGTTTGAAAGGATATTCAAAGAATATTGACGAAATTCAAAACAACTTTCGAGGCGCGAGACGTCTAGCTATAGAAAGGCTTTGAGAAAAAGTTTCAAATAAATTTATCACCGTTGCTTTTTCGGTATTAATTTATATAATATTCGAATAAGAGGTGGTTACCCCAAATATAGATAGCGTCGGGTAGTTTTGTTAAAGAATTTAAACTTTTTTTTTAATAAGAAAAAAGTATTAAAATAGGTAGATTTCTGTCTTTACTTTTTACTTCTGAACTCATTTGTTATCATGTATTTGAAATGGAGATATCATATTTGGAATTGTCTTTTTTTCCAATACGACGGAGCACAATCGAAGTTATGGACTCAAATTGTTGATGAATCTGTGATTTTATATTTTGATTTTTTAAATATTTTACTTTCTATCATTGGAGAAAGAAATTACCAATATTTAAACTTTAAATTAAGTATTTAAAAAATGGTGTTAATAAATTTGTACGTTTTTATATGTTTGGGAAATCAACAAATGAAGGAAGTTGAAAATAAATATACAATTAATTCTTCCTTTGTTTGTTTGTTTGTATATAAAACATTTAAGAATCATTTAAGAATATACAATATAAAACATTTAAAAATCGATTATCTTTTAATTTTTCTTCATACCAATGAAGAAAAATTAAAAGATAAATTAAAAAAAACATTTCCTCCATGGTTCATTGCGTAACTCTTAGTTGCTCTGATACTTTCTTTGTCATTGTCATAGTATTCAGACTATATATTACAATCAATGGAGCTATCGTAAATCTTTTGCTTGATATATGGTGGTATGTTTTTAATCCTTAGAATATAATATTAATATATATATATATATATATATATATATATATATATATATATATATATATATATATATATATATATGTATATTATCCTACCTCTTTTAATATGGTGTTATCGAGTATAATATTTTCTTGACTATTACTCGTATTTATTATTTTCGTTATATTAAGATGATTTTCAGTTCTTTTTTATTTTAAGTTTTATTAAATTGTTATCTTTACTTTTCAAAACTAAATCGTCAGTGAACCTCAGATGACTTAGATAAACTCCTTTCGACGTTTATATCTTTTCCCTACCTTTTGAGTTGTTTGAAAACGGGTTGCACACACATACAATTTGCCTGAGAGAATGGATTGGATTCGGGATGCACGCCCGTAAAATTCGACTCTGAAAACAGTCGGGTTGTTCGGGCGTGCGCCTTATGTGCGTGTGTGCCTGCCAATTTTCGGCTCTATCACAAGTATATATATATATATATATATATATATATATATATATATATATATATAAATGTATATATATATAACATATGTATATATATACAATAAATATGTCAATAATAATATACTTGTACATTTACGTCAAATTAGATATCAAATCGATCAATGACGCCTTATACACTAATCATTTGAGGAACTCTTGAAGATATTTCCGTACCTTATTATAAGTTCCTGATCACGACTATATAAAGTTCCTGATCACGATTAAATAACCATTTCCTTTCAATAAAAAAAGTGTCACGAAAATTGACCAAAGTGCTTCCAATCTGCTCCTGCCCCTTTTTAATTCGGTTAAAAATAAAACAGTACAAAATAAATTTTCTTTAATAAAGGTCAGTAAAGCTAACGGTGTGTTTTCAAAATTATAGGCGGAATATCACCAAACAATTATATAACTTCCTTTAAAAAGTAATAAACAAAAGAGGTAAAATTATATTTAACTTTAGCGGCCCAAAAATACTTTTGGTGTAATTAAGTGATAAATAAATTGTGGAGAGTGTTGTTAATGAAATATCGTGGAGCACTAAGATAAAGACTGCTGTAAACATTCAATGAACTAAATCTGATTTGTTAAGTAGAATATTCTTTATAGCTGGTAAGCAATGAAACTCAACTCAAGTTCATCTTTTTATATTTTGAATTAATTTTGTGCGTTACCTTTAATGGAAGGAAAATACTGTTAATTCTAAAATGATTCTTAGTTACAACTGAAAGTTTGTTTGAAATATTGTTTGAGACATCTGAAAACTATAGCAAATATTCGGTACTAGCATCGGCGAACGCATTTCCATACAATTTATTCCGTGTAAAATATAGAAAATTTTGTACCAATTATATCTTACTGCGATTTCTCTTTCACAAGTTACAGGCTTGTAGGTGTGTATGCATGTAGAATAATTTTATTTCCTTATTTACTTAGTAAAATTATTGCTCGACTTACAGCATTTTATTATTACATTGAGCAAGTTATTGCAAAATAAATATATTACCAAACCAATTACAAAGAATACAATCATTGTAAAAAAAATGACATGGAAAAAATAAAACGAAAATTTTACGTGTCAAAGTAACCTATTGATACTGATCTGCCCTAATATTTCACTATCTCCATCTTTAAAATCGTGTTAAGCAATTGACAAAAAATTGGATATAAAAAATGGAATTTGGCACATGCTTCAAAATATAAAATAAAAGAAGTTTGTGTATCGTTTCTCCATGCTACGCATAACAGTCCGGTACGTGCATAACAGTCCGGTAGAGAAACGATACCCATCTCAACACTGATGGATATGACTTAAATATCGTTTTGAATAAAATGAATAAAAGCATCTATGTATTTACTTATAGAGAATTATATATTATTATATAACCATGCCCAAAGTGAAAAGCTATGAATACATTTGAGGATGGCACCATAATTTTGAAGATAAACAAACATAAGAACCAATTTTTTACATTGCCGGAAACAAAAGGACATACGTTGCTTCATGTAAAAACCAAAGAATTCAATTAATTTTCAATTTGCTACGAAGGAGAGCCTTAATGCAGTTTATATCATTAAATTTCCTGGAATTCCTAGTGACAAATCGCAATATAATAAATGCTGATTTGTAAGTATCGTTAATGTTATTGTGAGATGATAGGCGGTTATCCGTAACTAAACCGAGTAAGACAAGATACGCCATTATACGCCCGAATATTGCAAACACGTGTAAGACAAGATACATCATTGTATACCCGCAAAAAGAAGCTATGTCGCAAATAAATGCTTCTTAAAGAGATCTGAATAAGAGCGGGGCAAAACATTAAATAAATTGAATATATTTGGCGTTAATTTTGTAGAAATTCATTATTCACAATTAAATGAAACTACGTGATGTAGCATTATTTCTACTTTCTTTAAGTTCTTTACCACGACCTAAGTTTCGTTGTATTACATCTTCAGGTGAGCTATTAGAAAGAATCTTTGCAAATAGCCCACCTGAAGATGTTGTAATACAACGAAACCTAGGTCGTGGTAAAGAACTTAAATAAAGTAGAAATAATGCTACATCACGTAGTTTCATTTAATTGTGATAATATAAATTGCTTAATGCACCTACCGATAAATGTAAGGTAGAGGCAAATTATTACATTCTTTCTATTGTCGTATCATTGGAAATTTTTATTGTTATTTTGGCTTTGTAATGTACATCATATATGTGCCTATATCTTTGTAATATATATAACAAATGTTCTATTTTGGTTACATATACGTTTGTGCGAATTTGTGTTAATTATCAGTCAGTTCCGTATCAAGTCTGCTATATCCTCAAATTTATAACCCCATCGTTTTATTGGTGAGCCTGCATCGTTTGATACCTTTTGAGCACCAAGTAGTGGTATCTTGATCTTATCTGTTTTCTCTATAGCATAACATTTTATTTAAATATACCCATACAATTTTAAGCAAATTCTGGGATGTCCGTCATTCAATTTAGCAAACGTAGCTTTTTGTCACTAATTTTTTCAACCGAATTCTATCCAAGAATATATTTTTCAGTTTTAAGTTGGGTGATTTTAGTTGTTTTGAAGTTTTGGTTAAAACCGATATTTATGCAAGGCAAATATCGAAATTATACAGCTGCTGAAAATGTTCACTATAGCTTGTTTATATACATTTATATAATGTATATATATATATATATATGTATTTACATATATATATATATATATATATATATATATATATATATATATATATATATATATATTTGAATTGCCCATTTTTTCCAAACACTCATAAATGTTCATTCTATTTGTCTTATTTAATAATTTTCGAGAGAAAATATTTTATCAAGATAAATTCATTCTCAATTTTTAACTACGATATCTTTGCTAGGATTGGTCTTCTGGAGTGCATGTTTTATAAAGCTCTCTTACTATTACTGCATGTATTGTGGCTATGACTGAAATAGATTTGCTTCCTTTGCAAATCGCAACTTAATGAATCGCCTTTCATTTATTGATAATCCATATTTTTCCCATGACACGTTTTGGTCAAAGGCGCGTTTTCTCAACGCACTTCATACAAAAGTAAAAAGTTTGGAGTATACTGTTATTCTTCGAAGAGGCGTAAAGTAGGTGACATTGGAAATATCTTGTAAAACGAAAGTATGATTTCACTTATCATTTTTTATTTTAAATTCTTGTTGGACAATAATATGCTTCAATATGACGTGCATAGATTCACCACCCTAATTATATAATCATGGGTTTGAAATATCTGTAAAAAATCTAGCGTTTTAAAATAAATTCGATGGTTTCCCATTGACAATTTCAAGGGATATAATTAGACAATACTATTTTAGGCGTGTTCCGATGCGTACTTGATTATACTCGATGTTCCGTGGCAAGATTGTCAAGAGAAGAACAATAAGGGAATTACTTCCGTATCCGTCGTTTCTTCCTTTCATCGGTCATAGGAAATTTTCAACGAGACGACTATTCTGCTTTTAATGTAGAGTAATTATGAACTTGAAGTATAAAAAGTTTAATTTTGGTTTAGGCTGGTAAATTTAAAAGTGAAAAATTCTTTTAACGTTTTCGCGTAAGGTGACAAATAAAAATTTAATGAATCCCGGAGTCAACCATATACATATAAATATATATATATATATATATACATATACATATATATATATATATATATATATATATATATATAAATATATATATATATATATATATATATGGTTTTAGGTAAATATTTTTTAAGTTTATTTCAAAATTACGCTAAGTCAGTTAAATATATTTGTGAAAACTGCATCTTAATATAGGACAGAAGTATCAATATATAAATCGGAAACTCAACACTTAAATTCGCATTTTTTGATAAATAATAAAATAAAGGTGTAAAGTAAAATAACAAATAACACAAACCCATATTTAATTTTTTGGCTGTTTATTTTTCAAAGATTTGAACAGTTTTCACGACAGTTTAAAAATATTAGGATTTTTCATAAAATATAATTTACCTATTTTTTTATACAAAAGTCATCACATACGACTGAAAATAAATTAACTTCATCAGCTTATTTATTGGATATTACATTTTAGAAAAACGCAATTATATGAATTTTTCTCACCAGAAATTTGTAATAAAACATAAAATGTTTCGTCGTCGTTTCTAATATGAAAACAAATTAGAAAATGCTAATAATATAGGTTTTTCTTTTAAATAAAATATAATTTTTTATGAAAATAAAAAAAATAGTATATCAAGCTTTTTGATGCTGAAATTATTCCACAAAAGAATCACAAGAAATTGCTACAGCAAAAATTCTTTATGATATTTATTGAATTAGATTAAGTTAATATATGCATTATACATGAATTTATTAACTTTTTTCCGCGAATGATCTTACCGTAGTAATAAATAACATGTCAAATAAGAGAAACATTATTGAATCGCAAATATATGACATAATAATTCATCAATGGATTCCTCGTGGCCGTTCGTGACTCTGTCATAAACAACGGCCGTTACATAAATGTCAAGCCGAGTTATAAATTGCAATTAATTGCGGTTTTTGTATCTTCGCCTTCGTCTTTCATGTTTTTTCAGCATGATAATCAAACATTTAGACTGAGGAAATATTCTCTGTTCTAAGTCCTGTCATAAATTCTAAGTAAATGGTGCGTTCAAAAAAATAGAGGGCCTGAAAAAGTTTTCTGTGATAACATTTATCAAATCTAAAGTTTATTGGGCAAGTTTTGCCAAAGACAAGCGCACGATTTTTGCGAAGGTATTTAATGAGATTTAAAATTAGATATCTATTTCACGATAAAGCAGCAACTAATATTGATTTATGTGTTGTTTTACTATAACTTATCTATTCTCGATATTTTATTTCTTTAAGTATATACCGTATGTATAAGATATTTCTACTTTCGAGTAGAAATGATAATTTTTAAGCAATTTTCAATCTCAGTTTGAAAATTTATACGTTCTCTCATTATTGCGTTAAATATTTTCTCCCAGGCTCTGTTCAATTATACTTTTAATATGTAGATCGATTTCAATAGTATTAAACATTTTATATGCCATTCACCATGCAGAATCCACGGATGAATCCACGGAGATGTAGTTAAAAGAATAAATTAATAGCTTAAAAACTAAAATAAAATACACTTTTATAAATACTGCACTAAAAAACAAAAAAATATTTATCGAACCTGCTTTTTCTGTTTGCTCTACAAGGACTTTAATGTAAGCCATGTTTGTTACTGAGTATAATATTAAAGTATTATACCGTAAAAGGTAGCTTTTTCTCGAAAACTGACTGAATCGTTAAACATTTTCGTTGAAATAATATTAATTTGAGAAGCAAAATCATTTAGTTTTAAGACAAAAAGGCTCACACTTTTACTTTCAAGTATTATATTCAACCACAAACATGGCTTACACTAAAGCTCTCACAGAGAAAACAGGTTCAATAATTATTTTTGCTTGTGGGGTATTTATAAAAGCTTGTTTTTTATTTTGATGAGCAAACAGATTTGATAATTTTCTTCTGAATTTTGATGCTGTATTTATAAAAGCCTTTTAATTTATTTATATTTTATAATATAGTAATTGGAAGTAATATATTAGAGAATATTTTTTTGAACTTACGGTATATTTGAACTTAGAATTACTTTTACAAATATTAACACTTTATAAAAGAAATTGCTACAAAATTCAAATTAGCAGAGTAGCATAGCTGATCATATTGAGGAGTGTCTTCTTGATTCTTTGTATATGGATGACTTTACGTGCATCCTCACCGTCTCTGCTAACGTGTTTTTATATTACGCTTGGAACAATTCCGTTTTACAATCTGACTTCGGTTTTATTTTTTTAATCAGTCCAATGGTATAATTTTACTATTATATCATAAGATCTACACGCAACTGCCAAATTTCATATGGCAATAAAAAATGCATGAAATTTAGTTTCGTATATTCCGTTACATATTTATTTAGTTACAGGTCGGTCTAGTAAAAACATATTAAAAATAATTCCAATATAATCAGCAAATCATTCAATTTTAAATCTTTTAAGTTTTCTCCTTCAGGTTAGTATAAAAATAAGTTGCAAAAGTCTAATTAGCCAAATTTCGCAGAACTAAAACAGGAAGTGAGACATTCGATTCCTAATTCTTTTTACAGATTGAAAGAGAAATTCTTTTACTCAGTAATATTGCAATATTAAGAAGAAATATTTCACTGAACACTCGCAACTATTTTTGCAAGCATTCAATTTAAACGTAATACCTCGTGTGCCCTGAAACGGGAACGCGGGAGTATGCGTAAACTCAGTGAAGGATATTTGACTTCCTAGTCTTTGCGGATGCCCTGAATAATGGATGAGAATTCGTTATGTTCCGGTCGTTGAACTCTTTGTAGAGTAAGACGTACTCCCTTTAACGCTTCGTTAAGGACCAAATTCAGGAACGAAAGTGGAAGAAACATCTGAATTAAAAACATTTAAAAAATATTATTAAAATGATATTATTTAAATAGCTTTAGAGACCATGACTACTCACAAAGGAATAAAGATAAATTGTGTTTATAAATCGAATAAAACGAAAAAAATAATTTACACCGAAAACTGATAAACTTTAGCTTAACAAAAACACTTTCAATGGGTATTTTATGATTCCCATTAAAAAATTATATTTATATTGTGACTCTAATTATGGGAAAAACAATAATTTATTTTGTGCACACTCATTTGTCTATAATCTTACACCATAACTTTCAATAAGATCTGGTTCCAGAATAATTGCTTCACACATTTCACCTGTAGTTATAGTTAATAATTTCTTAATAAACATGCAAGTTTTACGGTACCTCCTGCGGATATAGAGTTTCTTGAAACTTGGCACAAACATCATACTTATCGCCAATATTCAAATAATTACATCAAATATAATCCGATGTCCCGTGTGTGAAAGTATGAAGTTATCATCAATAAACTTGTAACTTCCATGTCATATTTTAATAACTTGAGAAAATAATCTAATCGGAAAAAAATGTAACCGGTGTACTATTATGTACACAGACGCTAAGAACCACATCCATAACTCACTCTTGAATGTTCATTACTATTTTGAAAGGAAAAATCTCTGTAAGTTATATAATAACGTGTAAGTTGGTTTGTGAATCGAAGATTCTTTGGATATGTTCACGGTATGAATATTTAATCATACCTAATCAAATTTGGTATGGTAGACATATGAGCCAATTTCGAAGATCTATGTGATTATAATCACTATAGTTTTCCCAAAGCATTTAAGTAGATTTCAAATATCCCATTTTTCATGTTTTTAGGTTAGATATTTCCGGAAGTAAGGAAGTAAGACGTATTTCTTGGCATATTTTCAATAAATTCCTGAGAATGTACTACCGAAAATTTTGAAAAAATTCTTACATTTATAGTATTAATATAAAAAAATTTATAATTTTGCAATGTTTGTCGGTCTGCCAGCGTGTCATCTTTTCACATTTTTTGCCGTTTGAAACCTACATGTGTTAAATTATGAAAATAAATAACTTGTACAGAAATCTCAATTAAATTATGAACAAAAATTAAATATCAAAAAGCAAGACATTAAAAAATAAGGTTAACGACACTAATAATTTAATCAAAATGATTTAACAACACATAAATTAAGGGAAAGTTTTTTCTCTACGCTATCATTTACATTCTGTTTACATATCTAAGAGAACAATTAACGTTGCCAAACGGTATAAATAAAACCAAAGAGTTTGTTTTGTAACTAACGGTTTTTATACATTAACCTACTTTCCCTGAGAGCACTCAGTTGCATTAATATTTGATAACTCATACTGACGTTCTGTACCCTACAATGAATTCATAATTTATAACTATCTTTTATAAAATTAATAATTTAAGTCGAAAACACTAACATAAAGTCTAGGCAAGTTCTAATCACCTGTTAATTAACTACCAATAGACAAAATAACGTACATGTTTAACACGTGATTGCAAGAAAAACAATATTAAACTTAAGTAAATACTGCTACTACTCATTTCTAATAATTAATTAATAGTGTCTCAATAAATCACACTTTAAAACTTTTTTTTAAATAATTTAGCTTGATTTTTTCCAAATAACCGAAGGTCGAAGATAAATTTGAAAACCTGGACGAATAAGACGAATGGAATTTCTGTATTTATTTGTATGTTTGAACTTACTTTCTGCTAGTTGTGAATAATAACATAGCGGCATAACACATCTAGTGATGTTATTTATTGGCAATAACATAAAATAATAAGTATGTGTATCTATTCCTTAACGCTATTTTGAAGTCCCGATTGCAAAATACCTCGTTTCAAAATTATATACAATTTGTTCAATTTGTGGGTTCAAAAAATTCAAGGCACTAGCATTTGATTGGAATTTTTATGTACAAGAATTTTAAAGCATGATAAGCTATTGTCAATCAAGATAGTAATGAAGGAAATAAACTTATTATATTAAAGTCACATACAATGTTGCAACCTTGCGTAATTCGTCTAAAAAAATTAATATATAGGATATCATTCACAATTTTGTATCCTAACGTAGATTAGGATATTTTGATCATTTTGTACTGATATTTTGTCGCCATTGAAAACAACTATGCGGAGTATTTTTTTTATTTTTCTTTTCAAAAGTTTTCTCAAAAATATCAGAAACATATTAGAATTTGTTTATGAATACTCAGTCACAAGATGACCTTAAAAATAAAATTTAACCGTTTCAGTTTCAATTTTTATGTCATTAGAAACTAAATTACTGATTTAATATTTCTTTTTTTGTTTGTAAAATTAGGAAAAATGTTCTAGCTCTCATATTACTACATTTACATTATTCATTCATTCAAAACTGATTGGTTGATTGCTTTTGTAAATAACTGATTGGCTTTTGGAAATAAGTAGTGGATTAGAGAAAAAATGCAGAAAATATATATTATTCACATAACCTTATTTTGGTGTTGTACTGTCCATTAATTTAACTTTAAAAAAATTATATTTCATCCATATTCAAACTAATAATATCAAGGCAAAATAATGTCTGCCCTTTGTTACATTTTCACGTCTAAATTGTTAAACTAAGCTTAATAAAATGTAGAATATACATAGGATTCCTTTTGTACCCCAATCCAACAGAAAATTGGAAAAAAAATTACTTCTCCTAAATTGCCGAACAGATCTTAAAGAAATTTGACAGAGACCTTTTCTGAACAAGGATGAATACAGAATACTTACAGGATACAAGATAAATGCAGTAATAGAGAATACTTTATATTCGGGAAAACGTATCTTGTAGTACATTAGAAAACTTCTGTTTAAAGCCTATATTTAGCCCAATTTCTCGAAACAAAAATTAAAGTTATATTTACTTCTGGCAGGTAAAATAGGTAAACTTTTGAAGAGATATTTATTCCCATATTTACGGACATAACTAATATTTTGGGATTATTCGTAACAATTAGTTATAAAGCCATCTAATTTTGGCTCATTTGTCTTAATATAGGCTTGCTTAAAAAGTTTGATTTTGTTTTATATGTTCATAATGATAGATTAAC
The DNA here is from genome assembly GCA_039881145.1 of Druceiella hillmani. Taxonomy (NCBI): domain Eukaryota; kingdom Metazoa; phylum Arthropoda; class Insecta; order Lepidoptera; family Hepialidae; genus Druceiella; species Druceiella hillmani. The sequence continues at coordinate 8,983,498 of JAYKKI010000055.1, forward strand.
CGTAGCCGACACACAAAAGTATTGTGATACATTTCAATACCCGATTATTCTAAGCAAGTCTATAAGAAGAACTATCGTAAACCACCCGGATTTTTACATCTATTCTATTAGGTTATGAAAAATTTATTTCAATGTAATTCCTCCTTACAGATAAGGTCAAACAGTTTTATGTTGATATAAATGTTAAGATTAAAAGTAAACTATTGAAATATATATCATCGAAACAGATTAAGTTAAGAGTAAAAAATTACATCCTTCTAGAAGTCGCAAATCATTTAGGCAGAAGGGTTATTCTATCGTTTGTGAACACTCCAACAGTATTTTCATGAATACACTCAAGATTCATATGCAAACATATGTTCCCTCTAATTTATTTAATACTTTTACATGTGATCCAAGTTTAAAACGAAAAAAATACTAATTAATATCAAGACAAATCGCTTTTGGCAGACATGATATAATTGAAAGATTTTTTAGACTGAAAGTAAAAGTAGGTATCGGTTATTATCAAGGAAAAATATATTCCGGAAGGTTACCAATAGGTAACCTTCCGGAATATATTAATAAAATATTACTTTGGTTGAAATACAAGTTGAGACCCAATCAAATTGATAACATCATCCCTGCTGAAATAGATTATTTAAGTAATAATCTATTGACTATCTGAAATTATAGTAAAAAAATGGATGATAGTTATAATCAAAGGAAAAATATATTTCTAAAGGTTGTGTTTTATATTGATAGGGAAAAAATTTATGTACCACATGAACCTATTTTACTTTGGTTGAAAGACAAGTTAAACTGACAACAAAATTACTATTAAAATGTTCTAAAAGCCCAGTTAAACTGACAACACAATTACTACTAAAATATTGGACGTATTAGAGACCCATTTAAATTAACAACGCAATTACTACTAAAATATTGGACGTAATAGAGACCCATTTAAACTAACAACGCAATTACTACTAAAATATTGGACGTAATAGAGACCCATTTAAACTAACAACGCAATTACTACTAAAATATTGGACGTAATAGAGACCCATTTAAACTAACAACGCAATTACTACTAAAATATTGGACGTAATAGAGACCCATTTAAACTAACAACGCAATTACTACTAAAATATTGGACGTAATAGAGACCCATTTAAACTAACAACGCAATTACTACTAAAATATTGGAAACTATCTGAGATTATAGTTAAAAATCTCATTCTTACTCCATGAGCTGCTGAATATAAACAATTCTCCTGCTTGAAACAGGAAAAGTGCGGCAAAAAAATTAATTCCACGTAAGCTAGATAAAGAAACACTACTCAACAAAAATCGGTGATCAAAATTTCTCTCTAGAACTACGGCAGGGTAGCAACGCAACCGATGATAATAATTGGATGGACCCTTATTGCCCTATTTTAAAAAAAAAATGTTTAATCGCAATATAAATGAACAGGCTGTGGTTCAGTACTTGCTATAATATATATATATATATATATATATATATATATATATATATATACAGTCCGAAAGTTACACAAAAAGGCTGGAAGTATTCAAGATTTTTATTGCACGAGAGGTATCCCACCATAATGCACATTTTTTGTATCTTTGAAAAGTGGCGAACAGGTCTTTGCCAAGTTTGTCAATCGTCATCAGCATCATCACTAGACATTTTTGACAATCTTCAACTAGAGACAATAATGTTCAACAAATATTAATTATTTCTGTGAGTAATTGACAGCTCTTGACGATTGTCAAAAGCAATCTGACGATTGCCTGCTTCGATCGAAAAATGACGAGTTTATCTTTAATCAGCGGTGATCGACGAAGAATTACTAGTTTATCTTCGAGTTATCATGTTTATCCAATCTGCAGACAAATTATGTAACTCAAAATTTTCACATATTTAACCGAGGGATATTTGGGAAAAAGTATAGTTATATAGAGATACCGCAATTCGCAGCTTCCGAATTAATTGTAGTTCGGCAGCCAAATTATTTACATGCTTATCTTCCACCTAATTTTAATACAAAATTAGTTTAGTAAAAAATTACTAAAAAATTCTAAAATTGGCACAGGGTAAGCAAAAATCCTTCCTTTTTTAACATACTTTTTAAACTTCACTTGTGTGTACCAATGAAACAGAATTTTCCCATTAAATTTACATACACTTCAGAGTGTCCAAATTATTCAAAACTTTGCCAAATTATATCAAAAAAACAAGTAAATATATAGTATTTAAACAAAAACTAAAAAGTGCTAAAAAATTTAAATTATAGTTTTAAAAACTAGAAAAAAGTTGCCTATTGCAAAACTATAATGAAAAAAAAATAAAAGGAATCAATTAAGAGCGCAAGATAGTTCTGATGAAAAAAATAATTAACTTTAAAGGGAAAGAAAAGCGGGGGGTGCTTGATATCAGTTGTCTTAATTTTTTTTGTTATTAACCATTTATTAAGGTGGATTCATTTTGAAAATATAATTCGAGAGCACCCCAAGCTCTTTTTATTAAAGTTATTTTTTGTCACCACATATATCCTTTCGCTTTTGACCCAAATCTTCATATTTTAAGATTATTTTTAGGTCATATTGGCACGAAAGTGTGTTTTTCAGTCGTTTTAATCTGTACTTTCATTTTCTTTAGTTAAGTTTATGCGAACGAACTCGCGTATAAGAGCTAGTTATATGCGATGTCGTATATAAAGCTAACTAGATGTTACAATTGTAATGAACAAGTCAAACAAATGTAATAAACAAAGGAAAGATACTAATTGCGTTCTCTGGAAATCGGCTGGCAATTGCACATAAAATATTGAATTCAAAAAAGAATTCAAGGAGTGTTCTATGCAAACATAAAGCAATTTTAACGAAGTCACTACGTTGCGATGTGATTTCTTTGTGCGATGTGATGAAGCAGTACAAGATGTTCTTTGTTTCTCTCTTTGCTTTTTTATCTTTGTTAAAAATCAAATCTTATGGACCATGTTATTAATCGCGGCAGTATATTTGGTAATTGCTATGAAAGTTAGCAATTAACCGTATAAAAACCCTAAAAATAATTGAATAAAGTATTAATGTATTCAAAAATATTAAAACATTAACAATGCCACATAAACTCTAGTAATAAGCACTTAGTTTCCTAAAACTAACAGAATGTGACATGAAAATATCCGAAACTCATCAGTTAACGGTACGAGAAAGGGATTTATCCTTAATCTTTTCTTGTCTGCTCATGTTGGTAGTGACAACGCGTACAGCAGTCCTTAGAATACTCTAAACGCTGTGTAAGTAAGAAAAGAGTTCTTAAACCTACATTATTAGGCAGCATCAGATGCTATTTATATACACATATGTATTAAAATATAAAATAATTAACAAGTCGACAGTCAGAGCCTGGGAGAAAAAATTACAGTTTATATTTATTGGATATACGCGCTTATTAAGGTATATACACAAATCAAGAAATTTTATTTCTCCGCTTATAAAAGACCTGAGTTTTGTCATATTATTAAAAACACCGACAATGATAATATTTGTGGAATGTGGTAAATAAACTGTTAAAGATCTGTTCATCGTACTGAATAAAGGAAAACCTAATTTATTTTCGAAGCCAATTTTAAAGTGGTAATAGATGTAAATGCTTAAAGGTTTTTAGGTCACAGATGGCCTTGTAATTTGCATTAATTTGAATTGTGGATGAATAATTGTAATTTTCAAGTTTGGAAGTGGCGTTAGAGAATAAATGCTGGTATATTTAAATAACATATAAATTATTGTAATAAATGTTTCAAACGTAATAGCATGTAAATTATTGTGTCATATTGTAAATTATGGTAAGAAACATATAACAACACTTTTTTTGGAAAAAGTGCATTCAGTCAAATTTAATTTTTACTGACCTAGTATTATTAGATATGTATTACGATTAAATATTGTTTAGGATAAAATTAGTTTAAAGCGTGAATATTAAAAGGATATAAATTACAAAGTTTTTCAAGGAAATTGCAGATCAGTAATTGACCGCCTATCTTTTTGGGAAAAAATTGAGAACAACTCCATCGTAGAGAATTCTACTTCATCGCGAGATTGTTTCTGTATCCTCAGCTAGTTAAATGATCTAATATTTGACTACATCAGATGTAAAAATTATGCGTCATCTGCCATGCATTTCCAAAGGTTTATAGATCCTATTTGTTCAACTTATCTTTTATTTATATTTTATTAGTAAATTATCTAGCACAGTTTTACAAAATTTGTAACTATTTGATAAAACAGAATGTTCACATTCACTTATTTATAAACCTTTTCCATAAGTAATTAAAAACCTTATTTAATTTTTGGAACATTAATTAAATCATACAATTTCTTGTTTTTAAATGAAATAAAAATAACTCAGGGCAAAGGAAAATAAATTAAATTTGATCATGTAAATTTCATATTTAAATTTCTGCACTTAATTTTTCTTCTAATTTTGCACAGAACCTAACTGAACTTTTGACCAAATTCTTGATTGACCAAATTTTGACTGAACTTTACATTGTTCATTAAATATTTTTCGATAGATGTGTATCATTACGTAGAGTGAACCTTCCTATTCACAGTCCTCTTTATAAACAAAATAAATATCCGATAAGGTTTTCCTATTACCCATATACTCTTTTGTTTTTTTCCGCAAATAATGACTCTCAATGCGAAGAATAATATTTATATGACTCTACTCCTTCGATTAAATCAAGGAGCACTTTTCTATTTTTCCCCTATTTGCCTCTTTGTCCTCCTTCTAGTAATTTTTTTTCTCTATGACAATATATATATAGTTCTAATATATATAATGGGTTCTTGAAAAAAGTTTTGCATACTTTAATTTTAATGCCATTCACATCAAACAGAAAACATTTTTTCACCAAAGATGCCATGTTCCAATAATAATTGAAAAGTTGTTTTCTAAAGTATTCGTAAATTTGTTTAACGCATTTCAGTTGGCAACATGTCCCATAAGTTATTTTTACAAATTTATCCCGGAAACCTTTTTTTGGCTTAGAGCTCGAAACATATTCTTATCCGCAATCTTTTAAAACTTTAGTAATATTCGTAGCCCTTCAATTCCGTTTCATTTTCTTTGTTTTCTCCACACTGTTAACAGATGTTGAAATATTTTCAGCAATATTATCTACGTTTAGAACACTTTATTTATTCGAATCATCAGAAAAATCATTTGTGCTATATATGAATTTATACTTTTCACGTTATTAACAAGTACTAATTTATTTTTATATGTTATAGTCGTTGCCTGATGATTATTGGGTGAATTAGGTGCAGAAAAAGTTGAAGATAAATAAGATAATTTTGCTCAAAGACGAAGATGAAACGAGTTCGAAAAAGACGAAGATGATAATAAACTTAATCTATATAGGTTTATTTGGGGATGCGTAAGTCCAATTTTCATCAGAAGCGAGAGAATTGTCACCATCGTCATCATCATTAAAAAGTTTTCTTTGCTACGTGGATCCGTATAATTGCCAGTTGTTTTGATCATTTTCTGCATTTTGAATTGCTAACTGTAATACTCGTCTATCTCTACTTCTTGAAGAATTCATGTTTATAACCTAGAATGAAAAACCACCCTTAATAGAAGACGATGAATGACAACCTCCTTTTGAAATAAGAATGTCGGCTGAAATAAATCAGTAAAAATAAAACCAAAATTTAGGTTCAATAAGAATTTACGAAAATGGCACTCAACAAAACTGTGTCATTATGTTTTTACTAGATAACTGATATTTAATACAAAATGACGTGTATTAAATTGCACAAAACATTAACAATCTTCTATTTTTTTATAAGAGCTGGCAATAAACTTTACTTTAATTGGAAAAACGGTACTATGCTCCAAATTACATTTTTTATTTATTACTTCAGTATATTACAAAGGCCAATTTCTATTCACCGAAACTAGTTGTTTGTCTTGAACTTATATAGTGCCAATTTACAAATTACTACTATGGCACATAACATAATAGTATAAACTGACCCTGGCAACTTCTCAGAAAAAAATACTAAAGCGATTAAAGTGACAATCTACGCTTTAGAAGCGCTTCCTTTTAAATAAACTAGATGTCGCTTTAACACAAAATTGTCGATTTTGGCATAGTACTACTTTGGTTTTTACTGTGTTATATATACCGTCGTGAATATTTAACAAGAAATTACATCTGAAATCATTGTTATATTTTTACTACAAACATTTTTTTCGGAATTTTAGCTCAATAATTTTGAAAATAAAGGGATAATACTGCGAACTTTCGCTTATTTTGCTGAATATCTCTTAAGAAATATTACCTAAAATTAGAAGAAAAATATTTTTGAGACTGTTAAATAAATATTTTTAGTATATTTGGCATTTTCGGAAAATTTTTCTAGTACTTCATTTAGCTCCACCAAAATTTATGGTAAAATTAGTGTGATTTTTTTGAATCAGTTTCTACTTCAACAATTTGTGAGAATAACGGCTTTTACAAAAGGTGGGACGGGCATGTGATCACTCACTGTGCATTTGCTATGAAGTTTCCGTTTTTCTTTTTGCTATATAGAATCTTAACACCAGTAAATTTTCTTGAAGAAAAGAAAATATTATGAGGAATTATGAGGAGTTCAGAAGCGTAAATTCATTAATTTCAATGATATATGTACTTCTTATCACAATTGTCAATTACAATATGAAAAAATGTGAATATTCAAATAAAGTAATTAGGTTCTAACTGGCCTAGAAAGAGAAAAATGGCTTAACTGAGAAATTTAAAAAGGAATATTTTTAAAAGACATATAGAATTACAAACCTTTTGTTTTTATTGTCTATTCATTAAATCGGAAATGAACCGATTTCATGATAATTTGACGAAATATTTTCAAAGCCTGATTTCAGGTTTAGATGTGACTGTTTTTACAAAATGAAACTGGAGTAAAATTAGCATTAATAATTTAAAAAAAATATTTTTATTGAAGACAAAATGGAAATAATAATTTTTTATAAGAACTATAAATTTCTATCATAATTATTACATCTAATGTCATGAAAATATTTCAATATCTTGCTCCATTTTCAGCAAAATATAAAGTATGAATGAACTATTAATTATATAGCACTCGTGAATGTAGCAATGTGTGAATGTTTTTATTTACTAGACTGTTACTAGCGCCATCTGCTAATAAATTACAAAATTAATAGGGCATGAAGATGTGTAATATTTCTAGAAAGAATGTCTAATAAAATCGAATGGTGATACGTGGATGTTTTTATATTGTAAATAAATGGACAGTAAATTGTGGAGGTTTAATAAACTACATAAATAGAATAACACAAGACAGAGAAAAGTGCTGAATTACAAAATTGTGGATGTATGCGAATAGATAAGTACCTATTTACGATAGAGGGATTTTGGTTAATATTTTTTAATTATATTTGGATTTAAATATTTTCTGTAATTATTGGAGCCCTTCTCTTTTTCTTTATTAGGTCCTAAAAATGATTATGTATACTATTTTTACCATCTTCATATATAAAGTCAATAAAAAAGTCACTTGGCTGTGTTGTAGACCTTGCTACGTTTTAAGCAACTTTAGAAACGAAGGAGATTTCAATTCAGTCCTCATATTTATTTGTATATTTATGTATCTTTTGAAGATATTCACATATTACTCCGGTAATCTTATACCAATTTTGGTGATTATTTTTTTATTTAAAATTGTTTACGTTTCTGATGTTGCCATATAAAATTTGTTAAGATCTGATTATGCGCAAGGGAGATATCATAATAATTTTTCTAGAGATTTAAGTACAAAATGGTCCATTCGAAAAAATTGAGATAGAGTTTTAACTTTTTTAACATGCCTTATAAACATTTTAGCTAGACCTGTTGGACAGAGTCCACTGAAAAAGACTAAGATGGTGACAGAACTCCTAAGTAATGAAAAGTAAGTTTATTGTGGTTTTGGCTCCTTTCAATAATTTGATGAGTCCTTTACTCTCAAGTAGAGGTCAAGATCTAAATAGATAGCTAAAAATAATGATAGGTTCTGTCTAACAGCGAGAAACAACTAATTCGTTTGAATTGCGACAGTCCAAGCAAGAAAGTAACCAAGTATGTTCAATATGTAAAGTTGAATGTGCGTGAATGTTTTCATTAACTAGATTGTTACTAGCGCTATCTGTTATCAAAATACAGAATTAATAATTCACATAGATCTGTGATGTTTCTAGAAAGAATGTTTACTAACAAAGTCGGAAGGTGATACGTGGATCTTTTTATATTGCTTGTGAATGGATAGTAAGTTGTAGAGGTTAAATAAACTACATAAGTCGATTAAAAGAAGATAGAAAAGTGATGAATTACAAAATCATGGATTTACGTGAATAGGTATGTACCTGTTTGAAATGAAGAATATGTATAATATTCGGAAGTTAGGGTAAAATATTCAAATAAATTTTTAAAATGTTATGTAAAGTTTACAAATATTTTAAGCTTTAACCTTTCATTTCATCTCAATTTCATATCAATTCATACATTCTGTATTAGAAATGTTTTTTCCCCAACTTTCACTGTTTAGATTTTTTCATTCCATACCTGCAATCATTTGATGCTTACATGAAATTGAATCGATCTACATTTTAAAAAAAAAAGTTAGTCTTTTAACTTCTTTTACCACCATACAGTACACATTTTTCCAAGAAACAATCTCCATTACAATTAGCTTTCGCGATTAAAATTTATAAGTCGTAAGATTTAACTTTAGGTAAAGAAGTTGTAGATGTTAGAGAAAAACTCTTGTTAATTTATATTCAAGAGCAAATATTAAAAGTAATATTAAAAATTCCTATATATTAAAATGTAGGAGGCGAGAAGAAATTTGTATGAGGATTTCAACGTTTCAATCAAATGAAAATTTTTAAACTGCAGAGTGACTATTGTTTCTTTAACAGGAACTTATAGAATTACAGTAACGTATTAGAATATTTATAATATTCCAAATTTAAATTTTGATTCTTTCTAACTCTTAAATGACAAATTATCCGAATTTCAATATTTACAATTAGTATTTATTAATATAGTGATTCCTAAATTTATATCTACGTATTTTTAGTTTTATATTAAATATTTGAAAGAAATTCTTCATTTCAAAGTCCATGTACAATTAAAAATTATTTCTAAAAGTGATAGTTAAATAAAATTGGTATAAGTACAACAAATGTATTTAATAGCCATGTAATATATATATAAGTATATATATATATATATATATATATATATATATATATATATATATATATATATATATTATATTATATTACATGGATATTAAATTAACCTGTTGATTAATGTATTTAAGTGAGTTATCAATAAGATGACTTGTTTTTGGATTGTGTTGGAGCTCTCGTCCATCCTGGGTTGCGTAGTCCTCCTCATGTGCATCTGCAAACATGTCCGAAGAGTTACAGAAGCGCGATAGTCACAACTTTATCGTGAAAGCATTATTGTAATTAACACTCATTAAAAAAACTCGCGAGCCCTCACAAAGCCGTACTTTTCGCCATTTTCAGGGAGCATTTTCGGGGAGCATATACAATGCATAACAACGATGCCCTCTTATTTTATTTTAGTGAAGTACCTAGTACCAGTTTAGTGTTGAACTACTTATCTATATTTCACACTCCTCGTCGAAATTAATTTTTTTAAACTCGAATGAAACAAAACACTAAACTCCTTAAAACGCTACAACTCACTAAACTCCTTAAAACGCTACAACTCACTAAACTCCTTAAACTGTATTCATATCAAACTGGTAACTAAATCAATTCATAAAATGTTTCAAAGTTATAGAACGTGTCTTTGAAATATAAGTGCTCCACTAACACTCTTTTTCTCTGCTCTATCTCCTGTCCAATCTGCATCTGGAATTCTCTTTACTTTAACTCTTTTCTGTGTGTTAATTTCTCTGATATAATTTTTCAAATCGTTCGCTGCTTAGGTTTTCTGTCTTAATAAGTATGCTTTATTAAATTTGGAAATATCACTCATTAATTTGAAAGTATCCATAAGCTTCTTAATCTCTTATGAGTTAATAGACCAATATGGGATCTTTTTCTTCTGTTCAGCTTAAACGATAATATTTTTATTTAGCTCTCATGCACGGTGCAAAAACTTTTTATGTTACAGGTGAATTCATTTTCTTCAAGCTCTTTCTCTAAAGATAGCCAAAACGCCGGTGCTTGCAAGCCTTTATTCCTGTAGGTAAATTTATTTCCAAATTCAGCATATATATTATATGTACGTTTTCTGCATAAATTATATCATTGTCTTTCATTCTTAAGCTTTTCATTATATAATGTCTCATTGCTATTGCGTATCCATTAGCATCAATTTTTCATAAAGATAGTAAAACAAAAAATAATCTTAATTCATCTAGTATAAGCATTTCGAAACTTGGTGATTTTCCATTCTATGTATGACAGCTTAATTTTCCTTTCTTGTGTGCTAACTTAGTCTTATTATTTGCACTGCTATATCCAATACGATCCTCCAAAGTTTGTATTGTTGTCATGTATGATTCTAATTCTTTACGCACTAAGTGATCTGTTGTTCTTGAGACAAGAATAAATTTCTGCAATAATACGTTTTTATTACCATTAAATAAAGCTGTAATGCTGTAATTATCATGATTTTTAATGTTCATTAATTGGCTTGATCCTCGTTTGTAGACTCTTAAACCTCGCCTGTAGCCTCTTATTTATTGCTCCATTGCGTTCTGGTATACTTCATCTGCCTCACTCATTTTCCATAGTGAATTCATATGATTTGTGTTCAATGTTGCGACATTTTAAACATTTAATATGAAATGCAGCATGTATGTTATTGTTTCTGTATGTGTCTATTGACACAAACTTTATTTTTTCAACCAATAGGCATGTTTTCGCAAAACCTAGTTTTAGGTTCTCAGGATTAATTGTTTCAATTGCTGTGATGATATTTTCATATATTTTTGGTAAACCTGTAAGAAGGTTACATATTTTATTTTCTTCTTTTATATTTTCCGTTTTTAATGTGTCAAATTCTCTTATTATTCTTCAAAACATGTTATATTTAATAATTTTTGACGCAAGGTAAGTATACTTGACACGATTACATTCTTTAAATAGATTTAAATTGCGATCTGTCAAATATTGTATTACTTATGATTTTACCTTACTGTCTTTTTCATCCACTTTGTACCTTTCGTCTTCTTTCATATTTGTTATGTTAATTTGCTTTTCCCCTAACAAACACCTTACTCTGAAGTACCAAATTTTAAAGTTGTCGCTATTTATTTCTTGTTATATAATACCTATTTACATTATATACACATATTACAGACGGACATATAAACATATTTTTGTGTTTTATTACTTTTGTTACATACCCTAAATAATTTTTATCTTAATATAAACATATAAACATACATAAGTAAAGAAGTATGTTACAACCTCATGCGTCTGTCTGAATTCAGGTTGTTTACTCGGATACGTACTTAACACTTATCATTCTACAATTCATTTCTAGCCACGCCTATTTTATTAATGTGTGTCATGTAATGTATGTTATAGTGTATGTGTTATTGTGCCAATGTAAATAACAATAAATTATTAAAATTGCGGTCATCTAAAAACTACTGTTACTTCTAGTTGACACCTACGTTTTCTTAAAAAACAGTCGAAAAGATTTAGTAGTTTTACGTAATGTGGGCACGAAAAATACACAAGCATACCTATTCGTACGTTTTTTATTTTTTTACACATAAACTTTTATAACAAAATTCATTTTCATTAATTTTCAATAAAATAGATATAGACTCATCGTAATATGTACTTTCTCTTCTTTTTGTTAGCCATAGATTATTTGATTGCATTGTTAATATTACTTTGACATAAATTTCAATAAAATCGTCTTTCCAGATATCATACCCTGTCCAACAGTCCCTCTTTTTATTTTCTATAGTATGACAGTATACGTGCTTGTATCTCTCTAAACCAGTTTATCCAATTGCAAAAAAAATATCTGCCAGTATTGTTGGTTAATTATAAATTGTGTATTTACAAAATACATTAATAAAAGAATTTAATAATGGAAAAAAATATTAGTTTTTAATTTCCATTTTCTTCAAATGACCTTGAATCTACTTCTCGAAGTTTCTATTTATTTTTATTATTTGTAGCTTTTATGCCAATTTAACAAATGTCAAAAGTCATATTTTTATTAATTGTAACACCTCTCATTATGACATTAAATACTGTGGATGCAATAAAATACGGTTGTATTGTCATGAAAATATTTGTTTTCAAATTTCGCATCGTTAGTATTTTTTTTTGCAATTGTTTATTGTTTTACAAATGACTTTTAATTTCGTTCAGTAAAGAGTTATTATTATCATCATAATTAAAAATTATAGTCTTTATTTTACGAACCCAACACTGCGTACTACAATATAGTCTAAAAATTGCTTAATCAAAATGTCATAAAACATCATAAAAATACAACTTTATTGTTGAATATTTTACGTCTAATATTATCCAATATTGAATATATTTGGCGTTAATCTTGAAGAAATTCATTATTCACAATTAAATAAAACTACGCGATGTAGTATTATTTCTACTTTCTTTAATTTCTTTACCACGACCTTCGTTTCGTTGTATTACAACATCTTTAGGTGGGATATTAGCAAATAATGATTCTTTGCTAATATCCCACCTGAAGATGTTGTAATACAACGAAACCTAGGTCGTGGTAAAAAAATTAAAGAAAGTGGAAATAATACTACATCACGTAGTTTCATCTAATTGTGAGTTATGTATTATTCTTTACTTAACTTCTAAATGAAACATGGTTATGGTATTATTGTGTTTCTTTTTACTTTTCATAATATTCTTCACATCCCTCATGACAATTTTCACAACGATTTTCCCCGAATTTAGTAAATGGGCTGGAGTTGTAGGAATTGTTGGATATTTTAAAAGCCTCATACCTATTAATAGAACCTTTTAGTTAATGTATTCCATAAGGTTAATAGTTAGGGATTATAAAGATAGTACTACTTGATGTATCAGTTACAAAAAAATGTATATATCACACCTCTACGACATTGCTCAACTTCAGTCGTCAATATTGTTTTGTATCTACACACACATACGTATATATATATATATATATATATATGTATATATATATATATATATATATTTGTGTGTGTGTGTGTGTGCGTGTGTGTGTATTGTTGGAGTTCACCCCAGGGTTTTTTTTATTTCAATGTATTGACTCAATACAAAAAAATTAAATTTATTGAGGTACAGCTACTTCAGACACGGTGTTGCGTTTTACAGTCGCGTGGACATTTCTAGTTTCAATATCTTCCCCTTTAGAGTTCTTACATTGTTTTTATCCATTTGCCAAAGTAAAATGCGAAGGATCAATATATCTCTAGGGAAGTTTGATCACTCGTGGCATCTATACATTAGTAAATATTATTTCTGAGTTATAAACACAAGTATTTGTTCAAAATATGTGTGTATTTTTCTGTTCGCTATTGAAATTATGTTACCTTGATATTAAATGTAAATATTTCCTAAACATGCTTAAAGAATAATTAGATTAAGAGTTGGGAATATAATAAATTTGTATATTGATTGGAAATTTAATGAATTTATTATATTTATAATTTGTTATTTAACATTCTAAGTCCATCAAAACATAAAATGGAAAAAAGTCGGTAAATTTTGTAACAAGAAAAATTATTGCATACTTAATATTAAATTTTTCAATTTTCAAGTTTTCATCTTTCGTATTATAAAGTCATTTGTGTGTGAATATTAAAATGGCGAAGGTATGAAAATATATTTATCTACTATTTATTAGTTATGGTTTCTCAAAATTACGAACTGTATCGGCAAATCATATGACTTCTTTAAAGAGATATTTGGTCATAAATTTACAATTTTAAAAATTAAGTGAAATAATCCATTTAAAGTAATTTTTAATTATGTTTAATTCTGACTTTTCCTCTACGTCTTTAAAGGGCTGCAATGAAAACAAGTTATCATAGGGCAACACTACACTATAGTGACATATCTACTGATAGTAGAATTAATATCAAACAGCTTGGAAAAAAATGGTAATACTCCCATAACATTAAATAAAGCTGTGATGCTGTAATTATCATGATTTTTAATGTCCATTAATTGGTTTGATACTCGTTTGTAGACTCTTAAACCTCGTCTGTAGCCTCTTATTTTCTCCATTCCTCTATTGCTCCTTTGCGTTCTGGTACGCTTCACTGATCTGCCTAACTCATATGATTTGTGTTCAATATTGCGACATTTGAAACTAGTAATATGAAATGCAGCATGTATGTTATTGTTTCTGTATGTGTCTATTGATACCAACTTTATTTTTTCAACCAGTAGACATGTTTTTGCAAAACCTAGTTTTAGATTCTTAGGATTAATTGTTTCAATTGCTGTGATGATATTCTTATATATTTTTGGTAAACCCGTAAGAAGGTTACATATTTTATTTTCTTCTTTTATATTTTCCGTTTTTATTGTGTCAAAGTCTCTTAGTATTCTTCAAAACATGTTATATTTAATATTTTTTACGTAAAGTAAGTATCCTTGACACGATTACATTCTTTAACTATATTTAAATTGCGATCTGTCAAATATTGTACTACTTATGATTTTACCTTAGTGTCTTTTTCATCCACTTTTTACCTTTCGTCTTCTTTCATATTTGTTATGTTAATTTGTCTTTCCCATAACATTCACAACATTTTTTTTAGTTAAATTACAATAAAATCTTACTAGTTTCTGCGCGCAACATCGTTCGCGTAGACTACAGTAATGTAACCTACGTTTTAGTCCAGGTTATAATTTATCTCTTATTTTTTTCAAAATCTATTCAATTTCAGTAGAAAAATCGCGATCGAAATATAATAGCATAAACATATTTTAAGCTATCAGAACACCCAGGAATTAGTATAATTAATTCATATACACGCTTAAGTCAAATTTGGTGAGCTTTGCTTACAAACAATATTACATAACCAACTAAAAGCTTGAAGAACATTAAAAAAGATGCATGCTATATTTAGAAATTACTTCAAATTTTGGCACAAAAAGCCAATATATTAATCCAGTCTACATCATATTCAAATGCCAAATTTTGTGTAGATACAATTTTAAAAAATGTAGTCATAGATTAAATAACATCGATTCTCTCATCCAAATTTACGACCATTTATTAAAATTAACGTCCATTCTTTGATAAGAATTTTTGCATTTGCAATATTAATAACATTGGCAAAATAATCCTTGCAAAGTTACGTAATTTTCTCGTAATGACATGGTAATGATATAGTAATTATAATTTAATATACCAGTCTAGACTTGGTTCACAGTATGTATAAATTTTCATCAAAAATACGAATGGTTTTTTATTGAATGAAAATGCAATAATAAAAATTTTCGTTCGGAACTGTCAAATACATAAGAGCTCAGGCAGTATCAGGTGTGACATTGGGACTTGGTCAATGATTGAAGTAAAATTGACGTCGTATCAACATTAATCGATACAACTCGCAATGAATACGACGCCAGATAATAGAATCTGGAAATTTTTTAATTCAATCGTCTACTTCAACCGTGACGAAAAATGATCAAAACTCGGGCGATAATTACTCGTAAATTATATTCAGATTATCAAATATTTTTTAATACTAGTAGCTTTATTGAAGTTCAAATTTCTTTCAAAAGAAAGAAGGTTTCTTCTAATGCGAATGGTTTGTTTTATATTCCGGTAAAATATTTAGTACCATTTTTATTATAATTATTAAAGTGATACATTTTACACTGTTGCACTGATAGTAATGCATTACAACACGAAGTTAATTATGTCGGAACAAGAGACTGCCCAAACAGAGTGGACAAGGTGATATATCTGTAAAAATACAAAACAAAGTGTTTTTTGTGTAATTCTCAATTTTTGCATTTTATTAAAAAATAATGATGAAAAATATGTTAAAATTACACATTCTTTATATTTACAATTGTGGGTTAAAAAAGCCATTTTTCTCGGCGCCTGTCTGATATAAATCTTGATATTTGACAGATTGCAGATTCAACTATCCCATTATTAGAATCACAATTTGGTTACCCTAGACCTTTGTGAACATGTATTCGCAGGATATAGGAATTTTAAAATATATATAATACTATATTTTAAAAATAAAAATTTAAAATTAAAAATAATAAATATTTTAAAATATATATGATATTACGTGAAACAACTGCGGAATTCACATATAACTAATCGGTTTTTCTTAATATTACTGGCAATTATAATTAATAATTAAGTAATAAAGCATTTGTTTGATAAATCTCAAATTCGTGCTGCCCGTAATTATACGTAGCTATCATCTTAACTGCAGGTTACCTGCTTGTTCATGTCAACTTTAGATAAGTTAAAAAGAACCATTGTTTTACGTTAACTCGTTTAAGTATCGCGGTGTAATATACGAGTATGTGATAAATAAAATTAAATTTAGATAATCACTGTTTTTATTTGCGTTGTACATATTGACATTACGTCAGGTAAATTTTAACTTAAATATTATAAAAAAGCGCAAATAATTTTGAAAAATATTTTTATCCGTATCTGGTATTTCAATTTCTACTATGGTACTGGTCACGTTATGAACAATAATGTCACGATATTGTGAGATGGAAGGAGGCGTGCAAGAACCAAATATCGCAGGCTGCAACTTTACCTTGTATCCAAATAAAAGAGACCTACTGTTCTTGTTTATAAAAATATATGATTTAAAAATTTGATCTTTGACCAAAAACAGAACGAAGGGCTTAATATTAAAATGGTTGAAAATATCGCACTCAAAATATACTGATCAGCCAAATGAAAAATAGTAAACAAATTTGTAAAAAACTATGTTTAGACAACTATATTTAAACATTTATAAGTATATATATATATATATATATATGTATATATATGTATATATATATATATGTATATATATATATATATATATATATATATATATATACCGTTGGTAGCAGTAATTCAACAACTAAAAAAAACATAGATACAATCGTTCATAACGAAAATTTCAACGTTTTCAGCTTAGATATAAATATCTTAAACAACAGTAACTATGGATTTTATTGAAATCTAGCTTTTGCCCACTATTTTACCTTCGTTCCATAAAAAGAAATTTTATTGAAAAAACAGGTACAAAATCTCATTCCGGTCAATTATGTAGCGAAGTGGTACTCCAAACACATTCCATTTCCTCTCTCTTCGCTTCATGCACAGGCGCAAATATTCTATCCGTAAAAATCCCCGCCCGGTCGAAACACGTAGGTAACAGGTAAATGTATGCAAGGATAAATAATTATATTTATAATTACTAAATAATAAATATTCAAGGAAATTTTGTAGCTAAATATATTAACTTGACAACAATATATTTTGTTTAGATGAAAATTCATAAATTTTCATAGTAAACGACCATAAATGTAATTTATAACAATAAGGCTTTTCAGGGACTGTGAAACATTTTGAGGCCTTCATATTTATTGCACTACTCTTTGTAAATTATAAATATATGTAAATATATATATATATATATATATATATATATATATATATATATATATATAACTTATATTTTAATTTAAAATGAATATAGCACGTGTTCAAAATTTCATTCAAATCGCGTAGGTCATTTAAACGTTGAAGAGAAATAAACGAACAAAGAAAAAGATTTTCGCTCTTGTTATATTAATAGAGATAACATAATATTAAAATATGTAAAATTAATATACCGTAATATTTAAATAAGAATTCTTAAACAATAAACTACTATTTTTAGTTATTATTTATGTTAATAAACGCGACTTACGGCTATAATAATATTGCATTTAAAATGAACTAAAACGTAGCCATTATCAATGATGATGATTCATATTGATGATTTTAATTACCCTCTAATGAAATAACATGTTAACATTTTATTTTCGCCGCATAATACATTAGGCGCACACCGTTTACTTTCCGAAGTAGTAACTTCTTTAGACGCAGCTGCCCACTAATTTTGAGCACTGAACCAAACTGAGCCGTTAGGTTCGGGTCAGTACCACTAAATCGGGTAAACTAAGCTTCCTTTGACATCGACCCAGCAAGTTCCAAATTCAAAAATGATGATATGCAATCAATTGAATGTGTACTGCATTATTCGAGTAAACTCAGCCACCTTCGACATCGGCAGAACTAATTTACTGTCTAACACGGAGTGCATCCTTTCAAGATTTACGTTCTATTTACGCGTATGTTATTTTTTTATTCTAATTTTTGTATTGAAAACTTACAGCGTATAAAGTACTGTTATATTGGTTGCTAAAGTTTTTACTTCTACATTGTGGTCTCCAGCACGCTAAGTTTTTTTTTCTTATGGTTACTTTTTCTAACGTGATTGGCGAAGCTCATGAGGTATCATCAAATTTTAATTCTAGAGCAAACAGCTCAAATTCGGAACCTTCCGTTGCGCTAAAATATAAATTGCTTTTTTTTAGCTCTTTCAATCAAAGACAAATGGACGAAATGCTCGGCGTTATCCCACTCATGTCGATCTCCTCTCTTACTCATTAGGAAAAAAATATTCTTTTTTTACAAAATGTTTCAAAAGATTACCTACGTGTTGCATTTTCCAACAATTTAATTTTTTGCTATTATTTACTTCCAACCAAAAACAAAAAATGGTTGTGGTTTTTCTTCTATTCATAAAAAGAAGGAATTCGTGTAACTCTGGGAAATTCACGATCTGAAGTATCATTTAAAAATCTTTTTAAGTCGTAGTGGATCAAAACGGGGCTGAGGTTTAACATGACTCAAAATAAATGAATGCTTGCATAATATCCATAAAAAGCGGATTTCAAAAATAAACACAAGTTAAAAAATTTTCTTCAAAATGCTTACTAAAGACTCAGAAAAATTTACATTTATTTAAGCTTTTTTGTTCTAGTTCCTTTTCATAAATATGATTTTTTAAGTTTGTACCTTATTAAAATCAGGTGGACGTTCCACTTGATTTCGTTCCATGGGTTTATACCTTAATACACCTTACTAAAATCGAGTAGACGTTCCATTTTAAGACCTTATTAAAATCAAGTGGACGTTCCACTTGAATTTAAAAAGGTATTTTAACGGTTCAGTTAACAAAAATCAGTTTAATAATTTTCAGTTAGTATTCTAGATACGACCGTTTTAAATGGTAAACGGTTTCGTTTTTAAAACACTAAAACTCACAATACGGCGCTCAACAAATGGTGAAGTATAACATATAAACATTCGTTTATATATTCATATTTGCGTACACGTACACATCGAGGCCACGGGTACGTGCTCAGTAACTTCTCTGTTATTTAGATTACTTTTCTTACTCATCTCAAATTTCTACACAGTTAAAGTCCCAAAGAGACATTTGTCATTTATCCAGATACAAGACTTGAATATCAACAAAATTTTGTTTGTAAGTGGGTGATGAACGTTTGAGTTGAAAAGTTAATCGTCCGGCCCTTCCATATCGCGCCATGCCTTTCCTCATAATATATCTCATGAGACGTGTCGACGCATGGTACTATCGAGCTTAATCTTTAAATCTTGGTTTCCAAATTTTTACAGCCATTGTTCTCCATGTACGTTTGAAATTTGAAGGAAAATGCTCTGTAGGAAATATGTTTTTGTGTGTAGATGTTTATTCATATATATATATATATATATATATATATATATATATATATATATATATATATATACACACACATAAAATGTCAATTGACTAATTCATTGATAGACATATTATAGACAATTATTTACTTCAGCAACATATTTAAACTGGTGCAAAGATTACCACACACTTTTAATATCCTAGTAAGATATCTAACTTTTAATATTTTAACATAGCGGAAATGTTACTTAAAAAATAATACTATAGAGGGAAACATTACTTAAAAAAGAATACTATAAGAGGATAATGTAAGCACGGCCAATTTGTAAAAACCAGGTTTTTTCATAAATTTAGGATCAATAATTTCAGAAATAAGGTTCGTTCTCATTGTAAGTATATAGGGTCGAATATTTTTATTATATCTCTTAAGAAAAGCAACAAAAAATACCAAAAAAATGTAAATGAGACCTGTGTAAATGAGACTTAGTTACTAGACTAACTCTTTTACTTGTACCGTTCCGTAACACCGAGAGTCGCGTTGACTATTTTTTACAAGAACAGGTCTCTTATCGTGGAACATTCATTCATGCGGTTCCAACGTCTTAACTTTAATCCAACTGCTTATGAACTCAGTAGCCTCAGGGATGAAATAGTATATCTTTTGAATAATAATAACATTTTGAAACGTTATAACATGCATTAATCATAAAATTAACGGGACCTGATAATTATTCCATATAGAGTTTCGCCGTAAAAATGTACCTACAACACAAAGAATGGCAGCTCTTTATTAAGAGTAGTGAAATAATTGATTCAGAAGACGGTTTAAAAGCAAGAAAACATACTATTTAATTAATTGTTATAACACTTTACGTTAATATTCAAGAACCTCATTTTATAAAGAAGCTGTAATAATCTGACACATGCTTTCGAAAATAATGAGAAAATACGGTGTGTAGGATTGATTAGAGATCTATGTACGATGTCTATTGCAAAATGTTAAGACTAGGTCAGCAGAATAACAATTATGGCACACAAACTCCAAAATATCAGGTTTGCTGTAGAAGAGCGGCTCGGAAAAATATTGATCTCCGGTCTACTGGAATGGTACGAATCAATAATCAGAACTATCAAAAGCTCAGGCATGAAAATAAGCATGAGTTCGGTCAAAGCAAACATTTTACAAAACATTAGAGCAGTTGAAAGTGGTACCAAGTGTTTTTGATAAAAAAAAATTGAATGGAAAAGATATAAAAACAATTTTTTATATCTTTTCAATTTAAAGTATTTATTTGTCAAGAACGTATTTAGCTTTAAATGCGACCTCTTAAATCTAAATATATTATTTCTAAAAGGTGTTTTTTGGTCGAGCGGCTCGATCTCTTTAACTACTGCACCAAAAAAAATAAAAAAAATACCCACTTAAAGCTTATGTTTTCTACTTTGGGCGAAAAATATAAAAAAAACTCGAAAAAAATATTTTTGTTAATAAAAAAATTAATTTTTATAACAATTGGCATGAGCGCCATCTGTGGGCGACACATCAAATATTTTAGCCAAATTGTATACTTGGAACACGCTAGATGGCAATATAGTGCGAAGACTTCGCACGGGTCAGCTAGTATAATAAATAATACTATTAAATAAATACGCATGTTAATCACAATTAAATGAAACATCTTATCAATCATTACGACATCTTCAGGTGCGCTATTAGCAAAAATATCTTTGCTTATAGCCCACCTGAAGATATTGTAATACAACGAAACATAGGTCGTGGTAAAGAAATTAAAGATAGTAGAAATAATACTACATCACGTAATTTCATTTAATTGTGAATAATGAATTTCTACAAAATCAACGCCAAATATATTCAACGCATGTTAATATTTCATATAAAGTGGCATTTTTAAAAATTGTAATACCAATAATATGCGTTATGAATAAAATAGGCATATTGCCAAATTCATATGTATTAAACAATTTACTTTTACTAGCAATCTATTCTCAATTTAAACTTAGGTAAGTTTTTAATAACATTTTGTTTGTAATTTATTATTTATCACTCATATTACGTCATTCTTTGTAGCAATATCAGCTCAACTACCTAGACTGAAGAAGTGTCTTTTTTAGATATTCTTTGATCCTTAATATTACCAACTTACTACTTGCTCGTCTGGCCCACATTTATCTTTCATACGATTATGT
The DNA here is from genome assembly GCA_039881145.1 of Druceiella hillmani. Taxonomy (NCBI): domain Eukaryota; kingdom Metazoa; phylum Arthropoda; class Insecta; order Lepidoptera; family Hepialidae; genus Druceiella; species Druceiella hillmani. The sequence goes on from JAYKKI010000055.1 coordinate 9,005,533, forward strand.
GTTATTAATTATTAAAAATAAAGCCGTAAAATGAATATTTACAAAGAAAAATTGTCTAGTATTAGAGTAAAATTCTTTATGAAAGTATATGAAGTGTTTTTCCACATAATCTTTTAAAAAAATTGTGCGTTATAAAAAATCATCATTCATTTCTTGTGCAAATTGGCGAAATGTCATCTGTTTTTCGTGTTTTTACAAAGATATCGTTGTTATTCCTGTAAATAATCGAAACAAAAATTAATGAAAGGTATAAAACTGCTTTCACCGCATATCATTGTTTTTTTTAATTAAACTATACATATACAAAAAATAAAAATAGTGATGTGAAATTATAAAAATTTTTAATCCATAAATCATATCATTATTTTTGTTAACAATAACAAAATTCGGTTGTGCAGCGAGCATATTACTAGCCCTCCTGTCTGCTCAGCTGACATACTGTTCGCAAGACTGCTCTACGTTATTCCTCTGTTTTAGTTTAATACTATGCCATAGCATTTTCATAAATCTTCAATGTTGAGTACATTAAATTTACTACACATAACTGATCCCAATCTAAATTTTGTAGATCCATACCCTATCCTTGTAAGTATAAAATAGCTACCAGCCTTCCTCCATATTGAAATTACAATCAAAACCTCAAACATTGAATCACAACACTTCGAAGAATAACTCAATAACATTTTCAACACAAAATTTATGCAACAATTTAGGTGCGAAGGTTATAAAAAGTATAACTCCTATAACAGTATAAACCCATATATATCGGATAAGAATAGAATTCCATTTTGTGTACTCATATTTAAAATTAGAATTTTCAGTACATAATTGCTAAAAGCAATCACGAGAATAGTATATTTGAGAGAGTTACATATTGGATATTGTGTTCTAAATCCATTCGGCTATAAATAAGTATTGCGTCGATAACAATATTTCGATATTATTAAATTTATTGGAAGAGAGAGTAATCACGGAGGACGCGAAACAGAACAAATGTCGAATTGTTTACGATGTAATGCGTGAGTTTAATTTGATTTGGAGACGTCGAGGTGTATTTTTTTATCGAATGTGAAGGTTATTGTCAAATATGTTCGTGACAGAATAGGTTTTCATTTAGTAACAATTTAAAAAAACTACACAATATTAAAACTTCGTAAAAAATGTAATGTTTCTCTTAATTTTCAAGAAAAAAGGTTAGGTTCATTTTATTTACGAGTAGGTTCATTTTTAACATTCTGTAACCCAAAATAAAACAAGAACCTTTAGAAGGTCGTAGATGTTCTGGCCTGTCATAGCGTTTTTTTTAGATAGGGCTTGATGTAGAAACTTCTAAATTTGTATAATAATAAAATACCGGCATATACTTGAATACCTAACGTACCAAGAATATATAGTGTAGAAATATATCAATACATTTCAGAATATTTATTACCTAAAATTATAAAAAAAACGTTTCGTGGCCCTTATTATTGTATATACATAGAAAATTTACTTGTGATATTTTTGAATAGCTGCTATTCACAAAACCATTTAAATAATAAATATATATACATGAAATTTGATTAGGAAAACCTACGTCGAGAAAAATATAATTGAAGACAACTTCGAGTCACGTTAAAAAGTAGAAACTTATATATATATATATATATATATATATATATATATATATACATATATATATATATATATATATATATATATATGTATATATATATATATATAATATATATATATATATATAACAAGCAATTTAGTTAGTAATTTTTTAAGAATTTTAAATAAGATAGATCTGAGGATATCTTTGAAAACACTTCAAAAATTTAGTTCCCCGCAGCAGTGTTGCTAAGGTTTTCCAGAAAATTAATCAATGATTCTATATTTTACAGTTTTTAGAGTTAACGATGTTTTAGTATATTGAACTTATGAAATACAATTATGTTATGCAAAATAATAAAAATATTTGTAGATTGTTTAATTGAAATGTTATGTACTCATGTTTAGGTATACCGAAGTGAAGAAGAACTTCAGTAATGCGAATTCGTCTCGAACATGGCAGGTTTATGTTAATGCCTAATCCAACTTAGTTTCAAAATAATTTCCTTTTCGTAAAACTCAAACACTGAATTCAGAAAAAATTTTTCACGCATATTTTACATTCTAAAACATATTGTGACTGAATCCTTCTAATACATTTTGAAGTTTTCAGCAACTTGGTTATATAAAAATTTACTAATTTTCAAAACAAGTAACATACTTTTTCTAAACCTTTATTATATGATGAGGAGATTGTGTACCATTAATATAGGGAAACATAAACAAATCAACAATTTCTAAATCAAATTTAAATTGATTCCTACTTTCAAACACGAAAGTTCCGTTTTTGTATCATTTTGTGGATTACATAATCAAGTAGATAAACAAAAGAAAAATAAATAATATCGACATATAAAGATTTATAAAAAGTTAAAATGAAGAATTATGTTTTGTGGAAAAGGCATTATTATAATATTGCATAAAAGTTTTGCGAAATCACAAAACGAAATAGGCACAATAAGACAGTCATTTCTGAGGAAAACGAAATCACATTAACGTCAACATAACTTGGGTGAAGGGTGGCAAACTTTTCAAATCACCAGTTTGTTAATACTTTCATGGTAAACGTAAAGCTCCTTATGGCCTTGATCCTTATACTGTCTGGCAAAGAGTTTGAAATTATTTTTATGTAAGTTTAGACAAGTTGTTGAGTAAATTACTATGCGTGGGAGAAAGTTACTTTTACAGCTAACCTATTTAAAGTTGATATTATTTTAACGAAAGAAAATAAATAATTATGTTAATTTCGTACACGCGCTGGCTAATTTCATCATGTTGTCGTTATTTTAAGTAAAGTTCGTTTAATACGCCCTCGCGGACTGTCTTAGGCCATAAAATTTATTTGGCCAATTTTCCTAGGATCAACGACTTGTAATGACCCTGTTATTTATTTCAATTTATTTCCATATCCTGCACTGGTCATTTATTTGATTTGACTACACTTTCATATTAAAATATAATGGTTCCAGAAATATTTTGAAGATATCTGAAATTTTGTGACGTAATTTATTTTATTAAATTAGATATGTACTGGAAACTTGAAATGAAGATGTTTTTTTTTAAAGAAAATTATGTTAATGTGTGGAATATATTTAATTCAGTTTCTTTATAATATGAACATACAAATGTATTGATTGTTATGTTGTAAGTTTAGATACATTTTGTGTCTCGACTTTATCGATAATTTACTCATTTTAGTCTGCGCGAGACTTTCATAATCTTCTATACAGTTAAAGTAGACCTTTAAAAACCTTGCTATAGTTAATCACTCGATATTAAAATTGTATGAATCAAGTGGCATAAATGATAAACTTCTCATATTGTTTATTTTTTGCCAACCAAAACTGTCAAAGTAAATGTGGAAATCTCGCTTTACGTATAATAAAAATAGAAAGACAATATTTTTTTTAATATTCTAAATTTCTATTAAATTCCTAAATATATGACTTTAATTTTAACTTATATTCTCCTATATATGTGGATTATCTGCAACTGAACGAATATATGATATAATCTTAATAGATTACATTCAGGATGTGAAGAATATAATTGTAATTAGGCTTTACAAATATAAACTAATTAGAATTTTTTTAAAGCAGAATTTGAAATCGTGGAACCGTTAGTAATTTCCTAAACCTTTCCGCATCCTACATCACCCGTGCAATCGTACCTCACCGATTAGATTCAATAGTCAACTATCGACAGGTATGTATAGGTGCTTTAGGTGGGTGGGCTAGTAATGAATTGGGATATTTCATGCTCCTACTTATAGAAAACTGTTGATAGTAACGAACTGAGACTGCTGGGAATTTGGATCTAACGGAAATCAATTTCGTGTCTGAAAGTCTGTAATCTGATCATGAAATTCAAAGTTGATTGAGCGAGTTTGAATTTAATATTTAATTCAAAAAATTATCAAAGACAGCTAGTACACTAAACACAATTAGTACAGAGTACAATTACTTTTTCATATTTATTGTCACTAAATTTCGGACAAGTTTTCAGTAGTATGCACTTTAAAATTTGGTCTTTTGTTTTTGCTTCCTCAAAAAATGCATCTCCCATGTTCTTAATTATAGTATTATAACTTTAATTAAATAAGACACCGACAAGATTATAGTTTCCGTTTAGCAATAAAAACTGATAACTACTGAGGTCAGAAAGAAAAACAAATAAAGAAAATAATATTGTAAATGTGTTTTGTTTCACAATTAAATGAAACTGCGTGATGTAGTATTATTAGTCCTTTAAGTTCTTTACCATGACTTAGGTTTCGTTGTATTACAACATCTTCAGGTGGGATATTAGCAGTTGAAATAATACATGTAAATTGACGCCAAATATATTCAACATTTGAATTTAAAAAAAAATGCTTTTACTGACTTAGAATACGAACTCAATAGAAAAAAAACATTAGGGATGTTTTAGGTTTTCTAATTATAATATTAAATATTAGTTGAAAGTAAGAAGTGAGAAGTATGCTACGATCATTATCAATATTCATTATAAACTGAAAAATACTTGAGAATTCCTCAAATAATAATTAATTGTAAACAAAGTAGAAGTTATCAAACGTATACGCTTCTGATGATGGTCGCATATCAAAGTATCCCGTTACTGTTATATGTTATTAAAATTTTAATAAGTGTCACGTTATATGAAATATAAGGTCGTGGTACAACCAAATTAATAAGCCAGTGATATATTAAACGGGATTGTTCAGCCTCGTCGCTTGTCAGTTACGCTTGATATAGGTATATGTATACATTTATCAATTTAATTAGACATACAATTTACGAGAAAAGGGGATACCAGACGTGGTAATACTAAAAACAGCGATATATTTTCAACATATAAATTTTTATAAATCTGCTGAATTAACTTGTAATCTCGCTATTTATAAATCAAGTAGGTAATTTAGTAAATTCCGTGAACTGATCGACTGTAGATCATGATGCTAAGTTTAATAAAATGAAATATCAGTAGGCATTTTGAGAAGTCAATGTTAATATTATGACTATAAATTGGGCACTACGACATCAAAACGAGATTCACAATGATTGATTTAGTGTTATGTAGTCTTTTCAATCGCTTTTGTTTATAATTTTTGTAAGGTAAAATTAGTTTTGGTTCACGGAGCATTTAATTTTTTACATATTTTACGCTTTTTTTCTCGTTCAGCCCCGTGGTTTGCTCCAAAATAGCATTAGAGAAACATTAATTTTCAATAGCCATATGCATAGCCAAATAAAATATAATGACACCATATGAACTATTCAAATATTTCAATAATACAATGTTAAATTGTAACTAAATTTCAACAAAACCATCTTGAATTCTAACAAAACAATGTTGGCATAAATAGGTACTGCCAAAGAAAATATAATGACACCACATGCACCATTCAAGTATTCCGAAATATTTCAATAATATGATGAAAAATTGTAACTAAATTTCAACGAAACCATTTTGAATTCTAACAAGACAATGTCTTTATTTGGCATAAATAGGTACCGCCAAAGAAAATATAATGACACCAAATGCACCATTCAAATATTCCGAAATATTTCAATAATACAACGTTAAATTGTTACTAAATTTCAACGAAACCATTTTGAATTCTAACAAGACAATGTTTTTATTTGGTATATTAGGTATAAATAGATAACTACCGTGCACTGGTTAGCAGGTAAAATTATTTTCGTTCATTACACCATAAACCCATCAAATATATTTGGAGTACATAGAAATTGAAGATTCTTAAATATCATAAGGAGAAAATAAATATAATGCATTTAAGTACTTGAAAATGTAAAAGAATTGTAAACAATGAGCCCCAAAGTCTATAAAAGACGCCAATCAAGGGACACGCAAACTCTTTCTTATGTAGTTTTATAAATATTATTTTGTTGTATATATTTATTACTTGATTTCTTTTTAAAATACTCATAATTACTAAATACTCATAATACTAAATACTCAAAATACTCATAATACTAAATAAGCAACTTTTATGGGAATCCGACCAAATCTGTATTTACCTCGAAGTATATTAATAGCAGTACAGTTTTCATTACTGCAAATATTACATATATATATATATATATATATGTATATATATATATATATAAATATATATATATATATATATATATATATATATATATATATATATATATATATATATATATATATTACATAATAACTGCACTGTTATTACCAAATGAACAACCATTTCTTTTTTATTAATATTATCTACTAACAATGTATCACAAACATTTTATTCATATCACAGTCATTACAACTTGAAATAATTTTTTTATTAGTTTTAGCACATTCGCTTCTAAAATGTTTCGATTTTACAATGACTTAATAATGAAAAATTCTGAATCTGAACTATGTGAGTTCATGTTATATTGGACTAAGGACTTGAGACGACACTTGATTGATTTGACTGACTTCACTCTTTCTTGGGTGTGATGTCGAGCGGTCTTAGTATTTTGTAGACATCGTTGTTATTTTATTTTTAAGCGATTGGTGTTACAATTCATGACAAATGATAGAGTAACAATTTTCCTGCACTTTTTTTATGAAACATTTGTCAATATTTGAATCAAATCTCCACATTTTGTTTTTACGGACTGTGTGAGTAATCATTTGAAACTCCGCTCAATATCTGAAACCCTTATCAAATTGACATATTTTATTTGAAAAGAACGTAGTTTCTATTCGAATATATACCAAGACATTTAACTTCATCGAGTTCTTGTAATTCAACAGAATGGCACGTTTCCAATTTAAAAATAAATGTGAGATGGAACGACTAGCAGCGACTGGCTTTTATTCGACATTTTCATATCCATTCTGATATGTTACATACGCTTTCTTGACATATGGAATATAGTTTTTTTCAGGTTACATCTCCGTAAGTACATGAGCTATAAAGAATTTAGATAAAGTTCGAAAAAGCTGTTGGTCGTTGTTTAGACTAAATTTGGTAAACTTAATTGTTTTTATTTTATATGCAACTATTAAATAATTGACAAATTATTATTATTACATTTTTATATTGTGGTCACCTCGTGATATAATGAGAAAATAAAATAATTTTTATACATACGATTATCTTGACATACTCAACCTTATTTTTCCTACCTATTTCCTCAAAAGTAAATTTCATAGATCGATATCCATTACATTATTTAAAAAATTGCGCATATAAATTACTAATGAATTTCATCTTCGTACATCTAACTTTTAAGAAGTCAATGCTATAAACAAAGTCATGCCAAATGTACTTTGGAATAAGTATTTGCTGTGAATCTATTAGATTTTATGAGAACAGAAGCTTGTTTAAGGAAATTGCAATAAAATAATCTCCGCGGGTCCTAGATTCTTCAACAATTGCCAACAACGTTTTACTACTTGTAATCTCAAGGGTAAAGTGGAATGAACATAATTTCAGTAATGAACATTTGCATGGTTAGCTAGCTGTTAACACAACAAATGTAAAGGCATTAATTTAATAAACGCCAAACAATACTAATTGATGAACGGTGCAAACACAAAATTGAAATGAATTAATTAAGTAGCAAAATTAAATGTAAATTTGCTAATTAATTAATTTATATTTTGCTTGCACGTAGTACTAAATTTTAAATTTACGAAAAATATAATAATAATTGACGAAACAATAATAAAACAAACGAATACTCCTTTGGAGTGCGCACCACATTATAAAAAAACTGATTCAGTAGAAGTAGAGGAGACACAGAAGGATTAAAATATATATAGTATTTATACTAAATTATTTACCTATATTAATATTAATTGACTTTGATGGATTTAGCAATAACTTGTACGTACTTGCTAGAGTGACGTGATCAAACAGTTAGATAAAAATAAACGTTAAAGGTATTACGTCGTAATCCAAGTAGTTGCTTTGAGTAAAAATATCCACATTTCTTGAAAACATAGGTATTCGACTACTTTTTTCCCAAATTACATTTAGAATTGAATGGAATAATTAATGTCGGCGATACATAAAAGGAACAATGTATTTTTAGAAAAGGAAATAAATACTGCTTTTTTGTTGATTTTCTACTCTTCCTTCATACTTAATGTTACCAACATAAGGTTACCAACGTAATCATATAATAAGTAATCATGGTAAAAAAGTAATATGAATTTTTTTTTAAATATAAATTAGATGTTTTTTTTGTATTACTAAGTGGAAATTATTTAAGTTCAAATTGTTAGAAAAATTCCACATACTTTGAGGCATTTCAACGAAATCCAAATTGAAAAATGAGTTCCTGTCTTGAATTTAGTTTAGCTTCTATCTTAGAATAACCTTTTAAAGTTGTTAATGATATGAGTAATTTACAATTAAATGAAACTACGTGATGTAGTATTATTTCTACTTTCTTTAATTTCTTTACCACGAACTAGATTTCGTTGTATTACAACATCTTCAGGTGGGATATTAGCAAAGATCTTTGCTAATATATTTAATCTTTGCTAATATCCCACCTGAAGATGTAATACAACGAAACCTAGGTCGTGGTAAAGAACTTAAAGAAAGTAGAAATAATGCTACATCACGTAGTTTCATTTAATTGTGAATAATGCATTTCTACAAAATTAACGCCAAATATATTCAATATGAGTAATTTATTTTGGCTATTCTTTTTTAGCTTCTTGGAATCGCACTCATTTTTTTAATTATAAATTGACCAACTCTATTACAGGGCATTAATTATTTAATTAATGACTAAGGAAATAATTACAGATATTAAAAGTGATAGAAATTGTCAACGAACAACTTTTACTGGCGTTAACATAAATTATTTACCATTTAATATCTGTAAAGTGCTGAAATGTGCAGAAAATAAGTTGAAATCAAATTTTAATTTGTTTAAGTTCCTATTCAATGTTTAAATCTATACTTTAATAATATTTTATTTTCAAGTATTCCTGGATAACTCTTTCATTAACTAAGAACTAATTATGTAAAGAGGAATATTATAAAATTCACAAATTTGAGAATCCGATTGATTTTATTTCAATAAGCACAATACCTGTTAAACGATTTAATTTATATTTAATCATTCAGCGGTATGTATGATTTAAAGATTGATTAAAGGCATCCTCTCCTTGACAGATATAAGTTAAATGGACAGTTAACAAGTTTTCCTTCAAACACATTATTGAAGCTATCTATGCAGTAATACAGTTGCAAAAACTTTCATAACATTGCTGATGGATTTTCATATGTGGACTATACACAAGTCTTTTTCTTTTCATTTTTTAATTATTTTTGTACTATAAGTCGTCTTCAACTCATGTCATCTGCCTCGATCTTGTGCATTTTCTACTCAGTTTATTTCAACTGCTTTCCTCATGTCGTCATAATAACTTATCTGTGGTCTTCTTTGTGATCATTTCTCTGGACATGTGATCATTTCTTGCACTAAAAGTACTACAAGTAACTAAGGTCACTCAGTCTCTTGTCTTCTACATTAATACCCCGTCTTAAAAATTTCTTCGATTACGAGAGTATAAAGTTTTGGAAAAGGCGTATCTCTCTACCTGACCGCCCTCAGAATCTCAAATTTGAGTCACAGGTGGTTTTTGAAGTTATACTTCTTTAGGCGCGTTATGAAAAAATGATGAGAGTGAAATTTTATGATTCGTCACACAAAAGTTACAGTATGAAGTTGCAGCGGTTGCAGTCTCTAAACAAAAACTATTGGCACCATCGTCGCTTCTGTTCACTGTTTTCATATTCATAGTATTTATCCACATGTTTCTAGTGTCTGCATTCACACACGTGTTTTAGTTTCATATAAGTGCGATTTATATATGTGCTGATAAATTATATTCAGTAGTGATTTAAATTCAATATTTAGATTAATATATTTACTATTCGTAAATATTAGTGAAAAAATTGTACTAGAAAAGTTATTAGAGTTTTAGAAAGGTTATAGACTTTTTCAAAAAAATTTAAAACTTATAGACTTTTTCAAGTGCTCCAATATAATTTAGGTTATCTATCCGTATGTATTATTTAATGATGCCAAAGAAGTATAACTTCTCACGTGCGTACATAAGTACACGCACCGTTGTTTTAAGTAGACAGATATTTTGCACCAGGTTAGTGTTGCGATTATCAATACGGGGGTTTTGAAGAGACTGAATTGCTGCCCGTCATTTGGTCACGCCAAAGGCCTTCTTGTAAACTATAATTACGAGACACAATGACATTTGATGTATGATCAGTAGTATTGAAAACGCTTTTAAATCCAGCTTGTTCAATTGCAAAAAACGCTAAAGTCCAAATAGAGAAATCAAAATTGTTTCCTTTTATTTCAATATCAATAATAGTTAGCAACAGGTCAAGTCGATACACGTGCAAATTTATATATTATGTGAATTATTATTCTCACTTAATAATAAACTGTTATATAACTATCAATCTCTAATTAGATTGTTATCAATGTAAATAAATTAGTATTTATAATGATAGAAAAATTTTATTTTAAATACACATCTTTTTTTAAATCTTTCTGATCTAAATATTTATCTCTAAATTAGTGAAAGTTTTCTTCCGTACCTGGAGTTATCAAAACTCACTAAAAATGATTTTATTTGATGTCTCGGCATCACATGTTATTAAATGCTATTCATATTTTAATCAATACGATGATACGATGAAATATAGATGTAAAAAATAATAATAAGACATATCGAATTAGTTTCCGATAGAGAAACAATTTGAGGGATGAATTCAATAAAGAAATTCAAAAATTCATAGCCTGTTTCAGATATCGAACGATTTGCATTAAAATATTGAACGATGTTAAAGGAAATGCAAATAATATTTGATGAATCCCTTTTAATTACTTTTTAAATTGCGACTAACGGTAAGTAATCTGGTGTAATACCGAAAGCAGATCTAAAGGTTCGATTGAATTCAACGTAGCTAGTAAACGACGCATGTAGTAATGCGCGATTGTTGTGCTATTACACACATATCATTCAATTTGATATTATCTTGAAGGCAGTACATAAAGATTAAAATTTAACACTTAAAGTAAATTAAATATGGGATGCGTCTAATGGAATTAGATATGGAGTTAAAACAAAGCTCCTAATAATGAAAAGTTCTTTATTTTAAAAATATAAGTACCATCAAACTAAACAGTATGTAGCGATGTAAAATTAATTTCAATTATGGTACCATACATTTGTCAGTAGAGTTCGTCTTACATATAATTGTTTCTATGTATCAATTACGTTAATATATTCAATGAAAATTCGTCGATAAAACCGGATTAATACTAAATATGTTAGTTTACTGAGCAAGATAGTTTAGCTGTCAGGATAATTTCTCAAATATTTATTTTTAAGAAATTAATATACCATTTGTTGCATAAAAATAATACAAATAAAAAAGAACTTATTTACGTACGTCTTTCACCATTACCTACATTTGCACTGAAAAAGCTGACACCAAAGTAACATTAAGCGGGATCCTCCAAAGCTCAATCCACGCGTGAACACAATATTTCTACTTTCGTTGTTCAATACCTATATGTGGGTACTTGTCAATACCTTACACGATAGCAGCCAAAGTCGCGGCTGAAAGAAACAAAATTTATCGAAGAAATATGATTACAGTGAAGAGCTGTCTTTTCAACACTAATTTTAGGTAACTTCAAATAGAGGGAACCGCAAAGTGCGACAGTTAAATAAAAAAAAATTATGTCAAATATTTTGAACGGTTATTCAAAGGTTATTGCCGTCAGTTGACACAAGTTGCGACATGCGACACGACTAATAACGGAACGGCCTTGAGAAAAACTTGAAATAAATCTTTTACCAGCCGCCGTTTTGAGATTGGCACTTTTTCAATATTCATTTGAATAATATTTAATTAAATGATGAATAATCAAAATATAGCTTCAGGTAGTTTTCATGAAGTAACTCGATAAATATTTCATTAATTGGTTTTAATATTCTATGCACGAAATTTTTAATTCTTCCATTTAATGTCTTTGACTTCAACTCTCAACGCCAACAATTAAGGTATAATAACTCATATAAAAATTAGTTTTCTTAATTATTCATAAGATATTTAGCTTAAATTGAGAGAGTTACGCATTACAAACAAACTATAATAAATTATTGAGCAATCTGCAAACGTGTGACTTGCAAACGTTAACTAGTTCGGAGCGTTTCTTAAAAGGCAATCGCCGAGTTAATTATAAAATATACGAGAGGATATCAAAATATAATCTCAAGTTTTTCAAACGACACCCAATACTTTAAATTTACTTTTAATTTTGGCAATTATTTAGGCGTTAATCTTATCGTAAGACCAATTTTTTTGATACCCTCTTCATGGGATGGCGCCGTCATCGGTAATATTTGTAAAACATTGTAATTTTTTATGAAGTGAAGCTATGAAATTTTAAGCCAAATTATCATTGGTGTCTCACATCGTATTATGGAGGCATTTAATGTATGGTCCTAAAACCCAACATATATGATTATTCCCATAGATATGGTTGGTTTAGTTTTTTGTTTCTTTTAAAAAGGCATTTAGTTTGAAAATTGTTCCCTATTTTACTGTGTCTCATCAGAAAAAAACCAAGCACTACCTAATTATGCTTAACTTAACTAGAGGCGCTATTTTATGTAGATGGTATGAATAAATTGTCCCCATGATATCTTAAAAATGATGGAAATCACATAAAACTATTTAATGTATTGGTCTGCAAGGCGAAATAATACCATTTTCGTATACTCATGAAATGCATAACAGTACTAATTGTTTGAGCATGGTGGTATTGTGCCACTTAGTCATAAAATTTCCGTTCAACCTGCTCGTTACATTTTTGACAAAACACTAAAATTGGTGATACATTAATTTGAACATGGCTATCCCAACGAAAAGTGGTCATAGCGAATCAAACACTATTTTAAAGTTATGAGTGTGTACTTTCAGGACCTTTTAAGGTAGGAAAGTCGATATTTTATTATGATCGTCTTTAAAGATAATCTGCTAAATTACTTAGGTAAAACACTGTCCATGCAGCTGAAAATTATAAAAAAAATTAATTTTTAAATATTGATTTCAATTTTCCAGAATTCAAATTTAATAATGAAGATCGACCTTCTGGTTGATTCAAGTGACAACAGAAAATCTTTTTATCATGAAAGGTCTTAGTTTGCACTAGACTATTGGTATTTGGTACTTAAAAACTTTTTTACATGCTCATAAACATAACCCAATACTAAGTTTTCATATCAAATAAGGTAAGTGATTATTGTTATGTGTTTATTATTAATTTATAAGAAGACGAAGGTTATTTTATAATAAGGCAGATGTAAGACAGATTATCTACATTACTTTTACAGATTACTCACACGCACATGTGCACTCACATTCATATGCACACGCACACGCACACGCACACGCATATTCACACGCACAATCACATACAAGAACACATTTACATTTGTGAATACATATAGGAATAAAAAAAGATTTAGGCTTTCCTAAATACATATAGTTATAACTAAAGGCTTCATCAATGTCGCAACGGTTTCTTTCATACCGAAAATTAAAAAAAAATCAATCGATCCATTTACAAATAATATATCATATATACAAGGAATATACTAAGTTTAAACATAATAAAAAAACACGAAATTATGCACACAGGAAATATTTAATTGATGATCGATATTTTGCACGCCGCCCTGAATATTATTCACTATCGACGCACAAAATAAATAGCATGACGGTAAAATTTGACGTCATTTACGTCCCAATGTTATCTATATAAATATTCAAATTTCTCTAGCATTACTTAGCTTGGTCACAAATAAATTTAAGTCCCCTATTTGTAACGAAACCATTTATTCAAATACACAATAACTGGTTTAAATATATAATTATTTACGTTTATACAATTAATAATGTGTGCTGTCACATGTGGTATATGAAAGTGACTCCTCCATCAAAGTACATTAATATTTTTTAGACACGTCATCTATTTGAACACGTTGAAAGAAAACAATATCAATTAAAGAAATAGACTTATAGATAAAATATAAAAATTATAATAATGATAACCAGGCTATAAATAACAGATATGTTCAGTCTTTTCGTGATCGTAAAAGCAAATCTGTTATCAGGATAAGACATGTACCAACGGCCAACCAATATAGATTAACTAATAGTTATAAAAATAAGCGTCGTCTGTGAACGAGTCTAAGACCATTTCATTGTATATTCCGTTCTCTTTGTAACTATGTATAACAATAAATATGTCCATCTCATTTTAATCCATGTATTTATGATTGAAACTAGCCGGGTGAGTTCAATCGGTTTTTATAAGTACCACCGCATTCTTCGTCGCTCTAAGAAATATTTAAAATTTTACGAAAGAATTTACCTAATTTAATATTTATGTGATAGCAAGTCCTAAGTTTTAAGAAATCGAGCTTACAAATAATTGTGTTGAGGGATATTATCTATACGAAGTCAAGTTAAAATATCTGCATTATACACATAAATTTAGAATGTTTCAATAGCCTTGATATAGATACCTTCAACTTAAACTGTGTGCTTGCATTTCACGATCGACCTGTGTCCTCTTAGTAAAATAATCTATTGCTATTCGCAATTTTTAATATTCCTGATTTTTTTTGTAATTTTAAATTTACTTAATGTAAAATATATTGATAATTCTCATCAATTTCCTCTCACTTACGTCCATTTTTTTCTAACTACGAATTTGTATTTTAGTATTAAAGCCCTTAAGCCTTTCAAAGTATTAAAGCCCTAAGCCCCTTAAGCTTATCATTCATATTAAAACTTATATTATTACTCACATGTACATCATATTATACATCACATATACATCTCTGAAAACTGCTGTTTTTTATGTATGATGTATCATCTCTTTACCAAAGTATTATTGCCTCTACTTTCTAGAGACCTTTCGACGTCTTCCTTTTTTGAGGACATCTAAAAATAAAACAAAGTTGTCACTTTATGAAGAAAATGACTGTTAGAAATTAAAGTGAAATGGTCTTGCATCATTGGTCTTACCGGGGTAGGCGGAATGTGGGTAAACAAATAAGTAAATTTCTTACCACGAAATAAATTATATACAATATTGCTCATAGGATATTGGGATTATTTACAATAGAGTCTGCTTTGTACATTTAATGACATACATCATGTTAAGAAGAATTCCCTATATATATATATATATATATATATATATATATATATATATATATATATATATATATATATATAGTCAGAAACAAAACATAATTGAAGTTAATCTCTTTAGGGCAGTTAGAGTTAATTTTTAATGTTGTATTCAACACAAGGATAATTTTTCTTAACTCCAAACTTGTTGCAAGCTATAGTTGAAAGTTTGTCAATTTTTTTTACATATTTATTTCAAATCTGCAAATTATACTAATTTTTTATTCTGTTTTGGCAGCGGCAAAATTTTTTTAATATAATTTATAAAGTTTTCAATGGCGTTTTAAAAACTTTGTGAATTTAATGTTAAATTAAACATGATTATTATTATCTAAAACTAAACATTATATCTCTAATGTAAAATTGATAAGTCTGAAAGCTACTTATCTTAAACTTTAATTTGCACCGTTCTGCTTTTGAAAGACTAAGCTATGTTTAAAAACATTACAATTTAAATACATACATTTGATACCATATAAACTTTGTGTATTAATGTTCAAATTTTATTTTAATTCATAATTTTAATTTAGGGGTAGGTATATAAAGAGACTAAAAAAAATATAAACTTTTACCGTGACTAATATAGCTATGAACTTGCTCTATGTTTTTGTTTTCAATTATCACATTCATCGAAAGTTATCTTCTGAAAATATGCTTAATGTATTTCAGTTGCTAATTCTTGCATGGGTTGATGACTCAAAGAGAGCTATATCGTTCGTGAAGCAAAGAGAGCTTTGAAACTGAAGTATAAAGTGAAAACTTTGGCGGGTATTACATCTCATGGAAGGCTTGTAAAGTGGGTCTCGTTGGAAAGGTCTTGCAAAATTAATTTAAGGTTTCATTTCCCACGTATCATTAATCAAAATATTTACTCAATTACACTTTACGATTCTTGTACTAAACGATAAATTAATAAATATATCTTCTTAATAACTAGATAATTTAATAATTAACATGTGTGAGACTAAACTGCTGCACTATAATGGAATGCTCTTATATAGATAAATTTGAGTCAAAACTAACTCGTAGCGATATTTAGGACAGAATAAGATTAAAACAATATTTCGTATTATAAACTCTGATGTCGTATTCAATATCTGAGTAAACAATTCCACCACAATAATGTTTACATCAAATAAGACCTTAAGTGGTAAGACCTTAAGCATTATCACGTTACGCACTCAATTCAAATTCATTGTAAAATGTCCTGCGGTGAGCGCGTGGTAAAACAAGGAGTTTTGAAGGTCGTTGACCTGAATAGGATCAGAAATTACTTATTGGCTTGTCTTTATTAAGAATTATTAGCGGTGTAATTTTTTGTACAATAAACGTCGTCGACGTTTTGAAGATAAAATATAGGAAAATACATTCAGTACTAACCGGGAGACGATACTGTATGGGAAAATATATTTGAGGCAAACATTAGTGTGGTGACAGTGTATACTATTTGTGAAAATGTAGGTGTACATGCTAATCTCCTCCGGTAATTCATGGTTCGAATTTCACTGCCATAATAGTTTTTAGAGTCGCATACCTCGAAGGGAAAAACGCAATGCTTGCTCATATATATATATATATATATATATATATATATATATATATATATATATATATATATATATACAAATATAGTGTGGCGCATAATTTAAAAGGTTTAGTTAGAAAATTATCATTAATAAAATATAATTAGGTGTATTTTTAGAGATATATTGAAAAGTATTCCAAAAAATGTCAACCCTTCTCCCATGTGCTAAGGATGCTGAACCTAAAATTTGAAAAAAATAGATTTTCAAGAGCCTACGCAACGATTGTAGGAAAACTATACCGATAATTCTAGGTTCCATAATTTTTTAAATATGCACAATGTTTTTTCACCTGTAAAAAATATAAACGGCAATACATTTATTTTATGAAAATTTTATATTTGTTAATAGTGTAATATAAATATTGTGCATATTTATAAGAGTTTAAATGTGCACGATACCCTCGTGGTGCAAGTTCTACTCAGAGTATTTCATATTTTGGTTTTGCATATATACCATATTATTTATTTAATGAATTCAAAATATGAAAATATTTTTTTAAAATTGTTAATATTCATTTATTAAAAATTTACATGATTAGGTATTCCAGGAGCATGGAGAATACCTATTTATGTTGTAAACATTATAACAACTAAATATACACCTTTATTTCAACCGTGTCGCTTTTACTTTAAGATACAAGTAATAATTTGTATACAGTTGTCTCAGAACTGTACTGATTTAATTGAATAATATTATCAAACCCGAAATGCAAGCTAAACAAGATCAAAATATAAGCGCTCACGTGAGACAAAGATTAAAACTAAATTTTAATCCTTAAATTTTTATTTCTGCTTATGCAAAGAAAATAAAATTCTATAGCAAATTAACTTTGAAATTTTGATAATTTTTGACCAGTCATTAAAAAATATGTAAATAATATTTTAATAATATGAATGTATTTGAGATCAAAATATTTCTCTTGTATTGTAATTTGAAAAGTGTCATCAACCCTTCCCGGCAATTTCGAATATGCGAATTTTCCATAAAATAAATTTCACACTTTTTATGCAAAAAGACATTACTTACAAATACAAAAAAGTTGAATTCATCAGGTAATTTATTGCATACTAAATTTTAAAGAATGGCATTGATATCAATTTCTGCATCAGTGCCACCAAAATTTATATAAAAACATAAAAAGTTACGTCACGGTTTCTAATGTCAAAGCAATTCAGAAAGGCCTGATAATTATGGTTCACTTCATAAATGTCAACAAAAAACTATACTAAAATATAAAATTATGCATCACGTTTTTCATTTAAAAATAATTTCACATTCGAATTAAAACAAAATGCTCGAACAAAAATTCGTTACGACATACAACGAAGTATCCATAACCATAGAAAGATCAAAATATACTACGTAAAATAAGAAATAAGAGGAACATTGTTCAATCGCCAATATATGACATAATAATTCGGTAATGGCTTCCTCGTGGATGAACGTAACTTTGTCATAACGGTCGTTACCAAATGTCAAGGCGAGTTATAAATTGCTATTAATTCGGATATTTGTATTTTTGCTTTAGTCTTTACTTTTTTTCAGAATAATCATCAAACATTTAGATTAATGATACATTCCCTGGTCTGACTTCTGTCATAAATTCTAAGTAAATGGTGCTTTCGATAAATTAGAGCGAAATAGTTTTCTATGATAATATTTATAAAATCTACAACTTATTGGGCAAGTTCAAAGACAAGGGAACAATTTTTCTGGAGATATTTAATTAAATATACAATTAGATATTTGTTCTGCGATAAAAGAAAGTAGCTAAAAATGATTTGTTTTCCTGTGTGTCAAAATATATCCATTGCTCATATTATACCCGTGTTTCGGTAATACTACTACATAGATTGAGGGTATACCGTATGGCCACGGTATTTCTGCTTTCGAAGAAAAGTGATAAAGAACATTTTATGCAATTTTCAATATTAATCTAAGATTCTATGAATTCTTTCATTATTCTGTTCAAAATAATTAAACGTTTCAACAAAATAAAAACTATTTTCATTTAAAGAGACGTTTATTGAAGTTCCACTAAGACAAGCTTTAAATGGCACGAAAAATATACTCAAGAGCTAATGGAGAAATGGCGTCAGTTAGTTGACGAATAAAATACTTGCGCGTTTTATGCCAATAATAAGTTACTCTTTATTTTGCCTGAATAATTTAGTAGCATCTAAAAGCATTATGAGGAAAATTATGGGGGAAAATGTAATCTATTTTTAAACCTATTTTTACCTTTAGTTGTGTTAATTGTTGCTTGAATGTTTTAAATTATTGCTTTCAATATCCTAGGTACATTTGATGAATCATAATAAAATATTTTGTATATTTCAATATTAATTTTTTTTTATTCCGAACAAAATCTATATTAATATTAAATATATTCCATCATAAGAAAACAGCCTAAAGTGTTCGAAAATAAATACCAAAACCTGGCAAAATAGTGCATAAAAGATTTTGCAAATATATTTTATTCAAAAATGTCTGAAGAAGATGTGAAGCATTGAAATAATGAATTAACAAGCATAAATCAATTTTTAATAATGCTTAGCTAGCCATAATTACATAAGTTACTTCTAAATAAATTTGCTTTCCAAAAATAATTTCTTAGCTAAACAATATAAGTAAAATAAGTCGCAAATTTACTTAGAAAACAGATGATTACTTAAGTTTATAATATACCTTGTGACTAATGGCTAAGTTAAAAAAAAACTTTCACATAATTTACAAATGAAACCAATGGATACTCGCATATTTTACATGAATACGGTTTTAAAATGACGGATATGAAAATCGCATTTCATGAAACACGATATGGCGAGTAGTATGTATGGCTTCTTTCTCTTAGTGTTTATTTAACTATTAAGATAACATTGTATATTTATTACCTATATACGTATATTATGCTATTAGGACTTAATTCGAAATTTTGGTTTTAGAAATTACATCAATAAAAATAAAAGATAAAAGATCAATAAAAGATTTTTATAATATTGCAAATAAACCTGCAATAAAAAATATAGAAGCTTAAAGAACACACGTAATTTAATGTATTGGTGGACACAACAATAAATCGATCTCAATTGCCCTGCGAAATAGCGGATAGTAATAAATAACTCGACACACAAAATGACTCAAATATTTAACATATATTCATAGATAATTCAGGTAAGGTCTTTTTCCCCTATCGTTATAATAACCAATTATTCTTTGGTGTGACATTAAGTTATAAAGCTTATGAAAATTATAATGCGAAATATAATTCTTTTATCTTAATCGAACCTTATATCAATCGTAGTGGTTGAAAAGTCAAAATGTTAATATGTGCGCTGCTTAACGCCAAATTTGCAGACAAATGTGACAAATTTCCAAGGTTTTAGTCTTATAATATAATGTTTCATAGATGTAGTTTATTACAGTACAAATTTTACAACATCGTTTCCATAGTTTATTTAAGGGTTATCTTTTTATGTATTTTCCGTCATCGAAAATTTAAACATTTTACGTAAGGCAAAAATTTGTTTTATATTTTAATCTCTTATTTCTTTTTGGTGGTATTAAATATTTAATTAACCATATACTATTTGCTATTACAGTAATTTCATAAAAAAAAGACACAAATCAATGTAAATAATTTTGAAAGCGTCCATAAGAGACGCAAATATCAACAATGCCATTACATTACAAACCCTATAAAACTTTATTACGCTATTACAAAAATTATGTTTGACTTCTTGCAAAAACACAAAAAAATATATGTTTTACTATAATACAGACTTGAGTTTCACGGAAATAAAAGTTTACGTTTCATAAGAATACAAGCTTGATTGTTGGCATAATACAGGATTACGTTTCCCAACGTGTGTTTTGCGATAATAGAGGCTTGCGTTTAACTAGAAAAGAATATTATATTTCACGAGAATACAAGGTTATATTTTGCGAAAATACAAGCTTAAAATTCACAATAGTACAGAGTTACGTTTTGAGAGAACGTAGGTTTTCTTTCACGATCATCTAAGCCTAAGTTTTGCGAGAATATAAACTCAAATATTGAGAGAACGCAGATTTTCTTTTACAGGTATCTAAGCCCATGTTTTGAGAGAATACATGCTTATACTACTGGAGAATACCGGCTTACATTACGTAACAACACGATTTTTAATTTCGTAAGCACAAAAGCCTAGGTTTGATGCAGGTTTGTGTATGTGTTCAGTAGAATATACAAAAGTACAGGCTTGCATTTTGCAAAATACAAATTTACTTTTTTGCGTGAGAATGCACGTTTATGTTTTATAAGAATACAGACTTAGGTTTTGCAAAAATACAGGTCTAGATTTTGCGAAAATGTAGGCTTGTATTTCGCGACAATAAAGGCTTAGGTTTTACGAAAACCCAAGTTCAGGTTTAATGACAATACATGTTCACGTTCCCCAAGAATACAGGCCTACGTTTCATTAGAATACAACCCCATATTTAGAAAGAACATGGACTTACTTTTCGTGTGAACCTAGGCTTACGTGTTACTAGAATGTAGGCTTACGTTTCGCAACACGATGTAATATAGCTGTACTGTTTAGTGAATCAATATTTCCCAACGTATACCTTCGATATTACATTACTTTTTATAGTGTTACTAATATCTATACATAAATATTAACATCACTCTTACGGTAATAAATTCATATTTTATCTTTTATAAGATCATTTATGTATCCATCTGTCCGTCACTCACGGCGATCTCAGAAAATGTCTGATACAGAAAATTTAGTATAATTATAAAGCAAATTAACCCTTTATATATATATTTTAATAGTTATTAATTAAAAATATTGCTATTGAAATCGTTGGGTGTGCAAATAAAATAACCAATTTTTTCTTTTCATGTAAATACCCGGAACTCCAAATCACTTTTTTCAGAATGCATATTTGAAAAATATTGATTATATTCATAATGGATTTCACATAAATATTATATACCCTTAAAAGTTTATATTTACCCAAGCTTGTTAGGGATCCGGGTAGTGCGTGTTTTATTCACTCATGGTACGTAATTTTCACTTTCGCAAATAATTTAGGTTTCATTTCATATATATACTCATATTATTTTTTATATTTTCATTTTTTATATTTAATCATATTAGCTCTGCAAGTCATATGTATTGTATCTATTAAAACCATATTTTATGTAATACTTTTTTAATAATGAACTCTCTTTAATATAAAGCTTCATTGTTCTCATCAACATCACTATAAACTATTCATAGAAAGATATTTTTTGAGTACATTTGAGACGCTCATGTCGTGATTATTATGTATCAAATCTTGGTAATAAGATTTTAAAATCTGGAAATCTTCATTGTTCTCATCAACATCACTATATACTATTCATAGAAAGATATTTTTTTAGTACATTTGAGACACTCATATCATGGTTAATATTTATCAATTCTTGGTAATAAGATTTTATAATCTGGAAATCTTAATGGTTCAGGTACGTATGGATAACCATAAACCATTCCACGATCATATCACTGAAACTTGTTAGAAGGCCTGCAGGTTGTTAGGATTTGTCATACGGCATTCCCACGATTTTCATGATGGTGGAAGTCTTGTGAATTTGTTTAATTTTGTAGTTCGAAGTTGAAACTAATTCGACCATCTGGTCTCCGCATAAAGCAACTTATATACTTATATTGGTGGAAATATTAAAGAACTGTACTTACTCATACTTACTTCACTCATTTTTACAATAATGTTTCTAGTGGGATATTACATGAACTTATTTAATTAGTTCATTTTATTAGTTAATTTCATTAGGTGGTTATTGGTACATTTTATTTACTAAATACTTGATCTTCTTCAGTAAACTTTCTACTATTCTAAAGTTTTTTTTTTAGAAATAATTCCTTGTATTAAATGTGATAAAAAATATTTATGTGCACAATGCATCTAAAATCTTTCGTAGATCAGTTCATGTTTGGTAAAAGCACAGTCGTATCTTTACTTTACTAAATATTTATTAATGAGGGGATTGAGGGATAAAATCACTTCCTCGTCTAAACTAGACTTCCATGTTTCACAGTGTGGAAAATTCACTGTTTTAATCATATTTTAGTACCTTGTGTTCCAATATATTATTTAATGCAACTCTGCTGCATACCAGGATTTGAAATAAAACTGGTCTCTTCAAACTATTCAAAGGAAATGGTTTCTTAAAACATATTAAGCACTTACTTAACTAAAAAAAATAACTCCAATATGAGCAAAAATTAAAAAAAAAATTTAAACTTTGAAATATGTCTCATTACATTAAAAAAAAAGAAATGCATTTAGCTGGGAAAATTTCACAGAATTAAAACATGAAATATTGTATTTCATTATTATAGTCATTAAAGTCAAAAATATTTCACTGAACAGTTGATACGCCTTTTTCATACATAAAATTTGAATAGAATGCCTCATTTCTTCAGAAATGGGAAAGAGGGAAAGCGAGTGGACTCACTGAAGGACGCTTGACTTACTCGAGTTCGCGGGTGCGCTGAATAATAGATGGGAATTCGCTTTGTTCCGGCTGCTGAATTATTTACAGGGTGAGACGTGTGTTTTTTGACACGTTGTCAAATTTGGGTTGTTGACTTGGAAAATTACTGCCAATTAACGGAAATAAACGTTTCATTTTTGAGGCTTACCCTTCACTAATTAAGAAAAATATTTTGATAAAAAGACCACTTGCGGTATGTACCATTATAATAATTTATTTACAAAAATTGAATTAATTCACAGAAAGAATATCGTATTAAAAAAATTAGACGAAAGGTTAGAAAAATTAGACCGGGGAGAAAAAATTTAAAAAGTGGTATAATATTGGTTATATAACAATTATTTACCTTGTAATTATATTCGATGTCAATGCAGTGAATAAAAAAAGCATTTTGTAATTATTGCATAGGGCTAGAACAACGTTTAAAACTAAATTTGTATTTTTCCATACTAAATAAAATCTAAATCAAATTGTCTTTCATTGCATAAAATCGTTGAAACACGTTTGGACTTTGAAATTTTTCTCTTGTACTTCAAAACCAAAGAAGTTTCACTTCAAAAACTAAATAAGTGAATTAAATTCATTGACTAAATATAATACGTGTATACGTAAAATTGAAAGCTCAATATTTTGACAGCACGTAGTTTTGTTTTTGTTTTGTAAATAGACGCCCTAGTGAGTTGTTACAATACAAGGGATTTAATTTTTTTGTACATACATGCGCTATTGAATTAAAACAAATGCACGGGATTGTTCATTCTGAATACAGCCGTGTAAGCTGTGGAGTGATAGCTTGCTTTTTCCTTATAAATTGATGGTTTGAATCATTTTATCAATATTATTCTATTTTGTTTTTGCGAGAGAAGTTACTTGTAATTTCATACTTTAGGAAGTAGGAGTAAAGTTTCTACGTTTCATATAAGACACGCACTGGTAGAATTTGATTAGTGCGTTTGAATTACAGAAAATATACACAAACTTCGCTTGAAGGCCGTAAATTCAATATGTTTAAATACTTACAAATGTATGAAGTAAATATGATAAATGCCCAAGGCTAGCTATTTTTAATTGCTTATTAGCTACTACACGCACCGTGTTAAATAGCCTTTGGTTAAATAAATGTTAATTTTTCCTAAAACTTGGCCTTAAGATTTATTCAGTGTAAAAGCGAAAGAAACTACACTCCAAAAAGTTAGCCGTTTAAATTGGAATGGATAGTTGTTGAAAACTATTTGTTATTTTAGGTATCAACACCATGTCTCGTTTCCCTGCGCTAGCTGGAATCATAGCTTCGGCAACATTTTGTTCTAATGGACCAACATTTTGTTATAATTACTTTGAGTCTTACACTATTACAAAACATTGGATCATTTTTATTTTGGAGCAGTATTATTCTGATACTAATTTTAAGGTTAATTTCGTCAGCAGATAAACCGGAATAACGATGCTCAAGAATTCAACTGGACACTGTGCTGCGTCGTCTTAATTAGGAACAAAATTAATTGATTGATAGAGAATGAAATCGCTGGCATTTTTTTCTAATACCGCGCAATTATACAGAGAAGCATATATGTTTGTAGGTATCCAAACAGTTCCATTATTTAACCAAGAATCGCATTTCATGGCCAGGGTATGCCTATTTCCATGGATGTTATTAAATAAGTTATATGTAACTGTCTCAATCTGACAAAAGACCGCCAGATATTTTTATTGCATAACTAGTATGTTCGCGACCTCTTACTTGAAGATTATAGAAGTTTAAGAAATTTAATGTGTAAATCCAGGTTATAACTGATTTCTGTTTCATTTTTTTCAAAATCTTTTCGCATTTGAGTCATTGTAATCAAATTATAAAAGAGAGAATATTTTGTATGTTATATCGATTAAATCATGTTTGAATTTGAGGATCCTGAATACACGGTTTGAGTTTAAACATACTAACATCACACTTGCAGATTTTCCTTACAAGGTAATATTACAGATTATATTTCTCTGATATATGTATATATATATATATATATATATATATATATATATATATCAGAGAAAAAAATTAAAACAACACAGTATTTTTTAAGTTAATTCGATTTAGTGTTTATGTAATATAAAAAAATACAAAGATTTAATTTTAAATATTGTCCTTGTCCAAGAAAATCAAAACGAAATATTTTTTTATTTTTTGCAGACATCAACTAAAGTTACTCGTTCTAAGTAATTAATTATTACGTAATCAATATTACACCAATTTTTACCTTTTTTCGACCGAGGTGAGTAATTTTTTTCCATTCAATAATCCTCCTGTAAATCAATTGAATTTTTACACCACCAGTAGTTCTTTGGTTGAAATATTTTTTCGCTAAAGGAAATGTAATATTTTGTTAATAATTTGAAGGTTACGCCTCAAAACTATAAAAATGAAACGTCTGTTTCAATACTCTGTGAAAATAATATTCAACTCGTCAACCAAACTTTGACTATGTATGAAAAAATGCACGTCTTACCCTGGAAATAATTCGACAACCCTAACAAAGCGAATTCCCATCCATTATTTAGTACACCCGGGAACTCGAGGAAGTCAAGCGTCCTTCAATCAGTCCGCTCACAATTCCACTTTCCCATTTTAGAACGGGCAAGGCATTATATCCAAATTGAATGCGTTAAAAAATATTCTCAAGTGTTCAATGAAATATTTTTTCCCAATATTACAGTATTATAAGTATTTTATATATAAAGGAAATTTGCATTTAATCGGTTAAAGAATAAAATAAAAATTATATTGAATGTTTTAGTTGTGTGAAATTTGTCCTACTAGACTTTTGAAATGCATTTCTTTTTGTGAATGTATGAGATATCTTTAAAATTTATGGAATTTTTGCTTATATTAGAATTTTATCTCTTATAAAAAGGTTTAAGTATTCAGTATGTTATAAGAAATATATTTCGTGTGAATAATTTGGAGAGACCTATGTTTTATTTCAGATGCTCCTCTTCAGCAGAGTTGCATTGAATCATAGGTTGAAGCAAGCGGTATTAAAATATGATGAAAACGAATTTTTCATTGATGGGTTATAAGTTGAAAAACACACAGGTACATTTTAGGTACCATTAATGAATATTTAAGTATTGGAAACCATGAACTGTCTACCTACAATTGATTTTAGATAAATAACGTATATAAATATTAATTGTTGGTTGGTTGGTGTCCATGTAGTGCAAAGAGAAAATCAAATTGGGCCAAAAGTGTTCAGTACAACCTTATCTATATTCCCCACTAGTGGAGAGTAAAGGAGGTATTCCGGGGGATCGGAAACATTGGCAAAGAGTATGGTGAGTATTGCAGGGCAATTGAAGAAATAATTGGGAGAGAGTTAGGTATGCGAACAGTGAGGACAGTTATTGTAGAAACGCTGCCCGCCGGTGGATATTGTCATTCCCTTGAGATATTTTTTATGGAGTCTGTTGATTATTATAAAGATGCGGGCTGATTGCTGGCTTCTTTAGCAAGGTTATCTGCTTGTTCGTTGTTGAAGATATTGTAACAAGTTTTTATGTAAAGTTAGAGGCATATTTACCAATAGGAATCCTATGAGTCCCTTGTTCTTCTCCCATCCATCCAAAGAAGACTAGCATCTCCCCCATCCAAGTCAAAGTCGGATGGCCTATCTATGTAGACAATTCCCAGATGTGAAGTTGAGTCCAGCTCCGCAATGTTGTGAATTCCTTTTCTCTTTCATGGGCAGAAGTCTAACAGGGCCTAGAAGTTAGACAGGCAAAAGCCCAAATTCTACAGTCTGGTAACTTCTTCCATAAATAGTGCAATATCTCAGAAGTGTAGTTATGCTATCGTGCCCAGAGCAGCTGATGCAACGAGTCCTGCAGTCCGGGGCCACGTTGACAAATATGTTAAGAGGACAGTGAATTTTCTTCAACTCAACATAAACGACACCCAGAAAGAGATGAACGAACTCGTCGACATCATGCATGCAAATAATATCCATGTTGACTGCTTAAAAGAAGCAAAACTTAACCATAAACTAAAACTAAAAATTAAGGGGTATACTACAATCATAAAATATAGACAAGACGGTTTGGGGGGAGGACTAGCTCTCTTGGTTAATTCCTTAAAGTGTTAACACTCTGAATTACTTCCAACCGTTAAACTTAACACCTCCTTAGATGGCAGCATTGAGGTCCATGCATTAAATATCTTTCTCTCCAACCATACCATAACTTTGGTGTACGCATACCATCCCGACAGTTTGCCTATCGAAACCATAAATATTATTTACTGCATTTAATGCAAGGAATTTTACAAAAAACAAAATCACCACTTTAGAATAGCAAATCGTTTGCTGAAAAAACGAGTCAGTAAGGAGAATTTATGAAATGAAATAATAACGATGGTGATTTTCAAAAGCTAATATATTATTCCACCATATACATTAATGTAAAAAATTAGGCATTTTTTTAAAAATCTAATAAATAGTAGTAAATTTTTTGTTTTTGCAGAATTTGTTCTGTTTGTTTTTAAATTATGTACTTATACTACCTACAAAACGTTGTTACTTAAACAACATTTTGTAAGTGTGTAACACATTAGATAAATATTCAACTTCATATTCCGTATAATGAAAGTGATGTAAAAGTTTTAATGAGCATTTTGTAAATAAACGAATGACTTTATCAGTCCGAAAGTTAATATTTTTTGGAGTCCGTATTTCACAATCAACAAAACTACATTAAAACAACTACATTAAAAACGTTAAAACTGGGTTTAAAATGATCCGAACCAATAACGCACAGCGTGCTTTTAATCGATTTCTTTTTTTTAACTTGTCACTATCGTGTAATTAAAATATATTCAAAATTTTCTTAATATAAAATCTTATTAACAAGAGATGATAAATATTTACAACTACTACTAAGAAGAACATCTCAAGCATACTCGAAAAAAGTTCTTTTTACGAATGCTAATAAGTATACAGTGATGTTGACCAAAATAATTAAGTCATATATGATAAAGAGTTCATTAGTAAAGAGTGAATAAAGAGAATATGAATCAATACATATAATACAAGAGATTGATAAAATTAGTAACTTTATAATGAAAATCGCGAAAACAGTATGAGCATATATAAAAGTGAACGTACATTGTACCTGTTAATTAGGAGTAAAATTTTTTTAGTACTACTATGAAAATCCCGTACACACTTGGGCAAACATAAATATTTTTGGGTGTATAATGCTTACAATAAATTAATTACAAATATAACTATTATTTTCCAAAATTTGCCACTCTAAAAAAATTCGTATTTATTGGTATCTAACACGAACGTTAACGTTATATGAAATGAAAAATTAAATTACTTTGCCAACTCAACATTTTCCATAAAAATATTTTTAAATAAAAAGTATTGAAATAAATGTGCGTTAATTTACTTTATGATTGGACCAAATTTCAAATTTCTGCATCAGATATTTTCTGAGATTACTGCGAGATATGAATAGATAGATCAACACATAAATAATATTATGAAGGTTTCATTTTTAGCTTTTAATATGCGGAACCTTAAAAATTATGTAAATATTTATTACCGTTCAATTTAGATGGTGACTAGAAAATTGATGTGCAGATATTAAAGAGAATAAAAAAGTAATATAATATCTAAGGTATAAATATACTCAAAATATAAACCTGTTTTCTAGCAGACCTTAAGCATATATTCTCACGAAAAATAAGCTCGTGTTCTCTCAAAACATGAACCTCCATTCCAGCGCAACGCAAGTCTGTATTCTCTCAAAACAGAAACATGTATTCTCTTAAAACTTAAACTTGTGTTTTTGTGAAGAGTAGACGCGAAGCATGAGCTTAGATTTTTGCAAAAACTAAACCTATATTCTTGAAAATGTAGGTCTATATCGTAAAACTTAAACTTGTATTTAAGCAATACGTAATTCTGTGTTCTCGCAACAAAAAAGCGAAACCTATATATATATTTTGGTGCAATTTAAATCTGTTTTCTCGTGAAACCAAAGCCTGTGTCCTAGCAAAACATAAGCGTGTATTCTCAAGAAAAGTAGGTATGTATTCTACCGAACTTGTTTTCTCGCGAAATCTAAGCCTGTATTCTTGCGGAATAAAACTTGTTTTCTTGCAAAATGTAAGCCCGTATTCTCACTAAGCGTATGCTTACATTCTCGCGGAATGTAGGCTTTTATTCTTGTTAGAGGAAATATGCTTTCTTTCAAAACATAAGTCAGTACTCTCGCGAACCCTAAGTCCGTATTATCACAAAACATAAGCTATTATTCTTAGGAAATGTTATATTCTATTCGCTTAAATTCTTGCGAAGCACACGCCTCTATTGTTGCAAAACGTAATCCTGTGTTCTCATGAAACTAAGCTCGTATTCCCGTGAAACTTAAACCTGTATTCTCTTATAACGTAAACCTGTATTTTCGCAAAATGTAATATAATTTTTGGGATAACGAAATAAATTTTTATTGGGTTCGTAAGGTGATTGCTATAGACGATTTTAATTTTATTTGTATTCATTTGTCTCTCTTTTTTATAGTTATAGTAATGGCTTAAAATAAAATGTTAGTTTAATATTTACTACAACTAAAAAGATAATACATTGAAATAGACAAAAAACATATTTTCTTATCTCAATATAAAATGATGGAAAATGCTCCTAATTTTATCCTTTCAATGTATAATTTTATCCTTTGAATGTTGGAAAATACTTCTAATTTTATCCTTTGTATATACTATGACAACGAGTTTGTATCTTTTATTCTGTGATAAACTACTTTCCTGAAACTTGATATTATAAGCAATCTATAAATGGGGAACTTTGCCATACTTGGTTGCAAAATTTAGCATTAAGCAACACAGATATGTAAAATTTTAACTTTTAAATCATTACATTTGATATTAGTTTCAACTAGGATGTCTATTGATAAAATAATTATATATCGTGATTTAATTTTCAGCAATTACGAAAAAATGTCCTTTGTATAATTAAATGTACCGCTAAGGTATGTCTAGTTATTTTAACTATAGAAAGGAAAGACCTTAGCCGAATGATCTATAGAGATATATATGTATATATGCCTCTTTTATTTTCATTTGTGCAATTGCAAGTAACAAAATTAAATGCAAGTAATAAATAAATATAATAAGTTAATAGATATTGTTTACACAATATTATTATTATTTTTAAATAAACAATAAGAGTAAGAATAATTTAATTGGGCGCCACATCGTGTTTCATGAAACTTCATTTACCTCATTCTAACACCGTCTTTATTAAAAATATTAGATTTTCAATTAGTTTTAGTTAAAATTATGAAAAACATTTTTAGGAATTTAATCATTAGTCACAAGGTATATTATAAATCGAAATAATCATCTCTTTCTTGAGTATATTTCTAGATTATTTTACTTATGTGGTTTAGCCATGAATTTTTCTTTCTTGAAAGTAAATTCATCCAAAAGCTTTTTTGCAAATTTTGCAAATTTTTGTCACTGTTTTTGTCACAGTTCTCAACCCCTAAATATGTTTTCTAATGATGGAATATAGTTTGTTTTTTTTTTAAACAGGATATGTAAGGAGTAAAAAATTGGAAAACAATTGTGCATCCACATGGATGATATACCTTAACAGTACATATTTAAAAAATATTCATATGAAACTTCTATAGGGAGCAAATATGGATCCATTTTTTCCATTTGTTGTATCGTGTTAAATAGCCATTGATCAAGACTTATAGGGACAGAGAAAATTTTTTTATTTCATTTCCTACAAAGATTTAAAGAAAAACCTTAGTTAAAATTATAGTATATATGTATATATATATATATATATATATATATATATATATATACATATATATATAAAAAAAAATTCATAATGTAATAAAAAACCCTAATTATTTTCGAAATCCTTATTATACATAAAAATTCCTATCAATTTTATTATCATTCACATTTGTTTCTCTTTATATCTTTGACCTTTTCTTTATTCCAATCACATTACATTTAATTTTCCGGTTTAAATTTTGCTCAAATATTTTCTATAAAAATTATTGAGCAAAATCTAAAGTATATTACATACTTATTATATATTCTCTAAACATTTCCGCAAATTTCCCATTTTTTTAATCCAATGTGTTATCTACATTATGGTTTGTAAGTTATGCGAGTCATGGGAATTATGAAGTGTATATTTTATAATAATTATTGGCGGAAATATTAAGTATAAGAGATTTCATATACATGTAATCATTTACATAAATTTATTCTTTGTATACTCCACAAATATTCAATCTGCGGAAGGAAATTTAGGCATGCAGTTAATCAGTATAGGTAAAATATTCTCTATATATTTGTAAAATGAGTCCGTTGGACCAACATTTGTTCCCACTTAGATTATATTATTAATAGTTCCCGGCAAAATGTTACTGAAATTATCGTCTCAGGAGTTAATGTCATTTGGACAGTATATCGAGTAGCTTTTAACCGTTTGTTTTCTAGTTTATGTAAATAAACATCTAAAAAATCGTTGTGATACATGTATAACACAGAAGTTTGTTTAATAATTTCTGCGTAATAAAAATTACACAAAAACTACTGAACAAATTTCAGGAGAGAGTCTCGGTTTTGAAGTTACGAAAATGACTCGAGGTAAATAATATCTTAATATAATGTATAAAAAAATCAGGAATAAGTTAATTTCCATACCAAATTTAATACCTTTGAGTTGCTACAAAATAAATTGTCTTTTGAATGTTTTTATTACGTTTTTACTTTCTGCTTTTTTATTTTTAACATTTTTACTTTTCGGCTGAAGAAATATTAAAAAAAATATACATATGCACTCATGGGAACTGCAGATAAGAGTAAAAATATAAAGCTATGAAATAATTACCCTATAATATTGCATTGGTATCCGCCTTTTTAAAATTCAGTACGTAAATTGTTATAAAATTTTATAAATTTTTCAATCCGCGGACAAAATATTATCGAAGAACCAGAAATCTGATTTACTGTGCAGAGTTCAAAAATTATAAAGAAATAATGAAATATATCACATTTTTAAACGCAAATATTTGGTAATATTTGAAAATAAATGCTATGTATTTGATACTCATTTTTCTGTGTAAAAATATGAATAAATTTAGTACTCACTGTTGTATTGCATAGTGATCCTAAAATTAAACAATTAAAATAATAATCAAACTAAAACACAATGCGCAGTACATTGAACTTTTCACATAGTCAATTTAATTTTACTTGTATAGCATATATTTGTATATAGCACTAATGTTGCACAACACACCACCATTATAGCTACTACTGCTATTAAAATATGTCGATGACGCAAAATCATATACTTTTGCCCATCTAAAGCGTCCAACGCGCAGATTATACAGTCTGCTATAAACAGTATGGTGCCAGATCAGTAGATGTGAATATATATATATATATATATATATATATATATATATATATATATATATATATATATATGTGTGTGTGTGTGTGTGTATACAAGGTTTCACAGCTGGCCTAGTGTCATACTCATAACTACAAATATACTATTAATATTAGCATGTCGGTGACGCGAACCTATAAGAATATATATGATTTTTCGCTATCAAAAATCGCTCAACGCGTCTAAAGAAGTTTTTATTTCAACATAGTTAATGCATCAATCAATAACCATATTCTTTCATCTTACTCTAATTGATGGTACTAGTGATACGTTTTATTGAGATATTATGCACCATCCATCTTGCAAAAAACCACTGTACGAGGAAGTGAGATCGCTCGGTCTGTTATTCTTGTTTTTTTTCTTATAGCGGCATCTTTCTTCCAATCGTACGTGATGAAGAGTATGTAAATGCTTTTATGCTATTAAAATAAATCCGCATATTAATAGTGAACCCAGTTGTAGACAAAATATTTTAGTGGAATAATGAAAGGACTCATAAATTCTTAGACAGAATTTGGAAATTGTATAAAATATTTATCACTTATACTCGAAAGCAGAAACACCGTGGCCATACGGTGTACATTCAAACTATTACTAGTATTACCGAAATATGAATATAATTTCGGCAGTAGATACATTTTTAATATGCAAAAAAACATAAATAAATTTTAATTACTTTCTTTTCTCTTAGGATACTATTATAATTGTATATTTCTTTAAATTTCCTCAGAAAAATTGTTTGTTTCTGTCTGAACTTGCTCAATAAATTGTGTTGATAAATATTATCATAGCAAACTTTTCCGGGCGGCCTAATTCATCTAACGCACAATTTACTTAGAATGTATGACAGTAGGCAGACGAAGGAAAAATTAAAAGATAGCAAAAGTACAATAACCCGAGTTAATTGCCATTTATAACTCGTCTTGACATTTGTGTAACGACCGTTATGACAAAGTTACATTCAACCACAAGGAAATCATTGAGGCAATATTATGTCACTTAGTCTTTCTTATCCTTTTTTTATATAACGATTTGATCTTTCTACGGTCATGTTCATTGTGTAGGCACACGTTAACTTAATTTTATATCGCGTTGTATGTTGTAACGATTTTTTCTTCTATAAATTTCTTTTATTCGAATGTGAAATTATTTTTATATTAAAAAGCGTGATGTATTGTTTTATATTTTAATAGATAGGTTTGATGGTATTGACATGAAAAATTAAATTTCTCTAAAACTCAGTATGCAGAAAATACGCTAACAAAGTTAACTCATTTGTACTGGTATTTTAGTATATCAAATTACACTTTCAAAAATACACTGGAGCCATATTTAGTTTCTGTAATATTTACAGAACAAACAAGTACTTGAATATTTTAGCTGATGCAGGAACTGTGCTCCAGGATCACTTGTTTCTTCAGGTAGCAGGTAATTTTTTGGCACTAAGTTGTAGCAGATAATTTTTTTAATAAATTAATTTTAATAATTCTAACATAAAGTATTTTTGGATTCTTCTAAATAAATATTAATCTTTATTTATGAAACCAAAATATAAAGTGTGGTAAATACGAGTGTAACTTCCTAAATGAGGGTTACGGGCACATTTTAGCTCTTAGAAATATTTGAGATATGCAAGCTCTTAGAAATATTTAAAATATTTAAGATATTTAAGAGATGCATGATATTTCTCTTAAAATATTTACATGAATGCAATATATTCATGTACTATATTTTTCACTAGCATGGCAACATCGTGCATATTTTAAAAAAATGTAATAGAATCATCATACTTTTCCTATAGTTTAATATATATATATATATATATATATATATATATATATATATATATATATATATATTCTATATTTTCAAAATTTTAGGTTCAGTATTCTAACACGTAGGGGAAGAACTGATGTATATTTAGAAAATTTTTCAGTATATCTCTGAAGATATAATAACCCGCCCGTGTCTAGTACCGAGTTTTCGTAATACCCATGCCGAGTCTTCGTAATATTGACATTTCTTTCATATGAAAAAATAGCATAATATAATAATAACACAACAGACATACCACTGCAAGCTTTTTATTTTCCAAAATAAGTAATTTCTTATCCATTATTGAGGCAATCGACTTTCAACAAGCCTTGTCTTCCCACGCGAGCAACGCAATAAATTTTATGTTGAATTTAAATCGAGTGCGTAACATGATAATGCCTTAAGTGAGACTTAATTGATGTAAACATTATTGTGGTTAGGTTGTTTACTCAGATATTAAAGACGAGTTCAGAATTTATAAAACGAAATATGGTTCATCTTTTATTCCGCCCTGAAGATCGCGTTGAGTTAATTTTGTTTCACATTTATCTCTATAAGATCATGTGAATATAGCACAGTCGTTTAGTTTCACCCATGCTAATCAAGTTACCTAGTAATACGGCATATGTATATATATAGATATATATATATATATATATATATATATATATACATATATACATACATATATATATATATATATATATATATATTTTATTAAATTATTTACCAATATTAATATTTTTCTTCTTTAGATAAATATTATGCGAAAGCCTACAGATAAAAAGTATTTTTTCTTAACCGATTGAATTAAAAAAAACTGGCGCGTATAAACACGTATAAACTAGGGTTAGTTGTATTGTAGTTAGGTGTATGTAGTTTTTAATGCACGTATGGCCGGTTATGGCTGTTATACGGCATACTATTGGAAATGGTTTTGAATTGTTTCCACATGTTCGGATACATTCGTACAGATTTGTTTACACTCCATCTGTTCTCAAACTCAAAATAGGTTCTTTAAAATAGATTAATTTTATTTTCTTCAAACACAGTATATTATTTAAGGTTTGGTGCCTCAAAAGAAACGGAATTCCTAAAAGATCAATGTTCGGCCCGTCTATCAGTAATAGCCGTATTTCTTAGAAATAGTTTGTTGAAGAAATTAAAAATTGATAGCTTAATGTTAGGCATAATGGCATGGAGTCACATATATCTCAACAGATAACACCCAAAAATATTAAACATTTGAGAATTTTAGACATCGAAATAAAATAAAGCACAAGTATATCTAAAATATAATTGTAAAAGATGATTTTTTTAAATTTATTGAAATGTTTTGCTGTTCATCCCGAGCAAGAGATAGACACCCATACAAACAGACATGCAAACATTTTAAAAATGTTTTTTTGTGAATGATGTAACGCTGGTTATAACGGAACCTTGTTTATTTATTTATTTACGTATATTTTATTTACGTAATAAAGTAAGTTTGGTTGGAGAAGCTATGGACACTTCCATTTTTTATATGTGTAAACATAATAAGCACAGAATTTTAACGAATGATATTGAGGTGGAGTTTATATCTTAGGCTAGCTAAGAGCATCATTTTGGTAGGCAGATCGTTTTTCCATAAGCTGATCGGGTGGCCTTTCACGCCATGGTCTGGCTTGCCGGTGCCGGGTGAGAACTGAGTAATTCTACCCTCAAGCCAGTATATACGGAAATATACTTTGGTATATTAATCAATGCGTCATCGGTTTTGGCTCCATTGGGTTGGGGTCAAACAAGTTAAACAGGTTGTGCTGAGATCATAGCGTTCGTAACTATTGTCGCTGACCAAAGCTTATAGAACCTGCTCAATGAATGCATTACCGGTTTTGGCCAGTTTTTTCCTGGTGACCTCGTGATTGTGGAACGCGTGGCAAGTTTCACCTTAGTACGATGCAAGAGTATTGATGCTGGTCCATTGCACTTTGGATTTTTGGAAAATGGATTAATTTCTGATATGAAGAGGCGTATTTTGAAGATCGTCAACACTCATTGGCAATCTAGGTTGTCTTCAACCGATTCAAAGGGACAAGCGACTAGATTATTTTTCCCCGACGTGTCTGAGCGATTGCGTAAGAAGAGGCTTGTCACCAGTTATTACAATTCAGTTTTTAAGGAAATATGGCGCTTTCCATACCAGTTTGTTTAAATTCACCCTTGGAGATAACCCGGCATGTTCCTGCCGTTTCGAAATGCAGGACATGAATCATGTACTATTCCACTACCGCGAGCACTACTATGCGTGTAGAGTTTTGATAGAGAGCATGCGCCTTAACACAAGAATAGAACCACGCAGAGCTTTAGAATGTGGTATCTTTTGTCATCGAGAAATGGTTTAGAATGAACCGATCTTTGAGTCAACTAGAGCTTTCGCCAAGTGCGTTCTCGCCAAGTGAGTAAAGGCCGTATTTAACCATTTCGGGTGGAAACGTTATGATTGTAGATACGGGTCACTATTAGGGGACCTTTGAAAGTTCCTTCTTTTGTTTGAGGTGGGATATTACGGGTCCCCGGAGGACCCTTGAGACAACCCGAGCAGAAATTGCGGAAATAGTGTCTGTTAAACTACCGTCATTTTTCGGAAGATACAAAGATGATGATAACTTTCGAAAACGGTGACAGATAAATTTAATCCAGTTGTTATATATTTTTTTTAAATATAAGTTACTTAAAGGTATTTAATTTTAAGTCTCAACCAAGGGAGGTGGTCTGCAGAAAATAAATCGGTGTAATTATATTTTGGGCAGGTCATATAAAAAAAAATTGGGAAAGTTTTTTTCGCGTCAATTACAAGAGTTGATATTATTTAATTTTAACTTCAAACATAAGCATATAAATCCACTAAAAAGGAAAAAATACAAAAGGAATTTAGAATTTAATAACTACTAATTTCATAAACAAACACTAGTTTTACGGAAAACAAAATATTTTTAATGTTGTTAAAATAAATTTCTTGAAGTGTTTTCATACTCAAGAATTTTTTTTCTATGAATAAATTTAGTAATATGAAACTGGAATAATATTTCCTCTAATTTTATAAAAGGAAAATAATAAAACCATTACTCAAGATTTATGTTACAAAAACTGAGATTTATGATAAATAGCTAAGTATTTTTAAGTTGATACAGCATATTTTTTGAACTTTTTCCTATTGCAATACTGCTTTTAAATAGTTCTCTCGATGAACCAAATTATTTTAGTAATAGTTTTTCATATTTTTTTATAATTATATAAGCAGAAAAAAAGTCAATAAATAATTCAGTTCTTTTATATTGTACAAATTGATGACATTGAATTTATTGAACTCTAATTATAGGATACCGTGGCACTTAGTTTGAGGGAGCAAACTTTTCATAAATTTCTTATATTTTTGAGGGAAATTTTGAAGAGAGGAAAAAATTCTTCGAGTGATTCTTTTTCAAAATTTATTTTACGATAACAACATTGTATTACATAATATAGATTTATAATAACAAATAAATGATGAATAAAGCGATCTAACCGTTTTTAAGTTTTTTACAGGTATTTATTATTTAGACGTATTTCTAAAAGTGATGTTAATGATGCTTCTAACATTGCATATGACCTAAAATATGTTGCGTTAACTATTTATCGTAATTTGAATTTCTTGTGCTTAAAAGTACAAA
Organism: Druceiella hillmani; assembly: GCA_039881145.1. NCBI lineage: Eukaryota > Metazoa > Arthropoda > Insecta > Lepidoptera > Hepialidae > Druceiella > Druceiella hillmani. The sequence continues at coordinate 9,044,064 of JAYKKI010000055.1, forward strand.
CAAAACGCCAGTACGTAGATATTTTCAAACCCACGAGGGGAACGAATTAAACATCACTGTGAAACAGGGCTTAAAAATAATATAAACCAACAAATATTCATATATATTTTCTTTTATGTTATTAGGAAGAGATAACTTTACGTATTATATCACTTTGTTTTTATTCACAATTAGCCAAAAGTAAGTTTAGATCTACCTATATATATGGAAACTCCATTTATATTAGCCATTCAGGTTTTGTAATTCATTCTATATCGTTGGTTATTTGGAAATATTCAAAGTGAATGATATTGAAACTGGTTTTATTTATTAAGATATTATTGGTATAGACATACAATGGCACACACACATACACACACGCACACACTCACGCACGCATGCATGCACAGCACACATGCACACACGTACACACACATACACACACACATTCATAAGATGTGTGCGTGTGTGTGTTTTCGCATGAACTTATTTTTTCAAATGGCTTTAAGAATTTAGTTCAACTTCTGGTGTTTAGAATAATTCATTCCTCTGTTAATGTTTTGGCGCTATGTTAAGGTGTAAGTGAGCAAATGTGTTTATACTGAATAGCTCTATACTTAGTTAACGGTTTATTGAGAAAAAAAATAATTTCTATAAAAATTATTTATAACTAAAAGCAATATTTATTCTTCACTCTATGACTTTGGCTAAAAAAGAAAAAAAAAATAACTTAGAAATCATCAAAAACCGCTGAACATACATAGGAGTGTTTCATTCGGCGATTCCTTCCCTCGTTTGAAGCAAAATTATTTTATTTATCATAATTCATCATTCATATTGATATTCTAATCTCTAATATTTAATCGTACCTGATATGAGTGAACTAAGTTTGTACATATATAATACATATATATATATATATATATATATATATATATATATATATATATATATATATTATAAGATATTTCAGACACACAAATATGATAATTTAACAAAAAAAAAACTCCTTAAATTTCCATGATATTTGTCCGTACATCTGCATGTTACCTTTCTATATTTTCTATATTTTAAAAACCTCATTTTAGATCTATACATGGGAAATTATGAAAATAAATTATTTATATAGAAATATCAATTATAACTGAAAAAAACACTACTAAAATTTACGATATTTAAAAAAATAAAAGAATTTAACAAGAAGTAATTTAAGGGAGATTTTATTACGCTCTTGATGAGATTCCATTTGCCAATACGTGTAAACGAACAGAAAACGTTACTCTATTTAACAAATATATCAAAAAATTTTAATTTAAAGGAGTTCGATCCATAACCAAAGGTTTTTATTGAACTTACTTTGTACCAAAAGCACTCAGTGTATAAGTGTTGCTACAAATTTTCCGCCTAATAAAATTGAACGGAAAATCGTAACATTTTACGATTTGATGGCAATGTTAAGTGCAATACGACTATTAGCGGACGTGATGGCGAGACGAATGGCGGCGTTCGTTATTTTATATTTTTAAAAGATATATATATATATATATATATATATATATATATATATATATATATATATATATTTATCACTCACGGTCGGGTTTACGACTAACGTACTTTGAAGTAATGCGAGTTATCATAAAGATGTTGCTAGTTCGACAGTTCAAATTTTGGAGGTAGTGCTACTGGTTGCATGTAAAAGACAAATATTGATGTTTGATCTTATAAAATTTACAAATAACCGTAAATTAACTTCTACGAAATCAATCATTTGGGATTAGAAAATACAAACATAAAATTTAGACTAGTTGTAATCACATGTTAATCACATATGTTACCAAGAAAAATAATATATTATTTGTTTAACATGTGAATACAACGAGAAGAATATAAAACTCATGTGTATACGGCTATCAACTAGCCAATACAAATTATTAATAGTGTATGAATAAATCAAACTACTTTCAAGTTAATTCACTTTAAATTGTTTTTGATGTTCAACGATTTAAGATGAATTCTAAAACCCGAATGGATGACTTCAATGGAGTTTCAATATTCATAGGTACCTTTAAACCTAACTTCTGCTAGCTGTTAACAATAATAACAAAACGACATAACATATGTAGTAATGTTATTTGTTCGTAATGATATAAACGAATAAATGTATACATATCTGTCCGTGATAATACGGGAGAATGAATATATGAAGTTTTTTTTGTAAATAATGTTATGTAATTTTTAATCTCTGATTGCAAAACAATTTCCTTCGAAATGATTTTAAATTTGTTCCCCTTGTGTGTTAAAAATATTTTAGACACTAATGTTTGATTAGAACTTTCAAGCACAAGTATTTTTAATCAATAGAAGCCATTTAACCAAGTTATTAGTGAGAGGACTAAATTCATCATATTTTAAATCACATACAATGTTATGACTATTATTAGAAGTTGTTGATAATAGTTATGACATCATGTGTGACACGTAGTTAATCTCAAAATTAATATTTTCGAAATGCGCATATATGTACTTAGCAAAAATTTAAAAATCGTTAAATGTCTACATTTAATGTGTAGTTTCACCCTAACAACATATATATGTGATGTAATGTGGTTAGGGTGAAATCGACTATCTATTTTCTAAACTTCTGTAAAAAATGTAAGTAATTTATTAACATTTTCTCCTTTAAAATAAGTTACAGGATATTTAGTTGGTTGATTGGTGTCGTGTCTGAGATGAAGAAGGGGCTACAAATGTCCATGCACAGAAATGTCACATTTGGGGATATTGATGATATTTTCAGAATAGAGCTGTCCACTAAATGGAAATTCTCCAAGATCAAACAGGGATCTCAAAGTCGCAGGACAGCTAACGATATGGTCCAGGTTAAGGGGACGTAACAGTTATTACAGGGAAGATAGGTTTTAGTATCATCAGGATGGATTTCCATGCCTTGCAAGGGCCCAGTTCTAATCTTTTGATAGTCTTGGGTAATTTATGATTAGAATTTAATCGATTCAGTATCATCAATTTGTACAACATAACAGAATTAAATAATCGATTCAATATTTATTCTGTAAGAAAAAAATATTTTTCCAACTTTTATGTTGCTTAAATAATACATGCAAAGCTAATTGGTTCATTGAAAAAACTATTTGGAACAATAGTCGAATAGGAAAATTATTTGGAAAATATGTTGTATCAATCTAAAATTTCTTTGTTCTTTATCATAAATCTCAATTTTCATAACAGAACAATTATATAAATTATTTTTCGCTTTTAAAATTGTAGAAGATATTATTCTAGCTTTCTTATTACTAAATCTATTCATAATAAATTGATTGGTCATCGAAAGAACTTTTCAAAATTAAAAGTCGAGTAGGAGAAAAATTCATGAAATATATTTCATGAACCGTAAAACTAGTCTCTATCCTTTAAATTATTATTTTTTAAATTACAATTTGTGAATAGTAATTTGTTCTCTTTAGTGTTCTTTTCAGTTTATATACTTATATTTAAAGTAAGAACTAAACATCAATTCGTTTAATCAGTGCGAACCAACTGCTCCAAAAATATATATTTTAACATTAGACGCCCAATACACAGTTATATCTGTATTATTTGGTGCAGCGCACTTCGGTTCGGTGAGACACAAAGTTTGAAGTGCCTATACACAATTAGTATTTCTAAAAAAAACATAACAACTGGGTTAACTTCTTAAATCACCATTTTTGAAAATTATCACCGTCTTCATATCTTCCGAACAATAATAGTAGCTTATCAGTAGAAAATTGGGACCCTTTGCACATCCGACCCTCCTGGTCAGCTTGCGGATCACGGCGGTATAAAAGCGATCCGCATAGCAAAACAACGTTCTTATCTAGCTTATGGAATAAGTTTCACCTCGACATTATTCGTTTATGGTCTGTACTCCTTATAAATAAAATGGGAGTGTTCGGGATTACTCATACCAAGTTTAAATATTACGTAAATAAAATTCATGTAAATAAACAAGGTTATGTTATTTACAATGTTACCTTGTAACTAGCGTTAGGTTACTTTTAATTTTTCCATGTGTTTCTGTATGGCTGTCTGTCTTTTGCTCGGGATAAACCTTAAAATTTTTAAAAAAAATTAAAAAATCACATTTCATAAATAGATTTCATAGTATTCTTAGTAGACCTGTGCTATTTTTAATTATACCGTTTATGCCCATGACTTCGTTCCCGTGGATTAAGAAAGAAAGTTTTTTTTTCTCTTACATAGCCATATCAAATTAGATCAAAATTCATGCAATAGATTTGGCGTAAATTGGGTAAAATTAACATACAAGGAAATATAAATCCAAAAAAAAATGTATACCTTCTATTATCATTCTATAAGCTAAAACAATTAATTTTAAAATTTTTTAAAATTTTTAAATTTTCAATATTTACTATTTTATTATAATTATATATTTCGATGTTCTCGATGTTTTGTCAATGAATTGAAAAAAACATTTTGACCAAATGAAAATTCTTTTGAAAGTAGATAACTGAAACACAAGTTTCCGTCACAATTGAATAAGCTGAGTACTCAGTAAGAAATTGTACTCTTTCATCGACCCACTACTTTATTTCCGATACTTTCACTGGTTGGCTTTTTGCTATGAACAGAATTTTCTTTCAAAATTTTCAAAGATGTGGTAAATTTAGATTTGTTTGCAAAATGAAAAGAAGGTGGTAGTATTAAAAATAACAGTTTATTTTATTGGGCTATAAAATGTAGATTTTCGGGTAATTTTAGGGAAGACACGATTAAAATTTGAAACCATATTGTGCGGAACAATGCAATAACCTTAACAGAAGATAGAATATGCCTGATTATAAAGGATAAATATTTATAAAAAAATACAGTGAGTGACTGCAATCAGAAATAACATGGCTTGCTTTTAGGAGAAAAAAGGTTTTTAGGGAAACAGGTCATGAAGTTCTTCATATTTACATTGACCGTTGTTTTTCCAACTTTAAAAGAAAGTAGGTAAGTATACTATAATGAAAGAAAAAATACAATCGAATTCGAAATCAAGAAATTGAGAAAGCGAAGACAAAGCAAGGAAGGAAAAAATAAATCTATTCGCAAAACTTTAAAAATGTTGAAAAGTGTTTATTAATCGATGTCGTAAAACAGAATGATAGAAATATTGTTAGGATATTTTTTTGGATATCAAAATAACGTCTTCTATTACTGTTTTCGTTGAAAATGTTATTACGGGATCTTTTATTATTTTAGAAGCTTTTCTTCAAAACAACCATTAGGCGATGAAAAATTTGAAGAGTTAGCTGAAAGTACCGTAAAGTTGTGTATGCATATAAAATGACAACTAAAACAAAATGACAGCTCGCGGTTTGCGGTAATAATATACTCGCGAAGCAAAGTGGGTGAAACGAACTGTCAAACTTGTCGAAGAGTTCTTCAACTTGCCTACTCAGCGTTTTTGAAGATCGTGTACGTCGAGTGACATACGGTTGAAAAAGGTTGTTAGACCATGAGTACTACTATTTATTCATCCGTCTATCACCCGTTTTCTATCAGCCACATCCCTTTTATGAACTGGGCGATTTATTTTTATCTACTCCGTAAAATTTTAAGTATATCGTTAGTGAGACGAGGGAACATCACTATTGTCTCTTATTGAAAATATCTAATTTCTTTAATAAAAGCTTAATTACATCACCATTATCATAAATCGTATTCATTTTGGTGTAGAAATTTTTTCGTCTCATTTCTGATGCCCAACTTAACTCTTACATTCCCAGGGTTTTCAGTCCAAGAGAACTTCGCACCAAAAGTTCAACTTTTGAGGGCCGTTACCAATCTATTACCACTTAAGGTTTTTCACTCTCTTGACAATGTCAGTCATTTTGTTTTTCTCTGAGCTACTTATTTCCTTGCAATCCTCTAAAGAGATCCCTAACAGATTTCATTAGATAGACTTTTCATCGTGCTTTGAGCAACAATGAGATTATTCAGGCCGGTTTTTGTTGTTATACAAGTTTGGGTATCGTAAATAAGAAAAAGTAATAAACATTGATTGAAAACGCATACTTTTATGTGATCCTTGGTATCCATTTTGAAGACGAATTCAAGTTTTTAGGAGGCTTCCCATACCAGTCTTTTCCGCTGTGTACTTCGATTTTCTAGTTCATTTTACCCATTAGTAACCCAGTTGGTCCAGTTACTCATACTTGTTCTCGCACTCGAGTATAACATTGTCCATATTTATGGTTGCAGGGTTATGCGGTTCTGACGTCATGACTTTTTTCTTGTCTAGATTCATTTCGAGTCTTACCGACGGCGAGATTTCGTATAGTTTCTGGGTCGAATTCTTTGGTTCATTTAAATTATTAGCAAACAGTACTACATTGTCCGCAGATCTCAAATTTTCAACTTTGATATCTTGAGATATTCATTTTTCCAATTAAGTTGTTTAAGAACTTCTTTTATGACAACGGTAAAAAGTTTGGATGACATTGTATCTACGTGCCTGACTCCTTGGCGAGTGGGCTATGTCGTGGTAGTAAGAACACTATCAGAGAAGCATGTTTTTAAAGATAAAACATATTAAAATTAAACTCGTTATAAGCAAGGCAACCTGTTTTTTACTCTAAATCGTGCATTTTCTGGCTATCGAACAGAAAATTATTTGTTAATTACGAATAGTACTCGGAAGAGTTACATATATATTAATATTGATTAATTCAAGTACTTTGATTGAATTAGATATTTGTGTTCATGAATTGGTGGCAGGTTCAAATCTGTATCAAGCTAATATAAAACTGACACGAGACAATTTTTGTTGTGGTTTCAAAGTTAATATAGACTTTGATCGTCTTTATATTACGATAAAGCCAAACCCCGTCTTACTGTTGCGAACTACTTTAAAGAGTTGAAACATGAGAGTAGAAACATCAGTGATATTGCTCGACAGTGATAACTGAAGATAATATCCATTATGTGTGGCTCATAATTATTACTGAGGGGAGGGTAACCTGTGAGCATATTTTTATAAGTTTTTGTCTTGATATTATTCTTATACAGAAAATTAAACATAGACATATATAATCATTAGGAAGTTTTGTACCAGGTCGAAACTACAAGATTTGGATAAAGCTGAAAAACACCGGCACGTTGATTGGTGTTGCAAAATGTGCAAAAAATTCTACGGAGGTTCCTGAAATACTGTATTTGGTATCATTACAGATAGAAAAACTCGAATATATAATCATAAATTCAAAAATAAGAGGCAGTATTCGTAGCGTTTACTTCTGAATAAAGGACAAAGTGAAAAAAGATGTTCGTCTCGTTCTTCGGGCGGACGGCTTATTCAGCAAATATTATTATGAAAAAAAAAAATAGCAATTATCTCAGCCTGATAAAGCAGCAATTGATGGCAAGTGATTTGGGAAAGGTTTGAGAGCAGCACCATCGTAGTGAAATCCTCTTTCATCGCGTTTATGCCCCTGCACGTTCAGCTAGAAAAGCAATCGAACATTTTATTACATCTGATCTAGAAATGATGGGATATCGCCATACTTAAATCCGCCATACACCAAGTTAATCTTGTACCGTTCAATTTCTATTCCTTTCTAAGAATAAAAGATAAACTACGAAAGATACGATTCCTGAACCACGAGAAACAGGGACTTTCTTCGAAAAAGTGAGAGCTAGTCGCTTTTTTCATTTCATTCTTGGAATGAACAGGACAATTTTAAAAAATAATAAATAATTAAAAATTAGTTGGTTCCATTTTCGCTTTTCGGACAAGTTTATATATTACTATATCCAGAACCAATATTAAAAATATTTGAAGTATTTGATGACCAAATTTTATTAATGTCAATGTTCCTCGTTTTGGAACAAGAGTTCATGTGACTTATTGGTTTACGTCAGTCTTTGTATTATATTTTATTCGTCAATCATAACACAATTTTATAAAACTAATAAATGTTTGGTCAAAATAGAATCTTAATAGATCGGATAGATTTTCTCGTTCTTTGGAAGAAACTATAACAAAATGTAAATATTAAATATATTTGGCATTCATTTTGTAGCAATCCATTATTCACGATTAAAGAAAGTAGAAATAAACTATGTAGTATTATTTCTACTTTCTTTAACTTCTTTACCACGACCTAGGTTTCGTTGTATTACAACATCTTCAGGTAGGCTGTTAGCAAAGATTAACTCTTAGGAACATCCGACAGCATTTAAATGTTTTAAAACAATGGCGGAAGCCGGGTTTGTGTGGGTTTTCCCAATGCTTATGTTAGTGAGTTTATTGTAGGGGAGCGGTGTAGGTTTTATTATACTTCCGAGAGTCAGCCGAAATACAAGTATTTTAGTGAGGATAATATATTGAATTAATGTTATTCTATGAGGTTATACAATGCAAATGTTCCAGTATATGTAATAAAATTAAATGGAAGTTATTCTCAGTAATATATTTATACAATATCAAGGGTATTTGAAAGTTAGAACAAGGTTATACCACTAATTCAACATATCTCCCGTTTTATTTATTAATTAATTTTTTTTTCTTTACATATATTTATGTTTAGATGTGTAGTTGGGCTGAAACAATTTGAAGTGTCCATGATGTCTACCTATCTTATGTCTAGAATATATTAAGTATGGGTGATGATAATAGGTTAAGTTGTTCATTTAATATATTAACATTGGGGTTTTCTTATTTTAAATGTTCCTATGATATTAAGTTTATTGCCTTTTGTATTTATATATAGGGCGCATTATCAGTATGGAGATGATGATTATTTTCAATGAGTGAGATGTGTCTGGTTTGTTATTTCGCCAGCTGGCAATGTGTTCTTTGTATTTTGTATTAAAATCTCTTCCTTTTTGACCTACGTATACACTATTAGATTCGTTACATTTAAGTCTATAGATACCACTCTTTTTATGTTTATCTATTGTTTTTTTTATTATTAATAAGGGTTTTACCCAAGTTATTTTAAGTATTATAGGCATATGTATTATTTATATTTTTATTATCAGTTAAGAATTTTCCTAATTTGAGTGATACTTTCCCTATGTATGGAATGGATTTATAGTAAATTTTAGTATTATTTGGTACGACCGGGTATATTTCTTGTACTAGTATTTTTCTTAATTTATTTTGGTACGGTTTTGTAACAATTGATGGGTTATAATTATTATTTACTGCGATTTGGTTTATAGTTTTTGTTTATTTCCGTAAATTAGGTTTTTCTAGTGGGATGGTTAACGCTCTGTGAATCATCGAATGGAAGGCTGCTACCTTATGGGACCAAGGGTGTTGTGAGTGACCATTAATTATGGAGTCTGCGAATGTGTCTTTTCTAAATATATTAAATTTATGTTTATTATTTTTGTGCTCTTTTGCAGAAAATTCCACACAGAGTTTTTTCTACACGAACTTATCAGATTAGAGTAAGAAAATTACCACACAGTGTTAAGAAAAATTCTTGAATATTAAGCAAAATTCTAGAATATTTAAGAAAATTCAACAAAAAACTTTCTTTACTCCGAAGTTAGAGTAAGAAGAATAAATGAAACGTCTGTCGTTTTTATCAGCTTATAACTTAAGTTCTGTTAGATAGATTTCGTTGCTATTTTCATCTTTATGTAGATTATTTTTTTCAGAAGATTTACTAAATGAAAAGTTCTTAAATGGGGAAGAAATATTTGTATAGTTATAGAATATTCAATATAAAACTTTCCTTATCCCTAAATATACTAGTTTAGGGTAAAAAGAGTTGCCCTGCTTGATTAGGGACTATTCTTGCATATGCGGAAAAAACGATGAAATTTAAAAAAAATTAATATCTCACCAAATTTCACTATTATTTCATATGGGACTACATAAGCAGTCGGCATAGAAAATGAGTCAAAGAGTAAGTATATAAATTGAGTGTCTAATTCTTTTTTGTGCATAATTTTTTTTCTTTGAAAAGGTTATACAGCAGTGTGATTTCGTAAAAAACAGCGAGAATTGGACCATAAAATTTATAGTGAAATTTCTAAAAATTTACTGCGCGTATGCCGTAATCAAGTTCAAACGACTTAGGTCTATTTATAATCTATTAATAAATTTAAAAAAACCATAAAAAAATCGAACTGTAATGGAATGCCCAGCAGATGTGAAATATCACATTTGTTATTGTCACCTTTGCTATTACGGTAACTCCTACAGTAACAGTATACTTCATTACTCTGATATAAAAGAGTAACGTTGTAAACATTATTAAATAAAAAAAATGCTGATACACTAACACATACGTAAATTAGCATATGAGTAGTATAGTGAAAAGGGAGCATTGAGCCGAAAAAAGTCGACAAGATGCGAAGGTGACCGAGTTAAGTCAGAAAGAGCCGACAAGACGCGAAGCTGGACAAATGGAAGACAAGACGCAATGCGGGCGAAACTATAGCCGCTAATGGCAAGACGAGACGTATTCTCGTAAATCATATCAGTATATTTTAACACACATCAAAATGCGCCATTATATGTTTTACGTCAAAATCTATAAAGTTTTAATACGACTAAAGGCGACATAAATTTACCATTTGTCAAAATTACGGTGCAATGATGGAGATAGTATGTGGTGATAGGAACTCTTTGCTGATTGTCAAATTTGGACTCGTTTCAATGGTCTTAACGTAAGCAGTAGAATAAATAGGTAGCAAAATACGGGTATATGCAGATACGACCAAGAGAATGGAGTAACTAAAATATTAGTAGGTAGGCTGGTAAATAAAATAGGATAAATATAAACATGTATCTACGCACTAGTAAATAAGTAGGTAACTAATTATATGCAGGTATATGTAAAGGCTTTTGGAGTCAGCATCTGCTAGATTGTAGCACTCATCTGAATTTGTTCATGCACATACCTGAGAAAGAAAAGCATCGACTTGGCATGGACTCTAAAAGTCCCTAGCAGTACCAGTGTTTTGCAAATTTGTCTATGTTTAGAAGCGATATTATGCCGCAAGCTACAAATAAGTACTTAAAATTTCATTATTTTATAGCTTTAAAATGGTTTGAAAAATAGATTTTATAAACAGATATTCAATTATTAAGTACACACTCAATAAATTAATTCATGAAAATGTATCGTCATCGGCGATGCTATCTCAGAGCGAGATGTTGAGGGTTTATCTATCTGTCATAGAATCACATTAGGAATACCTAGAGCTTGCTAATTCATATTTTAAGTATACGTCTTGTATAAAGTACGAGCAAAGTCTACGTTAGAATGTCAGAAACCAGTCAATCATGTACAGTTAACAATATTTCTAGATAAAAATAAATTCATAAATCACTCTCGTCTAAACGTTAAGACGGATAAAACAAACACATCAATACAAATAAAAAATGCCAAATAACAAAACTAAAGCGCAAAAATTCACGTATCAGATGATGACTTTCAAATCAGATTGGTTTGTGTTTCTATATTATATACTGATACGTTGCCTATTTAACTTTAAATTGTGTTATAGTTTCCTCCATAGAACGAGAAAATCTATCCTATCTATTAAGATTCAGTTTTGATCAAACATGTATTAGTTTGATAAAATTATGTTATACGATCGACGAATATAATATTAAATGAAGACTGACGTAATTAAAAAAGTGTCATGAGCTCTTGGGTCAAAAAAGAAGGATTGAGGTTAATCAAATTTTATCATTAATTACTTCAAATATTTTTTATCTTGGTCTTCCATAGAATAATACTTAAAGTTGTCAGAAGGGTATAGTTCCATTCATTCCATTAATGAAATGAAAAAAGCAACTGGCTCTCTCTTCCTTAAACGAGTCCTTCACAACTTTTTCAAATCGAGAGTCACTCTGTTTGCGGGTGCGTGAATCGAATATTTTGTTGTTTACCTTTTTTTCATAGGAATAAACAGAAATTGATTGATACAAGGTTGGAAATGTATGGCAGATAACCCATCATTTCTACATCACTGTAATAAAATGTTCGATTGCTTGTCTAGCTGAGCGTGCAGAGCGTAAACGCGATGAAGGAGGATTCTACCACGATAGCGTTACTCTCAAAATTTTTCCAAACCACACGCCATCAACTACTGTTTTATTAATTTCAATTTATTGTAATTTCAATTTTATTTTTCGTAAAAATCGTCCCTTAATTAACGGTCCGCCCGAGGAATGAGACAACCACCTTTTTTCTATTTTATAGACAACTTCGCAGAGTGCCTCGTAATTTTGATTCATCATTATTAATTCATCTTTTGTAATCGGTGATGACACTGAATACAAAATTTCGGAAACCTTCGTAGAATTTATTGAACATTTTGCAACACCAACCAACGTGATGGTGTTTTTCAGCTTTATCCAAATCATATGATTTCGACCTAGCACAAAACTTCCTAATGATGATATATGTCTATATTTAATTGTCTGATTTTGATTTAAATCATAAAAATTTTCTTACAAGTTAAAGTGAAACTTATAAAAATTTTCTCACAAGTTACTGTCTCTTCAGTAATAATCATTACCAAGACATAATGAATATTACGTTAAATTATCACTGTTGATTCATTCTTACAAAGAAAAAAGTCACGACATCAGAAACGTATAATCCTGCAACCATAAATGTGGACAATATTATACTCATGCGCGTGAACAAGTACGAGCAACTAAGCCAAGTGTATTAGTAACTCTATATGATGTGGTATATGGGTATAATGGACTAGACCAACAAAGCAGATAGCGGAAAAGACTGTAGTGGAAAGCCTTCTAAAAACTTGAATTTGTTTTCAAAATGATTACCAAGAATCATATAGAAGTACGCATTTTCAATCAGCGTTTACTAATAGTTTTTACTTACCGAGCCCAAACTTCGTTAATAACAAAAACTGGCCTGAAGAATCTCATATTTGCTCGAAGCGCGTTGAAAAGGAAGCTGTTAGGAATCTCCTTAGAGAGATGCAAAGAAATAAGTGGCTCTGAGAAAAGCAAAATTACTGACATTATCAACAGAGTAACAAACGTCAAATGGCAATGGATTGGTCACGTCACTCACAAGTCAAATTTATGGTGCGAAATTCTTTGGGATTGAAAACCCTGGGAATGCAAGAGTCAAGTTGGGCGGCGGAAATGCAGCAGAAAAATGTCCACACCAAAATGGTCAAAGATGGCTTATGATGACGATGATGATTTGCTTTTACTAAAGAAATTACAAATATTCAGTAACAAAAAATAGTGATGTTCTCTCATCTTGCTAACGATATTCTTAAAATCGTACGGACTAAAAAAAATAAATCGCCATGTTTACAAAAAGTTGTGGCTTTTATAAAACGGGTGATAAACTTGCGAATAAATTATTATACTCTAACTCTAATTATGGTCTAACGACCTTTTTCATCCATATGTAAGTCTACTTACACGATCTTCAAAAACGCTGAGTACGCAAGTTGAAGAGCTGTTCGACAAGTTTGACAGTTCGTTTCGCCCACCTAGCTTCACAAGTTTATTATTACCACAAGCCGCGAGATGCCATTTTGTTTTAGTTGCGTTAGCGAGCAGACACATATGCCGTGTGTCATTTTTGACACTTGAGTTTAATAAGTATTTGAACTGGCAGGTTTTCAGAGCTATCTCCAAAAATTCATAACGAACTTTATTGAACATATCCGGGATAACCATGCCTTTGGAAAATTAAATACAGGGAGTATAATAATGAAACTATGAGGTTACTAGCAAACAACAAACTATTGTTTAGCGTACGCTGTAGCCGAGGATGCAAAGATTGATGTTTTTAATAAAAAAATGAATTCAATTAGAACAGTATTCTTTGACTCTTATCATTCCTTAGCATAAAATTTTATTTTATGAGAGTTTTGCTTGCTGGGTTTGCCATTAACAGCTCGTTTTGTTTGATGAGCATATCGATGTATACATTTATTATCCAAATCTAATTACAACATCTTTGTTGAATTCTTTTCATATCATAATACGAGCGATTATATGTGTTGTTAAAAAATACCGCAAATTTCTTTTAAAAAATTATATTCACATAAATTTTTGACAAGACGAACACAAGTTACGGCAAAATCAGCGTTATTAAAAACGATCACATAATTTCTAAACATGAGTACTTAGTTACGAATAAGCACAATTTCTTTTCACAGCACGTATTTTTATAAAACGACTATTTTATACGAGCAAGTATTTTTCACCCATATAGATATCATACAAGAAATTCAAATAAAACTACGAAATTGGAATATATGTCGATTCAATTTTCGTAGGCTGTCATATAATTGTAATATATCAGTGCACGTATACAAATATTTTTTTGAATTCGCCCACGCTTTCACATACGTAGTGAATAGTACACTATATGTGGGTAGAACGAACATAAGCATAGACAGCTGTAATGCTATGAAAAGGAGCCAAAATAAGAATGCTGAAAGATAGTTCTAGTATATTATCGATTGTAGTAGGCAAAATTAATTTGGATCGAAAATTCCAAGCATCTAAAATTTAAGGGATATTTGCTTCTATTTAAATGAAATAATGTATATTTTTTATTGCAGTTGTCAGTTAAGTAAATGAAAACAGAAAATTTTTTAGGTTATTCGAGCCTATACATACGATATTATTAACAAAACAACTTTGTTAGACGTTTTTATTGTTAAAATAATATATTACGATTGTGTGAGTGAATATGTTTCTATTCTTTAGAGGAAAAGAATTATTCCGAAAAATTAATTCACCAAATACATTTTCTCTTAGACAAAAACTTTGGGAAATATATAAATTACCACGGAAGTATTGTATCTATTTTTCCTTAAAAATTCTTTCTATTAAATATAGAATTACTATAAAAATTATATTTTAAAAAAATATAGTGAAATAAATCAGAATTTGTATTTTCATTTAAGTTTATTTTGGTTTACGAAAATATTTCGAATAATTTACTCTTTTCCTTTATCTCTTGAGAAAATTATTTAATAAAGAAATGTTTGTTTTTGCTCGTTTTGATTTATTTCTTTCCTTTAATGTAATAAAAGTAAGTTATATTTTGATTGAAATTTGAACTGATTTTTAAATTTAATCCGAAATATTCCAAAAATATCCAGTATGTCAACACTTCAACCTTCTTCGTTACGGTAAATTAATTTTTGAACAATTTTATATAATATTACGTGTAGTATGAGATATTTTGTGTATGAAACTAACTTTCTCTTAACTTTTTTCGTGTCGATAACTAATATTGGTAGAGCAAATATTAGTGAAATCATGCAACACTATATTGTGGTTGTTCTTATCGATATCTTCAACATCGATAATACGTTCATAAATTCAGGTTTTTTCTTGGCAGTGTATATGACGACAATGTAATGAATATAATTTACAAGTTTTCATCTCAGGATTAAACTTGTAAATTTGTATTAATAGTTTTCATGGGCTTTAATAATTGTAACTTTGAGGCAAATTTCATATCTTTAGATGAGTATGGGATGCCTATGGATCATGTTAAGGTAGTCAATATAATGAAATAAAAATTATAATGTAAATCATGTGGTTTGTAAATATCTAAAATCCGATGTCAAGTGATTTTAAGATTAATATTTATTTCATACCAAATATAATCTGTAAATTTTTACTTAGTTTTTGGCTAGAATAGTACTGTTCAGAAAGCAAAAATTCTGGTGTACAATATTTAGTGGAAACACATATAATTAGTTAAAGCATATATACTTCTAAAAACTTAAATGTAAAATATAATATTCTGTCGATATTCACGTCTTGTAGCTATATATATTTTTCTGTAATATGTAATCCTTATTCCAAAGAAATTTCTGAGATATTTTGAACGGAATATATTTATGTGTAGGAGGCGGGAAGAGGAAATAGGGGAAAAGTGGTAAAGAGCACCCTACTTAAGAGAAATTTGCTCTTCTTTAAGTATTATAAAGCGATGGTTGTACATGCATATTCAAAGTGCTTTCTATATATTATAGTCTAAAATGAGTCTAACTACCATAAACATGAAAGTATATAGAAGTCAAATATTGCATATGGAAGTCATTCTTTGGATAATTTTCCTGCTTAGTTTTTTTTCAAAACGTAAAGTAGCTACTTTATTACTACCTATAATTTTATAAATGTTCTCTTTATGGTATGCTTTTTGATCTCGGATAAATTGAGAAACGTTATATATTTGAAATTATCGGTCACAGACCTTGAACTAAATGAACATTTTAAGTGAGGATAAAATTAAAAATTTCCACCGTATCTCAATGTGCATATAAATATTTCATTTTACAGGCGTCAATGAGACAAGTTCTTATTTTATAAGAGTTATAGCTGTAAATATAAAACCAATCAAATTACTTGTTTTGAACTAGAAGGTTGTAATGGAGAAAGTAAAAAAGAATTTGATTTTCATTAACACCAAGGAAGTATTCGATGCTTAACAAAATTATTCATTACGAACTTAAAAAAGGCCGAGTATCCAAAGAAACTAAGTAGACTCCATTCAGGGTCTTAAGCATGTATTTCAACATCGAAAGAACGAAATAGTTTAAGTAAAAGTTCACAAAGTAATATCCTCAAATAATACAAAAAATTCTAAGAAGCTTAATTTCTCACTCTTATCCTTCTAATGACAGAAATGAAACAAGTTTGTGATAATGTACTAAAATATTTTCAAAACGTAATTTCACTGTTAGACCTGGTGGTGCCTATAATATAGAATTTTAGTGAAATAAATAGTATCAAATAGCATACAATAAATTTTTTAAGGTTAAAATTCAAGATGAGCATGATAATTTTTGTTAGAAAAAGACAACTTACTACAATAATACGGGTTTATAATACCATGGGAATACTTGACCTACTTCGCTTTATTTTGGTTAATACAAAAATATGAATGAACCATCAATTAAGTAGCGTTTCTAATAATGTGTCAGCTTAGCGTTACATGTATCAATAGATAAACAGAATATTTATTAATTATTTAAACGAAATGCTGATTAATTTTCTTGGTAATAATGGGTAAACTTGCAATAAGCCATGCTTTAGGACTAAAAACTAGGTTAAAAAATAATATCATATTTATTGGTATTATATAAATATAGAAACAGTATTTGAAAATAAACCGTGGATATTATCCAGAAATGCTATCCTGAGGGAAGAATCATCTAATTTATCGTCAGGTCAGATATTTGTCGTCAGGATAAATTTGAATTTTCCTGTATTGCTTTTGAAAAAAGTGTTACCATCCAAAATACAACCAGTGATTTATGAAAGTAGAAGTACATGTCAAAACTTTTTCTCGAAAGTGATTTTTGCTTCAACTTAAAGAAAAATATCCATCAATGAAGTTAAAACAAATGACAGAAAGCGAGAAATAGTTTTTAAAACATTGGGTTTTAATTTTTTTTTCCATAACGAATTCACGTCATGCTTAACGTTAGTTGTAGTTAATTATTGGTCAAAAATCTTAAGGTCTACAAAATCTTCTCTCCATGTATAATATCGCGTCTTATATAGTCCTGCTAGAAGTTGTCTGTTTTACACCGGCACGCCCATAAATCCGTGATTGGTTTTCCAAGGGATAATTTCCATCAGTGGTATCGGTTATTTTCAAATTTTCCGTCATAAAACATAACATTTTTATTTATCTCGAATTATATACATGAAACTTATTTGTCGGAATTTAATAGCAGAAAAAAGTATCGCGTTCCATTTTATAATAATTACGTCAATTGATCTTGAAATCACTTTCTTTTGAGTTACTATGGCTTACCTATAGCGTAAATTTCCTTACAATAGATGTCAAAAATCATATTTCTATTTGGTATCACTTATCCTGCATTATCTATAGATTAAACCCCGTAAGAGAATTCTATAATAGAAACAAAATTTCCAAATACGTCAAGAGTTACGCGGCAAGTAAACAGCGTGATGCAAGGCGTCTACAGCATTGGGTTCGTATTGGGAATATTGTTTTGTTGCTTTAGATTACGGTTTTTATTAGTTAGTCGAGTAAAATATGGTAATTGTATGACTGTCTTTAATTTCCATATTAACGTTCCTCGCATCTCACAAAACAAACTGGACAAGAGTTACATCGAATTAGGTAAATAGACCAGAGTCGTATGATATTTGTGCGATAGTTAAAGATTTCATGGAGATTACATACATTAAGTAGTGATGAAAGAATTTTGATCGGAATACATTGCTCAAATTCTATCAACAAGGCTTTGTACGTCTGAGTTTGTAATGGTTTTTTTTTTTTTTCATTTTAGTATATTAAATGAACCTAACAAAATAAAATAGTAAAATATTTGTTAAAAAATGTTTTTTTTATGTTCCTTTCGCTTATTTTCTTTTCTTCGTAGTGAACGTGAATATGCAAGATACGTGGTTTAGAATCGAAATGTAATAATTTTTTGCTCCTTTTTAATTTTTTTTTTATAATTTACTGATTTTAAAGTCATAATTTTACTAAAAATTTAAACATGAAAAAAGTAGTCAAGTTAGGTAGAAAGAAAAATATTACTTGCTTTCTGTGTGTACATATAATCAATGCTTTTTGTAAAGTTACATTCAATGGTGGAACGCATTCTATATATATATATATATATATATATATATATATATATATATATATATATATATATATATATATGATGAAAACGAAAATTTATATATGCACTCAGCTTCATATTTCTTGTGTAAAAGTAACCATATCGGTAACAATATTTTCAGTTTTCATTACCTTTCACATGTAATTGGATATTTTCCTATTGCTTTCATTATACACATATGATTAATAGTCTTAGTTTTTGATGAGTAAGTCAGCGAATATTTACCTCCTATACCTAGACATTTATCCATAAATTTAACAATTGTTATTCAACTACTGATGGCTTTTAAATGTTCAAATTTTATAAGCAAAATTTTTCTTATACTAACATAAATTTAATTGTTTAATTGTTTATATTTTTTAACATAAAAATTAATGACAACTTGAGCAATTATATTGAACTATTAAAAATCTAAATATAAATTGAAAAATATAATCAACTTCAAGCTAGTGAATATAACAGCTAAGAGTTATAATTAAGGAGTGTAGTATTCTAGTTAATATAAATGCCATATGTATAAGTTATGCTGTGCTGACTTGCTAGTGGGTATTGTTAGATAAAGTCTTGAATGGTATCCTAAATGTGAACATCTTACAAAAATTACTTTTGTACCGTATTTTGTTTGTTAATAGCTCATATTAAGTTACAAGTTGAAAGTAGTGGATAAAGATCAAATGGCAAAGCCATAAAAACCTATTTGAATATATTTTGTCCTAAATTGTCAGAAATTTATATTTTTATCCATACGAAATACGACAAACCATTTTAATATTTTGAATCTAAGATGTATTCTAGCTTTGTTGTTCTGATTTATAATTTATGATGCTCTAAGCTTTGAAATAGCTGCAATTGAAAGAAGTTATTATGGAGTGATAATGTATCATGTTTATTTTTTTACTTTTAATTATGTGTGGAAGTTGTAACTAAGTTCAACAGACGAAAACCTATTAATATGAATGGTTATGGCTTCGTTTATAAGAGTGGTTAGATGTACGACATTATTACACGAATAAAATTGGTGGTTAAATTTTATTTTGTTTTTTTTTTGATATGACACATTTATGAATTTTTAGCTCCTCTCTTTATGAATTTTTAATTGTTCTTTTAATTACCAAATTGCTAAATTTACTACTATTGTAGAAAAGTTGTATCATGTTAATTGATGATTACCATGCAAACCTAATTGCACATGACAGCATAAACACTGGGGATAATATGATATACCTGCCAAATTATAAAAAAGTATTTTTTTGCTATTTATTCTTCTTTGTGTTTTCTTGAAATTGATGGAAAATGTATTTTCTTGTACAATTTTTTGCTGAACTTTTTGCGAAATAATTTTAAATTACACATTTTTTTATTTTTATTATTTTAAAGTTTAAAATAGATAGGTTTGTTTTCTTTTTCATAAATAATATTCACATTTTCATATATTAGCTTTTCAATATATTAGGTTTTTAATATTAATATTACCTTTTTACTCCGTTTTTGCCTGTGTGAACTTCTTTGTGTAAAGTAGCTCTTAGCCACACTAGTTAACGTTTGACAATTTTACAATTGATTTATTTTTTTTCTCTTTTATCTTTTTGGTGTCATAAAACTCTGTAATTAATAAAACGTAAAATAGAGAAAGTAATGAAAAAAATTATTAAAATTTGGCTAGCAGGTTTTACACAACTTTTGCATAAATAATTAAAAAATACATTTAAATTTAGCTTATCGTTGTGTTTAAGAGACTCACAAATTTGTATAATTGTGCTTAATAGATTTTGTATTCATAAAAAGTTTACACTCGATACAAGATTTTGAAATAGAATTAATGAAATGCTGGGAAATTATCCAAACGCGTTTTACCGGCATGCAACGCTATTCAAACGCCGTATCATAAACGCAATATCGTTTATATAAAAACTTATTTATTTATTTATCTACTTTAATATATCTAATTGATACATATAGCAGACTTATTGGTACAAGAGCAATCTTTTACAGCCAACCATAACAGTGCAGCCCCGCTCGACGAACGGCCGGAAATCGAACCCGGGCCCCGCGGTGCGCCGCAGCGTCAAAGGCCGTATGCCTTGTGATCAAACCAACAGACCACGGCGAAATCAACTTAGATTATTGCCTCATTATTTACAATGATGATAACGATTTTTAAACACCTTAAATGTTATCACAAAAACATCTTTAAACACGTTAATTGTCAATCATAAGCATCATGTAAAAATAAATAAATAAGTTTTTTGAAGTAAAACTTCTTTACGCACGCTTGATTTGGGGAGTAAGCTGGTGAATGCGTGACGAGAGCGTTACGAAAACTGTGATCGGGCGAGGCGAACGAAAGTTGAAAGGGAGATTTAAGTTAGTGAAGACAGAAAGAGAGAGAGTTATGTTTCGTACATTACTGTAGGGACAAGAGAGAGAGAGGTGCGAGCACACATTTTCTTTCTCTCTATCTCTCATAGCCAGTTATGTTTCGTATATCTAAGACACAGTGCAAGCCTATTGTTTGTATCACACTGTAGGAGCAAGAGAGAGCAGTGCGCGCACAAATTTTCTTTCTCTTTTCCTCTCATAGCCAGTGCATGAAATATATATATTTACATATATATATATATATATATATATACATATATATATACATATATGTATATATTTATTTATATATATATATATATATATATATATATATATATATATGTAAACGAGTTTCCTAGCGTTACGCGAACGGTGGTTTTTTTATTATTTTGTAATTTCATTTCGTTCTTGAACAATTTTATAAATTATTATTTTGTTCAATACATCAAATATTCTACGTTTAAGGTGAATAAAATTATAAATTCATTTTAAAGTTCATATTTTGTGATTTTGAAGTTTTACTTCAGTCGTGTGGTCTAAAGCACACTCGTTTTTTTCTATTTAATATACATAGTGTCAACATTAAAATGATTAGTATATGCGTTTTGATGACAACAATAAGACAATTATATTACTTTAACAATATTACAACATATGGCGACAAGATACATGAATAGGTGTATTCTCATTCATCACAGACATGTCACCCCAGGTGGAACAACGATCAGGTAGTTCGGCAATTATACACCATGTAAAAGTGGAGAATTGTGGATTTTTAATTTTTCCTATGTGAAATTAATTAACCGTAATTTTTTAATAACGACCCTTAATTAATTCATTTATAAACTATTGCTTTAAGGCATAACTGTTTTTGTTAATAAACTCGACTATATTGATTTAAATACACTAAGATAACATCACCTAAAATTTCTATACTAGCACGCAACATATTTTATACGATCTAATGTTTTCAATTAATGTTTAATGAATCAAAACGTGAAAATTTTAATTCCGCCCTATAATTCACTGTATTCTTTTCTTATGGTTACTTTTTCTATTTTTATTTAATATATGCTTTCTGTGGTCTGGCGAAACCCATGCTGTATCACAAAATCTTAATTTTAGGGAGAATATTTTGAAGTTTGCAAACAAATAATGAGTTGGCATTTAAATTTTTTGTTTTATTTTGACTAATTTATAATTATTTCTGTATTTATTTTATCGAAATAGTGTAGGCTTATTCACTAATTAAAGTCATTGACCCAGCCAAAGACGTAAGTGAGACAAATCAGTCAATTGCACGGCGTTTTCCCACTCGCTCTTCTACCCATCCAAACTTTAATTAAAAAAAATTTAATTACATTTTCTTTGCAAATAGTTTCTATAAAAAGAAAAAAAACACAATATGAACGACATAGTTAATGTCGAGATTAACTTTTAAAAACATTTTCTATTTAATATTAATTAATCACATAGGAAAATTAAGGAAGATTGCAACATTCTATCAGAGTACAATAAAAATTAATTCGTGTAACTCTGGCACACCCATGTTTCTTGAGCATCATTGGAAGACCGTTTTATATCTATCGAAATTCACAATTAAATGAAACTACGTGATGTAGTATTATTTCTACTTTCTTTAATTTCTTTACCACGACCTAGGTTTCGTTGTATTACAACATCTTCAGGGGGGATATTGTAATACGACGAAACCTAGGTCGTGGTAAAGAAATTAAAGAAAGTGAAAATAATACTACATCACGTAGTTTCGTTTAATTGTGAATAATGAATTTCTACAAAATTAACGCCAAATATATTCAATCTATCGAAATGTGAAATAAAACCGAAAAATTATATCGAAACCATTGAAACTCGGAATATGATAAAGAAAATATACTTTCTGTATGCTTATTTTATAATTTGCGAAGGTTTTGTAGCGGCACTTACCGCCACCTACCGGCGAAACATTGTTAAGCGTGGAAGATGAGTCGAAATAATTAAATTGCTTAAGACTATGCCGAACAATAGCCTGCAGCCCGTGCATCACAACTCCTCGGTTCGCTCAGTGGAACCATCGCCCTGCGTGGCATCTTCGGCGGCAAAGTAGAAAGCCTGCAGCCTATGCATCGTATCGCAGCACCTGAAGAGCGCTGTTTACGACGGTCGATGACGAACTGTCAGACGCGCCAGCGTTGGGGTCCGTTTTGTCACTTCTGCGGTGCGGGGTGTGGGACTCGCATGATTTGCGTTATCTCGCTCGGCGATCATCTGCCTCTATCGCATTTCTCTGTCTCGAATTTCATATCTCTCTCTCTCTCTCTCTCTCTCTTTGTGTAGTGTTAGTAGTATATAAAAGTGCATGTCGCAAAACTGAATTCATGCGGTATTTGCTACGTGGACTTCTGTTACATTCCATTGGTTTCTATACCTCACAGGTACTGCCTTAGTACTCGCTTCGGTTTCAAGAAAATTGACGTTCATTTAAACCGTATTTAGTTTTATTTTTGTTTCTAAACACAATATTTTTTATGTTAGGACATTCACTTTTTATCGATAAGTTATTTTTAACATTTTAAGATATAGTCAATTAAAAAAAAAGTTCAGTTATTTGAAACATAAATGAAATCCTAGGCGCTGGGATAGTAAAAGTTAACACATCATTTAAAGTATAAAAACTTAGTACATGATGTTTGCCTAAACTGGGAAATGTACAATTTAAATGCTCGTTGATATATTTATCTTTACATATGTAAGAGTATGTGGATATATTTATCTCTACATATCGAGGCGGTGCGGACGTACTCAGTAATTTTCCTGTTACAAAGATTACTTTGCTCACGCGACTTGAATTTCTATACAGTTAAAGGTCCCAAGGAGACACTTATCATTTATCCAAACACAAGACTTAAATATCTACAAAACGTTATTCGTGAGTAGGCGATGAGCGGTTGAGTTGAGAAATTAGTTCGACTTTCCGGATAACGTCATGTTGCCTGTAACATGTCTCGTGATTTGTGTCGACGCATGCTAATATGGTGGTGTTTGGTTTTCAAACGTTGACTTCAAAAGTTTAATGGTCGTCGCTCTTCGCGTTTGTTTGAGACTTGAAGAAAAATATTACACATGAAATGTATTTTTAAATGTAGATAGTAATTTAAATGTAATTTTACGGGCTTGCAATACATCAAATTCAGTCAAGTATTTATGTATCAGGGGCGTACTTAGGTTTTTTTTAAATCTATTTGGGCCAAGTTTATTAAAATTCTGGGAATATATAGTATAATAATTTTAATATAAAATAGACAAAACCTTCATTTATAATTCAATGATATTACTTTTTATTGCCCTTATATTTTTATTTCATGAAAATCGGCTGTTGCAACTGATTCCTCGTCAAAACTGCTAAAAAGTAGTTAGTATTGAGGATTCGTTTCAAATAAATATACATTAATTTAAAATGTGAAAATAAAGGGTAAAATGCTCATTTCCTCTTATTTGTTTTGTAGGAAAAACTATTTAAATTGACGCAATAGTAAAGAAGAGAGAGAAAAATATTTATCCAAAGAAGATGTAGTTTCAATCGTCTATATAAATAAAACTTTCAACACAACGGTTAGTCATAACGCGCCAAGACGCGCTCGTGGTCAGTTGTGTGTACCGACTGCTATGAACAAAAATATTTGCAATATCGGCTACACTGTTAATGTAATTATAGTTGGATTGACCATTCGTAATCAAGGTTAATAAATTTATCTATTTGAAATATTTTATTTCATGGTATCTATTAATTTAAGTTTTATATTTAACAGTTAAATGTTTCTTACGTAGTGGGCTAAGATATATATGTATATATATATGTATATATATATATATATATATATATATATATATATATACACACATTATAAGTACCTCGGTAAGAAAAATTAAGCCTTTCCCACATATTTGGCAACGGGAGAATTAAAACTTTCTGCGAAATTATTTATTTCATTATGACGTAAACTATAAGAATATAAACATAATCTACGAGCGATGTCAGTCATTTTGTAAAAAATACCACACATTTTTAATTCGATAATTCAATTATCAATATTACGCATATCCGCAATATGAAAATAAAGCGAATATTTAGAATTTTCGTGAAATATGTGATTGGGCCTTTTAATGATATCACTTTTTATATTATCAAGTTTTTCAACTTACGGTACATTTTAACTACCCTATTGCTTCAGGGACGAATTTATACCCCTTGCGATCTTAAGTAATTATTCTTAATAAGCTTCCATGCTTTTAATGAACTGGCTATGTTTGATAGAAATGCCAACAACGATTTACAATAATTACGCAAGAAATGATTTTTAAATTATATTTTACTTTTAGTGACATTTTTGCAAGGCCGGAAATTTCCGTCTGTTCCTAAAACGTGATCTATCGCAACAAACAATAAATTAGGTTAATTTAATAACAAACAATAAATTAGGTTATATTTAATCGCAATCATTGAATTGAATACCAATACCAAATAAGACAATTAAGAATTTTATTATTTAGGAGCCAGACTGTTGTAAATAAATATGTGCTAAAATACAAAAATGTTCTGGAATAAAGAATATGTTCATCTAATATGCTGTAAGAATGTATCTCAATAATTCGACATTGTAGAAACGACAAATACGATACTTGTTGCTTTCAGTCATGGATATTACCTTATAATAATTTCTTACCTGTCTTTCGAATATATATATATATATATATATATATATATACAAATAATTGTATATGCGATTGCAAGCGCCGCGCTTTTTAAATTTTAAGGATTTGCAAAAAAACGAAGTGGGTAATAATTGATTTCCTAATAAAATAGTTTCTCCTTCCAAAGAAAAACAGAACTACTCATGACTTTTCATTCCTTCATCATATATTTGAAATTCAAATCGAACGATGAAACCGAAACTATTTATAATAAGATTGAGAAGTGATAAATTGACTCAATAAAACGCTAGAATGCTACGGTAAAGATGCTTTAAAATTGTATTACGTACACATGTTTGAATAAAAACCTATCAAGCACGAGGAAAAATTACACTCGTGCTTGACAGGTTTGTATATAGGTATGGAACCCTCGTAGGGTTCTGTACATGGAATTTCCGTACATAGGCAGTTCTAAACACTTAAGAACACATAGTGTTTCCAATAAATGATTTGCAAATATTTATTTTTATAACGTAAATATATTGTCTAATAGTGAAAAACATCGTATATATTTCAAAAAGTATAAGATCTAGGGTAAGCGCCGTAATTTTTCTGTAACCTCCTAGTTAGATTTTACCGACTCTATTTGTCTTCATTATTTTTGGTTCAGTCGTAAATAGTTATAGATAACACAACCACTTTTACAAAAAAATTTAAGCTATTTCAAATAACCACCGAAAACGTATAGGATAATGAAAATATGAATACTTAGTTGGAATCTGCGGTACAATGTGGTTTGCGAATATAAATAAATTTGTGTAGCACTGCTACTCCTAGAGATTTTTGAAAGTTGGTACCGAGTCAACGATTCTCTTTTTCATGTACGTGCACAACCACACATACCGAAGGGACAACAACAAATGGCTTTGTATATATCAGTATATAATTATTTTCCTACCTACCTATTAACGTTTAGTTATTTCGTGAATTTGTTTATCTCTATACTTACATATTTATCTAACTATTTATGAATATCTTAGGTGTTTCATACACTTGTTTCTATCTGTATATACTCGTAATTATCTAATTATTTACTTTGTTACTTTATTACTTACGTTAAAACAAGAGTTAATGAACTTAACATTTACTCCGTAAAAAAAATTGGTAACTGATTTGAAATTGACTCTAATTACTAAAATTGAAACGCATGTATATCTTGCAACGTCCCATATACTAGCTTATTAGTATCAGGAAAAAATATAAAATACATATAGGTAAATAGTTATAAATTAATTTAATAAATACGAAATAACACGATATAAAAAAAACAAAATTCAAACCAAAATACCTTCAATTATTTCTGATATTATTCCAAAAATAAATGTCTCCAATACTATTTCTTCGCAGACGTATGTAATATGATTGTGCATATTAAGTATAGAAGGTTTAAAGAAGCGGAAAATTACATATGCAAAAAAAATATTTGAGATCTGAAATGATCAAATAAATTCACATAGAAAAAAAGTTCTTAATTTTACATTCACATCTTAAATAAATCATTTATATTCAAGAAGAACTACCGTATTCCCTTTTTGTATTAAATAAAGTTTACTCAAACGTTAGACTTTTGAACATACCCTTTACAAACGTCTTTTAAAAGTAGTCCGGAAGCAAAGAAAATATATTATTCATTAAATATGTCTATCGAGTTTAATAAAAGGAATATCAGAAATATATGCCAGGTCGTACCGCACTCTAGTGGAAATCGAGAGTATTTGGTCAAACATGTGAAAGTTTTGAAATTAACTAGAAACCAAAGATCATATAATCACTTGGGACCTCCATTCGGTTTCAATGTGTGCATTGAACTCTTCTGTCAATTCAACGAACCGAAACTTAACATGTTTACTCCTAATTAGTTAAGAATTCCAGACACCATCTCCTGTCTCCTCATTGTACCCAGCTTTTGCTAAATTATAATTTTGTGTCATCCCTAGTTCTATTAAAACTTAGATATTTTATTAAATCTATATCACCCCACTGGACCGCGGCCCATGTGGTGTTTATTGTTGAGGAATTTTATTATGTACTTTGGATTTCCATAGCCGAATTCTAACAAAATTTTTAAGAGATGATATTAGACGTAAGCCCTTCTAAATAAAAGAAAAATAATTCAAATTGGTTGTAAATACCGGTTCATAGGTAACACACCCAAAAGATACAGTTGAACTAAACATTTTCCTCTGTTTTTAAGGCCGTTAAAAAGTTCACAATTTGTTTCTTTTTTTCTCTTCAAAGACTTTTGTTTGCATATGGTTGTAAATTATATACCCTGAATCTCGGACTACTTGAATAGTAATTTAATTTGCAAAAAAAAGACTATTTTGAGAATAAATTTGTCGAATATTTATTTTATGTTATTCCCGATTTTAAATTCACATTTTTGAAGCTCTATGTACTGTAATAAGTAAATTAAAAACCATGCAATCGTGGAAAGCAATAAGTATCCAATTTAAAATAACTTTTATCAAAAAATATTATATTATAAAGATCAAGTGTGGAACGGGCTAAATGAATAACTCATACAACGAACTACAAGACATAAAAATAAGAAAGGAACTTAAATTAAACATCTAACTTTTGTCAACGTTTGAATGTAGGAAAGCAAAAGACACACTATAATTTAATTGACTTATGTAAAATTGTTTAATGTATTTATATTTTGTGATAAATGAATGATTCCAAGGAAACATGACATTTGAATATTGTGAATTTTAGACTTCAATAAGAAATTTCTTGTAAAATTATTCGTAAACCACTTGCGCTAAGTGCGGTGATAAAATTACAACCAAACGCTAACAAAAATATATTAGTGGTTAAAAATATAACATTAAATTAACAAACCCCATTATAATTAAATGAAGGACAAAATGTAACCGATCCTCTTTTATTGTTACTTTATATATACACGTTTGAGTTCTCAATTTTGCAGCAAATTGAAGAAAACCTTCACCTATAATTAATATTGTTAAAATACCTTTATACATTTGGTCCAAGACTCGACATACCTTGCCACACTAGACACACGAAAAAGTGTCGATAATTTTCAATATTGAGTACATTGTTTTCGAAACCGATATTTTTGTACTCAACTCTTAATATACATTTTTACTCAAACTGTACTTAACAACAAGTATTGAATCAAGTTTTTCTCAAAAATCTGTCCGAAATATTGAATATATTTGGCGTTTATTTTGTAAAAATTCATTACTGATAATTAAATGAAACTACGTAATGTATACTACATTACGTAGTTTCATTTAAGTTACTACTACACTATTTCTATTTTATACTACTACTAAAGTAGAAACAACACTACATCACATAGTTTTATTTAATTGTGAATAATTTCGTCTATATTATATTTATTTACAATCCTGTGTACTCAATTTCAATTTAACGCCTCACGTGTTTCGATACGCATACTATATATGAGGAGACGAAGATGAGTGAATTGCTCGTTATACTTAATAATGAATATCGATGTATTTTCTTGTTGTCCCTGAATATTCTATTAGTTTTTTTTTAAACATAGTCTTTTTGTTGATGGTTTTGGTAACATCATAATTTACGTAATATCATAATTTCACATCATGTATCTATATGATTTTGTTTTTGTACATCGTTAAAAAGCAATATTTAAAGTAAGCAATGAGTACAGGTGTACGTGCATACACATATATGCATATATAAGTGTATTAGGGTGTGTGTGTTTATATTAATATATGCTAACCGTAAATGCTTAAACAACACATCCTATTTGTTCCGTTCTAAGTTGCCGATTAGTATACCAACGATATGCTCTTAAGATGAGCGTTCTAATGTTGTAAGGGTGTCACCACCAGGCGATATTGGCAGTTTCAAATTTTAAGCCAAAGTCTTTTTGTGGATGCCTAGGGCTTACTTATGAGTCAGTTGCGACGAGATGCCATAAAGGATGTGACAAAAATAACGGATCGTGTCATATGTTACCCTCTCTGTACGTTTACAGGCATGGATCAGTTTTTGTACTGTTCCCGCCTCCATTTTTATTTAAAAAAAAAAACAAAATGACCCATTTGTTGGATTGGTATATTTGACTTGATTCAAAATCTGTCGTATATATGAACTTGCTCAGTAGTATGAGCGAGTTACATACGTCACCATCGAAATAAAAACAAGATTCGCTAAAATTGGTTCTGTAAACCGTTTCTGTGTGAACGAGTGTTTGATCGTTTTGTGCACAACGTGTTGTGTTGTTTAAATTAAGGATATTTTATTTAATTTGTGATTGGTTCTCCATTTATTTTGAAGAAATCACTCTACCCGTTGTTCATACATTTTATCACAAAATAAATGATTACTTATATTATTATCACCATTTTAAATAAAGGTCCGTAATTCTGATAAGATCAACTAAAATATTTTGGAACGAAATTTCTTATGACACGTTACACGCTTGGCGAATGAGAACTAGCTCGAAAAGGTGTAAGAATTGGAACGCTACTTTTGCTACAGTGTAAGCACATGTATGTCAATATTATTTTTTCGGCTGGCTTTCTATTGGAAGCCAATAATCTGCCAGACCGTTTCCAATTCGATATGTATTTATTTGCATTATGAAATATAAATTCTGACCTTATCGTTTATTAAAAATTTAAACTTAATAAATTACTATAAATTTTCAGCATATTCATTTATTTTCGTTACTGATTAAACTGTATTTACATTATTGTAGTAAATTAAACAATTTATTATAATAATTTAAATTTTTAAAATTATTAATTTAAAAAATTATAATGAAAATATTTAAATTTAGATTTTTGTAATAATTAAATTTAAATTTATAATTAATTTTAAATTAAATTGATTGCTTTAATAAAACATAAAAAAATATGATAAAATTTTTTTTGCTGTAATAAAATTTAATGTTAAAATTAATTATAAATTAAACTAATTTCTTTAAATTCCAATTAAAATAACGCAGTAGAAACGCAATAATTTGGAAACGGTCTAGCAGACGATTGGCTTACAATGGAAAGCCAAAGAATATAATAAAATGTTGTATTAATCATATTTATAATCATGCCTCATTCCTTTTAATACTTTATTTGCATTTTCAACAAAGTGTCATATCAAAGAAATATAACTTATGATCGTTTTTATCAATAAAGAATGAATTGTAAAAGTGATTTAGTAGAAGTTGAGGATTAAATAAGGTAAGTACCAGTATTAAAGTGATAATGTGTGGATGATATGTTTTAAACGTAAATTTTTGTATCATCTTTTATTTGCCGCGACAAAAGTTTACACACATATTAACTGACACCAAAAGTAACTCTTGCAGTAACGTAACAGACGTTTTATGAAAGTTTTGTTTAGATAAAAGATTACTCGGATCACTTTACTGCCATTTTAATTTTTTATACCTTAATATTGACAAAGTTTTATTGTGCTGAAATATTTTTTATTTAATACATATTATCTATTGAGAGAAATTTCGTTCGAAACGGGTATCCCACGACACGTTTCGTTCTTTACTTCTAAAATTTCACACGACTAGCGCAGGGTTAGATAAGTGCGTGCGCAACCCAGTTGAATATTTTATTTGGTGCTATTTTGAAGAGATTATTTATGTCAGGAAAGCGATGTCAGAAGTGGATCTTAAAAAGAAAATCAATGTAGCAATCTGCACAATTTTAGAAAATGGAACACCTTTCGATGTTTGAAAAAATATTTTTTAAGATCCAGATCATGCACTGGCGTAAGTGGGAGAACTATTGAAAACTTATGATACTTCTTTAACAATTATTCTTATTCGATTAATTGTAATTTGATATTTAGTTAAGATATCCAAAGTCAATTACGTATCGACTTATTACAACTGGTATTTTTTTAAAAATAGTCCTTTTTTGTAATGAAATAGCAATAGCTGATTTTTAACTAAAACATTACAAGTATTGTACTATCCTGTTATTTATATTAAATATATTAAAAATGGGATAAAGATTCACCAGGAGCCTAGTAAAAATAGAGTAATCAAAGTTCGGGTTCATTTCATTTTTAGATTAACTTTTTTTAAAAAGCCGTAATGAGTATTGAAATTATATAAAAGCATTTTAATTACAACAATGGCAAATTTTTTGAATTTTAAAAATACACCAAAAATTTGAATCAGTATTTGCCATTCATTTGAATTATAATGATGTCTTCTACCATTCGTTTTCATTTGGACGTCTCTAACTAGGACAATCTGTACACACAACACGGAATTTCAAAAATAGACCAAATTCATTACACTTTCATTAACAAATTTTGCCGTTCTTGGAACGAATAAAGAATATTTTCGATAGGTCTTTGCAACGCTGAATATTCATGTCACTCGGAAATATCATCAATAGGTAATAAATTAAAAATATTGCAACTTAATATATATCAAATATTTAGCCATGCTAACACACGTGTGCGTGTGTGCGTGTTTGAGTGTGTGTGCGTGCGTGTGCGTGCGTCTGCGTGCGTGTGCGAGCATGTGCGTGCGTGTGCGTTGTGTGTGCGTGCGTGTGCGAGCGTGTGCATGCGTGTGCGTGCGTGTGCTTGCATGTGCGTGAGTGTGCGTACGTGAGCGGGCGTGTGTGTGCGTGTGCGAGCGTGTATATGCGTATGTATGTATGTCCATACACGCACATACACATTTTCTATTATTCTGGAGAAAGGCTGGGTACGTAACTAGAACGGAGGAAAGCAAATTGAAAAATATATCTTGAAGAAACTCCAGGGAGCTAGAGCTTAAAATAACCAAATTGTGATTCATACATTAATTAGAAAGGGACCTAGAAATAGTGAAGGTTAAGAGCTGGCTTATGACTGCTAAGAATAAAAACAACCTGAATAGAGTTCTTGAGAAGGCCATCTCACTGATAACGAAGAAAAAAAAAGAATATACTAAATTATAATTAAGATATTTACGTTACAAGCTGCCAGTTAATCGAAATATTTTGTTCCTGTCAATTGACATAAATTTCCATAAATGTTTGTGTAAAGTATTGTACACTATTTCGATTTGTTCCAAATATATGAAGTTTCAAGGCAATCTAAGGAGTTTATTTCGAATAACCAATAAATATAAATAATTAAAGCCTAAAGAAATATTTATTCGAACCAGGGAAAATTGCTACTAAAACAGCTATAAAAATCACTGTCGCTTGCCTATCCTCATTCATCTGATTTATGTAAAAGTAAAAATTAGCTCCATGGTTAATTAACGGATATTAAAATTAGCATAATTTTAAAATATTTTTGGGACAATTCTAGTATCACAAATATTCAGCTTACATACTATGTCAATTCTGTCATACATTAAAGGTGCGCCATTATTTTAATGCGAGCTGAATTTACTGAAGGACTTCCATTATATCTTATGGAGTTTTCGCTATTATATCGTTTGAATTCAGATGCGAACTATATTATAATCCCCATTAAAATTATATTGAATATTATATTTCTTATTAACCACACACAAAAATTATTAAAAAAAGAAAACAATTTATTATAATAACATATATTTTGAAAACTAATACACAAGCTACGGCAAGGTTGGAATTTATAGAGGCTGCAAAATTATTATTGTAAATAGAATAAAATGATGATTACAGAAATATAATATCCAGTCCAATTATACAGTATATAAAGTCTCAGAATATAATATTTGCTCTCGAATTAGTAATTTTATTTGTAAAATAAACTTAAGCTTATAAAACTCTCCAAAACTATATTACATGATTATATTACATTCTTGAAACCATTTTCAGGAAAATAACATAAATATTTTAGGGTGCCAAAAATATGACGTCAAATTGTCTGCCGTAACCAATCAAGGAAATATAGATAATGATGACTGTCGCTATTGTGTGTACGTATTTCACACATATTTGCGTGTAAAAACTTTGAAAGTTATCAGAGAAAATATCTAAAGCTCTCTAATTAAATGTACCTTGTAACACCATAAAGAAAAACCTGTGACTTTATTTCCAAAATGTCGTGAACTTTATTATTTCTTTACCACGTTATTTTCATCCAAGTAGTACCGTTATTAATATTGGTTTTAAAAATACTTACTAATACTGATTGCATTAAATCATCCGACGAAATGTACATCTCTGGACGTAGGTAAAGAAACGAATAACTGACCGATAAAAATATTATAGCACTTCTGCTACAGCTATCGGCCTCAATTTTTAATTGTTTCAAAGAGAACGTAATAAAGAATTAAAAATGTAATTTAAAATTTTAAATGGGATCATTCTCGATATATACTAGATGGCATAGTATTACAAAAACATGGCCTAAGTAAAACCTTCACAGATTCTGACAAAATATTTGTCGCGCGTATATTTTGTGAAGTGCAGTCTAGATGTATAGAATATGAAGACAGAAATAGGTATGCAGGTACTCGTATGTCCTTAATAAATTGAGTCTCTGGCTCCATATGTCCCAAAACATCCAATAAACCTTTAACCAATATGACATGTAACTAACTTTTTTATAAATAACAGCCAATCTCGCAGACTGCTACCCAAGAGTATGATCACCCTATACTTGCAATTCACATCCTTTTATTAATTAACCCCTAAGAATACCTCCATTGCATCGTGGCTTAAGGCTTGCAACACTCGGTTACCGGTCATACTCTGGTAGTAGCTTTTCCGCTTTTTACGTTTAGTTTATTTATGGCGGTCTCACTTAACGGTGTTAACTGTTGTATTATATATGGCCCAATTAACGATGTTAATTAAAACATGTAACATTTTGTTAGTCTTAATGGTAATTATTCAACGAAATAAAAATTATATTATCAACAAGCTCTGAAGATAGGCAGGACTCTTTTTAATAGAAGTATTTAATTATAAAAGAGTCTGGCAACGACCAGTATACGGTATTTGAGATAGAAACAGAAAAAAATCATAATTAAATAAAACTACGTGATGTAGTAATATTTCTACTTTCTAAAGCAGAAATAATACTACATAATTTAATTGCGAATGATGGATTTCTACAAAATTAATGCCAAATATGTTCAATATTAGAAAAAAAAATATTTTAAACCAAAAAACAGAATTTTAATCTTTCATCTAAACAATTTTTACGTGGCACATAAAGGTAAAAATGGATTTTATGGTATTCAAAATGTTCTCATATAAATTTTATAATACGGTTTTATAATATTCTTTGAGGTATTTTGATGCTATTTATCCTACTCTTTTCTTGGAAACTAATTCTAATCCTGCGAAAGTTAGGGCTTACGTTCCACTAGTTCAATTTTTTATGAAAGTCAAAAGAAAGACTAAGATGATCAAGCAATTTGTACTGTAATAATATAGTAAACATAACTCTGAGACGTTTACTGGAATAAATGGTTACAATACAAAAACAAGGATAATGAATGACTTTTAAATTTTGATTGTACAGATTGAGAAATATTTAGAATATCATATGTTTAAAAAGATTTAAAGTAACACTATAATCCGATAGATTTAATAACTTACAATACAGTGTGGAATATCTAAAAGATGAAATAGCAGCTTCTGTATTGAGAATGTTTTTTAAAAATTACCAAATTTTGTTTTGCGAACCCTCAAAAATGTAACTATGGAAAATTAGACAAATGCTCTTTACATAATTATTATGAACTAAAAAAAGTTAAAGTTAAGTTAAATCTAAACTACCGTCAAGTTTCAAATAGCTTTAACATAACTTACATATCAGTATCTTTTTAATTCATGTATTACGGAAACAAATACTGGCTGGTTTCCAACATAATATTTATACCAAGTACTCAAAAACGTTTATGAGTACGTTTCTAATTTTTATTTTATGCTAATTGATGTGAAGAAACCATTTGTAACAGCAATTTGATCTCAATTTTTTTTCCTGCAAATCTGATGACTTGAAGATTTTATCCCAACATTCAATTTCCAAATGTTGCATATTTTTAGACTGGCGCAATGGTCTGCTTACTATTTACATAATTATTAACAGGATAAAATGTTGCCGCGATACAAAATAAAAATAATGCCCTATATTCAAACAAAGAAGCGGTTATTTGAAATCATTAACATCTAACTATTTTTTTGTGAACATATCGATAATAGTCTGATTTCAATTATCATTAAAATATTTGTAAGAAATAATTGAAATTATGCAGATGTCGACTATTTATTACTTAACATTATACTGCAAATAGATATAAAGGTAAAATTTAGACGAAGAGTAATCTATTTCTGAAAGTTCAAATAATGAAATTCTAATTTTATGCAGTACAGTTTATTAAGAGACAGTTAGTAAGAGACAGTAAGTAACAGAAGTTACAGTTTACTAATTTTTCTTATTTTATGTAAATATATTCTAAATTTCAATTACTTGTCAAATTTTTTAATTTTAATTGTTTCTAAGTCTATTGGAAGAAGGTCAGAGATTTTCATGATAATACTCGGGCTAAAACTTGGGGCCAAAATTAGCAACATTTCTGGGTAAATATCCCAAAAACTAAAATTGTTGCATTTATATAATTTTACATAGAACGTCGTGTTTCATGTCCCTTTGCGTAGTTTTAATATGATTTATCATAAATATGTTGAGTTAAAGGTATATTAAAAGTGGTTCGAAATATTTCTTGTAAATAATGAGACAGTGCGCGCACAATCGTCAAAATCTCTTCTGAGCTATATTGCACGCTTAGATAATCTCGACTGTGACAATTGACGAAGTGCTTATTTCTTTTTAAGTCTGTTGTGATTTTGAGTATACATGCTGAAAAATCTTGCTAAGTGTAATATAAAAATATAGATTTTTTGTGATGCTCAAACATGCCACTTTTATGATGGATGTATATATAATGAAAACGGTAGCTTTGGTAAGGGATTGACAGATTGCGAATTCATTTAGCTTTATTAACATAGACAATTATAACATTTTTATAAGAGCATAAAAAAAGCTAAGCACAAATCGAATTCGCCCTACGAGAGCTATGTACATATTTGAACTTTTATGAATATTATTGGTTCATAACACTTCTATGAAATTATTTACCAAATTCAATTTTATACAATGCAAGTACATTGCGCGGTACGTCCTCCACAGGAGTATATTTAAATAAGAAGGGGAAGGCGATATAGAATTAATACAATATTTTTCCCTTTATTTCTGTTAAAATGTTTCCCGTTATGGTATTTTCAAGATTTTAAGTCAACTGAAAATATCCTACAGATTTTGATGAAATACGCTTTAAAGGGCTACATCTTTTTGTTGCGTGAATTAAAATGCTTGGTATTGCAAGGAATATAAGGCCAAGGCCATCTGTTTAAGATTGTAATTTCAATTTGATATTTCAAGGCGTTTCTGAGGAAAAGGCCTTTGATAGACGGCTCGAAGGACGGGCAACAAAATAATCAAACAAAGTTTCTGTTTTTTTTTAATAAGAAGAACGACTCACAAAACTGGTTACTTACAGATATATAACTTAAGGTTTTTATTCGTATAACTTATAATAATACGTACTTAGAGTTCGAAGAAGCCAAAAAAAGTTTAATGTCAAGGTAGTACAAAATTACGGACTTACTCCGTTAAAAAATAATGTGAATCACTACTTAATTTTCAAGTATTAAACCTAAATTGGTCGTTAACGCTGCATTTTTTCAATTTGTATTCCAATGTCCCAATTAATACACATATAGTCTATAATTCAACAAGACTCAGTACCAGTAGATTGGTTTTCTATAAATCAAACACCTATACATTACAACTTTGCTTATTGCACATTTGTTGTATTTTGCTAATGAGAAAAAGAAAATTGTTAACCATGCATCGTTACAGGAAACCCTACAATATTTCCCTAATAATTTCATGTAATTTACTTAGCTATTTATTTGAATTAAGTTATACAAATATTAGGTTGGCAACTTATAAAACCACCATTTTTTCTGACCGATTTCTGGAATGTTATAGAAGCTTCTAGAAAATTTCTTGTAAGGTATGTAAAGAGTGCGGCATTCGAAATTATATTCAGTTTGCAAATTATTAATAGGTGAGTAAAGAATAAATTAAATATGGATGTATTTCTAAATAACCTTAAAGGGTTCATAAATAGCGTTTTAGGACGAAAAACCAGCAAAGCATCACGCAATATATACACAACGATGGGTGAAGGTATGCCCTCTTGCGACACAGCCAACCTCTGTTTCCAAAGATTTAAAGAAGGGAATTTTGAACTGTCCGATGAACCTCGTCTAATGCCATCTCCTGCAATTGGTTTAAAAAAATTTAAAAGCCTTATTGAAACAGATCCCAGATTATGTTCGAGTGGTTTGGCAGAGCTTTTTTCACGCTCTTATACTGCAATCGAAAATCAATTTCATGCTTTGAGAAAGAGGTGGAAAATTCCGTTTGTTCACTACATGAGCTAACACCTTTTTAACTTCAGAGAAGAGCTAATGTGTTATTGAAATTACTGAATTTCTGTCGTAGCAATGAGAGGTTAAACTATCTAGTTGCAGGAGATGAAAAGTGAGTGGCTTGTAATAATTTTTAACATAAACGCCCGTAACTAGGAGCTGGTGAAAATGAATGTACCTAGACCAAAATACAGTATTCGACAAAAGATACTTGTTTAGGCATTATGGGATATAAATGGAGTTATTCGTTGAGTTATCTATTGGGAACTCTTTCTAGCTAACAGTACACTTAGCTAAAAATGATTGTGAATAATTGAGCAAACTCACCGCTAAACTTTCTTCACATTAAAAGCAAGGTTTATTTATTACATGACATTGCTCGATCCCACGTAGAAAAAATATCGCGTGAAAAACTACCTTCACTTGGATGGAGTATGCTACTTCACCTGTTGTACC
Source organism: Druceiella hillmani (assembly GCA_039881145.1). Taxonomy (NCBI): domain Eukaryota; kingdom Metazoa; phylum Arthropoda; class Insecta; order Lepidoptera; family Hepialidae; genus Druceiella; species Druceiella hillmani. The sequence goes on from JAYKKI010000055.1 coordinate 9,082,703, forward strand.
CTCCAGATCTCTCGCCATCCAATTACTATCTGTTTTGTTCTCTGTCTAATAATTAACGTGATCAAAAATTTGAAGAAAAAAGTCATATCAAACTCGAACTTCACCGGTTTTTCAAAGGCCCAAAGATTTTTACCAGGACAGAACTGAAGCTCTGTCTACACGTTGGTTACAAGTGTCAGGTACTGACAGTCCTTATATAATTAACCATCGGTTTTATTGACTACATATAAAAAGATGAAAAGTTTGTGTACAGAGATGGTGAGTTTTTAAGTTGCCAACCTGATACAATAAATACGAATATTTATATAATTACATTGTATACTCATGAACAATGTAGTTCTATGTATGTTTTTAATAGAAAATATTTGTAACATAAATATTCATTTAGTAATGGTCAACACTCTACCTATAAAGTCATTATATTTACGTTCATTCGTACTTATATAATTAAAAAAAAGAAAAAGTGTAAAGGGTTGGAATTCCCAAAATATTTGTATCTTCATATGTCATTCTAACAAGGTCGCCTGTTTCCTTTCTATTAAAACAATAATTAGCCTTTCAACATCTAACACGCGCCATATTGAACGTCAAGATCATGACGGTAGGAAAGTCTCAGGACACAACATCTTTGATAATAATGTTACTGAAAAGTACGTCAAAAGGCGTTATCTGCAAAAGGTTAAAATAATGAGAGTTCTGCGTAAATATTGATAATTTTTTTTCACACACGTGAGTTTTTTATTCATATAGTCCCTTTGTTTAAGATTTTGTGACTTAAATAATTTAATTTAAGTGAATCGTAATGTAAAACTCGCATTACTAGGTTCCATACATATTTCGGTAATTAGAAGCATTTAAGCCTACATTGTATTTTTGATAACCTATTTAACAATGTGTATTTTTATAGCGTAATTATAACGTATAATGTAATATAACTTTGATAGGCGTAAGAATATTGTGTGCATTTTAAAAATAATAAAATCTAGGATAATCGGTAGTTTTCCTGTAATTTTCTAGCCAAAAGTTAAAACAAATCTTATTTTTTCACGATTTTTGGCTCAGCAGTTTTGGAAATAAGGAGGCGGAATGCTACACTTTTGGATATTTTTTAGACTATCTTTTTTAATATATATTTAAAATTGTATGTATATAATATATTCTATAAAATTACAAAAACTTTTTTCAGGATCTTTGTTTAGAACATTTTTTATTGTTATACGAATATTTTTGAAAATTTGGTTGCGTAAAATGTTTACAATATTTAGATTAATGATTAGTAATACTGTACCAACTTTCAAAACTCTATGTCTCATGGTTTCTCAGAAAATTAACTTTGAAAATAGAAAAGTATAGACCTCTATATATACCTCTTTGGTAGACGTAAAAATATGGGAAAGATTGAAAAATTATGACATCTAGAATTAACATTATATCCATATTTTTTTCATAATTTTAGATTGAGTAGATTCAGAACGGGGGGGTGGGAGCATGTTTTTTGGATATTTTTAAACATTTTTGAAAGATTTAATACAGGAAATCATGTAAAATATTTTTCAAGAAAAGATCTTTCAAACGATATCCCGCACTACATACGGAGTTAAAAAAGACATTTTTTAATTTGTCATCCTTAAAGTTTCCGAATGAATATTTGTGAGCTTTAGCTATTGCGATATGTGTTTTACTACAGTTCCAAATTTTTAGTTTCTACGTTAAGTTTTTTCTGAGAAAAACGACGGTGGTAGGCGGGGGGACAGATAATTGAATGACTTTTTAAGAATTCTATTTTTCCTTTTGGGACATGGCACCCTAAAGGTATAGTAGTAAAATTAATTTCCATAATAATATCGACCAATTTATTAGACAAATGCTCCTTCAGCTTTTACTACTGATCATATGTGCACTAAACAAAGATATATATATATATATATATACATATATATATATATATATATATATATATATATATATATATATATATATATATATATACATATATCGAATAAATAGAATGAACAGTAAATAGTGGCATTAGGAAGTATGACATTATCAGTTAGCGTTATACATAGCAATAGAGGCTTTCCTAGTATGAGTGCATTCAATAAAATGCTTGTTGCGGGGTGTACTGTTATTGCCAGGTTTAACTAAAATTCTAATTAGTATCATATCGCATTAAATAATAGACCTGATTTTGAATGGTAGAAATGAAGAATTTACTATTCATATATCAAGCCTGTTTTAAGCAGAATGACAAATGAAAATGTACATATTTTAGGAATTACATTTCTTCCCAAGTTTTATTAAATTAGAGAAGCCCGACTAAACGCGAACGCAATGATTATATGCGTTGAGTGCCGAATATTAATAAATTAATATCCAATATTATCGACGTTTTCTGTTAAATACATTTTATTATATTTACATAACGTAATTGTAATAAATGACATAATTTGTATTGAGTAGAGAAATATATTATAGCGATGCCTGAAATTATGTATTGCTACTTAATTTCTTTTTTTTATTAGCAAAACACTATTGTATACGTGTTTTGTTTTATGGAAAACTGATGTACTGATACTCGGCATTGTTGAATTATAAACTTTGTATATATTAGTCACGTTATTGCAGTGCTGCGTTAATAATCAATTTACATTTATTACTTGAAAAGTAGGGAGTAAATAAACGTTTCAAATTACTTTTCTTTCCTTAACAATGTAATTTCCTAATTTTTAATCACGTCGGTAAGGAAATAATTTTTGTTTAATCTACCGATTGGTATGTGTTATTTAAAATTACATGAATATAAACCCTAAGCTATATTTCTGTAATTAATATTATTTAGGGTATCGTTCTTCAAAATTAGAAAATAAAAACGGAAACCTTGAATGATTGTTTTGTTGCCCGTCCTTCCAACCATTTATCTATCAAAGACTTTTCTCAGAATCAGCTTGAGATATCAAGTTGAAATTAATATCTTATAATGACGCCAATGGTCTTACACTTCTCTAAGTTTAAAGTTGTTTGGTTAAAAAAAATTAACCCTTTAAAGCGTATCGTTTTCAGCACTCAAAACCAATAGAGTATGTTCGATCGACCTACAGTCTTGAAAGTCGGCATAAAGGAAACATAATTTTAGGTGAAGTATAGGGAAAAAGTTCGAAAATCAATGAGTTCTAATTCTATGTGTATACTTTTTCTAATATGCCTCCGTGAATGATACGGTAGGCAATGCGTCTGTCTACACATATAATAAAATTGTAACATACTAAATTATGTCCATGGAAAATAGCAAAAAGTTGAAATTAGTGTGAAGAATGATAATAGCAGCCAGAAAACCTGTCTGTATGTATATTTATTTTATCAAGCACGCGAAATCTACCAGACTGATTTTTATGAAATTTTGTATGGTAAACATTTATACCCAAGAGCAATATATGAGAGTGGGAAAAAATTGTAATAAATTTTCTTTTTCCGAATTTCACGCGAACAAAGTCGTGGGCAAGGCTAGTATTCTATAAAATTAAAACCCTTGAATAGATATATTTTGCACTAATAAATGTTATAAATGCCTAAATAGGTACTGAGCCCTAGTAGGAAGAGTTTTATTTACGCTTGATACATTTTTTAAATTAATACGAGTGATGAGTTATGTAAATTATGTTTACTTTATCATCTAATCTATTAGCATTAAACGTGTTGAGCTCTAAGTAGTGTTTCAAAGAGTGTGTATTGAATGGACGTCTGAAAAGTGTAATTAATAATAGTTTTTTTTAAAAATATTTGATACCATTTTATTTATTCCCTTAATTTATACTTTCTTCAAAAATAAATGTACAGAATTATTTTTATTCTTCAAGGAAACGCTGTAAAAATAACGTTTATTTTTTAATTTTATAAGGTGGACTAAATTACGATATATGCGCATGATTTATATTTATAGCAAGTATTTTCATAAAGCGGCTATATTAACGAGTAAATGTTGTTCACCAATATTATTCAAGAAATTCTAGAAGAACGCTACGAAATTGGAATATTTTTCCATTCAACTTTCGTAGAATCTCATATTAATTTTATATATTAGTCCATATATAAAATACTTTTATTTGCCCTCGCTTTTGCGTGTCTTGATAAAGGTTTAGCTACATATTATCCTACATGATGTATAAAGAATATAGGCTTGTAATAGTGCTATGAAACTATGAAAAAGAGCCGAAGATAGAATACTGAAAGACAGTGCTCGGGTTTTATTAATGGTCGTATTATGCAAAATCAATTCGCATTGGAAAGTTTACATATTTTGAATTTCAAAGATTGCTTTTATTTAAATTAAATAATGTTTACTTTTTTATTATTCCAAAGAATGAAAATAAAACCGTTCCTTAGATTATTTTAGTCTATCTATCTGAAAATGTCAAAAGAATTGATATATTTGATATTTTATTTTTCGTGAAAGATACTTACGATTGTGTTTTTCTTCACAAAAAAAACACCAATTATTCCAAGAGAAAATGTTTCCAATATCCATTTACTAAACTGTCGGAAAAACTACGAAATATCACATTATATTGTTCATGTTAACTTGTTCTTAAAAAATATTATTTTTAAATTTTTTAATGCTACATTCATAGAAATTATCTATTAAGATATATTGTGAAATATGACGGAATATTTGATTATAAAATTGTTTCGTTTTAAAAATATATTTTGTCGGAATTAACTATGAATATTTCATAAAAGCGTATATTTTTGCTCGACTCCGACTGAAGCTAAAAGCCTGATTTATGTATACGCGTTAAATTTCAGACTCTCAATTAATATATATAACAAGTAAAAAATAATGTAGCTTTGCACATGAAGAATTTACATGCTTTTTTGTTGTTTAAGTTAAGAGTATATTTTCAAGTCAAAATTAAGCTTGACCGAGATGAAAGTAACTTATACTTTGACTTAAATTTTAATCTGAATTAATATAATAGTATCGAAAATTTATATTCCTCATTTCTTACGTCCCTTGCCTCTGACTGCTTAAGAGCCCATAATTGAATTACAAATTCCTATAAATTTTAGTTTAAGTTCAAGCGCCAACTCAAATAATATAAACATGCTGCGTATTTTAATAGAAAAAGAGTTAAAGTTAGACGATAAGTCTAACATTTTTCAAATCTTCTACTCTATCGCAGGCAGTCAAAATATTTTTAAAATATTTGATTTTCTTATCTCCTGTAAAATAGTAAATTTTACATAAAAGTGTGTTTACTCGATTTACTACTTTATAAAAAAGTATACTTGCTCGTTTTACTTAACGTAGTATGGAATACTCGTTGTACGAAACTAAAGTATTCTTCACCGTTTTCTGTTTTTTTTTGTTATTAGGCAAACAACTAATATTATTAAAAAGATATCAATCAAACCATGGAAATATATACTGTGGTTTTGATAGATGATGTTTTCAATACCGGCAATAATTTCCTAAGTCCAGACGTTTTCCAGCTGATATTTGATATTTTTATTTGATGACAGGAAACATGTGGATTTTGTGATTTATTGAGTTAATCAATACCGAAATAAAAGGATGTATAAAGCTCACATTTTGCAAACCTCCAATGTCATATTTTAAAGATTGTAATGTTTTTTAATCGGATTGATGGTGATCTTACAGGATAATATAATTTGCCATTTTTAATTTGGGTCGCAGTACTGTTTAGAAAACTACGAGTCTATAGTAGAAAGGTTAAGTGCAAGCAGGTGTCATTGGTGTAAAGTAGGTTTATATATATATATATATATATATATATATATATATATATATTTATATTGGTTTGTGTGCTTTTGTGCATATGTGTGGGTTTAAAAAATAATAAGCGTCATCATGTCAGCGTATGCCGTAATGTACCTTTGTTATATTTTGTAATTATTAATGAAAAAAATTCTAATTTCATATGTTTTTCAGCTATAAAGGAAAGTCCTTCAAATGTCTTGGAGTGAAAAAGTTTGTGAAGTAAGTTGAAAAATTATTTTTTCATTTGTACCAATGAAGTATGAGATTCTTACGAAACTATCCGTTGCCGCCTGAAAAAAGGTGTCATTATTGAAACTGAGTAATTTCAGTCTAGTGTCTTATACGTATATGTTAACGTCGAAAGAGCGAAACAACTTAGGTGAGTAATTTAATACGAAACATCCTAAAAAACTACAAAGAATCCAAGAATCTACTGTTTTGGTTCAGTGTTGTTTTAAACGAATACAAGTGAATCAATTAAATCATAATATTTCAAAAATATTTTTCTAATTCGGTTTCACATCTATACCTGTCGGTGTTTATTATATGGAACTAGAATAAGGTATGAATAAATAACGTGAAATAATTTTATCGAATGTATAAGTAAAAGTGCAAGTGATAGTTTTAAATGAAAAAAGGACAATTTACTACAAGAATAGGTGCCAGTGATGTCATCAATTTAACCCAAAAAACTTGCTTCATTTTTAAAATTGTAAAAAGTAAGAATTAAATGACGTTCCGAACTTAGGCAAGCTTCATGTTACATAGTCAAAAGTTTCTATAATCATTGATTTTAATACATTATTGAAAAAACTGAACTGTTCAAAGAGACAATTTTTTGATAATAATGAATATACACAAAAAGAATCAAAATTTTGGACTAAGCACTGGGCGAGAAAATAATATCTTTGTTATCTGCAACTCCCTTTCCATGCCAACTGCAAATCGTTTTCATTGGACATGTAGGTTGATATAACTTAACTGAAATAAAACCAGAGACCTTTCAAAACGCGATTGAAAAATTATCTAATTAGAGGTTGAGTAATTTTCCTCGCTGGATAACTTTTTTAATTCTTACTGCCTTTATGAGAAATTTAACTATCAAAAATACAACCAGCAATTTTAGAAAACCAGCACTAGGTGATTGACAAGGAAGTGAATTTTGGTGAAAAAACCGACCTTATAGGTAAAACGAACGATGTTAACGAATTATTTTCTGCAGGAACAAAACAATGGGAAAGGATGTTGAAAAAAAAGACCAAAATAAAATGAATCAAATTCATATTTTACTGAAATTCATACTTAAACGTTATTTTCATTCTCGCTTTCTTTAAACAAAGTAATGCGAAATAAGGTAAAATCGCGTCACCTGGCAAAAAGTGTCGAACTAAACGGAAGAATGGAAGATTCTATTCAGTTCACCTCTCTGAAAAATGTTAAAAAGGGGGAAAGAAATAAAAAACAAGCCGAAGCAAAAAGGGGACGAACGAAAAAGGTTTCCAATATACATTATTTAAAGGACATAAAAGAAACTCCATAAAGAGTTATTAAATGAACATAACATTTTTTTGTTTCTTTTGCGGAAAAGTACATGTGCATCCAATTACATTATCAAAAATGCAGCTCTGTTCTGACATAGGAAATTATCTATGCGTTTGTATGCATATAAATAATAGGAAATAATTTTTTTGATTAAATTTTTTATTTTATGACTTATTTTCCTTACCATTAATATTGGACACAGAGGCAAAAAGTGATGATTTTTTTAGAATACTAGTATATAGAGAAGATTGTATCAAAACTTGTATATTCATATTTTTGATACCGCAACATACTTCACCCGTCCCTTCAACTCTTGACACAGAACTATTGCACTCGAAATTTTTGATAACAGGTTATTTGATTGCATTTCCTGCATCATTCCCTTTCGTGCAAGCTTCAATACATCCTTCTTTTCAGATGCATCTCCACATCCTGTAATCTTGCTATTAGTTTTCTATTATGTGCCGGTATACGTGCTTGTGGAAAATATTCGTTTGCAATTTCCTGTTTTCTGAACTGCTATTTTAGGACCATTATGGCAAATGATATTGAAATAACTTTCCCTCTTACTTACTATCGGATAGTTATAGCTTAACCCTCCATCTAATAAATACCAAAAATCATGTATTCATTTATTATAACTTGCCTCGCTTTGTATAGATCAAACTATATGAACTAACTTAATATCAGAATAGACACTGTGAAATAAAATCACGCGGTAAATAACTATCCCAGAGAAAAAAATTATTGGCGGTTCGCGTCGTGAATATTATTTTAGTAATGATTTTGTTGATTAACACTGGTTTATTAATTTGGTTCAACAAATTCTTTTTAGTATCATTGTTAAAAGGTGTAGTCTTAATTGTACGGACACGATATGAAATACTTTAGTTTAGTCTAAATTAGAGGCAAAGATAATGTCATAATAGAAAAAAAAACATAATGTTAATTCTGAGTATCGTGTGCAATAAAAAGTTTTATTATTCATTTAACTTATAAGTGAAAGATGGTTATCGTATGTGTAAGATTTATTTGTTTTTATTTATCGTAATAATGTTCCCCACATCTTATTTAATAATCTACACAACAACTTATTTCCTGTTACTTTACTGAGTAAACGGGTCAGAGTGATGTGAATTTTTCAATATTTCCAAAGGTTTTACTTATTATTAGTAAAATTGATATGTTCCGTCATGTTGATAGTTACAAATTTGAAGGATTATTAATATCCAACAAAAATGAAAAAGAACTGTCCCAGCATCAATTACATTGCTCATCTTCCATCGGAAATATTTTGTTATCTCAAGGTATACTGGGAATATTTTTCTATTATTTTCATTTCGAAACATAATAAAGTGAATTTCCTTGATAGACAACTCCTTTCAATATTGCCTTAACGATTCAGACATTAATGTCTATTTGTAGAAATAAATTGCGAACCATCGCCATACCTCTAGGGAACCTCGAGCATTCATGACTTTCCTACGCTAGCACACAATGTTTTTGAGTTTAGCGTATATACACAAATATTCATTAAAAATAAGTGTTTATTTTTATGCTCATTACTAATATTGTATTTTCTTTGTATTATAATGAATATATAATGTCGTTATATTTATTTAAAATCATTTCATAAGAACAAAAATATGAAAAACGGCCAGATTCGGTAAATTATTACTTGCTCAATATTAATTCCTATTCATTGCTAATTTTCACGGTTTACATGATAAATAAATGACCTTTTTTATTAAAGCTCGTCAAGTTAAAAATTTAGTAGTGAGCAAGGAATTGTATTTTAAATAATTTAAACAATGTTATATAGTTTTGTAAGGTAAGTTTGGCAAAGTTTTTATAGAACTTGGCACCCGATTAGGTCGTATCGTTTATCGGCGAATCATGTTTTCCTTTTTAGAAAATTACCTTTACAAAAGATAAAGAAAAAATTGTATTTAGTTTTAGAGTCCATGAATGAAAGTAAAAAAAATTTTAATTTTTTCTCCAATATCAACTACACTTGACACAAAATGGCATAAGTCTATGACAAATTTCAAATTTCTAAGTCAATTGAAAGCGGTCAATTTTTTTGATAAATTAGTCCGTAATAAGCGACATAATGTTCGTACGTTAGTACAATCAAATAATTCCCATATGATTTGTTTTATTAAAATTTGGTATGCTGGATAATTGCGAGGGAGGGAAGAAGAAAACTTAATAGAAAAAAAATACAAAGACGCAGGTCTAATAAGTTCAGAGTTATAAGTGTATCGAAAGGAACTCGAAATAGTCCGTGTCGTGGTTGCTTTTTTTTCTAAACTTGGCTAACAAACTGCTTTGTGTCTATTTAATATTTACTATATATAAATATTTTAATAATTTTTATGCAATGATGTAGGGGTTTTGAAATTTTTTCGTCTTTCCATCTAGACCAAAATAGATCTATTTGTTTTCACCTATTTCCTATATAATTTGAAGGTTTGAAGGAAGAAGGAAACAAAAATATTAACTTATTATTAATATATTTTAATCTATATCAGAGAATATAATCAACATCAGAAAAATATTAACAGCTAAAATTTATTTTTCTGAAATATTATTTCGTAAATGGTATAAAAATATAAGATGTACCAATTGTGATAATTTGCTAATGGATGTATTTATTTAAATCTTGGATAAAAAATGCCATATTTAAAAATGTCTTCACAAATGTAAGTGCTTGTGTTTTTTGTATCAGAATACACATATTTTCAATAAATATTTTGTAACTGAACCAATAGCCAGCCTTTGTCGGCAAACACGAATTCTCATTAAAGTGTTTTTTTTTCGATAAAAAGGTAAAAAAGCATGGGCCATGAATGAGTCGATTATTTATCTTTTTTTAGGACTGAAGTATTTAAAAATGTTTGAATCTGATTATTTAAAAAATATTAACTTAAACATTATAAGGCATTTTACTCCAATACTCGGCCTCTGAAATCCACTAGATAGCCTTTATATACCCAATACTCCTTTTTAAGTCAGGTGAGATCAATCAAATATTAGCGTAATTAAGAATAATTTAATAGCTAAATATTACAATTTACAATTTCAAAATAGAAAATAATACAAGATAAAAAAAGAAACTATTTAAGAAACTATTTAACAATTTAATTTTTTAGTTTGACTTTAGTGATATTTTAACAATTGAGATTACTCTAATATAAAACATTAAACATTGAATTTTTCCCTTAAATTCATCCCTTAAATCATTTAATTGTGAATAATGAATTTCTACAAAATTAACGCCAAATACATTCAATACTTAAATATTTAAGAATCAATTGAATATTTTTGGTGACCCGCTTATAATTATTAAATAATATTTGTCAAAAATAATTTTCATCATAATTAAATTACGTTTTGAGTTGAAAAACGATTAATGAGTATTTTGATTGAGGCAAATTTGTGGTTATTCTTCAAAATTTTGTGGTACTTTTCGTAATATTTTTTTTAATAAACAAATAAAATCCTTTTAAGTTAATAATAAGTTAACAGTAAAATTACCAACAAACTCGTTTTCCGTTTTCTTTACCTATCTGCAGCTTGTTTAATGAATTAATAAAAAGAATGTAAATTTTGTCGGGAGACTTAACGGCTGTTCTATGAACGTCATCAACATTCTCTTTCTTTCTTTAAATTGCTCATAAAAAATTTCTCACAATTGTAAAGTTTTACATCTTCTTTCTTACTCTGTAGTTTTTCTTATTTGAACTAGCAGTAGTTATTTTTATTTGTTTATAATTTTAAGTCTTTAATTATTTGTTTATCTGACGTTCTTTCTTTGATGATATTTATTTTTTATTTTTTTCTTCTTTCTCTGGTTCAAATTCTTTCCATTCATGTCATCAAGTTGCCCTGATTGTGTTCATAATTCTAGGCATCGAAGATTTTTTGTTTTGTGACGGAATGATAAGATATGTGTTTATAATGAGTGAAATCTTCCGTGACCGAAATATAGAAGTCAAATTATTTTTAGAATTTAAAAAGCGGTCCTGTTTTCTTGATTCACTGGTTGTGTTTATGGGTGTACTTTGGATAGGATTTAAAATTGATTCGTAATCTACTTCAAATCTCCTAAATTGGATTTCGTCTTCAGAAAGATTAGTCTTAAGTAATGAAAGGTAATTATTGCTGCGTTGGCACGGTGTCCTCGTCTTTTTTGCATTAAATTTTAATCGTACCAATTGTCGCTTAATGGTCACCCGTAAAAACTTGATTGTATTTTAATTTTTCCAATGAATTATTTATATTATAATAGTGTTTTTAAGCAAACTCTTTCATTTTCTAAAATATATTTGTTAATAATATAACGCCAGTACCCAATCCTCTCATTTTAGAGAAAAAAATAATTATAATATATTTGTATTTTTAATGATTTCAATTAAAAAGGTAAATATTATATTTTAAAAAAATATAATATGAAATTATTACATATTTTGCATCCACTATTTGTTGCAAAAGAATGTGGATATCACAAGTGCGTGTTTGATGATGGACAGTGCCAAAATGAACGAAAATTTATCTCTTTTTCATTTAATTACACTACCTGGCTTTTGTTTTATGTATAAATACATCATTAGTCTCTTTAAATTCAAGCGCTATTCCTAAACCTTCAATTTTGAGAATAGCTATGCACTGGGGCACGCTAACTACTGAGTTTTATACCCAAATTTATATTGCAATGAGATTAGCCAACTTGGTTTTATATCTATTTGATATTGTTTTTGTTCTTCTTTGTTTTAACGATTTTTTAATAAAGAAGCAAGAGATTTGATGTTTATATTTTATGGTATTTGCTGGTAATATTTTTATCATATGAGGTATAATTTATTAATTCGGCAAAATAGCCGAGTAGATAAGAAAATCACAGTGAGAACTAGCGTCGATAACAATGTAGTACTTGCAGTTTGATCTTTTTTTTTCAATGAATTTTAAGAATAATTTCTGCAAAATTATCAAGTATTATAAAAATTAGAGAAAGAAATTTAGAAATTTCGTGTGGAAAATTACAATTTGCCGTACTGAAGATTAAAATTCTATGAGGCTAACAATAAACGTAGCTTAATTTTCAATCGGGATATACCTTTTCGGAAAACATGTGAAAGCTCAGGTAATCACCCAAGATCAAAAAAGACAAGATCGATGGTTAATGAGAGATGCACAAAATTTTGTTGGATTCTGTTTATAAATACACTTCAACAACATAAAAAAAGAACATAATATCATCTATTATAATAAATGTGTTATTTAATTGAAAAAAAAAACAGAAAATTTTTTATCCAATTTGTCCCTCATTGCTTGTCTACTGAACAGGAGAAACAAAGCTTTGTTGTTTGCGAATAGTAGTATTGGTGTTAAAAAAACTGATAGATTTTCATAAAGGAAGTCAGAATAAAAATATTATACATTACGTATAATTCTGCTGACTTCCGTCCGCAACTTCATTCTGTACAGTAATGTAAATTTTGTGTTAATCCAAGCTATAATCTTTTTGCTCCAATTCTTGTTCTACTTTGTTCAAGTTGTTATATTAACTCATTATGCATACCGAATACAATTTGGGTATTGAGTATACACGATGAGTTGATATAAGCATAAATCAAACTTACAGAGTACTCATTACATAAAACCCGACGTAATTAAGTGAGAAAGTAACGAGCATCATTAGAAATGGATTACATTTGTTGGGAATTAGTTAGGACATGAATATACTAATCCAAGATATATTGTATTCGTAAACTAAATATTGTGCAGTTTTATTTAGAACTTATGGTATCATAAAGTAACAAACATACAAACTACACTCACCCAAACGTTCCATTATACGATATTAGTTAGAATACCACAATCATATTTTTGATAATATTTTGCTCTGTTGCGTGCGTTTAATACAAACTTGACCAAATTTTTTCCTGTGCAGCTATCGTTTACGCTTACATATATAAAGATTATTGACTATCTATTATTTAATTTTCTATAGATTTTATTATCAGTAAAAGCAGTGGTTATAACACAAATACACAAAGTTATGCTTATTTTACACTTTATACAGATTTCAAACAAAAATATGAATTGTTTTTTTCTGAACCAAAACATAATAATAGCTTTTTCCAAACCTTCCACAATATAAGAGGCCAGCGTGTCAGCTGTCACACCGGGAGCCTGACAAACACTTTAAGTGATATTGACATCGTATTGACATTCGTCGACACAACTCATAGGGAATATGACGGCAGACCGCCGAATTGGACTATTTTTGAAACCAATCGTTCATACACGGCCAATAAATTGGAAAAGTTCCAATAGTATTTATTCTCCCACTGTATTTATATATATATATATATATATATATATATATATATATATATATATATATATATATATATATATGCGTGTGTGTATGTGTGTGTGTGTGTGTATGTGTGTGTGTGTGCATACACGCAGAATCCACAATCAGAACATGTTTTTAAGTTATAAATCTTTCTTTAGGCCCGGTTTGAAAAACGATGAGAGCAAAATTTTATGATGCGCGCACGATGCAACAAAAATCGACAGGATGCGTTGATCACTAAACATGCGTTTAGTGACTATACTCATGATAGTTATTGAGGTATTTGTGAATATACAAACAGTGCTTATAACCGTTTTAAAATATATTTTGAGTGTATTATTCTAAGTGAGATTAAGGTTCGGTATATATTTATTTGCATTGTCACAGCTACACCGACACGTCAATTCCATAAATGAACGCAATTCAATACTAACTGATTAGGTTTTCGCTTTTATACGACACGACTAATTTTTATACTGATGTGATACAATAATTTCGTATTAGTAAAAGTTTATCGGAACAACTAACTTTTGGCTAATTAAAGGAAAAATAAGTCAAGTATTTAAATTAAATATATCCCTCCCCCTCTTCTATTGCACTAATATTAAGTGCAGAAGTAATTATTGCTCCAATTAAAATGTGAGTTTCTTTGATTTTTATGCAATTATTTAGGACTTTTGAAGATGAGCTATTCCTTTATAAAATGATAGAACTGTTAGCCTTTGATCTTTTTATTATGAAAAAATTTACCTTTGACATAAAAACATGCATATTTCTATTGATTTGTAGTATGTACGTAATTGGACAAGTCATTGATCACAATTCCCGATCGAATTTGGTTATAATTTTTTCCATTGTTTGATTAATAATTAATCAACAAAAATAAAAACCGGTTTTTACAATAATTCGTTTAATAGTTTAATATCTGTAAACGATTTTTTACGAACCTCCTTTCTTCGTCTACGGCTCTTCATGCTCTCGGCGTCCGTTTTAAGTAGATATTCTTGCTTTCTCTCTCCACTACTGCTGCTTTACGTTTTTTTTTAATTTTTATTCTTTCGTTGGAACTATTTCATTGAATAAATAATAGAACGCGATGTGTACACTTGGTTTTACCGAAGATTTTTAAATTTTAAACAACTTGTCTAGTTGACATTGAGCACAAGATTAATTGAAGCTCTTTTACATTATTAGTAAATTTTTAAACTAAAAAGTGTTTTATCGATAAGCAACGCTACGATAAAATATGAATTTGTATTTTTATCACAACTACTGGAAAGAGTATTTTAAAAAATTAACCAATGTGGTTCAAATCAAAATTTAGACGGTGTTTTCTTATTTCTTAATACTTTATATAACAAGCCATTCAATAATATTAATTTATATTTATTTATGTACATAAAGTCGTAGAATGATGACATTGATTAACCCTTGTCTTTCATGATGATAATAAGAAAAATAAATAAATTTAATAACATGATACTTCAATAAGCATATTCTCACTTATCACAAAACATACCACACTCTAGCGCAACCGGAATAATATATTTGAGTAGTTCTACACCATGGAGAACAGATAATTTTGATACATCCAATGTAAAACTAATCAACAATAATATATCAATAACTATCCATTATATTTGAGTATTATTATTTATATTTATTATTATTTGAGTTAATCAATTCTACTTCGAGGATATAATGAAAGTATAAAAATTGTTAGGTAAAAACGTGACCATTTTTAATACATGCGCAATTATTTTATAAGATGTTATAATTTTAACTAATGTTACAAGTCCGTAAATCATCGTATATTTTTTCCTGTTTACTTTTCCTAATTTTATTTATATATGCTATTTGTGGTTTGGTAAAATATATGCTGTGTGAGCAAATATTGATTTTAAGAAGAAAAGTTTGAAGTTTGCAACCTACAGATGAGCTAAATTATTTTTATAAACTTTCAAAATGTTATTATAATCTTCTTTAAATTTTTTTATTTCTTCGCAATAATAGTTTTTTACGTTAATATTTTACATAATAGTTTAGTCAGAGTTTAACCATAATTAAATTTTTTTAAAAAAGTAAATTTTAGTTTTTTTCTATTCAATTGCTTTACTATAGATAACTAAGCCTATGAATTTCAAACGGTTACTTTCCTTTTAGTCGTATAGTGATATTAAATAGGTGGAGCTGCAGGCTTCGATGTTGACGTGCTTTTGGAGACAATTGATGAGACCTGGTAAATTCAGCAATAATATATTTAAGGAACTATCACGTTTTTAAAGTCAGGACGATGTTTGCTATTATGAATGTATCAAATTCATTATGCAATTCAAAGTGTTATTTTGGAGATATTTAATCACCTTAATGTTAAATTTACTATTGCGTCCCCATATTAATTAATAGTTTCGAATTACGTTCAATCCTAATTACTAAATAATGCATTTTCCGTTCGCTTTCCTCTCCCTCCCAAATTCATTGGCGAAAAAATATATCTCAATTTTCTTTCTAAATAGTTTACATAAAATAAAAAAATATTTAAAATGAAAGTATTTTCTATGCGGTAATATCAGAGGGTCAACTATGTCTGAAAATAGGTCAGTTGGATATGCATAACGAATATAGAAAGTGAGTCTTTGAATACGAACGCAAATTTTAAAATTATGTCTGAAATAATTGCAAAACTCTTAGACGATTCGTTCCCATTTCAAGATTATTTCGCATTAATTTTTATTTGTAAATACGATTTTTTTACATTTATATTTTGAAAAAGTTTAGTTTTTTGAAAGTTTTATTTAATATATAACGTTTTTCAATGTTTTAAAAAATAATTAATTTAACAACAAAATTGTTTAAGTTAAATAAAAACCTAGGGACGGTTTTCTATGTTCCTTTAGTTTAAATAAAACCCTAGATACGACCATATTAATGGCTAATTACCGATAAACATAAAACTTAAATGGTCGTTGTCATATTCGAAACTTACACGGTGTCATACATAAAGTACATGGAAAGTATGCGCTTTGTAATTTCTCTGCTAAAAATTTAGAACGCAACTTCGAAAATAATTTCTTTGACAATTTTAAAAGAATCCTGTAATTTAAGTCCTATTTAATTTTAATTTTTGATTATTCGTGTAATTATGATTGGGAGTTAATCTATTGTTAATACCGGTTTTTAATAAGTTTTCAACTTAAATTAAATCCTGAATTCAGTTATATAAAATGCCAAATTCTTTGAATTTTTTAAACGTATACACATAGGACATGATGCTTGACACAATCAGGAAATATAAAATTTAAACGTACGTTGACATATTCATCTTTGTACGTATGTACAAGAATATGAATACTTTGAGGCGACGCGAACGTGCTCAGTAAACTCTCTGTTAGAAAGATTACTCTTCTGACTCAACTGGAATTCCTACATTGTTAAAGTCCCAAAGAGACATTTGTCATTTATCCAGACACAAGACTTGAATATCAACATAAATGTTATTCGTGAGTAGGCGATGAGTAGTTGATTTGAAAGTCAGTCGCACACTTCCGAATCGCGTCATATTCCTTATAACATGTCTCATGAGTCGTGTCGACGCATGCTAATGTTGTGCTACTTAATGTTCAAACATTTATCTTCAAATTATGACGGTCATTGCTCCATGAGTATATTTGAGATTTGGAGAAAAATGCTCTGAACGAAATATATGATTCTGTGTAGTTATAGATTTAAACGTAATTTGAAAGTTAGCTTAGAGCTAATGTCAATTTATTCGATTTTTATATTTGTTTGCTATATAAAAACGTCATTATTTAAAAACATTGGATAGAGATTTATTTACCTTTTGTTTCATCGCGTTTGTTCGAATGCAGTTCTACCAGTGATAATAAAGGCAGGTATTTCCTCTTTATTTACAAGAATATAGAGAGTTAAATTCAGACCAAAATAGTTATCTACACTTAGTGGAGATTAGCACGTGCTATTTGAAATACGTTATGCGTATCGTTTTATTTAGTTTCAATTTTATAAATGTTAATTTTCTCCAAAAATATTAGTAAACTTAATAAAGTTCTCGGCGTTATATTTTAAGCTTAGTATAGGAAAAACTAATATTGATATGTCTCCGCCAAATTTTCGATCGTTCGAAATATTTGGAAATTCAATATTAATTGCATGAATACAATAATGTAAAGACCGCAGCCGATTAAGTATGGATATTGGATTTTTGGGACAAAATTATTGGTCAGAAAAAAATTGGTCTTTAGTTCTCTTAAAATAGTTTTAACTCATGAAACTATTGGATAGAGATATATTTAAACCGGTGCAAAAATTATCTCTAATACCTCAATAAAAAATTTAAAATTTAGTGTTCAATCTATGAATGTAATTAAAATTATTTTTCCGTATTTAATGCCTTCGTTCCTAAAATTTATTTGTAAATGTTTTTTGAGTTTTAACGGTTGAAATGTATGCGTGTTGATACGCTTTATTACTAGTCAGTTTCTGAGAAAAACGGCTACCATATACAGACCGGTGAACACTTAAGTGATCTTATTAGTGATAAAATTTAGTGATCTTATAAAGGAGAAAATATTATTAAAGCCATCCAAACTGTTTATCAGACTAAAATCTAGAGCTGCATAGTCAGCAAACGGTATATAATATTTAGGTTCACGGTAAAAAGTCACTGAGATACATAAAATATGCTTTTCCATATCTCAGCGTAATTGCAATTGTAGCCTTTACGGAGCACACACAAGGTAAGATTAATTTTACACCTGTTTTTGTATTGCAGAAATAATTTAGCAATACAACTTACACTGGTAGGATTAATTTTGTATCTGTTTTTTTATTGCAGAAATAATGTAGCAATAAAACTTAGACTGGTCGGATTAATTTTATACCTGTTATTGTGTTGCACAAGTAATGTAGCAATACAACTTAGATTGATAGGAATAATTTTATACCTGTTTTTGTATTGCAGAAATAATTTAACAATACAACTTACACTGGTAGGATTAATTTTGTATCTGTTTTTTTATTGCAGAAATAATGTAGCAATAAAACTTAGACTGGTCGGATTAAATTTATACCTGTTATTGTGTTGCACAAGTAATGTAGCAATACAACTTAGATTGGTAGGATTAATTTTATACCTGTTTTTGTATTTGCAGAAGTAATATTAAATCTTAGGAACTTCTAGGCTAAAATCAGTACAAACAGACAATCGAAATATAATGGCATCGACTGGAAAACTTGAATTAATACCAAAATACTTATTTTTTGTTTGGCACGTAATTAGCCTTCATCACTCTTAATATATAATATGACCATCGGGTGGCAATTTATTTTCATCATATCTCGACTTGCGTGTTTTAGGATTAAGATATTAAATACTGCAGTGATATGTAAATAATTATATTTATGCTGTTGAAAACTTTCTTTATCCCTTTCTTAAAAAAATAATTCCAAGAAACTTACCCACAAGAGTTCACTTAAGATTTTGTTTGAAGTTAATTTTTTAATGGTAGTATATCATCTCTACCAAAAAGTCTATACGGCAATTTTAATAATAAAAACTGCTTCCATACCAACTCTTGACTTTATATAAACTGACACGGTAAACTGACATTATAGTGACTATAATAGCAAAATCATCTTACAGAAAATTTGGTAAAATTATTTTTATCAACAAAAATGGGGTTACTCAGTGATTAGTTGGTAACTTGTTACATTATATTAAGCTTTCTGCGACACATTACGCGACCTAAAGGGTAAATTTAAATAAAATCGAATCCTTCTTCTGTACACTTATATTTCATATTTAGATTGTACAATAAAAAGTTGGGGTTAAAAAGTGAAAAATAATGTTTATTTGTTCTCAGAGGATGTGAAAACAATTAAAAAAATTTTAAAATGTTTATTGTTTTTGTATTACTTCAAGGCAAAAAGAAAATATATATACTTACACTTAAAACCCTTAAGTATCATGCTCAAGCCATTTAAAATCTAAGGACTCGTAATAAGTAGTAGAAATTTAATAAAAAGTTAAGAGATGAAAATCTGCACATTTCACTAGATGTTATAAAAAAGTCGAACAAGTTGCTAAGGATATAAAGAATGTACTCAAATCGCCTCTTATATTTTTATGCTTTAATAAACCCCCCCCCGGATAGTTAAGGCTAATGCTTACAATACCGCTCCCAAATATCTCACATAACCATGATGACCCAGTTCACTTCCCAGAGTCTTACTTTTCCAAGATAAGGACCTATTCCAAGATTCATCAGCCTTTTTAAACTTTATAAACGCTAGACACAAACCACCGAAAAGTCGAAAGTTCAGAATCACAGCTCATGTCAGTCGTCGTTTATCATCATCCAAGTGTATTAAATTTACTATTTAAAGAATGTAATTTATTATGTAAAGAAAATATTTTATAGTAATATGAAAAATAGGTAGTAATGAATGAATAAGTTTTTAAGATTATTAAAATAATTCGTTTCAAGTATCACTGAACATATCTTAAATACTTTTTCCGGAAATAATTCGATATCTGAATAAAATATGGCAAATAACTGATTGCAAGTTTTTAAACCATTTATATCTAATAAAATGAAGTACTTCATGAAAGCTATAAGGTCCAAACGAAGCCTTGAAGCTCCAACAAAGCTTTCAAGCTTTGTTGGAGAGGGCATTTTACTGCGAGAATATGTTTAAGCGAATGAGAGGTGAAGCATATGGGAGTAAATTGAAACAAATAAAGGGACCACCGCAGATCTCCGGTTCAGAAACAATGGGCCAGAGACGTTTTATTGCACAAAACAATCCTCCAGGGTGCACCAAAGTAACTCTAGCTGGATTCCGCACAACACCCTGAATATAGCTAGTTGCATTTATTTAAATGGAATACTGAAATTAAGAGAGCAAAACAAAAGTATCCACAATCATTATTAAATATATCAATAAAATGTAAATTATATTTTTTGTGTGTAAAAAAAAATACACGCGGTTATTGTTGTGGCTATTGTAGTTAATAACAACTATCTAAACCTTTTTTCATCCCTAACTTCGTTAGTGATGCGTCTTTTTTATATAGAAAGCGAGTTTATTTCTAAGCTTCAGAATATCCAGGACGGTAATAACAAGAAGCCTCGTGAGCACTTTGATTTGTCAAACCATTAGTTAATAATACGTCAGTAAAACAATATTTTTGTCTCTGTTTAATATTCCACAACCATTATTTTTTTATTTTAACCATCTGTTTTGATAACGTGTCCAAAATAAGTAAGAATTTTATAAACAGCCGAGTTAACCGAGTATATATTTTAAGTTCTTTCTGTGCCGTTAACCCTCTCAGGTTTAGCATCACTTATTAATTCGTTAACACAGTATTGGACACTATACACACATAGTTCATCTAAAAAATACGCATAATTATGATTAAAAACAAAAACCATTTCGGTTTTTGTTTTTAATCATAATTATGCGTATTTTTTAGGTGAACTATTAACACACTATTTTTTAGCTGCCGACTATGTAAAGCTAACGTCTGAAATTTCATGGTCTCGTCTGGTTTTATTTCGGATTTAGGTAAGTTGATCTGAAAATGAATATTTTTCACCTTGTAATAATTAACAAAAATAGCCCTAAGAAGTAATCGTGCTGCTGCAAAATTGAAAAAGCTCACAGAAGTACAGGAAGGAAACATGTATGATGCGGACTGGCCAAAACTCTGCTTTAATATGATGCTCAACTACAACCGTATCAAAGAGAGCTTGCGCCAAGGGTTCCTTCCAAGACCAAACTTCAAACTTCACACCTCACGTTGTGCCCAGAATTGATCGGTATGACAATGCATTGTGCTTGCTGTTTGCCCCACGAAACAGATATTGCGGACGATGATGACAAGCATTCAGTGTCGCTAAAATGCCTTATATTTCATATATTATTGTAAATCTGCAAATGAAAAAATCATTTTCATGGGAAAAATCATGGAAATTTTTCTCAAACTTGCAAGTACACTTAAATATTTTATCAAGTTGTGTTTAAAAATATCTTCTTTTTTCAAAAAATTAAACCACTGAATTCAAAAATAATTTCATATGTACTGTATGTTTTCTAATTAATTGTGAACATTTCTTATACTCTATAATACTTTTGGTCCTTTCTTAAGTTTTCAGTGAACTTAATTATATGATAAATTACAATTATTGGATTTCAAAAAAGACGCTGGCTAAACTTATTACGAGATACCTTGTTTCGATACAACTAATATAAAACAACAATATCGAAACTAAATTCAAACTTTATCCCTGCTTTTGGCCATGAAAATTTCATGCTTTTTTCTTCTTATCGTTTATGTAATCAAATAGATACCCAAAAAGAAAAATATATAACACCGGTGTAGTAATGTGTAGTAAATGTGAAAAGCAAAGAATTACATTTCTCGAAAGAACTATTATTGCGATATTCTATAATAATTTTAAAGGAAAATGAAAACTTAACTTTCATGTAATGCCGGCAAACTTTTCAAATCGCCACTTTGTGAATACTTTCATGGCGAACGTAAAGGTCGTAATGTTCTTAAACCCATTAATAACGTGTATCGGCAAGGCGCGTGATCGCATATTCTTAGATAAGTTAACCGCTTGTTATTGAATGACTTACTTGGAAATAATTCAGAAGGGTTCCTTTCAGAGTTAAGCTATTCAATAATACTATTATTTTAATAAAAAAAAATTATTTCCTAAACTAAGTATACCTCAAGTAATTAAATATTTTATTAACCTACATACATTAACATAGCTACTTCACCACGTCGTTCCCGTTCTACATAATGTTGCTTCAATACTATCCAGGGATTGTCTTGCGCCGTAAAATGTATCTTTCTCAATCCTATCCTCAATCCTCCTACAGCTCCCATTCATTAGATTGTAGCTTCGGCTTAAAATGTAGTTATTTCAGGAAAGTACTAGTATTTTGCAGATTTTGTAACCTATTTTGTGTTGTTAAATTAGATGTATTTTGTTGTTAAATTAAATTAGATAGATATGTGAAATAAAATAACTAATTTTGCTAAAAAAATACATGGAATATCTTTACTACATACTCAGTATGACATATCACACAGGAAATAATTTTGGATAATTATATAATGTATATCGTTATGTTTCATATATTCATTTCAAAATTTTCTCAATTCTCCTAACATTTTACTTATTTTGGTCTGCCCGTGACTTTCATAATCTTCAACGGAGTTATAAAAGACGGGTTAAAGTTTTACGTATTTAATAAAATGCTTTTATAATTTACTTCTTATCATCTAAAATGATCAGCGTGGAAAAGTGCTGGTCTCCCTCTTACTGTATTTATAGTCAATTCATTTCTGGTCATTCTTGTCCATTAGATTTATCGATGACAAAAAAAAGACTGTTTATAATGTACATTCCGAAAACTGACCGAAAGAATAAACGTGTGATCTTAATATTTTACGCCCATGACGCAACGAGTATGAATTGAACTTAAGCTTTTCCAGACATATACAAATTAGAATTTTCAAAGTGAAAAAAGGGCAGCAACTTGGGGCCATACACACAAGCACTCGCAAACGGACGCACACACTTGCACGTACGAATGCAAGCGCGTGAGCGCATCCGACATGCAAATGCATATATACACTCGTACACTCAAGTGTACATGCATACGCATACACACAAAAATATACAAACACACATACATCAATATGGTATAAATATCGACTTTCCCTTTAATAAGATTAGCTTTTTGTAAAAGTTTTTATAAAAGCTACGTGGTTGGTCAGAACTCACAGAATACTATTTTCTGACCAGAATAATATTGGTGTAATATTTGATAACGGATAATATTTTAACCTTAGTCTTAAAAAAATTGGCATTGAGTATACATTCCCATTTAAAAACGTATAAACATTAAATATGTACAATAAACACACGACCGTTGTTTTAACAGTACTGTACAAACTGTACTGTTTAATTCTGAATTATTCATCATATCTATTTATTGTTAGATCAGCCGTTCCTTTGCCAAGTCTGTTAGGGTAATTAATATAGTTACTGAATAAATACAAAATTCAACTATTTATTTTGGTAATGGGTGTTTCGTTCTAATTTAAGGTGACTACATATCCCATTTAAAAACGTATAAACATTAAATATGTACAATAAACACACGACCGTTTTTTTAACAGTACAGTTTAACTCTGAATTATTGATCATATCTATTCATTGTTAGATCAGCCGTTCCTTTGCCTTTGGAAACACCCATTAGGGTGATTAATATAGTTACTGAATAAATACAAAATTCAAATATTTATTTTGCTAATGAGTGTTTCCTTCTAATTTAGGTGACTACACAACTCCCAATAAAACACTTAATACAGGAATAAAGTGTGTCCCTTGATCCAGTAGAATTTTTTATATCTATTTCCATAGTTGTATATTTAACTACAGCCATCTTAAAGGAATTTTTTACAGAGGTTAAGAACTCATATATATTTCTTCAATGTAGCCTTAGCCGTGAATGCTTGGACAGATATAATCTGGTAAATTAATGAAGTCAGTATTGATACTTGGCTTTCTTATAGTAGAGTGCATATTTACGTATTGTCATTTGTACATATTTCGTGTTATTTCCGTAATTTTTCGCCTTAAATAAAATTCATAACCACACTCACTTATATTTGCCAAAACTCAGTTACTACCTTAACAGAGGTTCGAGCATCGCGCACTTTATATATCCTAGCAGAGCTACTTTAAAAATTTCTAGTCGTATGTCATTTCAAAATTCGCTGAAAAAAAGCGGTGAGCTTATTAGGCGGTGGTAATCAAAATAAATGTGATTTTTGTAAAAGAAACTTTAGCCAAACGGCAATTTCATTTAGGTATATTGCAAAAAAGTATTGAATCATATAGAATGTGAAACTCTGCATCTCGATAAGAATTTAAAAAAAATGTACAATGTATTTTAAATTTTCACTCACTCTTAGCAGTCTAGATTACAGGGACATTTATGTAATTTTTACATAACCGTTTAAAGTACATTGCATAAGATTTGAATAATACACTTTACCCAATGTAGAAAAAACAATAAAATTAATTTTCCACCTACCATTTTCCCAACTGTATTTTTGATTTCGAGGGTTATGTTTATCAAAAAACATGAATAAAAATCAGAATTGAATTTGCTCTGGAAAGCGGTTTCTTTTGAAACGAGATTTTGATTTTTAATCGAACATCCACGAATTTGAATCTTTAACCACTATGCGTAACCCTCTTTATAACTAAAGAGAAGATTAATTTTTTTAAATTCATCAATAAGCAAAGGCATATACATACGTTTTAACGAATACATTAGTAACATTTGTATCGTTGTTAAATATTGCATTTATAAATATACTTCAGAGAAAATAAATCTTTGGAAATCAAATAATAAACATCTGTAACAAACTGTTTAAATAAACTAAAATAAAGTATGCCTCTTACTTGTTTGCTGTTCTTTGGAAAACAGCGCACGAATATCACGAAAATGGTAAATAAAGGTAATTTTAAAAAAATCTCAACATTTGAACTATTATCCTCCGTTCAAGTTATGGTGCTGTAGTATCCATATAGTTTTCATAACATGACATTGAATTCTGAAAGTGCATATTAGTATATTATATTTTTAAACATGATCTACTTATATTGTTAAAGGCTTTGCATTAATTATTTAAGTGATAATTTATTTTATATAAAATTTGATGACACGATTAATCAGAAATTTAAGATGTTTTATTTCTTTTCAGTTATAGCGTGTCTGCCAACCCTATTCTATCAGGCGGCGTGGGTAAAAAGTCCCTCTTTAGTATATTAGAAGCTTACTAATTTCATTCTACCTTGGCCTATATTTCATATAATATGACACTTATTAAATCTAATTACAAATAACGGTTACGAGACGCGCCAATTATCAAAAGAACCGTATTTTAAGATTTCTACTGTGTTTATAATTCATTATTTATACAGGGATATTTAACCTTTTTTAGTTTACAATGAGTATTAAATTGATTGCATTTACGATTGTAATATATCCATGGTCCAACACAAAGGTTATATTAGCGAATAAAATTAAATATCATACTTAAGTATGTTAAAAACCCAGCAAAAATAATATCTAATATATTTGTTGAAAAATGAATAACACATTAATTAAAATCGAAACAACCTCAATTTTTTAGCTGAATTCTAATTCCAGTCGATTAACCAGTAGTTACTTTTCATTTTTGATAACAACTTATATATTAACAATATTACTTCAATAACTCATTTTTCTTTCTTGAATAAAAGAAAGTAAGAATCTATTAATATAATTACAAACCCAAGAAAATCCATTGGGGCTAACTTGCCTTGCCTATGCCTTTGCAGTTTTATTAGTTCGTCACTAATTGCAATACTATTTGGTTCACAAATAGCTTTTTATGCTGCTACAATGTGATTGATATAGGAAACTTTTTGATAATTGGATATAGGCAATCCCGACGGATTTTCTTGGGAAATCATTATAATATAAGATATAAATTTTTTGTATATAATAATATAAGATATAAATTTTTTATAATTTTATATTATAAGATATAAATTTTTAAATTAAATGGTTTCTGAAGAAAAGAACTGTATTCCGCTGATATATGTGAATAATCTTACAAGGGTTCCACTTTTTCAGTTTTGAGAACCCTAGCAATTATTTTATCCATGCGTGCACGTATCCATTTAACCCTATCACACTTACTAATAACAAAAAAGCCAATACCTATTATTTGCTGGAATAATGTAATCAAAGAGTTCAGATAAAAATAAAACCTTCATTCCATTATGTCGTAATCAAAGTAATTGCATTGAATAAAAATCTCCGCATCTCTAGAAAGTATTTTTAGGAAAGGAAAATTACTTTTATAGAAGAAACCAAATATAGCTGGCCAAAATTACGCTTGGAATTGTGTAGAATAAGTAATGCCATGATAGTAACAGCGAGTAACGAAATTACACCAAGGGAAATAAATTCTGTTTTCTGCGTTCAATTTCTTAGTTTTATTCTACGTCTTAGATTACCAGAATACGTGATAATTTACGAAATAATGTAATAATAAAAAAAAATTGAACTTACCTAAGCTGAAGGTGCAGAAATTTATGTATTTCGATGGGTAGCTAAATTTAACGAAATCCAAACAAAAAAATTATTTCTCGTACAATATTTTAAAATAATTTTTGGAGTAGTCAATGATATAAATAACTTATTTTGGCTAATTCTTCTATTCTTTTTAAGCTTCTCGGAGAGACACTCAAAATTCACTGAAATTAATTCCTATTTTCGAAGTTCTGTAGTCAAACTAGGGATAGTTTAGGATATAGTTTCGTCAAGTCTATCCGTCCGTACGTCACAGTCCTTTTATTGGCAGATTAAAGTGCTATAAAGTATATAATCATAAAATAATAGCTTGTCAAACCTTTTTTTCAAGGTACCTCTTCTACGTAATATAAAATGTTTTTTTATTTATATATCCTTTTGTGTAGAGTATCATAAAACAATCTATAAAAATATTGGGATTATGTCTTGAACAGTACCTAAATATATAAAACATCTTAAGAAATATTAAACTTTAAAGTGGTAAGTTACGTATCCTCACTCTCTATATTCTAAACAACTATTTTTGATTGTCTAAGGGTATTCATATTAGTATCATATATCAAAATTTAGGGCGTGTTTACATTTTTTAAGAAAAACCTTCATTTTTCCAACGTTACTCAAGACTCTGGAAATATGCAGTATAATGATATTGATTACAGGAAAAATTGAACGAGACCTTCGCCTGTAATTCTAGATTACTTCTTTTTGGTTTCGTATAATTATTTCAAGGAAATTGATTTTTTGCAAACCATTCTTTGCAAAACTTGCTAAAAAGGGGTAAGTTTAGAAAGCATTAAAACAATTATACTTTAATCGAAATGCGAAAAAAGAAATAAAATGCTTCTTTCTTCCTTAATTTGTACATAAAACAATTTAGATTCAAGTAACAGTAAAAGAGAAAAAGAAGAATATTTATTCAAAACAATTTCTCCTATCAATTATAAATTGATACATGAAATGACGATTCTTAGTTATGATGAATATATTTTTCTAATTGAAATATTTTTTTAATAGTGTCTATTACTTTAAGATATATACATATGTACATATATCCTTATATATACATATATATATATATATATATATATATATATATATATATATATATAAATATATATGTATATATACAGATATATGTACATATGTATAAAATTATATAATCAGTTTGTGTATACAATTAAATGAAACTTTCTTTAAGTTCTTTACCAGGACCTAGGTTTCGTTGTGTCAAAACAACTTCAGGTGTGCTATTAGCAAAGATACAACGAAACCTAGGTCGTAGTAAAGACATTAAAGAAAGTTGAAGTAATAATACATCACGTAGTTTCATTTAATTGTGAATAATGAATTTCTACAAAATTAACGCCAAATATATGCAGTGTATGTATGTCAGTTTGTCTGTTACAGCCGTTTTTCTCAAAACCCGCCTGATGTTAAAACTTGAAATTTAACATGGAAGTAAATTATATCAACCCTCACATCAGTAGTTCATACTCAAAAATATTCATACAAAAATTTTCGGGAGGAGGGAATAAAACTATTTTTTTTAAATCTCATACATAGTGTTTTTTTAAATAATGTTAATTACCATACTTTTAGAAGTATTCTAAAAAATTTGAGAAAATACACGGAAAATAGGACCTTCTAATTCTGAGAATATTGAGTCAAAAATTATGAAGAAAATAGGGGTTTTTAATAGTCCACACAGAGGCTGCAGGAAAACTGTAGCAATGATTCTAGATGCAATAATTTTTTAAATATTCATCATGTTTTTACGGCTATGAATATATAGCGGGTAATAAAGTTATATTTTTTCCATATTGTCAACTGATTTCCTCAGGAATAATGCGTCGAGAAGTTTGAAATTGGTATGGGGTATAGGGGCAGGAAATACCTCCTATTAACCCATATATTTTTTATTAATTTTTTTAATTTTATGTTGTTGTATTCCGTAAGCTTTAATTTCCTTAATGATATATATCTCATGGGTATCATTTGATAATGAGATACACACAAATATTTTAAATTGGATTTTGAAAAATAAGCGAAAATGTAGTATTCCCATCTTATGCCCCAAACTATTGAATACATGCAAATATATTTACAGATGTACGTTATGGAAGACGCATATTTGCAATAGTTTAATAAAATTGCTATGTACCTATGAATAATTATAACAGCCTAAATGTATACATAATCTTAATAGTGCGGGTTCCACTCATGCTTGACAGGTTTTTATGCATTTCATATAAATGTGTGTGTATCTTATAACTTTAAATTTTCTCTGCCGTGGTCATTCTAGTATTATATTCATAATAATGATAATCCTGATTATTATTTGTTTGTATTTCATTTCATATATTCGACTATTTTCTGCATTTTATTTATTCGTTCTAGCAAATTATTTCAGTAAGTTAAAGAGACGGAGGAATCAACAAAATTGACTGACCCAGCCATACTGAGGACCCTTATATTTTTGCTATGTTCATACGTCTGTCTGTCTATAAGTTACAACCGTTTTGCTCGTAGAATATTAGTGCTTTAATTCTGGGTTTAGTACGGCTATACATATTCATAACTATACATATCGAGTGGTCGTAAACATTTTTTACTCTATAATCCATTCTGTAAAATATTCTTTAGTAGGACTTTCAAAAATATTAACACTTTTTGTTTAATGGTTCACGAAATATTAGGCCTTGAAGTAGTAATATTCCTCAGAGTTGTGTGTCTCCACACTCAACAGTTAAACCGTTATTTTGGATAGGTAGTAGATATTCGCAATAGTATTATATATAACAAAATTAAAACGAAATGTACCATAGCTGAATAAGCTCTAGTAGTTTACGAATACAGTCGATTTACGTGTGGACGAGTCTATAGAAAAGTTCATAGAAAATTAATACACGTGACGTAAATCAACTGCAAAAATTATTAATATTTAATTATGTACCTTTATTATGTCAGTGAAATTTATCCAAGACAATATATTTATATATTTATGGCGACAAACAAATATGACTTAAATTTTCGCCTTATTTTTACGCTCATGAAAGACATAGTAGGCAATATATTTACGTAGTGAAACATTACATATAACAAAATACACGTAAATTTATCTGACACGGAAAGGATATGTACATCTCAGCAGGGATATATAAATTCAGTATGAGACATTTTCCTTTTTAGTGAAAAACATTTTTTTCAATTTAAAGGTAATGCTGCAAATATATACATATGTATGAAGTATACATAATAACAAATCACTTAATGTACAAGTTACTAAAAGTTAATTCGTAACCGATAAACGTCAATATCGGTAGTTTAGCATAAGAAAATTTCGTCACTCTTAAAAATACGTTTATGGACATTGTAAAGCCGCCAAGAAACTACCAATTGAACGTACTGGTAATGACAAAATATATGTAAATTTACCTGACACGGAAAGGATATGTACGTCTCACCAGGGATATATAAATTCAGTATGATACATTTTCCTT
This sequence comes from Druceiella hillmani, assembly GCA_039881145.1. NCBI lineage: Eukaryota > Metazoa > Arthropoda > Insecta > Lepidoptera > Hepialidae > Druceiella > Druceiella hillmani. Next base: position 9,113,088 of record JAYKKI010000055.1, read on the forward strand.
TTTAGTGAAAAACATTTTTTAAATTTAAAGGCAATGATACAAAAAAAATTCGGACTTTAATTTGGTTAATAACAACTTTAATAACACACATTCCTTATAATATGAGTGGTAGAGGTATATGAAAGGAATATAGAGAGATATTTAATAGATAATTTTGTGTGTATTACTATAATTTACTGACTTTAAATATTTTAGGTTATTTCATTAAAGAGGCTTTCATCATTATTAGAATAAAATTCATCATCAACTTCCTAAAATTATTTCTCTAGTCATTAAATTCCTTTTAAGCAAAACATATCTAGAAGTGTACGCGTATTACGTCCATGTGTATACTAATGAATATGATTCGAATTGCTCCGGAACCAATAAGAACACAACTGATTTTCACTGATTCTAAAAGTATTATGACTGTTACAAATTCAGGAGTTCTACTTTCTTTAATTTCTTTACAACGACGTATTCGTTGTATTACAACATCTTCAAGTCGGCTATTACCAAAGGTCATTCTTTGCTTTACCAAAGCTCATCTTTTGCCCACTTTCTGAAGATGTTGTCAAATGTCATAATATGTATTTAGACATATGTATATTCTATTTCTTTTTCAATGTAAACCTTATTGCAATTTGATACGAAGAAGCTACACAAAATTGACGCTAAATCAATTTTCAAGGTTTTTTACAGGTATCATCCAAAGACACCTAGCCCCATTTTTCGGCCAATTATGCTCGGCTGAGAATTATTGCATTATCATCGTGATTTTTTGCCGTTACTTCTTTAAAAATCCAAAACGCAAAGAAAATCAGAATTTTCGTTATACAATAAGCAAAAATCGCTGAAATGAAAAGACCGTAGATCCAATCAACGACACAAGTGATTTATTTGAGCTTTATGATCTAATCAATATTTATGGCGGAAGTTCCTGTAGGGATAAAACTCGGACAGACTTTCAAAAGTCAACAAAATTGTTTTGCAAACACCTCTTAAATAGTAAATAACATCATAAAATGGTTATAAAATTTGTAGATCTCTACGGAAATGTTTTCTATATTTTTTTACTACGAATGATTGCAGACTGTTATGTGCTAATTTTTAATCTCTTTTTTCGTATAACCCCTACCAAAAAATTAAAAATGGAGTATTAGTAATTTCGTTTATTTAAAAATAAGTCTAATTTTTTAATTATATTTCTTTATAGTAATGTTTATTGTCAATGTAAGAACCGCAGCAGTGGTAAAAAGTCTCATCCAAATGCTGATGGTTTCTTGTCGTCCTACTCCCCGTCCTTCCAGTTACCTCAACTAAATCATTACTCCATCTAATGTGGTTTTTTTTGTCTAAGTTTTATGTCTAAAGCGTATTAGCTGATTCGTACCGTAAAACGTCGTTCGTCCATAGTTCTATGTATATGACCAGCCCATTGCCATATTCATTTCAATATTGGAAATTGTTATTTTTACTTCATAGTTAATCATGAAGCTATCTCAATAAATACATGATTATAGAAATTTTGTAATATCTATCAAAACAAAAAAACTGTTACGTACTCTATTCGAAAGTGATGTGAAAAAGACTAAAACTTATGGAAAATAAAAATTTTACCATTTTATAAATCGTAATTCTCACAACCACTCGCAGGAAAAAAAGAACAGAAAAATTTTTTTTTGAACATTTGTATGGTCTATATATCAAATATTATAGTGATTATTTTTAAGATCAGACTTGATGATGAGATATTTATTAAAAACAATTTTTCTTCAAATTAAACATAGCATAAATTGCTAGGAGAGGTTCAATTGATGGTATTTTCATTGGATATTTTATATTTAAAAATCTGTATTTTATTTTAGACCTATGGAAATTTTGATTATATTCAATATTTATTTCGACTGGACCATTTTATAATTCTTAAAAGAAAGAAACACTATCGTGATAGGAAATATAAATTATGATATATATCGAGGAAAAGTAGCAATAACTTGATAGAACACTAAAGTATTTATTCAAACAATTTTTGCAGTATTTGTTGTGTATGAATAATTAGTAATTAGTAAAGTTAAACTTTGATCTAGTAAATTTCAAAATGTTTATAAATTGTTCTGCATTATTAATGTGTTAAGTAATTTTACTTACCCCCGATCAGTTCCGGATCTCTTCATTTACAGGTATGAAAATAAATTAGAGAGCCTCTCTCGATTTATGTTAACATTGTTTTCTTTTGTTCACCTACTTCCTCTGATCACGTCGATTTCTCCAAAGAAGCTGGTAAGAAAGTCAGTATTCACTCACGCAGCACACGTTACTCAACCATCTTAGACAAAATATTTCGTAGATGGTGGTACGGTTGTGGATTAGCACCCTCAATTTTTTGTCAGAAACCTTGCATTTTAAATGCTTCGAGTAAGATCCATGTTTCTGATGGTTAAGCACCAGTAAGATGAGCATGCAAAAGAGAATAATATTAATCTATGTGGTAATGATATATTTCCTTCGCAGATACCATTTGAGCGAGGTATATGCGGTGAATGTCTGTTCGCATATGGATATGCATATTTAAATCATATATCCATGTATAAATATTAAAGTTATGAACAAATCGACAATGTTGAAAATATTGCCCGACCCATATATTTAATTCCGTTTGAAAAAGTATTTTTAAGCTTAAATATCAATTCGATTTTTATTTCTATTGAATATAAACACGAAATATTTTGATATTTATAAAATATTATTTATTAATACTCCGTATGAACAAATATGATCCTTGTCAATACTGGAAAGAAAAGCTAATAATACTGACATCCTGACTCGCAACATGCCAACCAAGGAAAAATGCGAAACAAGCGGACAGCCCAAACTTTTCTAATCAACCCTTAGCTTTTCCTCAATTTATCAAATCACGTATGATTTTCCATTAGTATTCCCGACTCATGTTCAGACCAGTGGTGAAAATTGTTTACGGATTTCGCCGTATATACCGGTATGCGTATATTTGATTAAATCGAATAGTCGAGAAAACTTTTCCGATAATATCAAATAAATATAGCGTTACACAGAAATGGTGTGCGTTGTTATCAGGTTACGTCGAACAAGAGTCAACTACTCACGGAGTAAAAGTTGGCGCTCCCGGAAATACGTGTTATAGTTAAATTATGAATCAAAATGTTAAATTTACGTAGATTCAACTAAAATTACAAACGAAAATAAATCCCTTCTCTGAAGATATTAATCACAATATCTATAATACTCTATAAAACTATACGGGTATATTATTCTTATCAAATTTGAGGCGTTAAAGATTAATAGGACACTGAATACCACTTGGGCTGGAATACGGCTCATATAATTTAATGTGTTTTTTTCATTTCTTTATTTTAAATACAAGGCTTAAAGTAAACGTATGTTGATGAAGAATTTACCAATTTTAAATTAAAAAGAGCTCTATAAATTTCTGTTCCTAATGGAACAACAATTTTTATCCATTTGGATAAAAATTGTTAACTTATGTCAAATTGACATAGACCAGACAAAGTCATTTTACTATACAATGTTTGTAAGATATTTGAGTTAGAATATGAAATCTTTCAATTAGAGCATTAAATAATGTTAAAATATAATACGAAAAAAAATAAAAAATTAAAAAATAATTTCAGACATAATTCACTGCTTTCCTGTACTTAATTTAAAGGAAACTTATACTAAATCTTGTTTTACATGGTGACAAGAACCGCCTACGGTTTACTTTATATAAAAATTGAACCACCTTAATCATTTCCCCAAAAAATATTTTCTTCCCACGAATCATTTAAATTAGTTTTTATTAATTACTTTGGATTTTTCTACTAAATATTTAATAAAAAGACGAATCGTCAGTATTAAATGTTAAAGTCAGCAAACTGTAATAAAAGAGGAAATGGTCTGAGGAGACGTTTTAAATTTTATCCTTGGGAACTGTCAGTAGCAGAAGCATCTCTGAAGTGGTTTTATATTTTTAATAAATCATGAAAGACCATTCTGGCTGTTAAATTTGTTGTTTATATGAATATTCTTCGATTTAAAAAAAATAAGTGATGAGAATTCTAAATACTCTCAATTGGCTGACGGTATGTGGTAAATTTCTTCTCGGTGTGTGCACAAATGTGAGAGTGATCGGGCGGTCACATGCAAAGTGACATACATATATGACAAAATTATGAGAGATTTATGTTAATGGCTGAAGTTACAGCAAAAGCAAATAATATTAAATATTAATTACTAGCTAATAAACCCACCCTTTTTTCCAGTTGTTTCTGTGACATGCGTTAATTCCATATCTAAGCATCGGTTCCAAAGCTTCATTGAAGTAAATAAGACGGAAAGTTCGCGTTATCTGGAAGAACTATTTTTTAACTCTTATGTTGGAAAAGAAAAACAAATTCATTCTTTGGAAATGAGTTGGAAAATTTTTGTTTGGTGTGCATACGATCTAACAACGAAGAGGGGTTTATTAGTTGCTTAACTAATATTCAAACATGTCTTAAATGAGCCCTCTCAGATACTCATACTTAATTTTGTCATGAGTTTTTTGAGGCATAACTATTCTAGGTATTATCATTTTAGTATATATTTATATTTGATAAAGTATATTAATTTTAGCATCGTTTTCTTTGTTACTACTTTTACATTTTTTAACAACTCACAAAAATAATTTTTTTTGGAATAAATTGAATGTTAAATAAGCATTACAGTAAATGCAATAAAAATAAAAGGTAATCCTCTGATTTTCATTTAATTTATAAACTATAGTTTACCAGTGAGAGTTTTAAAATTTAATTGAGTGAAAGTACACGGGCCATTTATTTACGAAAGAAAACTACATTATCAAAAACGGAATACAATGGTGGGGTTACATTGAATTTAAAACGATGCGTTAAAATTATAAACACAAACGTTGATTATATTTACATATTTAAATGAATTAAGAGGAAACGTCTAGTAAAATAGTTTGTGAAATCAAGAGTACACCCATCGTGTATTTTTATTTTTTATTAAGTAAACAATTGTTAATAAACGTTTAAAATTAAAAAAGTTAAAGCAGCAGAAAGCAGGTAGAAGGTACTAGAACATCAGCATAAACAGAAACAGAGAATAATCGCCAATACAAAAAAAAGAAAATTGTTTGATAATCATTGTAAAAGTTAATGGGTTTCTATTTTGATAGTTAATAAAAGTATTTAAAAAAAAGTAATTAAAATCCGCCACGAATTGCGACCTATAACGTATACTCGTACGTAGAAACTTACAGATTAAAGGCCGTAGGCGCACGTCCAATTCCAAAATAAATTTTGATCAAATCAACATTTAAAAAAAAAAATAAAATAGAGCAATTTTAGAGAAAAATTTTCTTTTTCGAAAATGTTAGATTACTAATTTTATCCGATTTATAATTATTATTGTCGTGAAAATTTTGAATAATATAAGTGGTACCTATTTTCAGTTCATACCATGAAAACATTTATTAAAGTGGTATATTACTGTACATACTTTTAAAAACTGAGTTTTGTCAAATTTTGTACAGCATTAAAATATACGCAAAGTTGTATCTCTCGAGTGTGGTGCGACCTTTAAGGCATACAGCGTTCATAAAGTGAGTTGTAGCCTGGCTTTATCAAAACATGTTATATATAATAAACTTGTAGAGGCAAATTATTTTGAAACACGATTTTTATATGAATTAAAATGTCGGTATTATAATCCAATCGAATTCATTAAATGGTTATATGGAAATATGTTATTACTAGAAGTATAAATAGTGGTCAGTAATTTACAGATATAAATACATCACACAAAAAAAATAGTTTTTAATAATCCCTACAAATAAATTAATTTTTTTTGGGTATGAATAACACAGATTTGTGATAGCGATATAACAGGATATTACGAAATTAAAATTGGTCCCTTGTTAAATTTTTTTTCGTTTCGATAAAAATAACATGGTAAACTTAACTAAACGCCTTTACTGCCCACGTAATTGCATTTCTATCTCAATTCTATTTCAAATAGAAATTTCCCGAAAAGGATCTCATATCGCTATTTCCTTTTTTATCGTTATTTGTAAAAATCCCGAAGAGAATCTCTTATCGTTATTAAGATGTGTAAATGATAACTTTTATAGTTCTTCCCTATTTTTTAAAATATACATTATATTTCTATTTGATGCAAGTAAAAAGACGACAGTTTCATACAAATATTATGCAATCATTACAAGATTTCTTCATCGAGCAACGAGTACATTGCTAACTTCCAATGTTAGGCCATTTTAAAATCACATCTGTACTTTGATATAGGGGAAATTTCCTTTTTTTTGGGCTAATAGGATTATTTGCATTCTATTGCACCAAACATTTATATATATATATATATATATACATACATATGTACACACACACACACACACACACACACACACACACATATATATATATATATATATATATATATATATATATATATATGTATATATGTATATTTATACATCTAGCGTTGATAATCACCATATTTTTTTCAGCCTCAAATCTTTGGATTTAATTGCATTTCTACAAATATTTATTCAGTAGTTTATAGAAATAAATAAGAAATATGCGTCTATGTCATTGAGTTGCATTAGCTTTTAAAAATTGTCTATGATTTCCATATCCTACTGGAGATTTTCATTTGAAAGGAAATTGCTTTTCAAGTATCACCTGATATATTTATATAATCAATCAGTAGCTTCAAATTAATATTTACCAAATTTATTTGCTTACTATCTATGTCCACAACTTTTTCCTTCTGAATAATAATAGAGGGTGTTGGCAGCCAAATTGACTCCACCGATTCTGTTATTAGCGTTCAAAATCAACGTAAACTAAAGATTGACCTATTTTTTCTATTTATGAACCGATCGAACGGAAACAGAGCTTAAATTTTAGCTCAAGCTTATCTATATACGTCACAGAAAATTCCGCATCCAAATCGGTTTGACCGTTGTTTGTATTAGCGTGCACAGACAAACAGGTAAACAGATAAACTAAAAAAGAACATTTTTTCGCTTAGAAGCGGGTCTTTAGAAGGTAATTTTATTTAAAAACATTCAATGTACAGAGTCGGTTTTTTACGACATTATTTATGTATGGATAGATTTATATCAAAATATATACATAATAAATTGCATATTAAGTTACAAATGGACCATACCCAGATAACAACATGCATTATTGGTCTAAATGTTATTACTAATAGCTTGTTTCTGACTTAAATGAAATTAATAATATCAGAGAAGTCATATTATATTTTTGATCTATGCTACGTGTACTAATTGATTCATAAAATAATTATTTTTTGTAAATATCAACTTAATCGAACCAAACTTTCAGTTTTCTTCGCCTATGTTTTCTCCTTAGTCCTAATCATTTAATAATTTATTTATATTATATTCGCAATTTCTTTTACTGTAAATCATACATTAATCAGTTCTTGTCTGGAAGAAACAAATGTATTTGGTTAAAACTTGAGGGCAATACGTATTATTAAACCAATTAGTAACTTACTACATATACTAGATTAGTAATAATATCACAGTGGTATCTGATTCGTTATGATGTGCACGGGCGATTGTGGTTATGACGTTAACCATTGCTACTGGTTATAATGCTTATGGATATATATCAGCTGGGAAAACGATGAATATTTTTTTTTGGTTTATACAAAAGATTCAACTTGTTTGAAAATGGAAGGGAAGGGAGATCGGTGACTTTTATATTTGAAGAGTAATATTTCACAAATAGGGCTGAAATTGTCAACGAAATTAGGATTTGAAATATTATTGTATTACGGCGGCAAGGAAGCCAGCATGATATTGTTATATAAAATGGTATCGTCAAAAATTAAATAATATGTTCTGAGTTATAAAAAGATGCTTTTTTTTTAATAATGTGTGAATATTTTACATAAATACTGACGGGCAAAAATGTAAAATTTAAGTAACTTTTCATATTTTTAGTATACAATTAAGAGTGATGAAATATACGGTGGTTCATCGGTACTCGTGAGGGAATAAAAACTGAAATTTAATATTTTTAGTTCATATTTTATTAACGGTACGTGAAAAGATTTTCTTTTCTTAGTACTATTGTTTTTTCTCAGTAGATATATGAATTTATAAGAAATTTAGTGAGCACTGAAGATACCAGTAAGGTCACGTGTTATTTAGATATTAACTAAAATTTTTACTACTTAATTAATAACGATATCTGTTTTTTAATAGCTATTGTAACAATGCGATTATTATTATCTTAATAAACTAATAAATAGTTTTATAATCGTCTACTATATTTTAGAATTTATTCCATTTAATAGATTTATTAAGTATCGGCTTCATTCCCGTCAATTTAAAATAAGGGTGAGGGATTCCCTACCTACCATCTATAAAGATACCCTTCTAGATGCATGCTTGAAGAAAAACGTTTGAAGGTCCAAAAATTCGTGACGTAGCAGGAACCGGATTCTCGTAGATATGGAAAAGGAATAAGATTATAATCTTTAGGCTGTATAAGGACAAAAATTGTTTTAAATGGATTATAAGTATTTTTCAACTTCGAAGAAAATGAAGCTCTTTTTCTTCATATTTTAAATATATTTCTGATGGTGTGAACCAACATTTTTGTAGGCCTGATAATATCAATGTGTATACTATCACTATCAACTGCTTTTGATTTTATTGAAAGTGTATATGCCCTAACTTCTGATTCACAAGTTTTACAAATCAAAAACTGATAACTGAGGGACGATTTTAATGGCCGCTAATTTTGCAGCTTGATCAAGAACTGTTACCGCTGTGGCAAAGTAGAATTTTAATAAGTTTTTTTCCAACTAGCAAAGTATCCCTTGAAACGATTTTTTTATTGATTGTCCTATATATGAAAAGTCCTTAATACATCCAGAAACATTTTTTTTTTATTTTCTACATATTTGAGCACATTTAGTCCTCAACACTTCGAATGTTTTTTAGAGCTAAGGGCAACGATCAAATTTTTATTTGGCTTTTATTTTATCCTACTAAACCGTGCATTTCTAAACATTATTTTTATTACGTTTATCATTACTATGTTTATGACTGCACTAAATATAATTTCAAAAAGTTTAGAAAAAATAGTGATGGAGGGTCAACTTTAATCGTGAATATTTAGTTATTCCCAAAATTAAGTCCCAATACCTATATTAAAACATCCCTGAAAACAATTAATATATTGACATATCCCTGATATTTTAGTATATTGATTTATAACAATAAACCAATGAAAGTTTAAGTAAGATACTATTACACATGTTGTGGTCCATCATAAGGGCACGGGTATTCCCCTTTCAAAGAAACTTTAGAAATCTTGTTCAATGTTTTCAATTTTGTTGGAATTCTAAATGGAAAGTTCGTTATATAATACATGAAGTAATATTACTATAATATTATCGCCTTAATTACATTTTAATGACTTATCTATTCTTATAATATTTTATTTATTACGTCCAATCAAGTAACGTTTATTTCATAAATGAAAACAGTATTATGAGAACGGAAAAACACAATATATAGTTGAAAACACAATATATAATCTTTTAATTATTGTTATTAATAAATACCTAAATAAAAGACATTACAGATTATCTATGGTTTTGACGTATGGGCTTTAGGCAAAAACCCGTTTGATTTTTTTTATTTGTTAACCTTTACTTTTAGCGCTAATGTGTGCAATTTCAATTTTAAAAATACATAGTTATCAGAAATACAAGAAAGTTAAAATTAAAAAATGATACTTTTCACTTAAGCTACTCGACGAATTCTCTTCATATTTATAGAAAATATGAAAATATATAAAATTATTTATTGTAAAAAAAAACTCTAATGGTTTTCTTAAATATATTTGAAATTGTTTTGAAAGACTACACATATATGTGTATATATATATATATATATATATACACACACACACACACACACACACATATATATATATATATATATATATATATATATGTATATATATATATATATATATATATATATATATATGTATATATACATGTGTATGTGTGGCTTGTACAAAATGTTGAATATTGGAAACAAAAACTGTAAAGAAATAATTTACTTGAATCCACCATAAACAGTATTAATAAAGGTACTTTAAAAACATGCCACAAAGTTATAGAATTAACACAATTGACAATAGATTTTTTTTGAATTTGCTTTCTAAACTGCAGCATTATCGTAGTTTGATTGGATTTCTTCCTGTTAAGTTGCATAATTTGTTGATTTTAGATCCCTTTCGTGCATTTGAACATTTTTGTGAATAAAATATTTGAATGCTTTGTAAAATGTTATGGCCCTATGTGTTTAAGAAAGATTTGTTATAGATTTGTTAAAGGATCAAAAATATATAATATTATATTAATTTTTAGAAATTTTAATTATGATTGCAAACATTACTAGCAGATTCGAAGATTTAAGCGTTATTTAAAATTTAGTTATTACGTCTATATAAAAGAAATAATTTAAGATATAATTTATTTATATCCACACTTTTCTTCAATCTTTTTGACATGCTTTAATTCAAAACATAAATGTACTGGAGAATAAAATATCTAAGGAGAACTGTCCATAACAAAGAAATAAGCAATCTTTAATACATCGTAAGTGGATTACGTAACTTTATCGAAATGTATTCATATTTGCGTAGAACGTCAATTCCATTACTCCCTAAATATAATATTTATTAGACGTAATTATAGGACGGATTGGAAGGAAATTTGTTTTTCCTCTCAGTCGAAAGAAGTAGCTGGTTTATTTATTACGATGTAGCGTAATTTAGCTTCATAAACAATGCAGAGATAATAATGAATTCCTTAAGGGATAACAAGTTTATCGACGAATTCATTCAGTTATTTTTGTATAGAAGCGCTCGCTTGGAATGTAAGTTAATTATTTATGTACTTTGATATTTCAAATATTTCGGGGCCTTGGATAAGAAACGGTATATTGAATAAAAATATGCGAATATATTTGAAAAGGAAATTTTATATAAAATACTCTAAATATTTTACTTACCTTCTTAAAAAATTTCATTAAACAAACAATGTTAGCTCTTATTTTTAATTTTCTGTCAATTGATCCTTTATTCAATCTCCAGAGAAATTTTTTTAAAATATATTGATTTTGGTCATACGATTTTCGTAAATATATGTAAGTCTTAAGACCTAAGAATAAAGAGTAATATCAAGATTTAAAAAAAAATAAACAATACACGTTTCGTGGATTATATACAAGACGTGAAACTTTTACGATAGTTTCATTTTGCCTCGCCAAACGTATTAAATAACTACGATGAGATCAAATAAATTACACTTGTGTCATTAATAAAGCTTTTAAGTGGCTATCATTCGCTTGTCACTTGATAGTAGAACCGTCGAATTTATTAATTTAATTATTTATACCATAATAATTCAATTAAAATTTTATTAATTACGGATATTTATTAAAATATTTTTGTTTCCTATTTGCACATATTTTATTTCGATATAATGTTCCGAAAAAATTCACAAATCATTGTTATTATACACAACCAAAAGGTAATGTTCAAAATTTTGTTTTGCGCGATTATGTTTAAATTTTTAAAATATTTACACATTTACATTTTTACGTTCAAATTGATGACGATAATGTTCACGTTTTAGTAATAACGATTTAAGATAATGCTCACTTTTTAGTAATGTCGATTTCAGATAATGCTCACTTTTTAGTAATGTCAATTTCAGATAATGCTCACTTTTTAGTACTGTCGACTTCAGTACTTGTACAAATATACCTATAAATAGCGTAGGTATAACGCTACATGATTGTTTCTTTTGAATTTGTAATACGAGAGAAATTAATACAAATGAAAACTGTAAATTTGTAAGACATTGCTGTTTACTTTACCGTCTTTTTCTTGTATGACAATATGCATCGTTCCATAAGTTTCGCAAAAAAAAATTAAGTTACATGGTATATTTCCATATTTCCCGGTTTAGGATTTGGTTATAATACTACGACTACTTGTGCCCTTTGATATATTTAACTACATTAAATACCTTTCGCAAGGAAATCAAATTCAAAGAACGACTCATATATCCGACACATATATGTAGGACTGTAGGCATGATTTTCCTTAAGGCAGCCGTCATATTTGACGCATTGCGGGTAATTATCATTATAAATTTTGCGGGTTCAATTTCGTTAATAACTCTAATATTTTGGTTACTCAAAAAGTCCGTAGTTTTCCTTCGGTCTCCGGATATATGCCTTTATAAAAGATAGGTTCCAGAGCTTAAATAATAAAATTGATTATAGGTTTGCTATTGATATGCGTCCAATCATATGAAATAAGTGCAAAAACTAAGAGTTTTTTAATTTGTTATCAATTTTATTTTTAATATGCGCGTATTTATTTTCTATGGCGAATATCTTGCTAGTGTCAATTGATTTAAAAACTTATTGCCAATTGATTTAAAAAGTTGTCGCCGGCATTAATATATCGATCAATATACAAATGTTACAGTGTGGATCGTGGATTAATTGATTTAAAAACTTGTTGCCAATTGATTTAAAAAGTTGTTGCCAGCATTTATATATGGATCAATATACAAATGTTACAGTGTGGATCGTGGATTAATTGATTTAAAAACTTATTGCCAATTGATTTAAAAAGTTGTCGCCGGCATTTATATATAGATCAATATACAAATGTTACAGTGTGGATCGTGGATTAATTGATTTAAAAACTTGTTGCCAGCATTTATATTCTGTCTGTATTACAACGGTAATCCACTAGTAGCTTTCGATGTAGCTACATCAACTTCTTCATAATCACAAGAAGTTAATGCTAAGAGGTTTGTTCAATTATGGTCATCGATTGATTTTCAAAATCCAGATTTGCAGACAGACAAATTTTTATTAGCACTTACGTAACAAATTCTCTTTTCCTTAATATAATTAGAACACTATTATATTTAAATTTATATACTCTTTCAGGTTATTAGCCCTTGCATGTTTATATTGTGCACTGCAATAAATACAAGTTACGTATTTTTTGGCGTCAATTTTCAAAAATCTGCCATCGCGTTCTGCCAGTAATGTTTAGTAAATTTTTCCTAAACTTAACTGGCAGAACGCGACATACTGTATGAAAAAATTGACGACGGAATGTCCGTGTGTATATGTGCACGATATGAAAGCGAATAAGCAACTGGTTATCCGGCAGTGGTTTTGTCAATCGATGGAAGACATCAACATTTCTGTCAACGGGCTGGCCGACAGCATAAAAAAATCATGCGCTAGTGCGGCTTCAACGCAGCGCGTTTGTCCTTACACTACCTTGTCATGAGGAAGCAAAACCTAATAAGTATTTCTAACATAGTACCAATGACTTCGTATATTTCAACTTTATAACTATGAAGCACATAAAATGTTGGTACATGGGAAAGATTATTCGTGTGGCAATAGGTGTGCTAAATGTATTTGTAATCTAGACACTCAATCTTGATTTTTCGCTGTTTTTTGTAAATCGGTTACTTATAACTAGCTTTAAATAAACTATAATTATACCTACTTAAAATATCAAAGTGATATTTTACAAACTATTGCAAATAGGTCAATACGTTCGCCAAAGGAAAAAAAACAATTGGAACAGCTATAACTTTCTACATTGTCTGTTTTTTCTACATTGTTTTTAACATTGTCTGTTTTCTTTCTAGTAATAAATTTGGTTAAGGTATTGTATAAGTACTGTATTTAATGATGAATGAATTTTTAGAAATAAACAATAACTCTAATACCCAATAAATACTGAAAATTATTTTAATGCCATACGAAAGTGGAAAAATCCACAATGGTAAAAATATTCAATATATTCATGTTTAATAAAATATTTACTATGTTTAACAGTACGTTGTATACTGTTGAATAACTATCAATATAATTCAGTACTGAAATATCGCGTTCACAATGTTATGAACTATAATTCCTACATCATAACTATTAAAAGTACGCGTAATAACTTCGCTTGGTTTTTTGCTCTGAGAGTAACACGTTAATCAAAAATTTACTACCCAAAATATTTAACGAAAGTAATTATTTTTAAAAATATCTTTAAAACTATCTTTTCTGGATTAGTAGTTGGTCTATTACTTACACAAAACAATAAGAATAACAATAGATTAATCTAAGAACACAAAATAAAGAAAAACTTTACGTATTAAATTTCCGCAAACTTTCAAACTTTCATAAATTTTAAAGTTAAATAAGTTGACATTTTTCACCAACATATATAAACATGTATAGCTATACTACCAAAAAGACCTACAAATATTGTACCAGATGAGAAAAAGAACCTTGAACTCAAGTTAAATAAAAGACTCAAGTAAAAAGACATACTCACACATAGGTATGCACGTGCGTTAGCGTGCTCCCACGCACGATCGCACGTACTCGTACGCACATACACAGTCACGCGCCTACACACGCACGCAAGTTAATGTTTGGAATAGTTACAATCAATATCTCGATATAGATTTTTAGGGTGTACAGAGTAATTTCTTCTCATTTTTTTGGTCCAAAATGAAAAAAAAAATTCGTTGTACTACTTAATACTTGTCAGGACAAATTTAACTAGATAGTTAACTTTCAGAAGCTAATATATTCTTACCACATTAAATTTTAATAGCAATGAATCGTACCTACTAATTTGAAACGTAAACCTGTAGAAAAAAAGAATTAAATTATTGTTATGAAGATATATCACCTTAACTTACGCTACCTTTTTCTATCATAATAATTCATAATATTCATAAATAAAAGAATTAGTAAACACTGCGTAGAAAGCGGAGTGAAGTGCAAAACAAATTGTTCTTTGTATTTGAGTGGTAGATAAGGTCATTATTTGTCCTCACAACAAAGAGGTTGCGCGAACTCTCGCGAGCTGGAAGCGGACACGGTTAATGTAAATACTTAACCTTGATTTATTGCAGCAATTATCTTAAGGAACGAAGCCTGTTTTATATTAATCGTTTCTTAAGATTTTACAGTCATTACATCAAAAGAAGGGTTGAAAATTGAAGTATATTTACTTTTTAGTAATTGTATTATTTGAAGAAACATATATGAAATATTTAGTTATTTACATTGCACAGTTATTTGTAAAATATCGTGTTTTCTTGATATGCATCTTTGATCGCCTGTTTGTATTGTTAAGAACACGTTGATACGTAATGACAGGCTATAAAATAACAAGTTAACCTTTCAGTATTATGCTTCTTAATAAGAGTTAAAAGAAGGAGGTAATGCCCATAATCACTACATCGGATTGGCAATCACAGTGCGGTTCTTTTCCTACCAGTAGTGCTGCTGCTTGTCACTAGTGTATTATATTTTAGGTACGAAATTATGAACACAACTCCACTCTATGAGCGGCTATTAACCCAACACATTAACTCGACGATTATATATTGCTGAAACTATTTTGGTCTGATCGGAAAATAATTCCCCCGCTTGCTTTCTTTTATTCGTAATTCTAATCTATGTTTGAAAAACTATGATGTGAAGTAAAACGTGAAGTAATCTAAAATAGAGCGATTGAGCAGATAAAGAAGGTAAAGTACAATCCAACTAATTTAATTATTAAAATTCATTAAAAATCATTAATTTAATCGAAAATTGAAAATAATTCTTTTATGTTCCTAGTTTTAGAAAATAAAATGAAATTGAATCTGTTTTCAATAACACATTTTTGTTATTACGATTGCGGCAGTGTGCCAGCTAAGTTGGGAAACCCACAGATTATGTGTGTATGTATTTACAAGGATAATTTTAAGTGATATTTTTCATACCTAGAACCAACTTTTCGTCAATCTAGAGACGCTAAATTCGAATAAAAGATTTATCAAAATTATACTGTAAAAGATTAACTCTTTTTTCTTACGTCATTTAAAAGATGTGACATCCAAAATTATAGAATTTTGCAAGACTCGCTGACCGACAATTATTAATTTTACTTATCAAGTTTTAATATAAGTTAGATAATTAATAATTAATTAAAAGAAAAAAATTACTAAGTAAAATTAACTATTGCCTATTAAATATTTTTTTACTAAATGGAATTGGAGTCCACAATATGCAATGTGTAACACATACCACATATTCTCTTCGAACTAATCGTTACAGTCCGTCGATGACCAGTATAATAATACTTGGACGTTGGCCATATTAGAGCTAGAAACATTGAGTTCGAGCTCAAATATTCGATTTTATTGGACAGTCCTCACACCATAAACTTGGGAGTCTGATGATGACTTCGATAATAATTCTTGAAACTTAGTTAATATTGCAGCCAGAAACTTTGGCTTTAGTCTTCAATTATTAGTTATATTTGTCAGTTCCTGCAGAGACCCTGACGATGGCCAGGATAATAATACCAGGATCATAGCCACTATTAAACCTAGAAACATTGAATTTAAGCTCAAATGTTCAATTTTAATGGGCATTTCTCACGCCATAAATTTGAAGGTTTGATGGTGGCAAAGATAATGACACTTGGATCTAAGATCCATTCTTATAGTTAGAAGCATCGGATTTAAACTCTAACATTCAGTTTTGTTGGAAAGGTCTTAAACATGCTAACTCGAGGTTCTGATTATGACAAAGGTAATATGAAAGTTATTCAATAACCAGCTAAATACTTCAAGTTTGAGCAAAATTTTTGGTTTCAACGGTAACTTCTCGCACCTGCAAATTCGAGGGTCTGATTATAACCAGAATGATAGCACCTAGATCTAAGCTACTATTACAGTTTGAAGGTTTTAGTATGGTACTCAATTAGGAATAGGTCATTCCCTATAAGCCAATCTCGAGGATCTGACGATGACTAAGATAATGACTATTGGTTCTTAGCCCTTATGCCAGTTAGAAACTTTGAGAACTAACCAATTTGAACTCACGTCTTCAAATTGAAGGATCGTATAATAGTTATGTTAATATGTGTGTATTTATTTATTCTTATAATTGAATTTACACGCTGCGCCAAAAGACGCCATAATATTATTAAACCTTAACCTCTATTTAAACTAAAAATTTAAATATAAGCTCAAATTCTGCCAGGTTACATAAAATTACAAAAATCCCCATAGATATTTACCCGTATTTATAATGTTTTATCACTGTTGTGTGTTGTGAGGGTGGTACTTGTTCTGTCTCGAAGTATCACTTTCAACCGGATACTTCTGTGGTCCTAGTCTTCTGAATTTATATTTTGTGGGTTACACACATATGATTGGAATATGAATATGTACGTAATATGTAATGTAGCATATTTAAGTTGAAATGATAGTAACATCAAATAAAATCTCGTCCATTGAAAGAAGTATAACGGAATGAGACCAGCAGAGTGGAGCCAATTTTTTATAAACGTCTACTTGTGGCTCTTTGTGTTGCAAAGAGCAACTAAGGTACTGTCTAGATCTTTGTGTTGCAAAGAGCAACTAAGGTACTGTACTAGAAGTAACTAAGGTACTGTCGCCCCCCAAGACCTGGCTCCTAAGAAGGCCCATCCTTAAAAACTCGTACTTGCCATTATATAAATAAGTTTAAAATTTCATGGCACATATGTAAAAACATTAATAAAAAAAATTCAACCCCATTCCACCCTAGCTCCTCACCACTTCGCCAGCAATCGTCAATTTGTCAATGACCGGATAACGCGATACTTCTCTAATAACCTCAATGGTAAACTTTTTTAATATTTCGGTAAAAACGGTCAAGATTTTTACATTTTTTCTATCAGATCTTTTTATTTAAATTTGAAAACATTGACTGCCAAGTTAAATTAACTATTTTATTCTTTTCTGTTTCTTAAAGATGTTTTTAATGTAATGTGGAAATGTCCTAATAAAGTCCACTTGTTATATTATAAGAAAGCCTGGATTTGACTGAGACTATTCAATAAATACTTCGATATCGGGAATATCAGTAGCATGCAAATGTATATATTTTCTTTCAAATCCATATAAATCTTGCGCCAGAATTATTGATATTTATACCTTTCCTTTAGGGCTAAAAACCTAAAAAGGTTAGATCTTTGTTTCATACAAGACATACATCTATTACACTATATCACCATCACCTATATAATCCCATAAAATAAATATTCGATTCTTAAGAAAAATTTCCTTTATCAAAATTAAAAGAAAATTCTAGAACATTTATTGCAAAAACACCTTTTCAATAACTATACATTAACTACTCAGCTCCAATTTTTGCAATTGTTGATTTATAAAAATGTACAGCTTCATATCATGTCGGTCAATGGAATAATAAGGTTTTGTTTGATGCCCTTAAAAATAAGGGCAAAAAGATTAGAGGAAATAAAAAAAGAAGCTTAAATTTGCCAATAGTGAGATGAAAAAGGCTAAAGAGCAGCTAAAAAAGTTGGAACGTGTTCAAAGTAAAGACGACAAGCGAGAATATGAAAAAGAAAGCTAAGGGTGAGGCGTGGTATTACCTAGGTTACTAGACAGAACATATGATCAACTTGTGATCATGAAGAACTAAATTGTTACTGCGAGTAACAATTTAGACGTATAATAATTTGTTGATTATTGAGATGAAAAATAAGTGTCGGTTTTCTTTAACCATTTTTAATTAATTTTTATAGAAACTGATTCTTGTTTCCAGATATCAATTAAGAGAGTTAATTTAATATTTGATTACCAAAGTTTATCTAAATGTTCTTCTAATACTTCGGATAAGAATCACTGCAAATTGTGATTAAAAGTAAATGACTTTTTCAGATTATAGAGTAGATGTAACAAGTAAACTAAGATAATAATTAATTCTTAGTTAATATTTATATAAGTTAGCCGTAGAAGAGAAAAATAGATATTATTTTAATTTTATGAGATTTTTTATTTTACTGCAATTTTCCATTTTTAATGGATCTAAGGCCCATAATCTAATTTTGGTTAAAATATTTTGATAAACATTTAAATTCAAATATAAAATTTCTAAATTATTTTTAGTGGATATTAATTATAAATTTAATTTTTCCTAATACACCTAATTGTATAATAGACTTTATTAGGAAACTTATTAATATAAAAACGCAATGAAATATGGTGATTTTTCTAATATTAAAACCACAAATATACAATGTCTTCCATACTGATGGTATTTTCATTAATTACGCAATTCCTTGATTTTACAAATATTTTGAAAATTCTGGGCGTCGTTAGGTGACTGTGCCTTATTTCAAAATATGTTTGATATGCACACATGACTTCGTTACCATTTTCTCATACGTATAGATAGACCAATTTGTTCTTGAAAACAACATTAACCAGTAGTTGGTGTTGGTAACAATCAACCGTTTTATTACGTAAATGTTTATAAATAATTTAAAAAATTATTCAAATATTCATGAAGCTTTTAAAACTCTTTACACAGTGATATTTTGTTAGAGAAATCCTTTTCAAAAAGTACTTGTATATACTTTGTGCGATAAACTTTTAATTCGTACTCTAATTTCGTATTTTAGCCAATTATACCTTTTTGAAACAGACTGTATTATAGCTGCCGCGCACACTCCATGCCCTATCACTTAACTGCTCTTTCCATTCGTATTTTTCTGGCATCTTAAATTAACACTATAATTGACCTTGGCATCCTTTTCGACAGCAGTTACTTTACCAATGGAGCAAACTAATACAATTACGAAACTGGCTTTCTACATTAATATTTTTACTGAACTGTTTACTCAATTAAAAAATTGGTAGACCTTAGCCATTGAAATAAAAAAGCATTGATGGCATGTGGTAAGAATTTCCCACAATTTGGTCTTTGATTAGAATCATAATGGTAGTACTGTTCTAGATAAAATAACTCCTCATGCTTTAGCTTTCCTTTAACGATTTTCAGAGAAAAATTTAATACTCTCCTGTTTTAGTATCTGATAAAATAGAGATATCATTTGATTTCGTTTATATTTATTATACTTGTGGTTTTCATTTTTTGAACTATTATACTTCATGATACAACATGAGAGATAGTCAATAGCCAGCAACGAAATGCAATATCTTCAAATACACTTTAGGCAATCTTCATTGTTATTACCTTGTTAATAACAAAATTAAAATTTAAATGTAATATGCGACCCACTTTTGTGCCGTAACTATTTCAATTTCATATTTGAGTGCAAACATCTGAAATAAAGATTTATTCGTATTGCAAAGTAACAAGCTCAGTTATATTTTATCCTTAGTAAAAATCAGACAATTTCAGCGTCTTCCCTTTGACTGAATTTTACACTAACTATTTCTGTTTGTGAAGTCTCGACATCCTCATTACTACGATTAAAGACAAGCTTCCTTTCTTCGTACGAAATAGTCTGAATTTATCCCATAACATAAATCTATAGACTAACCCCCAAACTCATTTCATCTACAAATTGGATCTTTGACAAATCTAGTTTCAGATGTCGTCAACAGCGAGACGGGGTCCTGTTACAAGATAACAAGTTATCTTTCATTCGTGGCGATGTATGTTATGTAGGTACGTAGGAATCATCTGAGTACAGAACATTATAACAGGAATAAAATATTATCGGTAGAATAAAACTAAAACATCTAGTTGTATTAAATCAAGTTGTATGAAATTTTGAAATGTCGTAAAATATTTAGTAATGGGTATATATAAATGAAATAAGCAACAGGAAACTAATGATAATTGATTAATATATAGCTCGTTTTTAACTTGGAAAATAATATCGAAATAAAACTTTTCATAATAAATTACAAAGTAAAGTTTATATTTCGATTAATTATTAGAAAAATAAATATAAATTCAGTGCTTTCCGTATATGGACAAAAAGAAACAGGTTCATAATACAACAAAAGGCGAGGACCTTTTTAAAATAAGAAGATGATTTCATATACAGATACTTTGTTAATTTTGGTTCAGTAAGGCATTCTTGGAATTTTTATAATATTTTTAGAATTATTTTTTGGGTTCCTCTTAAAAACGTGAAAAGAAAAAAACTTATGACATTTTCTGTTTCATAAAAATACTTTTCTCCGTTCATTCTTCGATATTTTTCTTAAATCATAATTAGGTCCTGAACTTTCATTATCTTAAACATCTCTGAAAAAATTGTAGGAAAAGCATTAATTTAGCAATGTTTTAAATTAACAAAAAAAAACTTCTTCGAAGTAATAAGAAATTTTCATAAAGTTCTATGAACCATAACTTTCAAAAACCTTATTTTGTGTTTATTCGTCAGAATTAAAAATCCACATGTTTGTCAAAGTATGAAAAATAAAAAAATTGGTACTAAAATGTTGTAATGGTACAGTAATTTTGAACTGAAAAGGATTAATAAAAACCCGGTCAAATGCTATTATGGCTCGTGCGTCGAAAGTTCTGGACCTTGTTTCATGTGAAATTATTTATTATAAATTGTTAGTAATATAAATTTCCTAATCTTTTATAATCTTTGCTAATAGCCCACCTGAAGAAGGTTTTGTAGAAATTCATTATTCACAATTAAATGAAACTACGTGATGTAGTATTACTTCTACTTTCTTTAAGTTCTTTACCACGACCTAGGTTTCGTTGTATTACAACATCTTCAGGTGGGCTATTAGCAAAGATCTTTGCTAACACGACGAAACCTAGGTCGTGGTAAAGAACTTAAAGAAAGTAGAAATAATACTACATCACGTAGTGTCATTTAATTGTGTATATGGTCTTACTTAAATGTGTTGAAATCTATCAATTTTTCTATACTGTTTTTTATGGTTACCTGGAAGAGATGTCATCTATACAAATAAGTCTGCTTTATGTCAATTACGTTAACTTTGACCAATAAATAAAATAAATTTACTGATATTATTTGCTCATTCAACTCCACATAAATTTTATAGAATTTAATGTATTAATACTTATAAAATAAAAAATCCAAAAAAAAATCCTTTAATTTATATATATATATATACATATATATATATTTGATGAATATCTAACGTTAAAAAACCTTATGTTAACAAGGATAACATAAAATCATAAAATATCATAAAATAACAAGGTGTAATAAAATCGAAAAAAAAAATTAAAATATTCATCGTCATTTACGTGGTTAATTAGATTAATGTAAAAGTTCAACTTTTCGCTTTAAGTCGAAGTTGATTTTCATCTTAATGTAGAATTAATTAATATCTTTTGAAAGTAGGAGTTATATTCTTATATGATTTATATTTCAAAGTTTTTACTATGTTGTTTTTTTTTTTAATAAGAAGCTGCGTTATGTTTTTCTTGGAATAAATGTTGTTTCGTTGTATGCACACGCTTACGTATGTAATCTACCTGTGCATTCTTTATCACCAATCAAGTAATGAAATTATAAAAACTAACTTCAGTCGACAACGGGTGTATCATAAATCAATGTTTGGCTACTGTTATTTCCTGTTTGAGTATTATCATCTTTTTCTAAACTTATTATTCCCTTTTGCATAAAAATATATGCATTTTTCTTTATAACATATTATACAATGCTAACTGACGAAGGAGAACTCAACTAAATTTACCCTCGGCGTAAGTTAAAGAAAACCAACGTCAAAATCGGATTCACGGTTGCGTATTATCTTATAAACGAAAAACTACGAGATTTATAAAATATATTTGTCTTTCTCCATTTTTTCACGTTTCCATGTACATATTTTATACGTCATGTACTTACCTTTAAATCACAGTCTATAATTTTACTTATAAATTAGGAAAAAATCATGTAAATTTTGTTAATACGTTAAAGTTAATGTGTGTGTAAAAAAGGAAAAAAAAGTTTATTTTCTTTTAAAGATGGTACGTTATTATATTCCTAAAATTATATATTTCATGTCATTAAAATCTATTAAACGCTTTTTGTGTGATGAGCGCACATGTGAGCTACAATTTTCAAAAGCGATCAGGTTTTCTCTATAGTTTATTTATTACGCCCCATTGTTTTTTGGGGCGTAATAAATACACTATCGAAATTTTTATAATATCAATCAGAAAATCAAAGTAAAATTTTTCGTTTATTTTAATTCTGACAATATAAATAAAAAACAATATAACATCTATTCCAAGCAACATAACTCAGCTTCGCATTAAAACAAAAAAATAATGTAGCAAAAACTTTAAAATAATATAAATTATTTAAGAAAATAACGACTCCTTCTTTCAAAAGTTATTAATTAATTCTACATTAAGATGAAACTGATGACTTTCACTTAAAGCGAAAAACTGAACTTTTATATTAACACTTAAACTTATTAACCACGTTATTTACGGTAAATATTTTATTTTTTTCTTTTAATTATATTACTCCTGCTTCTCGTTGTAAGATGGATATTTAATACGTAAACTCTCAATTACTAAAAGCTTACCCGGAGTCAAGATTCAGTGATGTATAATAATTTTATGTATTAAAATACATTTCTTTCAATGCTAGATATTCATTATATATATATGTATATATATTATATATATATATATATATATATATATATATATATATATATATATATATATATATATATATATATATATATATATATACATATATATATATATCATAAAGCAACTTTATTACCAACGTGTAGACTTGTTATAAATACCATATGTAATGAAGCATTAGTTATCATTCAAAGTGAAAAACCTTGAATGATAACTAATGCTTCATTATATATGGCATTTATAACAAGTCTACACGTTGGTAATAAAATCAGCAAGAAATAAAACCAAGCAAGAATATAAAGTAAGAAATAAAACCATGCCGTCTTTGTTTCTAAAATTATACTAAAATACTAATGTATTGCTAGTTAAATAAAAGTTTAATATCAAATGAAATATTAAATTTAGTGAAATATTTAAGAGAAAACAATACATTTATGCATAGACAAAAAAATTAGTATTTACGAAAACTTGACAAGCGTTCTAATTATGAGTGGAATGCTATTTTTATTTTCTCGAAAAATTTGACAACTTGAGGTAGTTTTCATTCATTAACCATGGAATATGTCTAATATACGTAAGATTTCGTATTTAAGATTAGGTCTGTCATCAGTTTGAATCTACAACTTTTCTTTAAAAAATTAAATAGTGTTTTGAAGTGATCTATTTGAAGTGATTGAATACCCAAAAACATTCATACTCATTTGGTACAAATAACTTAAGGAAAATGTTACATAATTTGTTATCTTGCATATTAATAATTATCATGTTGTCAATTATAGTGCATTGTCTATTAACATGCACTTGGGCCGTTTTATTTAAATTTTTCTGTATTTGTATGCTTACTTTATCCAAAATATAAAGTTCTAAACATGTTACAGTTTTGCCAAATTCCTGTGGAATTTTTCCCAGTAGTAATATATACATATATATATATATATATATATATACATATATATATATTTATATATATATATATATATATATATATATATATATATATATATATATACACATATATAAGGTATCTTTGAAAATATTAAAAATTATGACAATATTTAGAAGCATACTATCCGATTTGATTAGGAGGAGTGGGAAAGAGAAAAGGAAGAAAAGGAATTCTTCCTTCCCTAGCATAATCACGTACCACGAAAATATTGATGGAAATTTTTCTTTTTAATTATCATATTGCACGTAATAAAGATACGGTGCTCTATCACAATTAAACAATTTAAAATCCACTTAATTTAATTTGATCCAACTTAACTTAATCCAACAAAATACAAACTGAAACATTATAACCTAACAAAACATACTTTGGTATAGACTTACCTAATATAACATGACCTAAATCTACTAAACTTATACCATTTGATCCAACATAATCCCTTAGAATACAATTACCTAATCCTATATAATCCAACTTAATCCGTCTTAACTTAACCCCATATAACTCAACATAAATTATCTTAATCAATCTTCAACCTAATCAACCTAACCGAACACAATCCAACCCACTCTAACTTAATCTAATCCAACTTGATAAAATTTGACTTAATTCTAAATATCCAAACTTCGTGTTAGGCATATTTTTCGAATTTTTTCTAACATGCCTATTCTTTTGTGATGTTAGAAAAAATTCGAAAATGATGAAAATGAATATGAATTTTAAAATAATAATGAATTTTAAAATTATTTTCCTGAAAAAAATTTGAAAATATTTTTATTCTTTTTCAAAATGGAGGTCAAAATGAGAGGTTGAAATTTATAAGTGGAGAAACAATATCAAGTCAGTAACAGTTGAAAAAGTTTCTACACATTCCAAGACTATTTTCCATTAAACCGTAGTTTTGATTTATGACCGAAAATATTTCCCGCCCTTCTCCTTAACTTTCCAAATTTGAAAGTCAAAAAATTTTAAATATGTCTACTTGATAAAAGGTCTTTTACATATTACTAGGAAAGGAAGTCCCAAATAATCACAATTTTTAAGAACAAAAATGAAACATTCAATAATTTTCCTTCCCTTATCCCTTAGATTCTAGACCATAAACAT
The DNA here is from genome assembly GCA_039881145.1 of Druceiella hillmani. NCBI lineage: Eukaryota > Metazoa > Arthropoda > Insecta > Lepidoptera > Hepialidae > Druceiella > Druceiella hillmani. The sequence continues at coordinate 9,138,719 of JAYKKI010000055.1, forward strand.
ATATATATATATATATATATATATATATATATATATATATATATATATAATATATATATATATATATATATATATATATATATATATATATATATATATATATATATATGTAGAAGAATAAGGCTAAAATAATAATTTTTAAGTCCATGTGCAATTATTGCATCAAAATAATAAATTGTGTGAACGCGTTTGCTGGCACGCCGTTTGCTGACTATCGCATTCGATTTTTTAATTAATTCCTTTTTTAAAAGCATCTCATGTTACTTTGTCTTCCCAATATTTTAATTAACTTCCTTATATATTAATGTACTTTTCAACTTAACATAATTTTCTTTATTTCATTGAATGGAATTTACATATGTTAAACTAATTTGATGATAGTATGCTCTTTTTTATTCTGATGTACTTAATGTTTTATGAATAGAGCAATATTTTAAAATATTTGTTACGATATACAGATTTTATTCCTCTTTTCTATACGTTATACATATATAAATATTATTAATTTACTATCTATGTTTGATTTTGATAATACGACAATGTTAAATTTCAAGATGTGATTTTTATGAAAAATAAAATAAACGTCAGATTTACAATACTAGTAAGTAGGTTACACATAAGGAATTGGATAATATCTAATGAAAATCGTAATAACTGATATAATTTAATTTATTTTGTTTCGTCGTTAACTGTAAGAGATCGTACGAGATTGCATGTGCACCATACGTTCATTCCAAATTGTTATAAGGTCTTAATCAACCGTGTTGCCAGGATGCCATATTGGCAATCAGCATTGGTGGCATGGTTAATTTGGAGGTTTTATTTGTAATTTCAAAATTTATGTAAATTATTTTTCTATCGATTAATGTAGTCCCTATAAGCGTGACATTTTTTTCGCACAAAAAATTTCTAGGTAATAAATTTTACAAGTCTGTAACATACGACGTTCATCAAATTTAAAAGTTTCTCAATATTTATTGTGAAATACGTATTGCAATGTTTAAATATTTCAGATTTAAAACATTGTTTAATTGTAGATACTTGCAAATCGCAAATAAATTTTGGACTATTTAATCTTAGTAAAGTGACAAATATTTGTAACTCGTTAATCGTGCAAATATATTTCCTCTAAATATATATTTGCACGATTAACGAGTTACAAATATTTGTCACTTTACTAAGGATTGACTTATGGAGTGATTTTTTATTAGAAAAATAAAAATACTTCTTTTATTACTTCGCTTACGATTTGACACGATGTTGAAATATTATGTCCGTATTATTATTGGAAAGTAATTTATACAAGTTAGAGAATGATCAATCAATAGTAAATAAGTTTCTATTGATAATGTGTGGTAAACTATCTATTTTCAGTAACAACTAAATTTGAAAAGTTCTCAAATATCTTATCAAAAAGAGTACCACGCCGAATTATATTAATTTTGCATTTAGTTAAAGCTATAAGAAAAACTGAAAGCGCATTTGGAGTATAAGATAGTTATTGTTGAGTTTATATCGATTACATCGCAGTTCAAGCTTCTTATCCGTACGGTACCTACTTATTTAATATCAGCTAAATGATGTAATATTTAAAGACTGCTTTCAAGTTATCTTATTATATCCCATATAAAAGTTGTTTTTATTAAATATTTATATATAGATAAAAATCAAATATTGTTCTACAATAATTATAAATTATTAATGCATTCTTTTCTCTATTTAATGAGAAAATGTTGCGGCGATTCCAATATAAATGTCTAAAGATACAATTAGGTATACGATGAAGAAACTTGATTTTGAAAATCAAATCCCCCTTTTCACAAAGATTTTCAAGTTTACTATTTGAAAAGAGATAAATAAAATTTAATTATTGACAATTAAATGAAACTACGTGATGTAGTATTATTTCTACTTTCTTTAAGTACTTAACCACGACCTAGGTTTCGTTGTATTGCAACATCTTTAGGTGGGCTGTTAGCAAAGATCTTTGCTGATAGCCTAGAATATTTGCTGATAACCCACCTGAAGATGTTGTAATATAACGAAACCTAGGTCGTGGTAAAGAACTTAAAGAAAGTAGAAATAATACTACATAACGTTGTTTCATTTAATTGTCAATAATTAATTTCTGCAAAATTAATGCCAAATATATTCAAAACTGAATTGTTTATCAGTAGTTTTGACAAATTTGGAGAATATTTGTGTATCGATTTATTTACGTAATACAAGGAATATAATCTTTAAAATTTAACAAAAAATATTAATGATGTTTGATATGAAGAATGGAATACCGTAGTTGTTAATGCAGCTAGTGGTCCCTGTGCTTACGACGACTAATTTGGAATCACTCTAATCGCTAATTTAAATATGTGTATATATATATATATATATATATATATATATGTATATATATTATTTACTTATATTTTTTTATAACTGCCTTAAACCATACCCCTAAATATTAGATTTTGCACTTTGATTACGGTTGTCATACAGTTTTTTGCTCCCAATATTTTAAAACTGTGGTATGTACTTGTATATACTAACCTAACTACCTAGTATCCTAGCAGTTTAATGCCTTTATATGTCTACTAACCTACTTCATAAACGACTTACCAACCTACTTACTAACGTACTAACATCCAACTAAGATTAGTTGGATCAAATCTTTTCATACATATATTTGTACGTACTAGGGTTGTAACTTTTTTACATGAAATGTAGGACTTTTTCGATATCCGGTAAAAATATATTACTTTTTGGGAAAAATAAAGAGCAAAGATTACTTTTTTATTTTTATTTTTTGGAATAGATAATTCAACAATTTTTTTGTTCTATTTTAAAAATTTATTATGTACACCTTAACATTTCAGATAAATATTAATATTACACATTTCATTACGGACACTTCATTTTTATCTTCTCTCCATTTTAAACTGAAAAAAATATATTCTTATTATAAATGGAGAAGAGGAAATAATACGCACACACATACACGCACACACACACACACACACACATATGTATATATATATATTTAGAAAATATTATTTATTATCACTAATGCTCGATACACTCATAACTTAAAAATGACTGGACTCAAGTTTCTTTACGATTTAAATTGAGACATCGTAATTTATTAAAGGCTCCAGGTCACTTTGTAGAAGTCGCTAAACGGATATTTTTAACACAACTATATGATATTCAAATTACTGTGCGATGCTATGTTGGAAAAAATTGTTTCCGTTTACCTAAGTCTACGACAGGGAGGTTCGCAGGCAAGTTCTACAAAATAAACCTATAAAGTACAGGTGAAACTCCTATATTTTAAACATTTGAGGGTATTTAATAGGTATATTAAATTTTCGTACGTATTAATCTTATTATTATTACTAGACAAGCATGTAGCCAATTAGATATTTCATAGATGTATGAAAAGTACCTTGGTTCCCTATATCATATTATAGTATCAATTCGCGTGGACCGGTAATATTTTGCATCGAAATAAAAACTAAGGACAATTATTTTAATTTAGTTAAATTTTTGTAATGCCTGTGTAATTAAGTCTAGGGCACGCTGCAAAAGTTTTGAAGTCTCATAAAAGGCCATATACAATTATAATTAAACATTTGTGTTGCCTTACCATGAAAAAAACATTTTTATAAAACAGGGCTTAAAGAAAGTAATACTTGCTAGATGAACAGACATATTGTTTACCGACTTTGTAACATACTCGTCATAAAATAAAATTCCATAATTCCAGCACTCTGTTAAATTAATACTTAAATGCTCACCTTAACTAAAACTTTGAAACAGTTTAATTCTTATGTATACTATAGTTAGTAAAAGCTATTATCAATGATATTACATTTTGAATTAAATAGAATATTTTTTAAAATAAATATTCTTTGTTAGCCAAATCAAACATATACATTAACAAACAAAATGCGATTTTTTTGAACAGCGGCAAACTAAAATTAAGGAAACGCTAAAGAAATTAAGAGAAAATATTTACCTGCATCATTCACAAGTCATGTAAGAATAATTCCTAAGCTTAAATAGACTCACGTCACAATCTTAACATCATTATGGAAAAGTTCCCGTTGACGTTCATTTTTCTCACATCTATCGTGCGCCTCCCCTAAAGGAAAATTTTTTCCTTATATGTATTTGGGAAATAAATATAAGGAGTTGCTGAACCTGCGTGTATAACGCAGGTAGCAGCGGGATTTCCTCATTCGTTTCAACTTGTGAAAGTTTGGCAATTTGTCATTAAACTAATCAATCGATTATAGTCCCAAAGGATTTATTTCGTTATTAGAGTTTGGAAACGAAAGCTTTTATCATGAAAAACCCTAAACTTTGAAAGAAAATTGGTAATAGTTTCACATATATGTTTGTTTTAATTTAATATTATTTCGTTTTCGAATGAGGTTCATAAATATGCGGTTAGTAAAAATATGTGAGTGCGCGTATTTATTTAATAATTAATTTAAGATATATTTTGATTAACATATTTGAAGTCTCAGTAAACTACAGTAAGTAAAATCAGTTCTAGTAAAATAAAATAAGTAAGGTAAGTATTTGAGAACGGTACATTTTTTTTCAAAATTTCAAAGGCATTACACAATGTTTAATGAGCAATTTTCCTAAAAAGAATATGCAACTATTTTAATATCATTAGATATTCCGTATCGTATTAATAGCAGATGGCAATAAATATTTTTTGTCACGAATTTTTTGAGACTTTTTACATATAACCACATTGAATTTCCGCCGTGAAGTGTCATGCAATAAAAACCAGCAAAGATCAAATAAAATGAAACAAAATCTCATTAAAATTAATAACTCGCAGTGAGGAAAAGACAGAGGAAAATAAAAACGAAAATTTAATGAGCAATTCAATGTGTGCGTGTACGTTTTGTTATTTTTACAAGTTTATGTAACTTCGTATCCATTTCGAAGCAGTTGTAGTGCGTCTTTCTTTTGATGAAGGCTTTAGCAAATTTTAGGTAGAAGTTAAATCATTTTCCGTTTAGGTCACTGTAAATCACAAGAAATTGAAAAAATAACTAGAAAACTTGCCTGATATAAATTTTATTGAGTAACTTTTTTTCTTTTTAATCAGATTCAAAATATTTCCACAATTTTATGAATAGGTAATGTAGTCAGAAAGTTTTTACTTCGATTAAAAATAATATGATTACATTTCATGGCGTATTGATGCTGCAAATGCTTGAAATATTTTGAAGTAGCTTAAAAAGTAATTAGAAAAAATTTCCATTAAAGTCATCCATTTTCATTAAATTTATATATATATATATATATATATATATATATATATATATATATATATATATATATTTATTATTTCAATACATATTATAAAAGTAAGTGTACAATGTACATGCCGTCCTATTCAGAAACGAGTCCCGGTACGAGTGGTAACCTTCTATCCAAGTGAGTTACACGGTGTGATAACCCTCTATCCCCCATCCATGAGGAAGGTTCCCATTTTTAACTAAATGACAGGCCTAAGTTTCGTTCTCTAGAAAATTCTAGAACAGTCTAGAATATTCCAGAGCATTCCACAACATTTCAGAATATCTCGAAATATTAGGTAAATTTTCGGAATATTTGGGAATAGTTTGGAACATTCGGGAACATCTCAAAACATCCCCCATCATTGTGGAATATTCCAGAACACTCTCGAATGGTGTGGTATGTTCTGGAACATTGTGGACCATTCGAAAACTTTTTGGTATGGGTAGGGCTACCCATTAGTAAGTCAAGATCCGAAGTGGGTTAAAAGTGTTTAAGGTGTACTTGGTGAATTTATTAATAAAAAGTTGATTTGTTTTATATTTTATACAATACTCAAACGTAAAAGAGGAGGAGATCTTAGAAGTTTTGAAGTAAAGCAGTGAAAAAAAGAGCAACGAAAAAACGAAAGAGTCGAAGAGCGCGAAGCACCTTTACCAACGTACTAGAATGAGCACCGTGAGAAGCAAAGAAACCGAACAACGAAATGAACGAATTGAAGAATCAAGAATTGCGACACAATCTCATAATAAAAAATGGCGAACGCATGCCATCCATGAAAATACCACCCTACGAGAAGCGCGAACGAGGACAAGTACACAGTATAACCTAACAAATAAGCATTCCACTACGATCCGACGAAAGAATATGATAAACACCACCACGTTTCATTTATAATTTTTCTTAACGAAATTTTTGAAAATATGTCCTTTTGGTATAAACTATGGAAAATAAACCCATTTGTTACGAAATGTTTGGAAATAAGCCACCACAGAAATATATTTTACAGTAGAAAATTTAATTGTCTAAATTATTATAAATTTAACAGTTTTCTAAGAAGTTTAAATATTTATTAATAATTCTGTACTCTTTGCTGCCCATAATCAACTTTATTGCAATCACAACTGTTTTCTTCACCAGATGAAAACTGTTATGATTTTTTGTTTAGAATTCTAAACCCATTTCATTTTAATATCAAGAGTTGGTTAAATTATATTTTTTTTACGAAACTGTCATACAGAAGTTAAACTAAATAACAAAGATGCAACTCACAGATGGTAACTTGCTAATATAAAAAAAAAGATTGTGCGTGTACTTATGTACGGACATTAGAAGTTATAGTTCCGTGGTATAATACCAAAATAATTTTATTTGGTACGCAAATAATTAAGGAAAATAAAATTATATAATAATAAGGCGTGATTATATATAGGTTTGGGAAAATCTAAATTCAATCAAATAATTAAAGTTTAAACATTAAAATTTGCTTCACCAAAAGAAAAATTAAATTTTTTATATTTTATGTAGAATTACAATCATTACTATTTAATAATTAAATAATATATATTATATTAATATTTATTTTATCTTATTTCATTTCAATTTCTTTATTGAAATAATTAAATTAAATTTGAAATTTAAAATTTTAAAGTTAAATTTAATTTATAGAAAATTATGTAACATTTAAATGAATGCTAAACATCCATTTTAAAATAAACACGTCTACATAATTATTTGGTAAATTTACCATTAAAATTAAATAAAAGTTAATTAATAATGCAAATAAATTAATATATTTAGAATTTATTGATTTTATTAATTTTGAGTATTTAATAAAAGATAAAATAATTATAATTTATCATTCAAATAAGTACAGAATGAAAGTTAACCTCATTTAGAGAAATATACATAAAAATATATTTTGAAAAGCTTATAAGCACTATTTCTATAACGAATATTCACAATAAATGAATGTTTTTTATTACATAGGCCACTATTAATTTGAATTTTTTAAGAAATATTATTTAAGAGCTATGCTTTATATATATATATATATATATATATATATATATATATATATTTATATATATATATATATATATATATATATATATATATATATATATATATATAATACCTAAGTAACTATCATGAATATAGTATCAGTCATTACCCGTATGTAAATATGTGTTTAATGTGCAACCTCACCTGTCGATTTTTGTTGTATTGTGCACGGGCATAGTAAAATTTTACATTCATAATTTTTCATAACGCGCGTAAAAAGTATTACTTCACTTTCACAAACCTGTCCTCAAATATAATGTTTCAATAAGCCATGAATTGATTACTTCAATCCTTAAAATAAACTCGATTGTTTTTAAGATCAATGGACATCACTTTAATCCCTTCGGTGTATATTCGATTGGTTGAACCATCCTATCATTGAGATAAGTGGGTTTTGTTGCTAGTCAAACTGTAAGTACCTGTTTTGGGTTAAAAAGAATTGGACAACTAAACAGATAATCTTGAGTATTTAGCGGAAAGTCTACCTATCGATACAATTTGTGACTTGAACTCGGTCGGGAGTAGTAAAGAGACAAAGTTTTCTTTTTGAGGACAGGTTTTTCTTTATGACAGGCACTCGTTGATTTCAGTACTTTTATATGGCTCATACGGCCCTATCCAGAGGTAGTACCTGGTAAGTGGAATAATTTATCATTAATAACTGAAGTAAAAAAACCTAAGAACTTGGAACTCATATCAAAGTTTAGATATAGTCCGTATATTTATGGTTTTCAAATTACTAGCTTTTGACAAGCTGGTAATTTTCTATATTGTAAATATAGGATTTAATTTAAAGTTAATTCAACAATGAACGTTGATCGTTTATGGAAGATTTTACAAAACATTAGACAGTGTTATTTTTCCAGCAGGTTACAAAATATGTTCAAATACAGAACATTAGAACATTGTAAGGTTTAATTTAAGAACAGTCAAAAATTCCACGTAAATACCGATATAAATTATATATATTAATACCGATATAATATATATATATATATATATATATATATATATATATATATATAATAAATTGTTCCGTGAATAGAGACAAAGATAAAAGAAACTAAAACTTATGTATCTGATATTATTCACACGATATTCTACCATGGAAATTTAGAACGCTACCCGTTGATAATGCGAAAAATTTTACCAAAATACTTATGGTATTAGCGTAATTCTATGTTGTGATTTGTGGCATATGTGCTTATTTCAATTGTTTTTTTATGTTTTGTACGGGTTATATTAAGAAATTAATTAATACTGTACCGAAACTCGTAAATATATAATTACATTAAAAGTTAAAGGAAAGAAATAAGTATTAGCTAACTCATTCACAAATCACGTCAAAACAAATAGTAAGGCGAGGGCTGGACGGAACGCCGTCGAGTGTGTAACATCATTATGTTAGAAGTTACTCTTGGCGCACATTTTTCTGACGTCAATTGTTTCCCCTCATCAAGAACGTGGCACGCTCGAGGTATAGCCTGTATTTGTATGTTTATATCAGAGAAAAGCTCGCTCTTTTCCATGTCGGCTTTAATATTTGTTAATGAATAGTTTTGCTTAATGTTCTATCAATTAACGTAGGAAATCTGGGGTAATTTGAGGATTTTCCAGTATTAATAAGTTATTTTAATAGATATGAGGCCATCCATTTTTAGTCATAAGGGATCTATTTTAAAATTAATTGTGCAATTAAGTTACGAAAAAAATATTTTTATAACAAGAAATTTTATTCAATATTTGAAAGGGTCAACTGATACCATGAAAAATAATAAAAAATAAATTGCCACAGTACTTCGTTTACCCCCTCTTTAATATATTTATAAATGCTTTAATAAAGTCAATGCATTATGTGTGAGTTAATTAGGTGTATTGTCATGCCCAACTTAAAATTTCTACGCCTTATAGTTTCTGAGAAAATCTGCTGTTACAGATGGACAGATAAACATATGAGTGATATTATAAAAGCTCTGTCTTTCCTTTTGAGGTGTGAGGTCCTAAGCGGTATTTCCTGACGTCTCCAGGTGTCGGTAGTTTTTTTTTCTAAAAAGAGGGCACCATAGAAATGATTGACATATATGTATGGTTACATAAAGCGGGTCGAAAATTAATTTTGACTTTGTATTAAGGTTTTTTTCTAAATTAAAGAAAATGATCTAATATAATCTGACTCAATAATAGAGAGAGACTATATTCGTTTAAGACTTCATCTAATGGAAAAATATTTTATTCCAAAATTATAGTGAACTTTCCTTTAAATGACATTTTAGGCAATAGTATTGATTTCTGTTGAATATGTTGGCAAAAGTCACTTAAAATACATTTAGTTGATTATTAGGAAACACAGAAATAGTTTTTTTGTTGTTTTAAACTTTCTGTGAATATCCTGATATTTTGAATCGAACAACATTTTAACCATAAGCTACCATTCCCACAATAATTGTTAGTATTTTCAGAAATTTTATAAAACTTTCTTTAGGTTTCATTCATACATTATAAACCGCAATTTCAATTACTTTAAAATGCTCATAAATGCTGTCAATATTTTGTCGACTTAAATGAATTACTTCGTGTTGCAGATATTTACACACTATCAACAACAATTTTATTTCAATTTTTTTATTCCCAAAAAATAGACGGGACGAAAATAAGTTAAAGATTAATAAATATATATGTTAATATTTTTTAGAGTTTTGTGATAAATATTTCAAAATCGAAATCTAATGTAATAACTTCTGTGTACGTTCGTCTCTCGCATATGATTTTCTGGGAAAATAGTCATATAAATGTAATATAAATGTAAATATTTCAAATTATAGACATGATACATTAACAGCTCGGTTTTTGGTTCTGGGTAAATTAAGAAAATTTCTTTCATTGTTATCGTGTAGAGCGTCAAATAAAAATTTATTGAAACACTAATCCAATAATACACTTGATGTATTTTTTTACGGATTATTTTAAACATTTTTTGGTTCCCTTAAAAATTGCACACCTATCCTATGTTAAGAAAAATCTTAAGAAATTATGAGCCACACGAATCAGGTATAGATTGAACTCTTAAGAAATTATGAGCCACAAACACACCACAAGAAAATATTAAGAGATTATGAGCCACAAGAATCAGGTATAGATTGATATTTCTCTATAATTGCCGAACCTGCCAAATTTCTTTACAAAAGGTTTCCCAGAAAAAGTCTTTGAACTAAAAATACTTCTAGCCATGTAAGGATAAACTTTTTCTCATGTCTTGCGAGCTTTTTGTTTGACTTATTCGAAAAGCTCCCAACTCAGCTTCGCACAAACGCAAAAGAGTATTAGTGCAGTTGGTGGCTGGACCGCTTTTTATCTTTATATATTTTTCTTATTAGTATCAGTATGACGTAACACATACAATATAACATGCTGTACTGAACGCGTGATTTAGATTAACTGTTCTTAGAAGAAAAATTCCCAAAAGTGAGTTCTTTCCACAGCAAACTCAATATAGTCAAAACGATACTGGATTTTATTACACTTTGTATACAGCTTTGAAAACTTCCGTTGCACTGTATAGTATTACTATGTTCTGTACATAATAAAAATTCCGGACTAGGGTCCTTTTCTTTGGAAAGAGGAAAACTTTGTCTAGAAATGTAATTATAATTTTTCCCAGTGAGAAATTAAATTCCCAATACTTTGGCAGATATAATTATTTATTTTTTCCCGCAAGGTTATAAATTTCCTTCATAAGTTATTTCTACGTCTGCGATGAAACTGTTTCATCTCAGATATAAAATTATAAGGTCTTTACTTTAATTGTAAAAAATAGGTTTAGTTTCATGTACTTCTTGTGGAACATTATGAAATTATTAGGTTTTAGTAGCTGACTTCACTAATTCATACAAAATGTGTCTTTATATTGAAAGTCTGTGAGGGAATTAAGCCAAAAACATTTAATAAACTCACGAAAATGTAATTGTAAAAATGTATTCAAAATTTATTCGAAATCGATTGTGTAAATTCTGAAAACTTATGGATTATATTAAAAAAACAAATATATGATGTTTCACTTACTTGACGCAGACAACAATATGTATTTTTGCCTATCACCATTAGCCTCTTATCTAACAATATATATTCTTCCACAATCGTAACTCATACAGATATGCTGAACGGGTTTTTGCATAATTCATGACTCGTTACATTGTTGTCTCGTCAACCGCATAAATCCCTCAGGCTGCTGTTCATTTGATGATTTGATGCATGATGCACAAAACCCTTTTATCTTTTTAAAAAAAATTTACCGAAATTTAATGAAATATGAATAAAAATAGTAATGCACTGATGTAATTTAATAGCTTTGCTAAAGTTTGATTTTTAAATGGGGTAAATTAATACAGGTACTTCTCTACTGAGAGGTCTCATTTGGAATGACAAACAAAAGCATAATATATTATATTACAGTGTCATTTTTATATATTTTTAAACTTACAATTATTTTTCATATAGATAATCTCAAAAACATGAAGTTAATCTGAATTATTGTCAAATATTTGGGGTTTTAAAAAGAATTTTATGCATTTTCTTTAAACTTAACAAATTCCCTAATTTCCTGAGGTATGATTTTTAGGATAAATTCATTAGATAATTTACTTCTTATTACTTTCATATTACTAATGCAAAGTTACTTAGACAGTCTTAAAAATAATATCAATCGTATTGTTGCTTTAAAAGTAACTATAGAAAAAAATTACTAATTGTGTTATCTTTTAAAACATACACTGAAAATTATAAATTGTAAAGTATTTAAAATATTTTGTATATTTGGCGTTGATTTTGTAGAAATTAATTATTCACAATTAAACGAAACTTCGTGATGTAGTATTATTTCCAATTTATTTAAATTCTTTACCATGACCTAGGTTTCGTTGTATTACAACATCTTGAGGTGGGCAATTAGCAAATGTTCCAGCTATCTTTGCTAATTTCCAACCTGAAAATGTTATAATGTTATAATATAATGAATTCCAGGCCGTGGTAAAGAAATTAAATAAAGTATAAATAATATTACATCACGTAGTTTCGTTTAATTGTGTAAAGTACTTGTTTGCGTTTAGTGGCCAGTTAGGATTTGTTTTTTTTTTTAAATTTCAAAAACGTGACTAATAATTACCATCCTTTTTCATCTATCCCAATATCGCAGTAATCTGCACTTTTAGCAAAAAACTTGACTACAATATAGTCAAGTTTTTGTTAATGTTTTATTATTACCATTAACTCCAGTTTCACACCTAATTCGAAAATTGTTTTTTCCATGAGTTATCCATGGGATTTAAGAAATATGTTTTCTGCCTTTGGTGGCTTTTTGATAATAGCTTCTTTTATCGAGCTCTCAATTTAGTGTTGTTGTTTTATTTTTCTTCGCACTCGCTTAAGTATCACTAAAGATGCCATAAGTCTGGCTTTTTGCACTCTTCTATAATTTCAAACTTTGGATTGTATTTATGCAGTTCATGTTTTTCAACCAAGTATTCGCTCAAAGTTTTAATGAGAATCATTCGCTTTTATCGAAAATTTTGATCCTGATATAAAATTATTTCCTTTTAGTTTCTTATTCGTCACTTAACTATACAAATCTTTTGTGTTTGGTGTTTCGTTTGTGAAGCTATTTTCATAGCTCAATTTGTTAAAATTTTAATAGTATTTTCTTATATTTATCAAACTTTGTCTATAATTCTTCTTTCTTTATTAACTTTTTACCAAAGGCAAGTAGGGTTTGATGCGTTATAAACGAAAAATAATGATAATTGATTATCGTTTTACGACAAATGGCACAATTAGAACATATAGCGAATTTGCTTTTTAAATAGTAATTAATTTTTATCGTCGATGGCAAAATTTTAGCTATACATATAGGTATGCTTTGAATATTTGTATGACAAAATTGATTGTTCTTAGAACTTCAAGGTAGAAATATTTGCTGTATTGTGTCATACAAAACTTTTATACTTGCGCTAATATTAATACTTTAATTTGGAGTTCATATTAGCGTTTAGATTTGCGCTAAATGTTTTTCATTACCAGGAAAGTGATTACTTTTTAAGTAATACTAATAAATACTACTAGATAAAAATGTTTCAGATGGTGAGTTCATGTATAAAATAATTTACATGACATTTTTCTGCTGGGACAAATCTGTTATTAAATCGAATCTCTTTTTCCGCTTTTTTGAGCAACACGTAAGAATTGTTATATGATTTAAATGCTACTTTCATTGGAATTATGTTTGGGATTCTAACAAAATCTCAGCTAGATGCGCTTTTGGATCAAAGTAGCTTAAAAAACTCTCTGACCTCTATTACTTGTTGTTTGTTAAAGGACCACGCAATATCAATTATACCAATTTTATTATTGCTTACATTGGATCTATTTATAAGTTTCATAGTAATGTTTAATTTACCATTCTTTCCGATTCAATATCTCAAATACGTTTAAAATTTATACTTACCTAGCGAGAACTATACACGTCGACTTAAAAAGTGATTACTTCAAATTTCCGAAAATTTCACAGTAATTTAAAAGTTCAAGCTATAACAGATCTTACTTATATTCCAGACGTAACATTATCCTTCTTTACCTGTTGAGATACAGGTTATGATAATAAACAGGTGTAGCTGGGGATAAACGTTGATAAAACAGTAAAAGTAAAGTAACTCTATGATGCCTCCTAGCTAAACTGGAACCTCCGCTGTAAACGTAAAATATTCCTCCTAATATTCGTAATACGGTGACCTGTAGCACCGAGCATTAAGATTAATGCTTAAGAGAAATGTACGCTTTTGTTTGACCTGAACTTTGGGTAATTTAATGCTAGCGGCTAATTACCTATCTTTGTTCCTCCATTTGAGGCTGTGCGATGACGGGGGTCCACCTACATCTATCGTGAACTACGTTTGCATGTCCGCCGCTTGTAGGTACTTAATAGTTCGTCTGGGTTCTAGGACGCACAAATTACCCCCTAGATGTTGTATCAGATATGGGGTCACTAGAGACGAGATGTTTATTATGCGAATTGGACCCGCGGGCCTAGCTCAATGCGTGCTTTTGCTGTAAAGGTATTCAGGAAGGTGAGTGGTTACTGTGCGTGTTCTGTATATTGTGAAACATATTTCTTATTAAGGCGTAAGTATATTCTACTCATGTAGATAAATTCCGTTTAGAGCATGTTTTATCAGAGGCGGCATAATGTTTTATTTAATTTTCACAGCAATGCAGCTAAATAATATAATTTCCAATCGATGTGAAATATTATTCCTTCGCTACTATGGAAAAAAATTTAATATTAGTATTATTCTGTTTGACTTTGTTCTTCTTTGACGTTAAATTATATTTACAATTTTTCTTGTCAATTAAAAATTAATTCTGAGAGTGAAGTTCATGTTACTGTCTTCATTACCACAAAATGACATAATTGGCAACAAATAAATTTGGCTGATATTTTTAGGTCCTATAATAAGTTCGTTGATCTATATTTTTCGCGGCTATTATTAGACAATGAATCATCAATTTTTTTTGCAGAGTGGTTTCATATTTACAATTACTCTATCGTATTTTATTAATGTTTGACGATTTTAATATGAATATTTTCCAACTAGACTTTCGTATTAGGGTATTAAGAGTGCACTTGAATGTGAATAAATTTATATATACCCGAATAAAGCTTTGCATCTCTTGGAGAATTTCTCTACATTACACATGAACATATATAACATTTTCGCTCCACTAGGATTGCTAGCCTCAAAAGACAAATTCCATTCTTTACGTATCGATTTAGCATCCTTTCGTCTATATTTAATTTTTAAAACTTCCTATAACTTTCCTATTCATTTGTGAAACTGTACCACCAGGCTTTTAGTATTGAAATAGAATTTAATACTAGAAGCCTGGTGTTGTAGTATAGTAACAATAGTATTATTATTACTATACTACAACACGAGCGTTAAATTTCATTATGAACGTTTGTACGATTTTATAAAAACACTGCATGATACCGAGTTCTTGGACTCTGGATGCATTAGTACGAAACTCAGTCCACGATACTACATTTCTGCTACCCTTTACAGTAGACTTTCTATATGGAAATCTATTGAGTTATTTGCAGTGGGCATCCCACCTGAAGATGTTGTAATACAACAAAATCTAGGTCGTGGTAAAGAACTTAAAGAAAGTAGAAATAATACTACATCACTACCTTATTCTCAACTATTAATCATCATATGGAAAGTCTACTATAAATGGTGAAAAAAATCAGCCTGGAATTTGAATTGAAAATAATCGTAATAAGACAAACATGATGATTGTTGACCATGCTAACAATAACTTGCTCGAAATCATATAATTAGTAAATTATAAGGTGATCATATGTTCATTCAGAGACAATAATTTCTAATAAAGGCGGATGTACAGACGAATTTGAACAGCATATGGCGATTACTAAGTATTTTATGGACAAGCTTAGAAAGATACACTGAGATGGACATCCTAGAAATGTAGTATCGTGGACTGAGTTTCGGACTAATGCATCCAGAATCCAAGAACTCGGTATCGGGCAATGTTTTTTACAAAATCATACAAACGATCATAATGAAATTCAACGCTGGTGTTGTAGCATAGTAACAATAATATTATTGTTACTATACTACAACACCAGGCTTTTAGTATTCAAATTCGATTTCTATACTAAAAGCCTGGTGGTACAGTTTTACAAATGAATAGGAAAGTGATAGGAAGTTTTAAAAATGAAATATAGACGAAAGGACGCTAAATCGATAATCGTGTGGTTACGTAAAGAATGCAATTTGTCTTTTGAGGTTAGCAATCCTAGTGGAGCGAAAATGTTACATATGTTCATATGTAATATAGATAAATTCTCCAAGAAATGCAAAGCTTTATTCGAGTATATATACATTTCTTCACATTCAATTGCACCCTTAATAACCTAATACAAAATTCTAGATGGAAAATATTCATAATAAAATCGCCAAACGTTAATAAAATACCATAGAGTAATTGTAAATATGAAACCACTCTGCAAAAAAAAAATTAATGACCCATTGTCTAATAATAGCCGCGAAAAATATAGATCAACGAACTTATTATAGGACCTAAAAATATCAGCCAAATTTATTTGTTGCCAATTATGTGCTTTTGTGGTAATGAAGACAGTAACATGAACTTTACTCTCAGAATTAATTTTTAATTGACAAGAAAAATTGTAAATATAATTTAACATCAAAGAAGAACAAAGTCAAACAGAATAATACTAATATTAATATTTTTTCAATAGTAGCGAAGGAATAATATTTCACATCGATTGGAAATTACATTATTTAGCTGCATTGCTGTGAAAATTAAATAAAACATTATGCCACCTCTGATAAAATATGTTCTAAACGGAATTTATCTACAAGAGTAGAATATACTTACGCCTTAATAAGAAATATATTTCACAGCATACAGAACACGCACAGTAACCACTCACCTTCCCGAATACCTTTACAGCAAAAGCACGCATTGAACTAGGCCCGCGGGTCCAATTCACGCAATAAACATCTCGTCTCTAGTGATCCAATATTTGATATAATATCTAGGTAGTAATTTGTGCGTCCTGGTACCCAGACAAAATATTAAGTACCTACAAGCGACGGACATGGAAACGTTGTTCACGATAGATGTAGGGTGACCCCCGTCATCGCACAGCCTCAAATATAGGAACAAAGAGAGGTAATTAGCCGCTAGTATTATATTACGCAAAGTTCAAGTCAAACAAAAGTGTACAATTCCCGTAAGCATACATCTCAATGCTCGGTGCTATAGGTCACCGTATAACGAATATTAGGAGGAATATTTTGCGTTTACAGCGGAGGTTCTAGTTTAGTTCACAGTTTAAAAAAGCTCGCTTATTTATTAGTATTTTGTAGTTTTTTTTCCGTATTTCGAGAGCTAGATGGCATCGTAGAATTACTTTTACTGTTTTATTGGCATTTGTCCCCAGCTACACTTGTTTATTAGCATAACTTGTTTTTCAACAGGTGAAGAAGGTTAATGGTACGTCTGGAGTTTAAGTAAGATTCTTTCTAGCTTGAACCTTTAAATTACTGTGATAGTTTTAAATTAAACATTAATATGAAACCTATAAATAGTTCCAATGTAAGCAATAATACAATTGGTATAATTGCTATCGCGTGGTCCTTTAACAAACAACAAGTAATAGAGGTCAGAGATTTTTTCGAGTTACTTTGATCCAAAAGCACATATAGCTGAGATCTTGTTCGAATCCCAAAACATTATTCCAATGAAATAACAATTAACAATGAATATAACAATTTTTACGTGTTGCTCAAAAAAGCGGAAAAATAGAAAAATTCTAAAAAAGTGGATTCGATTTAATCGCAGACCTGTCTCTGCTGAAAAAATATCATATAAATTATTTTATACATAAACTTACCATTTGTAACATCTTTATCTAGTAGTATTTATTAGTATTACTAAAAAGTAATAACTTTCCTGCTAAGGAAAAGCATTTGGCGGAAATCTAAATACTAACATGAACTCCAAATTAAAGAATTAATATTAGAGTAAGTAAACAATTTTGTATAACACAATACAGAAAATATTTTTGCCTTGACGTTCTGAGAACAATAAAGTTTGTCATAAAAATATTCAAAGTATACCTACATGTATACCTGAAAATTTGTCATCGACGAACAAAATGAATTACTATTTAAATAGCAAGTTCGCCATATGTTCTAATTGTACCATAGTTCTCAAAAAAATAATCCATGAAAAAAACGTTCGTTTTTAACAAATCAAACCCCACTTGTTATTGGTAAAAAGTTAATAAAGAAAGAAGAATTATAGATAAAGTTGGATAAATAAAAGAAAATACCATTAAAATTTTAATAATTTGAGCTATGGAAATAGCTTCAAAAAACGAAACATCAAACACAAAAGGTTTGTTTGATTAAGTGATTAATAAGTAACTAAAAGGAAATAGTTTTATATCAAGATCAAAATTTTCGATAAAACCTTAAGCGAATTTAACAACATTAAAACTTTAAGCGAATACTTGGTTGAAAAACATAAACTGCGTAAATACAATACAATCCCAAAGTTTGAAATTATAGAAGAGTGCAAAAAGCCAGACTTATGGCATCTTTAGTGATACTTAATTCATAATTTTCAGTGTGTTTTAAAACATAATACTTTTAGTTAATTTTTTCTGTAATCACTTTGAAAGCAACAATACGATTTATAATATTTTTAAGACTGTCTAAGTAACTTTGCATTAGTAATATGAAAATAATAAAAAGTAAATTATCTAATGAATTCATCCTAATAATCATACCTCAGGAAATTGGGGAATTTGGTAAGTTTAGAAAAAAATACATAAAATTTTTTTTTAAAACATAAAATATTTGACAATAATTCAGATTATCTTCATGTTTTAAAGGTTATCTATATGCAAAATAATTGTTAAATTTATAAATACATAAAAATAAAAATATAATTTAACATATTTTGATTTTGATCTTTATTCCAATTAGACCTCTCAGTAGAGAAGTACCTATATACATTTATCACATTTAAAAATCAAACTTTAGCATAGCTTTTAAATTACATCAGTGCATCACTATTTTTATTCACATTTCAATAAATTTTTGTTTTGTTATTAAGTTTTAAATTAAAAAGGTAAAGGGAATTAAAAAAAAGGCAACAAAAATGCATCAATTAAACAGCAGCCTAAGGGATTTATGCGGTTGACTAGACAACAATGTAACGAGTCATGAATTATGCAAAAAACCATTCAGCATATCTGTATGAGTTATGATTCCGGAAGAATATATATTATTAGAAAAGAGGCTAATGGTGATAGGCGAACATTTGCCAAATAAATTTGTATATTTTGTGCTCTTTAATAATATTATGGACGCTAGGAACTTTGGTAGATAAAATGTACGATAAAATCTTTCAACTTACACGTTCGTAAAGCTGTAATAAATAATGCATAGTTATTCGACATAGTTTTAAAAGAAATTAAAAAGTATATTAACATCAGATTATTTTTAAGGTACATCTGTGTATTTGCCCTTAAACAAATCTTTTTCACATGTATTATAAAATAACAATCTCATGGTTTTGGCTCGCTTGCGTTAACTCTTAAATTTTTTAATTTAGGAGATTTAGATTAATATAGCGATAAGGAAATGTGTAGCCAGTTAAGATCAATATAGCCAATTTATCATTTCAAAAGATTTAGTTCATTAATATAATGATAAGGAGATATATAGTTAATGGTAATACATATCATAGTCGTAAGTAGTCGACACTCTTTTTTAAATAAAATAACAATAATAACATACTTAGTAATCGCCATATGCTGTTCAAATGCGTCAGTACATCCGCCTTTATTAGAAATTACTGTCCGTGAATGAACATATGATTACACCACCTTACAAGTTGCTAATTATATGATTTCGAGCAAGTTATTGTTAGCATGGTCAACAATCATCGTATTTGTCTTCTTGCGATTATTCTCAATTCAAATTCCAGACTGATGTTTTCCACCCTTTACAGTAGACTTACCATATTGTGAATAATAGTTGAGAATAAGGTAGTGCACAATTAAATGAAACTACGTGATGTAGTATTATTTCTACTTTTTTTAAGTTCTTTACCACGACCTAGGTGTCGTTGTATTACAATATCTTCAGGTGGGCTATTTGGAGTGGGCAGCCCACCTGAAAATGTTGTAATACAACGAAACCTAGGTCGTGGTAAAGAACTTAAAGAAAGTAGAAATAATACTACATCACTTAATTTCATTTAATTGTGAATAATGAATTTCTACAAAATTAGCGCCAAATATATTCAATAAGGTAGTGCTATCCGTATATCAAAGATTGGGAATTTTTGAGCCACTGATGATAAATAAGTCCATTAAATTCTCATTATAATCTCTGTATAGACGTTAAAATATACATCGAGATTACAATCCTTGACAAACTGCTTCACTAGAATGATAGTGATTTTATAATACATTTTCTTTTCAGATTGAGACTGTTATATTTTTATAAAGACGTCTGCGGTGGTGTACAAGCGGTGGAATTCGGTGTACCCATCTCCATAGCTTTCACAGATGTTTTGCTCTTATAGCCAAATTAAATGTCTTGGAATTATCATTCCCGTGTCTTTCCTCGTCATATGAATTTTATTAAAGCGTGAATTTCATATTTTAAAATGTTTGGCTCTATTTCGTCGTTCATTGGTTCTGAGGGTGAAAATTCCGTGACTGCGAATCCTGGAAAAATAATAGAAATAAGTCTATCCATGTTTCGAAAATATCGCTTATTTCTATTTGTTATACCTTATATGGAAAATTCTCGATCGTTTAAGTTTTGATGGCGAGAGTTTTGATGATAGAGCGAATATTTTGATAGAGGTCCTTGGACTTATATTTTTCTGCGCGTGATTCGATATTTCCATACAAATTTTTGCAGTTGGATATTTTGGACTCGCCTAAATGCAGCTTAAATCTGAGTGTACAAAATATTTATACATTGTTACTTCTAGTCCAATCACTTTCATTTTTCTTGTGCTCTTTACAAGGATAAGAGTTTTGTCGCTCATACAATTATATTTTTTTTGTTACCTTCTGGTGCTTAGAACTCTTTTGCTGCGCTTTTTGTCAGACGTTTGCTCAAATGCATAACTCATCTGTAGTTACCACGACTTCAATCCTTTTCAAATATTGACAGAAATGTTAGCATATGTTTCACTTCATCTCGTTATATTTTCTCGAGTTTTCTAACTGCTGTTCTCTTTAGCTGTACTTTGCAGACCAAGAGTTGACGATGTGATTTACGATCTAATCCAAGTAAAGTAAGCGTATTTCTGACATTAATTTTTTACCGCAATCTAACCAGTACGTATCCATTTTAATCACCAAAATAGCCGTCAGATGAAGTCTACTTCAAAAATAAAACACATGGCAATGCTCATCTGTTTATGACATTGAGAAAGTAATTCTTGGATAAATATGCTGATAATGATGCTCTGGCTAAAAATTTAGGCAGCAATCAATTTAATCATTTAATTTAATCAGTTAATGAAATAACACGATTCCAATTGTCTGTGACGAAAAAATCAGTGGTTTTGCGCGTCCTAGCTTTCACAAAAACCTTTTTGGCTTTTTTGTATACATTACACCGTATAGGTAGATACACTTATCCGTTACTAGACAATTGAAATAGACATAATACTTTGAAAATGTCATTTATGTTTTAAATATATGAGATACCTCTCTGCAGGATAAATTCACTCGTGAACGCAATGATAATTCATTTCGTCGCCTGTGTTCTTCGGCGAATATTTACCAGGAATTTCGGGTACGGATACGGCTAAGAACATCTATTTACACGATCGGTGAATACGAAAGACGTTGAATTCGATGGAGCATTTACTTTACGTGTCTAACAATTTTTTATAAAATAAAAGAAAGTACATAATATATACATCCCATTTCTATATTTTTCTATTGTAAAAGATTAATATAATTTATATAAATTATACACAACATAGCCACTGCATAAATTTCGATGTTTTTTTTTTATATTTATTTAACTTAATCAACAGAAACCATATCGAGACGAGTGCCCTCGTAGTTTTTGTTCCGAAAACTAACACAAACAGAGTACGAACATGCTATTCCCACAAACACAATCAGCTATAATGTGAATGCACCATAAAACGTATATTGTATCTTCAGTTTAGAGCAGCAGCTCTACCTAATGTCCTCAATTCGATTTCTAGTAAACGTGATTGATAATGGGAAATATATAAAGCTACTGCAAGGAAAAGAATAAAGTTCTTAAGTTTTTTCATCTAATTTTTTTAAATATATTATATGGCAACTAAAAATGTACAATAACAAAGTTAATAAAACTTCGAGTACCAATTCACCTTGCCTTTTGTTTCTTCATGGTTACGTCTTTTTTGAACATTCTAAATTTTAATTTACTTTCTCCCCTAGCAAACAACAACACAAGTAGCAAACACCGTAAAATAAATTAATTCCCCATATTATATAATTTGGCAAATTATAAAAATAAATAGGACATTAATTATTGACGTATTGTCCTCCTAATGTACGTCAACAAAATTATAAAATACTCGAAACAAAGGTCAAAGTGCGATAATTTGAAAACGGTCTAGTAGATAATTGGCTTACAATAAAAACCTAGGAGAAAAATTGAGTGATAACCATCTCATCTACTAAATCAATATTAGGGAGTGGGGATAAAATCAAAATTAATGACCATTACTAGACTGTTAGTTGGAATAAAAAATATATATAAAAAATAGATAAAAGTGAAAGTTAGACTCCGCCACCCATGTATCCTTATAAAACTGTTTACCAACAGATTATTCAGAAAATGAACAAAATTAAGTGAAGTTTAGTAAGTGTTTTCTGTTAAATGAGCTACCTTAATCAATCTTTCTGATATTAAAGTTAATAACAGAAAGATATAAGAATAAAGTTATTTTAAAGTATTTAACAAATTAATACCGTTATGTCCATAAATAAACTTTGCAATCACAGTACATATAACATATTTTCCAGAGAATTCAAAGAAAATAAAATGTCACATAAAAACTAACAAAGCGTTAAACAATATTTTACTCTCTAAAGTTCTTAGTGTATAACACAGTATCATAATTGGGCATATTAAAACCAAGAATCAGAATATTTTTAAAAATTCTGACTCTACGAAATATCTTTGATAAAACTGACTTTTACAGACCGCACTTAAAAATGGCTGGTTGACCCTCCCATATACACTTAAAACTAAATATTTTTAGAAGATCAGAAGCTATATACAGATTTTTTAATCAAGAAAACATTCAAAATTATCATATTTTTTTCGATAACTCGATAAATTATAATTTAATATTCATCTACACTAAATAAAATATTGTCTAAAAATTTTGCCGATGGAGATACTACTTCAAAGTATTCGATGGTAAACCAATTCTTACCTCTAAAGTTCATTAATATAATTTATAGAGATGTACCGCAAAGGTCAATTCTTAGGTTTACTTTACACTCTGTATACGTTAGATATTTTATGCAATTTCGAGCAAATTAAAACCCATTTTTACGCTAATAACACGCAGCTGCACAAATCTTTTCATGTGAGATATGAAGACAGAGTGAGTGATAAGATTAATGATAATAATTTGGCCATGGTCGCGTAAATATGTCCAATTATCTTCCAAATATTGTTTTCTAATTACGAGAAATAGTGATTAAGCAGCAAGCTCAGGAAGACTGAAGTTTGCCATAAATGAGCAGACCAATCCTCGCCAAAAATCTAGGCATCATAATGGACTTACAACTAAGATTTCATGAACACTTTTATCTTTTTATTCCCGTTAGGAAGATCTGTACTCGATCACGGTGATATTGTGTATGGCCCGCGTTAACTCTAAAAAACAGCCAACTTTGTAGAATGAGTTTAATATATGTGCGCGCGTTTTTTTTTTAGCATCCCGCAGTGATCACCTATTTAAATGAACACAGAATGCTCAGAATCTTCGTAGTTATCGTATTCTCTGTTTTTTGCATAGACTCTTTACGACAATGGAACAGAAATACCTTTCCGATATGTTTAACTGTTCCGGCAGTACTAATCGCCATGTGACGTGAACCGAAGACAGGCTTTTGCTAGTCCCTGAAAATCGCAGAATCAGTTATCGGGGTAGTTTCAAGTTTGCTGCAAGAATTATTCGGAAAGTCCTCCCTCCGTCTCTGAAGATGACTGGATAATATAAATAAAGTCCCGTATATTACTGGATACATATCGTACGTGGTATACATATGATATATATGACATATGATAGTTATGTGGTTATAGAAAAATTAATAGAATTTGCAGATTTTCGTAATATATATTGCACAACAAAACAAAACAAACAGGGAAGATAAAAGTAGTTTAATGTTTATTACAATATATTAACATTTTGTAATACTTTGTGTTTAATAATAAATGAATAAAAAGAAATGCCATAAATAATCTGCTTAAAGTAGATTCTGTTTCAATGGATTGTCACCATTGTATGGCCTAGTAATCTTTTATTACCTGCAGTTTCCAAACTTAATAATGTAAAACATGGATTATAGATAAATCCATCCAAAAGAGCTAGAAGAGAAGAAATAAGAGTAAAATATAATTACAGAGAAACTTACGCATATACATTACATTTTTAATACATATACATGTTAGAGTTACAGACACGTATTAGGTAAAATTCGGAGATCTTAGATTTTGCGAAATAATAAACTAATAATGGCAAATAAAATATCTGTATATGTACTTTATATTTTTCATATCTGAATTGAAAGCCATCGTCCCAGTTTTGTTTGTAAGGAGTTGACAACGAAATCACAAAATGCCTTCGTAGTTGTTGCGTGACTGTATTACGGTTAATGCATCTTATAATGAGATAACACACAATATCCTAAAGTCTTGGATGATTATTCAGTATAGAACACCAAGCGTGAATTAATATCGCTCGGTACCCAACGATGATGAAAGCAAACGGACGCCTGCTGTCATTTGTCAGTGTTACCAACTATATGATACTTCGATCATATTATTTTTAAATAATGCTGTTTTTCTATTTTAATCCATGGTCCAGATAATAGTTTTATTATAATTATAGTTTTTGACTTTGAAAAAAAAACATCATTGTAATGTAAAATATATAACATTAAATTAGTCGGCTTGCTTTCTATACAGAGAAGGGAATGTTAAAATGGTGGGAAAAATAAACGTAAAAACAAACTTTTTTTATTCCAGGTAAGTAACCACTTCCGAGCTTTGGCAAAGTAAAAAAATCACCATAATTCATTAACTTATTTTTAGTTTTTCCTGTTTATTTCGAATTCTAGCTAATTACTAGGTAAAACTAGGCAAAAATTGACTATATTCTGTGAAGCTTTATATCTCAAAAATAGACAATTTGTCATGAACAACTGGCAACAGAAATCAGGTTTCATTTCATAGGACCTCTTTAATTAAATTCCATTCGAAGAGGTGCACAAAAATTATTTGGAATTTTGTTCATGAATACGGAGTGGTAAATTAAAATTGTTTTTCAATATTTAGTTTCCCATTAACCAAAATCTCCATATAAGGCATAAATTTCATGCGTGTATGTCGAAAATTGTAGAATGAGAGAAACGAAAGAGAGGGTGCGATAGACGAAAAAATGGATGGCAAATCAAACTGGACATGATTATGTTATGGGTGTTTCTTGTTTTATTAGGATATTTTAAAAATTAGATCTGACTTCGACATCGATAAAATAACCAGACAATTCTGAACAGGTTTTATCCTTTTATATAAAATTAATGGTTTATAGCCGGTGTTCTTATATGAATAGGGTTGAGAGCCAATGACATGGATGGAGGGCAAATAAGACAAGAAAATTGAAACATAATTTTCGTTGAAATTAATTTAAGTAAAATTTCAAAGTTATACAAATATTACTTCAGTTTTTCCTTTATTATATTGGTAGTATATTCTAAAAAAAACCACACAAATAATTTCCTATATTCATACTATAATAATCTAATATGAAAACATTTGATATCTTCCAATGTGTAAAATCTATATTCAAAGACTTTCATTTTCTTTTAAAATTAAAAAACATTTTATATCTTCCAATGTATATTCGAAAATTTTCATTTTCTCTTAAACAACAATATTTAATTTTCGTAAAAAATAAATAATCGAAATTTAAATTTTCGCACTTAACTGCAGATAATACCGTTATCATTAGTTCTCGTATCGTGACTGCACAGCGAGCCGCAATCGGTCTAAAAATAGAACGAGAAAGAAATCTCGAACATAAATTTAAATTGTAACTTGGGCGGTAGCAAAAATGACAAATTGTTTTTTGCCGTCCTAAATTTCCCCATCTACATACTTACATAAATTTATTTCGTGAATTTTTCTGTCAGATAATTTATGAACCCGTCTTCTTGTTTTCCTGGCAGCGAGCGTCGCTTCGGTCGTAGTGTGCCAGTATTCCGAGATGTACCGAGTTTTATATGCTGGTAAGACAATAGATTTATTTATGGTGTATATAAATTGTAATTAAGATATAAGAACAGGAAGCTGTTAACTTTTAATAAATACAAAACGTAAATAATTATTTAAATGAATGTGTTCCAAACTTTTTTACGAGATGTTTCTCTATTAATTTAGCAATTTCATACCATGGATAAGTGAGAAGTAAACAAAGATGATTTAAATTTTACCTTTTCTAAACTTTTTTTTTCAATTACAATATTCGTATTTTCATAAGAGTTTGATTAGATTAGGCGACTAATTAAAATTAAAAATATAATTACATTTGTTCGAAAATAGTGCAAACCATTAATAATTAGGTCTTATTTATACTGACCTGTGAAAAGTGATAGGTCATACCTAGAAACTAATTTAAATTTAAAAGTTACATTTATAATTTTAAATTGTATTATAAATACATAAGTATGTTTACCTAAAGTATAGTCCACAATCACGTTTTACATTTATACTGTATTGAAAGAAGATATTGATGTTCAGCATGAGTAAAGGCTTAAACATTCTTTAAATTTATAATATTCCTATGTTTACAATTTTTTAATTTCAGTGCCATGATGTGTTGGAAATGTTAATCATAAAGCAGAAAACGGGTTAAAATATTGTCATAATAGAAATTATTCAAAATATTTTTCATATTTTTTGAAATTCTCCTTTTCTTGAATGAAATTTCAAGTGGTTTAAGGATTTCGAAAGTTACGGTTCAAAAAACAAAATGTTGTTCAAATTGAATTTTTTTGCTTCTTTTATGGACGAGGGTGAATTGAAAGTGAACATAAATAAATATTTAATATAGACTTTTACAAATAATTTCTACGCTTATATTATTATTATATTTTTCCGTGATGTTCATTTCAAAAACAATCAAATACGTTATCGATACTAATAATCGAGGCAGCTCGCTTCTGTAAAATGAATCCATTTATCACGCGTTTCCATTGCGCCGACAGTTACAGCTCTCACTGATTATTATACGTCAGTCTCTGAGTTCTACGAAGAGATTCATGTTACAGTTTGAATTATTTGTTAGATTTTCAGGATGTAATATGTAATAAATCAAATTTTTAAATTTCTGTTTCAGACAGTTATAAAAGATTATTTCAATATAAGTTTTAACTAGACTCACGTTTCAGATATACGGAGGAAATTACAAATGCAGCCTTCTATGTCACAGTCAGTATACGCAGTCAGTTCACGTATATGCCACTAATTTTTGAATAATTAACCTGAAATTATTACAAATAAATTACAATAAACTATTAGAAGAACTGAACCGTCCAGGAATAAACTTTCAATTATATTTTAACACTGGTTAATGACATAAGCAGGATGCAAGCTATACTTCAATTTAATTAGGGAAGAATTGTTTACAAACAGTACATGCTTGGGTATTTTAAAAATATTCAATTCGTTATATTAAAACTTTATCAATAAACATAGATATTATCATTAAACACAGAGATCGAAAGAGTAATATAAATATTGCAATTTGGGTAATACCTATAAATAATCTCAATTAATTTAATTGTATATGTAGGTATCACCACAAAACATGATTATTCATGCATACGTAGGGTTCGTTTATCCTTTCGAAATTTAAATGTTTAACTTTTTTACCGTTGAGCAGGCATGCAACCAAGAACAAATACCATAATACTCTTTAAAATGTATTTACACGAGACTTTATATTTCTACAGGCTTTCCTTAACATGAAATTTTCATTAACCTCTTTTATCGTGAAAGCAGCCAAGGATTGCCAGCAGGTTGTTTTTTTATATTTCTTATTTTTTTTAAGTTTATCATCACATTAATAAATTAAACGAAAAATCAAATAGATGTGATTTTTTAAAATAATATCTGTCTTTCCCTTTAGTTTCAATTTCATCAATTAAATACAAAATAAAAGTGTATTTAATTGATGAAATTGAAACTAAAGAGAAAGACAGATATTATTTTGAAAATAGTACCAAGCTTCTTATACTTTATTTTGTTCTTGAAACTATATCTTGTGTACTATTGGAAATGCTATCAAAATCGGTTTGATTGCTTTTACGTGATTTGGACAGAATTGTGCAATAAAATTGTGTAAAAATGGCGAATTACTTTTTTATAGCTTATTTGTAGCATCTTGGATTTACATTTTCAAAAATATCATTAGTGTAATAATTTTAAATTTACTATTTTATTTTCTGAATTTTTGATTTACGTGCTCGATTTTAAAAATTAAGTTAAGTTTAATAATTATAAATAATAGTGAAACATACTTCAACAAGGACGAAGGGGTTATAAAAATTTAACAGAAATCGATGTAGACTATTTAAACGGTGAAATCTTACTGACTAATTTATTTACTGGTCATCCTGAGTATTTCCGCTGATGATTCACCACCATCACTCAACCATTTAAACGAATTGGATATCAGGTAATGTTCCTGATTACAGTAATGGAAAAAAGTAACTTCATGCCTCGTGAGACAATGAAGTAGTGACAATCATATTCACTACTAGTTTTACATTTCTTGGGGTACATCTCCAAGAAATTCAATGTATGTTGTTATGAGCATTTTAAAGAGGTATCTCACAAGTGTCTTCTCAAGGAATGGTCACAAGTAGTGGAGTGGTTCAATGTAATTTATATCGTGTCTTGATGACAAAGTACTTGATAAAGTACAATAGTTGTAGTAATTTTTCCGTGTAACCTCTAATTTTACTACATAGTCCTTTAAGTTGAGTTTCCATAATCAGATTTAAGTTTACTTAACGTGTTGCTTTAAACTCCTGTTTTATTATATATGAACGTGTCTTCACCCTATTTTTAGCATTTTCTCTGGCCTAATATTTTTTTCTATCTAAACCATAGCATACATTTGAAAGAATCCATGTGTAGGATAAACTAAATCCAAAGCTATCTTCATTACTTAGAAAATTCTTTAATATATCCTTCTTAGATTTTGGTAAATTTTTTCATAAAATCGGGCATCTGTAGGCATCAGAGGAATTAATTATATTACGGCAATACGTAGTGGTGGAAGAGTGTCGTTTACTTCTTCCGAAATTTTGTTGGTTTTCACTTTAATAAATACTTTAATTTGACTAATTTTAAAGGCAAAAATCGATAGATGAAAAGGAATTCATCTGTAACGGCAGTATTCTCAAATCTTTGCTTACGTGTACTATGACTAAAACTTCCATCATATATTTCCATATCTACTAACTAGCGTAAATAAATTATACAATAACATTCTTCTAACAACTTTGCATTAAATTTTAAAACAGCTTACAGTTTAATTTCGTACGTGTTTCTGTTAACAAAAGACTTTCTTCAGAAAGAAGATATTTTGGACTTACTTAAATTATAATACGATGGCAACACTTGGTTACTTTCTTTCGTTGACCGCATTTTAATCCCTTTAATAAATATGTCTAGTCGGCTTTGAATCGATTGAATAAATTAAGCTTTCAGCAGTACTTAGCCACCTAGTAAAGTCACACTTAACTTTAGGATTTTCACTTGTTATACACTTTGAGTTTTTGCAATTTTTTTAAATTTATTTTGTCACCTTCTAATGTTCTCATTTTTGATTGATTGCCTAATTCGGAAGCTATGGTTTCTTTGTTATTAAAGACGAACTTCCAAAATATTTCTTTGGTCCATCTATTAACTGTCTACTTCCTTATGAAATCGGGACCATTATTGGTTTGTTGATGTATTAAACCATAAACGAACGAATTTCCATAAACGAACTTTTATATGTGGACAAAAATTGATCCATGATCCTTGCACCTGGAGAAAATAATTTTTCGGCGAGCTTTAACAAAGTACTCTAAATCGTTAACTTCAAATTGAATAAAGATTAGTCAGAAATATCCCTAGGATCAAATTTGTTAAAATTTAAATGAAAAAGGCGAGTATTTCTTGTGTTCATTACCTATTTAAACTATTATTTAAAAATTCAAGTTTCTTCAAAGTTTTTAATTGTTGGAAAAAAATAGTTATAGTGGTCTTGATTTAAAAAAAATAAAAATAAATATGAATGAATATAGTTATAAGATATTAAATTTAGTAACCCGATATGTGCGAATAAAAAGTTAACATTGGTCAAAATTTAAATTTAAAAGTGCATTTTCATTGAGGTCTACTTAAAAGACTATTGTAAATATGAAAATAAAATATCAAGAAATACTTTAAAAGAAACCTTCAATAGTAAAATTCATAACTAAAATAATTTTAAAGACACCAGTAATTTTGGGAGATATTATTGTTAGAGTAGCATAAATGTGACTAATTAACTAACGTTAGTAATTTTTCTTGTGATATATTTTCACCTCCACTTATTAATTACTCTTGAACGTTTGTTGCAAATATATCTTGTATATTGATGAGTAATAGGATTTATTTACGGTATATAATCGCTATTTTCACGAAATATTCAGAAAATAATTTTCACTCTTGCTTGTTTTCTACGACTCAGTACCATTTGAGTTGGTCGACATTTCTAGAAATTAATAGGATTTTTTGGATCTGAATGATTTATTACGCGAAAAAAGTTGTTAGAAGGTTAAAGGATAATATCCACTTATGCTGATCGTCGTTGAAAACTGTCTCCGATTTAGAATGATCGACATCAATTTGTTTTGTCTGAACCCTAACTTTCATTAAAACACGATCAAAACTTTATTTAAGTCAGAAGACTAATACATAATTTTCAGATCAATTTTTTTAATATCAATCTTTTTCTATTACTTCGATGAACTAAATAAATAATTTTAAATTATTTAAAACTATTATTCAAAATACTGTAGATACACCCGCAATCTAGGAAATAATATTACGGGTATACTTTAGCTTAATGCCAAAGCTAATTTTTAATGAATTTTGGGCAAGATATTTTAAAATAATTTTAAAAATCTATTAGCTTCCCTTGTAATTCTTTACATATTTAAGTAAAGTGATTTCTATAGAAATGTTGAACTGTTAATTTGCTACACTGATCAAGGATGTTATTTTATAGTGATTTATTTAAATATTCTATCACACAATCCACACCTGACATCTACTTATTATGGTTGCTCTTCTACCCTCGTATAATTTTACTCGAAAAATCAGCTGGACACAAGCTCATTTGCTTACGCATCATTTGCTTTGCTCATTTGGTTAGCATAGACGCAACAGTCAGTAAAGAGATGATAAAAGCAAGTAATAAGACCCGAGTAATTTTTTTTAAATCCGGATCCTGCCTCTGAATCGCGTTCATGTGCGGAGCCAAGACAAAATCGAGCAAAGCAAATAAAAATGCTCACGCGATAGTAGATAATGAGCGGTTGCCTAAACGTATTTGCCAATTTACCATCTTAATATTGTAGTAATATTTTGCGTGTGTATTTCACGTAATTTTTATAAATTTTCCAATATTTACTTATTTTATTTGTGATTTGTCATCTGCACATCACTTAGAGACGAGATGGTGATTTGAAACTACTTATTCAATCGATAATTTCAACATCGTTTTTCGTCTGGCGTAATTACATATTATATCAAGAACAAACTCGAATCAACTGGTTTAGAAATAAGAACTAGTGCTATATTAAAATACATATTAATTAGAAAAGATAGCACCAATTAGAATGAATTTTGCATAATATAGAAAAGAATTGAAAAATCAAATAACATTTAACATTAAAGTAATCAGGCTGTCGGCTATACGGTGGAAGTGGAGTCCGCCAATTGTAGCTGTTTACGACGTTTAATACGTGGAGTTTCACGAAGTTTGAAGTTTAACTCGAGACGGTCCGCTTCTCCACATACACTATTTCAGGAGCTTTTAAGAGCTCATTTAAATTCCAGTAGCTAGTGTCGGAACGTCTTACCAACGCGTTATTAACTCTTGAGGCGACAGACTATTAGTTTAACCATTTGAACAGAAACATGGAAGTAATTTTTGAGTTAAAATTGCTCCAGTTTGACAGTTATTTTATTATGTAGAACGGTTTGAACGTTTACTATTTCTTAATAATAAATGAAATAGTTCCAATTAATTATAGTTATGATTTACTCGATGTATTTCTTATGTTTTAAACAAATTAATATAATGAATCTAATATAATGCACTGAATTTAAAGTAACTCCAAGTGTTAAAAAAGTAACTATGTATTAATTATCAAGTATTAGAAAAAGTAACGGTAGGAATTTATTGTGCATTTTTAACAACAAATGTAAATACAACGTACCTCATATTCTTTTTAAATCAGAATTTTCTCTCATTTCATTAGAGGGGCTTATAAACAAATTATGCTCGTTGAGTTCACGCGACGAATGAGGTTAACAAACGCATGCACCGGTTGGTGACCGATTGGATGACCGTCAACCATATACTTTAACAATATCTTTATGGACTTTTCTTGGTATTCAAAGTTTTGTTACGTAAATATTAGTCTTGTATTAAGTTTTTTGACTTAATTCAGTTTATCGTCTTCCTTAAGGAGGAGAGTTTAGTTTATCGATACATATTTATTTATTCCAAAATAATTGTACGCATGCAACTATCAATAACAAAAGTATCAACGTATTAAATTATATAGTAAAAAAAACGTGTACCAAAATTTGAAATGTCTTTTTTTGTTCATCACAATAGTTTTTTAAGTAAACTCCCGGCACAATCTCGATATAATTTATAAAATATGTATCAGAACTTATATTCCGTACCGAATGCTTGAAATATATTAAAAGCGAACGTTGGTTTCAACGATCAAACGGTATCCGCTTATTTCGAATAGTTTATTCGATTTAAACCAATTTCGTGTCGATAAATGTGGGAAGATCATTATGCGACTATGTTCTATATTTTGTGTTGCAATTGTTTGTACTGGATGTACTAATTATGTGGAATATTTTACAATAATAATAGAATTTAATGGCGATATAAATTTGGAAATTTTTGAATGATTAAACAAAGTTTTAATTTTTTATTGTTACGTCTTTGGCGTTTTTCAGAGTTTCTTATTATAATTTCCATTTAATTTGTGGCAAATACTCAAAAATTATGAGAACATACGCGTTATAAATGTTGATTCGTAGAAATTATTTAATGCTTGTAACCCTGGATCTAATAAACAATTGTAACATTCGTTAAGTTTATTTTTAAACAATTTATTCAAACTTTTACTTACGTTGTTACTTACGAACGTATTTAGAAAATACCGCTGCTCGAGGATGGATACTCATATTTACTAGTCGTAAAATCACTAATACATGCGTAGCGACGGCGCTTGTACTGTGCAAAAATTGTGGTCTATTCACATTACTTGATCGCCTAAATTATAATTATATGCGTTGAACATTTGTTTGGTAACCAGTTCTATTTACTATGTATTAATTGGGATATTATCCATAAATCAGGCCAGCTAACTAGAATGGCTGTGTGCAGTGATTTTATTTTCCACCAACTAATTAGTCTGTAATTCTTTTGCCTTTTCATATGCGTTTTGGTTGGCATGGTTAGTTTCTGCCTATAAATTAAAACCATGGCTTGTACGCACAAAACGCACTTATAGTC
Source organism: Druceiella hillmani (assembly GCA_039881145.1). Taxonomy (NCBI): domain Eukaryota; kingdom Metazoa; phylum Arthropoda; class Insecta; order Lepidoptera; family Hepialidae; genus Druceiella; species Druceiella hillmani. The sequence goes on from JAYKKI010000055.1 coordinate 9,172,853, forward strand.
TCAAGAAAATTTATACAAAGTTGTGTGATAGGCAAATAATAGCAAAAGGATTTTTTAGAATAGGCAACTTTTGATGATTGTTTGGAAAATAATGTATACTCCATAATATCTCTCTTATTTTAGCAACAAATAGTCTTGAGAAATGTAAATATCAATAAAAAGGAAATATAAAAAAACAAACTATAAACTTCCTGAAAATGACCGTACCAAAAATATCCGAAAAACCCATAACGATATCAATATAACTGAAAAACTTTAGGAGTCCATTTAATTTATTGAAAAAAATGTCTAATAATTGGATATGTTTCTTAATGCAAAACAAGTGGAGAAATAAATTATACGAAATTAAATTATACCAAAGCGTAAAACATTACGGAAATTAAAAAAAAAGAAGAAAATTATGTGATTTGATCATCGTTAATGTATATTGTTTTTTTAAGACAAAAAGTCAGATTATCGGTATATTTTTAAATTGTTTTTTTTTTTAATAAATTCTCTCTTAAACGATATTTCATTTAATTGTACCTATATTTAATAACAGCGCAGAGAAAAACATAAATTTTCGTCCTAAGTTAGAACTAATCGAAAACCACGAAAAAAAATATTTATATTTAACTCTATGAGAACCCAGTTTATTACTCTGCAATCGTTGGTGGCTCTGAATATTTCTTGAAAGAAAGTTATGAAACTCTTTATTTTGTTACGGTGATTTGAGCTTTAATGGCGATAACAATGTAACAAATATATTTTTATAAAATAAATCAAAATTTTATGAATAACTTTATTATTATGTTTAGACACACATTTTTCATTACAATCCTTTTCCGTCACATAATCATTTCATCTTACTTTATTACTAATAAATAAGCATTTGTTTTGTAGAATTAGCAGTTTTTATATTTAAATACCGAGTTACTGCATTTTTTTTAGATATTTTTTATTAACCAATAATCGTAATTGAAAAATATCCGTCATCATTAATATTTATAAAAGATTTTAACCTTTATTTCGAAAATATATTCATTAACAATTACAAATTTCAAATTAAAGTTGATTCATATATTTAACTAATATTGAATGAATTTTAATGAAATTAAAAATTAAATGGAACCAAGAAAACTGAAATATTTTCTGGGATACTTTGAAATATTTAAAAATATGCCAAGTTTTATTTGATAATATGAAAATATAGTCTACAATTTGATTAAGGTAATATTACTGCTGTCTGACTGTTTTTAGATATTTTGGTTAATTTAAAACTAAGTTACAGAAATATATAAGCTTACGTGTAATTTAAGAATGATATGAATTATTTGAGAATAAATCTCTGCGAAAATCTCTGCGAACAGGGTTTTTATACAAATCTCTGCGAACAAGGTTTTTATACAAATCTCGGCGAACAGGGTTCTTATACAAGTAAAGTGTTTCTAATTTATTTCATTTGTAAATTAAGTATGAATCATGATTTAACATGGAAACTTTTTCAAAAAGACTTCCATATTAAGGCCCGTCAGAGTTAGCAATAAAAGGCTTTTGCTGGTTCTTTTTGTATCTTTATATTTCATGACTCAAGTGATATAGCGCAAAGTGGTATATATATTCTAAAGGAAAATCACTGTATTTTGTTAGTGCTCTTACACAATCGTGCGCTTATGTCATCGGGCGGGGAAAAGGGGTCGAAAAAACCACGAAATTCACTTTTTGCGACCATGGAATTTGTGATATTCCGTAAAGAAAAGTGTTACACTAATTATTTACACATCGTCATATAATATAGATATTAAGGCACTCTAAAAATAAGCTGAGCAAACAAAAGTTGATTGTCGAGTAAAAGGTTGTTGCCGGTTTTTTTTGTTTTTTATTTGTTTGTTCCGGGTAGTGTCGCAATTATGAAACTATTCTGCGCCAGAGGTGACCTGATAATCCAGGAAAAACGTTTTCATATAAAAAAATACGGTAGTGTAGCAATAACACCTGTCCAAAATGTTATATTAAAAATATTTAAAATAGGTGTAGTATAGTGGCAGATTTCAAAGTTTGAACAAACATAGTTTCTGAACGCAACACATAAGAGGGGCGCGGGAGGCGTCGTTAGAAGCGCAAGTGGTGCGGATGTTTTAGTACAGGACTATTAATGTGCCTAATTACGGAGGACAAAAATATATTATTTCACAATCAGTAAATATTCTGGACATACATGTATTGTGCCCAGTCGTGTAGAATATCCTCAACAAAAGCTTAGAGCATTTTTTGATTAAAAAAAATATTGACATGGGACACCAAAAAGATTGGGTTTAAATATATATATATATATATATATATATATATATATATATATATATATATATATATATATATATATATATATATATATATTTATATATATCCATACGTCTGTCACACCCTCGTTGTTTCTACATCTATTCACGTATACATTTGCAATTTTATAAGTATAAGCATTAGTTAAAATCCTCAATAAATGTGTGGAAAAATAATTTTTCATCTGTTTTTGGTACCTTATCTTATTAGGTAGTGGGATAAATAAGGGTGTCCCATTGTGTGTGATATTAATAGATAGATCTTTTAAAACGAAGTTTAGCTTGCTTTTACCGGTCCTAATTTTTAGTTGCGTTCGCGTAATACTGAGTTTCTAAGTCGCGTGCAATTTGTCTTTCCTCTCACGCGCCATTTAAAACTAACACTTTGTAGAAATGTAGTGAATAATTTTGGTAATTACATTAAAATGAAGTTATTTGGAATAATTCGATGTCATGAGTTTTTTACTACTACTTTTTACTACCCGGAAATAATGCAGACAGAAATTATTTAACGACTGAGCTTCTTGCTGTAATTAAAGTAAATTAATATTAATTATTAAAATGAATTTCCTAATATTTCATTTAAAAAAATAAATAAGACGAACAAACGACAGATCAAAGTATCGGGGTATTTGAATCCTCGTTCAGCTATCATAGGTTTTTATTTCCGGAAACTATCTGAGTAATACCCGTCAAGTACGGAATCGGTACAAATCACTTGTGTACCTCTCACCTGATTCACACACCAAACATTCAGGATGGGCCCATAAAGCAAGGTACAGATATATACTCTGCACATCTGTATCATGGTGCTTGGTCTCGTTCATAGTCATCACAGATGACACATTTATTTTCCAATTCCTCTTCAGTATCGATGTCATTATTTGACTGTAGGTTCGTCAGTGTAATCTTCGAATCCGAAGTGTCGCTCCTAACAGTATCTTGGAAAAGTTTCTTCTTCATAACTGCAGCCTTAGTATTTCTTTTCTTTATTTTTGATTCAACCTTATTTTTGCTCTCACCTTTTTTTTCACCAATATTTCTTATTTTGGAGTGTCAATTATTATATCAGCGTCTTATATGCGTGAAACACGTATTTTTTTCTGTGATGTATTTCGTGGAGTCGGAAGTAGATCTTTTGCAGTGATATTATTTGCACCTGAAGTAGAAGGTATTATTTCAATGTTATATACTTACAGTATTCTAGTGGGTGTTGTTATAATTTTCTAATATGGACTTAAAAATAATAATAAATCTGTTGTTTTGGCCATGTCTTCCACAGGGTTAACCGAATCCCAGAATATAATGATTGGGAACCTCTTGTTTTATTATTCTTATGCTTATCACTGTCATCGTCCACATTCCGTTGACACTCGTAAAAAGTCTACGTCGTGGAACACATTTGTATTTAAAGGATAAATTCTAGTAACATTAAAATTTGTTTCAGATATAAGTATCGGTGATATTTTTTGAAACGCTTTTCTGAATAGTAAGACGATGTCATTATGAATAATTTTCCGTTTCAATTGTGTTTTCGTAAGACGGTTACATTCCTGCTTGTATACTGAAACATCCATTGACTGAATGCAGTGCGAACCATGTGGTGGATTATATCGTGTTTGTTTCTGAAAAATTCTTATGATGTAACCGAGATATGACTATTTTGGTTAGCTCAAATTAACAATATCCGATCATTTTCTGGTAGTTTGGTAAAGTCAACAAAGTGTTCCAGTATGAATTATATTTAGAGCATCGATATGTAACGCCACGGAGATAATTTCGTTCGAGAGTATTTGAATGTCATTGACGGGGATAAATTGGTAAATGAGGGTGCTAAAAAATGCCAAAAAAATTTTGTATTTTCAGGGCTTTTTTTTATTGCGCTTACTTAGAATCTTGATTTTACACCTGTAAGCGACCGTAGATAATTTCAACATTATACCTCCACGCGCTTCTGAGAGAAAGGGCCTTGACAGACGGACAGACGGACAACAAAGTAATCCTATAAGGGTTCCTTTTGAGGTACTGAATCCTAAACATGGAAAAATAATTAAAAAGTACGTTTGAGATTAGTTAAAATATAGTAAACCTGCTGAAGCGAATGAACCATTCGCATCAAGAATATTGCACATGTATTTGAGTCTTAGTTCGCTCAGTTAGAGCACATATTTACATATTTTTAAATTTTATTTAAATTAAATATTTTTAATATTTTACTTTTTAGCATTTACATTTTGATTATAATTTTTTGGTCATCTCGGCGCCACCATCGTTAATTTCCAAATTATAATGATAAATTATTAATAACAACATACAAGTAAGTAGTAATTTTCTGTTTAATCAGGCCAAAAACGACGAAAGTTCTAGTGAAAAAAAATCTCTACAAGCGAAATGAAAAATAAATATTCCATGAGAGAAATAACTAAACCATTATACGTGAACTATAAAGAAGTTGTTAATGACAAAGCGTCGGCGTTGTAGACAAACTAAATTGAATTTATATAAAAAGTAATGGATTAGAACCGTAAGGGTTGAAGTATGAAAATGATTGTTTAAGTATGAGTTAAGTGTGAGCATAAAGGGATGATGGTTTAAATTTTAACATAAAAAACATTTTTTGAGACTTTTTTTAGTATATAAAATAATAGGGCGAAACACGCTTATGAAAACATGTCCTAAGAGATAATGCATAAATAGTCAATATTTTACTTTTAGAGCTTATAAATCAGACTATAAAATATTGATAAAATAATTCGAAAAAGGACTTATAATAAATAATGAAAATATATGAAACTAGTAAATACATTAATATTTAAATCATATATAAATATATATATATATATATATATATATATATATATATATATATATATATATATATATATATATATTTATATATACTCGTCCTTTTTTTAAAAATTGTATTGCTATTTGAACTTCATCTTTTTTTTGACCTACGTTTACAGTGTTAATTAGTTTATAAAGTTAGAGGCACATTGTATAGATTCTTTGTGATATTAAGTTTATGTATTGACATATTACTTTCCGTTCTTTGGATGTTATTATGATTTGATAGATTCATTTATAGAATATAAAAATTGGTTTTGTCCAATATTTTTCTACCGCCGACAAAACTTATAGTAATATATCATCTGTGTTACACGCAAGAGCCAATAGAAATGATCTGATCAATTTTTTTCAGCACTTCCCCACATCGATTAAAATTTTGAAATAAGGCGATCTGTGTTATATAAATGACTTGCTTTTGGCGAATCTCAAACGAATACATTCATACAAAAAAATTATTCTACGAATTTCTTGATACCTATGAACGCTTTGTATTTTTAGGATCCCATGGCCAAATGGCAAAAACGGAACCCTTATAATTTCGTCCTGTCTGTGTGTCCGTCTGTCTGTCAATAGATCAGAGCTCTTTCACTCGGAGACTATAGAGATTAGACACTAAATAGATGAAATTTCAATGGTAGATGTTTTGCATGAACCACTTTACAACGAAATAATGGATTTGTGAAAAAAATAATATTAGGGGTTATTAGGAGGTATATTAGGGGTACTTAGATATTAGAGGTATAGAGGGATATCAGGGGTACTTAATGTATGTAACTGAGGGATGAAAAAAGTCCGGTGCATATAGGCATGTAGGGTATACTTAAATAATTCTTAGCAAATGACATAGAGGTTGTAGAATAATTTTCCAAATAACGTCTGTAAAATTAAAAAAAAGTTAGTACCACATTAAATTAGCTTTCAACGAAAATTAATTTATATAGGATGTGTTGTGTAGTTGTTGACATGTGAGATATTTTCCGCACCGAGACCAGAAATAGCTTTGTTTTTTACAGTGCCTTTGAGAAATACAAACCTATTAGTTTAATATTGTTTTTGAAGCCAAAAGTTCTTTAGGCGCGTTGAGCGATTTTTGTTAGGGGAAAATCTTATGGGTTCACGTCACCGACATGCCAGTGTTAATGGTATATCTGTAGCCGTGAACATGACGTGTTGCGCTTGGCCAGGAGTATTGTGCAACATTAATGCTGTGTATATCTATACAAGTAAAGTTAAATTAACTACGTGGAAAGCTCAATTTATGTATACTGTGCATTGTTAAAATTGTGTTTTATTTTGATTATTTTTTTTAATTGTTCAATTGTAGGATTACTGTGCAGTACAACAGTGAGTACTAAATATGTTAATATTTTTATATTGAGGAACGAATAACAAAAACAAAGCATTTATTTTCAAATATTTCTAGTTTTCATATTAGTATTTGGGTTAAAATTTGGTATTAGTTATTTTTTATTTTATTAATATTTAACGTCTGCAATACATTACGCAATGAGTGTTTCATAGTAACTTAGGAGTTATCTTACTAGTGTGGTAAAACAGATTTCTAGTTGTACGATAATATATTTGTCGCAGATTTAAAAATAAAAAATTTTTTTAATAAATCCACTGTTCTTTCATAAGTTTAAGTTTCTACTTCTGTTGGCAGTCTCCATGACTGCCTATGTTTGTTTTAATTACCACATTCCTAGTAAAACAAATGATTACAGAATAAAAGTATAAGTCGTTCAGTACACACATTCTTGTATATAATCTTTAAATTTGCCCTTTGAGACGAGACAATATTAATGTTAATTGCAAACGACAACAAGCATTCGTTTAAAAAATCAAGGTGATTCAATATCGGAAAGTCTTTTTGTAACATTAACACAATTTAAAATCTTTAAGTTAAATTTAGTTGCGGTGAATATTCGCGTATACTAGTTATTACTTAATAAACACTGATTGAAATTAATTAAGGCCAAGGCGGTAAATGTTTTCTTTCCGTTACATAATTCGTATTCAACAATGATGCTAATTTCAACATGTCTACCATGTTACCAATATCGACAAGACATAATAAAGGAAGATAAATAATAGAATCGTTTTGAAGACGTAATGCTATGATTATAAATCAAAATATATTTAAATTTGATATTCAAGATTGAAACTAACAAAATCTTATAAAGCTGCCAGTTCAGACTCGGCTATTTCATATTATATAAAATGAACGATGTTTCTTATGTATATAGATGAAATAATTACGAATACTAACTGCATTACGTCCTTTTCACGACGTAATACGTTTTCAATACTAACCCAATTTTTTAACTAGCTTCCAATGTGACTGTCATGAATTCCTAAAAGATATCTAACACAATACGAATGAATTGAGTGAATGGTTTGGAAACAAAATGTTATAAAAAATGTTATAAAAATTGCAATAAAAATCTAAATATACACGAAACTTAACACAGGTGATGAGAAGGGACCAGTAGCATAATCGGCAAATTTGATATAATGTAACGCTAGAGTTCTGTGTTCTTGTATTCGCTATTAAAATGCCGAGGACTTTTTTTCGTTTTGTCCTTTACCGTGAGCGTTATCCTAATAAAACCTATTTACTATTAGTAGAACTCGCACTACTATGATTCTGTTTACAGGACGGGCAAAAGTTTAAAACTTGAAGGGCACAGAATATTTCTAAGGAACCATTTACAAAGAATAACATTATTTTTCATTATGTTTTATCTCCCGCTAATATTTTCACGTGATTAACAACATATATATATATATATATACATATATATATATATATATATATATATATATATATATATATATATATGCATATCGTACTCATACGTCCCATAAAAACCTATGATAGCTGAACGAGGATTCGAATACCCCGATAGTTTGATCTGTCGTTTGTTCGTCTTATTAATTTTTTTAAATGAAATATTAGGAAATTTGTTATCAATTATTAACATTAATTTATTTTAATTCAGCAACAAGCTCAGTCGTTAAATAATTTCTGTCTGCATTATTTCTGGGTAGTAAAAAGTAGTAGTAAAAAACTCATGACATCGAATTATTCCAAATAACTTCATTTTGAAGTAATTACCAAAATTATTCACTACATTTCTACAAAGTGTTAGTTTTAAATGGCGCGTGAGAGGAAAGATAAATTGCACGCGACTTAGAAACTCAGTATTACGCGAACGCAACTAAAAATTAGGACCGGTAAAAGCAACCTAAACTTCGTTTTAAAAGATCTATCTATTAATATCACACACAATGGGACACTCTTATTTATCCCACTACCTAATAAGATAATGTACCAAAAAAAATACGAAAAATTGTTTTTCCACACATTTATTGAGATTTTTAACTAAAGCTTATACTTATAAAATTGCAAATGTATACGTGAATAGATGTAGAAACAACGAGGATGTGACAGACGTATGGATATATATATATATATATATATATATATACATATATATATATATATATATATATATATATACATATATATATATATATATATATATATATATATATATACATATATATATATATATATATATATATACAACCAGGTTAAAGCAATAAAGGTTCCGTATTTTACTAGGAAATCCTAAAAAAATATTTAAACCCAATCTCTTTGGTGTCCCATGTCAATATTTATAACACATATCGCCTTATTTCAAAATTTTAATCGATGTGGGGAAGTGCTGAAAAAAATTGATCAGATCATTTCTATTGGCTCTTGCGTGTAACACAGATGATATATTACTATAGGTTTTGTCGGCGGTTGGAAAATATTGGAAAAAACCAATTTTTAAATTCTTTTTACAAAAAAGAAACTATAGAGACTGCATATAAATGACTCTATCAAGTCATAATAACATCAAAAAAACGGAAAGTAATATGTCAATACATAAACTTAACATCACAAAGAATCTATACAATGTGCCTCTAACTTTATAAACTAATTAACACTGTAAACATAGGTCAAAAAAAAGATAAGTTCAAATACCAATAAAATTTAAAAAAAAAGGACGAGTATATATATATATATATATATATATATATATAAATAAATATTGACGTATTTACTACTTTCATATGTTTTCATTATTTATTACAAGCCTTTTTTGAATTACTTTTATCAGTGGATTTTTGGAGTGAAATATTATTATACTAGTTTCATTCCTATCTATTTCCGATAAATTAATTAATGAGTGCTATTATTTTAAATATTTATTAGAAATTTTTTTTCAGTGTTTTAATAAAATATTTTTGAACAAAAATCAATCCTTTAGACTTGAGTAAAGTTAGGATGCCACGAATTGTCCAGCAACATTATTGTTTTTACTTACATTTGACATTCCATATTTTGGATTGCTTTATTTGTGATTAAACCTTAACCCTGGTGTATTTCTGTCATTTTGATTATTGTGACCAATAAGAATGTAATTAGGCGAGAACGATTTATTATAAAATTATACTTTACTTCTAGCCGCAAATATTATTCGAGGTGAAGTAATATAAATTAAGACGGCAGATTTTAAGATTTATGGAATTAGAAAAAAACAAAAAATATAATGATGAATAGAACTTTTCCACAAATCATTAATTCCATTAAATTAGTTTTTTTCTGCTTTTTATTACTTTCGTTTTGTAATTTACTAGATCGCTTTTTTTTATTCGGGCATGTTCTGACTAAACAAATGGAGAATAACTAGGAATTCAGGGAAAATATGGGAGTTCGTGAATGATGTCATTTTTCCGAATACAGATTGTGAATATTCACAGAAAAACATTCGGCAAAAGTATAACTAGTTGATAAGAAGTTTGCTCGAGATTTTGCATCGTATTCTTGTATTGGTATTTTATGAATCGGGTTGGCATACTGGTATTTTGTAAATCGGGTTGACATGTTGGCGAAGTGCGATCAGTTGGTGAGAAATTTGCTTGATATTTTTTTGAGAATTTTGCTCATGACCCACAAAGCTCTTAACTAATTAAATATATACTGTCTTTAAAATGTTATATTTTGTAACTAAACCGCTAAGAAAAACTACTAAAACTTAGAATCCCGTTGACTTAGATTATTAAAATCAATATGAAGGAATATCTTCTAGTATAAAGGAAGAAAAATTCGGAAATTATGAATACATAATTTTATACAGAGTTTCAATGTGACAAACTAAATCTTTAGTGTTTTTATCATTTTTCTATTTATACTTATGCGTATATGGGTACCCTCGTGTGTGCTTACAAACCAGGAAATAATAAAAATATTTCGGGGAAATGATTTTACAGGATAATAAAAAAGTACAGGCAAGAAAGCAACCGTTCTCGAAATTTTTATCAGTTAGGTTATTTCGCTCTACGCGTATTATATGAAAAACTACTGAACGAAGGTTTTCAATATTCTATAGTCCGACTTGTAAACTCTAAAAGTAAAATATTGAATATTTATGCATTATCTCTTAGGACATGTTTTCATAATCGTGTTTCGCCCTATTACTTTAAATACTAAAAAAAGTCACAAAAAATGTTTTTTATGTTACAATTTAAACCATCATCCCTTTATGCTCACACTTAACTCATACTTAAACGATCATTTTCATACTTCAACTCTTAGGGTTCTAATCCATTACTTTCTATATAAATTCAAGTAAATTTGTCTACAACGCCGACGCTTTGTCATTTAGCAACTTTTTTATAGTTCACGTATAATGGTTTAGTTCTTTCTCTCATGGAATATTTATTTTTCATTTCGCTTGTAGAGATTTTTTTTCACTAGAACTTTCGTCGTTTATGGCCTGATTAAGCAGAAAATTAATACTAACTTGTATGTTGTTATTAATAATTTATCATTATAACTTGTAAATTAACGATGGTGGCACCGAGATGACCAAAAAATTATAATCAAAATTTAAATGCTAAAAAATTAAATATTAAAAATATTTAATTTAAATCAAATTTAAAAATATATAAATATGTGCTCTAACTGAGCGAACTAAGACTCAAATACATGTGCAATATTCTTGATGCGAATGGTTCATTCGCTTCAGCAGGTTTACTATATTTTAACTAATCTCAAACGTACTTTTTAATTATTTTTCCATGTTTAGGATTCAGTACCTCAAAAGGAAAAAAGGAACCCTTATAGGATAACTTTGTTGTTCGTCTGTCCGTCTGTCAAGACCCTTTCTTTCAGAAGCGCGTGGAGGTATAATGTTGAAATTATCTACAGTCGCTTACAGGTGTAAAATCAAGATTCTAAGTAAGGGTAATAAAAAAAATCCCTAAAAATACAGTAATTTTTTGGCATTTTTTAGCACCCTCATTTATCAATTTATCCCCGTCAATGACATTCAACTACTTTCGAACGAAATTAACTCCGTGGCGTTACATATCGGTGCTCTAAAAATGATTTACTGGAACACTTTGTTGACTTTACCAAACTACCAGAAAATGATCGGATATTGTTAATTTGAGATAACCACAATAGCCATATCTCGATTAAATCATAAGACTTTTTAAGAAACAAACACGATATAATCCACTACACGGTTCGCACTGCATTCAGTCAACGGATGTTTCAGTATACAAGCAGGAACGTAACCGTCTTACGAAAACACAATTGAAACGGAAAATTATTCATAACGACATCGTCTTACTATTCAGAAAAGCGTTTTAAAAAGTATCACCGATACTTATATCTAAAGCAGATTTTAATGTTACTAGACTTTATCCTTTAAATACAAATGTGTTCCACGACGTAGACTTTTTACCACGAAAAATTCTGAACGAGAGTCAACGGAATGTGGACGATGACAGTGATAAGCATAAGAATAATAAAACACGAGGTTCCTAATCATTGTATTCTGGGATTCCGTTACCCCGTGGAAGACATGGCCAAAACAGCAGATTTATCATTATTTTTAAGTCCATATTAGAAAATTATAACAACACCCACTAGAATACTGTAAGTATATAACATTGAAATAATATGTTCTACTTCAGATGCAAATAATATCACTGCAAAAGACCTACTTCCGACTCCACAAAATACATCACAGAAAGAAACACGTGTTTCACGCATACAACTCGCTAATATAATAATTGACACTTCAAAATAAGAAATACTGGTGAGAAAAAAGGTGAGAGACAAAATAAGGTTGAATCCAAAACAAAAAAAAGAAATACTAAGGCTGCAGTTATGAAGAAAACTTTTCCGAGATACTGTTAGGAGCGACACTTCGGCTTCGAAAATTACACTGACGAACCTACAGTCAAATAATGACATCGATACTGAAGAGGAATTGGAAAATAAATGTGTCATCTGTGATGACTATGAACGAGACTAAGCACCATAATACAGATGTGCATGGTATATATACCTTGGTTTATGGGCCCATCCTGAATATTCGGTGTGTGAATCAGGTGAGAGGTACACAAGTGATTTGTACCGATTCCGTACTTGACGGGTATTACTCAGATAGTTTCCAGAATTTGTTACCATAGAGTTTATTACCTGTCAAGAAATTATTTTTTTATATTATTGATTTTAACAAACGAATCATTACTTTTAATCTCCACTATTGTGGTAACGTTAAAAGAATACAACCTGTTACGTCCGTAAAGTTGTTAAAAAATAAATGTAGATTAAAATATGTTTTATTATCAAATCTGCTTAGGTGCTCGGTAATACCCTTTCTTACCCTATAAAAATCTTAGAAAAACAGCATGTATGTATCTTAACACCTGTCAAGCTAGGGTGGGATTCTCACTACGAAGAATCCCTATAAACTCAAATGGAGATAAAAGGTTAAACTTTCAAAAGTTTACTTATGGATATTGATATTATTTTTCATTATAATAATATTTTGCTTAATATGTCTTTCATAGTAATAAAAATATCATAAAACTACTAGACCCAGTATAAATACTGTAATTTTTGTAAACTTATAGCCAAATTCCACCAGCCATGTTTCTTATAATTGCTTTCGTGTGGGGGTTTTAGAAATAAGAGGCAAATGTAATTTTTTGCACATTTCTGCTAATATGCTCCTGAAACATTTGTGTAGTTCTTTATAACAATCTATTTTAAATCATATCTGCACGACATACAAGAGTAAACATTTTTTCAAGTTATTAATCACAATAAATATTACTGTATCACATAATGAGAGTGTTAATATTATATATTATTATACCAATATTTACAGTTTCTCATACAATTGAAAAATAGACTAACAATTTAGTGATGTTATAAAGCTTCCATTTTTTGAGATACAAAACCGTAAAAGATAGTTAAATGCGAGAAAAATGCATTCCCTGAGGGTTTCTAATCTTTATATTATCGCATAGCTTAGTACGTAGGTGCTTTACAAATAGAAAAACGATAATGGGAAAATTAAGGTATAGTTTGTCACATAATAATCGGTTTAGAATTATACAATTTTGGATTTTTTATTCCTTTTGCTCTAAGATCTTCCTTCGATCTTATTTCGAGATTCGAAGTCAACAGGATTATAAGTCTCAGTAGTTTTGATTCATGAGTTAGTATCAAATTAAATATTATATAAAATACGCCCTAAATACTATTCGAACCTATCTCTATGATAAAAATCATTCATTTTCATAAATGTTTAATGGAAAACATGTCTGTGTATTCTTATTCGATTCTAAATGTCTGTGTATTCTTAGTCGAAAATCTTGCTAATTAATTAATTAATATTAATTTTAATTTCTCATAGGTATCTTAAACATATAATGATATATAATGTTTAGATGATCACATTTATTCAAGTAAGTATCTACTAGAAGATGGTTTTGTGTAATTTATATAAGAATATTTAATTTACTTTCTATAAAAGAGAATATTACGTTCCCATTAAAAGTCAACTAGATGACACTGCATTTGATTTTTATTCTACAAATTTTTAGCAAATCGAAGTATCAAGTTAAAAATAGTTTTTGGACTACCAAAAATAAAAAATATAAGTCTCTTGTATAGTGTTCCTCATTGTAATTTTTCCTTAAGAACATAATATAGAAAATTAGTTCTCTAAGAATTTAAAGCGTTTACTATGGGATTTTTGTTTCAGTATTTAAATTAAAAACGTTCTTTATATTTATTATTTAGTTTAATACAATCTGTTACCAAAATACGATCAGCTCTTAATTATTAAAACTTAAAACAGTTTAGTCATAATTGAGATATATACAGTTAACATAACCACCGTAACTAAAATGTACTTGTAACTTACTTAACCTACCGTAGACTGAAATAATATTATGTAGTTGACACATAACAAACTGGGTTTACATATTTATATTCATAATATTATTCTAGGCGCTGAAATCATTTGCTTCGCAAGTAAACTAAAGTGTCGCAAAGTGAGATAGACTAATATTTGTTTAAGTTGCTAGTATAACAACCGGGTTGTGTTCAAGTTCTTGTGGTCATAAAATATACACAGTATTAAGTTCTTGATTTCGTCCTTTTTGAATTTATTTTTATACCTCGCTTTATTGGTATTATTTTTATTTATTTCTTTATTGAATATATTTGGCGTTAATTTTGAAGAAATACATTATTCACAATTAAATGAAACTAAGTGATGTAGTATTATTTCTTCTTTCTTTAAGTTCTTTACCACGACCTAGGTTTCGTTGTATTACAACATTAACATAAGTCAATTATTTTTTGCTAATAAAACTTCTTAATTCATCTTTCCTAATAGCCCACCTGAAAGTGTTGTAATACAACGAAACCTAGGTCGTGGTAAAAAAATTAAAGAAAGATTTAATACTACATCATGTAGTTTATTTAATTATGATTTATTTTTTTACTGTATACATATTCTGTAACGATTGAAACATAAGTTTGTTTCGTTTGGAGACGTTTTTTAATATTTTGTATAAACAAAGGATACAGTATTGTTTTGGCTATAACGTGAATGTCTTTACGAAAACATATAGGTTAAAATGCTGTTCTTATTTTTATCCGACAACGGCGCTGCAAAAGAAGGGTAATTAATTTAGGAGCTTTCGTGATGATATTAAATGGGAGCTCCGGAACTATTTTTAGACGAAACTTTTAATTGAATCGCTGGGACAATATCGAAAAAACTTGTTTTATTAGACGTTATACTTACAGTACTGTCCCTAAATATATGTGAATCAATAATTGTTTCACAGTGACACAGTATTTAAATTTTGGGAAAATATTACTTCGAAATTATATACCGCATAAATTATATTCTGACCCTAAGCATAGAGAATGTTTAGTGAATGATTTATTTAAATAGTCTCCATAGTTTCTGCTTTATGCTCTAGCACATAGGTAAATAGAGAAACAGACGAACAGAAGTTCTGAAAGAAATATTCTTTTGAAAAAAGCCATTAATTAATATGATTCCCTCCATTTTCGTCACGCATCAGCGCATAAGTATTTTTTAGGAAAATTTACTTAAAGTCTTTACTACGAATATTTTTCAAGAAATTTACTTCATTACAAAATCTTTGAATTTAATTTTAGCGTAGGTTACTTTTTGAAATTTGAATTTTGTTTAAACAAAATAGAAAAGATTATTTAATCATAGAAATTTCCCTTAATTTGATTTTTTTGATTCGGGATTTAAAACTCTATGATAAATCATACGACAACTGATTTGTAAAGATTATTCGAAACAATAATTATAGTTTTAAATCATATATAAACAAAAGCGTTACTACACGCGAATAAGGAAGTTAAAGCCGCTGAAAAAAATTAATGAAATTAAATATATTTATTTTTACAAAAATATATAAAAAAAACTTAATTAAAGCAAAAAATAATTAAAAAAGAAACCATAAACTTTTAATTTTATTAATGCTAATATTTTTCTAAACAAGTTCTTGTTATCTATGAAGTTACCTGGAGAAAAGGCGTTATATAAAAAAAATATATTGAGCATTTATCAGAGTGAAATATGATTTCACAAAATACTTATAGTTATAATATTAAGTTGCATCTCTTGTATTTTTCTATGAGTACTCAAAGATCCTTCCTATACAAAGTGCTTCATTTAAGAACTTTACACAGGAAGTTGGCAAAACCAAACTGATTTCAAAAATATCTCGTTGGCATGTCTTTTTCAAGGTGGCAAAAGTATTCCACCTGAATATAATATTGCAATAGACCTTAACAATTCAAAATAATTAAAATTATTTCTAGACAACTTTCACACCCTTGCGCATATTAACTATAGACCAAGCATACATTATAATCAAATGAAATAAGTAATTTGATTGTCTTAGGGACGAGAATAAATAGTTGGTAAATCAAAGAGTTTCAATCAAAAATTCTACTTTTATATCACACTATATGATTGAAAATGTAAATGGTATGTTACTTACGGTATAAATTAGAGCATTGTTACGTTTATTTGATATTTTTCTTAGATTAGCTTAAATGACTATGCATACATTACTTGGTCGTTTCTTTGTAAATAAAATTTCGTTTCGTTGTGATTCGAAACTAATTAGAAATACTTCAAAGTGGTAGATTGAGATGAAATGTTTTTTTTTATAAATTCCGGTATCGACGATACAATGAAATAAATTTTACTTTATTATTCATATCTCAGTGACAAAAATTCTCATAAGTCATCTAAGAGCATATTTCAATAAAAATATTTTACATAAGAGACACACACATTATGCAAGTTATTACAGTTGACAAAAATAAAATAATATAATGGAATTCCTTTTTTTATAATCGTTTCTTAACAAATCTGATTTATTTATGTAAAAACTTTTGAAAATGATACTAAAATTGACAGAAATGTTACACGAATACTACTGAGTAAAGTCATGATCACAAACAATTTATTACAGTTGACAAAAATGAAATGGCGAAAAAAATATAATGGAGCTTTTTATTATTTTTATAATATTCATTTAGAAAATATAAGAAGTATTTTTGCAAAAACCATTAAAAAGGTCTTAAAGTTGCGAGGAATATTATACGAATACAATTGAATAACAGTTTAGCTATAATAAATAGAACGTCAGTGGAATTTGGAGATAGTAATAGTATATATTCATAGTTGTAAAAATGTCACGAAATCGCTTAAAAAAGTGTATAACTAGAATTATAATTATAATTTATTTAATTTGTCGGGCCTACCATTTATTTGCAGTTTGCAGTAAATATTCTTATATTTGAGTAAAATAACTAAACTCCACTGAAAAGGCAAATTTTGTATTTACTATATAAATGAAAAAATATAATAAAATAAACGCCATTGGCCATTGACAAAATAACAAAAAGCGGTCTGGTAGAAATTATATCGAACCAAACATTAATAAAAAAAAGCAATGTGTGAAATATGCTAACGTAAACGTGATACAGTTAATTATTTGCTAAATCAATCAACTTTTTATTATATTGGATAATTTTTATTAAGATTAGCATACTTACCTGAAGTACGTATTATTATTGTTAATACAATTACGTACCGTTGATAGTATTCCAATGCTATTGGAATACTATCAACGGTACGTAATTGTGTAAATGCATTGCCAAATAAAATTACCATTGAAATAACCATTGTTTAATATGGTGAAAATAAACGTTCAGTTCGGGATTGAAAAAAAATTTAATTGGCTTTCCATGGAAATGAATTAGTTTTCTGTACTGTCGCGTTAACTTCCTGGAAAAATATAAATAAAAGGCCCTGGCATAAAAAACGGATCTATTCCTATATCAAATATGGAAAACTTTTAATGTAAATATTGGACAACTTTAAAAGTACACATTTAAAAATAATACTTGTTTTCGGAAACCAAATTATTTTTAAATACTATGCTTTACAGTGTTTATAAACGCTTTCTATTTATGGTTATGGATTTGTCCTCTGTATTCGTCTAAATTGAATCAAGTGATTTGCTAAAATAATTTGTTTATGAAACCTGAAAAACAAATGGTTCGCAGTAAGCCTCGTTATAAAGATGAAGTTTTGGCCAATGAAATGTCTTTCTTGTTAAACAACTCAAGATGAGTTTCAGACTTTAATGCCTGTGCGGATGTTGACTGACTCGACATCTCATATTCCGCCGACTTTGCCCATTCAACTCATTTATTCTGTAATCAAAATTCAATTTGATTTAGTGAATTACTTGAAAACATCTATGTACTACGTAATGCAGCTTAATTTCATTAGGTTGGGATATATTTAGTCATTATTAGTATATTTATAATTTCAATTTACGTCCTCTTTGGTACAGTTGGGTTATTCAGTTGGTTGGGTAATTTATATAAATTTTTTAAAGTTTGTACTGTTCAATTTAATTAAAATCATGCTTGATAATAAATTCAAGATAATTATAGTTATTTATAATATTTTGTACGAGGTACTCTAAACAAATGAAATTCGTTTTTGAAATTATAATATTATTATAAATTTGTTCACAAGGACAATTAAAATCATAGTTTCAATTTATAATTTCCATGCATTTTTTATACTTTATTTGTGTCGGATATTTTAGAGAAAAATTTTATTCTTCAAAAGTTGCTATTTTTTATTATTTCTTTTAATTTCTACATGACTACTCAAGTACAAAAAAAGAGTCATACTCTTTTATCACTGAATTACTTTTAGTATAGTGAGTCATTTACACAGCTCTCGGTTGATGGCAGATTTTCCAAACTTATTATTATAGTGGGGACTATATCATTTGTTCATTATTTTATGTGGCTATATATAATTACGTAGATAATATTTTTTTTAAGGTTCCATAACAAAATTAAAAAAAGGAAACGAAGCCTTTATAATGATATTTTACTCACCTGTTTATTAATCATGACTGCTTTTCTCAGAAATTGTTTAAATGAGAAACTTAAAGTTTGTGTATATAATATGTAAATAGTAATAGCCCAAAAATATTCCTAAAAAAATACAAAATGTAGAAAATAGATTAATTTTATTTTTAATTTCTTGTATAGAGTGCAATATCGATTTAGAATAATGAGCAAACTATAAAGTTTTTTTTAGAAATTTACGAAAGGCAGTTTTATAAACATAATGCAAAAATAACAATAAAATATCCCCCTGTCTTATGTCTTCAAAAATTAGAAATGTAAAGAAAACAACGTTAATAAATTCACCTAGAAAACAATAGCAATGATTCTAAATTCCATAGCTTTCGAGATAATCGCTATGTTTCGATTCTATTCCTAGTCAAGTAGAGCCTCATCAACCTAGTCCTAGTGCTACTTATTTTTTAATATTATTAATTTTTTTTTTTTGAATTCCTGCAGAAACTGAAAATATTATGACGTAATTTATATGTTGTTGATTAAAGGAAACTAACAAATATAGTTGAAAGTTTTGTCTAAAGTGCCACAGCAGTCAGTTTAATTGGTTGTAAAATTTCACATATTACTTAAGTGTGAAAGAAATTATGTTAGGGTGAAATAAATACAGTTTATATTTTTCTATAGTAGTATATTCTAGACTCCGCTTTTCAGCACGAAGATTTATCTCCTGTAAGATAAATGCCAATTTTTTAATCATGGAATACGGAAGATATCCCATTGTTACCTAGATATTGTTATTGTCTTCTTGTGTACAGAAATAATATAGTTACTTTATTAATAATACCATGTAGTTATAACCAATTATTATAAGTAGTATATTTGACAATGATACATAAAAGAAGTTGATAATTTCTGAAAAAAAAATTGCAAAGGAGGTAAAAACAACGAGAAAGGAAAAATCTGGCTTGCGTATATAAGTTTCCTTATCTCATTTGAAGTGATGTAACTTTATTTATTATAAATCATCATAAATAAAGACTTCTAAGGGTGGCAAGTTTTTTGTAATATCCATTATACATATGACATAATTAACTAGGGGATACATATACAGAGTGTCTATCTCAAAAATTAAGACAGATAAAATCGTTGTTATAGTTTTCCTGTAACTTATATAAGATTAAATGTCTCAATTAAATGTCTTCAATGAATGATTCCAGTCTCGATTTTTTCGAGACTGGAATCATTCAAAGCAATAAAGTGGAAGCAGTTAGTTGACTGTCCTTTCTCCCAAAATAGTTTGAGGCAATCTATTTCTATTGGAATATGTTTGGAATGTAGTGGGTTTTTCTTTTAGGTTACTGATTAGTAAATAATATTTCTAGCTGATAAATCAATCTCACAATATATGAGACAAATTAAAGCTCTTTGTACTTACTTATGGTAATTTATCATAAATTCCATAGCAGCCAGTGATATAACGTTGGTTTTGGGTATGTTGTAACTTTTTTAAGTTAGTGGGATATTGGGTTGGTGCAAAAATTTATAGATATCATCATTAACCATTTCTCACTCATTTTTATGACCTTCTTTTAGAAGCTGATAGATCCAAATTATATTGAAATTGGTAATGCCATTTGCAAGAGCGGATAATTTCTTGAGTTGAAGATTCGGAAAGAGCTGAGTTGAATTTTTGTTTTCTAATACTCGTTAACTTCCAACAAGTCCGTCATAATGTGATAGATAAATTGTTTTGACATATATTACTTTTAAGAGATCTTTATTTTTATATACCATTTTATGATAAATATGTTACCTTAAATGACATATTCAAAATGTGTCAATATAATGATATTGACATCACCGATGTCAAGAAAAACAAAATTAACTGTGAACCGTTAAAAAATGTTTAAGGCAATTTAATGGCAGTTTTAATAAAGTTTGTGCTATACTGACTTTTGTAATAAAATTAAGTAGAAAATTTAATCAAAGATGTTACTAAACTCTCTTATGTATCTATTTTAACGTAAACTTCCTTCAAATTTCTAGCGGTTACAAATTTCAATATTCTAGCATCTGCAATGTATGTATAATATTTTTTAAGTATTAGCAATACTATAACTCATCGGAATGCTTCTATTATTGGACTGAAAGAATAAAATGCAAACTTATTTTTGGAGTTTAATTTTTATCTGTGGCTGGACAATATCACTGCTATCCCAATCTGCTAATTCAAAGAAGCATGTACAGCTAAACGACTAGGAGAATAGTTAATTAGGAGAATAGTCGTCGGTTTTTTTCTCGGTTTCCTGGATTCCCTGGATCTCATGGATTTTTCATGAACCATGCATTGGAACATTATGTATTTTCGTTTTTCACTATCTCTTCAAAGTAAGTCAGTTTTGCATACTTAATGGTTTCAATAAGCTCCATTTCATTTTCAAACTTCTGTAGTACTCCTTTCTCAGTTAAACGCTCGCATCAGAATACATTCAAAGCACGGTATATCTACATCTCGTATGTTGTCGGTTTTCTTGAGAATTCTTTGTCGAAATCCAGGTTTCTATGCCATATATTATAACTAAACATATATAAAATTATCTGACTTCTCAGGTTCAGAGTGAGATTTCTGCCGCACAGAATCTCACTCATTTTGAAGAAAGTGGAAAGAGCTTTTTGAGAGTAACTTTAATTTCGTGTATCTAGTCTCCACTTTCAATAATACAGATCCATAAATAAGCGAATAATTCGTATTATGATTTCTTAGAATTGTTTCCCCTGCTATGAAGTAAATTTTAGTGATATATAATAATTAATTTAAAAATAAAAAAATCATGTAAAGTTGATTGACATATCACCTTATATGACATATTCAAAATGTTATGCTATATCAACGCTACGAAGTGTCCAGAAAAAGTCAGCCGTCAGCCAGTTTCCATGCTAATTGTCGAAAGCAGAACGAATATCCCGCGCGTCGTACCACTTTGAACTTTTAGTTTACCTATTACATTATTGTTACAATTAAAATTAAATTATTTATAATTTCTCGGGATTATGATCTGAATTTATCATGGAAAAACCAGTAAATAGGTAAATACCTACTGAGATCGTAAACGATTAATATTGTTTGCATTGTAGGGAGTTTAGATGAGTTAATTGTGAATTAGTGTGAATATTTTTTATTAAGGCAGGTAGGAAACTCTTATCGGATTTTTTGACGTGTTTCGTGAATTGCCACTCTGTACCACTTCATGCACGCAAGAAAATGTGTTTGCAGTAATAATATCATATTCATACATTTTAAAATAGAATACTTCATGGGAAAGTGAGGTTATGTCATATATATAAAAATATAAATTTACCATCCGTGATAGATAGCGTTAGTGACAATAAGTAAAAATAAACAGTGAAAATAATATTTCTGAAACAAAAGTGTGGGATAGTAGATTTTTTTAATAATCGATTATTTTTTCACAGCCTTATCACATTCCTTCCTTTTCACGTCCGCCGCCCTAAGATGTGGAGCTCCTTAACGCACTGTATTTGGTGACAGCGTGCCATGGTTCCAACGCTCGTGCATCAATCATGGTCGAATAGTGTGTTGAAAGTGTTTCCAGTTCTGTTATTTGCTTATCTTTAACAAAATAGTCACGTGTTTTATTACTATATTGTTATCGCCATAAGTAAGTGAATGCGACTGCAGAGGATGTACATAAGTTTTCATATGCATAATTACTGATCATTACTTTGAGCAATAATAGTTAATTATTGAAGTTTTTGTAAAGTAATATTTAAGTCTCCATAAATGGTATTAAAATTTTAATAGCCAAGCATCAGCATTTTAATCACATTTAACTATTTGAGAACTACTCTGTCTTATATAGTAACCACCAATAAACTAGGATATATTGAGAAAAGTATTGATTCTTTTACCATTTAGAAATATTTAGATTTTTTAATAAAAACGACTGTAAATAAAGGTTCAATATTTTATGTAACATGTAGGTTTCATATATCTGCTTAATAAAGTTATCGCTAAATTTGGGATACTTTGGGTAATGTGTTGGTTCTTTTTTAGTAAAAAATATTTTTTTGGTTTATTAGTAAAAACGTCGTAGAGCGAATATTCAATTTTTATGTAACATGTAGGTTCCTTTTGTAAAGAGATTTGCTTGCAACTTTCTTACAAAAGGACCGTTTCTGTTTGCAACTGTATTTAATATAAACTATGGTCATTACCTTAAATAAGTAACTTATTTAACTATATATATGAGGGTCGATATATTATTTTTAATACATTAACATCCAGAGAATAAGTTTCTAATTTCTGACAATAAATTCTCAAGTTATAGATATATAATAAATGATACTTTTTCTATGTGTTAGCACTAGCTCCTTATTTATGGCATCGATCATTGTACTTTCCTTAACCTCCGTAAAACGTACGTCCATTTGTTATAATCTTAAGTTATTAACTTTTTCCTTCATTAAATAACCAGTTTAGGTTTGGGTTTCCAATAATTTTACAGTAGTTACAAATAAGTATATTAGAACCCGATTAAATATCTACTTTTATGTATGTAAAAACTGTATTAGTCCATGAATACCAATTTTTTCAATTAAAATGATTTTGATGAATTTTTTTTCTATGCTGGTTGCAAAAATATCTAGTTTACATTGCAAGAGATGAAAGAATATGACTATCTAATTTAACAGCAAACCACATCTTTATTATTTGAAATTATAATTTATAAAAACAATCAAGTATATTGTTCACTCATATTTCAACATTTGCAATGACTGCAAAAAGTCCCTTCAATTAATCAAATCAATTGGCTTTATTAAATATATTACTGTTAAAAGCAACTCACAAATTATAATCGTTTAACCGTATTATTTATAATATCACTGCCTGATATAACATGTAGATCACTATAGCTCTATTTTTGTAAACAGCTCCTTTTTATAAGTTAGCATATCCTCAATGTTATCAAAAACAATTATTTCATGATATGAGACAAAGAAAAATGTATAATTTTATAAGATGATAAAACTATTAAGATAGCTCGGAATCAGAAGGATCTAATCGTGAATATCCTACAGAAATAAAAACTCTTAAATTTGTGCAAAATAAATAAAGTGAATTAAAAACGAATTAAATATATTACCGTTAAATGCAACTCAAAAATTGTAATCGATAAACTATATTTTTTTACAATATTACTGCCTGATATTACATGTAGATCATTATTACTATATTTTTGTAAATGGATCGAAATTGAGACGTAATTATTATTTATTTGGAATAATAAATTCATTACAAAGTACGGTTCTGATAATAATGAAGTCGCTACCGTGTAATTAACGATATTAATCCTTTATATGTGCAATCAAAAGTTTCTTAAAAGAACTAAGTAATTAATAAAAAATATTGACATCCTCAATGTTATCAAAAACCATTATTTTATACTATAAAACAGAGAAGAATGCATAATTTTATAAGATAATAGAACTATTAAGATAGCTCGGAATAAGAACGAACTAATCGTGAACGTCCTATAGAAATATAAATTCTTATATTTGTGCGAGATAAATGAAGTCAATTAAAAATGAGTCACGTTTGCACTAACAGAGTTCCATAGGAGAGTTCTACATTATTTAAAGTGCACTTTTCAATAAAAAAGTATAAAATTCATACTTCAGTAAATTATGAAATATTGTTTCTAATTATTATTTTTATATTATATCCAAATTTAAACAGGCATTTAATACTCGATACAACTTGGGCTACCAGTTTGCGACAACCGAAGCGATTTTCGTTACTGAGAAAGTAAGAAGACGAGTGAATAAATTATTTGACTGAAAATTTTTTATGAAATAAATTTATGAAAGTAAGCAGATTGTAAAATTTTATACGGCGAAAACTGAATTTGTCACTTTTACTGCTACGCAAATTACAAATTAAATTTATGTTTTCTTGAATATAAATTTTTTGCCCGTCTCATTCTATTTTTTGGCCGAATACGCCTCGCTTTGTGATTATATTAGTAAAGCGTATAATGAAGGCGGTATACTTTCCAGTCGAGTTACCACACTTTAATTACGAAAGCGAAATCTTTAAGAGTTAATTCTATATTTTTATAAATAAAAAAATAATTTCACGTTAGCACGCTGAGTTGAAAAATTAAAAATATTTAAACTAGAATATAAATCTAGAAGTTATTTTTTTCCATAAACAACTAAATGGTACAAATAGGGTGAAGAAAAAACTTCAGTTAAAATTAAATTTCTATTACCTTTGAAATTCTACTTTAGTTTTAAGGAGAGTCAATCAGTCAGCTTGGTTACGTTTCTTCTCCGCCCAATATCTATATCAAGTTTAATCATTGAATATATTTGGTGTTAATTTTGTAGAAATTCATTATTCATAATTTAATGAAACTACGTGATATAGTATTATTTCTACTTTCTTTAATTTCTTTACCACGACCTAGGTTTCGTTGTATTACAACACCGTCAGGTGGAATATTGGCAAAGATCTTATTATGTAGCTAGGGATCAAAAATCTTAAAGGATAACAAAGATCTTATATTAGCAAAGATCTTAGCTAATATCCCACCTGACGATGTTGTAATACAACGAAACCTAGGTCGTGGTAAAGAAATTAAAGAAAGTAGAAATAATACTACATCACGTAGTTTCATTTAATTGTGAATCGAGTTTAATGTTAAGTTTGATTATTATAATCATTAATCTGAATTTTAAAACGATTTTTATTTAATGATTCTCTGGTAATTTTACGTATAATCTGATGAAATAGTAAACTGAAATTTAATCACATTCTATTTCCAATTCATCTTTATAACATAGTCTGACGGTTTCTACAGCTTGAGACCTGTTTGCATAAAATGTATGCCTAACATATAGAGAATGTATATGGATGACTAAATAATAAACAAGGAAAGTCGAAACTATAAAAAAACTATTAAAAATACTTCTTTAGCCAAGAAACTCATTGAAACGAGAATAAACTCGTATTCGATTCGAGAGTAACTTGGTTGTTTACTGTCACTCATTGAAAAGTTTGCACGAAAATCTCCTCCTTCAATACCTTCCGATTGCAATATGTGACCAATTGACTCATTCTTTGAAAGCCAATTTACTCATTCTTTAGAAATATTCAACACAGCTTCTGTTAAAAATCTATGATGTACTGTTATAATTTTACTATTGTACAACTAGCCAAAAAAACCCAAGTGAAGATTCAATAAGGCTTATACAGATGTTTGATCAAATGGGTTCAATCGAAATTGCAATTTTAGCTTTGAATTTCTTAAAGTTAGCATATGAATGGAGTATAAATAAGTCGGTGAAGGTTATATTCTATTTCGACGATTGTTTTAAGCAAAATAGTAACAAATTCTTGCGAGACTTTATGTGTATGTGTTGATATAATTTGGAAATATAAACTGTATAAACCACAAATACTTATAAGATGTTTTATGTAAAAACAGATTATTTGTTAGTGTCATATTTTTTGTTAGTTATGAGAACATATACAAGTTTACAGAATTTAATTTTATATACAAACTCTTTGTATAAATTTACCAGATAACAATGCCTTTAATTTGTGAATAAAAAATATAAGAAACTGTACTGTGGACACCACAAATGTTGGAATTGTGGGCTAAATATAAATTTGTTGAATTGTCTAATTTAACTTATATATATATTTATATATATATATATATATATATATATATATATATATATATATATATATATAAATATATGTAACAATTTTCTCAGGCTACGTACATTAGATTAGCGAATTTTAGTTTGTCTTGGACAGATATAAAGGTTAGACATGTTTTGTTGTGGGTGGCGCAGATAGCATTTTTCGCTATAGAAAAAAAATGCATAAACGACTTGGTATTAAATTTTCGGTAAAAAATTAAATTAAATGCTCCGATGTACTTAAGATGTTAACTGTGACATTTGGCGAGTCTACATTGAGCAAAAAAAAATTTTATAAGTGATACCAGCTTTTCACAGAAGTCTGAGAAGATGTTAATGACGATGCCTGCCCTGGACGCCCCAGCACGTCAACAACTGACGAAAGCGTTAAAGTAGTGAAGAAAATTGTTATGTACAATCATTGAATCACTATTGAAAAAAATAATATATTTTTCAAACCAAGTTGAATATTTCTAAACTTGATAGGTTTAATGTTAATTATTGAGAAATTCCTATGGCAACTTGCGTCCTCTAACACGATGTCGTATCCATGGTCATTACATGCAATGATTGAATTGAATGTACGTTTGCAAAGTTTCAATACGATATAACAATTTAGAAATGAGTAAAAATCCACTTGCTATATGTAAAACGAAGTGAAAAGACTCATAAACCAAGTTAAAAAGCAATTATTCCGTTGCCAATTTTTTATTTACAAAAACTACAATAATGTAATCAAGTCGATTCATTTCATGAAACGGATTACCGTTAAATTTAACTCAAATATTATTATTGCTAACCATAGAAGAATAGCAGAATGAATATATATATATATATATATATATATATATATATATAATCATTATTGCTAAACCATATTATGGATAACATTACCGCTTGACACTGAGATATGTTATTCATGTCAAGCGGTTACGTAATAAATAAAACACGTGTCATCGGTCCTTGAGTACTTTTATCCATAAAGCACGCACAGAACCAGAGCCACGAATCCAATTCATACAATAAACGAAATATAAATCTACAGTGACCCTGTATTCCATATAAATAACAAGGTAGAAGTTTTGTGACCTAAAACCTTGACAACGCTTTACTTACTCATAAACGATGGACATGCGAACATTGTACACGTCGGTGGACCCATATCATTGCGCACAGCCTCTAATGGAGGAACAAAGAGAGGTAATTAGCCAGTGATATTTAATAACGCAAAGTTCAGACAAAACAATATTGAGCTTATCTGTCAAGCGTTAATCTCAAAGCTTTATGCTGTAAACTGCCGTATGATGAATATTGGGAGGGTTCCGCTGTGTTTTGGAACGGAGTTTCCATGTAAAAAGTACCAGAATAAGTAATTTTTCAGGTTGAAGTATAAGTTTTGGTTACAAAATGTTGGCAAAGCACTGCTTAAGTCTTCGTATTTAGTCCTTACTGTAGGAAAGGAAATAAATTAATTTTGGCTCGGTTAAAGTCATGGAATCGAAAAAAGTGATATTTTAAATTTGAATATGAAACTCATGCATCATCACGATGAAATTAATATTCAAACCGGTTAAATCACTTCTATTTGATAGTTTAGTTGTGGGCGCATAGACGCATTAAGGGAGCCAAAAAATCTTTTAAGTTCTAGTTAGCTTTGTACTAAAAGTTCCGTTTAAATCGTTTATGTGCTGCTCTAACAGTTAGACAAAAAGACCAAAAGGCTTCAACCTAAAACCCAAACATACCTCTAATACAACATTGGCAAAATGCAAATTCACCTTTTTGGACAATTTTACATAATAATACTTGTTATTATTACCTTCCTTTTGAGGAAAATTGTTATCGACATCCACATTCAAGTATTATCTTATAATTAATAATTGTACTGTTAGGGTAATGACGAAATGGTTCATTTCATCAGATATAAAATTACTTTTTATTTTGAATGTAAGCGCCAAGATAACATAGTGATGTTGACATTGATGATATAATTTATTTGTTTAAAAAAAAAACAAGTCAAAAAACTATCCTGACAATATATAAATGTAGAGTTCCCTGGTGTGTTTCACTCAATATTAAAAGAAAAATACATTTTTCATCTTTCACTCCCAGAAAAAAATCAAATCTATGTTAATTTATTAGAATTAAAATTCTATGGCAGAAAAAAATGGCAGACAGAAAATTATTTAACACGAAGTTATGGGCTAAATTATTTGTCATTTTTTTTAGAAACGATCTTTGATCCTATGTCAAAATAGTAAAGAAGAAAACGATCTGCACAAAATATACTATATAAATATAATTTGCACCGAACTAAGAAAATTACAAATGTAAATTTCATATGACAAAAGGGAAGCCCCCCTTACCGGCATTTCGCTGTTGGCTTCGTATTTTTTCTAAAGCACGTGATAAAACCAAGATGTGCACCAGTATGTTGACAAGTTAATATACTTCTTTGTTACTCAACAAAATTCATAAACTTTTGATGAGTGCGACAGAGGGAAAGGGGAATTTGTAGAACAAAATATATGTTACTAAGAAGCTTTTATTTAAAAAAGCTTGTTTCATATAATTTCCAAATAATACTATAAAGTGAAACCTTCATAAAATGCTCGTACTTTATTTTGTGCGTGTGCGTGACCAATGTTGCAAAGGATCGATAAATAGACTTTTTTTATTTTAATTACTGACATCGAATGTAAAATATCATTTTTATATTCAATCATAATAATTATTTCTTGCGCTCGTCACAGTAAATATTTTAGAAAATCAAAACTGACCTGAGCGTCGTCTAGTCAAGATTAGAGGAACTCGCCGTTATATCAAACTTAATATCAACACAATCAGCACAGGAATAATAATATATAAGGATATAATAATATATTGGTTAGAAAATCAAAGTAAAATAAAAGAACAACTATAAAGAGTCTAAAAAACATTTAATAACAAATAAGGAAACGAAGAAAAATTAAATTACAAAACTAGTATTTATTATAATTAAATTACAAAAATAGTAAATAATATCATATATGAAAAATTTAATAATACTGAAGCTCAAAACTTACGTTTTAAAAAAACGAAAGTTTTGAGCTTCATTACTATAAAAAGAAACGAAATAAATAAAAGAATAAAAATATAAAATGCTCATTTTCGACAAATACATGAGAAGGAAAAATCTGACATTTATTGGATTTTTGGCTACAAAAATTTGTATAATATTAGAATACAAAAATAAAAATTTACTTAAATTAAGATGTAATGGAAATTGCACCAGAAATGCTAGAACATCACATTAAAAAGAAATAGAGACTTTAAAAAACCAAAAAAATTCTTGATGAAAAATAATATCCCATTAAGGTACATTTTCCTATGAAAGCAAAGAAAATGACTGCAAATAAATGAAAAGAATTAAGACAAAAGGGAAATAATGTATACTTAAAGTGCGAAAATCAATGATACAAGAAGATAATGGGAAAAATCACAAAAACAGACTACTATAATATAAAGAGACATTTCCCCGAATCTTCAGATATAAGTTTCCTTGAAAAAAACACACCTAGTTCAAGCAATAGAACCACCAGTTAGGAGAAAGAAAATGTGAATTTTTTCACTCAAAAACCTATCACAAATAGTAATAAATCCCGGACAAAAGACAGTCCCCGCTTCCTCTCTTCCTTTCGGTACAGCCAGTCACTATGGGAGTGCTAGATCAAAATCTTCCAGATAAAAAAAACACTTGCACACACAATGTAAGGTTACTATCATCAGAAAAAATATTTGAATTAAAATATGCTTTAAAGAATGTGAACCAGACCTTATTGAACTAGCGGAATAGAAAAAAAAGGTCTGAAGAGAAGGAGACAAAAACATATATTTTGTTAATATGGACAAATAAAGGGATACCCAGGAGTATGTCTTCTCTAAAAAAATACTTATAAGAATATTATGTTAGGATTAATTGTTCTATCGGAAAGAATTTCTGAAAGTACATATTCCAATAATAGAGGCTAGCGAGGATGAGATAGAATATTTATACCGCTTTTGCTAAAGACTTTAAAGCAAAAATAGGAATATCCAGAAGCAAAGAGAAGCTAATTATGGGAAAGTACATAATAAAAAAGGTCAAAGTTTCATGGAATATATATTTGAAAGTAAACTGTTTATAATGAATACTATTTCAAAAAGAAAAACAAACGGAGATCGAAATGTATATTATCTGATTGAACTTTTAAAAACGAAATAATTATGTTATTAGTCATATCTAGAGATAGTTAATATTATTTATATTTATTCGAAATATAAATAATACAGACTGATGAAAAGAAAGAAATAAAAAAAGGAAAGAAAAGCACGCTATCAGAAAAAAACAAAGCGTTTAATCGAACGATGATTTCAACTACGAAACTAAAAACCGCTACGACATCAAGAAAAAAAAAGAATTTAGTGCTCTATATGAAAAACTTGATAAATTGATAGAAGCAACCTATAGAAATTGGACTGTTAGAAAAGCATTCAGATTCTTCGGGAATATTAAAAAGGACATACAAAAATATTAACAAAATTAGAGAAAAAACATAAAGGTATAAATTATACAAAAGTAGAAATAATAACATGACCACAGAGAATACGATAGGCAACGAAGATGATGTCATGGAGTTTGATGAACGAGAGGTTCTCCATCTCATAAAGAAGCTGAAATGGCGAAAAAGTCCGCAATCAAATGGCATTATACACAATATGCTAGGGGTGCCATAAAATATAATCCTCATACCAATATCCCAACATTTTAACCAAATATTAAAAGAAAAGTCAATTTCATGACAATTTATGAAACCAAATATTGTAATTTTATAAAGAAAAAAGGGACTTTGCTAATATACCGAATTATCGTTCGATAAGTATTGTCCCAAGTTTATATAAGTTGTTTTCCATTTGGAATGAAAAAAAAACAGGCCGAAAATGGAATATTTTCTCCACATAAAGGAAGCGGGATTTCGGAGTGGACATCCAGATAGTAGAATAAATAATAGAAAAAAATATGTGAAGAGTTCAGAGAATCACTTTACTTGGAACTTCTTGACTAACAAAAAACATGTAATAGTGAAGAAAATGAATCGCTGTGGGAAACTCTAATAGTACTTTAACTGCAGTACAGGTCGACCAAAAGTATATAAAAATATTAAAAACCGTTCTTTTTTCTAATTTTATAAGTAGAATTAGGTTTGATAACAATAAAAATTTCATAAATATTCAAAGATGAGAGAGGTGATAAGACCAGCTATCACCGACTCTGTTTAAAGCGACTGTACACTATATCTTGAAGGATTTCTTTTAGTATAAAACTGAAGTTTCGTAAATGAAAAATATATCGTTGCGGAAAATATTATGGTACTATCAAGAAATCCACAATACATAAAACTTTTATTTGATATCTACATCTTGGTAGCCAAAAATTGGTATAAAATGAATACAAAAAGACAAAAATTACGATAAAAATTTTTAACTATGTGAAAAAGTATATATACTTTATAAAATAACTATTTATAAAACTTAGCATCAATAATGAAGATTTTGGCAGAAGATTTTAGACAGCCTGGAGCAAATTCTGGAGTTTAACAGAACTTTTTAAAAGTTCATTGCCGCTGAATCTGGAAAAGAAGGTAAAAGGTTCGTGTCCACTCCCAACACTGATGTATGAATATCCGGCTCGGAAATACGTTAAACATGCAAAAAACACACCGTGCCATGAAGCCATAGAGAAGAGTGTTCTCAGGGTGAAACGTATGGATAAGATTAGACATAAGAATATAAGAGAGAAGACAAAAGTAATAAATGAACAGAACACTGCATGAAACAGAAATTCTAATGACCAGGTTACATTGTAAGTATGCATAGAGTCAATTGAACAAAAATAGTGATGCTGTGGATGAGGGATGACATAGAAAAGTGAGTAGGAAAAAAGAATTGGATGATCCTCGCAACGGACCATGAACACCGGAAAAACTAAGGGGAGATTTTACCCGAATGGGGTCTTAACTCCATTCAAAAATTTAAATTTTTTCCTAACATTATAATTTAAATTAATTTTTAATTACTGAATAAACAATTTTTTTAAATTTATTTATGATATGTTTGTAGATAATTTATAACGATAAGTTATTAAATTATTAAGAAATTTGATAGTAACTTGATACTATAAAATTAATAATATAACATTGCTAGAGGATCGTAGCAATATTATATTCTTTTCTGTGAATATGTTGTATCAAAATATTTAAGCATATTATGAAACCTGTTTGCAATTTACAGGCCCATCTCAGTATATTGCAACTGTAGTAGGTGATCTTGAGAGTCACCAAATGTGCATACAAGCATCAGAGGGACTTGGAATCGTCTTTGAGTCCTGACTATTAATTTAATTTGACTTATTTTCCTAAAATACCAGTGTCACATTACTCTCGATTTTTGGCGGAAAGTTTGATTAAAATATTATTGCAACTCTTTTATTGGTTGCGTGATTCGATGCAATGCTCACACGACGGACGATAAAGTCATTCAAACAGTAACTGAGAAAATTGAGGAAAAAGCAAAGCTTCAAAACTGTCCCCAAAATCCATTAAGGATAGGGATACTTTTTATTTCTTTATTTGGTGTAAATTCTTGTAAAATAACGATAATGGTGAAAAGTTTAATTCGCCTTGGTCATTCTAATGATTTTAAAAATTACAAGAAGGGGATTTTCAAAATATGACATTAAATCCAAAGTTATGGACATTTACTTCATTTTGAACATGAGAAATCCTTTACAAAAAATAATTTGAAGTTTATAAAAAAACACAGCAAATATTTTTAATTAGATTCGACAAACATTTATTTGTTTAATTGTACTTTATAACCGAAGTTCAAGTATAATTCCATATCACTCAGATGCTCCTAAATTGAAACTAATTTGATTTTTGAAAATCAAACTGTGAGCAAACCTACTAAATTAAATTAATATATAATCGTTTTTAATAAGATTTCTTAAATTTTGGTATTACTTTTAAACATTAAGTAAAGGAAGAAAGGGATTTGAAAAAAAGACGAATTGATTTTTAACAGTAAAAATACATCGATTACACAGCAGCCTAAGGGATTTATGCGGTTGGTGAGACCACAATACAAGGCCGCCGGTTTATCAAAAAGTAACGAGTCATAAATTATGCAAATAAGCGTTCAACGCATTTATTTGACTTGCAGATGAATGTTTGCTGTTAGAATAGAGGGAAATGGCGGTGGCCAATATTTGAAACATTCTTTTGTATTTTAAGTCCTTTGATAATATTATGAACGTTAGGAAGTTTATCAGATAAATACGTTCGATAAAATCTTCTAACTTATATCTCGTAAGGTTATTCTAAATTATCCATAGTAAGAGGACATTCTTTATTTCATTACAACTTATATATTTATATTTAAATGAACCTTCTTCACATATATTAAGAAAGAGTGAATATGTGGTTTCGGCTTCGCTTACGTTGATTACTAGTTGTCTATTTGCTAGTGTTAGTCAGGTATATAGTTAATGGTAAAATGTATGACAAACATAAGTTGTCGACACTATTCTATCTATTTGGTGGTCCTGACATTATGTAAATTTATGAAGAAACAAAAGCAGAGTATTATTTTCGAGCTATTGTTCGAGTTTTCCCTAAAAAACGCTGTTCTCTTATATTACTGATTGATACGACACATTTGTTTTCTTTCCTCATAAGCTCTAGATCATTTTGCGGATATGTGGAGTATGTCTTGGAATTCTTTATCTGAACTAGCGGGTTATGTAGATTTTACCGAGTTTTTATTTTAAATTACTGAATATAACTAAACATCACCAAATTATACGTATTTGATATATGCACAAAACTTCAAAAACTTAAACAAGAATATAAACTAATTTCTAATAGCAAAACGAATTTCGTGTTTTATCGATATTGCATTGACTATTATCAATGTTGATATGATCTGATCATATAATTTTACTACATGCGTATTGCCAACGGGATTTCGATATTCTAATATTAGCGTTCGGCACGAGATACCAAAAATGGAGATTAGGAGAAATGGAGATAATAATAGCATTTTATAAATTTATTCGAAGCAAATTAATACTAATTCCACGATGCACGTATTTTTGAATATGATGTAAATACGAAATAGAATTTAAAGATGTATTAAAATTACAATTTATGTATATTTAAGTAGCTGATTTTCCATGATGCAAGTAGATTCAAGTAGATTCTGAGTCATTCAAAATATCGAGATGATACACAATTTATTTTACTGCATCACCGTGTTGTTGAATAGTGAGTGTTGAAAAATTGTCACATACTTTTTAAGTCTAAAGTTTCGAAAAAGAAAATTGAAATCTTATTTCAATATAATTTAATTTAAATCTGTCCCACAATATCACAAATGAATGGAAATCTGTAAAGTACCTCAAGGTGACATGTTAACATTGTTTTTTTAACGAATACAATTACTAAAAGAAAAGAATAATAATAAGAATTAATCCGTCTCCATAATTTAGTCAGTATATTATATATTTTGCGAGTAAAAACACACCACATTGCATGCGATTGTTAATAAAGGATTGTTAATACTGATTACTTTTCTTTCGTTACTACTGAAATTAACACTAAAGGTTCTTTTTGGGTTTATATTATTCTAAAAAAAGAAGAAAATGGAATTCCGAGATGCACACCTGGTATTTCTATAATCTTTAATCTAATAATTTATTATACACCAATGAATCACTTTGTTCTAATTTTGTGTATCCATTAGAAGATAGACTTGTGATATATCTACCATAAATTATCCATTAGGCTAAAGACTGGTTATATATCTACCATAAATTATCCATTAGGTTAAAAACTAGTGATATATCTACTATACTATAAACTGGTGAATTTGGCCAATGTTTCAGCTTTAGAACTCACACATTGTCCAAGTTTTAAGTTCGTAGACCAAATAATAATGACATCATTAAAAAATTAGTTATTTGTCGGTCAAATATAATATCAAAATGGTGAATATAAAAAAATTATCTTTAAAATAAGACTTTAAGTATTATTAATTGCAAAGCCTTTGTAGAAACGAATTGAACAGTATATTATTTAAATATTAATATAAAACCAAGTAATAGTTTACTTCTAAGAAAACGTTCAATTTTCCAGAAAATACTATTTATATTAGTACATAAAATTCTCTATTAAATCTTTAGTTCTTCATTCTTTCATTACTAAATTTATCAAAGGTACCTTTGGAAAATTTTACAATAACGGAATAAAAACTAATGCTATTAAATAAAAGTTATATATGTATATATATATATATATATATATGTATATACATTCATATATATATATATATATATATATATGTATACATATATAGGTAGAGTGTTTTCTTCCCAGACATGGTGTCTGAGAAAAACTACTAGAGAAATAAATTTCGGACAAAGAAAGACACTATTCGTTGGCTATAAAGGAATAAATTGTCGTTAAAATAAAATGTAAAACACGCCCTTTTTTAATTGAGTGCAAACAAAAATATTAAATATAACTCTTTTCAATACACTGAATACTTGCCCAGGCAGTCCGGTACTTACCCAAAGCCGCTACGCACGTACACAAGATTACGCTAGCCGTACGCTACTACAGATATATTCTCTTTTATAGAATTTATCGATTAGCTGAGAATGAACGTAATAATAACGCTATTTCGATCACTTTAAAGAATATTGTATTTCACTACACCCGCGCCAATATATAGCTCAATATTAAATTTAATTTATTTGTTAATTGGAATGTGATTATCGTGATGTTTATATTGATGTCGATATTTGAAATGTGATTATCGAAAACATAATAAATTGCATTATTAATACACTCACTCATATTGTAGTTATACGGAAATAATTTATAAAAGTTTGTGAAATATTGCACAGGAAAAATATTTTAATTAAATTTTATTCACTTAAAGCCAACTGAAAAATTATTGCACTTAATGTTTGATTACCCTTAAATAGCTGTATACAAAATATTAACCGTCTTATTGTAAACTCAGTCACATGCTCCTAATTATCCAGTTAAACACGTTATCAATCATTTGAATATTTCTCTTAATCGTATTAAAATTTTGCCTATCCTTTCGCGTAAAATCTCTTCATAGATTGATGGATAGATAAAATTAAATTAAAATCTGAACTATAAAATGGTTAAAAATAATTATCTCCAATTAACTTCTCGCCTATAAGTGGTAAATAATAACACTTATAAAACAATAATTTCAAATTCATTTAAATAGTGTAACAAACGAAAGTATTGAAATTTCTACATTTTAGTTCTGTAGTTTATTTTACTAACTAGAAGGATTCGTACTTCATGTGTGAGAACCAGAATAACCCAAGTGAATATATATCAAATCTGTAAGCTGGCAAAACTGTCATTCATTTTATCCAACTTCGCTCTGTTACGTTTCACTACTTCCACGGCAGAAAAAATTTTACTGTTTTAACTGGCTCAACTACGCGATACGCAATAAAATTTTTAACAAGATGCATTAGTTCGCACGCACGTGTTTTCGATTACTAACTGAGAGACCACCTTAAAAAAATCGTACGCTCATAGCGTTAAGGTTTTCTACTCGATAACTCCACGTTGACCATATTTATACATCATTTGATTGGCTAACTTAATTTCTCTTATGATATACCAACAAATCAGAAATGATTCCGTGCTTATAAATTTTACATTTTTAAAGCAGGTGTTATAAAGCCGCGTTACATTATTTATTTGATTTTTATCAAAAGTATTGTGTCCTAATTTCTTCACATTTTGAAGAGTGTGAAGAGATGTCTTATATTTAGAAAAGATAATTCTTTAACAAGCCAAATTCAATTCCAAAAATCGATGTATATTTTTATTAACAATTTTTTGTTAATAAAAATATACATCGATTTTTGGATCATACGATAAAATAAACATATAATGAATTATTTTTATTTTATTTTGGCCACAATTCTTTTAAATTAGGAACAGGCCACGGGGTAGTGGCGACCTAAAAAATTGGTAAATTATAATTTTTTTCTATTAAATATGTTTTTAGCATCATATTGTAATTTTATATTTCTACCTTACTAACTACAATGACATAATATTGTTTATAAATATTTAATTTAATTAAAAATAAAAGCAATGAATATTTTATAATTAGCATAAAAATAACAGCTAAATATATTTAGACAAAACGAAGTTCCAGTTACAAATTTAGCGATTTGTCCAACAAAAATTGAACATTGCAAGCTGTTTTCCCCAGCCATTTTTATGTCGTGAGACAAGAATAAAGCTAAAAAGTTAAATGAAAGACCTTACGACCTCTCGAATAAATTACAAAAACAAACTATTTGAATTAATTTAACGTTAATAATTTTAAATGAATTAAAGCTTAATTATTAAGTTATATGTTAATTTTCATATGTAGTTATTACCTGCTAATATTCAATTATGTAACACTTCATTCATAAAAAAATTAATAAACGAATATTTTGTTTCGAGGTCTTATTTTTTGGAAAGATTGCGACCCCCTTAAATAATAAACGCAACTTTCAGTTTGAGGAAAGTTGGTATTTCACGCAGATTATATTAGTTTTATTACCTGCGTCTTTGAACGAAAATCAGTCAGACGCCGCGCTTTAAATGTATCGTGTCGTTTTTAATTTTATATTCAATGTATTTCGATTTTCTGGAGTACTAGCGTTTATTTTTGTTACTTAATATTGCCTTGAAGACTGTTATAATGTCTACGGTGCGCTGTTCTAATTTGGAATATGGTGATATGCTGATTTCGGAATATTGTGATATTCTAATACTTCTTAAACAAATACATGAAATAATTTTATAGAAACAATAAATTAATCATTTTTTTTGTGAAATAATTTTTAATAAAATTACTTTTCTGTGCAATAATTTACAAACGTGAAAAAAGTCATGGATTGAGTGGTTCCCGCAGCACTACAATGTTAGTGAGTACATTCATAATATTATTTATTAAGTTTTTAATAGTGATTTTTAATACACTCCATGTTCTTTAACTAATCGATTAAACGAAATACTCGCTACGTATAAATTATTTAGTATAATACATGTTATCCCTCGTGGCTGTTTGCAGTTTTGCAGGTCATTCACCCGAGTGGCGTTGAACAATGCACGAAAGTCCCGTGTGTACGAAAAAGATGACAATTATGAATTTTATTTTAATTTTCGACATTTTATTACAACGACAATCAATTATTTTTCTGTCAACAAATAACGTCTTTCTTTGTCCGACATTATTTCCGACATTATTTCGTGTATATACATCGAAAACATTCTAAACAACAGATTGATAAATATATCGATATATATATATATATATTTATTTCTTTTTTTTTCACAGTTTGAACGGTATATTTTTTATTGTATTTTTAGTTTATATAATAAATTCCCAGAAACTGAATGGAACTAATTCAAAATGCAGTTTTGGATGTTTTTACATTGCCTGATAACTTTAATTTATCGAAGGCTGCTTCAATAACACAAGAATAGATATAATAAATTATTACCGCTCTACATGAAGTTATTGAAATTCAATACATCTTTTACCCATCCACAATTTACGTAGCACTATTTTACTTTTATACCTGAGTTATAATATTTTTTTAATGTTGAAAAAGAAGTTCATTATGCAGGAAATGAACGATCTCCTGATAGAACACGAAGACTTATTTTGTAGAAAATCTAAATTTTTCCTTCATAAAATCTGCTTAAATACAGGTAATTTCAATTTCCCTATTTAGATAAATTTATTTACTTTTCAATGAAAAGGACCGTGATCATTCATTTTAATTTTATACAGAAAGAAGCGCCGCTGTACTGTGCATTTGAAGTTTTCGAAGGTATGTTTCAATATATGAAAAGTATAGCACGCATCGGTTGTAGCCATGCTAAATTTGCTCTGGGCAGCTATAATTGTTGTATTTAAATCTTTGTAAATATTTCATTAGGGACAGTAAACACAATTGTCCCTCGCCTAGAGTAGATAAATTAATTAAAACATTCAGTGTAGGTGATTTCGGATTACTCAGTAGTGGGAATTAGAAAAAAAACCTTTGTATTTGAAATAATTTTATGTTTCCTTCTTTACTTTTATTTTCAAGGTCAACTACGTATAAATAATTTGAAACTGACTCTAAGATAATATCGACATTTGTCGTATTATACCTCGGCACTGGGTGTATTTTCGAGAAATATTTGAATATTTTGCGCATAGTGATGGTAAACACTTGAAAAATATATTAACAAAAGAAAACTCACTTAATTATAGTCACATAAATACATATTTCAAGCGTTCGCTTTAATATAAATATGTAAAAAATGAAAATATTATAATATTTTGCATTTTATTACAGATGAACAAGAATGAAAACTCATTAATTAAAGCAATTCACTTGTAAAAAAAGGCTATTTATATACAAAATATTATCTAATATAGCACTGCATAAGCAATTTCACTATCCCTGATACTTGCGTTACAAATTAATAGCTAAGATAATTTAAGATATATAATATTTTTATAAAATAACGTTAACAGAAAGGTATCATATGAATTGTGCCTATAATATTGACAAAGAATTTAAATTATTGAAATAAAAATTTCGAAAATAAATTGAAAGAATAAATTTTTTACCATTACTGAAATTGCAGAATAACATTTTTTTTTCTTTTCCAACAGATATATATATATATATATATATATATGTACACACACATATATATATATATATATATATATATATATATATATATATATATATATATATATATATATATTACGTATATATATACACACATATATATAAAAGGAGACTTAATTATAGGCAGTAATTACGAATGAAATAGAAAGGGGATAAAAGTGATTTTTTTCCAATTTTAAATTATTTTTAATATTTACATCAAAATGACAATAAATTTGGACCATCTTTACACAATTATACGCATTGATCAATTATTCCTACTGCTTTATATTTTTAGAGAAAAACCGACTTCCTTATTTTTAAACTTTTTCTCGCATCATAAAATATGTAAGTATTTCCAAAAAATTGTCTTTATTGATGTGATGTAACTTTTGTTTTCGAATTCTAAAAACTTGTTGCTTATTTTTATTTTTCAACTTTAAAAGTCTGATATATTTGGGTTTTACTTCATTTCTAATATGGAATTTTGAGAGATCGAAAAACATGTCTCCAGAGAGAATTTTCAATAAAAAGCATATAGTAAAATTGAAATTAAAAATAACAGAGTATTTATTAAAACATTTTGATATTATTTGAAAATCTTTACATTTTCTCCGCATTTCTTACGTTAAGAGATAGGATGGTTGAAGAAAAACTATTTACTTATACGTAATAAAGCCGACATGCAAAACAGCGAGCTTTTTATTAACATAAATATAAACAAAACAGACTATACGTTGAGCGTCCCACGTCATAATTTTTGATGAGGGGAAACGATAGACGTCAGAAAAATGTGCACAGACAGCAACTTCCAATATAATGATATCACGCGCTCGGCCGGGTCCCGTCCGGCCCTTGCCTACTTTAGGCGTAATTGTTTATTTATTAATATAATTATATTGCCAATTAATTTCGTTATTTCAATCCAAAGATAATATTCCAGAAAAAATTAAAGTAATAACTGTTACGTAAATTACAAAATAGAATTAAACCACAGCTGGATCTGTTTTAACATAGTTTACTTAGGAAATGATGGCGCCAATTTTTATAATAGATTATGACGCAAATTTTTTTAGGTACATAAATATTAGTTGCTTACAACCTATTTTATTTCCAGAAGAAAAAAATGGGACTATTCAAAATTATGTGAAATATAATTAGTAATTCAACAAAAAAAAATATTCAAATTCAAAGGAATAAATTTAATTTCAACGAAAAAATTATTAAATCTTATTGTAATGATAAATCTTTATCACAACTGTCTGCAACTAAATATAGAATTCCGCGAATTGGTAAATATAACAAAACGTACACTTGAAAATGTGCGTTAAATTTTCATTATCATTTTCTTCAGTGTCTTCTTCAGTCCGAGTTATTATTTTACTTAGATTTCATTTCCCATTATTTGATCGTCACTGCCCTCTATTACACGATACTTTACTGCGAAAATTCAAGTTTTTTTGTTTATAATATCTTATAAACTTCGTGGGAAAAAATATTTATTGCCACCTACTTTTCAAGAGATACTGGATATATAGAAATATTACGATTATAATATATATTTCTTTTTATGCGTATTTCTCATTAGGCGTTTTCTAATACTTTTAACAATCGGAAAAAAGGACGATTCCACAATATTTACTATAAAAACTCTAAACATATCAATCGAAAAACCATCTGAAAATATGTCCTAAAACATATGTATAAATAAAAGAGAAATGCACACTGACGTACTTTTACGTTATTTAATGAATATAATTCAGGAAGCCGACAATATTAAACGAAAAACAAAAACTGTAAAACCATTAAACATTTGTTTCTAAACTTTCGCGTTTTTAAATAATATCATTCTTTACAAATTCTTATAACAAAATGAATTCGTTAACTATTTTATCGACTGATTATTTAAATGACAAATTTCCAAACTTTCACAAGGGGAGAAATTTCGCTACTTCCTGCGTCTACATTCCACCATTCCTAATATTTATATCACAAGTACAGTTTCGTGGCCATAAGTATTGTCTTGAAGAGTTGTTACAATAAAAGTCAGAAAAATTTACGTCAACAAGAATTTACACCGTAATATTATGCTAGCAATGCTAGTCTACTCAAGATTAGGAGTTATTGT
This sequence comes from Druceiella hillmani, assembly GCA_039881145.1. Classification (NCBI taxonomy): domain Eukaryota; kingdom Metazoa; phylum Arthropoda; class Insecta; order Lepidoptera; family Hepialidae; genus Druceiella; species Druceiella hillmani. Next base: position 9,215,518 of record JAYKKI010000055.1, read on the forward strand.
GATGTGGTTTGTGAACAACGTAGATAAGTTTTATCATTTAATTCGTTTTTAGCCTTTCCTTAATTCGTTGCTACTGCTTACAAGTGATCGCATTTGCTCCTAACTTTATACATCAGGCTAAGAAAAGGGTTTTTTTTTATTAAATATCCTAATTAGTTTACAATGTAATAGAATTGACGAGAAACTAGCATATATCAAGGTCAATATTAACAAGAATTAAATTGTTGAAATACCTTATTATTTTCAAGTATTACATTTTACCGACTGTAATTAAAAAAGATGATACAGTATGCCACACTTATTGTACCTATCTATGTATATATATATATATATATATATATATATATATATATATATATATATATGTGTGTGTGTGTGTGTGTGTATGTGTGTGTTTATATGGTATATTATTATAGACAAAATAACTAATAAGAATACGAATTCTTTCAAGTATGTTGTTAATTTGTCTACATTTAAATCATTCACGAAATGCATAATTATTCTTACTTGGATGTGCTTACTATTCTACACACAATCAAAGAAAAAAAGTCGAATATATAATAATAAGTAATGAGATTATAAATTAAAATTTAAAATCAATTTCAGTGCAATAGTTGAAGTATTTAATTTTTAATTAAAAGGTTTAATTTTCAGACTGAAGTATCTTTAAATATAATTGTATACGAGTATGTTTTGTCTGTGTAGTTTTGTTCATGTGTTGTAAAGACACTCTGCTAACTAATAAGTGCTGAATCAGTGGAAATGATTAGTGGCTGCTTATAGTCCAAACATTCTTTTTAATATAATATAAAGAATTCAAATTTGTGTAATAATAGTCGAATAATAACTATATTTTTCACGCAGAATTCGACATTGCATTAGGAAATTCTAGAGAATTACAACTTTTTGATTAAAATTTTGCAATTTATTGATATTATATTTTGTTCAGGATTTAATTGCTTATAAAGTTATGCTACATTAAAATTTTTACACAGACCAATCTCATTTACATACTAAGTCTTTCGTAATATTTTAATACTTGTTGCTCAATACTGATGGTTATTTTTACCTTACATCCAGTTTAATTAAGAAAGGTTGAAATAATTTTAAAATTGAAATTGAATAAAATATCTTACCTTAATATCTTACAGGTTTAACTTTTAATATGCACTTTAATGTATTTGTTACCCCAATACAACGGTATTTGTTACCCCATATCGTTAGTGTAGCGGGTTTAGACATGAGTAAACATTATTTCAAACAACGTCACATACTGAATAGAATAATTAGGTACATCTATCAAAACTGCCTGCCTACACCCCTTTTATACAGTTTTCTAACAGTGAATAAGACCGATATGCGTTGGTTTCCTTAATATACGTGCTAACTTCTACATCTATATGTGTTCGTTACAAACTTGCCTGTGGGTTAATAAATATTGAGCAATATTTTACCAAAGTGGGCAAATGTGTTAATGAATATTGAGCAATGCATTGCTTAAGTCGGCAAATGATTAAAAGTAAGATGTATACACAATTTTATGTTTTAACGCAATTTAATATCTGTTTAAAAACAAAATACGCTTTTATTCAAAATCAAATCACGTATGGAAGAATCCTACAAGGGTAAATGCGCAAAACTCGTGGGCCTCCGCGCTTTGAGTTTTCACAAGCAATAATTAATTGAATTTCAAAACATGCAAACATGTATAACTTATATGTGTTTAGTTATAGATCATACAATTACGCCAAGAAGAAAATTCGCAAAAAAAATATTTGTGTTTATACATACATAGTACATATGTATTAAAAACATACTTATTTTTTCTTTATGTTTATACATTACATACACACACATTTATATTAAAGTATACAAAGCAACAGCAAATCTTACGTTTTTGGTGGGGAATGGGTTGTGAAAAGCCGATTTTCAAGAAATAAATATATGAAACCAATGACAAGTGATAAACGTGAATCGTAAACATAGGTGTGCTCTATTTTCCATTTCAAAATCATTGTACTATATATTCCCAGAATTTAGAGCAAACTGGTCAAAAACAAAGGATTGACGTGAAAAGTGTAAGCACGTCCTTAAGCCCCAAATAGATTTTAATAGACATCGTCTCGAATTTCATAAACTTTGGCCATTCGAAGCTTGTCGTATATTTTGCAGTCGCATTTATTTTAATAAAATATTCGAAAACGAGATTTATAAGTCGAAATAAAAATGATTTTGATCATTGTTAATTTGGTTCATTTTGTTTACTGTGTTAACTATAAGTGTACCTAACTATAAGTGTATTTTCTTTATCTTTTTAAAATAATACGTATCACATATTTACTTTAACCAAACATCACACTGCCTTAATGTTCTTGTCTTCATTGACAATGTAAAGCATAAAAATATACACTTGTTATGGCTTCAGATAAGTGTACATACTAAAATACACATATTCACTTTTAAGCCTTTTTAAGTTATATTTTAAATACTCACTTAAATTAATAACAACAATGTCGGGAATCTTATGAATCACGTTTAAAAGTTACAAATTACGAATCAATTCTTATTTGTGCAACTGCTGTTGTCAACTGCACCCGTACGTGTGTATCGATATACTTGCTCTTTAAAAGTAATTAAATCAGTCAGATTGTCGGCTCATTTTCAGTATTTGCATTTGTTCAAGGTTTCGAAAAGAAAAAAAAATTTTACACATATAGACATACATATATATATATATATATATATATATATATATATATATCAATATATATATATATATATATATATATATATATATATACATATATATATATATATATATAATTATTGCGATCTATGTTAAAGAATAGAAAAGAGATTTCTCCGAACTTAGAAAAAAAGTTTCTCTAACAAACTTTAATTTTCTAATATAATAGAGGGTCGACCTTTTTTAAAACACAACGATGATTTAAGGACGAAAAAAAATTGTAAAATTGTATTTAGAATTAAGAAAAAGAAAATACAAACATAGGAAAAGTTTTAAATTAGATGTGGCGGTTCATTTTTGACGTAAAAATGTCTATTCGCTCGTTAAGTACGGTGATAGGTCGAAATTTGTAATTACAAATGCCGTCAGATTTCAATGTCTGTTAACAAAAAAAAAACGAGTATATATGTTCGTATTTACAGTGTATCGCGTGTTTTTGGCTGTGATGCCGTCAGACTAGTGTAGGTGTATGCGCGTGATTGTTGTGAATAAGCGTGATTGTTGTGAATAATATAAATTAGTGTAGTGCAAGAACGCGTTTAGTTAAAATGTTAATTTCAGTATTAATAAAAAGAGTTTAAGAAGTCACATTTGAATAAAAAGTGATATAATAAGAATATTTTCTGTTATGTGAACAAAAATCTCCAAAAAAAACAATATCAAAAAATTTAAGACGGTAATCTCATATGAATCGTAAATATGCTCAGAATTATAAAAAAGTAAAATCATAGGAATGGTAGCATCAAATGACGCAAAGCGATTACGTAGCTGGTTTATCGGCTATATGAAATGTATATGTCTCGGCATTATAGAAAACCCAATCAGAGAAAAGCTCACGTAAAAAGGAATCCAAGAAACCTAAAAAGTCCAAGGCAGAGCAAATGTAAAAGTTACGATAGAAAGATTATATAGCTAAACCATAGGATATACAACGTCCAACGATAGTCAAAACGTCCACGGATTATGTGTAGAAGTTGTTGAAAGGCAATACAAAAGAATAGATAATATAGACATCGATGGAAACATGACAGCGCCCGATGTGTTTATATCGCGATCACCAAATATCTTCTTGTTGTCATCATCGGATATCAATATGAGTACGTTCATGAAGGGTGTTACTGCAGACTGCAATGCTATTAAACACAGAATCGTACGTGCAATCGAGGTTCGATGTGCTGCAAGTCTGCTGGACTCCCATTGAAAGATTTACAACAAACCTATCAATCAGGCGTGTCAAACCCAATTGCAAGTAAACACAGTTTCCAGCGAGATTCGTAATTGTATTACATGTTAATGGGAAATACTTGTGATTTTATCCCGAAAATTCCACGAAAAATTTTACTCCGCGACCCGAACTGCGCCTTTCTATGTTCTTTTTTCTGTTAAAAATTTTGGAAATATCATATAATGTACAAAAGGTATAGTATCTTAAAATTCTATAGGTATAGTATCTTAAATTATAGGGATATATTAAATGGGAATAGGTATAGTACCTTAAATTTATATAGTATCTTAAATTTCGTTCCCTAGTTTTACAGATGGGTTATCCATACTCTCACCAGATAGATGGAAACGGTCACATAGAATTTGGTTCGGTATTCATATATTTCATCAATTCTTATCTACATAGTTTAAGACTAAAATAGTAAATGTAGATACAAACTTTTCCAAATATCTGATATTTTACGTCTGACAATTTTTTTCGTGTATTTTTAGCAATTTTTATTTGCTTACATCATGAGAAAAATTCTGTTGTTCTAATATTCCATGGAATAATTTTTTATTGAATATATTTGGCGTTCATTTTGTAGAAATTCCTTATAATTTAATTTTTCACAACTAAAGTTCTTTTTTTTTTTCAATTCTTTACAAATTGCTCACCTGAAAATGTCGCCATACAATGAAACCTGGTGATAAAAATTTAAATAAAGTAGAAAATAATACTACGTCACATTTAATTGTGAATTTAAAAGATTTTAACTTCATGTTAAATTACAGCGATCATTTTCAATTTTCAATGTAGTTCTGAAAGATGTTTATTATTTTATAATCGGAATATAAAATAATAAACATAAAAGTTTTTGATTATATTTACAAAATCTCAGCGTTTCATTATGTAAAATTGATATTGTCTGAAATTAATTAGATTTTGACTGAAACATAAATAAATGGGCAGAAACTAATTTAAAATTGAAAAACGAAGTAACGCAATGTTCATTAACTTAAGCGATGAGATGGAAATTAAATAGTAAAGTTATAAAAGATAAATTTAGTCAAAATATGATTTTTAATAAGTTTCTTTGGAATAATATGTACTTGAAATGAGTTAGTAAAGTTGGAAATCTATAGGAAAAGTAAATTAATTAACTCTGTATTGAAATTTATGTCCATAAAGATAATTAATTATTTTCCCGGTTGCCAACCTATTTTTGGACAGCATAATGACTTATTTATCTAATAGTTACAGGAGAAGTTGTTTGTTGGGGTATATATTTTTATTTGAAGGATGAATGGAGAAAACTTACAAGAAATCCTTGCAATTAGACATTACTTTAAATAATTCATTATCATTTAATAAAGTTTAGAATCCTTTCAAAGGTATTTATTTAACTTCTTACCACATTGGGTTTCCTGAAAAACTTCTTCTATACATGTATGTGAAACTAATAAAATAGTCCATTTGTGGTATATTAATCGAAAGTTGGATAATGTCAAAAAAATTAGAAGAACTCGGTAGACTATATATTGAAGAAAAGAGACGTTTCTATTAACAATAAATAGTACTACTAGGGAAGAAGTAATGTATGTCTTGGATATCACACAAATATTTAATTAAATTTGTAAGGATGCGATAATAATTTTATGGAATATGAACGAATAGATAATATTAGTAATATATTATCTCTCCGTTCATAAGTAAGAGACTAATAATAAGGGACTTAAAATATGTGGATGTTCTATAAGGATACGATGTCGAGAGATTTTGAAGACTTGAGAAGTTGCGATAATTTCATTAAACTTATAGACAGGAAAATTGTATAAAAGTGGCATTTATAGAAAGTAATGGGTGGATTGAAATGTGGGGAATAGAAAATGTTTCACTTTTTTAGACTTTTTGATAATAAGGGAGCGTAAGTATGTGATAACGATATAACGTAACTGGTACCTTACGCCCCGATTAAAAAGTATAGTTTCCCATTAGTACTATTTCTTGCCCATGTACAAGAAGATGGTGTGAAGGTTGCCACCAATGATTTTAATTTGCAAAACCTTTTCCATATATAGCAATCAAGACCGAAAATTCTGTACACATTCTTGGCCTACTCTTTAGTATCTTTCGTTTGATTCCACGCTCTAAATTTTCTATATGGTGGTCGAGATGGCGTATTTTTGTCCATTTCGAAATTGCATCGTGAAATATCATACAGAATATGTTTAGCAAATTTTAATAAAGTGTTAAAAACATAACTACACCCATATACACACACATTTCCAAGGTTTTCAGACCTACACTACTTAACAAACATAAGATTTTAATTCGTTAAATTTAAATCATAATTAAAAAGTGAGAGAAATTGTTCGAGCAACAATTTAGCCCTTATGAATATAAAGTGTATTGTGATTTTCGCGATTGCAAGAAATGTAATAATTATTAAAATTTATACAATTCGTACATTTAAATAATTTCTGTTATGAAGGACTGCTTCTTAAATTATTAGTCCCATGATAGTCGACGCAACGACCATCGATAAGTTTTTTTTTTAATACTGTAGACAATAAACAAGCGGGTTTTTATGACATTATTATGATATTATTATATATTTTTTCAATACTGTAGACAATAAACAAGCGGGTTTTTACAAATGTACTATTTGACGTATTTTCGATATAAACTAATCGAAAGAAAATACTTTTATTTTAGTTATATCCAACATTTCTTATCCTTAAACATCTTAAGTTATTTAATTTTTAATAAACTATCTAAAGTTTTTACGTAACACACAGACACACACACACACATACACACACACACATATATATATATATATATATATATATATATATATACACAAAATTAATTACATATGTATAAGAAATATTATGATAGTCAAATAGCAAGTAATGCTTCAAAATATTTTCACTAATAAATTAATAAAAAAACCATCGACATTTTCTGTGGATGCTACCGATTACTGATTTGTAGATATACTTTTACTACATTATGGAAAGTGTACAATTACATTAATTAATGTATGAATGTACAACTATTCATTTAATTAAGAAGACGGGTTTTAAAATAACCACGTAAAGCAATTATTTACTCATTACATCTTTGTACAGAAGTTTTTATAATATTTAACAATAAACATGCCAGCTGTCTATAAAAACAAATGTTTTTAATTTAGTAGATTAGTTTAGAATATATTATGCAAATGTGATGGTATACGCTCATCTTAAAAATTATATCTATTTTTTAAATTGTCTTTAAAAAGTTTTGTTAAAATATTAGCAGGGATTATTTCTATGTTTATTAAATTACCTTAATTTATTTATTTTGCTTATTTTATTTTTGATTTTTATGTTTTTTGTGAAAATGATTATCTTGCTTGGCTTTAACGTTTATTTTTTCAAATTAAGAAGACATATTTTATCCGTTGATATATAGATTTAATCGCATTATTAAGTAAAAGAGTAAAAAGTATATACTAAATTGCAGCAATTTTACAAGTTGTTGGTTATTTCTCTTGCTTAAAATAAAACACGGACGGCTATAGAAATAAAATTTGGAGCAATTTTCGCATACTTTCCATCTCCATGAGCAAGAGTTGATTATGCGACAAATTCGTTTCCTAAAAATTTGTAAAATCATCTAATTGGTAAAATCACTAGGATTCCATTGGTTTATTTTTATTCAAACGTAGTATATTTATACATATCTTACTGATAAAAAATTATATTGTTAAATCTTTCTCTGTAAAATATGTATTTTGTTCATGATGACTGCATATCATATTGATGTATAATTATAGATATAATATATAGCACATTTAATTTTCACTAAACTTCATCATGAACAGTATCCATATTTTATATCCATAAAGAATCGGTACGATTAATACTTGAAATAGGCATATAATTGTCCCAATGTTGTAGCTATTCTTCAACAGGTACCATTTGAATCATGAAAATACAGCAGCTGTTAGATATGTTATGGGATTTATGTTTCATTTATTTATACCGGAAGCCAGTTTTCTAAATGAAAAAGAAATTTGTAACTAAGCACAATAACTTATTATTTAGTAAACTTCTTGGGTTATTAACAAAACTACTGTAGAATTCTTTGAAGAAGTGAATTGGCCAACACTCTTCTTTTTTACCTTCAACTACATTCTTATGCACTTTCTACGAAGTGAAAAAGATTCTTCTTTACCTGTTATTTTCTTAATGAAAAAAATATCATCCTTTAGTCCAAATTCCTGTCATTCTGCTGAAAATATAAATTGTGAAAATATGTGTGCCTATGTATATAAATGTTTAATACGATAACTTTGGTAAAACTCATTCAAATATAATAAAATTTGGCACGAATATTCTTTATGCCATTCTTGATTTCATTTTGATATGGGCGAAAATACGCAATCTCGAACAGTCATATTTGAAAATTTTGGAACGCGATATTAAACGAAAGGCATTAAATAGTAGATCAAGAATGTGTACATCGTTTTTTAGAATTATTAATTTTGATTACTGTATCGGAGAAAAATTTTGAAAATAAAAAATAAAATTGGTGTAAAGATAGTTGACACAAAAAAGAGGTAAAAAATTATCTATCTGCTTACTTTATATTATATACTTTTATATATGCAGTAAATAGTGATAATAGGAAATCATACCTTTCAACCGAGACGTGAGGGATTAGTTACGTTAAACTGTTATCGTATACGGTATTGCATACGCTCTTTCAAAAAGTCTAAAAAGGTGGAAACATTTCTATATATCACATCTTAATCCCCATATTACTTTTCATAAATGTCACTTTTAAACAATTTTCCCTCTCCATAAGTTAAATAAATTTAATCCAACTCAATAAATTTTGAAAATCATACTCTCTTCAATATCGTGTTATACAACATCCACATTTTTTTAATGTCAACATCCAGCATTCATATGCTTTCAACATCCACAATTCTTTGCAACTGACTATGGTCGATGGTAAAATTTGTAGTCCAATAAGTGGGACATCATCTGCTAGGTATTATATTTGCGAAATGATACCCAAAGAATGAAGTCTAGATAGGTGCTTGCCAAAAGAAAGCAAAAAAAATAATTTTGATTAAGTTTTGTTACTTCTACATTCGTGAATTCTTTTTCTCCTAGTATTTTCTTCAACTATTTTACATTTTAAATTTTAAACAGTAGCAGGTTAGATCAGAGGATGAAAAAAATGTTTTCTGAAAATAAATTTTACGTTCAAAATCAGTTTAAGTCTTGATTAGGCTTAATTGGAGACACCCCACAAAGTATCGAACTACGAAAATGCCGCGAAAAAACTATTTTTATTTCAGATGTTTCAACTAAAATCACAGACTCAAGGAGAAATTTAATTGATCATTGTTCTACAATTTACAAGCTTTATCTTCGGTATACACTATCAATATATAATTGTTTAGCAAAATCAGTATGAAAACCGCACGACTATCGTTACAAAAATATGCAAGTTATAATTTTCCAGCTTCCGTCCACAAAGTGATAATACTTGGCCCAGAAATCGTAAAGCTTAAATTAAAGTCTCCCGGAAAATTATACGAAGACACTACTGATGCAAATAATAATAATTTGGACGCATTTAGACTAGACCATGCTCGAAAAATAGTTCAGGAATTTACTAATATTTATTTAATTAATAGATTCATGTTATAGTCAGACCCCTTTGTTAACAGTCTACGGAAGCTTCCCCGAAAGAGAAAGAGTTCTTTCACAAACAAGAACAGTAAAGTTGGTTAGTATCTTCGAAAATTTTGTAATTGTTTTTGTAATAATATTTAACTGTAGTTATACTATTTTGCATAAAAAAATATAGCTTTTTCAAAAATTCATAGCCTCAACACTGAAAGAGTTACTTTTTTATTTAATAATTATTCATATTTTGTTTTTACAATTAGATTTAAAGAATCATGATCATAATAAAAGATAATACATTTTTTTCAATATTCATTTTATAATTATTTTGACTTCCCCTAATTAACCTGAATACATATTAAAATGTTACCAAAAACTTAAATATAAAGACGATGAATTTCATTTTGTATTGAAATTAAATAAGATGAAAAGTAGAAATATAAATGAGTGCCAAGTTTTAAGTAATTTTTTCATGTATAATCTATACAATAATCAATACCACTTGACATGTGGTATTATTTGAAAAATCAGTGTAAAAATATTAAAGTATATCAACATTTAGGCTTGAAGCGGGAAAGATGTGGGTTTTTGTGATAGTATTAACTTGAAAAATATTCGCGAAAGACTATCAAAAAAGGCTAAATTTTCATCATGAAATTAAATTTCTCTAGAATTTCCTTAGATAATTTCAAATTCTGCGTAGAAAATCCAAGAATTGGGTTCTTACATAGATATAAACTCTTTTTATTATCCCAAAGAGAATGTTTAGATGACCAGTAGCCACTCATCATTGCCAATTATTCACCACTTGCTAATTAGAAGAGAATCTTTTGAACATATGTACACTGTAAAACATAAATATATGCAGTTAGAATTAAGGAGCCTTCAAAAGTTTCTAAAGTAAACCTTTTAGTTTGTTTACCGATTTCGCGTTCAGTTATCAATTATTTTCAAACGAAAACTCTGTACATCTATAAATTTTAAATCAACAATTGAGTAAATCAACTAGTGCAATGAACTTAACTTATTGCTTAAAATTATACTCCATAATTATATTACTTATTATTATAGATTCATCGTTTTCGTTTAAGCCTGAAAGTTTTATGCAATAAATTTAAGTATTTTATCGGTAATGAAATTTCAAAGAATTAGATGCTAAAAATAGCCTTAATGTAAAGAAGTTTTTGTTTGAACCTGAAAGTTTTATGCAATAAATTTAAGTATTTTATCGGTAATGAAATTTCAAAGAATTAGATGCTAAAAATAGCCTTAATGTAAAGAAGTTTTTGTTTGAACCTGAAAGTTTTATGCAATAAATTTAAGTATTTTATCAGTAATGCAATTTCAAAGAATTATATGCTAAAAATAGCCTTAGTGTAAAGAAGTAATTGTTGGAAATTTACGAGTAATATGGTAAATTTTATAAACATCATTTTATATAAATACTCAACAAAAATAGTTGAGAGAACGGATTAATTGGTAGAGGCTTTTTTTCATTTAAACAATAATATTAAAAAATAATATTGTTTATTGTACTAAATTGAGCCAAAAAAATGATATCGTTTTATTTACCCGCTTACTGAACTCCAAAAAAAAAATATAAATAGTAAGTACTTTTTTAGTAATTTATTTGGTCATCGTAGTGGTATGTTGGGTTGATCACAAGCATACGGCCTTTGACGGCGCGGCGCACCGACGGAACCTGGGTTGGATTTATTTATTTATTTATTTTATTTAATTTATCTACTTTAATGTATCTAATTGATACATATGACGGAGTTATTGCTACAAGAGCAATCTCTTACAGACAACCACAACACCAGTCCAGCCCCGTTCGACGAACGGCCGGGAATCGAACCCGGGTGATGCGGTGCGTCGCATCGTCAAAGACCGTATGCCTTGTGATCAACCCAACACACCACGGCGACGATTTTACGAAAAAAGATTTACCTCCGCTCGTCGAGCGGTGCTGGACTGGTATTGTAGTTGGCTGTAAGAGATTGCTCTCGTATTAATAAGTCCGCCATATGTATCAATTAGATACATTAAAGTAGATATATAAATAAATAAAATAAATATATATGTACATATACATAGATAGGTAAAATAACTAACCTATATTTTATCATCTTTGTTAATCACAGTCGGGTAAAATATTATCGAAATTCTAAAATGAATACTTTGTTTCAACGTTTTAGTTCTTGCAAATATTGTCATTGATATATGCTATTCTCACACCAATTGTATTACATTTGAACTAATTAGGATATTTAATGAAAATAAAAAAAGTTGCTTACTCAGATATAACATATAAAATTGGGAGCAAATGCAATTTCTTGAAAGCAGTGGCAACAAAAGAATTGAGGAAAAGCTAAAAATGAATTAAGGGATAAATTTTATCTACAGATAAGGTTGAGAAGATTCACGTCACTAGCATAGCATCGTTGTGGGGAAAATTCTTGTTGACATACATTTTTCTGACTTCTATTGTAACAACTCTTCAAGACAAGAGTTACGGCCACAAAATTTTATTCGTGATATAATATAAGGAATAGTGGAATATAGATGCAAGTGGAACGGAATTTCACTTGTGAAAATTTCTAAAGGGTTAATTTTGTTATTGGGGAATGGTAACGTAAACATTTATCTTAGAAAACTTAAACGTTTATCTTAGAAAAGATAATTTGTAATAGTTTTACAGACATTTTCGGTTTCATTTAATATCGTTTGCTTCTGGAACGAGATTCATAAATGTACGGTTAGTATAATTATGCCATATGTGTATTTGATTTTTATAATCGCGTTAGTCTTATTTTCAAGTGGATTTTTAATATATATGTCTTAGTTTTGTTGGTTAATATTGTGTAATGGACCTTTTTTGTCTTTCTTAAAAGTATTTACGCTATGCCTAATGAGCAATTTGCTTAAAAGTAAACATTCTCTGTAACCGGAACATTCCTCCGTAGCCAATATCTCATCAAGAGCAGGTGGCAATAAATATTTTTTCTCACGAATGATTTGTACCGATTTGCTGAATTTTGTATTTAATTTGAAGCAAACGTGATATACCTTTTTTACAATAACTTTTAGCCACATTTTCAAAAAAACTAATCAAATATATCTTCAGATCAAAGATTATAATAAAAGATTGACCAGAAATAGCTAGCAGGCTTGCTAGATCTAGTTATCAATGCATAATAAGTTTTTTTCTTTCGCTTCGGAATATTTCCTCATGTCTTTTAATACATTCGAAGTTAAAAGATTTTGATTATATTTTGCAAATTTTTTTTTAAATTGAACAAAAATTCCAAATGTGTAGGTAAAATAAATAATTAATATATTTATTAAACATACATGTACATGTCCACAAACATGGCGATAAAGAAAGCTAACCCGTATACATCTCAATAATGGACACTTAAATATTTATGTGGAAATTATGAAATACTGTTATTTTTAAAGTGCCTGGGCAATCCCAGAAGTGCTTAAAAATCAGTCTTAAAAATGTATGTATATAACACAGAACACAGACGTACATATTGGATACCACGCATACCAACCCATATAAAAATCGCGTCACTACTTTTCATACAAATTTTGGATTCACACAAGCTGTCAAATTGACTTCCTTCTCTCCTTGACTCACCCTCCTGACGAGTACGTCATGTATAATCCTGGATAATGCTCATAGATGGCGTTATCAAAGACAAAAAGTAACCGTATTTAAATATTTATTAAAACTGTTATAATAAAAATATTTCACAACAGACAAATATTGATACTGCAAATTTAAGAAATAATAATATTACAATAAAATATATTTCAAGACATTGAATATATTTGGCGTTAATTTTGTAGAAATTGGTTATTCACAATTAAATGAAACTACGTGATGTAGTATTATTTCTACTTTCTTTAATTTCTTTAACATGACCTAGGTTTCGTTGTATTACAACATCTTCAGGTGGGATATTAGCAAAGATTCTTTTGAAATCTTTGCTAATATCCCACTTGAAGATGTTGTAATACATCGAAACCTAGGTCGTGGTAAAGAAAGTAGAAATAATACTACATCACATAGTTTCATTTAATTGTGAATATTTCAAGACAATTAAAATAAATTTGAAAATGCAGTTTCAAAAATCGTTATGGTTCTGCAAATAACTCTCTGCCATCACTAGGTGATAATTGCATACACGAATGTGGACAATTCGTACATCTTGAAGTAAACAAAACATAAACAAAGACATACTTTATTTATACTTATTTTAAACCTCATATTTGGCCAACAAAAAGCGATCATTTTAAAATGACACATATCAGTGTTATAACTTAATGTGAACCATGAAAATGTGATACCCACCACAGGATTGAAAAGATGTTACGTTAAGGAAATGGGATAAAATTTATTAAAAACATGGTACAGTAACCCTACATATACACAATGGCATAACCAGAATTATTCTGGGGAGAACTAGCAGGAGCCAATACAGACGAAACAATTATTTTATTCAAAATATAATAATTTTTTTAAATTTACGTAGTATTTAAAAAATCAATTTCTACTAAATAAACATTTTAATTATGCATTCACATCTATCATTTTCTATCAGTATAATTTCAATTATTTTAGGTAGATTTTTTTCCTGAAGGTTGTGTCAAATACTGCCTAAACCCTGGCGAATATTCTATCTAAATTGATAAATATCAGATTTGGCACTTGATCGTTTAAAATGCAATAGACAGAGAAAATATTTTACTCTACTTTCAATTTCAACACATAAGCTACTATATCTTCAATAATTTTACAAAAATGGTCCGCTTTATGAAATATTTAAATTGTGAACAATAATTTCTAAAATTAACAAAGGTATTTAAAATTTTAAAGATGAAGAATTTGTTTTTAAATAAAATATACGATTCTTTCCATAAGTTTTAACACTTTATTTTAATTTTTCTACTTTACAAATTACCACGCCGCCCGGGTTCATGCAATCTTGTTAACTTCCGTCTGAGTTGCTGAATCTTCTTCTTCAGTAAATAAACCTTCCTCACTACGAGTTTCGACTTCTTTGGTCTTTCCTATTTGTCTTCCTTCAACATTCCGGACTTCAAAGAAGTTACCTCTCCTACTCTTCTTTTAAGTAAATATAATAAAATTCACGAATGTATATGATATTTTAAAATTATACATTTCTAACTGATGATAATATGAAATATTTATTTGTGCAAACAAAATATTGGTGCATGAGGATATTAAGCCATAAAAATGTAAATCCTCTTTTTCATTTCTATCATTTGGAAGAATACTTATAACAAAAAACGTTTTAAATAACTATATATGCCGTTCTCAGTATTATTTTAAAAAAATTCAATTTAAAAAATCGTCTTACTACAGACAAATACACCCAATAAATGTCTGAAATAATTGCAAGGGATTTTCCTCCAAAAAAACTTCGTAACAAAACTATAATTTGCACGGTAAACCTTTTAAGATCCATATTCTTTTAATGCAACGGTTACATGGATTATTATTTTTATAATAATGCTATTCGAAAATATAATACGTTCTTCAAAACATTACAAACAATACATACGTGTCAATCCTGACACTTTCCAACTATGGATTCCACTTTAGCAATAAACATCTTTGCAACATCGCAAGTATATCAACACAATGGCTACAGCACCCTTATTATTTATTTAACATACAAGGCTTAGACTATTATATATTTTAAATATAATATATTATTGCGCAATGAAACTTTTCTGACGCATGTTTGAGAACAGGCTCGGTTAACATTGTGTAATTTACTCTTTGTTTATCGTGACATAACTATCGACAGATGTTGCTGTATGTATTTATATTGATCGCTATTTGGATTGAGAAACGCTGTTAATAATTTAAAACCCGTGTGACCGCCCCTGATTTATAGTTGTAGTATTAACGAGTAAACATGGAAAAAATATGGACCGAGATAAAACCCATGCGTGTCTGCTTACATTATACGTATTAATGTAATATTGCTGCAGCGAAATCAATCGACTGAATCCATTTGTTACTGGGAGTGAAAAAGTGAATTGTACATGTAAATCATACCCGTAAGCACCAGTAGTTATGTTAAAGGAATTGCGCAAACTGACGCTAAAAAAGGCACAAAAATATAATGTTTAGTGTTTTATTCACGGGAAAACTGTTCGGCAAATCTTTCTAATAAATAAATTATTACCGTAAAAGTGCATTACCATCAACCTCAATACTTGTGATTTCATGTCCATTGGAAAAGTCCGCGGTACGACAAAGGTTCCGTTATATTTGATAATGTCACCGCACACTGAAAGGATTATGAGAAGAAAAATATTGAAGCTGAGAGGGGAAGTTATTTACGGTTACTTTATATACGAGATTAAAGGCCATTTCACTATCGTTTATTTAGTTTAATATGCGTGAAAAAAACTTTGATAACTAGAACTAAATTCACTGACAAATTTTGTAATTCAGTACTTACGAATTTCTATTAGGATTCTCTCAATTCCGTACTAAATAGATAAAAAATTTTGGTCGATAATTATAATGCATTCCTACCTAATATTTATTTACAATAAACTGAGATAAAATATTTTTTTTACTTTCAGAATGCTCCTTAATTGTAGCGTTTTTCGAAATATGGAAATTCATAATACTATTATTATATAAAGTTACTTTTACCGTAATCTCGGCATCAGACAGGGCTACTTCTAGAGGACGATGCAAGAAGATATGTTACACATCCAGCAGTTTCTTATATCTCTGAAACTTATAATCGTGAAGCAATAATTTTGTATTCATTAGATTGTAATGTTTAATTATCACTTTAAACTTTCTAATTTTTACTCTTAAATACAGTTGCACCACAATTTTATTCATTGTATTAATGTCATTTTCTATCTTCTGGAAATAAAATAGGTTGTAAGGAAATACATTTTTCGTATCTGAGGATATTTGCATAACTTTCTTATATGAAAATGAGTGCCATCGCTTACTAATTAGATAAACTTTTTAAAACAGTTCCCGCAGAGGCCTAATTCTATTTTGTAATTACAAGTTACAACCACTTTAATTTTTTTTAAATATTTGGCTCGGATCAAAATAATAAAACTAATTAATAATGTAACGAAACTTACAAATAAAAATTACGCTCAAAAGAGAGAAAAAACAAATAAGCATTAGATGACTCACTAACAAATCCCATCAAACCGATCTTAAGCCAAGCGCCGGACGGGACTCCACCGAGCACCTAATAACATTAGAAATAGCTTAGGACGCACATTTTTTCTCATCTCTATGGTTTGCCCTAATCAGGAATTATGACGTGGGACACTCAACGTGTAAACTGTTGTGTGTATACTTATGTTAATGAAAAGCTCACTGTTTTCCATGTTGGCTTTATTACGTGCCAATGAACAGCTTGTCTTCAACCATTTCATCTGCTAACATAAGAATTATGGAGAAAGTGTGATGATTTTCAATTAATGTAGAAATATTTTAAATATATACTTTGTCATTTTTTATTGAAATGTCTAATTCTAATTTTTATTGAAAATTCTTTGTAGGGATATATTTTTTAGCCTATCTCAAATATATGCGGTCTTTATTGTTGAAAGAGGAAAATAAGCAAAATTTCGAAAACAAAAGTTAAAATAAAAGGGGATAATTTTATATAAATACTTACGTATTTTAAGATATGTGTAAAAAGTTTAAACATAAAAAAGTAGTTTAAGTCGTTTCTTCTCCAAATGTATCGAGCTACAGAAATATTTGATCAATCTGCATGGTAACATAAAGATGGTCAAAGATTCATTTTCATTTTGATGTGAGCATTAATAAATATTAAAAGCAGAAAAAAATAATCTTTTTTATCCCCTTTCTATAATACTCGTAATTACTGGATACATCTAATTAAGTATCCTGTTACTTATATCTGGTGGAAAAGAAGGAAAATATTTAGTATTCTGCAATTGGAATAACAGCAACAAACTTTTCCTTTTAATTTATTTTTGAACTTTTCATTTCAATAGCCTGAACTCTGTGTCGATATTATAGACGCAATTCATGTGATGCTTTTCATATGATGATTTGTTCAGTTAACTATTAGTTAGTAAAAATGTTAGATGTAATAACAATATTTGCGATTTTTAAGTATTTATCACCACTCGTTGCAAAATATTTAAATGTTTTTCGAGAACAATTTCAGTGCTGACTTCTCTTGGGATAGTTATGTTAACGTAGAGGAGAAATATATATGTTTGAAATACGTACGTCTATTACCAAAATTGATTTAGGTTTTTCTGAGTGCATACGTGCCTATATGAGTTATTAAAATTAATTTTCTATGTCATAGAACGAACAATTTCATCTTTATCCTAATAGTACAATTATAATTTAAAAGTTATTACTTGGATGTGAATGCCGAAAATATTTTTCTTAAGAGGAATGATATTAGTTTTCACGTGATAAAAATAAATATTATTACATAAAATCGTGCAGATAAAACACGTCCAGACAAACATACACTATGTTTATATTTTGAAAGCATGCTTCAATTTTATGTTGAAGCGAAAACTGTCTTTTGATCTTTCTTTGTGTTTCACATACTAGAGAAACATATAAAAATTATTAAACGGTTAAAACGGGACTTTTATTATAAAGATATTCAGGATTAATTAACTTTATTTCGATTTTATATAACCTAAAGTATTTTTGTCTCCATTAAATTATCTGTCTGCTTATTAATCTACCGCGTAGAAGTGATTTAATCGGTTTCAATATTAATTTTATAGAAACGAGGCACGAGTTTTATATTTAAATTTAGGTTACCAATTTATTGCATCATAGAGTAAGGACAAAATGTGAAGATTTAAGCAGCGATTACCCAAAATTATTTTATCTAAACTAATATTTTAAACTAAAATATAAGTTAAACTTATTATGGCCAAAATATTTTTCAGATTCAAATATTATTACTTGGAATAATGTGTTATAAAACAAGCCGTGTTAATAAACAAGTAACGCTGGGTATAAACGCTAATAAAAAAAAGAGTAGTGAAATGATTCTTTAATATTAATAACTTTTCTGAACATCTAAAGAATTACAAAATAATAAAGGGGCAGCAAGCCTTTCTTATAATGTAAAACAAACTTAAATCTCCATTGCAAACGCAGCAGAATCCTCCCGATATTCGTCGTATGGCGGTTCACAGTGTTAACCGTTGGGATTAATGCTTAACAAAAAAGCTCGCTTTTGTTTAGCATGAACTTTGCGTTATTTAATACAACTGGCTAATTACCTTCCTTTATTTCTCGATTTGAGGCTAAGTACAAGGACATGGCTTCACCGAAATCTATCGTGTACAATGTCCGCGTGTCCATCATTTGTTGGTACTTTATGCCTTGTCGAGGTTATAAATTTTATTTATGGGATACGGGGTCACCGTAGGAAAGACGTTTTTATGTATATTAGACTCCCGGGTGTGATTAAATGCGTGCATTCATGGGAAAGGTATTATAGGTATAGTGATAACCGGTCAAATTTTGTTTTGTTAGAAAATACCGTCAGATTTCAATTGTCACATAAGAAATAATAAATATTCAATATAATTCATTTAATATTCACATTAATTAATCTAATAATACAGAAAATAATGTTGCATTGACAGTGTTGAGCCCAAAAAGGATAGAGTATGTCTGTCCATATTTGCAGCAGAATATTTGTTTCGCCTGTGAGATCATCAGAATAGTGTAGGTGCACTCGTTTGACTACTACGTATTAGAGTTATGTAAAGTTATAAATTAGTGTAGCATGAAAACGCGTTTAGCTAGGACGTTGATTTGAATATTATTATGAATAACTTGAGGAAAACTACTAGAAGATAAAGTGAGGGAATAAAAATATTCGTCGGAATATATGTAAAAATAGGTATTACATTAAAAATTACAAAAATTAAAGGTGTCCTTTCATATGGGTCGTACATATGCTCGGAGTTATAGAAAATAAAAAGCTCGCATCAAAAGATGTGCAAGAAACCTAAAAACTCCTAAGTTGAGCGAATGCGAGAACTACGACAGTGTCCAAAAGAAAATGAAAAACAAGACAAAACGATTACGTAGCTGGACCATTTGATATGCAGCGTTCAGTGACAGTTAAAAACGTCCACTTATAATATGAAGTCGTAGTTGAAAGGAAGTACAGAAAACAGTAATAGTATAGAGATCGATGGCAACGGTACAGAACCAGACGCGTATATATTGCGATCACCAAATATCGTTGTGTTGTCAACGTCGGTCATCACTGCCTGTACATCAATGGAGGGTGCTGCGGTGGACTATAATATTTTTGAGCACGAAATCGTACTTGCAGTCGAAGCCCGTTGTGCTACATCTTTACTATACTCAAATTGAAAAACGCACTGCAATCATATCCATTTGACGCGGCAAACCAAATATAAGTGAACGCAGTTTCCAGAAACATTGGTAATTAAATTATATATTAATCACTTCTGTACAATTTTATCCTTGACTTTTTAACAATAAATTTACGGTGCAGGCCTGAACTGTCCCGTCTGTTGTTTTTTTTTCTTATTAAAGAACCAGAATATTATTCTTTTGCATGTGAATTTCGTTTAAAGCATATTATATCCACATTTTATTAAACATAAACAACGCTTAATGTTTTATTTCATTTAGTTAGAAATAAATCTGGAGAATGCTGCATATCATATGATACATTTGTTTGTTACTGTTGAGGTAATATGAGCACTAATACTTTAGGCTAGTTATGTAGTTATGGTTTTTATATTTTTTGTTTGTAATCATTAATTTTAATGATAGCTTTATGATTATTATGACTAGAAGTTCAATGAATAAGTAATTCTGAAAATAGAGTTTCAAGAAAAAGGGAATCCGTACGTTTTAAATTCATTGATTTGCCATTAATAATCAACGTCGTCAATTATAAACTGCACAGAAAAAATAATATTAATTCCCTTCCTCTTTAAAAGTGATTTACCATATATATATATATATATATATATATATATATATATATATATATACAAATAAATATAAATATAAATTATAGTTATTAACTAATTTTATTTACTTAAATTATTCTTGTCCGATGAATATCTCCTACACTTATTTTAAATTACAATTATTTATATGCGTATTTATGTTTAAATTTCTTTTAATATATTTGAGGTTTTTTAAGCGGATAAAACTATTTTTTTTTACTTTGATAATATTTGGCTCTGTCTCTAAATTACTGATTTGGGGCATGGTTTATAAATAGCTCAGTCCCTAAGACTCTTATATCTAAGCACATGGAATAGAAAATATTCAGTGTTTAAATAAGAACAACATTTTGTACAAATATAATTGCGTTTAACTTATAAATATTGCAAAAACAATTTTTTTAAATTATCACGATCCTATTTGTACTTTTTTTCAAAAAATGTACTTTAAATGTGTTGGTATGAAATCCATCTAGTGTCAATACTACTTGTTGACAGATTTCATTTTCTTCAACATATTTACCGGTTCATATTTATTTAGGACTTTCACGGTAAGGATTTTCTTAATTTGACCTGTTTCAATACTACATTCATTTTATAAAATTGTATATTTTTCTCCATTTTTCTATTCTTCACATCGTAAAATAATGGCTTGTTGGCGCAAATTGATTTTCATTCATTTCTAATTGCTCGATTTCAAACTATGCAGATGTATGCAATTCTGATGACAATTCAATAATATGACCACCGAGATATCATCGTGGTGGTCATATTATTGAATAATTTTTCAGTAATTAATATTAACCTCATTGAGTTCGGAAATATCAGACTTGTCTCGATGAGTGATATGTTTACGTATTGTTACATGTTGAAGAAGCGATTGTCATGAATCTTATAAATATTTAACACTAAGTTCCCGCTTGCTGCAATGACTTATTCGGTCACAGATTTTTTAAAATATTTTTTCTGAATCTATAAATTGTTTGTTTATTATTTAATTATACATATACTCATCATACAAGGCATAAATTTATGCAAATATGTCTGAAATTATAAAAACCGTTTTCTTAGAAAGAATGACGAAAATAGGATATGATTAAGTTATAAAGCTTTATTATCTTACTGTATTATGATTAGAATAACATGTAAAATGATTAGAATAAAGTCAAAAAAAAATCATAAACTTAACATTACAATGACTAATAGAGAAAGGTATACAGGGAAAAAAACGTGACGATACTGAATGGTTTTCTGATATAAACTAATTTGTCAATAAAGAATTTCAAAGGCAATAGGAATTTTATTTTTGTTGAGGTGTTCCCTATTTTTCCCTATTTTTACTCGTTAGTTGGTAAAGGTACAACATAATTTCTAGATTTATATTCTGCTTTTGAGTTCTTTTATTTTAAAAGCAGCATGCCAACCGGGAAACAATTTGTACTTTTAATGACCGCATGGAAATTATTCCTAATTCTTTTCTCTTTTGTAATTTAAATTTTATAATTCAACTAGAGATAATACCGACTTCATTACACGTTATACCGTAATCATAAGGCGAGGCATATTCTTGAGCATAAATTTAATTTGTAACTTACGTGGTAGTAAAAATGATAAATTGTTTTTTGCCATCCAAAATTTTGCCATCTGCGTACTTACACAAACTTATTTCATGAAAATTTTCAGTTGAATCATTTGTTAACTCGTTTTCTTACTTTCTCAGTAACGAGAGTCGCTTCGGTTGCCATATACTGGTAGTCCAAGCTATACTACTTATTATTTGCTAGAAAAGATGTGACTGATTTTTAATTCGCTTTATTTATCTTCCATACATATTTCTACAGGACATTCACGATTAGTTAGTTCTTATTCCGACATATCTTAATAGTTCTATAATTTCATAAAGTTGTGCATTCTCCCTCTCTCTCTTTCTCTCTCTCTCTCTTTCTCTCTTTATTCTTTATAATGCAAAACAATGGTTTGTGATAATATGAAAAATATGTCAACTTGTCAAAAGGAATAGAGCTAGACATCAAATTACAGATTATAGAAAAAAGAATCCAATATTTTTTAACAGTTACCTATTTCTCTTATGAAAGTTTTATTTATAGTTGGAAAGGAATAAATATCGTTCATTTCATGTGATCCACCTCTTTATTACTAGAGCCGTATCTTCCATTGAAATTATTATTACATGCATAATTAACAATTATGTCTTGTTTTCGCTCTATTTATTCAAAACCGTGCTCTCTTTACATAAATATAGAAGTAATGACTCACGAATAGCATCAAACAGTAATATTATCTATAATACGGTTTAACGATTATAATTTGTGGTGCAGTTAACGGTAATGGATTTGATAAAATTAATTGATTATATTACTTTAGGTGCATTTTATGCAGTCATTACAAATACTAAAATATGAGCAAATAATATATTTGATTGTTTTCGAAAATTATAATTTCAATTAACAAAGGGGTGGCTTACCTTAAAATGACATGGTCATATTATTGCCGCAATTGCAAAATGAATTATATATTTTTGCAAACGTAATACGAAAAAAATTGGTTACATTATTTTAATTGGAACAAATTGGTATCCTTATAATATTACAATACGTAGATATAAGAAAATGGTTTTTTAATCAAGTTCATAATATGCATTTTTATAACTCTCGTAACAAGTTGACAGAATGATTAATAACTACCGTAACAAGTTAACAACCCAAACCTAAATGATATATTCAATAAAGAAAAAAACTAAACACCTTAAGATTATAATAAATGGACGCATATTAATAAAGGTTTGGGAAGATACAATGGCTGACACCATGCATTAGAAGCTAGTATTTACATATTAACAAACTATCATTCATTTCCGATATTTATATTGAGAAAATACTACTTGTTTTTTGTTTCATTCCATGTTCGTTAAAGCAAATGTGTATGATTATTCTAGAATCTATTATTATTTGTCGATGTAAATTTTTTTGGGTCTAAGTTGTGTTGGTTCCAATTATGTCATAAATTTTTAACTATTTTCAATTGAGCTAAATCTTCCGTTATATAGAAATTATAATCTCTTTAATGTCTGCATCTTAAGGTATTCAAAATAAAGAGCCCCTTGTATAATTAAATGACCAACTTATTTAAGATAATGGACGTAGTTCATACTATATTCAGTTGAAATCAGAACAAATTTCTCCATAAAGAAAGCAAATTTCTCCTAAATGTTACGTAAAAGGTAAAGTCTTTACTTATCAGTGTTTTTACTAACAAATTGAAATCTTTTTTACTAGTTTAAAAATGATATGTTTCCAAAGTGTCCCAGTTTTTTGGTAACCACTATTCTAGGCAGATAAAAAGCTGCATGTTATTTAAAAAATTAAAACTTAACTTACCGGCGTTTCTAGAAATGAAGCGAAATATATTTATTGAAAAAACTACCAGCGCGTTCCCCAAAATGTCTCAATTCTTTAAATATTGAATATATTTGGCATTAATTTTGTGATGTAGTATTGTAATATGATGTGTCGTGATGTAGTATTATTTCTACTTTAGATTTCGTTGTTTTTCAATATCTTCATGGGGGCAATTTGTAAAAGTTAACTCTTAGATACTTACAATAGCACTCCAAAATTATAAAAAAAAATAGCGAAAGCAAATTTTTCGCGGGTTTTCCCACTGTTTGCATTAGTGAGTTTATAGTAGAGGAGTGGTGTATTTTTATAATATTTTCAAAAATTATATCTCAATTCGAAAATTTTTTACAGAGGTCACCAAAAATTATCTCAATTTTTTGGTGACCTCTGTAGTAGGCAGATAAAAAGAATTTATATCTCATCTAATAGATTTAAATTTTATTTCGTGACGTTTTTACTAATAAAGTGGCAAAATAATTAGTGGTGTATTACCGTATAGTCCAATGTATCTCAGTTTGTTGGCGTTCACTTTAGTAGTCAGAGTGTTTCTGAAATAGTATAAAACTGAATATGAATAAAACGCTGCTGATTGATCATAATAATTTTAATACGACTTTATAATTTATTATTACTACTTACTTTATCATTACTGAAGACTTTATGAAGTAATGGTCGCTAACTACACATGTAGAAAAGTTTCGTTGAAGTAACGAAAGCTTTGATTACATGACATCAATTAGTATATTTAACATACCGTACCATCTGTTTTACTAACGCGGCACGATTAAAGCATATCGTTTTTTCTTCATTAATAAAGGTTTTAATTATTAATTTTCTTATGAAAGGAATATTATAATAGTGTTTCCAGTAAAATAATTTGGTTTTAAGTTGTTTTTGACAACAAAAAATTATGTCTAGTTAAATTATGTCTAGTCTAGTTATTTACATAAAACTACTGACATAGAGTTACTGATGTCAGCAGTTTGATGTAAATAATAAAACTAGTAATGTCAAATGTGAATACCGTCCCAAAGTTTAAAAAAACTTTGAGCAATATTATTAGTCTAAAATAGCATATAGAAAGAAAATATTCGTCTATCCTAAGTAGTAAAGTAATAAGGTAAGTATTATGATTTATTTTTTCATCTAGTTATTTCAAGTGAAATTAAAAAAATCTTGAATATAGAGTGTGCCGTATGATTTTTAATTTTTATAAAAATAAATTTAACTTAATTTTTTTTTGTCGATTTACGATTAAGAAATTCGGATTAAAATATCATACGTAATTTATTTCATGACCCGTATGCCGTAGCTATAATATTTATCTATTATTACAACAATTATGAATGCGAAAATAACAAATTTACAACATGTGATTCTACGGTTGTCACTTAGTAAGTTGCAAGTTTGTAGCTATCGCCACGAGTGTTTGTTTGGGACCGGCTCGCTTGCAGAAACAAAGAAACATGGTGTCTTGTCAACTTGACAATAAAAAATAAATAAGGCTACCATATAAAATTAAGTGGATTTATTTTTAATTTTATTTTGTTTATAACTGCCACGATTGGTGGTTATAAACATTTTTCGTAACTTAACTATTTATTGTGTCAGTATTATGTGGTTATATCGAATGTGAACTCAATGTCGGTGGTTATATCGGAAATCAGTAACATCAATTGCAATACCATCTGTCATCCCAAATACATCTACTCATTTTGTCGGGATACCTAAAGATTCAGTGACGTCAGCTAATATCGGATTTAAAGATCTTCCTGTGGGTATAAGATAATTAACCCTAAAAGGTTCACAAACAGGTATAGAAGATTCTTTCTCAAAAATATTAGAGTAAATCTGTGTTTATATAAAAAATCAGTAACAATCAATTGCAATACCATTTGATTAATATCGGATTTAAGATCTTCCTGTGGGTATAAGATCATCAACCCTATGGGGATCTTTCTATGGGTATAAGATCATCAATCCTATGAGTATCTTCCTGTCGGTATAAGATCATCAACCCTAAAAGGTTCACAAACAGGTATAGAAGATTCTTTCTCAAAAATATTGGAGTAAGTCTGTGTTTACATAAAAAATCAGTAACAATCAATTGCAATACCATTTGATTAATATAGAATTTAAGACCTTCCTGTGGGTATAAGATCATCAACCTTATGGGGATCTTCCTTTGGGTATAATATCATCAACCCACTCAAACTTAAAAATATTGGAATACGGGTCCAGTAGTACAAAAAAACATATAAATTACATACGTCATGGCAGAAATTATATATTGCCACACTCTCGCTCTTAGCGTAGTCAAAGTGGATGATTTAGAAAAACAAATTAAATTACTTGCACTATTATATAAATTTCCATGCTGATAAACGATGACAAGTATCATTGATGAAAAATACAAGGAGAAAAACTCTCATAATTAAGTAGTTAAAAACTGTAACCAATATATGTTTAATTTTGGATGAATGGAAACATTTGCAAATTAAGAGTAATCTAGAAGTAATTATTCAATATATGGAAAAGTTTCAGATTATTTCTTTCAATATTGCCTCTAAGCCACAATTCGAAAATCACACCACCGAATTTCTGTCAAGCACGACTTTATATATTTGTAGATAGTGGGAAATACTAGATGAAAAAATTGTAGCTCTTACTATTAACCATAAAAAAGCAATTGAAATGCCGTATGGACGAACAATATATATTCGACATACATTAATACACATTGATTCTTGTCATGAAAAATTCTTTTTATTCAATGTAATAAAAATATTCATTAGTGTATTTCAAAATGTTTTTAAAAATGGAGTTGAATTGGAAATATTAATATAATCTAGAAGGTATGAAAATTTGCCGGAAGAAAAAATTAAACACAACGTAGGAGATGTTTCCACAAGATGGAATTCACAATCGCTTATGGTTGCAAGTTTTTTAGTAATGAGTGCGACTGCGGGTGCTATCTTGGAGAATTGACCACATGACTTACTTATGGTTGAAGCTTATGAAGTCGCAGTTCTCAAAGAGATTGTACATATTATTAAACTATTTTAAAAATTAACCAAGAAAAATGAGTAGCGAAAAATATGTGAGTGGAAGCAAAGCTATTCCCATAACAAAGAACCTCAAAGAATACTTGGGGACAACAGATGCCTTGAAAGAGAGAATGGAAGAGAGAATTTACAAAAAAAAATTATCCAGTATTAATAGCAATTTTTTTGGACCCATGCTTTACATCCAGATGATGGAATCTTCCCAAAATAAAAAAAATACATGAAAAGAATAATACAAGAATATCGCAAACCTTTGGAAAATGCATTATCGACGTCCTAGTATATTTATAACGTTTACTTTATTCGTATTGTGAATAAAGTAATGGAATATGTCAATATGGTATTCTTTCAACATTTTATTGTTAATTATTTGCGAAAGAAGACAGTTTTTGGCATATTCCTTTTAATTTAAATTTTTTCGCGCGCGACGTGCAATTCATTTATGAAGCGTGTAATTAATGTTATATTTTTCTTTTATACCATTTTATGTAAAACTCCTACACCATTTAGCCCATATCGCATAGACAAAATGGTCTTTTCTCTTGATTTTAAGAAAATAAGTATTATTACGACCGTACTTTGATAATTTATAAAGTCTAATTATTTCAGATAAAAAATTATTTTAAAGAAACTTGTGTCGATTTATGTTCAGAAATAGAGTAATATAATATTAATAGTATGTCCGTACGTACGTCGTTTATACGTGTTTCTCTTCTAGATCAATACTATGATAACGTTTTGATGTTAGTAAATGAGAGAAAAAATTAGGGAGCTGCAATTTTTTTTACTTTAATTTAAAAATAAACATAGGTATAGAATCACGTTCAGGCATATGTGCTATATAACTCTTATTTAAATGAGGTAGAATTTCAACACTTTTAAGAAAAACTCCTATTTTTTATTGTCTCTTTTCCTCCTCCTTTTTCTTTTCCTCCTCTTTCTTTTAGTACTCCTAATCTTCTTTTTTTCCTCTTTCTTCTTTTTCTTGTTCTTTTCCCGTCTGCATCCGTTCACTTCTCGGCTCCGTTTTTTTTCGTCATTCTCTATGTATACCTACTTTGCGCGAGTCACATCCAAAATACTCCCATTATTATTTTGTCCTCATTCCGATACCAAATTGGATAAGGACCTGTCACTTATCCTAGCTTCTGGATGCCAACTTAAAAGTTGTGTTGTCCATTTTTCATTTAGGCTTCTAGTTTTCTAGCCCTATGCCACTTTAATAATGTTACTGTTTCAATAATATCTCGAACTTTATTCCTGACTTTAGTAGCTTTATGTTTGTTACCTGCTTTTTGAGTCAGAAGAGTGGACTAATTTCAATGAGTTGCGACTAAAGGAAGGGTTTTAAGGCTTTCATTTTCAGATGGAATGGTATAGTATTTGCATTTAATTTTCGGGTTTATTTACTTCAGGTAGTCCAATTGTAATTACATATAGCATATGGATAAATTATTCCATACATAATACCTATGTGCGGTAATTCTTCTCATACAAATATTTTTCCACACAAGTTTTTACCTAAAGCCATATTTGTTTTCTTATAATATATTTGTTGAATATTGAATATAATTGGCGTTAATTTTGTAGACATTCATTATTCACAATTAAATGAAACTACGTGATGTAGTATTATTTCTACTATCTTTAATTTCTTTACCACGACCTAGGTTTCGTTGTATTACAACATCTTCAGGTGGGATATTAGCAAAGATATCTTTGCTAATATCCCACCTGAAGACCTTTATAATTTATTATTTAAACTTTCAAAGTAGTCGGAATTCAATTTATAGAATGTTTATTTGGGTAATTTTTAAAAAGGTACAAACTATACCAGATCCCTTCGTGATTAGTTACTGGGCAGTGAGGAACAAAATATTTTTCCCCCAATTTACTAGACGGTAAAATGGTACAGGTCTGGTCAGGAAAACATTTTTATATAATAACGAAGAACTAATAAAACTAATAAATAGACGGAAGTTTTTTCCACGTACAGATTAAATTTCTTATTTTGTAATTTTCAAAATAAATTTATCATTTAAATTAACTGAATTATTTCTTTGAAATACGACTATCTAGCTAAATACGAGTCTGGTTCACGCATCAACTGTTCCGTGCGTTAATTGGATTGAAATCACAATATTATATATATATATATATATATATATATGTATATATACACACAAATATTATTCTAAGAATTTGAAAATCTATGACATGTCGAATAGCAATTATAATTTTCCTGAGTTTAGATGGGTGTTGAAAATTTTAGTAGTTTCAGGAATACCAAGGAGGGACATAACAGATTACAGATTTCAGAAATCGGTCGATAAAAATGGCGGGTTTGTAAGTTGAAAACCTAATATTTATATTATAAATGTAACTCTTCAGAATTACAAAAAAAAATGTATAAATGTATATATATATATATACATATATTTATATAATGGTATTGGTATTTCCTTTTAAATGCAATGCTAGAATTGGATTTACTTATGCATATTTGTAAACGATAAAGAAATTAAATAGATGGGCACAATTTAACTGAAATAATATTTAAAGTTGTGAAAATTTCACTAACAAAAAAAATCGTAGCACAAAAAAATTAAAAATGTGGTACTTTAAACGGGCGTAATAATTTAGTTCAAATAAAATATACTTTTCTTGCACATTTGAAGCTGTAATCTCTATTTATGGAGTTGAAATAATAAATTTTTTTTAATTTATTTATCAACCAAATTAATTTATTATATTTGTTTTAATTTATCAACCAAATTATTAATCAAAACATACAAATTTATGAAATTATTGCAATATTTATTATCAGAAATAGGTACATGATTAAAAAAATACGGAATATTTTTAGTCTTAACCGTGACCTCTCATGTATACAACTTCATAATCAGTTCTGCATAGACTAAAATATTAGTAGGTAATGATTATACGAGTAAGTTTTAATAAACAATACAATTTTTCATACAGCTGGGGGCGTAATAATTTACATACGCATATTGAAAGGCTTTTAAAATTAACCATTATTTCTATTATTCGAGCAGACAAAGTAGCCTTTAATATTTTGACTAAAGGTTTGCATAATTACTAGCACGTGAAACAACAAATGTGTCATTTTCCGATAAAGCTTTATAAATTATCACAAAATAAACCAAAATACGATGAAAAGAAAACGTAATGAGCTTTTTGAACCGTGCATTAATTTTGCATTGTGTTTACCTTCTTTTATATTTTGGTGTTACGGGGTGATTATTTTTTTTATTTTATGTAATTTATGAATTCATATTACTTTAATTACAATATATGAATTGTGTTTCTAAGCACGATGTGCCCTCTAGGCTATAAGGAAATTAATCTCAATTAATATCTCGCATTTTTAACGGAAAGGAATACTTCCGGGACCTTTTAATTACCTTTACAAAAATTTTGACGCAAGGTTTTCATATTGTTATTTATTGCTTTTCATTAATTCGTAAGATACCTTTTTCTGGCGGAAAAATTTAATATGAAATGAAAAACAATTAATATTAATTAGAGGACGTGAATTTTGCAAGTATTTTCTATATTTAGTTAGTTTATGCTATTAATTTATCTCTGTTAAAATAAGTTTTTCAAGTCATTTAGAAAATCAAACGTACTAATTAAATATTGCAATAAATAAGTTCAACGCATCTTTTGGAGTATAACTAGAAGTATTAAAAAATAACTTTATTACCATTTTTCATAACTGTTCCGTCCTTACTGGTAGTGGTATTATATTTTGTGTAGTGTAGCTCCTTATCAATTTAAATATAACCTGCTATTTTCTAGCTCATGGTATTTAACAGACGACCTGACAGGATTTCGGACATTACACATTAAGGACATTCATGGAATAATTTTTTTACTATAAGTTAATAAAATTTTATATTTTAATGTGACTTGGAACTTAAATTTTAGAAGCAGATGTAGTTCTTTAAAGCAAGAATTATGAAGTTAATTTTTTATACATAGGTTCCGTCTAAATTAATTTGTTTCGCTTTTTCATAGTTCCTGTATTATTCACTTTTTATGGTTAAAATTAAACACATGTGATGTAATGCACCAACGTGTAGAAACTAGAAATTTGACACAATACAGCACATTAACTTTCATATATCGCAAAAGTAAAATTCAAAAATATTTATGAAGGGATATGAAAGTGTAAGGGGAGAAGTTTGGGAGAAAGCAAGTTCAATACTCGAAAAAATATTTAGATTCCATATATTATGGATAACGTTTGAAAAGCGTCGTTACGAAGAATCTCAACGTAATTTTTTCCTAATTTTGGGATGAATATCTTCAGAAATATACTAGGCAATAGGCAAAAAAAAACGCTTGCACCTTAATTCTGAATCTACTGAAGTTTAAATTATTAACGAAAAAACAGAAGGCTATTAAAAGTTGTAACTATAACGATGATTTTGGATATCGTAATTTTGGAGATTTTAAGAATTATACATATGTCCCCCTCCTATTTAATACTTATTATATTAATAAATATATACTACGCTGGAAAGTCTATATTGGCAATGACTTATAATAAATAAAGTTATTTAACTTTAGACGAGTTAAAGAACTCACGATGCGTGAACGAGATACACTTGAAAAGTTTGGACTATTGTGTTCCACTTAGTTAGACTCATTTAAACGAAGTGCCCAAACTGATCAAGTAGTACTATATAATTTAACTTGCTAAAATACGTTCATATATAAACTGTTAAAATCCTAACTACTTTTTGACTTCATTGTATTCGGGTAAAACTAATTTCTAATTAAATTCGAATGCATAATTGCATAATTTGCTATTCTTTCCCTAGTTCAACACAATGTACTTAGACTAGCAGTAGTAAAGAATCATATGGCACTACAGATTTTTCGAATAAACATAGAATAGCGTCGATTTTAATTATTGAAGCTGTCGTGTTCGATTGCAAATTAAGGATATTTCTAAGTAGTTATTATGTATATACACAATTTAAATTCTTCACTGACGTCATAGAAACAAAGAACTAAGCTTTCAAAAGGGTTAATCCCTCTTTACACGAGCAAATTATAGCAGTCGCTGTCTCAGACTGAAATTATATGAGATGTTTACTGAAATACGTTATTTTATAATAGTAGCTAAATCAGGTTATTATTGATTTCAATAAAACCTGTTTATATCAACTAAAACAAAACATACGGCAAACACTAACTTGATTAGGATACATAGCCTTTCAAACAATCGACTGAACGACGTCTTTTTGGAAAACTGTAATATCTAAATATATTATTTCTAAAAGGTGTTTTTTGGTCGAGCGACTCGATCTCTTTAACTACTGCACCAAAAAAAATAAAAAAAATACCCGCTTAAAGCTTATGTTTTCTACTTTGGGCGAAAAATATAAAAAAATTCGAAAAAAATCTTTTTGTTAATAAAAAAATTAATTTTTATAACAATTGGCATGAGCGCCATCTGTGGGCGACACATCAAATATCTTAGCCAAATTATATACTTGGAACACGCTAGATGGCGATATAGTGCGAAGACTTCGCACGGGTCAGCTAGTATTTATTATATTACTTTTGGCAATGTTAATGCGATGATAAATTTAAATTCTTGTATTAAGTTTTGTAGCTATACTGTTGGAAAGAAAAATATTGCTAAAAATATGTGTAATATACATATACAAATATCACTATTTTTAATTTATTATTTCTACTAAACATTTCTTATCACATTTTACTCAAGAGGTAATTTATAAAAAAAATATATTCCACTTAAACAAAATAACACAAAAAATCTAGCCAGTCGTACAGATCGATAGATATTGACAGTGATACATTCACACGGCATTACTGCAAACATCACACTAAACTGCGCTTGAAAGTGTATTATTAATTTCTTTAAAGAAACATAACATTGACATAATTAATTTTCGAAAAAGATTTTTCCATTTTTGTCGGTCTGAGAGACCAATGAATAGGGACAGGAAAGTTAACAGTTATATTTTCAACATCAAAATAAACCATTATAAATATAAAAATATATTTTATACTTTAATATTTCAAAACTGCATCGTGCTCCGCATAATACAGAAAACAGGTAGAATTACATTATAAATACCATTTAATTTCAATAGTACAGGTTGGATTACATTATAATACCGAAACATCTTTCGAACTTATAATACCGAATTCATTAAACATTGGTTCTTATATTGTAGATTGAATTTAGAATTTCGAATGCGAAGTATCACGAAATTTCTTTATAAATTGTTTATAAAAAATGAAAATGAAGAGAAACGTAAACAACATTGTAACGAGTGTTTTTATCAGCGTATGTCATTTTATTTTCTTTATTAATATTCGTAAGTTGGCAGAACGACACATTTTTTATATATAATTTATTGGAAGATACCGGTGGCATCGCTTATTGATTAAATGTGAAATTGTACGAAATAAAATACTGTTTTTGCATATAGATTATCAATTTAGTACTCATTTGTGTGGCCCAGTAATTATGACGGAACAACTTTCCTTATCATATTGAAAATATGGTCAATATTAGGTATACATCCATTAAAGTGAATATTTCGTCATCGAATTGTTATGACAATTTTTTTAAAAGTTCTGCAATAGGTGGCTAAAATGCTATTGCTATTAATGCTATTTGTTTACGTCTATAGACAAATTTGTTGTTCCATCTGTAAATATAAAAATTACGGTTAATATTTGTTAAAAATTATAAATATAATCTAATCAACGCAATCTTCCATTCTAAGGGTGTAATGACATTGATAAATATATTGTGTTCCTTTTTTTTAAAGTGATATTATAGACAAAGAGAAATAATTGTTTGTGTGGGCGGTAAAGTTTTGAAATCAACTATATTCTGAAGCCAGAAAATCATTTTTCGTAAACGGATAAATTATACATATTGAGGTAAAAAATTGAGATAAGAAATAAGACAAAAAGGCTATGAAATTTTATTGCAACGTTAATTTTTATTTTATTTCCCAAAAAATGACTATTAAACTTTATTAACATATTTTTAATTTTCGTTATAATATAAATAGCGTTAGAGTAAAATTATACAATAAATATTAATAGTGTTCAAATACAGTATCCCTAGCTTGACAGACGAAAACACTAAGGTCGTGGGAAATGTGACTCGATACCTTCAAGTATAAATATTATTCTCACTCTGAGGGTTTCGCGCATATTCAGTCATTTCTTAACATTTAAGGCCAAAACTATTTAAAAGTAATAATTTTTTACAATATATACTATTGCCTACTACATAATTCATATGTGTAAAACAATATGCATTTATTAACGATATTACTTTTTGCTATATACAAATATAAACACATTATCTTTTATATCATTTACATGAAACGAATACATATTTGAAAGTACAGCCTTACTTTTACAGATGATTCAAGTCACCTGTTACTTTTATATCAACTTAGAACTTTTTATAGACTGGACTACGTGTTTTAATTGGTTCACTATTTACTAATAAACTTACAGAGGCTACTTAGCTTTGATAGTTTTCCTCTAATTTTGTTATATATAGTACTGTCTTGAAAACGTTTCAGATATTCACAAGGTTGTTGGTACCTTATTTTAACAAAAAAGACACCTTATTTTAACAAAATTAAGGACACCTTATTTTATAACCCTTTGTGAAAACAGTATTCAAGATGTACATACTCCCAACATTTACGAAAGAACTATTCAAAGATATTCTAAACAATGCAGGCGTTGTAAATTTACGTAGCCATTTCAGCTCTATAGCATAATGACCTAGGAGTAAAATGGCTGAGACATATAGACGAACAGATACACAGACAAACATCGCAGAAACAAAATTATAATGGTTCCTAGATTGGTCTTGGAAACTAAAAACAATATGTGCTTGGCCAAACTTGGCCAGCTGTTTTTATAAAAATTTTAATATCTTTAGTTTCTGTTTTTCCTTGAAGTACTAAAACAGTTAATTTCAGTATTTTTAATATATTCTTTTATTCTCACTCAAATCATTGCCTGCAACAAAAGTAAATTTTCTAATATATTAGTAATAGTATTAGAAATTTCCTTTGGAGCAGTAAATATGTGCGTACAAATACATGTATTAAATTCTGAAACTCATGGATAAATAAAGTCCTACAAATCTTTTCGCAGAATCGACAATAACTTGTTTTTATTCGAGCTCGTTATATTTTTTCGAGCGACTGAACAATTTTGTTTAACCTGAATAAAAACTTCTTAAGCGCGAAATATGTTTATCTTTTTATTGAGGTAAATGTGTTGTGAAAACTTTTCGGCTGGATGATCATTGAATATGCAAACTATCGCTTTTCTATGTTGCATTTCTTTTTTACAATTTTTTATATCGTCGTTAGTTTATTTTATGTCCTCACTAATAACGTACGGATATGAGTTGCTGTCGAGTTTATTTCCCTCTCAAAGCAAATATAATAGGAGGCAACCGAAAGTTTGTATTTAGATGTCATTCCATAAATCGTAGGCGGCATTGTTATATTCAAATTGTATATTTCATCACGTAATATAATTTTAGATGTTACAAAAAATTTTTTATTGCCAAATATTTAACAAAAGTTCTATAAATTTTAGCTGTAATATGTTTCTATGAGGATCGAGATAGATTGTAACAGCATATTTAATAACAATATTAGGTGATAAATAAATGAGAATACAGATAATTTAAAATACATTGGTTACAAACAAATGAAATACTGTACACATGTACTTAGAGATTCATGGAAGACTTGTTATTGTTTTCTGACTTTACTAACTTCATATGGATTCAGAATGTTAATGGCGATATTAAAATTACTATTTTTGACTAGTCTTTTAACATTATAACATATACTGTATGATAAATATAATTTCGAGTAAAATTCCTATCAAAATATATTTTGCTCTAGTTTATCATCATCGTGTTAGTCATCTCACTCAAATACATTCTTAACTTACTTCCGTGCAGACAAATTGATCTATTGTACATTTGAAATGCGATATAATAGAACTATGAACACGATATTCGATACAATGGAATATATTACGTTGACCTACATATATGCCAAAAGGTTAAAAACTAATTTGCGAAAATGGCGTAGGAAATATCAGGCACATTATAAAGTCCATTTTTTTATTGTTTTCGTACAAACATTTGTTTGAAAGCAAGAGGAAAAACTAAAACTCGACTACGGAAAAACATAACTGAAAAGCACGATATACATACATATATAGCCTGTGAAATTCATAACGTTTTATACCATAAGACGCTCTCTGGATGGTTATGATTCTAAGAATATCTCATTTGTTGAAATCACTTAAGTAGTTTAGTCTGTACGAGGAAACAAACTTACACACATATGTACATAGCCTGTGAAAGTCATAATGTTATATACCCTAGGACACTCTTGGGATCAAATTGGATCTAAAAATACCTTACTTGTTGCAATCAGTACTATAGTCAGTACAAGGAAATAAACTTATTCACATAACCTATGAATCCATAACATATGAAAATCATAACGTTTTATACCCTAAAGCACGCTTTGTATCAAAAATATTCTAAGGGTACCTCATTTACCGGAATCACTTTCGTAGTTAAGTCTATACGAAGGAACAAACTTACTTCATGTGTACACACATACATAACCTGTGAGAATCGTAATCCTTCTTGTGTCGCAGTCGGGTAAAAAATCAAATAACTTTCGTGTTACATATATACCTAATAATACAATGATTCTACCTTCATTTATCCAAGTCCTTTTAAAATAATCTTAATTATAGTAAAATTGAGTTAGGCTCAATTTCCCTTGAAGTGATGACCTCGATTACGCCCTCGAATCAAATTAACGCGTGTGTTGAAGCGAATTTCAGAGGTTGCTGCTCTTGACAGTTTGCGCCTCGTTTGAATATTACTTGACAACATGCCATGCTTATCTGCTTTCAGATACTTAACTTTCCTTACTCTGCTATTTTTATCCGCATTGAAGGATATCACCATGGTAGTGTATTGTTTTGAGAACTTGGTATCTGTTAGTAAATTCTGCAATGTAATAATACTTTCATGTCTTTTTTTTTGGTCAAACCTGGTTAATGGAAACTTGTTGATGTTTGAAAGGGTAGTTTACTTCTATTTGAAATACTCTTCTCAAGTCTCTTGGCCTTCATTTGATTTTGTTTTGATACGCCATGTTACGGCTTCATATAATACAACGCCTTAAACCCATTTATTTAATAATTATGGGTTTCGTAATACATATTCACGTTTAGTTTTTTTTATGTTTTCAGTTTGTATTTATTATAAGCTGGAGAACGTTCAGGAAGTTGATATGATATTGTGTGGTAGTTGGATAAAAGGATAAACTTTAAAATATAAGAGGTAAATATTTTTTATTGGAAGCATGTTCAAACTATTGACAATACTTGTTTATAAACAACATTTTTCATTTTGTTATCCGGGATAAATATGTACAAATTTTCCGAATTTCCTACTCGAGAGCAAGCTACGTGTAGTTGACCATAAGAAAAGCAGGATTGTTTGGGGTCGATGCCAAATTGTTTTAAAGTTTGTGCTTCCGTTTTGTTAATTGTAAAAATAAAGAATAATTTGATTGGAAATTGCAGTGTTTTAAATTAAAATGACAGTTTAGTGGAAATCGGTAGCATTCTGCGGATAAATACTCTGTTTCCTTTGTCCTTTCCAGTCATAAGTTTGATTTCCATGATTTTATTCGAAAGCTGTTTGACTATCATCTGGGTTCCCTTACATAATTTCTGTGAGTTGAGATTTCTGAACAGTATGTTCGGAGATCCAATTTTCAGTTGAAGGCTACTTGCAAATAGTTTAATAATTCTGTAGGGAAATTAACACTTTCTTCAACCATTACCATCGTCTCTCTCGTCACCGGGAATTTTCTTTTGAATATTAAAGTTATAATATTATTTTTAGTTGCCAATATTGCCATTTGAAATAGCCAGTCTGGATTGATATATTTGTAAACAATATTTGGATAAATTTGGTGAATTAGTTCGTTCTCTGTAGCGGCTATTAGCAGAAATCACTATTGAATTCAATGAGGCCGGTCGTCAGGGCAATAGGATATGTGCCTTCGCCTATTTTTAAAAGTCTTTGAGCAAAATCTGGTGTTTTTCCTTCTTTCGATAATTCGACTCTCATATTTTTTGTTAGTCTCAGTATGTGTGGCCAGAGGTATTATTTTTTTAAGCATGCGTTGATTTGATCTGCTGGTGTTGACCTGGGTGTAACTGCAAATGTTTCTCAAAAATCTCCCAAGAGTATGAATAGAGCTTCTCCCATCACTTCAGTGTTTTTCGCAAGTCTTATAATATTCTGTTTATCGCTTCGGGTCATTTTTATGTGTCATTGTGCATTCGTCCCAGAAGATAATTTTAGCTTATTTTAGAAGTTCACCCCACCCAGATGCTTTTGAAATTTTACATACCGGGAATTGTTCCTCGACTATATTCAGCGGCAGTTGTATGGCGGAATGGGCAGTTCGTCCTCCCGATGATTCCAATGCAAGTGCCGGATGATGCCACATGATGCGATATGATGTATAGCACGTATTTCTGCCAGCAATCGATTTATTAGGAACGTTTTCCTGGTTCGTTTGTCTGGTGCATCCACGTCAATAATTCCGCGAGCGTTGTTGTTGGCCCGGTCCATGATAACGTCGTAATTTTTTCTTCGTTGAGGAGTGGTTTGTTGTGAGCAATGTATTGAAGTAGTTGGTGGATGTTGTAGCTTTTTTTCCTTTGTAATTTCGAAGTTTAGTACACTGAAAGCATCTTGTCATAGTGCTGTTATCTCAAGTTGCACTAGGGTTTGGTTTTTTATTTCTAAACATTTACCTTCTAGGCGAATAAGAGTTTCATTCAAGATATCGTTCTTGAATTCGATGGTTAGTTCTGGACAAGTTTATAAGATTTGGTACAATATGTTAGCACTCATACTCTCTTTGAAGGTGTGTCATAGTTGTTTTGGATTCGATGGGTTACTTGTGGTTATTATTATGGGGAATAAATCTCTGATTTATTCAGTTGAGGCAGTGAGTGAGGTTTCATCTAGTGTTAATTGCCAGTGGTGGCAGTTTTTCAGTAATCCTAATAGTTGGAATATTTCTCTATACGTCTGGCATAGGTAACGTTCAACAATCTTGAGATCAAAAAATCCGACTTATCACGACTTAACTCCGTTTTTATCGTGGAAAAATTCTTCTTGTTATGTTCCACGTATAATAGGTAGGGATTGATATATGGTAATATTTTCGTGAATTGATTCGCTTAGCATTGTTGGAAAAAAAACTCTTAATTTTTTGTTTTTAGTTGATTCACCTGAAATTTTTCAGGCGGCATCTTTTGTGATGTAAACTTTCTGTCAAGTCTCCAAATGTACTGCTAGATGTTGTACAGTCGGTTCGAGTTCGTGTGGGGGAAATCCAAAAATCCGTCACGCTACTTCGTTAAAATTAATGTATTAATATCCCATTTGCTACATGCGGATCTCGTCGTTTCTGTTTTGTTGTTAGCTGTCTTTCCCTATTTGAAATACTGTCATAACACTGCCTTTGTTTACATACCTATAGACATATTTAATAGATTTCACTGAATTGCAGTATTCTACGTTTATGTGTGCTTGGAACATTTTAAAAAGTAGTGGGTTATATGGTACTACTCATTGATTATATCTATTTCGTCTCAGCCTTGTACTTGTATTTTTGCTGTAAAGCCACCTTTTTTTGTGTGATCGTATTTGAAACAGCCATCATATCCGGTTTATGTGTAGTCCAAGTAAGATTTTGGTATTTTTGTACATTTTCCATCACCCATACACGCGAATTGGGGTTTGATGGCCCACATGGTCTGCGAATCATGTTTTTTATAACTGTGTTGTACAGCTCCAAATCTTCTTGTGGATTGGGAAATTCAGCTTTGATGATTTTGTCGATATCCGTGTAATGTATTCTGTCGTGTAGCCATATGAGATTTTGTGAGTGAGGCAGTCCTCGTTTTTGTCACTTGATTGTGTATGCACACAATCAAGTGAAGTGACCTCCATCTAACTGTTCCAAAGGTGTGGTATTTTGTAATGACTTCAGTAAATCTCATTTGTTAGTTCCTCAGTTGTGCAAGCTATAAATGAGTGTATAAGAATATTGTAGTATTATCATGTAAATAACCTTAGACATTCTCCTATTGAAGCCGCTAAGGTTTTGCTGGTAATTTCCTATCGCAACAGTGCCTGAGCTCATACTTGGTTGTTCGCTGCTGCTCTGTTTCTTCGACCAGTTTTGGTAAACACTGGCTCGGTCTCACTGTATAATAATTTCCTAGGCTGGAAAGTTTTCATTGATAAAGTATCTTCTACAGACTCTATGTTTACATCTGCGGAGGTCATTCCAATTAACTATTAAATTCTCTCCGCCCCATAATTTCAATCACGCTTTTGCCCTGCAAAAGAACAAAACATTAAGTTAGGTATAATAATTTCAATCAAACCCATTTTTCTTTCTTTTAATTGGAAAAAATCTTACGATAAACAAAGTTTCGACTCAGTATAAATGCTACTTAAAACATTATATAGTAAAAAATGCAATTTGGAAAACCAATTTACTACCGGCGAATACACCCAAAAATGTTTGAAGTATTTAATATAAGCGTATAAATATTGGACCTTGCAAAATAATTCCCGTTATCGGTACTAAAGGGAATATGTAAGTTTGGATGTTCATATAATTGTTTTACTAAGATGTCAAATTTAAAAAAAAGAACTGCCGAAACAAACGAGTTTCTGACCTTATAACGATTTCGTTTTTTTTACTTTGTAGTGCGAGCCCTTAAAAATTATGAATGGAACG
This sequence comes from Druceiella hillmani, assembly GCA_039881145.1. Lineage (NCBI taxonomy): Eukaryota > Metazoa > Arthropoda > Insecta > Lepidoptera > Hepialidae > Druceiella > Druceiella hillmani. Next base: position 9,256,634 of record JAYKKI010000055.1, read on the forward strand.
GGGTAGGTATATTAAACATTTTTTTTTAATATTTTTAAATATACCTTTGAATATTTCCTTATACAGTGGAACTGTAAGATTTAACAATTTTAGAAATATTAAAATGCCCAGACGAAGAATCTATTTTCAAAATTTCACATATATACATTTAGAATTTTCTATACTTATTTTGCAAACGTATTTTGTTTATTTTAAAAATTTATAATGTGAACATTTTCCAAATAAGTGTCAAAAGTGAGCTTAATTCGTCTCGATCAATTAATATTTTAGGTTGCGTTATTGAACTTATGTCTAAGAAATATATTATGTGAATCAAAGGTAATTTTTCTATTCGAAAGGGACCTTTAGTTTTTCCCAAAAAAAAATGCATATGGACATTGTTATATTATCAAACCAGACTTCTTTAAACAAATACCGAAACCGAAATATAGCATGATTTTTTTACACATATTAATTTTGATGCGTTTTAAAACGGGGAATATTTGTAAAAAAATTTCTTTGTTGCTTTACAAATATTTTCAGATATTTTCTGTAATTGTATCAAATATTTTTTTCAAGGTTTTATGCGCATTTTGTTTCCAGACAGTTAAATTTTATCCGATTTTGATCACATATGAGTTATCTTTTGCCAATAGTGCATGTAATTCTGAATCGCTAAGTACTGTTGAGTACTGATAAGTACTGCTGAGAAATCCAATAAATATTGCTGCATATCCTTGGACGTTTAATTAGGATAAAAAATATCAAAGAAGAAGTGATACAGCAATGTGTATATATATATATATATATATATATATATATATATATTATATAATAGATTACCTTTCGTCAGAGACGAAATTTTAAGCAGCGGTTAAGAATCGGCAGCAAGCTAAATCATACAATGAAACAAAACTATATTTTTTCATTTTGTGATTTTGTTATTATTTTTCTATATTATCTATTAGTATATTTATAAGTCTTGGATTATTTGTATCATTACGTAAAATTTCGGTATCACAAACGGTAATACAAAATTACAAATTTAATTTGTGCTCATATTACGTCATAAGGAACATTAATTTTACATCTTAAATACTTAAATAATGAACATACTAATCTCTGCCGGGTAACTTTGTGCAGAGGCCGTATTTATATAAGTTATCCAATGTCTGATAATTATGGTGCTTCTGCCTTTTGTGGTTTGAATAAATAAAGAAAAATATCCAGATAAGATTAAAATGTTTGTATTTATTGTAAATTAAAATGTAGAAAACATCTTTTTTCGTATTTTTTTTTCTACAAATTTAGGTTTACAATTCGAAATTGGGCAAAATGTACCAAATTTAGCAAATTCCTAATTTACATAATGTCTAAAATAAATTATTAAATTCATTAAGATAACAAAGTGACAGGAATAAATATGAATGAGAATATGGAATATGAAAAATGAAATTTATGGTATTCCATTTTGTTCTGGTAATATTTAAGTTCAATAAAATAATTTTTACATTTACCGTTTTATTATACGTAAATAAAGATGATATCAGGAATTATTTGGGCAGGTACGATGATGGGTATCCTGAGAGTATCTTAGAGTTTATAATAGAGTAGAGTTACGCCAAGTTTCTTTTGAATAATTTGCAATTTAAATTAATTGAATCGCAACCCTAATAGTTTAGCTGGAACAGTAATTTGTTCTTCATTTAAATTACAGTGTATGTATGGAACTTTTATTACATACTGTATCATTGCTAATTCGTAAAACACCTTCTATAAACGAGTGACGTTTGTAACGATATCGTACTTCTATTTTAATCAAAATTCTTCTACTTTACTATATTTACCGAGATGCCAATTTTTATTATTATTTATTAATAATGTATTTAGGTCTATTTTCGGATTAAAATTCAATTAAAAAAAAATTTCTTTATTTTTTGTTATGTGGCATGGGTATTAGTGCCCCTTATTCAGTTGAAGTGTAAAATTTAACAACTTTAAAAACCAAATACTAAGGTATTGAACAAAATTTCAAAGATTATACAAAATTTCCACGAATTTTTTATAAGTTTGATATTCCTTTAGTCCAAATTATTCATAGTTGCGAAAAGCAATTTTGAGAATAAATTTAAATCTACATATTTAGAAGGTCAGTGAAATAAACAAACTCTTTGGTCAGAAGAGGAAAGTGTTCATGGGGTGAGCTTTCACTTCACGAGAATCAGTTACATGTCTTTTAGTTAGGTAATACATTTTCACATTAATTAATATAATTGATGGAAAAAAGGTATACGAAAAACGCATTTTTTTAAACATTGTTGTTTTTCCATATATTAATTTCCTTCATATGTTATTGTAAATGTAAATTAAACATATATTTGATAGACTTATAATTATACGGAGGGTTATTTCCTGTCGACTTTAAAATATGAGAACGCAATAATGTGGAAGACTCCAAAAGATATTTACTAATAAATCTACTTTATGACATGTAATGGTAATATATACCCTCGGAAGGAAAAAACTTTGTATCAAAGAAAAATTATTATTAAAAAATACGACAAAGATAAAACGAAAATGATTGTTATAAATAAAAATTTTCTTGACAGGGCGCAACTAAGAAAAGGAGAGAAATATAGAAAATTAGGGTAGTGTATATCTAAAATATTATGGAAGGTAGGACTTTTTCAGATGGCCTTTGAAAACATTTAAAAGGGATGAATATCTGTTGTCAGGATCTAGTTGATTCCAAAGTTTCGCAGGTTTTACAGAAATAAACTTTAAAAAAAAAAGTGGTTTTAAGAGTGTTTGTATAAGAGTGGTTTTAACAGCTAAGAAATTTCGGTGATTTTTCCAGAAGAGAATTCTATTAAATATACGAGGATTAACATCATTTATTTGATGTTACCGTCTAACATTTGGTCGATCAGAAGGCTCGAGTCTTTAAGAGTTGTTGTAAGTAAGATTGTCATTTATGGTTAAATGCTGCCAATATAATATCCCAATTTTGGAAAGCAGTCTTACTATCAATGACGACAGCCTGATGAAATATGTGTTTTTTTGTTAAGGTTTTTATAAAGCATGTAAAATAGATTAAGCAATAGGCGCGTAAGCTGATTGATCGTTCACTTTTTTTAAAAATAACAAACGTCTTAGCGATCGAACGTATGATAAAACCTTTCAAGAAAATATGACCTTAAAATTATTTTTGGCAAGCGGTTTTTCCTTTGTGCCGACGTAACTTTATACTTGGACCGCCGCTGAATGTCCGTAGACTTTTATTCTTGGATTCCTTCACTTTTATGAATTTTTTTTGATTCCTTCACTTCCTTCACATTTTTTGATTACTTAATTACTGTAACGCTCTAATTTTATTATCGGAGCGTATCAAAGATACGTTTTAGAATGGTGGCTTGTATATAATACAGACAGGAGGAAAAAATTAATGCGGCAACGAGAAAAGCACATTGAAGACGAAATTAACCAGAAATCGCATACTTTCTTGTTCAAAATAACAATGTACTATTAGTGACTTATTTAAGAATATTTTTAAATCATCTGGTATTTAATTATTTGCGTTACATTTTAAAAGGAAATATAGGAAGAGAAAATAATACAGGAGGCAAAAAAGAGATACTTAAGAATTAACATATAAATATACTTTCACGACTATAATTAGAAAATTTATCCACAATTAAATGAAACTACATGACGTAGTATCATTTCTACTTCCTTTAAGTTCTTTACAACGACCTAGATTTCGTTGTTTTACAACATCTTTTGGTGGGCTATTAGCAAAGATTGAAACTCGCATGATCAAATCTTTGCTAATAATCCACCTGAATATATTCTAATACAAACAAAACCTAGGTCGTGGTATAGAACTTAAAGAAAGTAGAAATAATACTACATCACGTAGTTTCATTTATTTGTGAATAATGAATTTCTACAAAATTAACGCCAAATATATTCAATATAGGAAATTTATTATAAATTTTCACAAAGCAACTAAGTATCTTTCATAAAAATAAAACAGGGTATAATTTATGATTAGAAGCTAACTTTAGGATGGTTGTTCAACAGTATAAACACACATACACATATATGTGTATATATGTGCATATATATATATATATATATATATATATATATATATATATATATATATATATATGTATATATATATATATATATATATATATATGTATATATATATATATATATATATATATATATATATATATATATATATATATATCTATCTATAATATAACAGACGCCGACGTGATACTCGTCACGTGCTTTAATAGCTACTCCATTACTATAAATCTTATATCGAGGGTCTCAATGTTGTAAGATGTGACAATGTAGGTAACCCTTTCTTCGCAAGCGTGACATTTAATTTACGTAACATATACTCTACTGAAGCGATTGTTGTAATAAACAGGCAGCATAGCTTACTTGCAACATAAATTCATACTATTTTGCTGAATGAATTTTGCTTGTGTCAAACAAGCTACATAACAATCTTGCGTTTGTTAGTAGATGTATATATCCTCAGGTACCAATAATGAAAAAATAGTGCTGCATTTATATTTAAATAAGCAAAGTTACCCTGCAAAGTTGATATTCAATTGGACCCAGAAAATAAAACAAAAAGCTGTTTTATGTACAAAATTACAATTAGCTTGATCCATAAATATACACCAATTTAATTATTATGCCGTGTTGCGTACAATTAAAACTTGAATCCTTAATGTGATTTAACTTTTAAATATATGTTTATTCCTTTTATTTTTAACCTTTAATTATATTGTGAATGATCTAAAAAATATTCTAGAAGCTTAGGTAAACAATTATCCATGTTAGGGATCGAAAGTTAAATGTTATTATTTCACTATTTTAATGTATTTTTTAAATAATGTTTTTACGTCAAACATATTTGTGATGGCTTGTATTTCACTTGACGTATATTAATAAAGTTTAATTAAAATTATTTCGACTAGATGTTTTTGACATTAAAGATTAAAAATCAGGTAAATATTACAAATATTCGCTGCATAAACTTGAATTTGCGGCAAAATATAATAATACATTCCATTTATTAAGTATTTTAAATAACGCGTTGAAAATATTAATTGAAATCAAAAAAAAAAATCATGTTATTAAAAAAAATAAGGATGTTGGATATATGACGTATCGTAGTCTAATTTAAAAATAAATCTCCCTGTAATTTTATATCTTTTTCAAAACGTTTCTACATCTCTAAAAGTATTAATTACTACTAAGGAAGTGAAATTACTGAGAAGAAATTCTTAGAAACAATTTACTAAGAATTCCTTCTCAGTAAATTGTTTCTAAAATATTTTTATGCTTAATTCCAAGGCATATATATTAAACGGAAGTGATCGTCACAACATGACATTTTGAATAGGGTGCACAAATAAGATCCTTCCCTGGAGTTTGAGTCTAAAATTATTTTATTAGGCTACGAAAAAATATCGTTAATGGAAATATAATAATATAATTAATATTTCGATGCATTTGAAAATGTTATTTATCTGTAACAAATGTAGACAAGATTTTGCTTTTTTTTTGGTCTTGATAAATATACTATTTCTCTGAGCATAACTGGCATCGTGTCACATAACTTACAACTATGAACATCGAACATGTAATTGGCTGCTTTTTTACTGTCACTGCTAAGAAACTTAATATACACTAACACAGCAATATACAGGATACAAACAATAACCGGCGAAACGGTGTTCATAATAGTAAAAGTACTATGATAATATCCCTGGCTGAAACGCCAGTCGTAGTATTTGTAGAGTATGTGTTTAGTTTTTATTTTTATTAGAAGTGTTGTACCAATTTAGATCAGTGATTTTTATAACAATATAAGCAGTTAGGTATGGCAATACTTATATTTTTCATGATAATCTCTTTAAGGTATAAAAATATATGGATGACAAAATAAAAAGTGATGAGTTTGTGAGAAATATTTCTGTGACGGATCCAAAAATCGAAGGAGAAAAAATTTGCGCTCTGGTTTAGAAAATTGAAGATTTCAGTATGTTTTCTAATCACCAGGGTTTTCTAAGCAAAGTGTTGCAGATATAAATCGAATGACAATATTACTGTTACTTTGCCAAAAGGAAAACTACTATATAATTCGATATATTCAATTATTAAAAAATCATTTCATGTTTCGATCCGTTTTTACTTTTCAATATTGTGAAAAATTCGACATTTAATTTCATAAATGGCCTATATAAGATAACTCAGTGAAGGTAATATTTGAAATGAGACCCATTTTGTTTTTATTCATACTAATTTAACTACTAAATAAAATTAAATATCAGATTGGGTCAAATCCTACAAGTAATTATTTTACCCCTAATCTTACCGACCCACTTCTTAGTTTCAAAAACATAATAAAAAATAAATTTAATAAACGAAAAATGTGAGTATTTATTTATATATGGATTTTTTTATGGATCCTAAGAGAAGAGCAAAATTTTTAAATTCATGAAAATTCATACCGGGAAAATGACAATCGCCCGGATGTGATTTCTAAGTGGCCGCTCAAATATGACTCTGAAATCTTAAAACAATGAGTTAACAGAAGGTTAAGAGAAGTTTGGACCTTCTGTCTCCTTTTTATTATGTAATTATATTAATTTAAATTAATATCGGATAGTTCATATGCCGGATTTATTATCAGGGTGAAATACTAATACCTCCATAACGTTTTGCGAGGGCTTGCATTTATCTCTATTGTGAGAAGAATAAAAAAGCTTATTTCTCATTTAAATGTGATATTTCTCTTTGCTATGTAACAAGATTATCAATTTATATCGGGTTGAAAAAAAAATCGGGAAAGTTGTTTTTGTATCTAGGATAGAAAATGTTACGTGTCACTGCAGGTAAAACAATTACTTAAAGGTTTATGTTTTCTTTCAGTTAAATTTCATGAAAGATTATATATTACAATTTACTAGACCGATGTGTACATATGCCATAAATATAAAGGGTTTCCTTCATTGCTTTTTTTATTGACAGATACGGCAATTTCTAAAATAAGTTGTTTGGAAAATAATTATGGTAGCTATCTTTATTAGCAAACAAATATTTAAATATCTATTTGTTTTTTTTTCGTTGCTAATATTAAGTTACAATCTACATAAATTACTTTATGTTATCGTCCAACAATGCACTCTATGCTACGAAATAATTACTTTGCATGCATGTTTTATTTATCTACATTTAGTATTATGAAAATTCATAAGGTTTTATTGTCTACATATTGTATTTTAATAACAAATTAGTAACTTAATATAATAAAGGATATAATATTTATCATTAAATACTAAATTTACTTACATTTAAAATATTTCTTTTTCCGAAGATTCACTCGAATGAAAATATGAACGTTTACATAAATAAAAAGAAATGGTTTTTTTTCAAATGTTGACAAAGTGGAATTGTTGTTGGAATCAATTTGCAAACCGTGACCTTTTTGACAAAGTGGAAAAATGAATATTGCAAATTTAATACCTGTCGTTTTATTTATTTTTGAAATGGGATATAATCTTAATATTTCTGATAACAACATTGAGATATTATTATTTTAAAAGCCTTTTCACGAATACAACTATGGACAGAGTATTTTTTCAACGACGTTCATGTAGAATTATATATTGTTTTAAGTGACCATGTGTGAATCCTCTTTAGACTGCTCCATAAATTTTGCCATTTGGATTATCTAACACGAATGAATTTTTTTGATTGGACGCGTCAATGACTTTGTACATTTTATAATCAAATTCATATGCTTTATCCTTATTATCATTATTATTTTAATAATTCAAGGAAAAAGTAATCAAAATTACGTGTCTCGAAAATCATAATTACCTAGTTAATTATAATCAAATTTTTGCCATATTTTTATACGGCGTTTGTCTTACTAGGAGTGCTACGAAGAAGCGTCCAATATTCTCCAAGGATACAACAATTTTCTTTCTACCATGTTTCAGTGGTAAAAGGAATTACAAAGAGGCAACTACAATTTACAAGACGGTGAAAGACCAGGTCGTCCTGCCTTTAGCAGGAGTAAGATAGAGTCGGGAGTATGTAAAAAATCTCATATTAACGCCAATCTGACGGCCAATCACAGGATTTTATACTCGTTGATGATCAAGGCTTAATTTACTTTTAAACAATGAATTGATTATGAAAACATTATGCTAACTCTGAATATGTCTCTCTATTAGCGAAAATGAATATAATTATGTGGGATAGTGTAAGAAAGTGTTAAATACTATAAATAACAACAGTCAAAACTATAGACAAAATTGTCACAGGTTGCGAAACTTGCTTCTATTTTTTCAATATTCCTAGACTTAGAGAGCTGTAAACTTAGAGAGGAAATCGGAGTTTTTTTATTATGTCCCTATACCAACAGTAGTTAATTATTAAAAATCACCTAAGAAAGGTAAAATACTTGTTTCTTTGCTAAGAGGGGATTATAAAGAGGGTTGTCTAGACTCACAAAATTACGGTCTATTACTGCGACCGTGTCTCTAACCTAACGCAAATGTACATACGTAAAATTCATTACGTATGTTTGTTATATATTTTAACTGCATAAAAATCTGCTACCAAGAGCATGTGTAAGCACGCAGTTCCTTTACTACGCCAATGCTTGTATGCAACTGGCAGAACTATCTTGGAAATATTTAGAGCAATCTGCCCTCATAGACTTAGACCATCGACTTTATGAGTGTAAAGTATTCTTAAGAATAATTTAGTACAATTAGATATAGTTTAACGTAAATAATAAATATTAAATAAATAGTAAACGCATAGTTAAAGTCACAAAAATTGCGTAGATTGTAAATTCTTAAAATTATAATTTGTGCTATGCGCAAACCTCCGTAAAATTGTATGAACAGACAATAAATAAGACAATTTCTTTTAGCAAAAAAAAGTAAACCAATGCCTGGCAATCACTGAATGAAAAGTTTATTAAATTTTGCGGTAAAATGTTGTTTCTGAACGTAAACATATTACGAAATAATATCACCCCTAACCCAGAGGTTTTAGGAATCTATGTCATATAGATATTCCCTCACGTGTATGCGCAACAGTACACACAGATACGTACTACATTCACCTTGACACCTCCTCCTTTTTTGAAGTCGGTTAAAAGTTGATATAAGTTTTCAGTCAAAGAATCAAAAGACTTTATTTAACTAAGAAAAGTATTGAAAAATATAAACATACGTGTATTATATTAGGTTGGTAACTAATAAACTAATCATTTTTTCAACGATATTAAAATTAAAAAATTATATACATAGTGCGGTATTAGACCTTCTTTCCAATTACAAATTGAGCGACTAGAAAAAAATAAGACATGGAAATTTCATTTGGCGAGTAAAAAAATAGGACTTGGAATGTTCACAAAAGGAAATTGACAATGATTCAATCCAAAAATTACATTTTAGGTGAGAAGTGAGCCAAGTATTTATGTAACATATGGAGAATGAGGAGAGATGGTGTATTCTGATATAACGGACCAAAATAGTGGGTTCAAAAATTTAAAGAAATAAATATTTATCTCTTTGTATCTTTATCGTTTTATGACCACCTTTAATATTAAATTGAGAAAAATTAAAAACCTTATTAACACAGATCTAAAATTAGGTGCGAGTTATTTAACGGAGCTCCTATACCCTGATACTGTAAGAAAAAAATTATTACATGATTTGGGAAATGAGTGAAAATATTCTTTTTGGTTATGATATTAGTTAAGATTGGCAAATTTAGATGGCGGGTTTATTAATTTTCTAACATTTTAGGTACACAGACAAAAACACGACAAGACCTAGAAGAAGGAATGACGAATGGCATATGTTTTGTTTATACTGGTAGTAAACAAATACAGATCGAAAATTTTCTTAAGCATATTCAGCAAAGTTTGGAAGCAGTAAGATCAATCAGATAAATGTCCCTCCTCAATAAGCAGATTAATTGAATAGTGTGATTAGAAAGTTGTAACTCGATAGATGTTCTATTAACTAACGGTAATAATACTAAATTCAAGTGCTAAATAACCCCTTTAAGCAGGACATCATGTTTCCTTCCCGATAATTTACATTTCAAATAAATTGAAACTTCGTCGGTAAAGGTGTCAATGAACTTGTAAGGTCGTTGCCTATTAAGTCGTTCACTGTTAAAATTAGGGTCTTCACGCTGATGTTTGTTCATGTCTGATAATTGCATTAATAGCTAATTCAATTTGGTGAGAAAAGAAATAAAACTCTTGGCACCTTTGTATGAGAAGTAATGATAGTATAGTGCATATTGCTCTTCAATTTCATGTTAGATGTATATAAATCATTTTATAGGGCAAATTTTATAGAATTAAAATGATCCACTCTTTTTCTTTGGAATGTTTTAAATTAATAAGTTATAAATTAATAAGTGACATTAATTAATTAAATGACATTACGATTTAAAAAAAAACTAGTTTAATCGATCAACTCATCGAATAAATTTAAACATAAATATTGAAATAACGAATTGCAAACAAAAATTGATTTTTGTTTCAGTATGTTTGAAATTTCCAAATTACCAAGACACTAAAGCTCGTATGTGTAATATAAAATATTTTGAAACATTTTGTTTATGATAATTTTGCGTTCCACGTGTAATAATGTAACTTTCGATGAGTTCTTATAACGAAAACGCGTACGCGTGAAAGTTCTAATTACGAAAAATGAAAGGTCGTATGTTTTATAAAAAATATTTCACACCATTTTTTTATGATAATTTTATATCCTACATGTAATAATAAAAATTTCTTTATTATGCGAGAAAATTCCAATAACCAAAAATTTATACGTATTAGGAATTTGGAGCGGCTGGTTAGATCGTAATATATCTCGAAATTCTTTGTATAACTTTATTTTTCTATTTGGAGCGATAATGATAGTGGTAGAGCGTTTGGAGTCGAACGTGAGTTTGTCCATTTGTGTATATTAAAGTTTAGTATTATTTTACGCAAAACCATTTTCAGCACATCTTAATTTTTAGTAGTACTAAATTTAATAAAAATTAATAAGCAATATAAATATATATAGATATTCATGGCAACTTCAACGAAAAATAACTATTATTTAATGCTAAAACTTTGCTTTAGTTTCGAAGTGTAACAAAAGTTACCGCCTATGTAACCATCAAAGTCAACTTGGAGCTATCTTTTGCAACTGTTTGTGGCTGGATTATTAAATAAGTTGACATCATTTCATTATATTTTGCAGATATCTTTTGAAGTGAAACGCCTATTATTTCGGTCGGGAGGGGGGGGTGGGTTCACTAGCAAAAACCGTATGTAACGAAATATGTTATGGCAAGATCGCTCATAACTTTGGAAGTATACCATCTACCAGCACTAGATAGAAGCAATTACTCGAAAGTGCATGTCGCTTGCGTAAATGGTGCTGCAGTCGCTTGCAGCACGACTCATTCCGAACTAAATTTACCATTGCGCGTTGTGTTTTGTTTTAATAGTATGAAAGCCCATGATGCTAGATGGGGATTTACTCGAGCGGTGTGGGTACTTATTGGAATTTGCAGATTAGATGGTAGAGAGAAAAAAAGGTTATAGGTAATATACTTTTTCATCGGTGGGGGGAGCGTCAACAGGCTTTCAAAAATGTAAAAAAATAGTCACATGGAAATACTTGAGCGCATCAGATATTGATAGTGTATATGCCCTCCGTGTCTCCGATGACGGAGATATGTTAATCTGCCAGTTTGCGTGGTGGGGGCAGCTGTAAAAATGGAAAAAAAAGGTTTACTCGAGCGCGTTAGATATTCAGAAAGGATATTCCCCCCCGAACCCGAACCAATTTCCCATCCAAAAGACTGGGAATTGGGATGTGACGCAAGCACGTGGCAGCTTTTTGAAAATGCAAAAAAATCGCCATTTCAAAATATTTGAGCCCGTCAGATTCTTATACGGACAGTTCAGCTTGTTGTCTTGGTCACGCTGATTCATAATCTGACGATTATTTGAAGGGATTTTCTTAATCTGACAATTTGAAAAAAAAATTCCATATTTTTTGGAGTCACTAAATGTGGGAAATAAAATACACGGGAAATAGCGTTCTAATAAAAAATGATAAATTTTGTTTGTAAAAAAGGAATTTGTAAAAAAAGTTTTTTGTCGTATTTTTTGCACACGTAAATCTATTTCTTTTGATTATAATAAATATAAACACATTGTTGATGGGCACTAACTTTACAAAATTCATACGAGAGTATAGTATGGGGACGGTGCGAGAGAATGAGAGATAGAGAAAGAGTGAAAGGGAGAGAGAGGCGCGGAGTGATGAATACGTGCTTCACTGCAAGTGCACGCCCTGAACTTTATTGACGATTTTTGTTACTTCAGCTTGTCGAACTCGTCAGATTATATTTTTCCGTTACTCTTAAATTATTTCCTTCCACGTAAAAAAAAATCGACCGCACTCGAGAATATCAAAGTGACGCTTTTTTGCAAGTTTGTAACCCCCCCACACCCTTACGTCATGCTGAAATCTTCAGGTTATTGAAATGCACACTTTTTAGCATGTAATTAACCCATCATACGTTAATTTGACGCGCTTGAGTATTCCAAACTATCGATTTTTTTACTACTCGGATTGGCTGCCCTACAGCTGCGGCTCTATATAGGGGGCTCAGATATGGTGTAGATACTCAACAAGATGCAAGGTTTACCTCATAAGTTAATCTGCTGCGCTTGAGTAAATCCCAAAATCCCCCATTGGGCTGCCGTACTATTAGTGATTACTCAGCAGTATTCGAGCGATTCGAGCGAGAATGGTCGCGTTTGATAGAGCTCATGACAATATAATAGTTATACTATATGAAATTTATGCTTGTGATCATTAAAAGTTGCGGAATTTAAAAAAATTTAGTTTTTTGCAAAAAAAATACAACTGCTCTATTATGGCGTCAACACCTGCGGTATGTAACGCACAAAACTGGTATGCAAAAGCTCGGGTAGCAAGAGAGGGAGGAAGATATTTTGATACTCGACGACCAGCTTTGACTTCGGCGGAACGTGTTCGTCTCCACAGGGAACGTGTTACTTACCATATTACACACTCTCCAGTATGCTTAAGACGATTCACGTACTCCACTGCGGCTGATATGGCCTACCCGTTTTTTATCTAACCACAATTTTTGCTTCAATTCCAAACCTTAGATAGACTCCAGGTTCTTTAACACAAAATTTGGATTGAAAAAATATTAAACGTTATCAAAATATATACTGAATACAAGTCTAGCTCGAGCATTTACGGTTTCAAACTCGTTCAAAGTTAAGTTAGTTTCTTTACCAGAAATCATTATCAATATCGATTTCCTCACGCAATAAATAGTTAGTGGAAATGCATACAATTTTCCTCTGTAACGTTTAAAATGTGGGAGTGTCAAGTATAATATTTTGTTGCAAAAAAAGCTTTATATATTTAAAATTCTGTTATTTCACTTTATATTATCTTTACTCGGATATAATATATTTGAAATAGCTGTATTATCTGATTTGTTGGCAGGAATGAAATTTCCTTCAACCCGACGGAAACTGCTTTTTAAAGTGATTTTAATTTAATTTTTTTATACAATTCGGTTAATAAACCTCAATTTTTACATTAATAATGCTTTATGCTCCTGAGTGATAAGTGAAAGCATGAAGTCATAAATTATTCGTTTGCCTAGATTTTAGGAAAATTCGTACCATACTAGTTTTTAAAAAATTTGCTTTGATTAACTCGATATATATTTCAATCTTGATATTTTTTCTGCTCTATTGACCGCTTTGGGAATATGATTATTGGAATTTCTGATTAATTGCGATTCATTACAAGTTAGACTGAAGTTTTATTTAAATAGTGGTTTTCTGTTTCTTTCTTTATTGTTTTGGTTTTTTAACTGACCCTATTTTTTATACTTGTCATTATTTTTTTAAATAAATAAATAAGTTATCACTAAACTGTAAATGATTAAAAATAGCTATGAAAATATCGTGCTTCGCTTACTTTATATAGAAATAATAAGAAATATACTGCTTAAAATATTTAAATAACTTTTGAAACATAATTACTAAATTACTAAAAATATATAAAACATGTAAAAGAGCAGTCCCCTCTTTTATACATTTTTAGTTTCAATATTAAGATTAATATATTTCCATAATGTTTCATGATTGCTACGATTTTACACGATATTTTTCAAATATTTATTACTTTAAATCCTAGTTGAATGGAAGATGATGAAAGGTTCAAATGTTAAATATAAAGTAATAGTGTTTAAAGGCAAAATAAAGTAATTCACTAAATTTAAAGAAGTTCAGTAATATATATAAAGTAGTCAAAAAGTAATTTCTTTATGAATTTCTCTTCAATATGTAGAATATTTTAGTCACAGCTTCAACAAAATTAATGCTGTTATGAATTTCATCATATCAATTTTCAATTTGAAGTTACTTTGACTTCGTAAAAGCCATTTTCGTTTGACTTCGTAAAAACCAGTCGAAAAAGCACAAGTTAAAAGTTTCGTCGTTAGCTAACAAAATTTAAACGACTTCTTAGAAACACTTGAAGTTATTTACCTAAAAGACGCGTGAGATTTCGAGTCTTCAAAGTTTGTAAGAGTTTTCATCCTTGAATTAATTTTGGAGAACGAACATGCTCAGATCTATGTATTTGGTTACCTAATATGATGTTGACATATTCCAGGTATCCATTTTAACGTTTCGTGCTTCAAAATCAATGACTTATCCTTGCTTTTATTTATTTGTCTCAATTTTTTTCTTTTAATAAATTATTTGATGTAAAATTTAATATATTGATAAAGCATTTTAAACCATGTATATATCGATAGACTATATTTAATTAAATGCATTTATGTCGAATTTAGAGAGGGAATAGTAAAGTGCCGGAAAATTTTATTTACTTCTTTTTTTTGTATGGATTATTAGTTATAGAAAATATACTATGAGGACTATGACCTAAACGTACACAGAAAATTTTACAGAAACTCTTTGATGTATAACATTAAATCGTATATATTTCATTAGATAAACTCAAAATTATTTACATAAATACATTAAAGGGATTTAAAGGGTATTTCAAGAGGATTCAGAAATTATTTTTTTCTGAATGTTATATAACATACTTCCAGAGGCACTGCTAAAAACGCCCAAAGAAATCTGGAGCATCTCTGAAATTTAAAGAGAGAATCATAATCAAACATTACTAGAAGTTTACCTAACGTAAGTAATGTAACCTATGTAATGTAACGGAAAAAATAGCATTTTCTTTAATCTGATAGTTGCTAAGAAGTTCACCATATTTTTATGACTATCATTGACATACAGGATAATATATTTATATAACCTAATTAAATGAAACTACGTGATGTAGTATTATTTCTTTGTTTAATTTCTTTACCACGACCTAGGTTTCGTTGTATTACAACATCATCAGGTGGGCTATTAGCAAAGATTTAATGAAGTTCAGTAATATATATAAAGTATTCAAAAGAAGCAATATTTGCTAATAGCCCACCTGAAGATGTAATACAACGAAAGCTAGGTCGTGGTAAAGAAATAGAAATAATACTACATCACTTAGTTTAATTTAATTGTGAACAATGAATTTCTACAAAATTAACACCAAATATATTCAACATTTATTTACTCAAAAAAACTAATATTCATTAATATTTTATTGAATATTTCCATTAAAATATAAACATAAGCTCCACAGAGTGCCTTGCTGTGCAGGGTGAAGTATATATCACGATGGAAAAATATTTTATGTGCTTTACTGTGTATGAAGTACTCGTTGAATTAGTTTCATTTTTATTTAATATCTGTTTATATAAATAATGCAAACAGCATATAGTAATAATAATTATTTTTGCCAATATTACTGCTTTAATTACAGGGATTATTACAAGGACACACAATTTCCCACCCAGGTATAATAAAAATAATGTAATTATTTCTTTGCCTTTTTTTACTCGAATGTCATACTGTCTTCCAATTTTAAAATTTTTAAATATTTAATATATTTGGCGTTAATTTTGTAGAAATTCATTATTCACAATTAAATGAAACTACGTGGTGTAGTATTATTTCTACTTTCTTTAATTTCTTTACCACGACCTAGGTTTCGTTGTATTACAACATCTTCAGGTGGGATATTAGCAAAGATTAATTGTGCATATAAATACACTTATTTGCGAATTTGCAAGTTGGGTACCAGACACATCCCACTTTGCTAAACATCTCATTGAAAATAACCATCACCCCCATACTGATAACGCCCCCTATATGTTACAAATAAATACAAAAGGTAATAAACTTAATATCCTAAATATAATATCATCATCACCCATTCTTAATATTTTGTAGATATAATATAAATATACAACATTGATACTACAGTACCCTGGAAATTGTTTCAGCACTAATACACATATAAATATAAGTATATGTAATAAATAAATATATAAATAAATATATGAATACACAAAACCGGAGATATGTAGAATTAGTGTATTATCTTGTCCTTACTATCAAATACCCTTGCTTTTGTATAAATATATTAGCGATAATAACTTTCATTTAATTTGATTACATACACCGTA
Source organism: Druceiella hillmani (assembly GCA_039881145.1). Taxonomy (NCBI): domain Eukaryota; kingdom Metazoa; phylum Arthropoda; class Insecta; order Lepidoptera; family Hepialidae; genus Druceiella; species Druceiella hillmani. Next base: position 9,273,344 of record JAYKKI010000055.1, read on the forward strand.
AAGTTTGCATTGTATAACCTCACATTATAACAACAATTGAATTGATTGCCCTCACTAAAATACTGTTATATTGTATAACTCTCGGTAATATAATAAAACCTACACTGCGCCCCTGCAATAAACTCACTAACATAAGCAGTGGAAAAATCCGCACAAACCAGGCTTTCGCTATTGTGTTTGAAACATATAAATGCTGTTGGTTGTTGCTAAGAGTTAATCTTTGCTAATATCCCACCTGAAGATGTTGTAATACAACGAAACCTAGGTCGTGGTAAAGAAATTAAAGAAAGTAGAAATAATACTACATCAGGGAGTTTCATTTAATTGTGTTTAAATTTTTTTTTTTAATTTTCCTTGGTCTTATGTGCATTTTTCCTTTGCTTATTTATTTCTATTTTTCAAACTTTATTTTACATTATTATTTCACATTGTTTATTCTTAGTAATCATCTTTTAAATCACTTCAATCTAGTATATTTATATCTAATTTTGTGATATAGTTTTCGCAAATATTTCAAGTATATTTTTTGAAATGAATTAAATTTACTTAGTTTTGATAATAACAAATATTTAAGTGTAATATTGGAGCGTCATTAACTTATTAATTTAAACTGAGGATTTAATTATATGTTCTTTTTAAAAAAATTTTTTGAAATGTATTTAAGACAAATGTTGGTTAATTAAAATTGTTAACTAGTTCAAAAATTGAGACTTACTATCAGAAAAGAACAGGGCTTAAATTCACCGCAAAAGTGATCATTTCGATAAAGTTGATATATGTCATGAAATTCAAAATATGATTCATTTTGAATTTAATTACAAACATTGACTGCGAGAAGGTACTAAGAGTTGAATTGAAATTACTTGAAAGGTTTGCCAATAATAATTAGGATTAGTTTTTAAAGGTAGATTTTAACACAGACGAAATAAAAAAACACTTTTTGGGAGAAATTTTGAATTGGATATAAATTTAATGAAAATCTTCCAATTTCGCATAATAATTAAGAGCAGTTTTTTTACCCATTTTAAATATTTATAGTAACCAACTTATATATGAACGTATTTTGGATAATTTAAATTTCGATTAAGACATTTTCAAGGTAATATTCTTATTAATATTTATTTAAAATTTTACAACAATATTTGTATAATGTTATCAAAATTTAATATTATCGTGAGTTAAAAATTTTTATTATCCTGTTGCGTGTAAACACTTGGTAAGACGAAGATTTGCAGCATTTTTTCGGAAACCCCAGAACGTAATAACCTAAAATTTGGCACAATAATAAAGCATGGGTATACTTGAAAATATGTTCAAAATTTTTGTGTAAGACGGAATATCGTTTGAAAGTGTTAGTTGCGAGGGTTGCGAACATATATTCTTTCAGTAAAATAAGATTTAAAAAAAGGTGGTAATTCTGAATTCACCTATACCTATATATATGGTCGGTATAATTCTTATTTATTTAGAAGAGTATACAATCAGTAAGGTCGTAAGAAAATTTGAGGAAAATTTAAGTATTTAAATTGAGGACATACCATATATTTCCTTGACGATCGAGTTCGGACGGCATGGTTCAAATTATAATTTAACAATAAAGTTTCAAAAGTTTTGACTACGGTGAAGCCAATACAAAGAAAGTGTTTATTGTATGTATGTACTTACGTGTGTTTGCAGGCATGTAAATATATGAATATATTAATATTAATTAAACGTTTTGATTTCAACAAACGAGATGTTATAGAATCTTAGTGAAGTCGTGATATTCTGGGTAAAATATATGATATGTGTCGAAGATACCAAAAGTAGAACAAAAAAGTTTTTAACAAAAAAATTAAACTGAATACAAATAACTACAAAATCAGATGGTACTAAAAATAAGGAAATCTGTCAAGCACGAGTACAACTCGCACTAAGAGGGTTCCGTACGCATTTAGGCGCTTATTACTTACTTTGCGGGAATGAACTAAATTAGAATCTCGGGCCTCTGCTTTTCGTTACTTTGGTAAACACTATTGGTTACGCGGTGAAGACTGCGTGTTATTTTTTATTCGCAAACTATATGAAACTTTTTATGGTCCTCAAGGATACGACAGATGGCGAACGGTTACAGCGTGACATCAGCGCCGTTGTTAAGTGGAGCGAAGTAAATGGCTTACGGTTTAACGCAAACAAATATTCAATCGTGGGTTACAACTGAGCACACCCTCCTATTAAATACATATGAGTCGGAATACCTCTGCATCGTTTGTATGAGGTCGTTTATTTGGGAGTCAGATTTGATTCCCCGTTGGATTTTATTGGGCATACGGCCGATGTAGCAAAAAAATAGTTTAGGAAACTCGTATTTGTGTTGCGTAATTCAAAATAGTTTTAGTTCATTTCATCAATTCGCTTGCTGTACACTTCATTGGCACAGAGCCGATTAGAATCGGGTCTCATTACTTGGAGCCCGCACAAAGACAAGTTGGGTTTGATGATTGAATATGTGCAAAAAACGTTCTTCCGATATCAATACTTGAAATATTATAGTTATTCCCCTTCTTATTTTCTATCTATTTCCTCTTTGGTATGCTAGATTTTCGTTTTTTGCAACTCAAAAGAGGCATTGCGCTCGTCAAATTTATTTTCAAGCAATTAAATGGTATTAATTACTAAGCTTTCATTCTTCGTACCTGACAATTACCTGTGCCAACGAAATCAAAACTTTTATGCTATATCAACCTCTAGAACCAAATTATATCGAAACTCTTCAGTTTCTTGTGGTATTTAAATGCTCAACCACCTGATTGCGGTTCCATCAGAACGTGATTTGTTTATGATGATTGAATGTAAATTTGTCAAAATGTGTCGTTATTATGTTTTATAGTTCTTGTCTATTTTGTATTTATATTAAATAAATATTAAACTTTCTTTTTTAATTTGTTAAATCATTAATAGCTCAGGTTACCTGTTACGTATCAATATATGTATGTAAACCCATGCAATTAGAATGTGTCCACATGCACTGAGAAATCAATCATTTTTAGATTTTTTCCTTTACATATTCTGTAAGGCGTCCTGTTAAGCGAATTTTCAAGGTTAAAAATTGATCGGAAGTACCCTATAGGTTTTAATAACTAGCAAGACTATTGCATGAATAAAAAATATGTTTTAGAAGGACATATATTTTTTGTACATAAACAGCGAGCAAATTCGAATGAAACATGTATTCTTTTTATATGCGTATTGTAATTTAATTTTATGCTGTTTATGAGTTACATATAATTTAACATAAATATATAAATGAGGGAGAATATAATGACTAAGAAAATATATCTTAAAACAAAAGTGACATATTTTTTTGAGTTAGAGGTATAGTAAATTTAAATAATACTTTAATCAACGTAGGGTTACGTAATTATTTAATTATGCTAATTCCATTGAAATTGTGTTTATTAGTTGTATATTATAAATCAGGCATCGATGCAATACATTAAGATTACATAAATCATTAAAGTGGTTCTTCTTTAACTTCTTAAATAATTTATAGAATATCATTAACTTTAAAAGAAAAATTTTGGATAAAATGAGAAAATTAATAATAATAATATTATATAATGAGATCAAAATGAAAATATTCCTTCAAATATTATTCATTTTTTTTTAGTATTCTATTTTAATATATGTTCAAAATAAAACGTGAAAATTATATGTAGAATATTACGAAAATAAGAAATCAAATCCATAAATTATTATCGTATTCGTACATAGATTATGTTTGCAAGTTGCCTAAAACAATATTCAGATGTAAACTCCCGCAGATTCGGGACCAACGAGCACGCTTTTTTTTAATATTCGTTTGATTTGAAGTCAAACATCACCATTGTCGCCATCTAGGACCACATTAACACATATTGTTTTGTTGGGATGCGAAGGTATCTTATTGATATCGGGTGACATTTAAAAATCCGTTTAACTATCCCCAGATGTATTAAAGTGTAAAATAAAGGGAACTATCGTATAACATATAAATCCTGCAGCAACTAAAAATGACGGTACAGCCAGGAAATATCGGCAAGAAGTTTAAGGAAATTAAGGAGAACCAAAACCTGGAAACACAACGCAATCGTAAATTTAAAAAATTATAAAAAATACTAACACAAATGCAGATATAAGAAGAGAATATTCAGCCATCTACAGAGGCTGTATTACAGCCAAAGAGATGCGACAATTCCGGAAAAGGGAGGTCAAGAAACTCAACCCACTCAAACATCAACAACACTGCTATTTCAACTAAGCAACTTAAAAGTGGCACAGATGTAGGTAATAGAACATGTAGTGAAGTTGTCACTAAAAGGACTGTTAGTATAAAACCTGAACCACAAAACACAGTTGAATTGCTGATGCAACAAATTTTGAAGAGACAAGATATGACGGATGAAATTATAATCAATCTCGACGGTAGCGCACAAGAAGCATACCCAAAATAACAATGACCAAGAATTCACTCATTATGGTAAAGGGTTTAAAAGCCATAAAAAAATTGCATACAGTTCTTCTATATAAATAATTTTTTTTGTAGCCAAAAGATATCTTACTAGATGACTTGAGATCATTTTTATTGAACATGATGTCAAATTCCGTATTATGTAATTTTCCGGAGCCAAAATACATCTTATTAGAGAAATTGACTTAAATCTCAAGCGATTAAAAACTGGAATATTAATGTCGTAATGGCAAATTGTCATTACGATATACCATAAAATGAGAAAAATACATTGATTTTTTCGAGAGTCAATATAAAAGACTTATTATTGGAGATATTTACAATGCAAAACATACCCACTGTGGCTCCAGAGTAATGACAAATAAAGAAAAACCGCCCCTTGGAGCATCCAAATATTGAACTGTAACATTATGTTATCGGCAAATCAACTTACTGGGCAACGGATTGAAATAAAATAACAGATGCAAATGATTTATGTGTGGTAAGAAGAATAGCACTAAATTATTTCAATATATAAATACATGAATTCTGATCACTTTTCTATCCTCCTCCTCTTGTGTGATACAAGTGATAAAATGATACAGGCTAGATTTAAATTACTACGAAAAATACTTTTTTCTCTGGCTTGCTAAAAACTGCAGAAGAATTAAATGAGGCAATTGAAAAATCACCAATTATATCCAACAGGCAGCTTAGGATAACGTATCAGTAATTATAGTCAAAATCATATGCAACAGATACCAAAAAAATAAGCGTGTTTACATTTAAAAACAGAAAACTGTGGCTGATCTGTGGCGAAGCGATGAAACCACTTTGAATAATGCTACCAAGAAACTAAAGCGTGAAATTAACCAATTGAAACAAAACACCGTAGAAGAGCATATACAATATAAAGAACAGATTGAAAGTAAATAAGAATAAAGCAATAAGATTCAAGAAAGCAATTATACAAAATGTTCTCATTAGAAATAGCTACGAAATTTGGGCTCGAAGTAAAGAGTAAAAGAATTCAACAGAAGTACTCCAATCTAATGAAAGGGAAGGAATACAAGAAGAAGTAAAAACAGATAAAATGGTTACTAGACTGGTTATGAAGTAAGAGCTGAGATAAAAGATAACATCTTTCCCTGATAAAATTGAAAGACAATAGCAAAACTGTTGCTTTTTCTCGTAGACATGAACTGTTTATATTGCAAAACGATTGTTTTTAAAGAAGACTACTCCGTTTTAGAATAATTAATTTAATTGAAGTAAAATTATTTTGTGAGGTCACTTAGAGATTTTTTTCTTATAACAGAGTCTCAGTTACGAAATACATTAAATCTCTGATCGAGGTAGTTCCCGAGAATAACTTAATTAGAGACAAACAAGCGCACGTTTTGTAAAAAACGCCGAAGAAAATTTCATTAAATCTTTGTTTTGAGAGGACGGGAGGGTGGGTCAGATACAAATAGAATGTAATGTTATTACTCTCCGGCGAGTAATTAGTATCAAAAATCAATTTCGAGATTCAGATAAATGTATAGAGAATACTTGTACAATATATACATAGTGAGAGTTAATTGAATTGGTATTTCTTTTATGCATAATGTTCTAAGTTGTAACTTCGCAAAATTTTAAACGGATAAATCTTATATACATATAGATTTTCATAAACAAAACCATTGCAGAAAACACGAATATCTTAATTATATCTCTACAATACTGAAAATTAATGCCAAAAAATATATGTTTATACCAAACGAAATAAAATGTTTCTTGAAATAATGTTTATGGTAAGTATTAAGCTTTATTTAATTTTTTATTGAAGTTGTGATCAACATTTCAAGTTATGATCAAAATTTTACATCAATGACAATTTTCATAGCGTCAGTTACAAAACGATGCCAAGAAAATTTGTTATCGATGCATCAGTAAATATTTTTCATGATACGCATAAGCGCGTTCTTCGTCAAATTGTTTAATATTCACTCGAAGCATATTTGTTCTAAAAACAATAATGTTTATTGTCTATGCCTTTTTATATTCTTTTGTTTATGTGAAAAAAAACAAGTCAAATTATCTATTATCCCGTTTTGTTTGCATGTTAAAAATATACACGTGTACTAATAAAATGTACATGAGGAAATTATTTTATTTGCCTTATATATCTACGAACAATTTTAAATAATATTTAGAATTTTCTTATTTTTATACATAGCTCATCGGTAGTCTCAGATTATAAATAACTATTTTTATTTAACGGCGTCTCAAAGTTACAATTATACTGATAATAAAAGTGAATGTTTTCTCTTTGTATTTATCTCACGCTTAAATATATTAACGAATTTCAATTATATTTCGCATATACGTAACGTAAATTTTAATTTAAGTGATAGGCTATATATAATTACTGTTATAATGTTAACAAAATGAATTTTTTTTAACTCTCGTCACTACTTTTTTTATAAACTGGCCTATTGGATTTCAATAAAAAATTGCAATTATGTGATATATATCCTAGATTATGTAACTTACACGTAATTACGCTTGAAAATGTGAAAATCTCTCTGTTTATCTGCTTCTTTATTTTTCTTTCATGCTTAAACCGCCCAAGAGATCTAAAAAAAAATTTGCATATAGATAATATACATCTCCAGATTAAAGGGTAAGGTAAAACCTGAATATGATGGAGATATTACTGCCAAATTACTGGGTCAATTCCGGCAGGGCGTTTTATCTCAGACTAGCATCGCATAATTAGCGTGTCGCGCCGCACTACACCACAACAAGTGTTAAGAGTCAAGTGTACCAAAATAAATTTAGGGTAATAATTACCTTTTTACTACGTAACTGACCTAACTGGAATCATTTTAAAATGTTTGTACATAACTTTTTAATTTTCTTAATAATACGCTAGCGATGTCGGAGGCAAAAGCTAGTTATATATAAATGTGTTAAAATTTTAATCACAAATTCTCTCTAAGAAGAATCTATGAATCAACTGGCAGGAAAGCTCGACTAGTATATGGAAGTAACAACGACTATAGGGTAATTATATGTTTTTTTTGAGAATTAGAATTAACATTCGGAAATAGTCAAACTAACGCGTTGCAGGTATTGCATGTGACACTATCTTCATAATAAGTTACGATTGATGGTACATAATTGTGTTTACAGTAACGCGATCATCCTATTTTAACACCAGATAACTAAATTTATTATGAAACCTTGAGTTTTTGTTAATTTTTTAAAAACTTGATTTCCAGAAATCGCAAATAAATTCGATTTTAAGATAAATGCATTGGGGAATTCAGCATTGCTATATTTCGCGAGCTCGCCTTGCTTTCATATTTAAATTTAAATATTCTAAAGTTTTAAACATATTGCTTCCTCAAAGTATATCCCGCATTTTATATAAAATTAAAGTTACCATTAAGACTTATTTAGACAGGTACGATGATATGAATCCTGTTAGTATCTTTAGATTTTATTAAAGGCCCAAAACTGATGGATCAAGTTTCCTTTAAGTAATTTGCATTTCAAATGATTTGGCGCACAACTCTTAAACTTATCTCTCGAAGTAATTTCTCTTTCATTTAAACTATAGTTTAATTATTGTAATTTAATCGAATATTGAATAATTGTAAAATTTTATAGTCACTGTTGTAAACACGTTTTGTTCATAACGATATCGCACTGTTATCTACCTGTTTATCTATATTTTACTACTCCTCGGCATAACATATATGTCAATTATTGGCAAACATTATTTAATAACTAGCTCTGCCTACGAGTTCGTTCGCGTGTTATTAGGAAAAAAATTGTTTTCTTTCCCTCTTATATGTTGCTCCTAGATATATATTATTGCCATATCAAATTTCATAAAAATCCATTCAGTAGATTTTGCGTGATACCCGTAATAATTAACATACACAAACAAACAAGAATCTGAAAAAGTTTTTCTGGCTGTAATTACCATTTTTTAAACTAAATCAATCACTAGTTTAAAATATTTTAATATACAGATTTCACTCTGCTGTAATATTATTATTAGTATAGATAATATATCGACATCACATTGCTTGATTTGAATTTAAAATAATAATTTTTTTTCTTAAAGCTTTATTTCAGATTTACATAATTTTGAAAAAGCGAAACTAATTTTTTCCAGGTACCTTATATTTAGCATAAATATAGAGTTTCTGTGAATGTTTCATGTGCTTAATATTCCCGCAGTTTATAGTATTCACACTTCCTAACGCTGCACACGCAATGTAGTAGATAAATTTATACTCATACACTTAGAATATTCATAAAAGAAACCCTCTGGATTGGATTGTAAAGGAGAAGGAAAATGAGTTTTATTTTCCCTCAAAAGTCAGAATTACAAGTATCAGTGAAACATCATTCATTCTTTGCTAATATTATTAATTTTTTGCTAATATTCCACCTGACGATATTGTAATACAATGAAACCTAGTTCGTGGTAAAGAACTTAAAGAAAGTAGAAATAATACTATATAATTTAATTGTGAATAATAAATTTCTACAAAATTAACCCCAACTATATTCAATATCAGCGAAACATCTTTCGTTTAGACGATGTTTTCTACACTGTTCTTTGAAAACAAGCTTACAACTTATTAAAATATGACATTTATTTTAAATATAGCTCAAATATTTTTTCTTTATTTTTATATATCAAGTTAAGTAAACTAGGTTAAACTGGAGGTAAATAAGCTATTTGATTGTATATTTACTTAAAATGATAAAGACATTTCAATAAACAAATTTAAGATAACACGTGTCAAGGAATTAAGAGAGTGGAAATTATTTTCAACAAGCGGAAATCCCTTTGTACCGACGCAACCTTTTTGCTAAACGGCCATGGAATAACAAATGTCTTCATCGCCTTTTATTCTTTGACCATTTTGTTTTTTGAAAATTACTCAGACGTTTTAATTTTAATTATTAGACCTTTTCAAAAACACAAATTGCAAGGGTTGCTTTTTATGTTTAGGGAATAGGTATCAAAGAAATATTAATTAAGCAATATGGCTTTATTAATGTTTTTCCAAATATATTCCATTATGATCAATATATTTTTTATATGCTTGACCCAATTTTGGTAGCACTTTTTCCATCCGGATTGTAAAACATGTGTTTTAATTGCCTCAACGGCTTTTCCAGTCATAGAAAAACGCTACGTAATTTATTCTTAATATGTGGAAATAAAAGAAGTCGTTTGGCGACAAATCAGGGCAGTACGATGTATAGCCCAACAATTCGACATTTGGGCCGGTCAGAGAAGCAATTGTTAAAGTTAGAGGTGTGAGCGCTCGAATAGTCATAGGGAAGAATGATAATTCGATGGCGCTTTTTTTTCGCATTTCACCAAACATTTCTGGCAAACATATGGTTGTGTAACATTCACAATTGATTGTTCTACATTACTTTAATACCAGAGTTATAGTTATTTTGAAGAAACCGGCGACCATTTACTTCGAATGCTTTGTGCGCGAATAACTTGATTGGATTTGGCTCGCCTTGGAATTTCGAAACCGTAGATTTCTGTTTTATTTCGGACTCGTATTGATAGACCAAAGATTCGTCACCTGAATAGATGTTGTTTACACTATTCATAATATATTTTGAGAATTTCTTTACACCGATTCCTACGACTTTTTTTTAACGATTTTCAAATTATCCAAAGTGAAAAAATCTTTTAAACATTAAATGCCCATTGCCCATGCAAGACTTTATCGAACCCCGTCATAAGCGTAAGTAGTCACAATACATTATTTATAACTTTCGACAATACAATATCTTGGTATACGATAATTCCCTATTTGATGAACGCTGCATTCATAATTTTTTTAAAAAGCATTGTCAAATTTTTAGAGTTATATTGTGTGTGTATATGTAAATTTATATATATAAATATATACATATATATATATATATATATATATATATATATATATATATATGTATATATATATATATATATATATATATATAATGAACCAATTGACATTTTTGGGACACGGATATACAGGTTTGTTTATTAGGATTATTTATAAAAAAATTTTTACATTCAGATCAAAACTGTCTTATGAAGCTTTACATATCTAGTTTCTCTTTTCTATGTTTATAGTTTATACCCACATATTGTGGGAATAATCGAGGAGAATCCCAAGTCCTTAAAAAAATTTTATTCTAGGTTTAAAACGAGGCATATTGAGCCTCATCTGCTTATGTAGGGAAGGACAGTTCTGTTAATAATTAGAATGGGGAACAAATATAGTAGAGATCGACGATCAAAAGGTTTACGGTCTGAAGGTTTGTATCTAGGCAATTTTGAACAATACAGATATTTAATGCCGTACCGTACCTGTAGCAACCACCAAGTCGCGAATAATATACAGATAATACTGCATTAAACTATAAAAATCAGATAAAAATTCCTAATATCGACTTAAAGTACTAGACTATATGAATGTGAAAAAAAACAATCATGTCTTTTTGTTTATAAACAAAAAAACACATGATTGTTTAATTAAAAAGGTTCTAAAGTTGCTTTTTAAAAGTTATTTAAAATTACGAGAATATTCTTCATAGCAGATGTACATAAAATAAGTTTTAAAAAAAAAGATGGAAGATTATAAATACCGGGAATGATATCTATACTTAAAGAAATTGCATCCCGTAAATTTTTGCTTCATCCAGTTTTCGATAATATTCTCCGTCTATAAGTACATAAACAATTAGGCAAGTTGGATGGATGATATACTTAATTTCCATTTACAAAACTTAACCCCAAGTGACCCTCATGTCATATAATTTTGAAGAGGGTCCATTATAAGGAACCTCCTTGCGGCTTTACCCCATTTTTTCCGATTGTCAAGTACGAGTGATATAAAAATACCAAAGGTTACATTACTTTCATAAGCTAATAAAATATACCGAGTTAAGAAAAAAATAAATATTAATTCGATTAATTTAAAATGTCGTTATTTATTCTTAACGAAAGCAGATTTCTTTTAGTGTTGTTTTGCTAACCATTATATATATATATTTTGTCCTGACGTCCGGTTATATCATACAATTAGGAACATCACAAACTGTTAATATTTCTTGCGTTTCTGTCACAAGACGTACAATAAACATAAAAAAGGTTTTCGATATAATAAAAGTATTATTAGAATCCTTCTGGATGATACACAAATTGTAGTGTTTTTATAATGGTATAAATAGTTTATGGTAACTACATAAAAATAGAGTGATGATAAAAAATTGCGTATTAATTTTATGAAAAACATTTTGTGAAGGATCTAAAAATTAAAGGAGGGTACACTTTGCGTTCCGTTTTGGAAAACTTAATGTCTCAATATATTTTGGAAGTTTTGTAGTCGAGTACTTATATTTACAACACTTTGAGTACCAAAAATATTATTTTTATTTTACGAAAAGAATAATTCTAAGCCATTTTTAATTTTTCTTTAATGTATAATTTTATATATTATTTTGGCTATTGCTTGTAATATCCTGAAATATTTGAACATTCAGGTAAATAACGTATATCGTCTGCATTAAGAAACTTTGCTTTTGATAATAATGATGTTACTACCAAAAACTTTTTATGTCATATGGGGTCAAATAAGATCACTACCATCTATTCATTTTTAGGGTCCTGTAGCCAAATAGCAAAAACGGAAATCTTATAATTTCGTCCTGTCCGTTTGTCTGTCTATCTATCTGTTCATATCTTACAGTCATTTAATTTGAATACTCTTGGTACTACATAGATGAAATTTTAATTGTAGGTTTCTTCTATGAATCGCATATACCAAATAAAATGGGAAAAAACATTAGGTGTGATAATTTACACGTGTAATTAAGTTATGGAAAGAAATCCAATGCGTGTGGTAGATGGGTCTTAAAAAAATATATAAATGTTCCAAAATATTTTTTATTTTAATTACTTAATTGAGTTTGGAAGATATGCGCTCCTGAAATCTTGAAATGTGCCTCCCCCTCCCTCTCTAACTCTTCAACTAATTTGTGTAAAATTTTGAATATAATGAAGATAGTAGTACTTAAAATAAAGTTTCAAATGGAATTTTCGGTGCCAAACACAACAACAACTTTATTGAGATAGGAAATGTGCTTCTTAAGTTGAATAAGATAAGATACATGCCTCTAAACTCGTCTTCCTCCAGTCATTCTAACTTTCCAACTATACCTACGAAAGTCAAAATATATCTTATCGCATAAGATATACGTTTAATACTGTTTAGTGCTAGGGAAATCTTCGTACGCGAGTCCGATTCGCACTAGATTGTATTTTAATAACAGACAAAGGGCAAATTCATACAGCAAAACCATTATAGCATTTATTTAAATATGGTATTTTTTCAGTATTTTATTAGGAGAAATGACTTCAAATTTATAAAAATGCACTTCAAGAAAATCACAACCGCCCGAATGTAGTTTCTAAGCCCCCGCCCAGATATGGCTTTAAAATTTTAAAATAAAGCGTTAATACTTGTTAAATATTAAGTTCTATCTAGTTCTTCATTTTAATAACGCATTTTGAATATTGAGTATAATATTGAAATATATTTGAACCCTTTACTTTTTGCGTATGATGAAATAAATACATTCGCAAAAATACGATATACGAGTATCTGTTTCATGTATCATGTGCCATGTAATAAATCAAGGTGAAATATTAATATCTCCATGCTATTTTGCCAAAGCTCGCATGTATGCCTATTGCGAGAGGAACGAACGAGCTTATTTATCATTTAAATATGCTACTTCATTTTGCTATGTTCTGAGGTTACAATTTTATGATTAAATTGAGATGAAAAGAAAATCGAGAAACTTGTTTTTCGTATTTAAGATAAATGAGATAAGTTTTACTACAGGTGAAATAATAAATTGCAGAAAATAATGTTTCTTCCTAGTTAAAGTTTCTGGAAAGTTTATTTTAAGACTTAATTGATAAATCTATCTTATACTATATAAATGGAAGCATTTCTTCTGTGCAATGTTGATTGGCAAATACAGCTATTTCTAAATTAAGTATTTTAGAAAATAATTAAGATAGGTGTGGTCATCAGCAAATTAAAACTTAAATAGCTAGTTTGTTTCATATGGTTTTTAATTTAACTTTACTTTTACAAAGTTTAAGCATTCATAAGGTTAGCTTTATTGCCTATGAATAGCATTTTAATTATTAATTATAAGTTTAAATGAGTACAATAAATAGAACAATGCTTTTAATTCCAAACAAAATTTATGATTTATAAATTAATTTTTCTTGTGCAACGAAAAAATACATCCTAATATAAATGCATATATTTCCATGAATAAAAAGAAATGGAGTTTCCTTAATATTGATAAAGTAGAATTACTGTAAGTTTTTCTGGAGGTTTTCAGGAGTACGTTTTGTGCTTTAAATAAAAATAAGGTTTTATAAAGTTGGAGCCTTGAAATATTATTATTCTAAAAGCTTTTCAACAAATACAAACGTAGACATGCTATTTTCAGAGATTATATTTATGTCAAATTATGTATTATTTTAATTGTCCATGTACGAGTTTTTCATGGGCTGCTCCGTAAATTTTGCCACTCGAGCTATTTAAAGCATTGAATTTCAGTGAACGGGCAAATCAATAACTGTAGCACACTATTTAATCGTAAAGTTTGTACGTGCGTGTGTCTTTATTCCCATTATGAATATTGTTTTAGAACTTTTAGGAGAAAGTTGTAACAATGTCGTGTCTAGTTTATTGTGATTTACTTACCCTAAGTTTTTGCTGTTATTTTAAATGATGTTGTTCGAACTAGAAGGGCCGTGATGAAATATCTAATGTTTTTGTGGAAGTCACTGTTTTTTTTACTCTCTTTTCATATATTTCTTCTTTTATTTTGATATATACTCTCGGCTTAGGAACCAAATTTTAGGTTCCTAACCCGAGCGGTTTCCTAGAAAAATGTTAGAAATCTTGATCTTACAATGTATTTACACGTAAACAAATAACTACCAAATACTTCAATTTACGGAAACATCAATTTTTTTAAAAATATTGTTTCCAATATTTACCTAAATTATTCTACTAACACACGTTTACTATCTGATACAGTACGAAATCTTTATTAGTTTGTTATATGAATCCAATGTTAAGCTTTATTACAAAAGATGACAGCGTTAGTATGAAAAGGAATGAAAAAAATAATATTATTTTGATACTCTTTAACACAACAATTCATCAAAATATAAAGTTATTAAAAAAGCATAAATAACAACTAATTTGCAATAAAGACTAATTCATATGTTAATATATAATGCTTATTAGAACAAGAAAGTTTTCTTAATCTCATAATGATTATTGACAATAATTATTGCAGTTTTCTTAATCTCATAATATTACCAATCGGCAGATATGTCATTGGTAGACATATATTTAATGTGTTATTTGCAACAAGCTCGTGAATAAAATGATACCTAAAAAACTGGCGTATGACCTTCTGTACGTTAAGTCAGTGACCCAATCTGCATTCGTATAACCTACTAATTATATTTTATCCTTAGAATGTTTTAGACAATATTTTGGTTTCTTCAGTCTTTCATGATACGTTTTGCATTACCACAACCTAGGTCTGAATAACTATTATTACAATGACTTAGGTAAATAAAAGCAAAAGTAATGTCAGGTCTTGTTAAGAATGTTAGATACATGAGGTTATATTTATATTTAGTGCGGAAAATTTGTATTACCGGAGGTTAGTTTTACAATATTTAATTTATAATCAATGAGATTGTCAGTTTTTTAGGGTCAACTATATCAAACTAAATTAATAACTCATCAATATATTGACCTATACCAGTTTGTTATAACACAGCTTCCCTAATTCGTCGTAATTCCTAAATATTATGGATCGTAAGCTAAGTGCTTAATCTGAAAATTGAAGTCTAGCACCTATTTTGACATGTTAGTTTATTTAGAAATATTTTAGGAAATAAAAAAAATATCACCATTAAATGTTTAAGTAAATACATATGGTTTCGGTTTGATTTTCTTTTATCCTTGATTTAACAAATAAGCACTTTTTCTTTTAGATATAAAGCACTGAATCACTCGAGGGCTGTTTCAAACCAAAAATTATACTCTTTTTTTGAAACAAATCTATTAAAAAAAAACTGCAGCGTTGACCACCTTTGCGTAAGATCTCTTTTTAATTTGCGTCAAATAAAAAGCTCTTGGTCTTGTCCACAACATATCTGTTGAGTCGTTCACATAAATAAATTTGCTCAGTGTGTATGGATTGATTTTTTTATACATAACCCCTGCATTAGATGAGTGATTCTCAAATGGTTTATTACAGAATTCTAAACTATCATACGTATTTTAACATGCTGATCTTCTAACCACTTTGATTTTCAACTAATGATTTAACCTGCTTAAACAATAATCACCCACTTCCTTAATTTAAAAAATTATATTTGATACGCCATAACATATTCAGTTGTCGACCAGTCATCAGTGTTTCATATATCAAAACAATTAAAGTTTTAATTAAATTAAGTAATAGATAATATAAAAGAATCTTTGTATCCTTCATAGGCATTAAAACATCTTGGTTTACTTAAAAATTATGAGATATGATATCATCGCTATTGTTTTCCGATAAATATTAAGTTAATTTTTAGTGACTCAGTTTCCTTATATTTATCGGAATATCCTAGACTTGTAGTGGTTTCGGAGATTACTACAGGTTTTTAGATATTTTGTTGGTGTCTGAAAAATATGTAAGATTTAAAAGAAAATAGTATTTGGATACTCGTGATTCACTCTTTAATCTAATACCTCATTTAATAAATAAAAAAAATGCTGTAATTTATTTGCACTTTCTAATATATTAATATAAATATTTCTGACTGTTAACTATTGAAATATATAGAAATTAATGAGCTTTATGACTAATATAGCTTCAAAATTTATAAAATGTCTCCTCAGAAAAATTATGTCGGCATTTTCAACAATAGTTCTCACAATATATTTTATACGAAATTGTAAAAAAAAACGATTTCAGGTTCTTTTAATGTCACTCCTTCAACTAATACTCCGCAAAGTAAAAAAATTAAATAAACATTTTCTATATTTGATTACACCTTCTAAAATTTTGATATGAATTTATTTAATTTATATTTAAGTCAAAAATATTGATATATATTCACGTGTAGAACGTGGTTTATTACAATACTAATTTTTTTCCGAAGAAATTTTGAGTGGATAAAAAGCTGTGACAGACAAACAGAAATTGATACGTGATTTATTTTAATATTATGAATGCCTTGTTCTTAAAAATTGGTTCTAGGGCGAGAAGTCTTGCCAACTTTAAAGACATAAAACCTCTCGCTTCTTCTAGATAAACAATTTCGAATAAATCTATGAAGTTGCTTAAATTTTATTAGCTAAACGACCAAACTCTTTTCTTGTGCTTCTTTGACTCGCTTTTTTGAAGTTAAAAGGAAATGTCAAGGTCTTACCAAAATTTAAATTTATATCTACTTTCATAACAATATTATTTTATTGAAGCAGTTAAGACAATATCTAAACTATTGAAAGTAAATTTATTATGCTTCTTAACTTTATTCAATAATTTTGTTTTCGCTTTAAACAGCAGCCTAAATTCGGCTATGATCTGAAGTAATTATTTGTTTTCAAAGTAACAAATGAAGTTACGGTATTCCTGAAATATCATAGAAATTTATTCATCTGGATATTGACGCAATAAAATAGATAAAACGTATAAAATATTTGTTTAATGATAATGTATGCCTCAAAAATTAAAGAATTTTTTTTAGCAGTCTATTTTTAATTATTTTTGTACAAAGGGAACAACGCATAATATTTTTATCATTAATCTTCATATTTATTTATGATTGATTAAGGATTTATTTATTTATAATTTTTTTTAAATAGATTTCATTTAAAAAACCCAAGGAGGACAATATAGAATATCGTAAATCTGTTTTATCAGAAAATTCCATAATCACTTTCTGGAAGCAGTGAATGGAGAAGAAAAAATATCAATCTTTGAAGTCACTCGCGACACCAAATTAATTTGTTTTTTAGATAAGTAGCTCGATACGTTTTTTTAAATAAAAATAAATGTGATGAAATTACAACTTTCGTGCAATGTTAGTTTCACTATTTTCAGAAGTGATACTTATCAAAGCTGAACCGTAAATATATTTTTTTCAAAATATTTATATAACCTTGTTTTACATTGACTTAGTTTTTTAGTTAAATCACAACACGGATTTTTAAATGAAATTAAAAGTTGGTGAAATTACTATTTTTGTGTATACCTGTAATGTTAATTGTACAAACTATATTGTAATTTTTTTTAATTTTAATACAGCGTCATTTTATATTGAAATATTCTGTAGACTAATTATACGTGAAATTATTACTTTCCCTGTAATCTTAAATGTACAATTTTTAATAAAACTAAAAGGTAAATAATTTTTAAATTTTAAATGAAGTCAGATAATTATAGTTCGAATAATATTTATAAAACTCAACAGATTTTGTCGACGTGTTTCACATGACTATCTTAATAATTAGTACTAACCAAAATTTTAAAAGTGCTTTTTATCGCAGTTAAAAGAAATTACACCAATGCCAATATGTTCATAATAAGAGCAGAGATAATTAAGATTTTTTTAAAAAAAATTCTATTTAACTTTTTCATTATTTTTTCCAACATAATTGTACTAGTTATTTCACATGTAGACCTAAAGACTGCATTCGTTTTAACTTAAGAGCAAAATAAAGTCACAACACACTTAATGTCATGGAAACCATTTGAATATTATATGACAGATTCTTGATATTGAATATATTTGGCGTTAATTTTGTAGAAATTCATTATTCACGATTAAATGAAACTACGTGATGTAGTATTATTTCTACTTTCTTTAATTTCTTTACCACGACCTAGGTTTCGTTGTATTACAACATCTTCAAGTGGGATATTAGCAAAGATTCTTTGCTAATATAGATAAGTAACTCGATACGACATAAAAATAAATGTGGTGAAATTACAACTTTCGTGCAATGTTTCACTAACATTGCACAAAATAATACTACATCACGTAGTTTCAGTTAATTGTGAATGACAAATTCTATTAACCTCCTGACAGGTTATTTTCTCCTAACAGGTTTCATTGAGACGATAGTGAAATCTACGATGGCTTCTAGAATTACTTTGAGATGGCTTCTAGAATTATTTTGAGGAAACGTGAAAGATATCCTGCAAGAATATCTTGCACGATTCTGAGTGCAAAATTAACATAACCCATTACACCAAGTAGACGAGCAAGCAGGAATATATTATTATTGTGCGTTCGTTCATATTAAAATGTAGCGTTTTGCTTGGATTCTACTGGAACACTGAGTCAATATCATTTAATAACGGCTCATAATCTGATTAGGTTTTACTTACTTGTCTTTATAAGTGTTTTGCGTTGCTGCCGCTATATATTTTGTTATTGTTTTGCAATATTATTTGAGACGATATTTTTTTTTTATATTAGGACCTTTTTTGATTATTTCGTAACACCTAGTTTAGTTTTCAAAACACAGGTAAAAACTAAAATTCTTTTTTGACATTTTTCTCTTTCTTCCTTTTTTACGATTTAATATAATTGCTATAATGCCGTAGGATAAATTTTAAAAGTCATATTCTGTCATATTTCAACAGAAAAATTAGTTTAAGCAATATGAAATGTAACACAGCGATCTCATGCTCAGTTTATCTTGAAGTAGATTCATATTAATATTTTTTTATGTAGATTAAGTTATTTCTCCATATATGTTGGTTAATTTTTGGCAGGATTTAATGCAGATAATCTTTTAAAACTTTGCGCGGTTAAGCAAAATCTGAATAAATGAAATTCTTTCAACTATACGGCACATTTTTTAATATGACATAAGCTTAAATTATACTTCCATGCTTTAAACCCTAGATTTATTATTTCTGCTTGAAAAAAAGGTTCTGTGAATAATTTTTGTATTTAAAAGAAACATTACGACATAAATGCAATATCAAATAAATAAAAATGGCCTAAATACTGTGCACTCAAAAATCTTTTAACTTAAATATCTTGAAGTTAAAATTAATAAGTACAAATTGAGGGAAAGTAAATTAATATTTAATAATTTTTTAGTGCTAGATTAATACTTTCTAAATTCAGGTAATCTATCTTACGCTTGTTGAGAAACAGTAATACTTTATTTATAAAGACTCGTCATAATTGAACAACGTATAATTCACATCATCTAAAGCCATTTGATTAATTTTTACGAAACCACAAGTTTAAAAAAACAATATAATTATATTGATTTTAATATTTGCATATCAGAATAACTATATTCAGAAATTAAGTAACGAAATCTTTTAATTTATAACGATACTTTTATAATAAAACATTAGAACGATTTGACACTCTAATAGTTTTACCTTTGCAGATAAAAGTCCCACGCATTTCCACTAACTATTTGTATTATTTATTATCCGCATCAGGAATTTAAAGAGGCGCTATACAAAAAATAGAAACATCATCATATGTAATTATCCTTATGCTCTGCACTCCAAATTTATTCTCACTTTCCCACGATGAGCTCCTTTACGTTAAAAAAACCTACTAGTAAACGGGTCAATACCTCATTAAAAAGTGCGGTCAATAACGAATCAAAGATAGGAAGAATATGCGAAGCAGCTGTAAGACACCTGGTCTTACAGCTGCTTCGTCTGGAAGACGTAAAGATGGTTTCCTGGAGCCAATAACGGAGTGTCTAGTAGTATAGGCTAACGGTAGCATCTATAGTCCAGGACAGATGGATTGTTTTCCACTCATTGCGTGAGTTAGCATGCCTAATCACTTTGATTAAAGTCAATACTCAACAAGAAAAATGTCCCAATTTCGCCACGGTAGAGTGACCTACAAGGTCCTAAAGGCAGTTATGTGGGTACCGGTGAAACCAGGGAGCGAAAACTCACTGGGAGAACAGAATCTGTCAAAATTTTAATTCAATAACTTAATTAAGATATAATCTTACAGGATAAAAACTTTAAGAACAGAAAAACAAAATAGAGCAGCTGTTCGATGAGTTTGACAAAAATGATTGGGATATAGTTGAAATGTCTGAGATAAAACGCCGGGGTAAGGAATATTCCAAGATTAAAAATAGTTACACTTTGAACTATGGGAGATTTGATTCGAATAAATACAATATAGCTATACCTATTAACAAGCGCTTTAGTGAAAATACACAAAACATACTCTTAGCCTCTCATTGAATTATATATTACAGAATTATGTATTTTAATAGTATCAATATCGAAAGAAAGTCCCTGTGAAAGTTATCAAGTTTTTAGCTCCTACCACTGCCACAGTAAGACAAATTTATAAGACTAAAATACTATAAAACTACAGGTCAATAGTCCCTGGTGAAATTAATGCTAAAAATTATGCGAAAGTAGATGACTCCGTATACATCAAGGCAATTTTGTTTATGACTGTAGAAATTTCAACGTAGAATTTTTTAGTTAATTAACTTCCTAGAGAATGATGAGAAGATGATACATTTTACATGACTTCATTCTTTAAGAAAATAACTGACTCAAAATTTAAAAACAAGTTAACCTATATTTATATTAGACACAAATATACCTAGTTAATAATATTAGAGTACCAAATTTTTTTTACAGATGAAATGACCGCCGTCCCTCGGGTGCAGTAGTACAAATCAATATAAGACTAGTGGGGTATAATTCAATTAAAAGGAGGAAGGCTGAGGAAGACTCTGAGCGTTTAACGAATAAGAAGCAAATACACCAAAAGGAAGTTAAAGGCCAATTAAAATCCATCCACGCCGATATCTCTATCACAAATTAATTTCTTCATTTTTATTTACAAGTAAATGAAACTACGTGACGTAGTATTGAAGAAATTATCTCCAAATTGCCTAACTAAAGATATTGTCTTACAATGAAACCTACGTCGTGGTTAAAAATTTAAATAAAGTAGATGTAAAACTACGTCATGTAGTTTCATTTAGTTCTGAACAAAAATTTTGTGATAAAGATTTTTTACGAAATTAACGCCAAATATATCTAAGAAATTAATTTTTCTGCATTAAGTAGTTCATTTTGTACAGCAGCTATGAGGTTTGCATAGACAAACTCCAGCCGAACACACAAATTCCAGGGCAAGACAAACGAATTGCTAAAGGAAAGAAGGGGGCTAATTAAACGAGAAAAACATTTACATTTTGAAATAGTTTTCAATCTGTGTCTAAAATAGTTTGCAATGGGGCACAGAAACAAATAGATACATACCGCAAAAATTCGGTGAAAATATTATTGAGAAACACAAATCCAAAGGTATATCTGAAAGTTCTGAAACCTGGTACCAGACAAGTTATACAGCTTTGCAATGCAAAGAGGAAAATTTTGTTACGTAATAAAAGCAACTCCTGAAATTGTAGAGTAATATTACTTGCAACTGTACATTTCTAGAAATCCTAAACTGTCGTATACAACGCATCGTAAAATAACAAGTGTTGAATCCTATGATGTACTTCAGATTACAAAATCTGATATGTATGCCGCCTTGCGCAGAATGTCAAACCGAAGATACCCGGCAAAGACGGAATTCATTAGAATTAGAATCACCATTAGAATTGTCAAAGAGGGTAGAGAGGCAACCTTTAAACTCTTAATTAAAATATTTAATAAGTGCTTAGAAGAAAGTCAAATACTCGGGAAGTACAAAAACCCAAACGTCATCTTATTATATAAAAAAGATAATAAGCAAGCTACAACTCGACCAATTCTTAACGAAAACTGTCGCCATTCGTTAAATTCTTGTCAATTCGATTTCTACCAACCAGTTGAACAAGCCAAATTCGAAAGCCAAATCAGAACTACGGATAATATATTAACTATAAGAATGGCTACAATAAATTCACAGAATAGCTGATATCGGTATGGATTGCATTTATAGATAGTAAGAAGACCTTTTGACAGCATTATATCCTGGGCAGTAATTAAAACAAAAGATATAAAAATGCAACTTTCAAGCTATATCTGCCAATGGAAATAAAATCAATTGAAATGTGAAGAAGGGTAAGCTGGCAAACACACTTTCAACAAAACTCTTTACTTCCATACTAGAGTATATATTTAAGACGTTGCATTGGAAAAAACGAGGTACTGACTTAGAATTCAAGATACTGAGAAAATTTAGGTTTGAAGTCAACATCGTCTTAAAAAAATTTTTAGATATCTCGAGACCACCATAATCAATCATCTGAATATTGCGGTTTGGTATTGAAATTTCACAAACCAAGATCGTTATGAATACTGCACTCATTAGGTTCAAGGGTATTTGTCATCAAGATAGTGGAAAAAAAATTTTATTTTGGTTAAGTAATGGTAATGGGTGGTGTACTCCTACCTCAAACTTGCCTTCAATTATGGCTGGATAGGAAGCTCGCATATATGAATGACTGTCTTACCAGAGCAAGCGTACAGATCAATCACAACGGAGTTCTTTCCAAACTCTAAGTAGCTCAAAAAGTGATCTAGAGAATACTAGTATGCGTTACACTAATAGAAAAAGAAATAACTGGTTAAGAGAACTAGCAGGGCCAATGACGTTAAAAAATAAGTAATGAAATTAAAAAAAAATGAGCTGGTTTTGTTGCCAAAAACAAAGCTCATGGGGCTGGGCAATGGTGAAATAGAGACCACGGGGAGAGAAACGCCCGCAAGGACGACATCACATATGTTGATGTGACGACATTAAGAAAACAGCTGGATTAAAATGGATAGAAACTACCTAAGGCAATGACAGAAAATTAAGGAAATCTAACTTCCACAGGTTAAAATGGCTAAAGAAGAAGATTAACATGACAATAGCATTACATTTATTTTTCTTCAGAAGTATTTTTATATTGGCTAATTCGTTTCCATGGCGGTATATTTAAATTTCTGAACATGCATATGTCCGCGTTTTCTCTAGGATCTAAGTTTGTTCTCCCCACCTTTCTCTTTCCCAAATTATTGACTAACAAAACGTACTTTTTTTCAAAAATTAAAGCCTTTTCTATAATAATTTGGAAATTAGTACCTTGAGAACTTTTTCCTGTCATAAAACCATTTTGGTTAAAAATTCATATTGCATAATTTTATCAAAACGACTGCTAGATGTTCGCTTACCTTTCGTTAACGTTGAATTAATAAATAAATATCCGTTGTAGGTAAATTTTCCAAAACGGAATACTTAAAGAATTCCTTTTCATACAACGGCATCGGTTCGTCAGTTACTACTTTTTAGAAACTGTTCAATGTAAATATTTTAAATTTAGCACTGTATTAAAATTAAGAGCTAGAATATCACAGTTAAGAATTGAGTTTTTTTAGATTTTCAGAATTTTTCAGTATCAATTTAATTTTTTATTTCTTTTTTGGTGCAAAACCATTGGCTTTATAGGAAGCATTTATCGAACAAAAATGTATATAATTGTTTTACGAAACAGACGAGAACTATATAATGACTGTTGATAATTAACGAAAGATTAAGCGTAGATGATTGATAATCCTCCAAATTTTATGCAGATAAACGATAAGAGATAAGCAAGTTGCTAAATTATGTAGATGCAATTTACTAAAGTAACATATTATTGATAAAAATCCCAAGTGAACGCTTCGATATTTAAAATAAAACTAATTTATACCTACAGAGACACTGCCTCCCCGGTGTCTCGGTAGTTATAAATTAGTTTTAAATAAAACTAACCGAACCTGTAGGTATAAGTTAGTTTTAAATAAATTAACCTTTAAAATAAAACTAACTCATACTTCGAGAGACACCGCCGCCGCTTTAATCCAAGCCTCCACGTTTTAGATTAAGTTTCCAACTTCTATAATCTTAAATATTTATATACATTCATTGTATAAGCGTAACAATAATTTATATACTACGTAATTCGGCAAGTGTAAACATTTGTATTTTATGCATACTATAGTATTGTCTTACGGCTACTTAATTGTCACGTGCTTATTAAATGGAAACAATAATATCGGCTAGCTTGCTGAACACCACGTCTTTACTCGGCGCCTGACAGTCACACACTACTCCCTACGCGCAGCCCTACGTGCTAGCCCGAGACGACAGATAATTGTACGTATATATACATACATACATATATGTATATATATATATATATGTATATATATATATATACATATATATATATATATATATATATATATATATACATATATATATATATATGTATTTATAATATTTTAGTTTTAATCGTAGAGAAAATAAATTCTAATATTGAAATAAGTTTTGATCCACTTAAATTTTGAATTATAATTAACAGTATATATAGAATTACTATTATCTTCCTCGATCACCTACCACTCACCCTATACTTTCTCAAGATGTACTATGTATCGTCTAATTTTTTGCCCGGTCCCATCATTCCTTAATTGTATATCGCCATCTTTAGAAGACTCGACTCTAGGTATTGTTGGTTCGAAATCTAGACTAAATTTGCTTGTGTTACTCATATTTTTTATATAGACTTTATTTGCTACTCCTGGATCGCAATCTACAATTCGTCTCTTCCTATCAGCATAATCCTCTCCTTTTCTTTCTGATTCCTATCATTGGTCCTTAACTCCAGATCCTCCAGTTTATATGTTACATCTTGAATCATTGGCAATTTATCGCAGAGTTTTCTGCGGAAAAATAGCTCACCGGATATTTTTTTCAGTAATAGTATGAGTACTTTTGTACGTGACTAAATATTCTCGTAAAACCTCTCTCCAGTTCTTTTTCTCTAATTGCGCGATTTTGAGACGTTCTAAGATGCTGCCGTTTTGTGTCTCTATCTCACCGTTTTATCGGCGTAAGTAAGGAATTGTATAAAATGCTTTTAAGTCCTTTTTTGCACAAAACGTTTTTAATTCATGGCTAATAAACTGTTTGCCATTATTTGCAGCGCCGGTTGAAAACATCTGTAAAATGACCAATAATCTCTGCACTCGTTATGGACCTTCATATTTTGACTTCCTTATAAATCGTATAATAGTCTACTATTACCAAAATATAGTCATTAGGTGGCAGTGGATCCATTATCTATCACTACGTCCACCCAAGATCCCGTAGGCATTTCTCGCCTTTTTAATAGGTTTGGCGGATTCGGAACTGACACTAGCGTGCACCTCTTACACGCCTTACACACGATTTCGGCATCTTAGTTACACTTGGCCACCAAACCTTTTTATGGACAAAAGACAAATCTCGATTTCATACCTATAATCCCAAGGTGACCTTCGTGAGGAATTTTATGTATTTGGCCCCAAAATCTTTTAGGAACTACTATTCAAATTCCACATAATAATACATTCTCGTAGTAGCAGGGCTTGCTTTAAAAAATTTTGTAATTCTTTACAGTGTCATGTAATAATTTTACAGACTCAACGTAACTTTCTGAAATTCAATGTTATTCCGAGAATATGTCTATATATCCTGTAATGATATAGCAACTGGTCTGATTTGATCAACTATACAAGGTACGTCATCTTTGTGTAACGCTGATGGTGTTCCTGCCAATCTACACAGTCTGGATAAGAAATTAGTGATATATTATTTTCCCGCGAGTGTGCTATACCTTAAACTTATAAGATTGTAAACGTAGGATTCACTTTTTAATACGCACGCAAGGTTTTGATTTAGGACCGGAGATTACGTCTAAGCGTTTGTGGTCAGTAATAAGTTCAAACTCCTTTCCATATAAAAACATATTAAAATGTTCCATTGTCCACAGTCACTAAGTATCTTATTTCCGAACGCGATAATACGCAGACCTTTGCTATCAATCCACATGAGTACAGCCTCTAAGGCAACTGGTCTTGAATCTGCGAGAAATACAGTTTTGTGTTGGGGATTATATTTCGCCAAATGTAGTACATGCACTATTGTAGCATTTAGTTTATTAAAGGCTGTGTGTTGAGCTTCCCCCCAGACCACTGTAATGTGTGAATTCTTTCCGAACTTCAGACATAAAAGTAGTTTTAAAAGTTCTGTCGTAATTACCAAATGAAGAATCCATTTGCCTACGTAATTGATTAAAGCCAGGAAGCTTTGCAACTCTGCGATATTTGTGGCGGTCAAAATTCCCTGGTTGCTTAGCTGTACTTTTCCAGAGGCTTTACCCTCTTGCTGAAAGTTCATGGCCTAAGAACTTTCTGTACTTGTGCGATAAATGCTCTTATATATTCTAAGCCCTACCTGGTGATTCCCTAGTTCTTCCATTATTTTCCGGAGTCTTATAGCTATAGAATATTTCTATGTAAAGTATGTAGTAGAATGCAAGCATTATTCCTATTGTTCGTTTATGATAGCTCTAGAATAGATCCTTGATATAATCTATGGCCCGATCAAAACTAAAAAAATGGTATAGACATATGAAAAATTAAATCCATGTCGTTACTATTTACCCAGCCGCATGATAACTATAATTTAAAACAATCATTAAAATGCTGAAATATTATAGTTATATACGCAATCACCTACCATTTGTGAAATATTTAATCCGATCTTTCTGTAATTATTAGAGATGCTATTTATATTTTTAATGAACTCTTGTACAACTAACTAGATAGGTGTATATTTTCTTTTTAGTCGGAATCATGTTATAAATATAGTACCCCTCCCCTCTTGAAAAAAATTTAAATACCATAATTTTGAGGTACTTCCAACATAATATTAGTTCTCGTCGCCAAAATATAGTGTTCTCCTACGGCTACCTATATGTGACGTACGTATTAGATGAAAGCAATAATATAATCTCGCTTGCTAAACACCACGTCTTCACTCTGCGTCTGGCAGTCACTGACTACTCCCTACACATAGGAGGTAAAAAAAAAAAAAAAATATATATATATATATTTATATATATATATATATATATATATATATATATATATATATTTATGTGTGTATTGGATAATTTTCCCGTAAGTGCGTAATGTCAAGTTTACGTGATGTGATACGACACAAGAGAACGCGGCAGTGCTCTGACAGCGTTGCGCTTAGACCCATATAATAATTTATAAAGGAGGTCGATGGCACGGAACATTAAGTGTGCAATTGCAACTTTAACTTGACTGATTTTTTTTATTTAATTTATACACTACCGTGGCATTTTTACCGATGATTTAAATGTTTTCCATCTAATATGAAGAAAGAAAATCCAGTTGAAATATGTTTCCTTTCCATGTTCAACGAAGTAAATGGAGACGAGGATAATTCTACATTGGTCTGCAAGAAGCATCAATTATTTGTAAAATCTCATATTTTGAATCCATCCTTTCCTAAAAGCTCATATATTAACATTAATTTTTGTTAATCCACTCGACCGTTTCCAATAAAAAGATATATTCGGCAAATTACTTTAATATAACATAAACGCATGCATCAGTAATGTACACGCTCCTAAATTTTTAAATGTGTCCGGCCACCTCATCAAATTTGCTAAACTGACGCTGGAATATTTAAATTAACATAATGAATAATTAACAATCGTTTCAATTTAAAACATTCAAGTATATATACAAGAATTTTTATTTTAATTGAACCTTCCATTTATGGGTCTGCCTTTTAAATTTATTCCTTCATTAAATTTAAATAAAAAGGTTTACTTACTAAACAAATGGAAAAAGATCTTTTATCTGCTTTTTTTATTTCGAAGTATCCTTCTTTTTATACAAAGTATACATTATTTAAAAGTCAAATATTTCATAGAATTAACTTATGATATTTACAGTTTTATTTAAAGAAAAAAATTTACGTTCTGTTTTATAAATTTAGTAGAATTTTCAATTTGTTTTTAACAATTGTATAATCATCTGCCAACAATTGTATGCATGTGTGAACATTCCAACCGGATCTTATATACATACAAATACCCTTTCTTGATTCAAAATTATTATTTGTGATATTTATTATTGTACACCAATTAATGTTGTTGGAATTTTAAAAATTTACACAAATGAAATCTGAGTGTGGTTTAGCAGTCACACATTTCACATAATCTTTAAGTCCTCTCATTCTTAGCTTTTTCCGTATTTGTATTTCATTTACGTTTCTATTATAAATATAAACCTGGAAATAAAGTCATTCTTCAGATGGAAATCGGCATGCCGCGTTTATGTTTCTAGTTTTTTAGATTCCCTCCCTTCAATTAACACGCTCAGCACAAAATAGATCCACATAGAAGCGAACGAGTCTAGTACGAAGAGCGCTGAGTAAGGAAACGATGAAAGTACTCCATAATATTATTATTATTTTGTCAGGATTGTTTAAAAAATATTTTATAAAATATTGTAAGTTTGCTTAATTTCATATAAAAAACAAATCTTCAATGTGAAGATATGTAAAGTATATCACAAGCCTAGGCAAATTTTCAATATGCAAAGTTATCTGTCTAAACTTTACTAAAAAGTTAGTTTAACGGAAATTACATTTATTTAGGTTTGGTTCTATTAATAAAAGAAATAAATCTAGTAAGTTTCCAAACCTTGGCACTTACAGTGAACGAAAATTTTGCCAGAAAAATATACATAAATTTTACGGTAACTCATCGTAATATTTTATAATAAGTAATTTAGTTAAAAATTTCAAAAACTAAATTTAATTTGTAGGATATTCCATAGAAACAAATGAATTAATTTAATTTTAATCGAATATTTTGTTTACCACAATGTCTGATTTCAATTAAAGTTAATTGCGAATAAATAGCTTTGAATTGCTCATAAATTTTGATACGATAAATATAATACAGAAAATTAGTATTTCTGAATACTAAGCATGAAAATGAAAATCAATTATATAAACGGAATATTTCCACTCAGTATTTCCACAAAGTAGGGACTTATTTCATCACCTTGAAACAAAGTACAAAGGTTTTACATGAAAAACTCAATAACGACGTAAAATGGTAAATTTTTCCAATATTTCGTAATTATTAGTAACAATCGCTTTATATTACCAGAAATAACATCTAATAAATGGCAAACCTTAATAACCTAATTCTTGCCAAAAAATCATTCATATTACATTATATATTATATACATGTTACATTCCTTTAAATTCCAAATTTCAGCCGTATTAACACAAATGCTTTCGACTTATATTGTTAAATGGATTTTAAATATGTTTTACGATGTCGATACTCATTGTTCAATATATTTTATCAAGTTTTTGTTAGATAAATAATTAATAAGGCGATTTACTATAATTTTAATTTCTCACCTAGGTTCATTCGTAGTAGTTTTGTGGGAATTTAAAATTAAACCATTTTATGAAAAAGGAAACTTTATACCTGTTATTGTTACTTAAATTTAATATGTTTATATTAAATGTAATAAATACAAATATTTTGGTTTGCTCTTACGCCGCGGAATTTAATTAATTTCAAAATAGTCCATGTCCATTTGTACTTGGAACCTGGTAATAGACTGATCTAGAATTAATATGTTTGTATGACCCTTTTAAAATCATTTTTGCTCCAAAGCGGATTAACTTTTATTTATCATTATTAAGCAAAATTTGATATTTAGCAATAAGGTATTTGGTAGAACATCACGTTGATAAAAAAAGTAATTATATAACAAACAAAAGCCATCAAAATAGTATAAATTAAAAATATGACTCTTGCTTTATAATCTTTGAAAGGCTTTTATTTGGTTGGTCATATTTATATAGCTTATTATGGAAATGACAAGTAAACAATTTTAATAATGTAATATAAGGTGATAGACGCTTGGTAAGCTGTTGAAAGTCGACAACGCTCATAAAATAGTTAGATTGCATACCAACTAACCGGTATGTCCCATAAATCCCATGAATAGCTATCCGCTGTTTTGGATGGCAAAATCCGGCCAGCGGCTAGCGCTTACGTCTAACTGGTTTTGCTGGCCGAAACCCTTGTTAGAGGTAATGTAATTATTACAAAGGAACAGAAGCCAAATCTTCAATCATTTGAAGCTTTCGACCGATATTTTCCAATAAATATGCATATTGCTTTCATCACAAATCGATCCGCTAAGTACACGTGCAGTAAATATTATATTTGAATCTTAAATATTTAATTGCGTCATATACTCGTACCACTATCATTATCCATAAGAATTACAGGTTACTAAAATTACATTACACGTAAATTTTTAAGCTACTTTTAAATTAGAACGGATATCAAATAATTTATTTTTTGCAATTTTGACCGATTTTTAATCACCGCTTGATTTGTTCTAGAATTCATTAAATATATATAATCCGCTAGAGATGTTTGAAATGTTTCTATTACACTCCAGATCGGTCTTAAAACTATATTCAGTCTAACAGTATCATACACATTTATTAATATTTTTTTCAATTCTTATCTTAGTTTATCAAAACAATACTATATATATATATATATATATATATATATATATATATATATATATATATATATATATATATATATGTGTGTGTGTGTATATATATATTTATATCACATTCTTTATGGTTTACTTATTTTTGATAAAATATTTTTAATTAAACCAAATTATTCCTATCAATCGTGTACATCCATAAATTCAATTTTATATAAGATTATGAACCCAGATTACTCCATGAATTCAAAAGGTAGTTCCGATCTGTCGGAGTTTTATCGCGGCACACATACTCCAGTTAGTTTAGCATAACATACATTAAAATCAGAAATAATTTACAAAGAGAACAGCTGGCATTCCTTCCTTACCTGATTTCACCGGTTTGAGTGATGAGTGTATGGAGCTATTTTAAAACACCCCGCTTTTCAATTGGATTCCACAGCCTGTAAAATTAAATCTATGGTTTTTAAATAACCTGAACTGTATTTTTTTTTAAATTCTCTTGTACGTCGTCTGCGTACTGAAGCGATCGTTGACGTGAGTAGGATAGCTCCCGTATAATTTGAAATATAGAAATTTCAAAGTATCCTCTTTTGATTGTTTAATTTGTACAGGTGATATTAAATGAAGCAGTGTAAAATTGGCATTAATTATTTGTAAACTATATTTAAGGATGAAAAATTAGTTAATAAGTATCGTGATCGCAACTATGATTTGATACTGATAAAAAATTAGGTGGTTAGTGATTTTAAATTGGTGCCCGTTGAAAAGGCAAAATGTGTTTACAAACTTTGTTGACAACCGCACGTCGTGTACAAATGCTAATCATTTTTTGTGGCTCCATACAACACATTCGTGGCACAACATGTAACGTCGAACGGCGGCATGAGATCCTTGTTTTGTGCTGTGCTGTCAAACAGCACTACTGCCGCCATCTAGTATCAAGCATGTGAAATGACATAAAAACATGTTGAGTTGGTGTGCAAATTCATCATGCTATGAAATGATATCGGACAGCATGTGAAAGAGCAAGGAAAACGAGGACTCAAAGGCGCAATCACAGAGAGTGATGACGAAATATTATGCTTCTACAGTTAGTGAAGCCTAACCGCTTCAACCAAATAATATACCCTATGCTAAAAATAGGCAAAGGATAGAAAAAGAGTAACGATTATATTCTGCTTGGTGCCAAGCCAGACAAAATGAAGAGAATATGAAAAATATTATCTTTGATCTTCAGGAAAAATTGATAGCAATGAAATTAGAAATTAAAAAATTAAAACTAACTTGAGTGAAATAAACTCACATGAGACTGATGAGTCACGCGGTAATGACTTCACGGTCGATACAGAATTGATTAGAGTTAAAAATAACCGGCAAATGATAAACATATAACGTGATAACACTAAACCTGCTATGCAGTCATAACCAAACCAAATGCTTAAACTACCGCCTATTACGGTAACTGGCATTGAAAATATTAATTAATTAATGGCATTATTAAACCAAACAATTTGTAGTGATCATTTTTGAACTAAATTAATGAATAGAAATGTTAGTTTAAAATAAATGATTCGAGTGATGACAGAGACTTAAAAAGCGAATTAAAGAAAAACATGAGATTTCATGGCATTCTCATGAAAACAAGCAAGGCATGGATATCAGAGTAATGATCAAAAACATACATCATTCTTTCAGTCCAAAAGATATTATAAATAATTTAAAATCTTTGGGATTGGAAGCACTGAACGCTACAAATAAATTTAATTAAAAAAACGATGGAATCATTAGATAAATTTACTGTTGCGTTTAAGAAAAAAACGGAAATAATGAAATATACAGCATTAAAAAAGTTTGTAATGCGATCGTTGCTGTTGAACCAATTGAACGCAATAAATTAATACCGCAGTGTAAAATATGCCAATCATTTGGTCATACTAAAAAATATTGTAATAAGGCACCTAGATGTATTACATGCGCTGGATAACATTTCACGACTAACTGTGATAATTTAAGAAATGTGCAACCAAAATGCTGCTGACACTAATATTCATTGTGGGAAAAATAAAATACTGCCAACTATCGAGGATGTGAAGTAATAAAAGAACTTCAAAAGCTGAGAGATAGCAAAAACAAACTAAACAACATGTAGAAATTAATAAAATGTATATTTAGAATGAGGCCACTAAGATTGAGACTACGAAACCACCAAATTTTGGAAGAACATACAGCCGAACACTTCTGATAATAATATGTTATTAGGAATTATGTCGATGTTAAAACATCAAAACCTGCGACTAAATTAAATTAAGAGTAACGTTAAAGTCCTTGAAAACTAACAATGTTTTCCCTACAATTTTGGAATGGAATGCCAATGGATTGTTATAGCACAAACATGAACTGCAAGCAATCTTGTGCACAGAAAACATTGATACATGTCTTACATCAGAAACGCATTTTAGTTAAGAGTCGTTCATTAGATTTAAAAACTACTCGACCTATCATTTACTACATCCTGCTATCAAGGCATGCTCATGGATGGATCTGTACTAAAGCCAAGGAGTGGCTCATATTAAGTGTAAGTGGAACATATTACAAAAAAGTATTTTCTATATTTTCGCTTTTCAATACTGGTGCCACAATTGGCTTCTTATTAGCCGAGAATAGCTCTCCGTCATTCTCTTGCGGGTTTTCGAACAAAGGGCTTGTGTCGCAGTGTGTTTGCCTTGTATTCACGAAAATATCGCAAACACTCGCGAAATTTCTTTATCGATGTGATATAAAGCTTGAGAAAGCGGTATAAGTACAGGTAACACCAAAATAATAGATTTGACCTCCCATGCATTCGCGTATATGTTTATTTTCTGAAATTTATCTTTAAGTTTATTAAATTCAATATATATACATATATATATATATATATATATATATATATATATATATATATATATATATATATGTATATATATATATGTATATATATATATATATATATATATGTATATATATATATATATATATATATATATATATATATATATATATATATATGGATATATATACTATAAGGGTGCCTATGACTTGTGATCAGAAACCGACTCGAAACGGTATTTACAGAATCCAGATATTTTATTATCCTGGTCATTATCTGTTCCCCTAATTTACGAGTGCAAAAACTGTCAAAAAAATTTAATACTGGTACCCAAATTCGAATCAGCACTTATATTGAATTCAAAAATATATAATTTAAATTTGATTTCAACCGCACAAATGAAATGTATTTAAATATAGGAACTTGAGGGTCTGATGATGGTTAGGATAATAATAATTGCATATTATTTATGATTACAAGAAACATCGAGTTTAAGCTGGTGTTATTTTAATTGCACTTTTCACATTCACAAATTCCAAAGTTCTAATCATGACTAATATCTGTGCGTGGTAACCTGGATCTGAGTCACTCTTACTTCTAGTTGAAACTCAAATAATCAGTCTCGTTGGATAATACTCTTATCCGTAAAATCAAGAGTTTTATAATACTTGCAATAATATTAACATATATATACGGTAATATTAACATATCTATTTCAGCTAGAAATTTCAAGTTGAAGTTCAAATATTCTGTTGCGGGTTGCATCCATGTTGCATGTTGTGGTTCTTATATACCTATGTCTAACCTTCATTAAATTGTTTGTAATATGGTTTCGAGTCTGTATTTTAATCACAAGTCAGAGAATATATAAGCGAACGCGAGAATTCCCAAAATACTATTGTCTGTGCTGGAATTTTCATGTATTTTTAATGAAAATTTAATATAAAAATGATAAATATTATTTATTTTGAAATAGCTCTTAACATTTCAACAAGATGCGATGTAAAATATGCGTTGACCAATCAAGCCCCTTGACTAAAGGATAAGTGGATGATACAATGCAAGCGGATTCGTCGTCGAGTGTTTGGATAGGTTTACGCGTAGATCCTTGCCTTACAATTTTTATTATAGATATTTGTCGAGAGGTTTCGATCAGAGATGTGAGGGCGGTATTTTATCGTAAGAAACCTATTATACGGTATGATAAAGTATTGTACCATTTGCGATGGTATTTTTTGTATGAGACATGTTTATTGATTATAAATAATCATTAGCCAGACGTAAAGATGACCTCTCCATGCCATACGCTGTTTGGGTTTTAAATTGGTTTAAAACTATATCATACGATGTATTTGATATATTACCTATTTTATTCTATTGCGCAAAATATTAAAACCACACCATGTTTTTTTGGTTTTTGGAGAAAAACGTTGGTTTCTGGAGAAATCCATTAAGGTTTAGAAATGAATGTCACTTCTATTAACATATAATGCATCGAAGAGAATATATTTTTCATTTCCTTCCGTTTCTTAATATACAAGTTCACAGTTCTACATATAAATTTAAGGAAATTTATTTCTCATTATAGCAACTAAATTTATCTATCGATTTTCTTTATGACCGATAATTATAAAAAAAACATTAAAAATATGATTACGTTGTTCTAATTAGCATACTTGCAGTCATTAACGATTTTTAAATTAGATTTGTTAAAAAATAAACGCAGTTATATTCCTAATTTGCTAAGTGATAAATACGATTAGCTGTCACTAAATATTCTTCATCCAAATAAGTTGTAATTGGAAAATTAACTAATACACATTTCTGAGTTATTTAACAGGCGGAGAAACAGAATATACAGACTGTGGTAAGATAAACAATATCCTATTTGAATTTTATTACTTTTAAAGTTAAATTACATTTTTAACATAAGAATCAAAATATAAGACTTATAACGTAACGTGATTCGTACTGTGATTACTTACAAAATTCGCGCAGATATTTGTTAAACATTCCTTGTGAATTTGTAAGCGCACAAAAATAAGTTGGCACACCTACATTTGTAAAGAATAAAATAATTGTAAAATTATTACGTATCTGTAAGGGGCTGTTACTGTTTCACAGCTTCTACTTCGTTGGATTATGAAAGCAATACATAATCAGTTATATTGATAATAATGACTAATCATGAAATAAAAGTGGTTTTCACTTGGACATCTGCTTTAAACATCATACCTTTTGATTATACCCACGGGTTTAAGAGACAAAAACTATGTTCAAATAATATATTTTATCTACGCAAATCACAGCATAAAATTCCAATCTCTGCTCAACTGCACGTTAATCAAACCTTTTTTTCATTTAAATATATTAATTATTGAAAAAATTACAAGAGATACTTCTTTTTCCAATTAAATCGATAAGAGAAAATATTATATTAGTTTGTTTATTTTCTCCAGTTTGTTTTATGCTGGATTACGTCTATTTTTCATCATTAAGCGAAATCAAAATTTATGATTTTCTTTTTATTTCCAAAAATATAATGAAAAAAAACTAAGTAGGAAAACAAGTGAAGAAATTATCGAAGCACAGTAAAGTTTTTTCTTTAAATTATAAAAGGGAATTTCTTAAATTTCAAAATGATTTATCCTAAATTGACCTTAATTTAAAGAAGATTTTATTAATACTGTCTACATAAAATACAATGTTCGAAAATAAATTTATTAGGTAGATAAGAGCGCAAGCATTGTAGGAAAATGAAAAAGAAAATGTAATTAAGTATTTTTATAAGAGAAAGTATGGGCAAGTCAGATACAAATAGAATGCAATTTTAGTTTCGGACGAATAATCAACATCAAAAAATTTATTTTCATGTTCAATTTTCAGAGCAAACCTCGTTGTTTTCGTTTAAATATAAAATCTTTACTCTCAGAATTTTCTTGTATAATTATTGTTTTTATATTGATCTAAGTTTTGTTATCGTAAAATTACAAATATATAAATAGTGGATAACAATGATTTCTGACAAACCGGTTGAATTACTTCTAATTCCATATTCCATAAAATACCGAAAAATGATTACGAAAATACCTGTTTTGTATAATTTGATAAACCGTTTGTTGAAATTACATTTATGATAAGCTTCATCAATTTTTCATTAAAATTTCAATAAAAAGATATCAGAAATATTATGTATCAATGACAATATCTAATATCAGCTGCAAAATTATTAATAAAAAATTGAAATATTGGAAATGATAATAATTTTTCCGCTATGTAATTATGTTTTCTGACATGTCTACTAGAGACATAAAATTTTGAGAACATCTCAAAAATAATAGTATTCGCTTTTTCAATATTTAAATAATGGACAAGAAAAATATTAGAGCGAAATAAAACTCCTATATAATGGCGTTCTTTAGATAGACCTGATAATAAAATGTGTTCAAAGTGGCATTTTTTTATGGTCCGCCAAATTATAATTTTTCAGTAGTAATCGATGTATGGTCCATTTAAATAGTTATTTGCAATATTGTCTCCCTCTATATATAATTCTTTGTCGTTTTTACTAATTCAAATAAATTGGGATAATAGCAATGTAAGCGACAAAATTGAGTATTGTGAATTGTCCATTGTCCATTTATAAACATAAATAATATATGAAATATGTTGAATTACTAGAGAACCATACAGGTAGCGATTATAACAGAAATTCTGGATTAATTATTCCAGTAAATCAGCTTACATTGCCCCGATTAGTTAAGAAAACTACCACGTTAGCATGTAAATAAATCCATTAGAATTATAAAATTAGCTTTATTCAGCGTCCAGAGGTGGTAGGAGATTTTCATAAAAATATATTTGTGTAGCCGACGGCAGTCTCTTAAACGAATACACGGTAAATGTTTCTGGAAAAATAAGTGGGCAAATTTATGAAGATAAATAGATTTACTTAAAATTTGTTTCCAGACAGATTGGCTTAAATATTGTCATCCTAAATTAATTACAATTTTGTGCTAAAAGAGAAACTGAAGGAATAGAATTTACTAAGTGCCTAATTAAAATAATATGCAATCTGCTCTTAGTATGACTGATAATAACATCTCATAGTCAAGTGTGAAGGGTAATTTATTTATTATTCTAGCACAATATTAATATTTAAATATTTGAATTATAATAAGCACTGGCTCACGCTAAAAGTGCTAAACGAAACTGTTTAACAAACGTATGCTCTCCAAAAGATTATAATTATTAAAAATAAGTAATCTTGGTATTGAGAATACAATATAATTGTCTTTTGATTTTATGGCAATAGATGAAGCACAG
The DNA here is from genome assembly GCA_039881145.1 of Druceiella hillmani. NCBI lineage: Eukaryota > Metazoa > Arthropoda > Insecta > Lepidoptera > Hepialidae > Druceiella > Druceiella hillmani. The sequence continues at coordinate 9,311,558 of JAYKKI010000055.1, forward strand.
AAGTAAATATTTGAGTTATTTTTGATGGAATTTTAACACAAAGAATATGAGGAATATTTGATGGAATTTTAACACAAATGACTAAGAAAAAACTATTTACATCCTTAGAAAGCCAATTTGGCTTAATTCTAAATAGGTATGAAAATAATTAAATACGTATGAAATTACTTTCTTTCCAAATGAATTTACATAAATGTATTATTTTCATTAATATCAGACTACTGTCTATTTTCATTTTTAAAATTTAGTAAACTTTCCTATTGAAGTTGATGAAGATAAAATTAGTATTTGAAGAGTTAAAATACTATTTATACAACAAAATAAAAGGATAAACTATGGTAAAGTTTTCAACCGTATTAATTTTTTTTAAACTTTAGTTGGTCTGTTTTTGCGAGCATCTCAGAAACTACTAGATACATTTTTATTATAGTATCAACAATATTCATACTTCGAGGTATAAGAAATTAAAACTCTTGCACGTACCTCTTACAAGTGTCAATTTAACACGACTTTGAAAAATCTTTAATTCTTTTTGTGTTTATTTTTTCTTAAATTTTTTTGTTATTTTCATTGTTTTACTACATACGTAAATATTACGTAACGCTGGATTTACCAATGTCATTCAATAAAAATATTATTTCATAAATTCTATATTATATATTCCATATTATGAAATAAAATTTAAGCTCTTTTTCATATTTCGGTGAGAGTACCATTATCAGCATACAAATATTATTGAACATTACTATTTTTGACATGGTTTTAAATTTTTTTTAAATTATCAAAGCATTATTTTAGGGTTACCGTTCTTTATAAATAAATATAAGAAAAAATAAATTAGGAATTGAATTTAGGAACTAATTAAAATACTTAATATATTATTTTTTCCCAATAAATCATTATTTTACAAGCGGATGGGGTCAGAGAAATTTTCTTAAATATCTTAAAAATTTACACAGATTTAATGGCTCAAACTTACGTTTAGACAAAGACCGTAATACTGAAATGTGACGTCATCTTAAGAAAAATTCATTAATTCTACGAGATCGAATGAGACAGAGATATATTAACTATATCATAATTAAATTAAACAGTTCATCTTTTACTATTAGTTTTATAGTATATCTTTACATTATATTTTACTAAAAAAAACGAGTTTAGGTTATTAACTAATTGATTTCATTATTAGTTATTTGATAAAACCTTCAATTGAAAGAAGTTTAAAGTTTTCAATAGACATCTAAACACATAAAACTACCTCTCAAATATTTATAATTGAAAAACTTAAAACTCTCAACTCGGAAGGAGTTGTTTCCTAAGTAAACAAATTCAATTAAATGAGATATCTTCTACTGACGGGTGTAGAAGTTTCGTTTTCTAGCTTTATAAACCCGCATTATCTGTTTAAAATTTATGCTAATTCTGTTGATTAAAACAATTAGGCTTTACTTTAACAAATTTCACGAAATGTTTATTAGAAAACTGTTCCGCAGATTTGATTATAAGTACTACCAAAATAGTAGATATAAATAATTCTTGGAGCTGATGGCCTTTTAGTCTTTCTACTAATAAATCATTTTTATTAACATCAGTATTTATGTCATTTATTCAATGTTATACGTCTGTATTTTGTTTCAATCTTATTAAGAAATAAGAAGTCATTACAATACTGAATATTCTGATAATATAAACTAATATTTTAAATTCCAATTCGACGGATGAGCCGATAGAAACTGCAGTGTTTAAGGCTTCCTTTGTTTAAAGAGTATAGTTTTGAGATCAATACTTTTTATTAAAAATTACACAATATATATTTTTGTTCTTAATTAAATTACACAAGTGTTTTTAAATTCAAGTTCAGGATTTGATAACGTTTCACAAGAATAAATAATAATTCGTTATCTTGAATACTTTTATGAATTGCATTGAAAATAGTTTATTATTAAAAATATTGTATGAGAAGGATTGGAATGCTACTTGCGAAAACTGGACGTATAAAGAATATTCTTTAAAAACAACATATGCGGAAAGGATATGCTATTTATAATTAAAAATACCAATTATGTAATTTAGTATTGAAATCATTATTTATTGAATGATTTTTAGTTCGATATGTAAACTGATTAATTAAATAGTATTTTATAAAAATATATGTATCTATATATATATATATATATATATATATATATAATAAACTTATCATATTTAATTATGAATTTTTCTTCGATTTATACCATTTTAAATGGTTAAACGGTTAAGGTTAAGGGCAGAAAGTCGTGGTATTTATAGGCAGGCAATTATAGGTGAAATAATTGATTAAGCAAAATAAAATCTATATAATTAACGCAATAACAATATAAAAAGACTTTAACTTCAAACAGTCATTATCCCATAAACGATTTAGGACAAAGAAATAAAATAATTAAAACATTTGTTAATTCAAAACAAAAAAATAATTATTAATCTTATGGTATACATATGTGACGATAAAGTTGAAAAAATCAAGTGATGAATATTAATTTGTTATTAAAATTACCCGATCAAATATTCTGTGAATATGTAGCATATGCACAGCCCGAGAGGAAAGTCGATTTTTATTCGTAAGCTGGAAACACCTTTCTTTGAAATTAATTATGCAAATTGCATATATTATGTCTCGTAGGAAATAATGTTTTCTCCTCTGTCGCATTTATTCTTTAATTTTGGCATCATTCGAAAAAACGTTAATTTATTGAAACGAGTTTACATGGAAACACCTATTTTCTAAATTCGATAAGAAAAATCTGACAGCAAAATTCGTCAGGACAGGGAAAATAAGAACATAATTGAGTACATTAAGTTGTTTTGAAAATCTAGTGTTTAATTTTTTGTTTAAGTAATTCGAAATTCAGGGACTGAAAGATGAAGAAAAACATATTTTAATAAAGTTTCAAAGATCAAAATCATCCAAGTCTAATTTCCTACAGGTGCATGCGCATGTATAGCCACACAGATAAGCGCGTGTATACCCACACAGAAAAGCACATGCGTGCCCACGTACATGCACACGCTCACGCTTACGGGTGTGGGTATACACCCACAGGCGCACACGCACGCGCACGCACGCGTACATAAGCCACACAAGCGTGTGGCTTATGTACTTACAAACATGCACACTCATATTAAAAAATCGTGTGCACGTACATCCCTTACTTCTAGGATTTTGGAACGTTTATGATAATGTAAATATATTTCCATTAAAAGTTCGAATTCATATTTTTGGACGATTACAATATTTCTTTCCATCATATTGTTCGGAATCCCTTTTTCTGTAGGTTTTTAAGAAATTTATTTTTAAAATAGACTACTGCACAATCTGTGATAATAAATAATTTGTAACAGACTGTGCATTAGTCGATTTAAGAAAATCCAAATCTTAGTGGGTCAGATCATATTTTGACTCAATAATGAACTTATTTCCAAATGACTGCTTATAAGTATAAGAAGAAATATGGAGGATTAAACGAATCTGAATATAAATCGTTATATTGTTCAATATTTAATTTGTAATCAGGCGATTTATGATGAATATTTTAGGTTTCTCCAATTTTCCTTCAATTTAAAATTTTTGCGTACTTTATCAAATAATGAAGCAAACGTTAGATTTTCTCATTTAAAGATTTTGTATTTTTCAAATGGTGCCATGTTTATAACCTCACCAATATTGATTCCCAGTAAAATTACTTTATAAAAAATATTTTGGGACTTTATGAGCTGGATAAGTTTAAAATCAATTGCTATTAAGTTATTACTGCGATAACACTTTTGCTATTAAGTTATTACTGCGATAACACTCGTAATATGGTTTACTGCGTTACAGCAAAAGAAATCAATGCCAAAGTAATATGATAAAGGTTGGTTAATATTTCTTTGTTCGTACATATTAAAATAAACTTAACCATGAACAGTTAGATATAATAAATTAGAATATTTTGCTTAGACTAAGTTGCAAAGTGTTTCGAGAAACTAAATAGAAATAAACTAAATAAATCTAGGGAGTATTGCTGTTAGTCAAAGGCGCTGCAATTAACTGTTTAGCGAACATTCATTACCTGCCGCTAGAGCGTATTAAATTGGCAATATTAGTATACAAATAACAACAAATATCAGAAAATAATTAGGAATTACATGTTTGTCTATAACAATCATTATATCTATATCACAAAGGCTTAAGAAGGACTCCCATAATGATACTTCCCATGCCAGCTCGTAGTCTAATACTTATAAAATTATTCAACATATATTTAATGCTTAAACAAAAGTACAACAATTTAAGTATTTTCCCTAGATCCTTTAACACTACGGTATTAGAAGTACAAATGCAAAGGAATTAAGTTTTCATGGACGACCTGAAAATCAAAAATGATATATCGTGTATGTACCAAATTGTAATTTAAAAAATATTAAAACATAAAAATAACTCATGCAAATTACTACTTAATTGTCTAAATTGATTTTGGAAAAATGGATATATATTTCTATTGGAAAAAGTATTGAAGAAAAAAGAATTGCCAACCTGGCATACAATTATTTTCTTTTTACACTCTAATCCATTAGGCGGGTAAACTTTATTTCTGTCTGAGGAATATTATGGTTCAGTAACCGCGCCGTGTATAATACACCTTTATAACTTACCTAACCGTATCGTAAACAAATATCCCATATCGTATTTACGTACGTGTATAAGAAATATGGCAAAGGTGTAAGTTGTTAAAAAATGAAAAAGAATTTTCATTCCCCATCGCCGGAGAGTCTGGGTCGTTTATGAAAACTTTTGAAAGTTTCCGATGAGGCATCTGTTGCTCGCTAATACATATATTGACTTTTTCCTACTTGATCTAAATAAAAAATTATCTTTGTTGATACTAGAAATTTGTTCGTAAGGGCTAGTACTTGCTGAGCACGTAATTCAAAATATATTTTTTGACGGACTTTAAATATTATTAACGTTGTACTTCTTCAATAAGCAGTTTCTTATAATAACTTGAACTTACATTTTGGAATACTTTGGAACAGTTTCAGCGGAAAAGGAAAAAAAATAAATTTAAGAGAGTTAACATACTAACAATTTTGGAAGGCTGTAAAATCTTTATACGAGCGAATACTAACTCAACGAATGTTTTATGAAATATTATTGTACATTATAACCAGATGCGCGTTTTATACGTCATTTATTTATTAGGCCAAGTAGTAATTAGAGATTTATATGTATTGGCAATATGTAGCGTGGGATCAAGCAATAATGCCTCATTTTTTCACGAATGGAGCCTTTATGAAGTAATCATACTCGTATTTGGTGTGAAATATTTAAACTAATACCTTTTTAGGATATAATATTTTTTTAGATTTCTTTTAAGTTCTGTCAGAATAGCATAATAGTTTGAAAGCTCCCTTATTACATTCATTTATTTAGATTGAAAACATTGTAAAATTTTTAGCTTCGTATCCGACTGGAAATATCCCTTAATAATAATTAGAATCCCTTATTAACATGTATTTTTTCTCCATTAGACTTCTTCTTATTAAAGCAAAATGTACAGATCTGTTCATGTTTTTTTTTTCATTACTCCTATTTAATAATTACTTACTATCAATCATGTCTCAAAAAAATTTAAACTAATTCAGTTTGTATCGGTTTTGATGTTTGTATCGGTTTTGATCCAGTTGATATAAAAGAGGACCTCTGAAAATATTTAAAAAAGAAAAAGATTTTACCAAAATGTTCCTAAATAAATTATCATAAAAACAGGAACCGGAAAGTTTTAAAGAATAAAAAAGTCCCGAAATTAATGCAGGTATTTAAAGAATATACATATTTAATATTTTCGAGCGTACACAAATAACACGGGTCATTGACATATGCGTTATTAAAGGAGTGTTTACATTTTTTACAAAAAATCTTAATTATTGAGAAGTAAATTCTGAACTCTGGGTATTTGTAATATAATGGTTTCAATGTAGAGAAATAGGTCAATGCTTCTTGTTTAATTTAAGATGATTACTTTTTATTGGCTTGATATATTCATTTCATGAAAAACGGTTTTCGATATTCATTTCTAGCCAAAAATACGAAAGAGGGGTAAGTTTAGAGTATTTATATTATACTTGAATTAATGTATAATATAATTTTGTTTGACGCAATAGCAAAAGAGAACAAAAAAATATTTACTCAACAATATTCTTCAATGCATTTTGAAATACCTGTTTGGCATTTTGTATTGAGATGCACCCAAAGTCAACCTGCTCTGAATAAAAATATTCGCGATGTCTTTCTGCATTATTGGTGTAATTATAATCGGATTAACTATTCTTAGCCATGTTAAAAAATATTGTCTAATTGAAATATTTTATTTCTTAGTGTCCATTGTTACATATATGTATATATATATATATATATATATATATATATATATATATATATATGTGTGTGTGTGTGTGTGTGTTTATATATATATACATATGTATATATATCCATGTATGTTCAATTACGAATATATCTAATAATATCAGACGTAATCAATAATGCTGAAAAGAAAAAGAGATAATTGGTAAGATTACTCAGGTGTGTACATGTTTGTCTGTTACAGCGATTTATTCCAAAAAAATGCTTAACTTAAAATACTTGAAATTTAGAATGCTAGTGTATATATATTACTCGAACATAATTCAATAGCTATGAATGGAAGTAACAAGTCTCGCATTTTTGACAATGTGGATATATTAAGTAGATTGATAGTTTATCTGGATTCATTATTGACATGAATCATTAAAAGGACATAGTTGTATCCTAGGATATTTCAGTATACAGTAGGATGACCATAAAACTACTAGACTTTTAATTCTAATATTTACCATGAGTACTTAATTCAATTACTTAAATTAAATATATCCTAAATTGTTTTTTTTTCTCGACTACAAGCATTCGGAAAGACGGCTAAAGTACACGCGTTAGCAGATTTAGAAGGTAATAAAGAAGTTTTTTTTTGTATTTAAATTCTTATTCACGTAAAAATATGTCAATTAGTGGTTATATTTTTAAGCATCGTGTTTTATATACAGGAAGAATTCAATTAGATCAGCCAAAGTATATACCGGAAGACAGTATAGTAGGCACTAATTTGTAGTCATCAGTTATTGCTATCCCACTAAAGCCGTATGTGGAAAACAAAATCATTCTAGTTAGCTAGCTTGACTTGTTCATACATTCCTAAAAAATACTGTAATAATACTTATGTAAGTTATTATTTAATTGACGAATTTCAATAGCAGAAAATAAATAAAACTGTTTACTAAACAAGTATTAAAAACATATTTCATTTTAATTATAACATCGGCGATCAAAGTAATGGGGACGGGCTATATTTAAATTTGTAGCACAATACAAGCGGCATTTACGGCTTTTAATTTTGGAATTTTGGAGACATTTATGATTTTTCTAATTAGGCAATATATTGAATTGAACAAAACTAATATTAATATTACTAAGTAGCTTCAAGAAATAATACGTACTCTGAAATTTTTAAAGATATTTATGTGTGTAACAACACTAGTGTTCCATGTTTCTCTCATAATTAAAATATTTTTATCGTTATATTTCCCTAATTTAAAAAAAAAAAGATTTAATAGCTTGAAAATATATTTACTTTTACTTTGTTATAACAGTTATAAATTATAGTACTTATAAATATTTTTTCAACTTTGAATAAGTTAGTAGATAAACGAAATTGTGTGGTATGAAGTCTATTTATACATAAAAATAATATATATTTTGAACGTATATTTCTATTTATGTTAGTCCTTTATCGAGAGTAACAAGTGTAGTACAAATTTGCAAGAAGTGTTGAAGAAATTATAGAACTAAATACCTAGCCTTTATAGAAGTAAATTCTTCATCAATTGTTCAAACCAGTCTTCTTATTGTCTAACTTAATATATAAATAATATTATATTTAAATAATATTATATACCTAACCTTTATTCTTTGGCGTCAGTCGCAATTTTTTTCATCAACTAGCACACCTAACAGTATTGTAATCACAATTTCGTGTAAACTATTAAGTATTTTTAAAAAACAACGATAAAAATGAATTAAATTATAAAATATTAAAAGTTCCTTTTAGCCCTTCGTACGGTAATAACATTCGATGCAAGGTAAAGTCTTTCTCTATATGGTTTATATTTCGAACAATGCTAAACTGCTTATGTGTGCGTGTGTGTCTGTGTGCATACGTGCGTGCGTGCACACATCACATGAACGTAAAAAAATGACTAATAAACCAATCAGGGGATTCACATTTCACTTCGGTGAATTAATATAATATCATTGTTAGTAGCGATGACAGAATTATAACGTAACAGGTATGAATAACATAATATTGATGGAAATTAATATCTTATGTTATTGCGATTTACAGATACTATGTTATTAAGTAACGATAGGCTTGGCTAACATGTTAAAATATTATGTTACGTATTGTCAAGTAGCGCCCGTACAATGGCCGTCACTCGCTGAGTAAAGTGAGAGCGAGACAGCACGTTTCTTTTCGTCTTGCCCTTCGTTTCATATTTACCGAGCATCACCGAATGACACCGAACTTTACCGAAAGATTAATAATCTGTTATTAGAACGTTCTGAAATTCATACCTGTTATGTGATCCATACCTATTACCGATTGGAAAGAACGCATTATGTTATTAAGAACATTACGCTTGGTAACATGTTAAAATATTATATTGTGTTATTGTCAAGGAGCGGATGTCATTCGTCGCCTGAATAAAAAGAGCAAGAAATAGCACGATCCTTTTCTTAATGCAATTCATTGTTTTATATATTAATTGTTTTATGCTTTATTCTTTTGTTTTGTATTGACGGAACATAACCGAATGACATGGAATTTTTACCGAATGATAATAAACAATTAATTACTACAAAGTTCAAATCTATACTTGTTATTTGAATTTTGTTTATGTTATATTCATTCAGAATTCACTGTTGATCGCTAACTAATTGCAATTTCTATGCGTTATTGTTTCATTTTGTTTAAATTATGGAACTAGGAAAATACTATGTGGTTCGAAATGTAATTTTGTCATTGCCTGGCTTTCTTTTAACATAATTTAATCAAATGTAGATTGAAACCGTCCACAAAAAAATACCTATATTATATCAAAAACCAAATTAAAATTGCACTAGCGTTTCTCCAGTAGTATTCAATGTACTATACATATTTTGTATACACACGCAGAATTACACTAAGAATTCCCAGTATACACATATTATTCACAAATTGTTAATAAACTCACCACGACAAATTTAGTATTTATTATAGCGTCCAGAAGACACTGGAAAAAAACAAATGAGTCTGTCTGGAAAAAAATTAATGATAACAATTTTTCAGCTATGTACATTGATTTGAAAGTTTTTGTACATTTATCCATTTCTATATTTAAATCCTAAATTAATTTTGTGTTATAATTATATACTGAGAGTACAACTGAAAATATAATTTACTAATTACGTCATATAAAAAATAGAGGTAACCCGCTCTCTTTATTGGCTTTCAAAATTACAGGATATATTAACAGTCAAATCTTAAAGGTTATTTAAAAATTATTTTAGTACAATTTTAATTACTGAATATTATTACTATAACAAGTACAAACTTGCACCGTAAGTATAAACCAAACCAGTTAACAAAAGGTGTGTCCTCTAACGATTGTAATTATTAGCAATGAAAATTAGTCTAGCCGCTGGGAAAATAATGGTCTCGGAATTTGAGTACAACGGATGAGCTACAGCAGTCAATATATACATATTGTGTTATATATACTGTTTATTATTTTAAATAACCTTTTTTTCTTAGATGATAAAATATGTATGGAAATTATATAAAAAGTAACTTCCTCATAAAAAAAATATTGAAATAAACAATTTTCATTTATTTCATATTGTTGCTTGTTTTAATTTTAAGATTGGCAAAATAATTTCAACTTATTTTAAGAATAGCAAATAATCATATAATATTTGATATATACTATCGATTGTTAGTTTCTTAATTTTTCGGAAAATGGATTTTACACTTTAATTAAAAGTTTACCTAGTTTTAGACTTTGGTCTGTTCTTGATATGCAAGCTATTAGATTTTTAATTTTAAAATTCTGATCATTCCCCAAAATTAACTTAACAGTAATCGCTATTTTGAATTCAATATAAAACTATGAAATAGTGACTTCAAAAGATCTACGCGAGTTTATTAAATATAAATTCAATAAATAAAATGTGTTTTTTAGTGATTTTTACATATTAATAAACTATTGTGATGAAGTCGATCCCTTTTTAAATTCTAATCACAATATCCGTTTTTATGTACGTAACAAAAAAACACAAGACAAATTTAGATATTAAGTTTGGGGTATCATAACATTAATCTGTTATGCAAGTTGTACAATTATCAATTCGATGCGACGTCAAAAAGTATATTTGTTTTTCTAGCTACTAATTTCTGACTTAAAAGTATATTAATTTGTTGTAATTTTCATTTTATACCTTGGTTTACAAGACCTATATATAAAGATCTATAGATATTGTCTACCTTATAAAATAGTACTTTCCACTTTCTCACCATTGAGTGAAGTCGATTTTGAGCCCCTTAGAAACCGCTTGACGTAAAAACTTTAAATTCAGCATAGTAAAAAAACCTATTGTCCCACACGTTTCCACATAGGTGCGCAAAACTTGTGTGAAATGGTAAGAAAAACATATTGTCTCCCACATTTCTCTGTAGATAACACTCAAAAATATGTATCTGGAAATTGATGATGTGAACAAATTAAATACTTGCACTTTTTTTTTTAATTACATAAATAATATGGTATATGGAGGATATTTGAAAAGACAAGGCAAGACAATAAGGGCCTCAAAAATTGTTTTCCTAATTTAAGGCAGCATGTCTTTAGAGATATGCTGAAAAATATGAAGAAAACATGTTCTACCTGTTTTCCGAAACCCCTCAACATAACATCATGAAAAATAGGAATTTTAGAAGCCTACGCGAAAATTGTGGGAAATTTATAGTGGTTATCCTAGATGTCAGTTCTTTTTAAATATGCACCATGTTTTAATGTCTATGATAGTTAAATTGGGCAATATATTTATGTTGTGAATAATTAATATTTGTGATAGACATATTACATACGTTTAAATATTTATATGTGCGCAAAACTTGCATGAAATTCACATAAACCGGGATTTACATATATTATATAAGATTTTTTCTCAAAATCCCACAACGACACATTTTTAAGCATATGCAATATATTAGAAATGGGTACTTTTGACATTGCGTTGACTTAATTGTTAAATTGTCATAGTATCATGATATATCACGATATCAGCGTAAGTTTAATGTTATTTACGTATAAATAAAAATAAGAATTTTTTTGTAGAGTTTATCTGATTAAAATTTAAGAGAGTAAGTAATTTAACTAATTTTTTAATTCATAAATCGCAATTTTAAGGTACAAGCTGACGAGATGTGAATAATTTTTTGACAAATATTAAAAATTTATCATTTCATAGTTCAAATTTAACGTTCATACAGAGGTAGCAATATTGGAAGGTGGTGTCATTTTTAATAATGCTCATTCCATCTCATGAGATCGAATGAGACTAAGAGATATTTTCACTCTATCTCTATAATTAAATTTGTAAGCTAAAAAATCTACTTATTTTTCAACAAAGTTTTATAATAAAATCACTCCTGTTTTTTATCAATATATATTTTCATTACCTTTTATTGACATAACAAATTTAGGAGTTGCGCACTAAACTATTTCTAGAGAGATTACTTAACTGCTTTTAATATTAATTATCCTATGAGTTCTTCAGTCGAGATAACTCTGAAACTTTAAACAGATATTTAAATCAGCAAGACTAGCTTTCAAACATTTATAATTGAAAAATTTCAAATGAAATTTTGGTTTCAACTCCGAATTGGTTGAAGTAAAATTATATTCCCAAAGTAAACAACTTACTTAAATGAGATATCGTCTATTGACGGAGGTAGATCTTTCCTTTTCCTAGCTTTCTGAATCCGTATTATATGAGTGGTTTAAAATTTTTGCTAATTCTAATAATTAAAACGTTATAGCTTACTTTAACAAACTTACTCATTTAATTATTTGAAAACTAAAACATGGTTTTATTGAGTACTTCTAAAGTAATTGATAGAAATGACCCTCAGTAAAGTATAAAAGACAAAGTATAGATTGTATTTCAGATTTCGTATACCCAAATCAATTTTCTTAACATCAATAGGCATGCCATTTATTTATCTTCTTGTATCACTCTGATTAACTTTCAAATCTTTACAATTCTGAATATTCTGTTATTATGAAAATAAAGTAATTGATAGAATTAAAACACATAGGATAGATTATATTTCAGACTTTGTATACCCAAATAAAATTTTCTTGACATCAATAGGTATGCTATTTATTTAATGGTATACGTCTGCTTGTATCACTCTAATTAAATTTCAAATCTTTGCTATTATGAATATTTTGTTATTATGAATTACTGATTTTAATCGAAAGTAAAATCAGTAATTCATAATAAAATGTTGAATATACAATAGAAATTTTAATAAATACGATAGAAATTTTAATAAATACAATTTTAATAATAATACAACAGAAATATTGGTATGTCTATCTTTTACTTGATTACTATATTTTTTATTCCAATGTTTATTGTCATAAATTATACCACCGACATTTTTCCCTAAATTAAATTATATCAAAGCTTTTGAACTCAACTTAAATTCTAGCAATATTTCACAAAAGTGACTAATGAATATAATTATTTTCATTACATTTAATAATTTTTTTTTGGATTATGGACAACTTATATTGAATGTAGCGTATGAAAGTGATAGCAAATATATTGTTCCTAAAAGAAATGGATGACACATGCTTCATCGTAATACCACATTGCCGTTTAAATGATTATATTTACTGTCTGTTGCCGAAAGGAAACTTAGAGCAGCATATCAAAATATTGTTACAAATCTTACATTTTTAATATATCTATAAAAATAAAAGCTAAATGGTTTAAAGTAATATTTTATTTTTAACATATGATTGTAAGAGGTAAAAATAGCCTCAATAGGATGCGAGTAAAAAAAAGAACTATTTTCGAAGGTTTCGAGTAATATTCCCTTTCATATTTAAAAAATTAATTTATCAGTTATTTAGATTGATTTTTTTCCCAAGAGGAAAGATGGCATTATTCAAAATTATAATAATTACTTTTGATTATATTTCTGATACTTTACAGACGGGTTATCAATTTGGTATTTAAATCATTAAATAGTTAAATAAATTTTTTTTTTTAAAGTTTAACATTTTATTAACAAGGCTCTCTCCAAAACATTTAGTCTCAGTAAACCATTTAGTCTCAGTAATTAATTAATTACTTTTTATAAAATAAAAGACAATTACAATATCTGAATCGTATGTAAACATACTCAATATTTATAGAATACTAGATTTGCCCGTGACGTTACACGCATGATATAAGGAAAATGCAAAAAAACTTTTTAAAGAAATCAGTAGTTAAGAAACTAAGCATTATTTTGAACAGAATTTTAAATATCCGAGTTTTAACGGGCCATGCAGTTAAAACTAGTTAAAACATGCCAGATTCATAGGTCATATATTGTTGGTTACGTGGTACAATCATTAGCAAAAAATATATAAAGAGGAAATTGCTGATCATAAATTAAATTCAATTAAAAATAAATGCGGTTTATTATTTGCAAATAACGATGTAATTAATATTTGTTTAAAATGTGAAATATTAATAAATTAAGAAAAACTTCGCAATGGAATGGTAATAAGTAAAGATTATATCATTATTAAAATTTTGAAGTAATTAATAGGCGAACAGTACTTTCTACGTCTTAATAATCGTAGAAAGTACTGTTGGCATATTAATGAATAATATGGCCGAACAGACTCCCACGAATAACTATGTTGTATTTTTGTGTAAGGCTATTATAGATTTATATATAATGTTTAATTTTATAGCAAAAACTAACAATTATAAGGAATTAAAAAGGCAGCTTTTTAATAAAACACTTCTATTCACTGAAGGATGACCCTAAAATACAAAATAATTAGGTGTATTAAAATATAAATATAAGTTTGTTTTTTACAATGTTTTTAAAATTGTTTTACATTATAATATTATTTTTACTCAATATTTTATATTTCATACAAAACTTATTCTTGAATTAAAGGAAATAATTATGTACAGGTTTCGTGTTTTTTGTCGTGCATGCGCATAATATATAGAGGAATAGCATCCCCTAATGTTCCATTTTCACATGCCACGATATTTGAAAATTACTAATAGCTGTATAGTTCAATTTCGATCTACTGGTAAATAGTATTAAATTATATCATCAAAAGTTATATTAATATCGACACAATTTAAACTCATTGACAATTTATTATTATGCCATTGATGTGACAGCCCTACACAAACGTGTTTTTTCAGATTCATTTTTATTGCATTCTCGTTTTTTACGAAAGTGGCATGCGTCGTTTGGTTGAAATTCCCGCCTATGGTATATCTCTTTCTTCTTTGATCTGTGAATTATACGCAAAGTATTGTTCAACTCAGTACCAATATTGGCTATAAAATTAAATTATATTAATATTATCTATGTCCGCAAAATATCATCAAAATTTTTGAGCGTTTTAAGGGTGAAAGAAATATATGCGTTCAAATAAAACGGCTACACTTATTCACTGGAATGTAACGAAAGTCTTTTTGAAATATTGGTGGTAAAATTCCTTAGATGACGATGTTAACATCTCTTTCATATTTCAGACGTAGCTGTTTAAAAAACCATGTAGGTTCTAAATACTTTAACATTGATATATTATATTTGTATATTTTGTGTTCATTTATGGATTTTGTGAAGTAGAATCTTTAGAGACAAATTATTAATTAACAATGATTTAATACTAAAAACACAAGTCATTAGCGCTTTAAATGCAATCATCAAAAGACGAGGTAAACACCCCGTCTTCAATATGACTTTCTTCTATACAGATACATTATCTCTCTCAGCAATAAAAACAGCGCTCCCACACAGACTATAAAAGTCTGCGTGGGAGCCCTGTTTGGAACGAAATTTTCTTTCGTTTTATAAGAGTACTAGCAATTCTATAGAGCACCGCATGGGCGTATTTTAGATATAATTAAAATATTTCTTCATGCACCAATTGAAGCATCTCTCCTCAAGGTGCCGGAATGAAGAAATTATATTTACAGGTGGCACGTAATACGAGGAACTAGACATACTGACGGACTTCTTGTAAATTCAAAATTTTAATACGATCAATAATTTTTTTCATATCATTAAGTAATTTATGTTTATATGTAATATCCCCACGCAATTTAAGTTTTACCGCGCTGAAAAGCACGTTTTTATTTGAATAATAATTTTTTTTGTTATTTCTTTATTACTCATTCGTTCGTGCAAACAACACTATAGCAACGAACGTAAGTGACCGTCCTGCCTCGATACACCGTAGAAAATAGTCCTTATGAACATATAAGGCAGTGGTGGGAATTTGTTACGCTTGCTCAAAAATACTCCTGCAAAATTTAAATGAAGTATGTCTAGATTTGAAAAGGATTTCATTATTTTCACCTCAACAAACTCTTTAGATAAATTATTACTTTCGAGAATTTTCGACAGTGTAGATTGACTTTAATAGATAGATATATACTTTCCTTGGCTTTCATACAGAACTATTTAGGGCGAACAAGCTTGCTTTAAATTATTTTCACATATCTGTAACGGTTTGCAGAGCACAATAAAATCAGGCGTTTAATTTTCGACCTATCAGGCGTTTAATTTTCTCGCTACTTAATAATCGCAGGTTGGTTAAGTTAAAAATTCATAAATTGTAACCTAAACCCACGAGGGTGTAGAATGAAAATCGATATATTGCATTACCAACTAAGTTTTTGTGAAACCAATGATGATATATTTTTGTTACAAATGAAGATATATCAAATTATATGTGTAACATAAATTATGTTACCATTACGCTTAAGGGCGGGAAGAGTAGGGGTGAGTAAATAAAAGAGGAAGTAAAGGTAGGAGAGGGAGACACGTGTGCCAGGAATAATTCTGTAGAAATTCTAGTTGATCTGTGATGCTTATTAGGAAAGCTTTGAACTTTTTTACAGAAGTCTTCAAGTTTTTCATAAAAGTTGATGGGTTGAGGGAATTAAAACAAAATTTATACGAAATTTTGAGAATTTCAAGCATTAAACTTGACGGTAATTTTAGAAAAGGAGAGGTTTTAATATTTTTAAAAATGTAATATTTTTACGATTTCAGGGCAAAGTCTTAAATCATCGCACAGGATCAATAATGAGGTTATATGATCCATGGACTTTTCAAATTTAGCTTGATAATTTAAAAGAAATATATTTTAAGTTAACCAAGACTAATTTTTACCTTTAGAAACCAATAATTTTAACTAATTTAAACTTTTAAATATATTAAACAAATTATTATTTTTTTTAGCCGAAGGGGAAAACAATAACTTAATACATGATTTAAAGCAAGTATTATTGTAACGAAGCCGTTATTATTGCAAAATATATTTAATTTAAATTTTGGACGTGTGCCCTTTTGGAATCAAACCATTTTGTTTTTTTTACATTCATTTAACAAATCAAAATCGGTAAAATGATATTTTGCTAGGCTTTTGTACATGTAAAATAGGGTTAAAAATTGCCTTGTGAGATTTGCAGAATATCATTAAAAACTTTTTAAGTTAGATCTCATATCAATTAAAGTTAAAGTTACCATTTCTAGACACATTTTACATTCTGTTTATATCAAGAACGCCATATCGAAGATAGTCGTTATTCTGCTATAATATTTTTGACATCCTGTATCTCAGTTTTAAAAATCATTCCATATTAACCAAAATTATAGCAATATTTGAGAAAAATTATCATCGGTATATATTAATTTTCTTATTGCAGTTTCAATAAAAAAACCCTAAATATAAATATGACAAACATTTTACTTCACTACATATATATATATACATATGTATATATATATATATATATATATATATATGTATATATATATATATATATATACATATATATAGAGCGAAAAAGTTTATTGATTTTTTCTTGCTAATAGCTAGAACCACACATCGGTGTGGTTCTAGAGATTAGCAAGAACACACATATTTTTTTTCTTAAAATTTATATTTATATATTTGACTTTATGATACCAAAACTTAATACAACATACACGAAAGCAATAAAAACCCAGGAAAATATCAGTTACGTACATACAAGTATTCTGTATATAATCGAGAATAACGAGGTTTTCTCTGGAAATTGTATCTCGAAATTGGTTTCTCGATGTTGACTAGTCGTGCGAAAGTATAAATGTTACTTATATAGGAGTATGACCCGCCCGTCCACCCACTCACAATAAAATACATGATAATATTTTCTTTTGTATTTTTGAACAAAGCCTTCCCATATTCATCTAATATATTTATCTTCGAAGATTACGTTAACAAGATTTTAAGTCTTTCTTCGGTTCAATTTATTATTTTATATCGGAGTAGTATTTTTGTAGAAAAAATGGTTTTACGATTGAAGAAAAAAGCAAAAACATTACTTTGCTTCGGTAATTTGCTCAGAGTAACATATTCCCAAAATTTAAGAAATTGAAAATATCAGAACTTTTACTTTCGCTTATTGGTAAAAAGTAGATCAAATCAACCTGTAACCGTTTAATAGCTATGTTTGTTTATAATTTTGACTTCAACAATTTTAAAAACAGAGGAAAGGAATATATTTTTCTGAATATTTTTTAGTTTTAACTGTTGCTTTCTAGGTTGCCTAATTTGTTTTATCACTGTGCCCAATTTTAAAGTTTCCAAACAATTTTTAAGAAAACAGAGGTGATTTGTGGACAAATGGATACTAGGACGATTTTTCATCCATTGTTTTCCCTTTGAGATACGAAATCCTAAAAACTAAACTCATAATTAAGAACATTCAAGTTGAGGAATAATGTTTAATGTAATTAAGAAACATATCGTTAAAACTACGTAAAAAAATATCTTAAGCAAAAGTAGAACTCGTACTACAAGTTTTCCATACAAACTTAGGCACATATACTTTTATAAGTACATGCTATTAATATAAAAGTAACTACAAATGTGATTATTTTTCCCCAGTTAAACATATTGGGTAGTTTATCTTCTATAGGCGTAAATGTATCGTGTATTTATCAAAACGATTGGCTAAAGAATAATTGCTACATTTTTCCTATAAATTTTAGCAAAGAAAATTTTAGTAACACTGTTGTTGTTGATGATTTTGACTCTCCCAGCTTCTGAGGTTAGAGAACATATTTCTGTGGACTATTTTGCAAATTTTCACTTTATTTATTGCATATAACGTTAATAAATTTAAAGGCCAAAATATTCTGTTTTTTTTTTTTACTTTTGTAGATTTGAAATTTACATTTATTTGTTCTTTTGTAGCTTTAAGTTTATATTTTTTTATGCAGTAGATTCAACAATCTTGATATTTAAATCGATTATTAAAAGCAGAAAAAAGCTCCAGTTTTCCTTGTAAACAAGTAATTTGGATTCAAAACCATGAATTCACCCAGATATAGATGTTTCTTGATAGCAAAGTACTAAAGCTAATTAAGATTATTGCAATAATTTAGGTTTAGGAAGTAGCTCAAATATTCAAGTATCTAATTTTCTATGATAAATATTACTCAAATAAATAAGTTTAGTTCTCATTTGTCTTTATCTTGTTAATGTTTGCAAGTACTTCAGTATAAACTATTCGATTAATGTAAACAGTATATTATAAATAATAGTTTAGATAGAATTTCACAAATATTGTCTGCGAAGTTTATTAACGTTTCACATGGTAATTACAACATAATGTTAAGTTTTGCCTGTATTTAACAAGTTTATTAATTACTTAGATAAATACCTAATATTTACAACACGTGATTCCCTCACGCAAGTGATTAACTTAAATAAACTCCACAAACACTATATGGTATTACACTAATATTACCAGCAATAATAAATTGAATAAACGATCAATCAATCAAAACAAGCCTTTCCCGTTCGTTGTCAAAATAGCAAACTTCTGATCATGTCCACAAAATGTTCGTTATCATTGTACAAAATATTACATAAACTTCTTCAGGTCATGACGTCATATTTTTTAAACTTCTAATGCATTCAAAGTAAATTAATGAAAACCGTTATTTAGCTTTTTTAAGAATATAAGAAAAGTTTTTAACTTTTACTTCCCCAAAATTGATGCAAAGCTTTTAAATCTCGATTTCTTATCATTTTTGTTATGTAATGTTTGACTACCGAAAGATAAAAAAAATATTCAAATCTAAAAATTGTACTAACGAAAAAGATGAACATAACATTTTTTTTTAGGAATATATTTTCTGTATGAAATTGGCTTAATAGGAGACCACTCTTGTTAGCAAAATGCAATGAAAATGTTGATACATTCTATTTTCAATGAAAAGATCGTAAACAATCGATACCATCTAAAATCATTCGCTAAATTTTTGCTGGAGAGTTCGCTAAATTGTTTAGTTATTTCCTTTGAGTAGGCAGGTATTTTAAGATCTCAAAATAATTTATGGTTAAAAATTTTTTTCTTAAATTTATTTCTCGTATTTCAAGCAACGTTCACAGAAAGGATATAAGTGTGACGACCTAAAACTCCATATTTAATAGTAATCGACCAGCATTTCTTCAGAAAATAATATATTAATGTGTTTACTCATAAATTAGTCTTCTTGTGTAAAGCAGTACACATGTGCAATAAGTGTGACTATCAATTATAATTGTTAGGAATTTTATTATATTTAGGTTATAAAGACAATTTTGAGTTATCAATACTAGGGACAAATGGAATTTTCTGTTTCACTGTTTACATATTGTATATCCACTGTGTGTGTGTGTGTGCGTGTGCGTGTGTACGCGCACGCGTGTGTATGTGTGTGAAGTGTATGTATATATGTATACACATATACATATATTAGATCCGTTAAGCAAAGTTTAAAGATGCTTTCTTTAGGAACTTAATGGTTTTATGGCCACGAATGATGAAAAAAATATATCTTGATGAGCAGATTAAAATATTCTATTTAATTTTCTGGCTAAATTTAAAAGATTTTCCTTGATCATAGTTTGATTTGTTAAATATAATAAATTTGAATATTTACTGTTTAAAGCGTACCTCCCGTTTATCCATTGGTGGAAAAATATTCTGCAAAATAACAATAAACAAAAATTTATGGTATTAACGTTCTAAAAATTATTTTAATAAAGGCCGTCTCATATTTAAAATGATGCTGAGGGTAGACTTTTTTGTCTAGATAAAATAGTTAAAACATTATTAGAACTGGCTGATCGTAATATAAAAACTTTCTCTCGAAAAAAAAATTGAGTGCCTAGTTACGCAAATTTAAAAATACCTCAAAGCGAAAACCATTTGTAAAGTTGATTTACGTAATCTACACAATCTGTACTCTGACAAAATATTAGGAAGTTACGGCTTCTTACAATGACAAGATTACTATAAGGTTATTAAAATGTATTCTTAATAGAACCTGAATCACTGACATCTTTTGATATTACCTCTTACTGGCGATTAGATTAATTTTGCCGTAATTTGTTCAGAAGTTAGACTATACCCTAATTAATTTAATATGTCGATCATTTTCATTAGTTTTAACAGTCAAAAAATTTGGTATTTTTAATGTTGAACTACTTTATTATTTCAAATATCCGAAATTGTACTACCAAGATAAATGTTAAGGTTATTTTGTGTTTTATATAAATTGTGATAAAAGTTATAACGGAAGATAAGAAAAATAAAAGAAATCTATTTTTATTTAAAATATCTATTAAATTTAAATTATTTCATTAGAAGATTTAGTCTTTACAAAATATTTAGGCATATTATATAAGAGTTAGACGGAAATTCCCCTAATAAATAATTAACAACTCCTCCATAAGTGATTACGGGATATCGCCTTATAAATTAATTTTATGTTAAGTCGATTTAAATGGTCATCCTATTCATTAGGATCAAATTAGGTAATAAATGAAATAGGAATATAAAAGAGCAAAAAAAATATAAAAGTATATCAGAAAATTGAGTGCATTTGTACTTGTAGAAACGGGCAGAGAAAAACTATCCTTACGGTACGCAATTATTTCTTAAAACTTGTATAATTTAAAGCAGTTACTAGTTGCCTGTCTCTTACCGGAGAGAAAGGGATTTGTGCCCCAATCAAGTTTAAAACGGTCACTATAACATATTTAATCCATCAAAATAAGGTAGGTATATCAGAGCATATAAGGTAGTATATCAGAGCAATGATGGCATTCATATCCGTGGAAAAATCAAGTAAACACTTTTTTTATCGTTCGCAATAATTTAATTAAATTTATTTCTTCAATAATTTAATTAAATTGGCTTTTTGTTTGAGAAAAAGTGACTATATTTTAATCGAACATAAAATTCTATGGCTTAATATTCTAATAGATGTATATTTTTGACAAAAAACGACGAAAACAATTCGCAATATTCATAGTTCTTTTGTCTAGGGAAATAACCTTTCACACAATTGCAAATTTTTATGTGCAATTGTTTGAAATGCACTTTTGCTTCAAAAAAGCTTTAATGTTCATATTTTGCAACAGAAAATGAGTTAAAATGTCTCATTTTTTTTAAATATATATCATAATTTTTACATAAATTGGCTATTATATGATGTTATTATAGCATAATATACTAATACTCCACACTTGGCATTTAATGTCAATATATATATATAAGGTTTAAATTGAATTAAATAACAAGCAAGGCATTCAGTCTCAAAATGACAGAAACTCTGTTAAGAAATTTGTCTAAAAAATGATAATAAATATTTAAAAAATCAGCAAAAAATTACGCAGATACCAAATTATTATACGAAGAAACAAATTAAGGCAAAAGTCGTATATATAAATTGGTCACTAAATTATTAAATAAGCCAAAGAGAAAAATTTATAAATTCTTATAAATTTTAAAAAACACTTTATTATTAAAACGTTTTAAATTTATCATAGCAGGTATTTAAAAAACTCAGAAATTGTGTATTAATTTTGTCAATATTAAAAACTAACTATTCGTCTATATTAAGAGCTAATCATATTCTTGACTTCTTTTGCAGTCAATACCTGCTATGATAAATTTAAAACGAATTATATTATCATATTTTTATTGAGTATATACCCTGTTGTTTGCATTTTTAATATCAAGTTAAAGTTTAAAACGTTCTAGATTTTTCATTCTCAACTAGTACTTATTTTTAATCAACATAAATTTTTTCCAAAAATATTTATAACAAAAGCTTAATTAAAAAAGAGAAAGCATCTAATGCCCAGTCTAAATCGATTACTAAACAATGTTCCAATATTACAAATAAATAAATGTTAGTGACGGGTACATAAAAACTAGAATGTGAAGAACTAAGTAGAAAAGTATAACATACAAATAATTGTGAAAAACTACACGACTGAACTGCACATAAACGTGTTCGATTGAGAAATGACTATGATGGACAGTATGATAAAAAAGTAATAATATTATGATTTAAGAACTCAGAACTAGATAGTGCTATCCACAAAATGAAGGAACGTTTGAAAAGAGGAAGTTAGCACAGCAAAAATACATAGAAGGCTGAAAAATAATTTAGAACTCATGAAAGAAGTGAAACGTCTCCAACGTAAAAAAAAATCCGCAAATGTGGACTACTTGCAACTTAAAACAGAAAATTCTTTGTCTAATTTAACTACAATATAATATAAGTAGTGCGAAAACCTGTGCCATTCGCCATTCTCATAATATTAGTTATGCTAAAACCTGTGCCATGTGCCTCTTTTTCATTATATTTTTGCATATAATATTAGTTTGGCAACCAAAGTTATAAAACCACGGTTTAAATTCAAAGTTTATAAAACCACGGTTTAAATTCATTAGTGTCAACTAATGTATTAGCCTAACAAAATATTTCCACTTCTCCCTTAAAATGAAATTCGTTTTTCTAGTATTCTAATATGAGAATAAAATCTGTTTCAATAAATATTTCCCAGAAATCTTTAAAACTTCTGCCCTAAGAAAGTACAACATCACCCGTAGTTTTGGATATATTATGTATCAATTTTGCTTATTTTTCACTTGAAATAGAATCTATGAGGAAAACCATGCTGATTTATATTTGTTTTTTTTTAATCGCTGAAGTTTTTTTCCAGTTCTACTGAATATCTGACGTTGCCCTCTTGTGTAATTTAATGGAGATATTAAAAAAAATTATGTAATATGCCATGACTCTTCTTAAAAATTTGAAAGCTTATTTGTTGCTAATTTAATATGACAAATATTTATACGTATTTTTTAAATCTGGCTCGTAATTTACAAAAACAACCATTATATACAACACTACGATGTATACTTTCCTTTTTTGTGATAAAATGTTTGTTGTTGCATTAAATTATTTTAATGAATGTCTTACGCACGTGGGTTGAAGTTCATTATATAAGATTATGAACTCATAGTATCCTAAAAATTCATAAGTAATGTCTGTCTGACATGTTGGAGCGTGCTAGTGGTGAAGGTATCACGTGTTTAGACATGATTTTGGTAGCAGCCCTTTTAACGCAGTGTATTCCCCAGGTTAGCATGTATCATGGTATCAAGTTACTAGTGATTATCTACTGTGAGTCTAGCACAAGTAACCTTACAATCCTAGTCTAACTAACTCCACAATCAAATAAATTCAGCCATATTAGATGACACATATTGTTAAATTTATGAAGCAACCTATATAAAATTCGTAGGTAGTCAATTAAAATAAAGCCTTTTTTCAAATGCATATCATCTCAAAAAAAAAGTGAGCCATCACGGGAAGCCTGGCAGATGTGAAACATCGTGTTCGTGCAAGTAATATGCATAAAAGACAGGATTATTACAGGAACTAAATATAGCACAATGAAAAAATAAAGTATTACGAATTTCTTACAGAAAATGGTGACTTTATTTAATAAACATTTATTTACAATTAATACAAAAATAATAAAGCACAGGTTATGTGTACCTTAGTAAACAATAGCGTCGAACTGAGTGAGGAGGGGGTTGCGTAATCGGTTGCGCATGGCACGCATGACACGCCGCCATACCGTACACTCTACTACATATAGACTATATATATACCTTTGTATAGCGTGACGACCCGTCGCTACCGCAAGCGTCGCCACACCAATGATCCGGTTTATACCTACGCCTATAGATGTTTCACATTAATAAATCTATCGTCATTTATATTCATTAAAATACTTTTAATCTAATAGAATTTCAGGACTCCTGTCAGAAACATGAACCTTTATAAAACGGTTTTTATTATTCATAGTATCAGAAGTTGCTCCTCATAATAATTTCACTTTGTCAACCTTTAGATCCCCCCTGCCCCCTTTTAATATTCTTATTTTCCTAACATACGGGGAAAAAATGTATTCTTGTCATACTATGTAAAATAATGAATTTAAATAAAATATTAAAAAAAATTATTTTCTTTAACATGGACTTCATGCTTGAATGAGAACATAAAGTAATCAGGGTATGTAAAGCCAAAATTTTACATTAAAATTACAAAAACATATAGTTACCCAAATATTAGTTTACTTTTAATGATAGCTACATAAATTGTTGCTTGGTTTAGAAATTGCAGTACAAATCTAATATTCCAATGAAGAAATGTTTTCCCTATCTGTATTATAAATAGACATTGGTCACTTATCTCTTATAAGCGTTTCAATGGTTCATGTAGTTTTACTAAGAGGAAACATTATTTCCTTCAAATTATTTTGTTACCTGTAGCAAAACGTAATATTTTTCATCCTAAATACGAGAGACAATTTTACTGTTTTTTAAATTGATAATCTTGGAAAGTAGTAAACACATAAATATCCCCCGCGATGGAAACATATACGAGCTTTTCCAAAATGTAATGGGGATATTAATATTTTACCTCGATTTATAGCACTGTATCGTATAAATATATATGGATCTAGTTACATCATATGCAAAAGGCGGAGGTTCAAACTTACTACATTCAATATACCATGTGGCCTATAAAAATGAAGAAAATATCATAACTTAATGTTTATACATAACTTAGGGCGTTACTTTTATAGTCATATTTGGGCGGAAACTTAAAAATCATGTTCGGGCTGTGGTGACATCCTTTATGATCATTTTTATAAATTTATTATTACTTGTCTCCTTGTTCCATTGGCTTAACCAAATCCCAAGTTCCAATAAACATTAGCTCATCTTCATCAGCTTGTACCTTGAAATTATGATTAATGAAATAAAAAAAATTAGTCAAATACCCAATTATGAATATCGCTTTGACTTGTATAGTTTGTCTTGCTTCTATTTTTGTGTTAGCGTATATTCATTTCTTTGGTGGATAATAACATGGAGGGAAACATAACATATTACAAATTAGTGTCAAAAATGTATGTTCATAATTGTGCTATGTGATAGGACGCCAGGTATGCTTAAAGGAGCATGTTCATTTTATAAGGGGTTAAGAGGTACAAACTATTAAAGTATTTGTCTTATATGTACGTATATATATATATATATATATATATATATACATATATACATATATATATATATATATACATATATACATATATATATATAAATATATATACATATATATATATATATATATATATATATATATATATATATATTATATATATATATACGTACATATACACGGTGTCCGAGATTAAATTTCGGACAAAGAAAGACGTTATTCGTTGACTGAAAAATAGTTGATTGTCGTCAATACAAAGTTTAAAGAAGAATTTTTCCAGAAAATTCAAAATAATATTCATATTATTTTTTGCATACATACAATTTTTCATACACACGAATATTCATTCGATTTTGCATACACACGAATATTCGTATTATTTTTTGCATACACACGATTTTGCATATGCACGTAAATCAGTACGCAACCAATACATTTATCCGCTCGGATTAATGTAGTAGTTGCGTATGTCTAGAGAGCGCTTGTGTGCGTTAGCGAAATTAGGTGTATTAAAAAGAGTTACGTCTAATAAAGTTTTATTGCACTCATTTAGAAAAAGGACGAGTTTTACATTTTATTTCAAAGACCATTTATTCCGTTATATATTCCTTTATATCCTACTATTGGCGTTTTTCTTTGTCCGACACTTATTCTCGGACACTGTATATATATATATATATATATATATACATATATATATATATATATATATATATATATATACATATATATGTGTATACATGTATATATATATATATATATATATATATGTATGTATATATACATTTCCATAAAAGTCAGCAATCTAACCCGTATTTTCTTGAAAAGCTCCAATAATAAAATTGGGACTTTTCCGAATAATTTTCTAAAAATGAAGGGATCAAAGGATAAAAAAGGCAGTGGAGGCATCTGACATTCCATGGCCCTTCAGCTGAAAGGTCGGCGTAAAGGGAATTCCACTTGTCAAAAATAATTTTCAACATCATATTTTCTTGAAAGGTTTTATCGTACATTCGCCTTTTAAATTGTCTATTATTTTAAATAAATGAACGATAAAACCGCTTACTCACCTACAGTTTAACCTTTTTCATATCTTAATATAAAATGATAACAAGAAAGGAAATATTTGAATTTTGTTTGAAATAGATGCCATTTAAACTCGTATTGGAATAATTTAAAGAACAAACCTTTTTTCGAAGCTTGTCACTGTAATATAAATAAGATAATAGTGTACACAATACTTGCATAAATATTTTAGTTAATCTTATTGAAACCTTTACTATTAGTTTAGCTGGCAACTTCAAGTAAATGACGTTAGTCATCATATCTTCAATATAATGTACTCCCTCAAATAGCTTCAACATTTTCTAACTGCTCAAATCGGAGATCATATCTGTCAAATATTCTTATTGCGTTTGCACGACTACAGAGGTATGTGTTACTCACATCTTACTTTTTTCACGAATGTGTTAAGTATATATATATATATATATACACACACACATATATATATATATATACATATATATATATATATATATATATATATATATATATATATATATATATATATATATATATATAGAAGTACTTTAATATTTTATACCTTTTAACCTCCTTTAAGCATACCTGGCGTTCTATCACATAACACAATTATGAACATTGCAAATTTTTGACATATATTTGTATTATGTTGTTTCATTATCCGCCAAAGAACTGAATATACGCTAACACAAAAATAGACGCAAGACAAACTGTAAAAGTCAAAACGATATTCATAATTATAAAAGTACTCTAATAATGATCTTAGTAGAAATGCCAATTTTAGTAGGTGAGGAGCATAGTAATACGTTTTATTTCTTGAAGATATATCTATAAAGACAGAAATTAGGACAAAAAATAAAGTAATGAGTTTGTGGAAATGTGTGCGCAAAATTATTAAAAAATCAAAGAAAGGATACTATGCATTCGGTTTGAAAAAATAAAGATTTCATTACATCTTGGAAGTGCCGGCTCATTTAAATGATATGATTTGACCAAAAGAAATACTGTTACGCCAATTAAGTAAAATTAAAAAATTATTTAAAACATTACTCCCGCCATTACTTGTAATATCCTAAGTTATTCTGCAAGTTCAGGAAACAATCTATATTACTTGAATTAAGATGAATTTTGAGAAAAGCCTAATCTTGTTGTCATAATAGTGATATTGATACTGAATATATTAATAACCTTACTTAACTTAGAGTAAAAGTCTTAACATTTCTCTTGTGCTTCTATATAAAATGTAAATGCAATGAACGGAAACTTGTTAATCTTTATTGGAATTTGGGATTTGGTTCAGCTAATGGAACAAAGAGACAAGAAATAATAAATTTATAAAAATGAACATAACAGGTCACAACAACCCGAAAATGATTTCTAAGTTTCCGCCCAAATATAACTATAAAAGTAACAGCCTAAGTAAACTGATCCATACATATTTATTCGGTACAGTGCTATAAATTGAGGTAAAATATTAATATCCTCATCACATTTTGCGAAATCTCGCATATTTACTATTATATTACGTTTGTTCATTTCTCTCGCGATGGAAACGCGGGAGAAATGAACAAATTTATTTGTTAAAGGGTTTGTTAATATCACGAATGTGTTAAGTATATATGTATGTATATATATATATATTATATATATACATATATATATATATATATATATACATATATATATATATATATATATATATACATTTATATATATATATATACATATATATATATATGTATATATATACTCTTGAGATCACTTCCCGCGGTATAAGAAGTAATAAATAATTTGAATTGCGGGAATATTTGTGACATTTATGAAAATTTCTGACATTTCCATATGCAAAATATATTTGTAATTTATATAGGAAAAACTGGGATTGCTTTTCCAAAATGAAGTTGTTAAAATTGTGTAATTTGTATCTGAAGTAAAAAAGCAACAAAAACTAATTTTCACTCGATATACCCTTATAAAATAAACATTTTTTAAATAAAATTAATTATTTCGAATGAAGCATTGAGATGTGTATAAAGTATTATTAAATTATACCTAGCAATAATAGATATGACAGACGTAAGTATCATACTTACTTTTAAGTAAGTATGATGTCGATAAAAACATAATAGGTTTACAACCGTGGCCATATTGATCAATATTCATTATATAATTACATTTTAACACTTTGGGAGTTAATTTGGAAGAGATGAGTTACAATAGATTTAAAGGCAAATATTCAAAGGAAACTTAATCCGACTATTTTGACCGTATTAATAAAATATAAAGACACTAACAAGGTTCCTATTATGGTACCTGTCTGAATATTTATTAATAGTAACCTTATTTTATTTATTTATTCATACTTTAAAGTGCATATAACACATACATTTGGCGAACTTATTGCAATCTACTGTTATATAATGGTAAATGTCACTTCTGTAATTAACACATTACCATTTTTTTTAAGAAATTTAAGTCTTGTGGAAACAAAATAAAATAATCATACATTTGTTTATTTATATACAAACTCTTACGGATATTTTAACTTTTCGCAATGCTGTTATTCTGTTACTTTTATAAACGAAATTAAATAATCCATTTCCGAATTATACAAACAAGGCATGTGATATTATATATTATTCTACCAATCTTGAAATTGCAAATGTATATTTACAAATATCAATTTTTAAATATAATTTTTTTCTCGATTTTAATCCAAAAATTGTCTTCACATCTTTGAAAATAAATAACATCAGTAGTATGATACTAAAACATTGAATTACTCATATTAATATTCCATTAGTAAAAAGCAGAATCCTGGGAATGATGAGTCGGTTCATTATGGAAGTATATACAATTTAAAATCTATACTGTAATTTTATCCAAAAATACATTTAATCAAAATTATCGTTTATTATACATATAATTTTGTGTAATGGTACAAACACTACAAAGCACCTGAGTTCACTAATAGTTGGCATTAATATTTTAATATTCCGTTGAGCTCGCAAATTCGCAAAAAAACCATAAAGTGCTATTATAATATAAGATTTATCATAATTTAATATTCAGATTTTTACTTTGAAATGGTAATTTTGCGTAAGTTTCCTTCTTCAAAGTATATAGCGCTCCCATTAATTTTAATGAAAATTACTTCTAATCCATCATTTTAAATAGTCTTCGTTTATTTGAGGCGAAATTTTTTAAACTTGCTTATATAGAAAGGTATAAAGGGAAATCTTACAGTTTCTCTGGTCTACCTAACTTTCTTGAAGTACCAAGTTGGATCTTAAGTTTGATGTAGAGTCCATTATCCTCCAGTGAGCGTCATTAAGGAGGCAGTAAAGATTTTACAAGATATCTAATATATGTACACAAAAAATGAAGATTTTACTTTGAGAAACTAAAAATGAAGCTTTAGACAATTTAAATTTAAATATTAAAGCAAGACGCAGTACCGAAACACGAGCAACTGAATTCCGTAATTCATTTGACTTAAAGCTAAGAGAAAATTGTTTTATGGAAAAATACTTGGAAAAATTAAAGAAAATTTAAACTGCTCTTAATAAATTTAGTATTTATAGTTGATGTAGAAAGGTAGGTTTATATATTTAATATAATTATGTATATTCGACGGTAAATTAATAAATGCAGAACGTGATAGATCGTTATTTCGAATCCTATGTATGTAGATGTTTTGGGAGCTATTTCTGACAAAAACATAATAAAACATAATTTACATATATTCATTGTAACTTGCACAGATTAATGACACTACCTATAAGTTTATTTATATGCATCGTGTGAGATAGAATCTGTAGTTCAAATTGTAATATATACATATATATATATATATATATATATATATATATATATATATATATATATATATATATATATATATATATATATATAGTATATAATATATACTATAATGTGCATAAATTTGAGTCTAATATTCTGCATTTGGAATATACCGACTAGACTATGATCTTCCATTAACTTTACTAATATAGTACAGTACAGTTCAAACAATTCTTTTTCCACTATTTCAAATGCTTTTCCTTTTTAATAAACTTTTTACTAATGACGTTGGTTTTGTAATAAAGTCGTAAAGAAATAAAAAGTAAGATCAAATCCGGTTGCATTTAAATCAGAAATATGGTAATTTATTTAACAGAAATACGTATTTCCTGGTACATAGACCGAATCCCGTGGAACTCAAATTGCATTATTAACTTATTTATCCAAATGGTCAATAAAGGTAATTTCCACATTCGCAAGATTTATATGTATATACAAACACACATACGTATACACGTGTAAAAAAGACGTTAATATATATATATATATATATATATATATATATATATATATATATATATATATATATATGTATATATTTAATCAAACTAAACAATTTGATAAAACTATGCCACTAAAACGAAATATGCTTAATTTAAACAGTTCACTGTATAAACAATGTTGGGTATATTGAGTACTGAATATATTTGGCGTTAATTTTGTAGAAATTCATTATTAAAAATTAAATGAAACTACGTGCTGTAGTATTATATCTACTTTCTTATAGTTCTTTAGCACAACCTAGGTTTCGTTGTATTACAACATCTTCAGGTGAGCTTTTAGCGAAGATTTTTGCTAAATATGCCATTGGTCATGGTAAAGAACTAAAAGTAGAAATAATAACACATCATGTAGTTTCATTTAATTGTGTATATTGAGTACATTATTTCCATTTGCTAGGACTACAACGCTTGTGGTATCACTTACATCTGAACATGCCACATATAGCTCTCCATGGGTAAAGCATCCCTTATTTAAATCAATGCTGGCTTTGCTTAGGATTTTTCCCAGCGATATATTACTTGTCATTGCGAAACGAGCATTAATAGGGAATTGCAATATATTCAACTGAAATCAACAATCAGATGGAATTATTATATTGATTTATCGTATCACGCTACAAATACCATTCCGCCTTTGCTCAGACTGATAATAATTATAGTTTAAATTAAATCGTTTGTAGAGAAACTACAAGTAATCGAGTGCAATTTTAAAGTTTTGGCAGCTTCAGATTACGAAGCAGCGTAATGGGCTTACCGAACTTAAGGTCTATTTTGTGAGAGAGAAGACTGAAAGCAATGATATTATTCAAAAATTATTCTAGTTAATGTACTGCTTCACGTGTATGGCATACTGTATTTATAGAAAGTAAGATGTGGATCATAATGAAACAAAACTAAAATTACTGCTTGAATCAAATAAACAAAATTAAACATATCAAAAATTTAAGTAAAACTACAGAATCATGAACCAAATTATAAGTACCTACCAAACCATAAATTACAGAAACTATTTACATCGCCTAATGCTCAGTTAGTTATTACCATTTATATCGTAAAATTATCTCAAGACACATCCGCATTAACTCGCTCACGTGTCCTCAACTCGTGCGATCGGAAGCCCTTGTGACACAAACTTTACTTACAGGGGTACTGTGAGAATGCGCATGTGGGTTTAGTGTCCGGTTGCCGTTGCGCGTCGGAGCAGTCGCGCGACGAAGGCGACCTGGGGTGGGCGATACAGCATATCAACTATACAGGAGCGGAATTGTTTAGAATTTATTTTACTTCCTGTACACCCAATATATTATTATTATAATATTAATTATGTGATTATATTACTTATTACATTATTTCCGTACACGGTCATAATGATGGGCATAGTTAAAATATAACACCTAATTTAAAAAGATCTTAAATTTTTACGCACAAACCTCAAAGATTTTTGGAATAAAAAGTAGCCTAAATCCCTCCTTGTAAAATCCTCTACATATCGTTCAAGTTCCTTTCAAAATTCAAATCATAAATTGGTTAATCCAGACAAATAGATAGACATAGAAAGACATACAAAAATACTAAAACCCGGTTTTTGGGTTTTAATGATGTTCAAACAATCGCAACAGCTTAAAAAAAGGCAGTTATTTGAAAATCACAAACAGGCAGATCAAATTTGATTTGTGTAGATATAACTACACACACACACACACACATATATATATATATATATATATTTATATATTTATATATATATATATATATATATATATATATATATATATATATATATATATACATATATTTTATTGAATTTGAGAAAAAAATTAGATTTTCAAGACGTGACAAAAACATTTCACGGAAAGTCTAAAAGAATACTAGCAAAGAAAATGATTCGAATAGTATAAGTCTCACTGAAAAATGCCGCCGAAAATTTAATAGCTTTTTCGACTGGCTCAAGTACTTGGAATTATCTTCGTTACACAATAATATTTTGAGTGCCAATATATTTTTAATACAGCGGCCTTAGGAAAATGTAAATAGATTGAAATACATTAACCGAATGAAACTTGATAGATTTTCTTGGAGAAAAAATTAGATGGGAACAAAGGACCTAATCAAAGCAAGATTTATCATTTGTGTATATTTTACATATTAGTTTATAGAAACAAATTATTTTCGGTGTTATATAACAATATTTTCTTGGTATATTGTTTCAATATATTATAAGGTTTTGGAAAGATTCATTGGCAGAAAAATAAAAATTCATTCTGCTCTTATTTATCTGCATTGCTTATACCGCTGTAATAAATAGGAATGAATCACAAAACATAAAAACTTAAAATATAGGAGTAATAAAATTAGCTCAAAAGTCCGACCATGACAGATTTCAGTAATTGCTCATTATGTACATGTAAAAGTTAAAATGTATAAGTGTAATAGTAAACCTAATAAACTATTTACAAATTTTTTTTTTCATTACGTAAATAAAATATTTCGTGTATTTTCCACGGCCTTAAAATGTTAACTTTTACTGTTCCTTATTTGCAAATTAGGTCATATATAACAAAGTTACATACCTTTTATTCCAGTGCAGAATATATTTATTACAGAAGAGAAATTAAAACTCCTAGGTGTTTCTTTTTTTTATAAAATGTTTGAATTCTAGTTAGTGAAGTATTTTTTTTTAATTCATACCCACACTCTGTACACAACTTCTTTTTACATACGAGGAAATATTTAATTAAACAGAATTTTTAAACTATTTTGAAATTAAGACGTTACCTGTTATGTGAAAATGAGATAGACGAACAGCGTCGTCACAACTATGGGATTCATTCGAGCTGATCGGGTACGGAGTCCTAAAAAAGAATGTGAGTGAAAGATAATGTGATAAAAATCATATAAATTTCATAGGATGTATTCCTTTATGTAATATGAATGTACGACGCCAGAAAAAAATGAGATGTTTTAAGTCTCTTATTGCATCACACTCGTTTTATTCATATGCTCGATTTAATGTAAAACATGAAATACCATGAAAAAGTGAATACGTAAAAAATACTATTTTAAGCATTTCGTAATTTTCTAGCCATTTCTATGCGTTATCACTACGGATAATATTGAAAATCTTTAGAGTTTAGTAACGTAACTAACTAACAAGTCCATAATTGATTTATTACTTTTAAAAATAGTCTCCAGGACACTCTGAGCATATTACTATTATTTAAAAGTCCTCTGAGAAGCAGTTGTAATAAACTGGATTCTATTCAGAGCACTACTTTCAAATTTTTTTCAAAGCAAAAGGTAAACAATTGTTGGCCTATCAGTTTGCGATAATTGTTCATTAATTTTCCAAAATAATTGTTACACCAGCCCCACGTTGTTATTGATAGTGGATTAAATCATGGGGTATCCACCTAGCACAAAGCTTTCTAATGCCAAAATTTTCATTTAGAATTTTCTATACTTAACTCATATCCATGCCAAGATTTGGTCGAACCCGTTGTTATCTTAATATGTCGCTACTGGTGGACCTACCTCACTCGTAACATTACTGGGATTAGTACGACAACGTTTCAACTCATCAAAGCTTTTGTAAAGAGTAGCGCTGGCTTCATCATAAAATGCACATCGAAATCGATCGAAACTTGGTTATCGATTGGGACCACAAATAAAGTCATGAAAAACAATGGAACGAAGATTTTCTCACATTATGTTCATATTAACAAAATGTAAGCAGTTTTAAAATTATAGCTAATGTGAGAAAACAAATTAAAAATGCAACAAAGTTCTCGAAATTTTAACTTATTTTCTTGTTACCATTATTAAGAATAGCACATTTCAAAAAAATTTAGTGCTACTATCGCACACTATATGATATATAAATGAAAGTCGTTACATTATGTCAACCTACTCAAAAATAAGGACAAAAAGAAACAAAAGTAAGCCATGTCGGCTTACTGCAAATTGATATTTGTGATTGTCAATTTAATCATTTTTATATCATTATAAGATTACGTATGTTTTTTGGGATTTTCTTAATCAGATCATTAGGAAACGCTTCTTCTTTTTAAATAAAGTGATACTTCTTCGGTAAACATTAAATTGAAATTATTGTAAACCGCAATATTACTTTAATCAAGATATATTCGATTATATTTTGACCTGTTACAATCCTAATATAGTTTTTACAAACATTTATTAGAATATTGCAGTCATTTATAATTTGACGTATTTGTGTTTAATATTTGTATTATTATTTTCGAAAAACAAATTACGTTGGGAATAATTTACTAATATTTTAGTGGCCGGAATATTACATTTGACTGGATTTAGAATCCAAGTCAAAGTTTGAAATTGTGCGAAATTAAAGAAGTTCTAGTATTATAAAATGTATAATTTGAAGCTATTGCTAGTTAATAAAACGTTTATTTTTGTGTATATCTATATTTTAGGTCCGGTCCCAATTTAAAGTTCGTATATATTATGTGTATGTATATATATATATATATATATATATATATATATATATATATATATATATATATATATACATATACATAATGAATATACATTGATTTAAAGTAGAAAGTGCAAAATAATTTTATAAACTACAAAACAATTTGAGGGACGCAAATTAAAATTCGATTTAAGCTACCAACTTTAGTTCAAAAAGAATGGTTTCAAACCATAATTTTTATAGAGTAAAAAGCACTTATCATCCATATTTACATCGTCTCGGAAAACCTTGACTGCCGCACTTTTATTGCTATTAGAAACTCTGAAAGTCCTGGGAAGCAGAAAATAAAGACGAAGAGATTTATGATTTCCTAAATATTTTATAGTGTTTAACATATTAATCACAAAAATTTTATCAGTTGTAATAAAAGGCTGTGTAAGAAAGAAAAATGGTGTAACCCTCAAATAAATTTCAATAAAAATATTAACAATACAGAAGGAAAGAAGTATATTAAATAAAGAAAACATTTTCGGGTTCATTTCAGTTAATTAGAATTAATTGTATATTCTTAAACTTGATGAAATATAAAACAATAAAGGTTATTTCTTATTAAAAATGCAATAACAACATAAAACTAGCGTAATTATTACATTTATTATGAGGAGTGGTTTTCAGTTTATAGGGCTTTAATCACAGGTCAATTTATGACTTAATTGAATTACAGTGTACTCATACTGTAATTCCTTTTCTTCATCCAAAAAAGAGAATGAAATGTATGAAAATAGTCGCCATTTCCATATTAATTGTGAAAAAAGTTTTATTTCTTTTCATATGCCTTACTAAGGAGTTCTAAAATTTCTAAAATTGCTACTTCGTACCAATTAAATATTTGGTTTATTCATGGAAGTTTTACGTTCGTGCAATAATACTTGGATTGTTACCGATTACCGAGCTAAATATTACAGCTCAGGAATACATAGGGTTTTGACACCCACTTCAATAATAGCTTTATCTGGTTATAATTAAACAAATTACCTTGTTATACTGTTTTTTTTTACAAAATTTCATGGCTACGGAAAATACATCTAAATTTTAAATTTGCTGTCATTTTAAACGTGCTAACTTATATAAATATATTCACAATTTGCCAACAATACTTTTTAGGTCTAAATTTTCATATGGCAGAACAGACTCCAACGAGTAACCATGTTGTATTGTTGTGTAAAGCTATTACAGAAAAGTATTTAGATATAATGTTTCATTTTATTCTAAAAACTCTCAAATAACATAATAAACAACAGTAATAACCCTCAAATAACAAACCCTAAAATACAAAATATTTAGCTGTTTTAAAACATAAACACAAATATAAATCTATATGTAAAATAGTTCGTTTTTTACAATATTTTTTACCATTATTTTATATTATAATATTACTTTCAATCAATATTTTTTATTTTATACAAAACTTATTCCAAAATTAAAGGAAATAATTATGTACAGGTTTCGTGTTTTCTTTTATTGTGTATATGTATAACGTATAGGGGAATAGCATTCGATTATTTTCCATATTTTAAAATTACTAATAGCTTTACAGTTCAATTTCAGTCTATTCGTAAAATAATAAATAGCAATGTCAATAATTATACTAATATCGACAGGATTTATATTCATTGACAATTAAATATTATGCCATTGATGTGACAGACCTACACAAATGTACTTTTTCAGCTTCATTCTTATTGGCCAAATGAACTAAATATGATTGGTTATATGCTTTCTCGATCTTTACGAAAGTGACAAGAATCGCTTGATTGAAATTACCGCACATGATAAATCTCCTTTCTTCGTTGACCTTTGAACTATATGCAATGTATCGATCAACTTAGTACAATAATATCTATATCATTAAAATGTATAAATATTATCTATGTCAGCAAAATGTCATTACATTTTTTGAGCATTTTAAGGGTGAAAGAAATATAAACGCACAAATATAAAGACAAAGTTAATTTCATTAGTAGGGACAACTAATACACATATTTAACTTGAATGTGACGAAAGTCTTTTGACATATTGGTACTAAAATTCCTTAGGCAATGATGTATAAAACAATATTTACGTAACCTTCGTCTTTCAGATGTTGCTGTTTAAAAAAAACCATGTGGGTTCTAAATATTTTAATTAGTAGAAGTTTGTATATTAAGTTTGGAAACTTTAGAGACAATATACTAATTAACAATGATGTTATACAAAAAAGATAAGTCATTAGCGCTTTAAATGCAATCATCGAAAGATGAGGTAATTACTTGTCTTCGATATTATTCTCTCTTTCACACAAATGCTTTTTTCAATACTCTATCTCTTTCTTTATAGTCCATGTGGGAGTGCTGCTTGTAATCACATTTTCTTTGTTTTATAAGAGTACCAGTAACTCTATCAAGCTACACACGGGTGTATCTTAATGTAGAACTAGATATAATTAAAATATTTCTTATACACCAATTGAATCGTTTCTCATCAAGGTTCCAGAGCAGAGAGGTTACGTTTACAAGTGGCATGTAAAACATGCAACTGATGGACATACTGATGGACTTCTTGTAAATTGAACATTTTAACACAATGAATTATTTTTTTCAATGCATTAGGTAACTTATATTTATAATATAATTAATTAATTCGTGTTTGACCGAGCTGAAAAGTATGTTTTTATTTGCAAAATAATTTTTCGTTATATTCTTCATTACTCATTCGTTCGTTTACTACAACAAACAACACTATAGTAACGAACGCGACCGACGATCCTGTCCCGATACACCGTGGAAAATAGTCTTTATGAACATACGAGGCAGTGGTGGGAATTTGTTACGTTTGCTCAAAAATACTCTTGCAAAATTTAAATGAAGTATGTACTAAATTTGAAAAGGATTAAATTTTTCTTATCATAACAAACTCTTTAAATGAATTATTCATTAGACACTTATTTTTCGACAGTGTGTGTTAACTTTAGTAGATAGGCATATACTCTGTTAGACTTTTATATATAACTATTTAAGACGAACAAGTTTGATTTAAATTATTTTCACATAATTGTTACAGTTTGTAGAGCACACGTAATAAAATTTATCAGACGATTAATTTTCTTGCGACTTAATTATCGTAGGTCGGCTAATTTAAACAAAAAATTCTTATATTATATCCTAAACCTTCCGCGGGATAAAATATATCCATTCGTAAAAACCACAGCAATTTTTTTTTCAGGACATACTAAG
The DNA here is from genome assembly GCA_039881145.1 of Druceiella hillmani. Taxonomy (NCBI): domain Eukaryota; kingdom Metazoa; phylum Arthropoda; class Insecta; order Lepidoptera; family Hepialidae; genus Druceiella; species Druceiella hillmani. The sequence continues at coordinate 9,350,520 of JAYKKI010000055.1, forward strand.
ATTAACCTGCAAAGATCCACAGACAGACGCAAGGTATCTTACATTATGTGGTTATAGGAATTTCTTCTATTCGATCAGAAACACCCTCACAACTTCTGAATTATTGGTTCAATTGAATTTGGATGCAAAACAAAAGTTATATGGTTCAAATGCCAAAAGAGACACTAATATGTAAATGGATTTAAATTTATATTTAATTGCTAAAAATGCGATAGTGATTTTTTAGATTTAAAAAAAAACGTAAATTCCATTTTTGTGGCCTACCAAAATTTTATATATATTGTCGCCATATTGTCGTAATTTTTAAAAAAATTATTTAACACGAATGATATTAGGGTATATTACTTTAATTTTTCTTTAAAGAAACGCCCTGAACGGTTGATGTTTCTGTGACTTTCTTGATAAATTATTATATATATATATATATATATATATATATATACATATATATATATATATATATATATATATATATATATATATATTGGTGGCGACCGGAATAAAATAGGTTTTTTTGAGAATATTATAAATATTACTTTAATTTTTCTTTAAAGAAACGCCCTGAACGGTTGATGTTTCTGTGACTTTCTTGATAAATTATTATATATATATATATATATATATATATATATATATATATATATATATATATATATTGGTGGCGACCGGAATAAAATAGGTTTTTTTGAGGTGGAACCCGGAATAAAATGGAAATTTATTAATTTGGTATTTTCTCAGACAATCAAACACGTTGAAATACTTTGCTTTTCGCTAAGTGTTCCTTTAATGACATTGTTAACAATAATAATAAATACTTATTAAATAATAAAAAAGTACCGTTTTAAAATTTTATGTAAAATTTAACAAATAAGCATCAAAGGAAAGGACTATTTTTTTGCAAGTTGAATGATAAAAAAAATAAAACTGAAAGTTATAAACATTTTAGCGATCATGGATATCTTAGTAACAGTTCTCGATTGATTAAATAGTATCTAAGAATATAATTTACCACCCTTTTCTGGATATTTCTAATGCAACTTTGAAATGAAAAATCAAGAATTTTATGGAGAAAACAATTTATCGGCTAAAAAATCTAAATAAGATAAATTAGAAGGAAACTATTCCAGTCAGCTGCTTATGAAAACTATTACGAAAGCTATCAATATTTTTTTTTCATTATAAGGGTAAAATTTATTACTCCGCAACTGGTATAAATATATACAGATTTATAACTTGGATGAACTAAACCTTCTCCTTGGGATTCTTACATCCACTAGGGTGTCCAATGAAATTTAATATATGAATACTCACACTTTAGAAATTGATTTCCAGCGTCGTTTGCTTTGTCAGATCATGTTGATGTCTCTCTAATAAATTTTAGTGGAACAAATGAAGATATACTCTGGTTACAAATGAAGATACAGTATATTTGTGTAACATCAGTGGAAATGTACACAATCAACTGATTCGTGAGTTAAATTTGATTATGATAATCAGACTTGTCTTGCTTTGTAAGAAACAAAATTGCTGGGGTGTTATTATATATCTTATATTACTATGTTACCATTACGCTTAAGGGCGGGAAGAGCAGGGCTGAAGGAGTAAGTAGAGGAGGAAGTGAAAAAAGTGGAAGAGAACTTGTACCACGAATAATTCTATAGATATTTTAGTTACTCTGTGATGCTAATAGGAAAGCTTTGGACTTTTTCATAGAAGGTTTTCATAAAAATTTAATTTAATCATAAAAGTTGTTGGGTCGAGGAAATTAAATCAAAATTTCCACCAAATATTGACAATTTCAAGCATTAGCTTCGACGGTAATTTTATTGAATTTATATATTTATAAAATTATTGTTTTTCATACCTATATAATTTTTTACGATTTCAAGGCAAAGCTTGGAAATCATTGCGCAGAATCAATAATGAGGTAATACGATAGATGAATTTTTCCAATTTAGTTTGGTAAGTTAAAATAAATATATTTTAAGTTACCACAGACTAATTTTTGCTTGTGGAAATCAATCATTTTAACTAAATAAACTTGTAAATATATTAAAAATAAATTATCCATTTTTTAGTCTAAGCGCGATAAAAACAACTTGATACACTAATTAAAACAAGTTTAATTGTAATGAATGCGGTTGTTATTGTGAAATACATTTATATTTTGATTGTAGAAAAAAACATGTAAAATATATTTCGTGTATGTGCGTTTCCGGAATCACACCACTTGGTTTTTTTTATATTTATTTAATATATCAAAATCGGTAAAATTATATTTTGCGGGGTTTTTGTCCATGTTAAATAGGGTGAAATAATTTCTTCCTCAAACTTGCAAAATGTCATTACGAAAAGCTTTATAAGGTAGATCTCATATCAATTACCATAAAAATTACCATTTCTAGACACATTTTGCTCTTTGATTTATATAAAGAACGCCATCTCGAAGATAGCTGTAATTTTGCTAAGATATTTTTCATATATCTCAATTTTAAAAAACATTCCGTATTAATCAAAATTATAATAATATTTACAATTATTTTAAGAGAAACATTATGCGCTTTCAAATGTTTACTTATTGTATGTTTCATAATGTGTCTGAAACTCTCGTATTACGAGTTTCACTCGTACTTAAATAGTTTACTTAATTTTTGTATAAAACGAATATCTATTAATTTTTTCTGCGTGGTATGGGTACGTAAAGTAATTACGTGTGAATATATAATATATTTTTCTTCACGAATTCGTTGCCACTTAAAATAATATTTTTAATAATTTATTATTAAAATATTCATTTATAATGGCTATTAGTTTTTGCCCTTTATTGTAAATTGCATCAAAATTAGTATTTCTCCTTTTTCTTGAACAGTATTTTAAAAATAAAATATTGATTGTAACGCATAAGTTTATAAATTGCTAAACACTGGTAACTACTGCATTGATAATACGAACACATTTTTAATATATGCCTGTTCCAGCTTTAACGGAGAACTTTAATCGTTTATGGTTATTGTTTAATGTAACTACTTTAGTTACATTAAACGATCGTTTTTAATTTGATTTAGCAATACATTTCATTTATACATATTTAATATACATTTGCTAAAAAAATTATATTTACATTAATTTAATTTAATAAAAGATTCGTTAATAGTTTATACAAAATCAATAACAGAGAAAGTTGTTGAAAATTAATATAACAAAATAAAATGTATTCTAATATAGGCACAGTGGTCACCGTAAAACATTAAGTACGCTGTTGTGGTACATTAAGTACTCCATATATCCAATTATTCGGTTAAATTTATTAAAAATTTTCGTATGTTTGATCTAGTGTAACATGTAATAACGTACATGATAATATGAACGAATCTCGTGTCGATAAGAAAAATATATAATGCTACGTAAACTCTCTTTAATAGAAACACTATTAAGAATGAATCCTTTTAAAATTCCCGTAGGATTTGGAACATTTTGTGTATCTGTAACCGCTAGGCCCTTTGTTATGGGCACTAGCGGTTACAGAGAGTCTCAGCTCTTAATATGTGAATCTCTATGTAATGGCGTGCAAAACCATCATTTCAAAGACGTTGTTAAAGAAAAAAAAATTGCATCTATCCGTTTACCCTGAATTTTAATAAAATAATAATATAAGAAAATAAGGTAGATTCTTTAATAACATTCGCAGATTTAATAACATTCGCAGATAAATATACACAATTATCAAGGAAAATAACGGATATAACGGTTTATTCCCACAGAAGTAAAAGAATAATAAAAAAAAGGATATTTTTAGAACAAATATTACATGATTATTGCATTATTTCGAAAAAAAATGCGTCAAAGAAGTAAATATCAAAAAATCACTTTGTGGAATTGAGAGCCTAATAATTATCATCGGTGTATATTAATTTTCTTATTGCAATTTCAATAAAAAAATCACAAATATATATATATATATATATATATATATATATACGAAAAACATTTTATTTCTCCAGATATCCATATTTTTTAAAAGTTTCTTTGGATATTGGTTTGTTCTTGCTAATCGCTAATTAATTAAAATTTTGATTTATATATTTTTGAGATTTTATGATACAAAAACTTAACACAGCATACATGAAAGCAATAAAAACTCAAAAAAATCTCAATTCCATACATACAAGTATTTTGTATATAATCGAGAACAACGAGGTTTGCTCCGTAAATTGTATCTCGAAATTGGTTTCTCGATGTTGACTAGTCGTGCGAAAAAAAAATATAATAAATAAATAGGAATAAATGTTACTTATATAGGAGTCTGACCCACCCGTCCGCCCACTTACAATAATATACATGATGATATTTTCTTCTATATTTTTGAACAAAGCCTTCCCATATTCACCTAATCTATTTATCATCCAAGATTACGTTAACAAGATTTTAAGTCTTTTGAGTGACATTACAAAGTCACTTACCTTCGGTTCAATTTATTATTTTAAATCGGAGCGGTATTTTTTTCAATGAAATGGTTTTGCAGTTGAAGAAAAAAGCAAAAATATTACTTTGCTTCGGTAGTTTGCTCAGAGTAACATATTCACAAGATTTAAAAAATTGAACATATAAAAGATTAAATCGAACAGAAAAATAAATTGTGCGGAAAAAAATAGCATATCAATATACTTTCCCAAATTATTGATTTAATTTTGTGAAAATAAGAATCATCGTCATACCTATCCTGTAACTTATTAATAGCTTTGTTCTTTTTGTCATCATTTGGACTTCAATAACTTTAAAAACAGAGGAGAAGAATATATTTTTCTGAATATTCAGCTGCTTTCTATGTCGCCTAACTTGCTTTATATACTGTGCTAATTGTGTACTGTGCTTATGTACTGTGCTAATTTTAAAGTTCCCTAACAATATTTAAGGAAAGAGTGGTGATTTGTGGACGAATGGACACTAGAAGGATTTTCCACAAATTTTTTTTCATCGAGTTACGAAACCCTTAAAACTGAAGTAGTTTGCCAAACTCATAATAAAGAACAATCAAATGGAGGAGTAATTTTTAATTTAATTAAGAAACATATCATTAAAGCTTCGTAAAAAAAACATATTAAGCAAGAGTAGAACTCGCCATACAAGTTTTTCATGCAAATTTAGGCGCATATATTTTTAAAATACACGGTATTAATATTAAAGTAACTACAGCGTGCTTATTTTTCCCCAACTAAATATATTGCCTAGTATATTTTTATAGGCGTAAATGTACCGTGTATTTCTCAAAACGATTGGCTACAAAATAGATTGCTACATTTTTTTTTATAAATTTTAGCAATGAAAATGCTGGTAAAGATATTTTTGTTGATGATTTTAAGTTTCCCAATTTTTGAGGTTGGGGTACATATTTCTGTGGACTATTTTATAAATTTCCACATTATTTATTGTATGTAGGGTTAAATTATTTAAAGGCCAATACGATTTCTGAGCTGTGAATTTTGCGAAAGAAAAATAAATAAAGTAATTTTGCTACAGACTTCTTTATCACGTTCTTCGTCACGCTTGGTGTGCCTCGATTTTGTCGAAATACGTTCACTTTCTTTCGTGTGTATTAAAAACTTTTGTATCCGGGAGAGTCAATTACGAAGTATAATATTTAATTAATGAACTTAGTAATTCAAATTTCAACATTTTATATTTTATTGACATACACCCTTATTTAATAAGGTGGAACGATTCCCAATCTACGAGGACGTCTGTGTCTTAACTTGACACTTTGTGATAAATATTATAGAAAACAAATATTTTCCGTCGCCATTTAAAAACAACTTCGTAAAAATTTCTTCGCATGCAAGGGAAATGTTTTTTTCATATTTTCCACACAATACAATTTTTTTCTTAATTATTTGAAATGGTCCTTCTCTCTAAATTTTTAAAATATTTTCATTTCATTTCATCAAAATATTTGTTTTTCTTGTGGGTTTACTGTTTATTTTTTTCACTTTTTTCTTTACAGTAGTTATAACAATCTTGAAATTTAAAAGAATTATTAAAAGCAGAAAAGGGCTCCAATATTCTATGTAAATAGATAATTTGAAATCAAAACCATGAACTCATCTAATAAATATATTTGTTGTCATCAATATATTTGTTTTTCTTGGTGATTTTACTTTTTATTTTTTGTACTGTACGAGGGAAATGTTTTTTTCATATTTTCCACACAATAAAATTTTTTTCTTAATTATTTGAAATGGTCCTTCTCTCTAAATTTTTAAAATATTTTCATTTCATTTCATCAAAATATTTGTTTTTCTTGTGGGTTTACTGTTTATTTTTTTCACTTTTTTCTTTACAGTAGTTATAACAATCTTGAAATTTAAAAGAATTATTAAAAGCAGAAAAGGGCTCCAATATTCTATGTAAATAGATAATTTGAAATCAAAACCATGAACTCATCTAATAAATATATTTGTTGTCATCAATATATTTGTTTTTCTTGGTGATTTTACTGTTTATTTTTTGTACTTTTGTAGATTTCAAATTTACATTCACTTATCCTTTTGTTTTTTTTAAGTTTATATTTTTTTCTTTACAGTAGTTATAACACTCTTGAAATTTAAAATAATTGTTAAAAGCAGACAAGGGCTCCAATATTTTATGTTAATAGATAATTTGAATTCCAAACCATGAACTCACCCAGATACAGATTTTTCTTGACAGCAAAGTACTAAAGCTGGTTAAGATTATTGAAATAATTTAGGTTTGGAAAGTATTCAAGTATCTCAATACTCAAATATTCAAGTATCTAATTTTCAATGATAAATATTACTCAAATTAATAAGTTTAGTTCTTCTTTGTCTTTATCTTGTTAATATTTGCAAGTACTTCAGAATAAACTATTCAACTAATATGAACAGATTATTATTAATAATAGTTTAGATGGAACTTCACAAATAATGTTTGGGAAGTTTATTAACATTTCACATGGTAATTATAAGAGAATGTTAAGTTTACCCTGTATTTAACAAGTTTATTAATTATTTAGATAAATATCTAATATTGACAGCACGTGATTCCCTCATGCAAGTGATTTAACTTTAATGAACTCTACTAACACTGGAGAATATTACACTAATACTAATATTAATAATAAATTGAATAAACGATCAATCAATCACAAATAATAAGCCTTTTCTTGTTCGTTGTCGAAATAGCAAACTTCTGTTCATGTCCAAAAAATGTTCGTTGCCATTGTACAAAATATTGTATAAATTTCTTCAGGTCATGAGGTCATATTTTTAAATCTTTTAATGTATTAAAATTAAATTAATGAAAACCGTTATTTAGCTTATTTAAGCATTTAAGAAAAGTTTTTATTTTTTAATTCCACAAAATTGATATAAATCGAATACACCTCGATTTCTTAATATTTTTGTTATTTAATGTTTGATTTCCGAAAAATAAAATAAAAAATATTAAAATCTAAAAAATATACTAACGAAAAAGATGAACATAGTATTTTTTTGTTTAAGGAATATATTTTCTGTGTTAATTTGGCTTAACGGAAGGCCACTCTTGTTAGCAAAATGCAATGAATATGGTGATTTATTCCATTTTCAAAGAAAATACCATAAACAATCGATACCATCTATAATCATTACTGGAGAGTTCGTCAAATTATCTAAATATTTCCATTGAGTAGGCTGATATTTAAGGAAATCAAAATCATTTATGGCTAACAGATTTTACTCTTAAGTTTATTTCTCGTATTTTAAGCAAAGTTAAAAGGAAGGATATAAGTGTGAAGACCTAGACCAACATTCAAGTTTCTTTAAAAGATAAAATGTTAATGTGTTTATTTATTAATTAGTATTCTTGTGTAACCCAGTACATATATGTAATGCGTGTGACTATTAATTTAATACAGTTAAATTATTCTGACACAACTTTTAATTATCGATACCAGGGACAAATGGTGTTTTCGGTTTAAACATTTCTATAATATTTTTAACATATCTAAAATTTTTATTTGAAGTACTAATTTTTTGGAGGGTATCAAATGGATTTAGTCCGCACATGGAATTTAATCTTTGGACTTCAAATAATTTTTTACTTAAAAAGGTAATAATGGGTACGAAGTCACGGTATTCTTCTTATTATTTTTGTAAAAGTAGTGATGAGGTGCAGGGAAGGGGGAAATTAAAATGAAGACATTAAAAAAAAATGATATGCGTGAATCATTTCCCAAATTGGCGCATTAAATATATTTATATAACGTTTTTTGAAATGCCTCGTTAATCAAGGACATCAATTAAACTTTGCAAGATGTTCTTGCGTCTCCCACGCATACCAAGTAAAATATGGTTTCGTTCTTTTGCCCTATAGTCAGAAGCATAAAACTTCAAATCCAATGGCGAGTTGTAATGAATATAAATATTTATTAATTTTAGAAAATTAAAAAAATTCACGATCAAAAACCGGTTCTGTCGGAATGAAAGGATTTACGTCCGGCATTGCCCATTATAAAATCAAAAGGGAATATACAGGAATAATACATTAGATTTTTTTATACAAAAATTGATCCCCTTTTAATATTTACTCCAATATAAGTGTATAAATTAAATAATATTTTGGTTCGTAAGTCTCTATTTCAAGAATTTCATGGACTAAAGAGTTGAACAAATTCACAATTCACTCAATGTTATAGAAATCGCGTGAATACCGTACTACACATGCTAGCAACTTGTAAGTCTTCTGATAGGTTGCAATGACAGGCGTATATAACATAGCTGGAATATTTTATTATTTATTCACAGTAAAAACTAGCTTATCATTCAGACTCCATTGGAATATTGAGTTGATATAATTTTAGAGTGGCTCAGGATGAGATCGGTTTTCTACCTAAAAGAAAAGTTTTAAATGAGATATGTTGAAAAATGTTTGTCGCAAAAAAAGGAGCCCTTATAGGATTACTTCGTTGTTCGTCTGTCGTTCTGTTAAGAGACTATTTCTCAGAAACGCGTGGAGGTATCAAGTCAACATTTATTTCAAAGACTACTATATTCTATGTACATCTAAATTCTATTGGAACTGTAAAAAAACAAGTTTCTAAGTCAATGGTATCAAGAAGAATCTTAAAAACTCCGCTATCTATGCCGTATATTTTCACACTCGCAAATAAATAAAATTTATAGAGTATTTCTCGTTGACCTTTATTCATAAAATTTGGCAAGAAGAAAGGTCTTATAGCACAAGTAGAAAAACAATTTGAAAATCGTTCATTTGCAGTTATTCCATATAAAAAATATTCTTCTTAAATATATACCTGTGAAGGATGCAGTAGGCAATATATTTTCATTCTAAAAAATTTTGTAAACACTTTATAAGGTATATTATGCGCCAATAAATATCTATAAACGTGTTTACAGAATCCTCGAAATGTGATTTACACTCGTGTTTCATTGGTTTTTTAGATTTAAAATCGTTATCTTAATTGCATTTTTTTGCTATGTTGTAAAATTTTTAATTCCCAGTTATTTTCTTTCAGAATCAATTTAACAAATATTAGGTCGCATGCTATAGTAGAAGTGGTCAGATATTTTCAGATGTCACTCAATTAGCCAGTTGTTTTTTAACTCTAACGATACATATTTTGATACCAGTTTTCCAGTAATCAACGGACGATCTTTATATATAAATATGGTTGATAAACAGCCATTGAACAGAAAAATATATTCTATTTGATTTAGTGAGCATTCCTTCGTAGAACTCTGTAGACCAACAGAAAAAACGAAACCCTTATAAGGTCGCAGATATTTTTCTCAGAACAGGATTCACATAGTAATTTGAAATTTGGCATAGTAATTAATCATAAGAAATTACAGTAGTTAACATTCAATCAGGCTCTCATTTTTTTCATTTCGTAATACTGTGATATCGTTTGATGGGGCTAATTATTAGAGAATCAAAAATATTCCTTCATAATTTTAGATAGTGGGTAAACAGAGATCTACTGAAAAATATGTAAACAAAATTTTACTCTCCTATAATTTCCAAAATTACTTAATCTTAAATGATGGAAAAAAGAATGGTGCTAGAAGTGATAGGATTTGAGACAATGATGATGTTTCCCCCAGGTAATAAATTTATTGTCGTCACCATAATTTGTTGGGTTGATCACAAGGCTTACAACCTTCGACGGCGCGGTGCACCGCAGGGATCATGAGCAATTGCGTCAGAATAAAAAATGGCCTCTCTAATAATAAACTCATTGGAGAGGCCCACGAATATGTCCAACTGTGGACTGCGACAGGCTTTTAATGATGAAGATGAAATATTTATTTCGTTAAGAAATCCAAATAAGTGATAATTTACGATCGGTAAAATAATTTAATTTTAAACCAGGTACAAAAATGTCAATGTGCGGACTAGACTCATGTTCACTCACAAATTTGACTAATTTTTGGCAATGCTTACTTCCGTTTAAATATAAATTTCATGGCAAACAAACTAAAAGTCTGTGTTCGATTAAGAATGGTAAATTATGATTGGTTACAAAAAAGAAACTTGCAAAAGGTAAAAAAGTAATATCGACATGTTTAATAGTTAGGTTATTCTCTTAGAAAAAGTAGGTACAAGCTGATTTTGATGGCTACGTAAGCAGTACATTTCCTAAAATTTTGTCATTGTAACAAATTGACATAAATCAAGGAAACATGGGTGTGGTATTGAAATGTTATCACATGCAGTGATTACTTTGCAACTAGAGAAATCTCATTCTGACTAATATACCAGTCCTATCAAATAAACATTTGACAGTATATTTGTTTATCCTTTTTCACGTTGCAATGAAGTAACACATAGACGTGATTTTCTGCACAGAGAGTTGGCAGGCCAGGAAATGACGTAAGTTTATTTCCAACTCGGGAAGTTTTGATCCTGACTAATATAACAATCTCAAAGATTAAAAATTTTATTCTGTATTTATTTAATATTCTTTAAGTTGCAACGAAGTAACGGACCGGAGTGATTTATTGCACAGAAATGGTTGGCGGGCCGGTAAATAATATAGATAACCTCATCTCAACTAATATGATTCTAATTAATATTTTAAATGTGAAAATGCGTTTGTTTGTCCTTTTTTGACCAGAATTTTTTTCATCAGAACAAAACAGCAGATCACCATAATGTTTTGCACACATACGGTTCAATGGCTGAGAAATGGCATGGGTCATTTTTTATTCCGGGAAATCTTTTTTGAAGTAACCTACAGATGTGAGTTTCTGAAATGCAAAAAAATAAGTTAGCAAAAGAATGACTCTTGTTAATCCCCAATTTCGAGGAAAAGATTAGTTTTAATTGTCATTTGTGTTATAAAGTTTAGGCTTGGCAATTAATTTTATTTAATATTTCTAGATGGCGCTGAATGTTTTATTTTCTCCTTATAAATTTTTACATATAATGACGTGAGCGAAGCCGAGGTAAAAGTTAGTATTCACAGATGAACCGGTTTTTCTTTAAGACGTTTTATTAGACTTGTATATAGGATATTTATATATTTAAAATGAAATTGGTGCAAAGAAATTAATAGTCAAAATTATTCCAATTTCCCAAAGTGCAAAATATGCAAACTTTACTGTTTTATTACACAAAAAGTCAATATATAATTATATCCCTGACATAATTGAGTGATTATACACGTGATTATATCAAAAAGTTAAAAAATAGGACAATTAAATTATAGTTTTAGTTTTCATCTCATTTTGCGTAGCCTTCTAAAACCCTATATTTGCATAATTTTACGTTAAGGTAGTTTTAAGGAAAATGGTTATATAGTATATTGTAAATTTTTTGGCAAATCTGTGAATATGTACTATCTGAAATAATTAAAAAATATTTTTGATGCTCTTGTAAATAGGCCGTAAATAAAATTTAAGTTATTAAATTTCTCTCATGTGAAACTTTCATATAATTTTGATAGTATTAGTTATCAAGATATGCGAAGGGTAATGATAAATTTTATTGCAAAATAAAATTTTAAGTTACTACGTTAAGCGGTTTCCGAAGAAAAACGACCACGACCGACGTATAGAAGAACACTCGAGTGATCTTATAAGGCATTCGTTTTCCCTCTTGAGGTACCAAACCTTAAAATAAAACAAATATTATAAAAATATATTGTGACATATTTGTTACAAAACATTTGAGCTTTAATTTTTGGTAATTGAAACCATTTATCATATTAAAAGTAATATTCTGGCTTTGAAATTCGTAATTTCCATATTTGTTTTCAAAGTAGTTGTGCGAGTCAAAAGGGTTACCTTGGCTTTGTTAATAAGTTAGAATACAATAAGCTACAGAGATAACATCAAGTGTTACCTGAATATTACCAAACATCAACACAGAGGTACTAATTTCAACGTTAAATTATTTAGTTTACAAGTTCATTGACACTTGTAACTGCGAGGTTTCAATTTATTAGAAATGTAAGTAATCCGTAAGGAAATAGGATATCTTAGTTTAAAGCGTTCCTTACCGCTTGGACTTAGTATCGCTATCGTTTATTAATAGTACCTTTATCAAGTTATTTAGGTTAGTGATTATAATTGAAAATCGGTAACCTGAATAATAACAAGCAACATTTACCTTATTATTCTTAACAAAGATGAACTTGATAAAAATATCTAGGAAATATATTTAAAAAGAAATTCTGCAAATGAGTAATTGCAACTTGAAACAGAAAATTCTTTGGCTAATTTAGCTATAATATAATATTAGTAGTGCCAAAATATATGCAATTCGCCATTTCTTATCCTAATCCGTGTCATATTTTTCATTACATTTTTGCACATAATATTAGTTTGGCAACTTAAAAAACCGCGGTTTAAATTCATGAAATTCAACTAATGTATTAACCTAACAAAACACCTCTATTTCGTTTAGCTAGTATTCTAGAATGAGAATGAAATCTGTTTTAATAAAAATTTCCTTTAAAACATTAAAAATTCTGCCTTATGAAAGTACAATATCACCCATCGTTCTGGATATATTGTGTATTAATTCGCTTATTTTTTACTTGAAATGGAATCTATGAGGAAAACCATTCTGATTTATATTTGCTTTTCTTTAATCGCCGAATTTTTTTCTACTTCAACTAAATATCTAAGGTCGCTCTCTTATGGAGATATTAAAAAAAAAATTATGTAACATGCCATGAATCTTTTTAAAAATTTGAAAGTTTTTTTGTTGCCAATTTAACAAGATACATATTTATACGTATTTCTTTAACCTTGCTCGTAATTTACAAAAACAACCAATATATACAACACGCTTTATGACGTACGCTTTCCTCATTTTTGATAAAATGTTTGTAATTACATTCTTATATTTTTATTAATATCTTACGTACGTGGATTGAAGTTCGTTATATAAAATTATGAGTTTATGTTATTCTAAAAATTCATAAGTTAGGTCTGCCCAACCTGTCAGAGCGTGTTAGTGGTGAAGGTATTACGTGTTCAGACATGATTTTGGTGGCAGCCCTTTTAATGCGGTTAATTCTACAGGTTAACATATATCCTGGTACCAAGTTAACAGTTAAAGCCTGGTATCAAGTTAAATTATCTACTGTGAGTCTAGCACAACTAACTTTTTAATCCCACTCTTGACGCAAAAAATAGCTTTTATTCCTACCCCAGCTGATTTCTGCTATTTAACTATTGTTCGTATGGGGAAATCTTCAAACAATGAGATTATCAATTTGGATTTACTGAGAAGATCGAAAAAATACAAGCAAGTTTTACTGCCTATGCAAATTGCGTTCACGATTTTTGACTGATCTCAGTGATATTTTATTGCACTGACACACCAACACGACCATTTCTTCATTTTGTTACGACAGAGACTGAGATATCCAGACATAACACAAAATTTTCGCAACAAAATATTACTTTGAAACTGAATCGATTGTTGACGCCATATTTTGCAGAATCGTATAAATAAAATTGGTGGTTAGTTAGAATCAGATTTTTATATGTTCAATTTTTCCTTGACTCCAGCTAATCGCTGAGTGATCTTACATTTTACCAATTTTAAAAGTGTAGTTGTCTTTTTGTATTCCGTATACAACATAAACACAAGATTTAAAGAAGGGAGGTCTTCATTAGGAATGTTATATACTTCTTCACAGCATTCATACTACGATGAACCACGTTTGAAATTGTATAATAGCAATAAATTATTGTTCTACTGACTGCAATTTACCTGTAGTGACCGGAATACAACATTTTTATAATTTTCTCTTCAAATTACTAAAACAATAATCATAATAAGAACATGAACTAACATTTATCAACTTGTTCATGTCACCGTGAAGGAGGCCCGCCATGTAGACGCGGATAAGGATCATTCCAGCCAATCGAAGCACGTTGCGGCTTAACGTGATCAAGTTCTTCATTATCAAAATACTGCACTTTCGACTCTGGACGAGGCGACATCAGCGCGGACCTTTCAATGTCTCGATACTTTGAAATTTGAATTTTTGCAATATTTTATTTTATACGTTTTATAGTATATACATTATATTCATTCTACTTTGAGTTTTTGTATGTTAGCGTGCACCCCTATTTGGATCGAACACAACTTAATCATTAAAAAGTGTACACAGTATTAATGGGAGTAATAAATTCAGTCATATTAGATGTTATATTGTTAAATTTGTGAAGCAAACACTTCGTAGGTGGTCAATTAAAATAATACCTTTTTTTCAAATGCATATTATCTCAAAAATAATCTATCGTCATTTATATTTATTAAAAGGCTTTTAATATAATAGAATTTCAAGGCTCCTCTCAGAAACAAAAAAAACATTAAAAAATTATTTTCTTTAACTCATCCTTGAATAAGAACATAAAGTAATCAAGGTATGTAGAGACTAAACTTAACATTAAAGTGACAAAAACATATAGTTACCCAAATATTAGTTTACTTTTAACGATAGTTACATAAATTGTTGCTTGGTTTAGAAATTGCACTACTAAAATATGTTTTCTCTAGCTGCAGTATAAGTAGACATTGGTCACTTCAAAAATCTTATAAACATTACATTGGTTCATGTAATTTTACTAAGAGGAAACATTATTTCCTTCAAGTTGTTATGTTATATGTAGCTGTTCTTTTCATCTTCATATAAATTGGTAATCTTGGAAAGTAGCAGAACGAAATAACCCATTTAAGTAACAAATAAGTTTGTTCATATCTCCCGCGATGGAAACATATGCGAGTTTTCGCAAAATGTTATGGGGATATTAATATTTTACCTCGATTTATAGCACTGTATCGTATAAATATATATGGATCTAGTTACATCACATGCAAAAGGCGGAGGTTCAGACTTATTACATTCAATATACAATATGGCCATTCTGAAGGAAATAACATAACTTAATGTTTATACATAACTTAGGGTGTTACTTTCATGGTCATATTTTGGCGGAAACTTAGAAATGATTTTCGGGCTGTTGTGACTTCCGTTACGTTCATTTTATAAATTTATTATTTCTTGTCTCCTTGTTCCATTAGCTTAACCAAATCCCAAATTCCAATAAACATTAATAAGTTTCCGTTCATTGCATTTAATTTTGATATGGAAATACAAGAGGAATGATAAGACTTTTATTCCAAGGTAAGTAAGGTTTACAATTAAATGAAACTACGTAATGTAGTATTATTTCTACTTTCTTTAAGTTCTTTATCACAACCTAGGGTTCGTTGTATTACGAGGCGGGCTGTAAGCAAAGATTAACTCTTAGGAACATCCAACAGCATTTATATGTTCCAAACAATAGCGGAAGCCGGGTTTGTGTGGGTTTTCGCACTGCTTATATTAGTGAGTTTATTGTAGGGGAGCGGTATAGGTTTTATTATACTTCCGAGAATTATACGATATACAAGTATTCGGCTTTAAAGTATTCTTTACATATTAGTGAGAGTAGTCCACGTGTATATAATGAAATGAAATGGAAGATATTCTCACTAATATATTTATACAAAAGCAAGGGTATCTGAAAGTTAGAACAAGGTTATACCAGTAATTCTGCATATCTTCCGTTTAATTAATTAATTAATTTTTTTTTCTTTTGGTCAAATAAGGGCATTAAAATGAGCCGGCACTTCCAAGATGGAATGAAATCTTTATTTTTCAAAACCGAATGCATAATATCCTTTTTTCGATTTTTAAACACTTTTGCGCAAACATTTCCACAAACTCATTATTTTATTTTTTGTCATAATTTCAGTTGTTATAAATATATCTTCAAGAAATAAAATGTATTACGGCTATCGTTCACCACTTCTGCTACTATAAAACTCTTGAAGAAAAATTGAAACGTGCTCCTCACCTATCAAAATTGGCACTTCAACCAAGATCATTATTAGAGTATTTTTATAATTATGAGTATCGTTTTGACTTTTACAGTTTGTCTTGAGTCTATTTTTGTGTTAGAGTATATTCAGTTTTTTGGCGGATGATGAAACATAACATATTACAAATAATTGTGAAAAATTTACAATGTTCATAATTGTGTTATGTGATAGGATGCCAGGTATGTTTAAAGGAGCATGTTCATTTTATGAGGGGTAAAAAGGTATAACCTATTAAAGCACTTGTCTATATATATATATATATATATATATATATATATGTATATATGTATGTATATATATGTATATATATGTATATATATATATATATATATATATATATATATGTATATGCATATACATTTATATAAAAGCCAGCAATCTAACCCGCGTTCTTGAAAAGCTCCAATAATGAAATTAGGACGTCTACGAATAATTTTCTAAAAATGAAGGGGTCAAAGGATAAAAGGCAGTGGAGGTGTCTGACATTCCATGGCCGTCCAGCTAAAAGGTCAGCGTAAAGGGAATTCCACTTGTCAAAGATAATTTTCAACATCATATTTTCTTGAAACATTTTATCGCACATTCGTCCCTTAAATTGTCTATCATTTTAAATAAATGAACGATAAAACCGCTTACTCACCTATAGTCTGACCTTTTTCATATCTTAATATAAAATGATAACAGGGAAGGAAATATTTGAATTTTGTTTGAAATAAATGCTATTTAAACTCGTATTGGAATCATTTAAAGGACAATCCTTTCTTCAAAGCGTGTAACGGTAATATAAATAAGATAATAGGGTACGCAATATTTTCATAAGTATTTTAGTTAAACTTATTAAATCACTTTTCTATTAGTTTAGTTGCCAAATTCAAATAATTATGTTAGTCATCGTGTCTTCAATAGAATATACTCCCTCTAACATCTTCAAAATTTTCTAACTGCTCAGATCGGAGATCGTATCAGTCAAATATTCTTACTGCATTTGCACGACTACAAAGGTATGTGTTACTTACATCTTACTGAGAATTATTTAATAAATATAAAACATCTTCAAAATGTGATTCTTCAAATTGTTTTCTTAACAACCGTTAGGTTTTTGACTGCAGAAAATATAAATGTATTTTTCGAATCGGAATGAATCTGACATCGATTGCAGTTCATGCTATGTGAAGTCTACGTATTTTTCCAGTTCTTTATATTTCGAAAAATTTAAGTTATACAATAAATCTTAGAGGCTGATTTAGTAAACGGTCTACGCGTGTATTGTATGGTTACGCTCTGAAAACTAGTTCAAATTCCTTTATCCCGAAGACGCTACCACTTTTTATGGCAAGTTCTTCTCTACCGACGCTGCAAAAATTTGGATTAACTCGTCCTCTATAAATACTCTCTAACACCATCTGGAAAATCCCTAAGTCTCTTACCCTTACCTAATTCCATATTGCTCTGTTTTCCTTTGGCGTGCATCATTAAATTAGAAGTATTATTTTATTCTGCTTGTTGTTTTTTTTTCATTATTTAATTAATTTTTTTTATTTATCGTTTTATTGTAGAAGATGAATATACTATCATGTAAATTTTGTAACAGGGAAGCTTATAAATATATTTTATATTTTTTCACACTATTAAATTCTCATATTTACACGTTGTGATGGACTAAAAGAAATTTCTTTTTTTATCAAGTCAGCAAAATATTTTGTATAATTATATATGCACATTATAGTAAATATGTGCATATATATATATAATGATATATGCACATAATATATATATATATATATATATATATATGTATATATATATATATATATATATATATATATATATATATATATATATTCGAGATCACTTCCCGCGGTATAAGAATTAATGAATAGTTTTAACTGCGGGATTATTTGACATATGAAAATTTTCTGACTTTTCGATATGCAAAATATATTTGTAATTTACAACGACTAATTTTCACTCGGTATATTCTTGTAAAATTAACATTTTTTTTAATAAAATAAAGTATTTCGAATAAAGCAGTTTGAGATGTATATAAAGTATTATTAAATAACACCTAGCAATAATATGCCAATATATAAGTATCGTAAAGTAGAACAATATAGATTAAAATATAAGTATGATATCGATAAAAACATAATTCGCTCACAACCGTGACCATGTTTATCAATATTCATTATATAATTAAATTTTAACACTTGGCGAGTTAATATGGAAAGGATGAGTTCCAATAGATTAAAATGCAAATATTCAAAGTAAATTTAACCCGACTATTCTGACCCTATTAATATAATATAAAGATACTAACATCGTTCCTATTAACGTACCTGTCTAAATATTTATTAATAGTAACCTTATTTAATTTATTTATTCATACTTTAACGTATATATAACACAAACATTTGGCGGACTTATTGCAATCTACATGTTATAAAATGAAAAATATTCCTTCTGTAATTAACAGGTTACCAGTTTCTTTAAGGAATTAAATTTTGTGGAAGCGAAATAAAATAATCATACATTTGTTTATTTATATACAAACCCTACCATACCATACTTTTCGCAATGATGTTACTTTGTTATTTGATTCAACGAAATTAAATGATCCTCTTGCAAACTATACAAACAGGACATGTATATTATTCTACCAATATTGAAATTGCAAACGCATAT
The DNA here is from genome assembly GCA_039881145.1 of Druceiella hillmani. Lineage (NCBI taxonomy): Eukaryota > Metazoa > Arthropoda > Insecta > Lepidoptera > Hepialidae > Druceiella > Druceiella hillmani. The sequence goes on from JAYKKI010000055.1 coordinate 9,369,606, forward strand.
TTTCAAATATCAATGTTTAAATATGGATTTTTTCTCTATTTTAATCCGAAAATTGTCTTTCCATTTTCAAAGTATAAATGGCGTCAGTAGCATGATATTAAAACATTGAATTACCCATATTAATATGCCATTAGTGATGTGAAAACCGCAGAACCCAACGGAAAACAATAAACAGACTATTCGTGTCTTTGGAATGTTTTATTTAAAATTTTTATATCTCATAATTTTATTGATTGATAAATTATTTTTAAATTATTTAATAGCTTAATATAAAATAACACAAGAATAATTCAACTTTTAGATACAGCAGTCTGCTGAGGTAAAAAGCAGACTCCTGGGAATGATGAGATGGTTCATTATTGAAGTATATACAATTTCAAATCTATACTCTAATTTTATACGAAAACACATTTAATCAAAATTACCGTTTATTATACATATAATTTTGCGTAATGGTACAGACACTATAAAGCACTTGAGTTCACTAATAGTTCGCATCAGTATTTTAATATCGCTTTGAGCTCCCAAATCCGCAAAAAACCACAAAGTGCTATTATAATATACGATTTATCATAATTTAATATTCAGATTTTTACTTTGAATTGGTGATTTTGCTTAAGTTTTCTTCTCTTAAGTATCTAGCACTCCCATTAATGTTAATGGAGATTACTTCTAATCCATCATTATAAATAGTCTTAGTAAATTTAAGGAGGATTTTTTTAAACTTGCGTATATATAAATGTATAAGGGAAATCTTACAGTTTCTCTGGTCTACCTAACTTTCTTGAAGTACCAAGTTGGATCTTAAGTTTGATGTAGAGTCCATTATCCTCCAGTGAGGGTCATTAAGGAGGCAGTAACGATTTTACTAGATATCTAATATATGTACATAAAAAATGAAGATTTTACTTTGAGAAACTAAAAATGAAGCTTTAGACAATTTAAATTTAAATTTTAAAGCAAGACGCAGTACCGAAACACGAGCAACTGAATTCCGTAATTCATTTGACTTAAAGCTAAGAGAAAATTGTTTTATGGAAAAATACTTGGAAAAATTAAAGAAAATTTAAACTGCTCTTAATAAATTTAGTATTTATAGTTGATGTAGAAAGGTAGGTTTATATATTTAATATAATTATGTATATTCGACGGTAAATTAATAAATGCAGAACGTGATAGATCGTTATTTCGAATACTGTGTATGTAGATGTTTTGGGAGCTATTTCTGAAATAAGAAATTACTTATATATATTCGTTGTAACTTTCACAGACTATATGACACTACCTATAAGTTTATTCATATGCATCTTGTGAGATAGAATCTGTAGTTCAAATTGTAATATATACTATAATGTGTATACATTTGAGTCTAATATTCTGTATTTGGAATATATTGACTAGACTATGATCTTTCCGTTAACTTTACTAATATAGTACAGTATAGTTGAAATAATTCCTTTTCCACTATTTCAAATGCTTTTGCTTTTTAATAAACTTTTTACTAATAATGTTGGTTTTGTAATAAAGTCGTACAGAAATAAAAAATAAGATCAAATCCGGTTGCATTTAAATCAGAAATATAGTAATTTATTTAACAGAAATACGTATTTCCTGGTACATAGACCAAATCCCGTGAAACTCAAATTGCATTATTAAATTATTTATCCAAATGGTCAATAAAGTTAATTTCTGTATTCGCAGGATTTATATGTATATACAAACACACATACGTATACACGTGTAAAAAAGACGTTAATATATATATATATATATATATATATATATATATATATATATATATATATATATATATATATATATATATATGTATATATTTAATCAAACTAAACAATTTGATGAAACTATGCCACTAAAACGAAATATGCTTAATTTAAACAGTTCACTGTATAAAAAATGTTGGGTACATTGAGTACTGAATATATTTGGCGTTAATTTTGTAGAAATTCATTATTCACAATTAAATGAAACTACGTGCTGTAGTATTATATCAAAAATTGAAGTAAAACTACAAAATCATGAACCAAATTATAAGTACCTACCAAACCATAAATTACAAAAACTATTTACATCGCCTAATGCTCAGTTAGTTATTACCATTTATATCGTAAAATTATCTCAAGACACATCCGCATTAACTCGCTCACGTGTCCCCAACTCGTGCCATCGGAAGCCCTTGTGACACAAACTTTAATTACAGCGGTACTGTGAGAATGCGCATGTGGGTTTAGTGGCCGGTTGCCGTTGCGCGTCGGAGCAGTCGCGCGACGAAGGCGACCTGTGGTGCGGCGATACAGCATATCGACTATACAGGCCCGGAATTGTTTAGAATTAATTTTACTTGCTGTACTCCTGATGTATTATTACTATAATATTTTCTATGTGATTATATTACTTATTACACTATTTCCGTATAGGGCCATAATGATGGCTACAGTTAAAATTTAGTACCTAATTTAAACAGATCTTACATTTTTACGAACAAACCCCAAAGATTTTTGGAATAAAAAGTAGCCTAGATCCCTTCTTGTAAAATCTTCTACATATCTTTCAAGTTCCTTTCAAAATTCAAATCATAAATTGGTTAATCCAGACAAATAGATAGACAGTTAGATAGAAAGACATACAAAAATACTAAAACCCGGTTTTTGGGTTTTAATGATGTTCAAACAATCGCAACAGCTTAAAAAAAGGCAGTTATTTGAAAATCACAAACAGGTAGATCAAATTTTATTTGTGTAGATATAACTAGACACACACACACACACACATATATATATACACATATATATTTTATTGAATTTGAGAAAAAAATTCGATTTTCAAGACGTGACAAAAACATTTCACGGAAAGTCTAAAAGAATGCTATCAAAGAAAATGATTCGAATAGTATAAGTCTCACTGAAAAATGCCGCCGAAAATTTAATAGCTTTTTCGACTGGCTCAAGTACTTGGAATTATCTTCGTTACACAATAATATTTTGAGTGCCAATATATTTTTAATACAGCGGCCTTAGAAAAATGTAAATAGATTGAAATACATTAACCGAATGAAACTTGATAGATTTTCTTGGAGAACAAATTAAATGGGAACAAAGGACCTAATCAAAGCAAGATTTATAATTTGTGTATATTTTACATATTAGTTTATAGAAACAAATTATTTTCGGTGTTATAAAACAATATTTTCTTGGTATATTGTTTCAATATATTATAAGGTTTTGGAAAGATTCATTGGCAGAAAAATGAAAATTCATTCTGCTCTTATTTATCTGCATTGCTTATACCGCTGTAATAATTAGGAATGAATCACAAAACATAAAAACTTAAAATATAGAAGGAATAAAATTAGCTCAAAAGTCCGACCATGACAGATTTCAGTAATTGCTCATTATGTACATGTAAAAGTTAAAATGTGTAAGTGCAATAGTAAACCTAATAAACTATTTACAAATTTTTTTTTCATTACGTAAATAAAATATTTCGTGTATTTTCCACGGCCTTAAAATATTAGCTTTTACTGTTCCTTATTTGCAAATTAGGTCATATATAACAAAGTTACATACCTTTTATTCCAGTGCAGAATATATTTATTACAGAAGAGAAATTAAAACTCCTAGGTGTTTCTTTTTTTTATAAAATGTTTGAATTCTAGTTAGTGAAGTATTTTTTTTTAATTCATACCCACACTCTGTACACAACTTCTTTTTATATACGAGGAAATATTTAATTAAACAGAATTTTTAAACTATTTTGGAATTAAGACGTTACCTGTTATGTGAAAATGAGATAGACGAACAGCGTCGTCACAACTATGGGATTCATTCGAGCTGATCGGGTACGGAGTCCTAAAAAAGAATGTGAGTGAAAGATAATGTGATAAAAATCATATAAATTTCATAGGATGTATTCCTTTATGTAATATGAATGTACGACGTCAGAAAAAAATGAGATGTTTTAAGTCTCTTATTGCATCACACTCGTTTTATTCATATGCTCGATTTAATGTAAAACATGAAATACCATGAAAAAGTGAATACGTAAAAAATATTATTTTAAGCATTTCGTAATTTTCTAGCCATTTCTATGCATTATCACTACGGATAATATTGAAAATCTTTAGAGTTTAGTAACGTAACTAACTAACAAGTTCATAATTGATTTATTACTTTTAAAAATAGTCTCCAGGACACTCTGAGCATATTACTATTATTTAAAAGTCCTCTGAGAAGCAGTTGTAATAAACTGGATTCTATTCAGAGCACTACTTTCAAATTTTTTCCAAAGCAAAAGGTAAACAATTGTTGGCCTATCAGTTTGCGATAATTGTTCATTTATTTTCCAAAATAATTGTTACACCAACCCCACGGTGTTATTGATAGTGGATTAAATCATGGGGTATCCACCTAGAACAAAGCTTCCTAATGCCAAAATGTTCATTTAGAATTTTCTGTATTTAACTCATATCCATGCCAAGATTTGCTCGAATCCATTGTTATCTTAATTTGTCGCTAGTGGTGGACCTCCCTCACTCGTAACATCACTGAGATTAGTACGACCACGTTTCAGCTCATCAAAGCTTTTGTAAAGAGTAGCGCTGGCTTCATCATAAAATGCACATCGAAATCGATCGAAACTTGGTTATCGATTGGGTCCACAAATAAAGTCATGAAAAACCATGCAACGAAGATATTCTCACATTATGTTCATATTGACAAAATGTAAGCAGTTTTAAAATTATAGCTAATGTGAGAAAACAAATTAAAAATGCAACAAAGTTCTCGAAATTTTAACTTATTTTCTTGTTACCATTATTAAGAATAGCACATTTCACACTATATGATATATAAATGAAAGTCGTTACATTATGTCAACCTACTCAAAAATAAGTACAAAAAGAAACAAAAGTAAGCCATGTCGGCTTACTGCGAATTCATATTTGTGATTGTCAATTTAGTCATTTTTTATATCATTATAAGATTACGTATGTTTTTTAGGATTTTCTTAATCAGATCATTAGGAAACGCTTCTTCTTTTTAAGTAAAGTGATACTTCTTCGGTAAACATTAAATTGAAATTATTGTAAACCGCAATATTACTTTAATCATGATATCGTCGATTATATTTTGACTTTTTACAGTCCTAATATAGTGTTTACAAATATTTATTAGAATATTGCAGTCATTTATAATTTGACGTATTTGTGTTTAATATTTGTATTATTATTTTCGATTGGGAATAATTTACCAATGTTTTATTGGCCGCAATATTACATTTGGCTGGATTTAGAATCCAAGTCAAAGTTTGAAATTGTGCGAAATTAAAGAAGTTCTAGTATTATAAAATGTATAATTTGAAGCTATTGCTAGTTAATAAAACATTTATTTTTGTGTATATCTATATTTTAGGTCGGGTCACAATTTAAAGTTCGTATATATTATGTGTATGTGTGTGTATATATATATATATATATATATATATATATATATATATATATATATACATAATGAATATACATTGACTTAAAGTACAAAGTATAAAATAATTTTATAAACTACAAAACAATTTGAGGGACGCAAATTAAAATTCGATTTAAGCTACCAACTTAAGTTCAAAAAGAAAATTGGAACCATAATTTTTATAGAGTAAAAAGCACTTATCATCCATATTTACATCGTTTCGGAAAATCTTGACTGCGGCACTTTTATTGCTATTAGAAAATCTGGAAGTCCTAGGAAGCAGAAAATAAAGACGAAGAAATTTATGATTTCCTAAATATTTTATAGTGTTTTAATATATTAATCCCAAAAATTTTATCAGTTGTAATAAAAGGCTGTGTAAGAAAGAAAAATGGTGTAACCCTCAAATAAATTTCAATAAAATATTAACAATACAGAAGGAAAGAAGTATATTAACAAAAGAAAACATTTTCGGGTTCATTTCAGTTAATTAGAATTAATTGTATATTCTTAAACTTGATGAAATATAAAACAATAAAGGTTATTTCTTATTAAAAATGCAATAACAACATAAAATTAGCGTAATTATTACATTCATTATGAGGAGTAGTTTTCAGTTTATAGCCCTTTAATCACGGGTCAATTTATGACTTAATTTAATTACAGTGTACTCATACTGTAATTCCCTTTCTCAATCCTAAAAAGAGAATGAAATGAGAAGACATGTTCTTTTTTGAAAATAGTCGCCATTTCCATATTAATTGTGAAAAAAGTTTTATTTCTTTTCATATGCCTTACTAAGGAGTTCTAAAATTTCTAAAATTGCTACTTCGTACCAATTAAATATTTGGTTTATTCATGGAAGTTTTACGTTCGTGCAATAATACTTGGATTGTTACCGATTACCGAGCTAAATATTACAGCTCAGGAATACATAGGGTTTTGACACCCACTGCAATAATAGCTTTATCTGGTTATAATTAAACAAATTACCTTGTTATACTGTTTTTTTTTACAAAATTTCATGGCTACGGAAAATACCTCTAAATTTTAAATTTGCTGTCATTTTAAACGTGCTAACTTATATAAATATATTCACAATTTGCCAACAATACTTTTTAGGTCTAAATTTTCATATGGCAGAACAGACTCCAACGAGTAACCATGTTGTATTGTTGTGTAAAGCTATTACAGAAAAGTATTTAGATATAATGTTTCATTTTATTCTAAAAACTCTCAAATAACATAATAAACAACAGTAATAACCCTCAAATAAGAAACCCTAAAATACAAAATATTTAGCTGTTTTAAAACATAAACACAAATATAAATCTATATGTAAAATAGTTCGTTTTTTACAATATTTTTTACCATTATTTTATATTATAATATTACTTTCAATCAATATTTTTTATTTTATACAAAACTTATTCCAACATTAAAGGAAATAATTATGTACAGGTTTCGTGTTTTCTTTTATTGTGTATATGTATAACGTATAGGGGAATAGCATTCGATTATTTTCCATATTTTAAAATTACTAATAGCTTTACAGTTCAATTTCAGTCTATTCGTAAAATAATAAATAACAATGTCAATAATTATACTAATATCGACAGGATTTATATTCATTGACAATTAAATATTATGCCATTGATGTGACAGACCTACACAAATGTACTTTTTCAGCTTCATTCTTATTGGCCAAATGAACTAAATATGATTGGTTATATGCTTTCTCGATCTTTACGAAAGTGACGAGAATCGCTTGATTGAAATTACCGCACATGATAAATCTCCTTTCTTCGTTGACCTTTGAACTATATGCAATGTATCGATCAACTTAGTACAATAATATCTATATCATTAAAATGTATAAATATTATCTATGTCAGCAAAATGTCATTACATTTTTTGAGCATTTTAAGGGTGAAAGAAATATAAACGCACAAATATAAAGACAAAGTTAATTTCATTAGTAGGGACAACTAATACACATATTTAACTTGAATGTGACGAAAGTCTTTTGACATATTGGTACTAAAATTCCTTAGGCAATGATGTATAAAACAATATTTACGTAACTTTCGTCTTTCAGATGTTGCTGTTTAAAAAAAACCATGTGGGTTCTAAATATTTTAATAAGTAGAAGTTTGTATATTAAATTTGGAAACTTTAGAGACAATATACTAATTAACAATGATGTTATACAAAAAATATAAGTCATTAGCGCTTTAAATGCAATCATCGAAAGATGAGGTAATTACTTGTCTTCGATATTATTCTCTCTTTCACACAAATGCTTTTTTCAATACTCTATCTCTTTCTTTATAGTCCATGTGGGAGTGCTGCTTGTAATCACATTTTCTTTGTTTTATAAGAGTACTAGTAACTCTATCAAGCTACGCACGGGTGTATCTTAATGTAGAACTAGATATAATTAAAATATTTCTTATACACCAATTGAATCGTTTGTCATCAAGGTTCCAGAACAGAGAGGTTACGTTTACAGGTGGCATGTGATACATGCAACTGGACATACTGATGGACTTCTTGTAAATTGAACATTTTAACACAATGAATTAATTTTTTCAATGCATTAGGTAACTTATATTTATAATATAATATAATTAATTAATTCGTGTTTGACCGAGCTGAAAAGTATGTTTTTATTTGCAAAACAATTTTTCGTTATATTCTTCATTACTCATTCGTTCGTTTACTACAACAAACAACACTATAGTAACGAACGCGACCGACGATTCTGTCCCGATGCACTGAGGAAAATAGTCTTTATGCACATACGAGGCAGTGGTGGGAATTTGTTACGTTTGCTCAAAAATACTCTCGCAAAATTTAAATGAAGTATGTACTAAATTTGAAAAGGATTTCATTTTTCTTATCATAACAAACTCTTTAAATGAATTATTCTTTAGAGACTTATTTTTCGACAGTGTGTGTTAACTTTAGTAGATAGGGATATACTCTGTTAGACTTTTATATAGAACTATTTAAGACGAACAAGTTTGATTTAAATTATTTTCACATAATAGTTACAGTTTTGCAGAGCACACGTAATAAAATCTATCAGACGATAAATTTTCTGGCGACTTAATTATCGTAGATCGGCTAATTTAAACAAAAAATTCATATATTATAACCTAAACTTTCCTCGGGATAAAATATATCCATTCGTAAAAACCACAGCAATTTTTTTTTCAGGACATACTAAGATTAACCTGCAAAGATCCACAGACAGACGCAAGGTATCTTACATTATGTGGTTATAGGAATTTCTTCTATTCGATCAGAAACACCCTCCCAACTTCTGAATTATTGGTTTAATTGAATTTGGATGCAAAACAAAAGTTATATGGCTCAAATGCCAAAAGAGACACTAATATGTAAATGGATTGAAATTTATATTTAATTGCTAAAAATGCGATACTGATTTTTTACATTTAAAAAAAAACGTAAATTCCATTTTTGTGGCCTACCCAAATTTTATATATATTGTCGCCATATTGTCGTAATTTTTCAAAAAAATTATTAACCACGAATGATATTAGAGTATATTACTCTAATTTTTCTTTATAGAAATGCCCTGAACTGTTGATGTTTCTGTGACTTTCTTGATAAATTATATATATATATATATATATATATATATATATATATATATATATTGGTGGCGACCGGAATAAAATGGAAATTTATTAATTTGGTATTTTCTCAGATATTCAAACACGTTGAAATACTTTGCTTTTCGCTAAGTGTTCCTTTAATGACATTGTTAACTATAATAATAAATACTTATTAAATAATAAAAAAGTACCGTTTTAAAATTTTATGTATAATTTAACAAATAAGCATCAAAGGAAAGGACTATTTTTTGCAAGTTGGGTGATAAAAAAAATAAAACTGAAAGTTATAAACATTTTAGCGATCATGGATATCTTAGTAACAGATCTCGATTGATTAAATAATATCTAAGAATATAATTTACCACCCTTTTCTGGATATTTCTAATGCAACTTTAAACTGAAAAATCAAGAATTTTATGGAGAAAACGATAAACTTATCGGCTAAAAAATCTAAATTAGATAAATTAGAAGGAAACTATTCCAGTCAGCTGCTTAAGTATTCATCCGATATGAAAACTATTACGAAAGTTATCAATATTTTTTTCTCATTATAAGGGTAAAATTTATTACTTCGCAACTGGTATAAATATATACAGATTTATAACTTGGATGAACTAAACCTTCTCCTTGGGATTCTTACATCCACTAGGGTGTCCAATGAAATTTAATATATGAATACTCACACTTTAGAAATTGATTTCCAGCGTCGTTTGCTTTGTCAGATCATGTTGATGTCTCTCTGATAAATTTTAGTGGAACAAATGAAGATATACTCTGGTTACAAATGAAGATACAGTATATTTGTGTAACATCAGTGGAAATGTACACAATCAACTGATTCGTGAGTTAAATTTGATTATGATAATCAGACTTGTCTTGCTTTGTAAGAAACAAAATTGCTGGGGTGTTATTATATATCTTATGTTACTATGTTACCATTACGCTTAAGGGCGGGAAGAGCAGGGCTGAAGGAGTAAATAGAGGAGGAAGTGAAAAAAGTGGAAGAGAACTTGTACCGCGAATAATTCTATAGAAATTTTAGTTACTCTGTGATGCTAATAGGAAAGCTTTGGACTTTTTTATAGAAGGTTTTCATAAAAATTTAATTTAATCATAAAAGTTGTTGGGTAGAAGGAATCATATCAACATTTCCACCAAATGTTGACAATTTCAAGCATTAGCTTCGACGGTAATTTTATTGAAAGGGAGTTTTTCATACCGATTTAATTTTTGACGATTTCAAGGCAAAGCTTGGAAATCATTGCGCAGAATCAATAATGAGGTAATACGATAGATGAACTTTTCCAATTTAGTTTGGTAATTTAAAATAAATATATTTTAAGTTACCCCAGACTAATTTTTGCTTTTGGAAATCAATCATTTTAACTAAATAAACTTGTAAATATATTAAAAATAATTTATCGATTTTTTAGTCTAAGCGCGAAAAACACGATATATATATTGATACACGAATTTTGATACACGAATTAAAACAAGTCTAATTGTAATGAATGCAGTTGTTATTGTGAAATACATTTAAATTTTGATTAAAGAAAACAACTTGTAAAATATATTTCGTGTATGTGCGTTTCCGGAATCACACCGCTTGGTTTTTTTATATTTATTTAATATATCAAAGTCGGTAAAATTATATTTTGCGGGATTTTTGTCCATGTTAAATAGGGTGAAATAATTTCTTCCTCAACTTGCAAAATGTCATTACGAAAAGCTTTATAAGGTAGATCTCATATCAATTACCATCAAAATTACCATTTCTGGACACATTTTGCTTTTTGGTTTATATAAAGAACGCCATCTCGAAGATAGCTGTAATTTTGCTAAGATATTTTTCATATATCTCAATTTTAAAAAAGCATTCCGTATTAATCAAAATTATAATAATATTTACAATTATTTTAACAGAAACATTATGCGCTTTCAAATGTGTACTTATTGTATGTTTCATAATGTGTCTGAAACTCTCGTATTACGAGTTTCACTTATACTTAAATAGTTTATTTAATATTTGTATAAAACGAATATATATCAATTTTTTCTGTCTGGTATGGGTACGTAAAGTAATTACGTGTGAATATATTATATTTTACATAATTTTTATAATTTTTCTTTACGAATTCGTTGCCACTTAAAATAATATTTTTAATAATTTATTATTATTAAAATATTCATTTATAATGGCTGTAAGTTTTTGCCCTTTATTGTAAATTGCATCAAAATTAGTATTTCTCCTTTTTCTTGAACAGTATTTTAAAAATAAAACATTGATTGTAACGCATAAGTTTATAAATTGCTAAACACTGGTAACTACTGCATTAATAATACGAACAAATTTTTAATATATGCCTGTTCCAGCTTTAACGGAGAACTTTAATCGTTTATGGTTATTGTTTAATGTAACTACTTTAGTTACATTAAACGATCGTTTTTAATTTGATTTAGCAATACATTTCATTTATACATATTTAATAGACATTTGCTAAAAAAATTATATTTACATCAATTTAATTTAATAAAAGATTCGTAAATAGTTTATAGAAAATCAATAACAAAGAAAGTTGTTGAAAATTAATATAACCAAATAAAATGTATTCTAATATAGGCACAGTGGTCACCGTAAAACATTAAGTACGCTGTTGTGGTACATTAAGTACTCCATATATCCAATTATTCGATTAAATTTATTAAAAAAATTTGTATGTTTGATCTAGTGTAACATGTAATAACGTACATGATAATATGAACGAATCTCGTGTGGATAAGAAAAATATATAATGCTACGTAAACTCTCTTTAATAGAAACACTATTAAGAATGAATCCTTTTAAAATTCCCGTAGGATTTGGAACATTTTGTGTTTCTGTAACCGCTAGGCCCTTTGTTATGGACACTAGCGGTTACAGAGAGTTTCAGCTCTTAATATGTGAATCTCTATGTAATGGCGTGCAAAACCGTCATTTCAAAGACGTTGTTAAAAAAAAATCGCATCTATGCGTTTACCCTGAATTTTAATAAAATAATAATATAAGAAAATAAGGATGATTCTTTAATAACATTCGCAGATTTAATAACATTCGCAGATAAATATACACATTTATCAAGTAAAATAACGGTTTATTCACACAGAGGTAAAAGAATAATATAAAAAAAGGATATTTTTAGAACAAATATTACATGATTATTGCATTATTTCGAAAAAAATGCGTCAAAGAAGTAAATATCAAAAAATCACTTTGTGGAATTGAGAGCCTAATAATTATCATCGGTGTATATTAATTTTCTTATTGCAATTTCAATAAGAAAATCACAAATATGTATATATATATATATATATATATATACGAAAAACATTTTATTTCTCCAGATATCCATATTTTTTAAAAGTTTCTTTGGATATTGGTTTGTTCTTGCTAATCGCTAATTTATTAAAATTTTGATTTATATATTTGAGATTTTATGATACAAAAACTTAACACAGCATACATGAAAGCAATAAAAACTCAAAAAAATCTCAATTCTATACATACAAGTATTTTGTATATGATCGAGAACAACGAGGTTTACTCCGTAAATTGTATCTCGAAATTGGTTTCTCGATGTTGACTAGTCGTGCGAAAGTATAAATTTTACTTATATAGGAGTCTGATCCACCCGTCCTCCCACTTACAATAATATACATGATGATAATTTCTTCTGTGTTTTTGAACAAAGCCATATTCACCTAATCTATTTATCATCCAAGATTACGTTAACAAGATTTTAAGTCTTTTGAGTGACATTACAAAGTCACTTACCTTCGGTTCAATTTATTATTTTAAATCGGAGCGGTATTTTTGCAATGAAATGGTTTTGCAGTTGAAGAAAAAAGCAAAAATATTACTTTGCTTCGGTAGTTTGCTCAGAGTAACATATTCACAAGATTTAAGAAATTGAAAATATCAAAAATTTTACTTTCACTTATTGGTCAAAAGTAGATTAAATCAACCAGAAAAATAAATTGTGCGGAAAAAAATAGCATCAATACACTTTTCCAAATTATTGATTTAATTTTGTGAAAATAAGAATCATCATCATACCTATCCGGTAACTTAATAGCTCTGTTCTTTTTGTCATCATTTTGATTTCAATAACTTTAAAAACAGAGGAGAAGAATATATTTTTCTGAATATTCAGCTGCTTTCTATGTCGCCTAACTTGCTTTATGTACTGTGCCAAATTTTAAAGTTCCCTAACAATTTTTAAGAAAAAAGTGGTGATTTGTGGACAAATGGATACTAGAAGGATTTTCCACACATTTTTTTTCCATTGAGTTACGAAACCCTTAAAACTGAAGTAGTATGCCAAACTCATAATAAAGAACAATCAAATCGAGGAGTCATTTTTAATTTAATTAAGAAACATATCATTAAAACTTCGTAAAAAAACATATTAAGCAAGAGTAGAACTCCCACTACAAATTTTTCATGCAAATTTAGGCACATTTGCTTTTAAAATACACGGTATTAATATTAAAGTAACTACAGCGTGCTTATTTTTCCCCAGCTAAATATATTGCCTAGTATATTTTTAGAGGCGTAAATGTACCGGGCATTTCTCAAAACGATTGGCTACAAAATAGTTTGCTAAATTTTTTCTATAAATTTTAGCAATGAAAATGCTGGTAAAGCTATTTTTGTTGATGATTTTAAGTTTCCCAATTTTTGAGGTTGGGGTACATATTTCTGTGGACTATTTTATAAATTTCCACATTATTTATTGTATGTAGGGTTAAATTATTTAAAGGCCAATACGATTTCTGAGCTGTGAATTTTGCGAAAGAAAAATAAATAAAGTAATTTTGCTACAGACTTCTTTATCACGTTCTTCGTCACGCTTGGTGTGCCTCGATTTTGTCGAAATACGTTCACTTTCTTTCGTGTGTATTAAAAACTTTTGTATCCGGGAGAGTCAATTACGAAGTATAATATTTAATTAATGAACTTAGTAATTCAAATTTCAACATTTTATATTTTATTGACATACACCCTTATTTAATAAGGTGGAACGATTCGCAATCTACGAGGTCGTCTGTGTCTTAACTTGAGACTTTGTGATAAATATTATAGAAAATAAATATTTTCCGTTCCGTTCCGCCATTTAAAAACAACGTCGTAAAAAATTTCTTCCCATGCAAGGGAAATGTTTTTTTCATATTTTCCACACAATAAAATTTTTTTCTTAATTATTTGAAATGGCCCTTCTCTCTAAATTTTTAAAATATTTTCATTTCGTTTCATCAAAATATTTGTTTTTCTTGGTGGGTTTACTGTATATTTTTTTACCTTTTTTTTACAGTGGTTATAACAATCTTGAAATTTAAACAATTATTAAAAGCCGAAAAGGGCTCCAATATTCTATGTAAATAGATAATTTGAAATCAAAACCATGAACTTACCTAATCATTATATTTGTTTTCATCAATATATTTGTTTTCCTTGGCGGTTTTACTGTTTATTTTTTGTACTTTTGTAGATTTCAAATATACATTCACTTATCCTTTTGTTTTTTTACGTTTATATTTTTTTCTTTACAGTAGTTATAAGACTCTTGAAATTTAAAATAATTGTTAAAAGCATACAAGGGCTCCAATATTCTATGTTAATAGATAATTTGAATTTAAAACCATGAACTCACCCAGATACAGATTTTTCTTGACAGCAAAGTACTAAAGCTGATTAAGATTATTGCAATAATTTAGGTTTGAAAAGTATTCAAGTATGTCAATACTCAAATATTCAAGTATCTAATTTTCTATGATAAATATTACTCAAATTAATAAGTTTAGTTCTTATTTATCTTTATCTTGTTAATATTTGCAAGTACTTCAGAATAAACTATTCAACAAATGTGGACAGATTATTATTAATAATAGTTTAGATGGAACTTCACAAATAATGTCTGGGAAGTTTATTAACATTTCACATGGTAATTATAAGAGAATGTTAAGTTTACCCTGTATTTACCAAGTTTATAAATACCTAATATTGACAGCACGTGATTCCCTCATGCAAGTGATTTAACTTTAATGAACTCTACTAACACTGGAGAATATTACACTAATACTAATATCAATAATAAATTGAATAAACGATCAATCAATCACAAATAATAAGCCTTTTCTTGTTCGTTGTCGAAATAGCAAACTTCTGTTCATGTCCAAAAAATGTTCGTTGCCATTGTACGAAATATTATACAAATTTCTTCAGGTCATGAAGTCATATTTTTAAATCTTTTAATGTATTAAAATTAAATTAATGAAAACCGTTATTTAGCTTATTTAAGCATTTAAGAAAAGTTTTTATTTTTTAATTCCACAAAATTGATATAAATCGGTTACACCTCGATTTCTTAATATTTTTATTTAATGTTTGATTTCCGAAAAATAAAATAAAAAATTTAAAAATCGAAAAATATACTAACGAAAAAGATGAACATAGTATTTTTTTTTAAGAAATATATTTTCTGTGTTAATTTGGCTTAACGGGAGGCCACTCTTGTTAGCAAAATGCAATGAATTTGGTGATTTATTCCATTTTCAAAGAAAAGGATATAAACAATCGATACCATCTATAATCATTACTGGAGAGTTCGTCAAATTGTCTAAATATTTCCATTGAGTAGGCTGATATTTAAGGAAATCAAAATCATTTATGGCTAACAAATTTTACTCTTAAGTTTATTTCTCGTATTTTAAGCAAAGTTCAAAGGAAGGATATAAGTGTGAAGACCTAGACCAACATTCAACTTTCTTTAAAATATAATATCTTAATGTGTTTATTTATTAATTAGTATTCTTGTGGAAACCAGTACACATATGTAATTAAATTATTAAGACATTGTATGTTAAATTATTAAGACACACAACTTTTAGTTATCGATACCAGGGACAAATGGTGTTTTCGGTTTCACTATTTACATATTGTTGATCCACTGATATAAAAAATATAACTAGGCTTCTTGATAAATAATGGAGTGAACAATATACATATATATACACACCAACACATACACACACCTATATATATATATATATACATATATATATATATATGTGTGTGTGTGTATATATATATATATATATATATATATATATATAGCTGATCGTATTGTAAAAATTCACTCTAGAAAAAGAATGGAGTGAACTAGTTGCGAAAAATTAAAAAATACCTCCAACAAAATTTCTTTGGTAAAGCTAATTTATTTAATCTGCACAATATATTTTCTGATAACATTTTTAAGAAGTTACGACTTCCTACAGTGACAGGATCATTATAAGACTAATAAAATGTATTCCTAATAGAACGTGAATCTACCGAGTTTTTTGATATCACCTCCTACAAACGATTAGATTAATTTTGCTGTGTATTTTTTTTTCAGAACATAGACTCGATCTTAATTTACTTAATATGTCGATCATTTTCATTAGTTTCAATAGACTTTCACTTCATTATTTCACATATTAGAAATTGAGTTTATTTTGCTTTTTATATAAATTATGATAAAAGTTATAATAGAAGATATGAAAAACGAAACTAGTTCATTTTTATTTAAAATATTTTAAGAGCGAAATAGCTACAAAATTTAGTCTCCATAAAATATTTTTACATATTATATAAGAGTTAAAGGGAAATCATCTTAAAAATAATGAATTATTCCTAGATAAATTATTACGGGATATCGCCTTATAAATCATTGTTATGTGAGATCGATTAAATAGCCACCATAAAGCACAGAATAAAAATAGGTATGAAACGAAATTTGAAATATAAAAAAGGAAAAATACAAATGTATATCAGAAAATATTTGTAGAAACAGGCAAAGAAATACTTTCTTTACGGTACGCAATTATTTGATAAAATTTATATAATTTAAAGCATCTATTAATTGCCTGTTTCAGTTTTACTAGAGAAAAATGGGTTTGTGCCCCGATCGAGTTTAAAATGGTCATTATAACATATACAATTCATCGCAACATAATAAGGTGTCAGAGCATCAAAGGCATTCATGTCCATGGGAAAATCGACTAAAAACTTGTTTTATTGTAGGCAACAATTTAATTAAATTTATAATAATAGAAAAAAAAATTAAATTAAAGTTCCTTAAATTAAATTAACTTTCTTCTCAAGCAAGCATCATAGGCAGCTAGCCTATGATGCTTGCTTGAGAAGAAAGAAAAAAATGACGAATAAAAACAATTCGCTGTATTCATAGTTCTTTTTGTAGGAAAGTAATATTTCACACAATTGCAAATTATTAAGTCAATTGTTTGAATAGTCTTGCAACTAAAAAATGCCTTAATCATCATATTTTAAAAAAGAAAACGAGCTATAATAACTCATTTTTTAATAATTTTTCTCAATTTTTAAATAAATTGGCTATTATATTTTGTTATGTCAGCATACTGTGCGAATACCCTACATATGGCATTTAATGTCAACCTATGTGAAATTCAAATTAAATTAAGTAACGGACAAGACCTTCACTTCCAAAATGACAGAAACTCCGTGACGAGATTTGTGTAAGAAATGATTAAGTATATTTAAAAAATCAGCAAAAAATTACGCTGATACAAATTATTATTTGAAGGAACAAATGAAGGCACAAGATGTATATATAAATTGGTCATAAATTGTTAAAGAAGACCACTAGAAATACTTTATTATCAAAATGATTTTCAATTTAAAAAAACTTAAAAAAATATGTGTTGATTTAGCCGATATTAGAAACTAACTATCATCTATATATTGAGAGCTAATCATATTCCTGGTTTGTTTTGGAGTATGTTATGATAAATATAAAACAAATTATATTTTTACATTTTTATTGAATGGAATTGGGTGTTCCAAATTTTCCTTTCTCAAGTAGTAAATCATTTTAATCAACATAAATTTATTCCAAATATCTTCAATAACAAAAACTTAAAATGAGTTTCTGTAATAGTATCAAAACCCTTGCTCAAAAGCAAAAGTATTCATATATTCAGAACAAAAATATTTACATGCTTTGCACACGCGAGACCTAGTGCTTTCTTTAGGTAAACAACTTCAAATGATTTTAAGGAGTCGTTTAAATGTCATTAGCTAACACCGAAACATTTTGCTGATGAATTTTTGTTAAACAAAATTGTCAAAGTAATTTCAGCGTCAAGACTGATATCCATTTTCATTGCAGTATTAATTTTGTTCAGATTGTGACGGTAATAACCTACCTATTACCGTCACAATCTGTTGTGACGGTAATAGGTAGGTTATTACCGTCATGTTATTCGAATTTTATATGGAAATCATTCTTTTAAGGTGTTAAATATATTGTTGAATTTCTTTATATTTATTTAATTTCTTTATTTTTGTTTTAAACATTTCTATCATATTTTTAACATATCTAAAATTTTTATTTGAAGTACTAATTTTTTGGAGGGTATCAAATGGATTTAGTCCGCACATGGAATTTAATCTTTGGACTTCAAATAATTTTTTACTTGAAAAGGTAATAATGGGTACGAAGTCACGGTATTCTTCTTATTATTTTTGTAAAAGTAGTGAAGAGTTGCAGGGAAGGGGGAAATTAAAATGAAGATACTAAAAAAAAATAATATGCGTGAATCGTTTCATTAAACATATTTATATAACGTTTTTTGAAATGCCTAGTTAATCAAGGACATCAATTAAACTTTGCAAGATGTTCGTGCGTCTCCCACGCAAACCAAGTAAAATATGGTTTCGTTCTTTTGCCCTATAGTCAGAAACATAAAACTTTTCCAAATCCAATGGCGAGTGGTAATGAATATAAATATTTATTAATTTTAGAAAATTAAAAAAAATCACGATCAAAAACCGCTTCTGTCAATAATACGATTAGATTTACGATTAGATTACTGTGAATAATACGATTAGATTTTTTAATACAAAAATTGATCCTCTTTTAATATTTACTCCAACATAAGTGTATAAATTAAATAATATTTTGGTTCGAAAGTCTCTATTTCAAGAATTTCATGGACTAAAGAGTTGAACAAATTCACAATTCACTCAATGTTATAGAAATCGCGTGAATACCGTACTACACATGCTAGCAACTTGTAAGTCTTCTGATAGGTTGCAATGACAGGCGTATATAACATAGCTGGAATATTTTATCATTTATTCACATTAAAAACTAGCTTATCACTCAGACTCTATTGGAATATTAAGTTGATATCATTTTAGAGTGGTTCAGGATGAGATCGGTTTTCTACCTAAAAGAAAAGTTTTAAATGAGATATGTTGAAAAATGTTTGTCGCAAAAAAAGGAGCCCTTATAAGATTACTTCGTTGTTCGTCTGTCGTTCTGTTAAGAGACTATTTCTCAGAAACGCGTGGAGGTATCAAGTCAACATTTATTTCAAAGACTACTATATTCTATGTACATCTAAATTCTATTGGAACTGTAAAAAAACAAGTTTCTAAGTCAATGTAATCAAGAAGAATCTTAAAAACTCCGCTATCTATGCCGTAAATTTTCACACTCGCGAATAAATAAAATTTATAGAGTATTTCTCGTTGACCTATATTCATAAAATTTGGCAAGAAGAAAAGTCTTACAGCACAAGTATAAAAAAAATTTGAAAATCGTTAATTTGTAGTTATACCATATAAAAAATATTCTTGTTAATTATATACCTGTGAAGGATGCAGTAGGCAATATATTTTCTAAAAAATTTTGTAAACAATTTATAAGGAATATTATGCGCCATTAAATATCTATAAATGCCTACATGTTTACAGAATCCTCGAAATATGATTTACACTCGTGTTTCATTGGTTTTTTAGATTTAAAATCGTTATCTTAATTGCATTTTTTTGCTATTTTGTAAAATTTTTAATTCCCAATTATTTTCTTTGAGAATCAATTTAACAAATATTAGGTCGCATGCTATAGAAGAAGTGCTCAGATATTTTTAGATGTCACTCAATTAGCCAGTCGTTCTCTAACTCTAATGATACATATTTTGATACCAGTTTTCCTGTAATCAACGGACGATCTTTAGATATAAATATCGTTGATAAACAGCCATTAAACAGAAAAATATATTCTATTTGATTCAGTGAGCATTCCTTCGTAGAACTCTGTAGCCCAACAGGAAAAACGAAACCCTTATAAGGTTACAGATATTTTTGTCAGAACAGGATTGACATAGTAACTTGAAATTTGGCATAGTAATTAATCAAAAGAAATTACAGTAGTTAACATTCAATCAGGCTCTCATTTGTTTCATTTGGTAATACTGTGATATCGTTTGATGGGGCTAATTATTAGAGAATCAAAAATATTCCTTCATAATTTTAGATAGTCGGTAAACAGAGATATACTGAAAAATATGTAAACAACATGTTACTCTCCTATAATTTCCAAAATTACTTAATCTTAAATTATGGAAAAAAGAATGGTGCTAGAAGTGATAGGATTTGAGACAATGATGATGTTTCCCCCAGGTAATAAATTTATTGTCGTCACCATAATTTGTTGGGTTGATCACAAGGCTTATGACCTTCGACGGCGCGGTACACCGCGGGGATCATGAGCAATTGCGTCAGAATAAAAAATGGCCTCTCTAATAATAAACTCATTGGAGAGGCCCACGAATATGTCCAGCCGTGGACTGCGACAGGTTTTTAATGATGAAGATGAAATATTTATTTCGTTAAGAAATCCAAATAAGTGATAATTTACGATCGGTAAAATAATTTAATTTCAAACCAGGTACAAAAATGTCAATGTGCGGACTAGACTCATGTTCACTTACAAATTTGACTAATTTTTGGCAATGCTTACTACCGTTTAAATATAAATTTCATGGCAAACAAACTAAAAGTCTGTGTTCGATTAAGAATGGTAAATTACGATTGGTTACAAAAAATAAACTTGCAAAAGGTAAAAAAGTAATATCGACATGTTTAAAATTGATTTTGATGGCGTAAGCAGTACATTTCCTAAAATTTTGTCATTGTAACAAATTGACATAAATCAGGGAAACATGGGTGTGGTATTGAAATGTTATCACATGCAGTTATTACTTTGCAACTAAAGATCTCATTCTGACTAATATACCAAACCTATCAAATAAACATTTGACAGTATATTTGTTTATCCTTTTTCACGTTGCAATGAAGTAACACACAGACGTGATTTTCTGCACAGAGAGTTAGCAAGCCAGGAAATGACGTAAGTTTATTTCCAACTCGGGAAGTTTTGATCCTGACTAATATAACAATCTCAAAGATTAAAAATTTTATTCTGTATTTATTTAATCTTCTTTAAGTTGCAACGAAGTAACGGATCGGAGTGATTTATTGCATAGAAATGGTTGGCGGGCCAGTAAATAATATAGATAACCTCATCTCAACTAATGTAATTCTAAATAATATTGTAAATGTGAAAATGCGTTTGTTTGTCCTTTTTTGACAGGATTCACAGATGAACCGGTTTTTCTTTAAGACGTTTTATTAGACTTGTATATGAAAAGAACTTCATTTATTGTTAATGTTAAAAAATATATAATAAAACCTGCTAAGTAGGAATAGAACTAAGATTAGATAAATATGGGATGTTTATATATTTAAAATGAAATTGGTGCAAAGAAATTAATAGTCAAAATTATTCCAATTTCCCAAAGTTCAAAATATGCAAAGTTTACTGTTTTATTACACAAAAAGTCAATATTTAATTATATCCCTAATATAATTGAGTAGGGAATATACGTGATTATTTTAAAAATTAAAAAAAATAAGAAAATTAAATTATAGTTTTAGTTTTCATCTCATTTTGCGTAGCCTTCTAAAACCCTATATTTGCATAATTTTAGTTAAGGTAGTTTTAAGGAAAATGGTTATATATTATATTGCAATTTTTTAGCAAATCTGTGAATATGTACTATCTGAAATAATTAAAAAATATTTTTGATGCTCTTGTAAATAGGCCGTAAATAAAATTTAAGTTATTAAATTTCTCTCATGTGAAACTTCCATATAATTTTGATAGTATTAGTTATCAAGATATGCGAAGGGTAATGATAAATTTTATTGCAAAATAAAATTTTAAGTTACTACGTTAAGCGGTTTCCGAAGAAAAACGACCACGACCGACGTATAGAAGAACACTCGAGTAATCTTATAAGGCATTCGTTTTCCCTCTTGAAATATTATAAAAAGATATTGTGACATATTTGTTACAAAACATTTGAGCTTTAATTTTTGGTAATTGAAACCATTTATCATATTAAAAGTAATATTCCAGCTTTGAAATTCGTAATTTCCATATTTGTTTTCAAAGTAGTTGTGTGAGTCAAAAGGGTTACCTTGGCCTTGTTAAAAAGTTAGAATACAATAAGCTACAGGGATAACATCAAGTGTTACCTGAATATTACCAAACATCAACACGGAGGTACTAATTTCAACGTTAAATTATTTAGTTTACAAGTTCGTTGACACTTGTAACTGCGAGGTTTCAATTTATTAGAAATGTAAGTATCCTATATACCTTAGTTTAAAGCATTCTTTACCGCTTGGACTTAGTATCGCTATCGTTAATTAATAGTACCTTTATCAAGTTATTTAGGTTAGTGATTATAATTTAAAATCGGTAACCTGAATAATAACAAGCAACATTTACCTTATTATTCTTAACAAAGATGAACTTGATAAAAGTATCTAGGAAATATATTTAAAAAAAAATTCTGCAAATGAGTAATTGCAACTTAAAAGAGAAAATTCTTTGGCTAATTTAGCTATAATATAATATTAATAGTGCCAAAATATATGCAATTCGCCATTTCTTATCCTAATCCGTGTCATATTTTTCATTACATTTTTGCACATAATATTAGTTTGGCAATTTAGAACACAGTGGTTTAAATTCATTAAATTCAACTAATTAACCTAACAAAACACCTTTATTTTTCCCTTAAAATGTAAAATCGTTTTGCTAGTATTCTAGAATGAGAATGAAATCTGTTTTAATAACATTTCCTTTAAAACATCAAAAACTGCCTTATGAAAGTACAACATCACCCATCGTTCTGGATATATTGTGTATTAATTCGCTTATTTTTTACTTGAAATGGAATCTATGAGGAAAACCATTCTGATTTATATTTGCTTTTCTTTAATCGCCGAATTTTTTTCTACTTCAACTAAATATCTGAGGTCGCTCTCTTATGCTATCTCATGGAGATATTAAAAAAAAAATTATGTAACATGCCATGAATCTTTTTAAAAATTTGAAAGTTTTTTTGTTGCCAATTTAACAAAATACGTATTTCTTTAAACTTGCTCGTAATTTACAAAAACAACCAATATATACAACACGCTTTATGACGTATGCTTTCCTTATTTGTGATAAAATGTTTGTTATTACATTCATATATTTTAATTAATATCTTATGTACGTGGATTGTAGTTCGTTATATAAGATTATGAGTTTATGTTATTCTAAAAATTCATAAGTTAGGTCTGCCCAACCTGTCAGAGTGTGGTAGTGGTGAAGGTATTACGTGTTCAGACATGATTTTGGTGGCAGACCTTTTAATGCAGTTAATTCTACAGGTTAACATATATCTTGGTACCAAGTTAAAAGTTAAAGCCTGGTATCAAGTTAAATTATCTACTGTGAGTCTAGCACAACTAACTTTTTAATCCCACTCTTGACGCAAAAAATAGCTTTTATTCCAACTCCAGCTAATTTCTGCTATTTAATTATTTTTCGTATGGGGAAATCTTCAAACAATGAGATTATCAATTTGGATTTACTGAGAAAATAAAAAAAATACAAGCAAGTTTTACTGTCTATGCGAATTGCGTTCACGATTTTTGACTGGTATCAGTGATATTTTATTGCACTGACACACCAACACGACCATTTCTTCATTTTGTTACGACAGAGAGATATCCAGATATAACACAAAATTTTCGCAACAAAATATTACTTTGAAACTGAATCGATTGTTGACGCCATATTTTTAAGAATCGTATAAATAAGATTGGTGGTTAGTTAGAATCAGATTTTTATATGTTCAATTTTTCCTTGACTCCAACTAATCGCTAAGTGATCTTGCTTTTCACCAATTTGAAAAGTGTAGTTGTCTTTTTGTATTCCGTATACAACATAAACACAGGATTTAAAGAAGGGAGGTCTTCATTAGGAATGTTATTTACTTCTTCACAGCATTCATACTACGATGAACCACGTTTGAAATTGTATAATAGCAATAAATTATTGTTATTACTGACTGCAATTTACCTGTAGTGACCGGAATACAACATTTTTATAATTTTCTCTTCAAATTACTAAAACAATAATCATAATAAGAACACGAACTAACATTTATCAACTTGTTCATGTCACCGTGAAGGAGGCCCGCCACGTAGACGCGGATAAGGATCATTCCAGCCAATCGAAACACATTGCGGCTTAACGTGATCAAGTTCTCCCTTATCAAAATACTGCACTTTCGACTCTGGACGAGGCGACATCAGCGCGGACCTTTCAATGTCTCGATACTTTGAAATTTGAATTTTTGCAATATTTTATTTTATACGTTTTATAGTATATAGATTATATTCATTCTACTTTGAGTTTTTGTATGTTCGCGTGCACCCCTATTTGGATCGAACACAACTTAATCATTAAAAAGTAGTAAAGTACACAGTATTAATGGGAGTAATAAATTCAGTCATATTAGATGATATATATTGTTAAATTTGTGAAGCAAACAATTCGTAGGTGGTCAATTAAAATAATATCTTTTTCAAATGCATATTATCTCAAAAATAATCTGTCGTCATTTATATTCATTAAAAGGTTTTTAATATAATAGAGTTTCAAGGCTCCTCTCAGAAACAAAAAACATTTAAAAAATTATTTTCTTTAACATGGACTTCATCCTTGAATAAGAACATAAAGTAATCAAGGTATGTAAAGACAAAACTTAACATTAAAGTGACAAAAACATATAGTTACCCAAATATTAGTTTACTTTTAACGATAGTTACATAAATTGTTAGTTATTTTAGAAATTGCACTACTAAAATATGTTTTCTCTAGCTGTAGTATAAGTAGACATTGGTCACTTCACAAATCTTATAAACATTACATTGGTTCATGTAATTTTACTAAGAGGAAACATTATTTCCTTCAAGTTGTTATGTTATATGTAGCTGTTCTTTTCATCTTCATATAAATTGGTAATTTTGGAAAGTAGCAGAACGAAATAACCCATTGAAGTAACAAATAAGTTTGTTCATTTCTTCCGCGATGGAAACATATGCGAGTTTTCGCAAAATGTTATGGGGATATTAATATTTTACCTCGATTTATAGCAATGTATCGTATAAATATATGTGGATCTAGTTACATCATATGCAAAAGGCGTAGGTTTAAACTTAATACATTCAATATACAATATGGCCACTCTAAAGAAAAAGAACATAACTTAATGTTTATACATAACTTAGGGTGTTACTTTCATAGTATATAGGAAACTTAGAAATGATTTTCGGGCTGTTGTGACTTCCGTTACGTTCATTTTATAAATTTATTATTTCTTGTCTCCTTGTTCCATTAGCTTAACCAAATCCCAAATTCCAATAAACATTAATAAGTTTTCGTTCATTGCATTTACTTTTTATATGGAAATACAAGAGGAATGATAAGACTTTTATTCTAGGGTAAGTAAGGTTTACAATTAAATGAAACTACGGAATGTAGTATTATTTCTACTTTCTTTAAGTTCTTTATCACAACCTAGGGTTCGTTGTATTACAAGGCGGGCTGTAAGCAAAGATTAACTCTTAGGAACATCCAACAGCATTTATATGTTCCAAACAATAGCGGAAGCCGGGTTTGTGTGGGTTTTCGCACTGCTTATATTAGTGAGTTTATTGTAGGGGAGCGGTATAGGTTTTATTATACTTCCGAGAATTATACGATATACAAGTATTCGGCTTTAAAGTATTCTTTACATATTAGTGAGGGTAGTCCCCGTGTATATAATGAAATTAAATGGAAGATATTCTCACTAATATTTTTATACAAAAGCAAGGGTATCTGAAAGTTAGAACAAGGTTATACCAGTAATTCTGCATATCTTCCGTTTAATTAATGAATTAATTAATTTATTTTTCTTTTGGTCAAATAAGATCATTAAAATGAGCCGGCACTTCCAAGATGGAATGAAATCTTTATTTTTCAAAACTGAATGCATAATATCCTTTCTTCGATTTTTAACACTTTTGCGCAAACATTTCCACAAACTCATTATTTTATTTTTTGTCATAATTTCAGTTGTTATAAATATATCTTCAAGAAATAAAATGTATTACGGCTATCGTTCACCACTTCTGCTAATATAAAACTCTTGAAGAAAAATTGAAACGTGCTCCTCACCTATCAAAATTGGCACTTCAACCAAGATCATTATTAGAGTATTTTTATAATTATGAATATCGTTTTGACTTTTACAGTTTGTCTTGCGTCTATTTTTGTGTTAGCGTATATTCAGTTTTTTGTCAGTTGATAAAACATAACATATTACAAATAAGTGTCAAAAATTTACAATGTTCATAATTGTGTAATGTGATAGGATGCCAGGTATGCTTAAAGGAGCATGTTCATTTTATGAGGGGTAAAAAGGTATAAACTATTAAAGTACTTGTCTATATATATATATATATATATATATATATATATATATATATATATATGTATATATATATATATATATATATATACATATATACCATGTCCGTGAATAAATGTCGGATAAAGAAAGACGTTATTCGTTGACTGAAAAATAGATTGTCGTCAAAATAAAGTTAAAAAGAAGAATTTTTCCAGAAAATTCAAAATAATATATACATATATCATATTATTTTCCATTGTTTTCACACACACGATACTGGTGCACGTCAATCAGTATGCAACTAATACATTTATCCGCTCGGGTAATGTAGTAGTGTTACGTACGGCTAGAGAGAGCTTATGTGCATGTGCGTTAGCGGAATTAGATGTGTTAAAAAGAGTTCTTGAAAAGCTCCAATAATAAAATTAGGACGTCTCCGAATAATTTTCTAAAAATGAAGGGATCAAAGGATAAAAGGCAGTGGAGGCATCTGACATTCCATGGCCCTTCAGCTAAAAGGTCGGCGCAAAGGGAATTCCACTTGTCAAAAATAATTTTCAACATCATATTTTCTTGAAAGGTTTTATCGTACATTCGCCTTTTACATTGTCTATTATTTTAAATAAATGAACGATAAAACCGCTTACTCACCTATAGTCTGACCTTTTTCATATCTTAATATAAAATGATAACAGGAAAGGAAATATTTGAATTTTGTTTGAAATAAATGCTATTTAAACTCGTATTGGAATCATTTAAAGGACAATCCTTTCTTCAAAGCGTGTAACGGTAATATAAATAAGATAATAGGGTACACAATATTTTCATAAGTATTTTAGTTAAACTTATTAAATAATTTTTCTATTAGTTTAGTTGCCAAATTCAAATAATTATGTTAGTCATCGTGTCTTCAATAGAATATACTCCCTCTAACATCTTCAAAATTTTCTAACTGCTCAGACCGGAGATCGTATCTGTCAAATAGAATATTTATTATACTGCATTTGCACGACTACAAAGGTATGTGTTATTCACATCTTACTGAGAATTATTTAATAAATGTAAAACATCTTCAAAATCTGATTCTTCAAATTGTTTTCTTAACAACCGTTAGGTTTTTGACTGCAGAAAATATAAATATATTTTTCGAATCGGAGTGAATCTTAAATCGATTGCAGTTCATGATATGTGAAGTGTACGTATTTTTCCAGTTCTTTATAATATTTCGAAAAATTTAAGTTATACAATAAATCTTAGAGGCTGATTTAGAAAACGGTCTACGCGTGTATTGTATGGTTACGCTCTGAAAACTAGTTCAAATTCCTTCATCCCGAAGACACGACCACTTTTTATGGCAAGTTCTTCTCTGTCGACGCTGCAAACATTTGGATTAACTCGTCCTCTATAAATACTCTCTAACACCATCTGGAAAATCCCTAAGTCTCTTACCCTTATCTAATTCCATATTGCTCTATTTTCCTTTGTCGTGCATCTTTAAATTAGTAAGTATTATTTTATTCTGCTTGTTGATTTTTTTCATTATTTAATTAATTTTTTTTATTTATCGTTTTATTGTCGAAGATGAATATACTATAATGTAAATTTGTAACAGGGAAGCTTATAAATATATTTTATATTTTTTCACACTATTAAATTCTCATATTTACACGTTGTGATGGACTAAAAGAAATTTCTTTTTTTATCAAGTCAGCAAAATATTTTGTATAATTATATATGCACATATATGCACATAATATATATATATATATATATATATATATATATATATATATATATATATATATATATATATATATATATATATAACAATTCAACGTATACAAAAATGAGTTATCAATATATTTTGTATCGCCTTCAACTACATTTTTTCCAATAAAAACATTGCCCAATTATAAGAAATAACATTGATTTTCGTTGCCGCAACTGTCGATACAAAATTATAACTCATATTTCTTTATTATCTTAGCTAAAGGGTTTGTTATTTTCACGAATTTGTTAAGTGTATATATATATATATATATATATATATATATATATATATATATATACATATATATATATATATATATATATATGTATATATATATATATATATATATATATATATATATGTGTGTGTATATATATATATATATTCGAGATCACTTCCCGGTAAAGCGGTATAAGAAGTAATGAATAGTTTGAACTGCGGGATTATTTGACATATGAAAATTTTCTGACTTTTCCATATGCAAAATATGTTTGTAATTTATATAGAAAAAACTGGGATCGCTTTTCCAAAATTAAATTGTTAAAATTACGTAATTTTTATCAGAAGTAAAAGCAAAACAACGACTAATTTTCATTCGGTATAGCCTTATAAATGAAATATCTTTTTAAATAAAAACAAGTATTTCGAATGAAGCGGCAAGATGTAAATAAAGTATTATTAAATAATATTTAGCAATAAAAGGCCTTACATAATTGTCGTAAAGTAGAACAATATAGATTAAAATAGAAGTACAATATCGATAAAAACATAAGTTGTTCACAACCGTGGCCATATTTATCAATATTAATTATATAATTACATTTTAACACTTTTTGGATTTAATTTGGAATAATGAGTTACAATAGATTAAAAGGCAAATATTCAAAGAAGACTTAACTCGACTATTCTGACCCTATTAATAAAATATAATGACACTAACAAGGTTCCTATTACCGTACCTGTCTGAATATTTATTAATAGTAACCTTGTTTCAGTTATTTATTTCTACTTTAACTTACATATAACACATACATTTTGCGAACTTATTGCAATCTAGTTATAAAATGATAAGTGTTACTTCTGTAATTAACACATTACCAGTTTCTTTAAAAAATGTAAGTTTTGTGGAAATGAAATAAAATATGATTATTTACATTTGTTTATTTACATGCAAACTCTTATGGAAATGTTAACTTTTCGCAGTGCTGTTATTCTGTTACTTTTATCAACGAAATTGAATAATCCATTTCCGAACTATATAAACAGGACATGTGAAATTATATATTATTCTACCAATATTGATATTGCAAACGTATATTTACAAATATCAATTTTTAAGTATGATTTTTTTCTCTATTTTAATCCAAAAATTGTCTTCACATCTTTGAAAATAAATAGCATCAGTAGCATGATACTAAAACATTGAATTACTCATATTAATATTCCATTAGTAAAAAGCAGAATCCTGGGAATGATGAATATGTTCATTATTGAAGTATATACAATTTAAAATCTATACTGTAATTTTATCCAAAAATACATTTAATCAAAATTATCGTTTATTATACATATAATTTTGTGTAATGGTACAAACACTACAAAGCACCTGAGTTCACTAATAGTTGGCATTAATATTTTAATATTCCGTTGAGCTCGCAAATTCGCAAAAAACCACAAAGTGCTATTATAATATACGATTTATCATAATTTAATATTCAGATTTTTACTTTGAAATGGTAATTTTGCGTAAGTTTCCTTCTCCCAAGTATATAGCGCTCCCATTAATTTTAATGAAAATTATTTCTAATCCATCATTTTAAATAGTCTTCGTTTATTTGAGGAGGAATTTTTTAAACTTGCTTATATAGAAAGGTATAAAGGGAAATCTTACAGTTTCTCTGGTCTATCTAACTTTCTTGAAGTACCAAGTTGGATCTTAAGTTTGATGTAGAGTCCATTATCCTCCAGTGAGCGTCATTAAGGAGGCAGTAAAGATTTTACAAGATATCTAATATATGTACATAAAAAATGAAGATTTTACTTTGAGAAACTAAAAATGAAGCTTTAGACAATTTAAATTTAAATATTAAAGCAAGACGCAGTACCGAAATACGAGCAACTGAATTCCGTAATTCATTTGACTTAAAGCTAAGAGAAAATTGTTTTATGGAAAAATACTTGGAAAAATTAAAGAAAATTTAAACTGCTCTTAATAAATTTAGTATTTATAGTTGATGTAGAAAGGTAGGTTTATATACTTAATATGATTATGTAAATTCGACGGTAAATTAATAAATGCAGAACGTGATAGATCGTTATTTCGAATACTGTGTATGTAGATGTTTCGTGAGCTATTTCTGACAAAAACATAATAAAACATAATTTACATATATTCATTGTAACTTGCACAGATTAATGACACTACCTATAAGTTTATTTATATGCATCGTGTGAGATAGAATCTGTAGTTCAAATTGTAATATATACATATATATATATATATATATATATATATATATATATATATATATATATATATATATATATATATATATATATATATATATATATATATATATAGTATATAATATATACTATAATGTGCATAAATTTGAGTCTAATATTCTGTATTTGGAATATATTGACTAGACTATGATCTTCCGTTAACTTTACTAATATAGTACAGTATAGTTCAAACAATTCCTTTTCCACTATTTCAAATGCTTTTGTTTTTAAATAAACTTTTTACTAATAATGTTGGTTTTGTAATAAAGTCGTAAAGAAATAAAAAATAAGATCAAATCCGGTTGTATTTAAATCAGAAATATGGTAATTTATTTAACAGAAATACGTATTTCCTGGTACATAGACCAAATCCCGTGAAACTCAAATTGCATTATTAAATTATTTATCCAAATAGTCAATAAAGTTAATTTCTGTATTCGCAGGATTTATATGTATATACAAACACACATACGTATACACGTGTAAAAAAAACGTTAATATATATATATATATATATATATATATATATATATATATATATATATATATATATATATATATATATGTATATATTTAATCAAACTAAACAATTTGATGAAACTATGCCACTAAAACGAAATATGCTTAATTTAAACAGTTCAATGTATAAACAATGTTGGGTATATTGAGTACTGAATATATTTGGCGTTAATTTTGTAGAAATTCATTAATCACAATTAAATGAAACTACGTGCTGTAGTATTATATCTACTTTCTTTTAGTTCTTTAGCACAACCTAGGTTTCGTTGTATTACAACATCTTCAGGTGGGCTATTAGCAAAGATCTTTGCTAAATATGCCATTGGTCGTGGTAAAGAACTAAAAGGAAGTAGAAATAATACTACATCACGTAGTTTCATTTAATTGTGTATATTGAGTACATGATTTCCATTTGCTAGGACTACAACGCTTGTGGTATCACTTACATCTGAACATGCCACATATAGTTCTCCATGGGTAAAGCATCCTTTATTTAAATCAATTCTGGCTTTGCTTAGGATTTTTCCCAGCGATATATTACTTGTCATTGCGAAACGAGCATTAATAGGGAATTGCAATATATTCAACTGAAATGGACAATCAGATGGAATTATTATATTGATTTATCGTACCCACAGTATAAATACCATTCCGCCTTTGCTCAGACTGATAATAATTATAGTTTAAAATACATTTTTTGTCGAGAAACTGCAAGTAATCGAGTGCAATTTTAAAGTTTTGGCAGCTTCAGATTACGAAGCAGCGTAATGGGCTTACCAATCTTGAGGTCTATTTTCTGAGAGAGAAGACTGGAAGCAATAATATTTTTCAAAATTTTTTCTAATTAATGTACTGCTTCACATGTATGGCGTGCTGTACTTGCACAAAGTAAGATGTGGAATCATAATGAAGCAAAACTAAAATTACTGCTTTATTCAAATTAAAAAAAATAACATATCAAAAATAGAATTAAAACTACAGAATTATGAACCAAATTATAAGTACCTACTAAAGCATTAATTACAAAACTATTTACATAGCCTAATGCTCCGTTAATCCTCCGTAAAATTATCGTAAGACACAAGACGACTGTCCGCATTAACTCGCTCGCGCGTCCTCAACTAGTACGATCGGAAGCCCTTGTGACACAAACTTTACTTACAGGGGTACTGTGAGAATGCGCATGTGGGTTTAGTGGCCGGTTGCCGTTGCGCGTCGGAGCAGTCGCGCGACGAAGGCGATCTGTGGTGCGGCGATACAGCATATCGACTATACAGGCGCGGAATTGTTTAGAATTAATTTTACTTGCTGTATTCCTGATATATTATTATTATTATATTTACTATGTGATTATATTACTTATATTACTTTATATATACTACTTATTACACTATTTCCGTATAGGGCCATAATGATGGGTACAGTTAAAATTTAGTACCTAATTTAAAGAGATCTTACATTTTTACGAACAAACCCCAAAGGTTTTTGGAATAAAAAGTAGCCTAGATTCCTCCTTGTAAAATCCTCTACATATCTTTCAAGTTTCTTTCAAAATTCAAGTCATAAAGTGATTAATCCAGACAAATAGATAGACAGTCAGATAGAAAGACATACAAAAATACTAAGACCCGGTTTTTGGGTTTTAATGATGTTCAAACAATCGCAACAGCTTAAAAGAAGGCAGTTATTTGAAAATCACAAACAGGCAGATCAAATTTGATTTGTGTAGATATGACTACACACACACACACATATATATATATATATATATATATATATATATATATATATATATATATATATATATACATTTTATTGAATTTCAGAAAAAAAATCGATTTTCAAGACGTGACAAAAACATTTCACAGAAAGTCTAAAAGAATACTATCAAAGAAAATGATTCGAATAGTATAGATCTCACTGAAAAATGCCGCCAAAAATTTAATAGCTTTTTCGACTGGCTCAAGTACTTGGAATTATCCTCGTTATACAATAATATTTTGAGTGCCAATATATTTTTAATACAGCGGCCTTAGGAAAATGTAAATAGATTGAAATACATTAACCGAATGAAACTTGATAGATTTTCTTGGAGAAAAAATTAGATGGGAACAAAGGACCTAATCAAAGCAAGATTTATCATTTGTGTTTATTTTACATATTAGTTTATAGAAACAAATTATTTTCGGTGTTATAAAACTAATATTTTTTGTAAAACAATATTTTCTTGGTATATCGTTTCAATACATTATAACGTTTTGGAAAGATTCATTGGCAGAAAAATAAAAATTCATTCTGTTTTTATTTATCTGCATTGCTTATACCGCTGTAATAATTAGGAATGAATCACAAAACATAAAAACTTAAAATATAGGAGGAATAAAATTAGCTCAAAAGTCCGACCATGACAGATTTTAGTAATTGCTCATTATGTACATGTAAAAGTTAAAATGTATAAGTGTAATAGTAAACCTAATAAACTATTTACAAATTTTTTTTTTCATTACGTAAATAAATTATTTCGTCGGCCTGAAAATGTTAGATTTTACTGTTCCTTATTTGCAAATTACGTCATATATAACAAAGTTACATACTTTTTATTCCAGTGCAGAATATATTTATTACAGAGGAGAAATTAAAACTCCTAGGTATTTCTTTTTTTTACAAAATGGGGTTCTAACATCGATCATCTTATAATGAACTGCCGCTGCATTATATTTAAAAAAAAATTATTTGAATTCTAGTTAGTGAAGTATTTTAATTTTGTTTGAATTCATACCCACACTCTGTACAAAACTTCTTTTTATATACGAGGAAATATTTAATTAAACATATTTTTTAAACTATTTTGGAATTAAGACGTTACCTGTTATGTGAAAATGAGATAGACGAACAGCGTCGTCACAACTATGAGATTCATTCAAGCTCATCGGGTACGGAGTCCTAAAAAAGAATGTGAGTGAAAGATAATGTGATAAAAATCATATAAATTTCATAGGATGTATTCCTTTATGTAATATGAATGAACGACGTCAGCAAAAAATGAGATGTTTTAAGTCTCTTATTACATCACACTCGTTTTATTCATATGCTCGATTTAATGTAAAACATGAAATACCATGAAAAAGTGAATACGTAAAAAATATTAGTAGTAGTTTAAGCATTTCGTAATTTTCTAGCCATTTCTATGCATTATTACTACGGATTATATTGAAAATCTTTAGAGTTTAGTAACGTAACTAACTAACAAGTTCATAATTGATTTATTACTTTTAAAAATAGTCTCCAGGACATTCTGAGCATATTACTATTATTTAAAAGTCCTCTGAGAAGCAGTTGTAATAAACTGGATTCTATTCAGAGCACTACTTTCAAATTTTTTCCAAAGCAAAAGGTAAACAATTGTTGGCCTATCAGTTTGCGATAATTGTTCATTTATTTTCCAAAATAATTGTTACACCAGCCCCACGGTGTTATTGATAGTGGATTAAATCATGGGGTATCCACCTAGAACAAAGCTTCCTAATGCCAAAATGTTCATTTATAATTTTCTGTATTTAACTCATATCCATGCCAAGATTTGCTCGAATCCATTGTTATCTTAATTTGTCGCTACTGGTGGACCTCCCTCACTCGTAACATCACTGGGATTAGTACGACCACGTTTCAACTCATCAAAGCTTTTGTAAAGAGTAGCGCTGGCTTCATCATAAAATGCACATCGAAATCTATCGAAACTTGGTTATCGATTGGGTCCACAAATAAAGTCATGAAAAACCATGGAACGAAGATTTTCTCACATTATGTTCACATTGACAAAATGTTAGCAGTTTTAAAATTATAGCTAATGTAAGAAAACAAATTAAAAATGCAACAAAGTTCTCAAAATTGTAACTTATTTTCTTGTTACCATTATTAAGAATAGCGAATTTCAAAAAAAATTAGTGCTACTATCGCACACTATATGATATATAAGTAAAAGTCGTTACATTATGTCAACCTACTCAAAAATAAGGACAAAAAGAAATAAAAGTAAGCCATGTCGGCTTACTGCGAATTCATATTTGTGATTGTCAATTTAGTCATTTTTTATATCATTATAAGATTACGTATGTTTTTTAGGATTTTCTTAATCAGATCATTAGGAAACGCTTCTTCTTTTTAAGTAAAGTGATACTTCTTTGGTAAACATTAAATTGAAATTATTGTAAACCGCAATATTACACATTGACTTAAAGTACAAAGTACAAAATAATTTTATAAACTACAAAACAATTTGAGGGACGCAAATTAAAATTCGATTTAAGCTACCAACTTAAGTTCAAAAAGAAAATTGGAACCATAATTTTTATAGAGTAAAAAGCACTTATCATCCATATTTACATCATCACGGAAAACCTTGACTGCGGCACTTTTATTGCTATTAGAAAATCTGGAAGTCCTAGGAAGCAGAAAATAAAGACGAAGAGATTTATGATTTCCTATATATTTTATAGTGTTTTAATATATTAATCCCAAAAATGTTATCAGTTGTAATAAAAGGCTGTGTAAGAAAGAAAAATGGTGTAACCCTCAAATAAATTTCAATAAAAATATTAACAATACAGAAGGAAAGAAGTATATTAACTAAAGAAAACATTTTCGGGTCCATTTCAGTTAATTAGAATTAAATGTATATTCTTAAACTTGATGAAATATAAAATAATAAAGGTTATTTGTTATTAAAAATTCAATAACAACATAAAACTAGCGTAATTATTACATTTATTATGAGGAGTGGTTTTCAGTTTATAGCGCTTTAATCACAGGTCAATTTATGACTTAATTTAATTACAGTGTACTCATACTGTAATTCCCTTTCTCCATCCTAAAAATATAATGAAATGAGAAGACATGTTCTTTTTTGAAAATAGTCGCCATTTCCATATTAATTGTGAAAAAAGTTCTATTTCTTTTCATATGCCTTACTAAGGAGTTCTAAAATTTATAAAATTGCTACTTCTTACCAATTAAATATTTTGTTTATTCGTGGAAGTTTTACATTCGTGCAATAATACTTGGATTGTTACCGATTACCGAGCTAAAGATTACAGTTCAGGAATACACTGGATTTTGACACCCACTGCAATAATAGCTTTTTCTGGTTATAATTAAACAAATTACCTTGTTATACTGTTTTTTTACAAAATTTCATGGCTACGGAAAATACATTTAAATTCTAAATTTGCTGTAATTTTAAACGTGCTAACTTATATAAATATATTCATAATTTGCAATACAGCAAATATAATTTAAAATTGATTGAAACAGGACAACATGATAAAATAATATTATATTAAACAATTCAATTGCTCAAATTGAACTAGATATTGATAATGATTTATCAGACTGGAACAGAAATAAGGACGTAAGATTCAAATGCATTTAGCAAATATATTTAAATTGTTACCTTTTAATGTACCACGTGAGAAGGATATTTGAAAAGAACTGAAATTAAATAGGAATATAGATAATTCACGTCAAAGATATAAAATAAATGAACATATGTCATTGTAACGAAACAAACTGTAACATAGTACACATAACGATCACATGAACCATTAGGCTGTCATTCTACCGAAGAAATAATTTTAAAATATGAAATCATGTTGTAATATAGCGAATACAACCATTAAACGCGCCAAAAAGTTATCAATATAGTGAAAAATCATTTGAAATCGCAGCTGCTCTAATTGTTCTTAAAAACTTAATAGTTTTTTTTTAAATATCTAAAGTTACCTGGAACAAAAGAAGAATTTAATATAACGAAAATAAATATTATTATAATAATCATCAACATTGGACTTAATTTATAATTAGATAGAAGACTTAGAATTAAACACTGTAAATACATTTATTTCTATACCGAATATTACAGAGGCACTGACACATCCTGAAATAGCTTGCCGAAGGACGCGTGATTTTTTGAAGCAATACCTCAACCGACTTCAAGAAAGAGGAGGTTATTAATTCTACCCGGTTCTTAAAATAACAAAATTGGAATCAAAGAGTAAGTGCACTATACTCCTCACCTCATTCGATGGAACTCTCAAGAAAGATTTTTTTAAAAGGACTTTTCTCGAACTTTTATTGAAAAGAAGCGACCGTATTTTTACCGCCCTTCGTCCTTTCTTTACTTTCGTAGACAACTCTACAAAATGAAACGTCCAGTATGCAGATAGCTTCTCTGTTTCCGGTGCATAACAGTAAATCCAAACTTAATCTATCCGAGAAAATGTTGGACACGACATTTTGGTGACTTCCGTAGAATTTTTCTACAATTTCAGCTTAATGTAATTGCGGTATTCAGCTTAACACAAGGCTTCGTAACGCTTAATTATTCAAGTAAAATATTTTATATTGAACACATACTTATGCCTAAATTTTTCAAATTAGATGTTAGATTACTATTTTATAAGTCTTTATAAGAAACCCATAGCATTGAAATATGTCGCCTTTCAAGAAGGTTGCTAACGCAAATCAATAATGATCACTCTTGAACTCGTTAAATCAGTTGTAAAATGTAACACGGGGTGGAAATTCATGAGAAAATGCCGATCCGTATTAAAAACAACTTTGTTGTTGATTGAGACCAAAATGAAATTCATAAAAATCATCGAACGAGAATTTTCTAATAAAAAATTCGTTTTGAAGTGATTGATACACACGATTCCGAAATTATAACAAATTTACGACTGACAAATTCAAATAAAATACCTCGGCTCATTATCAAAGAGTTCGAGGCTTTAAATTTAAATTTATTGTTTTTTGATCATTGTAAGAACTTTAAATACTAACTTCTTATTTGTATATTTAAGTGATATTCTACTTACTTTGATAATTTTATACAGATTTTGATGGTTATTTTTCGGTTTAATAGAGTGTATTTCCTTAGTGGTTCCATAATATGCCATCAAAATAGAATGACGTATTCCCTAGATGCTCCATGGAATTTCTGAATGGATATAATTATATGACCAGAGAAAAACTAAAGAAATTTTGGGCATGGTTTAAAAAATTATGACGGCACAAGTACACACAGGGTTAGATGATGTAGCACGAAGGTTGTCAAGGTTACTCTTTGAAAATGCTTGGCAGACCCATCCATTTTGGTCTCATTTTAATCTACTCAACAAGAGAGATAGTTCTCCGTTCAACAGAAATGAATAAAAGAAAATTATTTCTG
Source organism: Druceiella hillmani (assembly GCA_039881145.1). Lineage (NCBI taxonomy): Eukaryota > Metazoa > Arthropoda > Insecta > Lepidoptera > Hepialidae > Druceiella > Druceiella hillmani. The sequence continues at coordinate 9,408,456 of JAYKKI010000055.1, forward strand.
ACAGATTCTTCACAAATATGGTTAAGACTCTGATATAGATTGCAGTAAAACCTTCAGGAACTTTTCAAGGAATTTGAGTATAAGGTTATTTGATGGTGACCGTATTTGAACTTACTTGATGTGCATTTATAAGTACTATACTTGGACGGTAGTGACTGATAGAAAATGTCCAATGGTAAGGACGTACTCTTTACCATTATTCATCTTTGTTACTTCCTTTTATACACCAAGACGGGTTCATCGAGTTTAGTCTTGTTTGACTCGTTTTAATGTATGCAAAGGAGTAACAAAATAAATGGATAGATAAATAAGTATGGATTCATAAAAAACATGAAACTGTTACGATATATGTAGATGGGTAATAAAGTTTGTTGAGGTATTTTAATTAGGATGTTGATTAAGCAGGTATTTAAATATACACTATTATATTAGTGGGCCGATAGGCAAATGTTTCAAGTATACACAATAGTAAGGCAATCAATATATTATTAGTTAGTAGGTAAGTATCTGCAGGAACACAAAGATGTAAAAAATATTAGTAAGTAAGTAGGTGAACATGAGCAGGTATAAAGATACGAAGTAACTGTGATATTGGTAGGTAAGTAGCAGATATCAGTTTCAGCATTAGAATCTGTAGAAATTCAGCATTATATTCAACATCAACATCAATTTCAGCATTCGTATTGATCAATGTTGAAATGTAACGCTGATATTCAAGGAGAGTAGCCAACACTCTTACGTGTGCTGTGCATATCTATTGTAGTTATTGGGGCCAAGAAGAATTCAGTTCATTAAAAATATAATAACGTTGTCTTATGTTCTTTAATTTAATAAAAAAAAGTTTTGCGTGTTAAATATTCGATGTGTTCCTAATCCGCGATGTCTCTCCCAATTATTATTCAAAGTGCAACTTGGTCGCTTTAAATTATTTAATCAAGAAATAGCACCGTGCAGTATTCATAAGAAGAGTTACTTCCGTAGAGGACACACAGATATATTGCTAAAATTTCATTTAAATTCTTTAAATGTGAATGGTGAATATGCCTTGTTTTTTTAAGTGTGAGACTGAAAAATAACAATCTGCATCAAATCTGGACCTGACTGGTAAATATAAATATATTATATTTTAAAACTGTTGCAAATAACTTACTTATTAAATTCTTAGGTTTTCTTTTTAATCAACGGAATATTTCAAATTGCCTTTATTGAAAACAAGCATAATAGTATTCTAATGTAATATTATCAAACAATAACATTTTTTATGAACATAAATAACAAAGGAAACCATTATTTCAAGGAATTGCTTAGTGTTATAAATAAATTATTCTGTAACGGTAAAAATGATATATAATAAAAATTTCTTTTTTTGCAATTGAAGCTTAGAATTTATTATTTCTTGATTTTCATAAATTTTAAGAAGATCGATAGTCTAATTTAATTAACTAATATTATATATTTTTAAAATTCTATCTAAAAGTTAGTTAATTGAAAAAATGTATATTTATCATTTACGATATTATGTATTATCTACATTATATTTGGTTAGTAATTTGAGCCTAGAGAGGGTCAAGCATTATCAGATTTGCAATTATTTAGCTATACGCAAATATAATAAGATATATAAATATATGTCGTGTCATATTTGTGTAAAAATAAATGATTAGGTTCAACTGAAAAGCGTAAAAAGTGCACTAAATACCATACTTTGAAACATACATAAGCTTAGTCTACAATTTAAATAAGTCTACAAAAAAATCACATAAACAAATATTTTAATAAAAATGATTGATTTTTAAATGGATTTAAGCTTAAATTCATAATTTGTTTCACCTATTTATTTACCTATCTTAGAACATTGCGACTTTATCCGTAAAAATTCCAAAATGCAATCACAGTTTTTCAGTGCGTTTAGTTCACGTTCATAAGTTAGACACAAATAATTAGTTCATTTTAAGTACTGCACGAGTCGACTTACGCTCTCTCACTCTTCATTCCGCTATGGGTTCGCGCGTATTCCCGCAGCCTGTCGCTTTCCACTATCTTCCTGGTGGAAATCATGTTTAATTTTGTACGTAAATTATCATCATCGTAACTTCGGAACAATTCACGATGTAACGACGAAACAAACATTAAATCGCCTACAGAGTTACTCTTTGTAACGTATGAACAAATATAAAATATACATGTCATGAATTTCATTATTTTTCAAGTTAATTAATTAATTAATTGTTAATACTTTCAACATATTTAGATCTTTACCATAGATCCAATTTCTTGAACACACTGTTTAAAGAAAAGGTAGAGACTAACGTATTAAGGCTGGGGAATATAGAAAAAGACGAAACTAAAAAGTTAAAAACCTTCCTCTCCTTCTAAAACGTTAAAAACTGATACTTTATGTAAAATAACAAAATTAAAATAAGCCAAATATAGTCCTTAATTAGTAAAATTTGCCCTATATTTCTGCAAAACGTGCTTGCAATGTTGATGTATTTAAGTGAAGAAGAAGAAGGAAATGAGAAAGCAAATGAAAAAATTGTAAAGGAAAAATAATTTGTCTCAGAAAATCCACTCAACTGGTAGACAATGCACATAAATAGTTGATGTTGGAGACATTTACCATCTCGGCCTGCTAGGGTTATGAATAGAGAATTTTCAGCACTTATAATCGATTTCAGGCTGAAAAGCGGGTTGAATTGTTATTTTTCAAATATTTAAACATAAAATTATTATTAATGCTTAATTACCTAATAATTCATGTCAATTTTATTCTTTAAAAAACTAAAGGAATCGTTACTTAAATTTAATTAAAACATAACCTACCTTCACTTAAAGTCAATTAAAGTATAACCCTATTATTAAAAAAATGTATTCACTAGCAATTAAAATATATATTAGTAAAATAATTATTCTTTAAAATCAACATCAACAACAACAACATCAGAAACAATCTGCAAGTAACTCGGTATGTACGAGTATACAAAAATGCATGAAGAAGCTAGGAAATTAGTCGACAGATAGGAATATGTAAAAGTGTTTATATAAGTATGAAAAACTGACACGAATGCACACACATATATGTGTGTGTATGTGTGTGTGTGTGTTTGTATATATATATATATATACACAAACACACACACACACATATATATATATATATAAGTAAATATATATATATATATATAAGTAAGTATATATATATATATATATAAGTAAATATGAATGTACTTATATTTATTAAGCGCAGCATATATGTATTTTGATTCTAATACATAAAATAAATGATTTGTAGATTCCTGACTATTTTGGAAAATAGAATATCTTAAGCAGTTAACACGGCACACAAAACTTTTTGATAAAATAAATTTAACCATCTTCAAATAATTACTGAATTAGAAATACAAATATAAGTATAAAATAATAAGGATATGAGTATTTTTTTGGAACTTTTGCGATATAACATCGTTTCCGAACATCAATAGATTTGTAATATACAGCTACTTGTAGTTTTTTGGAGTCGCTTCGAAGGCATATGTTGCTCTTTTATATAGAGCCTTATGTATACGCGGGAGATTGAGAAGTGACGTCAATTAGCAACAGAATTTAAGAACAGATATAATAAGGTCATAATTAGAGTACCATGGTAAAAGCGTTAAGAAATGATGAAAAATCACACACCAAACAATTTAAGTACCCGAAAGCAGCCAAGTGTTATATTATCAAGTAATATTCAAACGCGGTACAAACTGTCAAGAGTAGGCAGCATCTGAAATTCATTTCAACATACGCGTTAATTTAATTTGAGGGCAAAATCGAGGTCGCCACTTTAAGAGAAATTGAGCCTAATATATTTTTGCCATAATTAAGGATATTTCGAAGGACTGGATAAATTAAATTAAAACAATTTTCATAAGTTATTGTGCTTGTCTGTAATTGAAAAGTTGGCAGTTGTTTCAAGGCCTTTTTCGTGTGAAACAAAGTTAATTGTGAATGTTATTTAAAATCTTTGTTTTCGTGTACATTTTGTGAATGTTACTTAAAATCTTTGTTTTCGTGTACATATGTACTATGTACTATTTTCGTTAACACAGCTTAGGAATAATTACCAGTTAACGAATGAAGTTTCATTGCACAGAAAGTTGTAAATTGGTAGTAATAGTATTAAATAGTCTCCCTAATTTACACTAAAACATATTGTTTGAACACAAGTAAGTGAAGAATGTAGTGGAGTAAAATGATCATCATAAAAATGATAGATTAGGTCACTATACGTTTGGAGATAGATCAAAATATGTTTACATGCTAAAAATAAGGACATTAATATTCTAAGTCAATATGCAGTCAGTAAAGATGGAATAAGTAAATGCACATTTTATTTATCTTATGCACTTACGGACTTCTGAATGTCTGATCATAATATAAAGGATCAGATTTCCAAAAGTCCCTAAATACATGTAGTTTATAAAATACAGTTGATTTGTTTACAACTAAAACGTTTTCAACGATATGTTATATTCTCAGTCAAATAACATCTTGTATTTTTATTACTTCGCTTTTTCTAAGGTCGGTTTATGTACTTTGGCCTTCTCTAAATATTTTCCCATCAAAATGCAGTTTTCATAACTTCTAAAATAAAGTATTCTAATACAAATAATCTATAAAATATCACAAAATAAAATTTACTTCAAATTATATTTGCGTTTAGACCGAAGTAAACTCACGCGCTACTTATATCCGGATATTATTAGTTAGGAAACAATCGCGATATTCCAAGTCATGAAAGGTAAAGGAATGCAGCAAAATGGAAAAGCAATAGTATGCATATTCAATTACTGACAAAGCAATGAAAGTTTACATTGCATTTATTTCAATATACGATAGAGATATTTTGCGTTGGGACGTTTTTACTTATTTCAACATTTCTACAAGGCAATGGTTAAACAAATATTGTTTCGTCAGATATATATATATATATATATATATATATATATATATATATATATATATATATATACACATGACGGCGACAAAGGAGTATTTCCAAAATAACTTCAGCTTTTTAAAATATGAACAAATTGATTTTGAAAACACGCATACGTTTCAAATGGAATTAAGATTTAAATTAAAACAAACTCGGAATATATGATTTTGTAGAGTCAATTTAAAAAAAAAACAAATTACTTTTGGAGCCACAGATAAAATATTTTGGAACTTTCGTTAATGATACAACTTTCCATTGAGTATTTACATTTAATAAATGGATTGATTTATCTGTGATGTCAATCGTCATAAAAAAAATTAGATTTCAAATCCAATAGCAGTATTAGACCGGTATCTATTTTGCCTTACTTCAGCTTTTATTCGAAATGTCTTTCGTGAACAAATACTCACTTCAAAATTCTAAAATGTTTTAGGTCCAAACTATGTCCTTATGAAATATAAACATTTGTCTGCTTTACGGGTACTCTATTATACGTCTCTATTATACGTAGAGTGAATAACGAAAAGCTTTTAATTCTTTTACATAATATTAATAATACTAATAATTATGTGACCTTTAAAAACCGAGTATGCTCATCCTTAAATGTTAGTGCGACATTGCAAAGTGAAAAATTAAGCCCCTTATTTCATTTGCTGATAATATTCTGCTAAATTTTAAAATGAATATACGTAGGTCGTAATTAAATAAATTAAATGCAGCGGTATCTCAAGTGATAGCTCTTTAATAATGTTCATAAATGAACGATAAAAGTATGGGCACCGATAATCTCTTCATTCGGGTATAGGTGATATTTGCTAACCCCATTCGTACATATATGTATGTTCTGAAATTTTAAACTAAATTTAGACTGGAGTATATAGTACAATTGATACAAAAACGGTTATTGAATATCATATAGAGGAGAGAAGGAGTTAGGTATTGCGTACTCATACAAATATCACTACATCAGGCGGCAGCGAATATCGCCTATAAATTAACACTCTGTATTATCGTTAACATGAATGTAACTTATATCTGAATAGACCTTTATGAGGTCAAAGTTATTGTACATTACATATTTCTATATCTTCTAATTTTCTATAATACACAGAAGGGAACCTTAATAACCGACAGATAATAGTGATAATATAGCTGTCAATATATAAATAGAAATATTGTTGTTACATAAAAAATAAGTGATTTAAAATAAGTTAAGTGTTGTCATCTTGTTGAGAATTATAAAACTACACATTTATAATGGCCGCCTTCAAAGGAAAGAATATCGCTGCCAAAAAGTGAATGGTAATCTGTCAATATTTTTTTAGCTGATTATTATAATTTCGATTAAAGGTATTAATCAAGTATCTGCGGTATAAAACTGCAAACTTTTATTAATATTCGCTAAATTACACGGCTTCTTTATCATTTTATTAAATGTAGGAATAATCTACTTCTTATGTAAAAGAAAAAAATAGCTTAAACTTTTTTTCAACACCAAATATTAATACGAATTAAGCTATAGAAGGAATGAATAATTATTTTATTGACTCCACCGTTGCTATAAATTCTAATAACAATCCTCTCCTATAATACATTTACCTGAATATAAATTTAATATCTCTGTAAACGATATTTGGATGATCATGACTCTAATGAATTTAGAAATTACAAGCCTGGTTTATTATAACATAAGCTATAGAAGGAATGAAGAATTATTTTATTGACTCCACCGTTGATATAAATTCTAATAACAATCCTCTGCTATAATACATTTACCTGAATGTAAATTTAATATCTCTGTAAACGATATTTGAATGATCTTGACTCTTATGAATTTAGAAATTACAAGACTAGTTTATCATAACATAATGTAAATTATTACTATCTAGGCTCGCAGTTAATATTGAAATGGTATTAATATCACAAAAGAGGACGTCGCGTAATATATAAGATAGTTGGAATATACTCCGAATATTATTTAATTAAATTACTTAATTCCTTTTAAAGTTTCAATTTGTTTATGAAATTGCGTTAAAAAAAGGAATATTACGTCGTTAATATAATAATGAAGAAGAAACTGAATGTTCAGCACGTTGAGATTAAACAATTTGTGCCTAAATCATGAAAGGTCACTCAGATTAGGAGAATGAATTTAGTTTCACTGTAAACCTTCCTAGAAATAATATGATGTTTATCAATTTTGAAATTACTAGATTGTTATATTGCAGTTATTTTCACATTATAACGTCTTATAAATTATTATCATTGAGCTGGATTGCCAATTTTGAAATTGTATTTATTTCACAATACTGGTTGGTTATATAACATAATTTAGTTCAAACCATACAAAATCGGTATAAATTAGATTGTCATTGATATTATGGAATATAATATGTTATTTTAACTATAATATAGTATTCAAATACTCCTATAATTAAATTTCTAATTTTCTGAGCTTCATTATTGGGCGAGCTTTCATTGATTACTGAATACATTGTTTTCTTTTGAATGTGTAGCATTAACGGTATTACGCGAGAAAATACTCCATATTTGAATTTCCTCGCTTTCTGTTAGCATTTGGCTTTCAGACCAAGGTAAATTAATAACCACAAAATGAAACTCGTTTAAATGAACTACAGGCTTCTGGTTTCATGGCACCAAGAAACAAATTAAACATGTAAATAAGGACACGTAAATCCAATGACCACTGGTATAAATAACAGAAGATACGTTTTTGGGGTATTATGATTTTTTTGCTTTAATATGATCTTTCTGTCGAGTTACCGACCTCAGCATGTTCATGGATTAACAAAAATATATATAGTAATAAAAATATTTTTCATTTGATGAATTATTTAATTTTCATTTAAAATTGCGTTTACTCAACTAGAGCGAAGCCAGGAAGGTTGTGATCTTTAGAGTCTGTATACTAAAGTCCAAGTTTAACTTTGAGTTGAAAGGCTATAAAAATAATATTAAATTAATCAAAGTATATATGTATATATATATATATATATATTTTATATATATATATATATATATATATATATATATATATATATAATATTAGTTAAAATATCTTAGTCAGCTTTTTTAAAAATGTAATAAATTCCCAATTATTAATAAAGACGCTTGGCACATAAAATTCAAATTAATTTTCAAATATTAATTGTTACAGAAACTTTTCAATTGTGTTTAGATGCAAAATGATAATGATACCCCAAACAATAGGTTACACGTTTTTTTTAATTTAAAATTTATATCTATTCAAACGCTCCTAATGATGTCTTTGGTATAGATTTTAAAATACTTAGAGCTAGGTACTATTAATTCTAAGTATAGCTTGCACTTGACCAATGTTTTATATATATGTGTGTATGGGCGGGCGTGCGTGCTTCCGTGTGTGCTTGCGCGCGCACGTGTGTATGTGTGTGAGTGTGTTTGTGTCTATGTGCGTGCGTGCGTACATCTGTGTGTGTACATACTATATACGTGTCATGTTAACATTAAAAAAATATCAGTTTATTAAAAATATCAGATAATCATTAGTTACAAGCCCTGCAATAAGCAAATTGTATAACTACCCAAGGCATAGTTTAAAAACAATTCAATTTAGATCTTTTTAATGTCTTTGTGCTGAATATTAATTTCAGAATCAGTGCTAAAATACTATTTTCACTGTTATTGCTAAAATACTATTTTTACTTTTATTGAAATTAATTTTTAATCTACAACTATTTCGAGATAATTATAAAAGAAATGTGGATATTTGGAATGCTTGCATACTTGATCGTTGAAATATGCTCTGATAATGTAAAGGGAGGTTACATTTGTTATTTCCTTAGAGTACCTGAAATGTAAATCTAGTTAAAACTTTTCATTCGAAAAACCTTTTATATCTGTCAAAAGTGAAAATTTAAAAATGTGATTTATTACAAATTACATCTCGAAAATCTAACAAATAATGCAAAATTGTAACGTGAATCTCATCGTAACAATTCAGAGACTAGCGTATAATAATCGGGGGAAGAGGAACTGTCGGTGCGCTGGGTACACGTGATAAATGGATTTGTATTCCAAAAGGGAGCCGTTCTCGATTGTTGGTATCGATAATGTGATCGAATACTTTTAAAATGAACGTTATAATAAATATAGTGCTAACATTGACGTAGAAATAGTATACGCTAATTTTAAATACCTTTTTTCCTTCAATAAAACTTCGTTAGAAAATTATTTTAAATTACTGCATCTTTCTGTTGCAACATGTTTCGAATGACATTTGTTTTTATTTAGGTTTAACACCCATTCTATTAGCCGTACATTTAATATTGAAGAAGAAAGTTTTGTTTGTTTGGACCATAACTTTAAAATACCAAAAATTTTTCTTAAAAACAATCGAGTCTCGAAAAATATAAAAAACATTTTAAATAATCTTCTTTACAACAATATTTTCTTCGCTTTTCTATATCACAATTAAAATATTAAATATACTACAGAAATGGTCTCAAAATTTTACAACCGTATACATTATGTAATTGAAAGTATATTTGGGTATTTATTCCTACGATAAGGCCCTATTTCTTATACAGGTTGTCCGCGACTCTCATCCGAAAAAAATACCTTGAATTGTGTTCCACCAGGAGATGCACAACAGCATGTATTTCAGAAAAATATTGACATGTTAGATTTGTGTGAATTTGTGTGCCTGTGTGTTTGTATATTCGTGAGCGTGTGCGTGTACGCGTGCGTATACATGTGCGTGTGTGTGCATGTACCTGTGGGTGTGGTTGTATATGTGCGTGTGTGTGTGTTTTATTTCTTAAAGGTATTTATATTGTAAACAGCGCCATCTATTGTCAATATGTTTACCTAACACTAGACTTTTATCATTCGTTTTCAAAATAAAATACTTTTCATTTACTTATTTTCCCAACACACAATCATTTGATGACGTACGAGTTATTCAGATGGGCCAACTTATTTTCACTTTAAACGATAATTTGATGACTTACGAATTATTCAATCATTCCACCTGCGATAAGAAAGATTACAATTTTTGTACTTCATTATATTTTACTTTTGCACTACCTTCTTATTTTTGAACACTGTTACTTGGAACTGTGAAATTAATTATTCACGTTCACGAGTGTGCACATGGGGGTACATGCATACGCGTATGCATAACTATGCGTGTTTGCGTGCACGCATGAATGCGTGAGTAGTGTTTGTCATTTCAAATAATTCAATGGAAAACGATTAAACTATAAAACGATTAAACTATAAGCGATAATCGTGGACGATATATTTGGTAAACATATTTGACTGCATTTTTATAAATTTTTAAATGAGGAAGTTGACTTTTAAAATTAGCTTAATTTCCACTTATCGACTTGTCGAATTTTCACAACTCGATGTAAATATTACCTACTTAATATCTGGCGACATTTTCGGAACGAATCTAAATATATTTTCTTTAGAAAAACCAATGTCAAAAACAATAAAATTCAAATCATCTTTGATTTTTTCTTATTCATCGTCAACATGGCGTTCGCGGGTGAACAGACAAATTTTCATTAGTTTTAAAAATTTTAAATCATATATATTAATACGCTAAGGTTAAGATGTTACTCTCCCTTTTTAGAAACAACTTCACAACTAATCCACATAAATTATATATCATTTTGTAGATAATTGCTTGATCTACCAGCATCCACAACTTATTATTGCTATTGTTTTTGCAAATTAATTAATTATTAAAATTATATACACAAAACAGCAATGCTGCCATCTAACAGTTCAACGTCAATATGATTGACGGTCGGTAAAATTTTTGTTTAATTTCAAATCCACTCACGTATAAATAAAGTGGCGCTTTAGCTCAATGCTTTTGATACTTGCGTCTCTATATGTCAATTTTAGTAAAATATTTGTTTGATCTGTCATCTGAGCTTCATAATGGAATAAATAATGCGAAGACTTCACACGGGTCACGCTAGTTTAAATTATTACTCATATTTCATATTTATTAAAACGCGGGCAAGCTCTTTTTATTATATTCTAATATTTTTTCACCCCTTAAAATTTATAAAAATAGAAATTAAACATCGGTACTGCAAATAAATGGTTTTATATAAATTTTGGACATCCCGATTTGCACGCGCTATAAATAAACCTATTGTCTTTACTATCAAATAACACTCGGTAAATCTTGGAAATATCAGTACACGACTAACCGAAGCGACGATCGCTGCCGGTGAAGTAAGACGATTAGTGCATTAATTATTCAAAGGAGAATTTTCATGAAATTAATTTATAAAATTCGGGAGGTTGGACCATTTTATACGGCGAAAAACAGTTTGTCATTTTTACTCCCCGCAAGATGGAAATTAAATTTACATTCAGGATTTCCTGTCCCTCTCATTCTATTCTCGAGCGGTGTACGGCACTCATTAAGATCACGATACGGGGTGTAATGAAGTAAAGAATTTAAATTGGAGTGTGAATCTTGAATTTTTCTTGTACGATTTCTAATTTAATACCCCAAAAAAAGGAAAACTGGAAAATTTTTATCACTTTTTAAATTCCATCTATTTTACCAGTGTAAATATAATCCTCTATTAACTCTACGAGCATAAGGTCTGTTAAAAACGCTAATAGATGGCTTTTGTAATACCATATCTTAATATATTTATGAGCATAGAAATAACTAAAAAGGCCAATGAATGGCACTAGAAGTAAAAACAACGTGTTTTGTGGTACATAATTCATTCCGTTATAAGTTTATTACATGTGCAAATAATTTAAAATTGAAAAATCTTAAATTCAAACATGAAACTTAAGAAGCGCTCATCGATTTTTTTAAAATTTTGTCATCTTTGATTTCATCACCACGATTTCGAACGGATACATTTTTGAGAAAAAAAACAAAGATAATATCTAAAACATCTCTTTAAGTTACTTTAAGTACTTCACTCAAGTAGTCATAATACATCAGAGTCCCACAATTTTTTAGGTGAAAAATCGTTTTGGATATCCTTTGAATTTACTACTTAGGATATAATGATCGGTGCCGGTCTAACGGTCATAATTTTAATAGAAAAATCTATATAACTCACGTAGTTCATTTAAAAAACGGTGGCTGATCTGGCGTGCTGCATGTCGCGGAAAATGGTGGCCGGTATAATAAAAGTCACTTAAATGTGAAAATTTTAATTCCACATTCTGTGACACAGCACTCGAGACCGGTCACTATTTTAGATTCGCACTACGTGGTTTATATTGTACATAGTGGTATATTGTATACTGAGGCCTATATTTATACATCGGTCTAACAATTTTTAGTTTTTTGATTAACACAACAAATTGAGGTCCTTTAAAATCTATTTATTTCACAATTAAATGAAACTACGTGATGTAATATTATTTCTTCTTTCTTTAAGTTCTGTACCACGACCTAGGTTTTATTGTATTACAACATCGTCAGGTGGGCTATTAGCAAAGATATATTTGCTAAACTGTTACAATACTTACAAAAGAGTATAACATAAAACTGATCAAAAAACGATTTGTATATACGCACATACTTTATTATCACAAAGATAACGACATATTTTAATGGAAATAATTCTAAGGATTCTTATTTTACTTTATAATTTTCAAAAATGTCTTATGTATATACATTAAATAAAAGAAATATGTAATTTGATAGAGCGGCAGAATCACATAATTAATAAATTAAATTACCATATCTTAATACTATCAAATATTTTGTTAACCGGTATTTCAACAATCGGAATGATAACATAAGGTGCCTTCAAAATAATTCGCGCCATTAAATTAATCACTATTAAATTCAATTTAAAATTTATTACCGTTATATAGAGGTTAATTTACTTCATTCAAACTCTTTGTAGGTCATTAGCATTACATTCTAGAAGAATAAAAGTAAACATTAAAATACTCTTTTATTATCAGGAAAAATATTGCTTATCCGTTCATATATATATATATATATATACATATATATATGCGATGCAGATTAACCTTGGCCACATCGAACTTTGATATCTTTGAGACCTTTCCTGCACACAACTAAATTTTTTATGAATATTAAATTAATAAATTCAAAATATATTGAATCTCATAGAGGTTTAAAATTTTTTTTCAGATTTACTTTTTGCTAGAAACGCCAAAAAAAAATTCTGAATAATGATTAATATAAAAAACAACCATTTAAGCACATGTCATACATAAAGCAAAATCTAACTGAAAGAGGAAAAATTTTTTACGCTTTAATAAGAAATATATTAAACACACAGTAACAACTCCCTGCGTAGATACTTTTGATGCGAAAGCACGCACTAAACCAGACCAGCAGGTACAATTCTCACAATAAACGTCTCGTTTCCAGTGACCCTGTACCCGATATAACCATCTAGGTATTCCATTGTGTGACCTAGAACTCCGAGAAGTATTAGAAGTAAGTGCCTACAAGTGATGGACACGTAAATGGGGTACACGATACTTGTAGGTTGACCCACGTCATTGCGCACGGCCTCAAACCGATAAACAAAGAAAGGTAATTAACGCACTCGGAAAAATTGATAGGCCAAAATTTAATATGGAGTTCATGATTTAATCTATTTCAATATTATTTACATTGAGATTAAGACCTCAATGTAAATAACATTTAAATAGGTTTAATCACTTTAGCGCACTGCTTTAACAAACAGACGCCAAATTAATAAAGACAAAATTACCTTAAGATGTTTAGATCTAAACAAAAGTCACCAGAGGTGTCCACTTCAAACATAATTCTAATAAAAGTCGTATTTACTTGATTTGCTAACAAGTTGACAAGCAGATATAATCTGTATAAACGTTTTGTTGATTCGGTTTGATGCGGACGTATCATTGATAATAAATTTATAAAAATATTCTAGGCACAAACTTGTCCTTCGAAGGACTTTTTATAAAAGTAATTATTATTACTTAAAAAGAAATCACTTTCCTGTTGAAGTAAAATATTGACGGCGTGTCCAAATATTATATTCAGTTTTCTAATAAAAATATTACTATTGTAATACATTATGTATAATAGCGTAACTATGCAATTTTTATATTAAACGACCCAGAAGGTAATTTTAATTAAAATTTAGGCCCGTAATTCTGAACAAGATCAACTTTTTGGGGAAATTTCAAAACACGTCTATATATATATATATATATATATATATATATATATATATATATATATACACATATATACATATATATATATCCACACATATATTAGCACAGCTTTAAGGAAAGAAAAAAAAGATTCGCAAATAAGACTTGCAAATCCACAAAGGCAAAAAACGCGTCCATAAATAGTTACACAGCCTAAGGGTAAATACTTAGGCTGACGCCAACCACGGTAGACGAAATCACAATGTAACACCATTGGTCTAACAAAAAAGGAAAGAGTCGTAAATCATGCAAATGACCGTTCATCGTATTTGTTTGAGTTATGATTGCAAAAGAATTATTTTATTAGAAAACAAACGTTCGATGGACGAACATTAGGAGTGACATTTTTTTTAGTTTTATGTTATTTAGTACAATTAAGGACGTGATAAGCAGATAAAGATGTGCGATAACATTTTTCAACTTATGTCTCCCTAAGTTAAAATAAATAAGTCATACCTAGTTCACATTATTTTCTTTGAAGTATTACCTTCAATTAAACCTTCTTCACAGTTATTATAAAATAGTGATTAAATGGTTTTGGTTTTGCTTGCGTTAACTATCTGGTTAAAAAATTTGTATTCTTAAATCCATAGGCCTTAAAAACTTATACGGAAACGAAAACTCATGTTTCACATCCATTTGTCTATAGTATTTCACAGATATTTCATCTATTATTATCCTTATTGGTGCTCACAATTAAATGAAACTACGTGATGTAGTATTATTTCTACTTTCTTTAAGTTCTTTACCACGACCTAGGTATCGTTGTATTACAACATGAATTTCTACAAAATTAACGCCAAATATATTCAATATTGGTGATATTGAATCCACACATTTTCACTCCATGATTGCTTATAGCTAACTACCAACGACATTTAGATATTAAAATATCAGCGTGTTGCACGGAACGCAAGGAGGCGGATGAAGGAAATCGTAGATTTTCTTATTGCTCTGTTTATCTGTACTAAAATGATACAAATCAAGCAATAATATTGCATATTTTTTTTCAAATCAAATAAATACTACTTTCATGATGTACATTTTTTTGAAATTAGCCATATATGTAATAAAGAAACTTAAAAATGTCAAAATTTATATAGTAGTTTATTAAAAAATAATAGCTATAATTTTCTTGCATAATAACCTGTGCGTGGGCTTCTAAAAATTAATTTTTTTTACTATAATTTTAGGTTAAATATTATATTTATCCAGAAATAAGGGGTGAAACTCATATTTTTTGCATGTTTGTCAGTATATCTCCGAAAATACAGTAACAAAAATTTTGAAAGAAAAATGTTGAGTCCCTTGTAACTAGCCCATTCAAATTGACTCCACGCTATATATGGAATAAAAACATTATTTTCTACATTGCTTTATATGGCTTTCCTAAAATTTTTATATGAATATGTTTGTTTCAGCCATGTTTTATTAATATGTCGAATTTCAAGTCTGTGTGAAGCGACTTCTGAGGGCGGACAGTTAAACAGATTTATGAGGGTTCCAGTTTAAGGACTCTATTTTCTCTTTTCAGGTACGGAATCCAAAAAGTATTATAAAAAGTTAATATAATAATAAATACCAGTCCAATGGTGTAGTGAGTATAGTATACGTTTTGCAAGTACACACCAATTAAATTCTTGAACAGTTTTAAGGAAAAGTATAATTTTTAAAATTTTTTAAGCTAGGTGCAACATCAAAATTTAAACTAAAGGATATTTTTGTTTTATTTTAGTCTGACAAAAACAAAGAAAATTAAATTCCTAGATTCGAACCAAATAGTTCCAAATTAAGAATGAAAAGGTTGCACTACGCCAATTATTTACTTTATTAAATTTTTTTGTGATATTTATAATAAAAATGGTACTAAAAATGGTAGTTCATAGATAAACAATAAGTGTTCAAATAAAATCATTAAATAATCGCACAGAAGTTTCCATAAATTTTTCCCATACATATTAACATTTTACTTGTCTATAATTATCACATACAATATAAGACATGATGATATATGTTTGCATGAATTAGTTTATTCTATTTAAATCTTGTCGAATGACACAAAAGCTATTTTGTGACTTCAGTTTTTGTAGATGTATTTTTAACAGTTCTTAGCCATCTCAGTTGTGTTCAAATATTGATAAAATTTTAGTGACATTAATTGCAAGAAAACCTTTGTTGAGTGTTATTAATAAACAATGAAATGAAGTTATAAAATATTCAGGCAAAGCCAACTATAAGAAAGAGAACAAAAATATTTTGTTATTTTCTAAAGATATACTGATTTTTCCGAAATAATGTGTATATACTTGCTTGTTTGTAAAAGTTCTTTTTAGTTCCTCAATTCTTCTGAAATATTGCAAAGTTAGATAAAAATTGATAAAATATTTACGATTGTAGTGTTTTAAGAGTTGGGAATGAACACAAGTTTCTAAAGTATTTTCTACTTGGACAGGAAAAGTGTAAACAGGAAAGTTAAACAAGAAAAAACGAATAGTATTCATAGTTGTGAAAATTTATCCTTTGGAACACGATGAAAATTTTCGATAAATTATAAGGAAAATTATCCTTTGCTTATCTTTACCTAACCTAACCTGACCTAACCTAAACATGATAAATCGTATTGATTAATTTCTATAAAAAGGTAAAGTGAACTTATAGAAAAAAACTGTTTTCACCATATTGTACTTGATATTGTGTTAAATGTATTCCATACTAATACGAGGATTGTACTTAAGTTCTTAAAACTGGCTATTTATACTGATGATGATAACAATTTTAATGCAAATTTCAAAAGTCGAATTCATACTTAAAAATTTAGGTATTTTGCTTTCATTTATCTTCTGTTTTTACAAACTGGCGACAATTTGAAAATTGTCAGTATCATGCCAAGACGAATTCTATAACAGAGACTAACAAGAGAGTAATTCACAAGAAGGTTTGTGTAAGTTAAGCACTGGTATTACTCAAATATGGAAAATTCTACACAACATTTCAGAGTCTGAAAATTTAATGGTAGGTGGATACCCCATGATTTAACCGATGCCAAAAAATACCATACAGTTGATTGATGACGCAAAATGTTGGAAACATTCGACCGGTTACGAACCCGAAATTAAGAGGCACTCTAAACAGTGAGTGTTATCGTTTTAAGATTAACTATAAAGGTCAAGATAGGGTGAAATTCCGAAGAAAGGTGTTCACCTTATTGTCCGGACGAACGGGTCACTTTGTTTCAATTGTTCTGAAAGTATAAAAAAAAATCTTACCGCTAGCTAGTATACAATCAATTGTTTGCTTATTATTATTGGAAAATTTTAAGATCAATCTCCTCGCACTAGCATCATGTTCATCAAAAATAAAAGCTAAACTGGGAGAAACACGATGCTCCGTTGTTCTATCGAATAAAAAGATGTGTAGAGCATTGTGAATGCTATTATGAAAACATTAACGAAAATAACAAACATGCTATTTGTTTCTACATTTTCTATATTACAAAGATTTTTTTTATATTTTAAAAAAGTGTATTGCCTTTTATAAGTAATTTTGCCTTTAAAATATGCGAACGGTTAGAATATACCAAAACACCAAACTAGATGTTAAGTACACTTAAAATAACGTAACTCACTGTTTGAGTTTATTAATTAACAAAACTGAATTCAAGATTATTAAGGTAAATTTACTATTTAAATTTATTTGGCAACATACAAATATCCCATTGTAATAAATATAAAATACGCACTAAATATTAACATAAAAATCTGTTCACTAAATAATAATTTAATTTTTTAAATCGACCCACCTTGAATGTAATGCGACAAGTGCAAATTACAAATGCAATCGGGGGCCATGTAACCCATAGGTATAAACTTATTGAACTGATAGGCATGTAATCCATAGGTATAAAGTTATTGAATAAGACGCAATAACAATATGCATATTACAAGGGTAAAATTAAGTTATCCGTATGGTCCAATGTCATTAAAATCATCGTATGAATACTAGTGTTCGATTTTTAATAGTCATTGTTTCTGTTTTTATAACTGCAAAAATTGTTACCTTAATTTGTATAATTATCGTTAAATTTTTCCTTAATGCAAATATCCATGTGTACTGCATCCTTTTGGATTTTTAAAATTGTAAAAGTCATGGATGCTTTTAGATTGGTAAATATGGTCAAGATTTTTATATTTACATTGTATTCATCTCTAGCGGCTAAGTCAAATTAATTTTTAACTTAACTAATTTAGTTATAAAGAGAATAACCAGTCCTTGTAATTAAAATATGCATATTACAAGGATAAAATTAACTTATCCGTACGGTCTGAGATAATTTAAATTGTTATACGAATCCTAGA
The DNA here is from genome assembly GCA_039881145.1 of Druceiella hillmani. Lineage (NCBI taxonomy): Eukaryota > Metazoa > Arthropoda > Insecta > Lepidoptera > Hepialidae > Druceiella > Druceiella hillmani. The sequence continues at coordinate 9,427,023 of JAYKKI010000055.1, forward strand.
GTTTTGATTTTTAAAAGGTATTGTTTCTGTTTTCATGACTGTACACATATTTATCTCAATTTGTATAATTATAGTCATTAAATCTTTCCTTAATGCAAATCTCCGCGTGCACTGAATGCTTTTAAATTGTTTATATTTTACAAAAAACAATACTTAAGTTATTTATTGGGGTTGAATAAATTTCTGTCAAGATTTTCATATTTACCTTGCATTCATCCATAGCGGCTTCAACCATATATTTTTAACTAAATAAGTTTAGTTAGGAAGAAAGCAACGCGTTCCTATATTTAAAATATGAATCAAATGGATAGATGCAAATAAGAAGCGGATTTTGATAAAATTATTAAAATTTATAGATTTCTGTTCTCACTATTTTTAAATTATTGCTATTTTCATATTTATTGAAATTATATATTGACTGATGTTATTTTATAAAATTTTTCAAGTTATGTTAAAACATATTTAATTTAGACAATGCATTTACCTAAGAAGATCAATTCTTTATAATCCCGATTTCGTCTAAAATTGATCTTCTCTTGATCGGTTTTATTGGATCCTTGGGAAAGGTCGCTATTTTCTGAAACTGAATTCGAAGCATTAACATTTTTGGTTTGTACGAATCACAGCAAATTATTTCTAGTTTACTCATCGATGTCAATATTGTAGAAAAATCTTTATGTCCACAACTGTATTATTATTGTGCCGTCATACGAATTATTGGTTATTAAATCTAACGAAATGTAATCTACGTTGCAAGTAGCATGCAACAGATATCCAGCCACGGGATAGATGACACCTGACCTATCCTTCTAGGTTGAATAGCTGCCATGTCCACTTGTAGGGCTTTTAGGATTTTTGAATTTTTAAGGACACTGTTGCGAGCTGATTTATGCTTTTTATATAAAATTACTGCAAAATAGTTTTAGTTTCTCCAAGCCAGTAAGAAATCGATTTATAGTTTTAGCAAGTTGTTCAGTATTAATAGATTAATAGGACCACTTGTGATTTTTTTATGGAATGTTTATACCGTGCATTTATATATATATATATATATATATATATATATATATATATATATATATATATACATATATATATATATATATATATATATATATATATATACATTTATATAAATATGTTTTTTTCTACAAGTATAAGAGGATATATATTCATCCATTTCTAATTTATGCGATGTTTCAATGTATAGCCACATTTTGTGTAAGTATATTAAGCCCAATAACTTCATACAATTCCCGAAATAAGTTACTAAAATTTTATTCTAGAGATCATGGAATCATGCTCTTCTGCAGAAAAAATATTATCTCAGAAGATAAAATCAAGAATTGCTTTGTGGAAAATCCAAATTTTTTTACCGCAAGACCTGCTAAACTATTGGCAATTTAAATTCCTCAATTCAACCATTTTTGGACGAAATTTTTCGCAATTATTCTAATATATAAACGTAAAAACTGACAAAATTTTCCCTCCTTGTGTGGCTAGGATTAGCCATTAATTTTTTTATACCCGAAGCAGCACGCCGCACTGTACAACAGAAACTTTCCAAGCTGTATACAAAATGTATGAAAACTATATATCGGTTTCCGATATGAAGATTTTGTTCTATTAGAGCCATGATCATTGAATTAAAACTCTTGAACTTTTGTAATGCGAATGAATAAAAACAACTGCTCCTCAGAAAACTTAAATTAAAAAAGATAATCTAATTAATAGGTTCAGTGCACGTCACTTTGAACGCCACCTCAATATATCTGAAATTAATAACTTTTATATTTGATTGAATTTTATCTTTCTTTAATTACTTTGTTATACTTCTAAATATGTGTGATAAAATTGGTATTGGCTAGGTATTTTGACACTGAGTTAATACTTGCCACACAAAGTAAACTTATTACGTATCGACAACATGTTGATATTCACAATGGGACTGTTATCGAAAAATGATTAATTCTTGTGCGAATAGTGAACCATTGAAAAATATCACATAATTTTTTGAAATATCCACCACGCTTCAAAATTATATATGATTAAAATGTTTGATTTTCAAAAGCAGATTCAAAATATTATTACCTTGTTGTGTTAGAGATATACAAGAATGAAATTTAACAAATAATTTTTATTACACTAATTTTATTGTAAGATTAGACTATTTTATATACCAAACGTTTTCCATTACACTACATGTACTCTTCCCGATAACTGCAAGCGTTATAAGTTAGTAGCTAATTAGTTTCAGTAAGTCCAGTGTAACTTATGTTGTTAATGGGAGTTTTAAATTAGACATCATATGTATTTTTAATAACTAATAATTAACTATATGTATCACATGAACTGCGTCTGTCACATCGACAAAAACAGACTATTATAGTAAAAAGTTCAAACTTAAAATAAATTGAAAAGGTATGTCTGTTGCTTTTATTAAAACTGTAGAACAAAAAAATATTCTCTTTCTTTTCCATCAGATTTACATAAACATAGTCTCAGCTCATTGTAATCAGTAGCTATTTTAGAGAGAATTTAGAATAAGTTCTTGCGGTTTATTTTATTGATTTTTTAAAACGATTCATCTCTACACCAAAATCAAAATAAATTTTGACTGTCTCTACGTATTTATTTATTTATAAACTTTTACGTATAATACATGCGGTGGACTTATTGCTACATGAGTAATCTCTTCCAGTTAACCAAAACAATTTGTATTGAAATTTAGTTTGTAAACTGTAAGACATTTTATAATGAAAATTCTTTATAGGACATTAGACGAAATTTTTTTTTTAAAAATACAAAAGTGAAGTAAAAAAAAAACTATTGACATCATTTGGGATGGGAAACACAGGAAATGACAAGGACACAAAGGAAAAGGTTTCAGGAGAGGGGGGCTTTTTCAGTCGATTTTTGAAAATATTTAGGGACGTGATTTTCCTGATGTCAGGATTCAGGTGATTCCAATTTTTTGCTGCTTCGACAGTGAAGGATTTTTCATAAGTGGTAGAGGTGTGTTTAAGAATAAGTAGGGTGAGTGAACTTTTAGATCGTAGCCCAAGGCCGTGAGCAGACAAATCTTTAAATTTATCACTAAGATAAGTTGGGCTATGAGGATTTTTTAATATTTTAAAAAGAAGTGAAGTTGGTTTCGATCACCGTGCATATTTATTTATTATTCCTCTGGTGTAATATCTTTAAAGAAATGCCGACTTCAAAATCTTTTTTATTTTTGAAATTTTTATTTATATCGTAAAATACGTAGGTATTGGTACAGAAATAAATTTTTCCTTTTACTTTAATTTTGCAATTCCAAAACTTTTTATTTATTTTCATGTTTTAACCTTGAATATCGGATATATTATATGCTCTTATTAAAAATATGGAATTTTGATAGACCGAAAAACATATGCCAATAGAGAACTCAAATTTATATCTCATTTAAGAATTGCAAATTTTCCACTAAAATAATTTAATATTACTGGAAAACCTTCACAGTTCCTTCACATTTCCTGCCTTAACAGAAGGAATCGCCAAGCCAACATTGAAACAGCGAGCTTTTCACTAACATAAATATACGCACAACAGGCTCTACGTCGAGCGCCCCACCTCGTAATTCTTGATTAGGGGAAACGATAGACGTTAGAAAATTGTGTGCCAAGAGAAACTTTCAACATAATGACATTAGGCGCTGGGTAGAGTCCCGTCCAGCCCTTGCATCAGGATTTACTTCGACGTGATTTGTAAATGAGTTAGCAAATGCATAATTCTTTTCTATCACTTTTTGTTACATATCTTTTATTATGAGTTTCATAATATTATTAAATAATATTCTTATTTCAGCCTCTGCAGAACATTGGGAAACTACCATAAATTACAACGTAGCGTTATGCCACCGCTGAAACCATTTGGTTAAAATCTAAATTAATATTTTATAAATAGATGGCATTCATTTTGATATTACAACTTGGTGCAAATAATGTCCGAATACAAAATGTTTGTTTCTTGGAATTCAGTTTATCTCCAGAATATAAAGATAAACTTTTTAAAAGCTTGTGAAATTTAAATAACCTTATATTATACCTCTGTTTCACATTAAAAAGTTCTAACAGAAAGCTATAATCAGGAAAGTTTATTTCCAGATTATAAAGCTATAACCTGAAAAGATTATTTCTGGATTATGAAGATGTACTTCTTAAAATTAAGTGAAATTAAATAATCTTATATTACTCCTCTGTTTGAAATTACAAAGTAGAAAGTTTGAAGTGACCACAAATTAATCTTTACCGTCTCAGAAATGGTATATCTTTGCGTTACGATTAAAAGGATATAAGCAATTGATACACAACGATACACAACCTTTTGCGTCGTAGTCTAGAAGTAACCCCGCTTTATGCCGGGATTATGATAAAGGTAACTTTCTGTAATAAGACTATTTATTTAAGTTCTTTGCACGTATAGTTTATTTAAACTAATTATGAATGAGTATTAAGTCATTATTATTTACTATCTCCATTTATTTAAAAAATAATAGATAGCATCAAAACGGAAACATGCGGATATTGAATTGAAAAGAAATCGTCAATGGATTTTCAAAGTTGGTTTTCATTAAAGTATCAAAGTATTTATCGCCCGTAATGAGCTAAATAGATGTTATCCAAATTGCACCAGTTCTCGTGAATAAAGTGAGTATGAAGTCGTTTCCCACCTCAGCTTCAATATGATCTCATTTCCAGTCACGAAAATTGAGTCGATTCTGAATCAGTTCATGAGATATTCAAACATTATATTTGCAGACTTGCCTAATTTATTTATGTATTTCTCTACTATTGATTGAGGTAAATCGTATTGAATAATCAGAACGCAGGTATAAAATTTGAAATCTTCTTAAATTTTCAGATTATTGAAATTTCCTGATAGCAAAATTAATTGATGCCTCAATGTGTAACACACGTCAATAATTGTGTAACAGTAGCTTCAGCGACCGCGTCGGAAGCCACTCTAACATAGGCTGCTCGTACTTGTGGCGTCTGTTGTCCAAAGAACAGGTTAAAAGTTATAATGCAAGCAGTGATATATATATTTTGACCCATTTCATATTTTTTCATGTTTTATTTCCCAATAATGAAATTATACTAGCTAAAAAGTTCTATTATCTCATTTTTGATGAAGCTACGTAATTCATTTGTAATCGAAAATAATAACATTTTTGTCGATTATGAAAAAAAAATGCATTATTTTGTAATTGCGCTTAACCTGCTTCTATTAGTTAATATTTTTCTTAGTTATTAAAACAGTGTCCAAATAGATAAAACAATTTTTTTTGGAGATAAATGGAAACACTAGTTTGCAACAAAATATTTTGCAGCACCCCTGGTGAGTTATCACCATAATACCTATTTAGAAAACCATCACAGATTAGTCCCAAATATTTTGCAGAAAACCGTACCTAAATCGGTCAAACCGTTGGGGAGTTAAATGGAAACATTAGCTTACTACAAAATGTTTTTTGCGTTGTCTCCTAGTGACTAATCGCCGTAACAACTATCTAAGAACTATTATCATTGAATCACAAACATTTTAGAGAAAACCGTATCTAAATCGGTCCAACCGTTTTGGAGATAAATTTGATTGCATACAAAAACAAATAACCTATTAACCTGAACGCGTATACCTCCTCTGTTTGGTCGGGGGTGAAAAGGAAGAAAATACACATCACATTTTCAAAAATTTTGATGATATAATTTTATTAGAATTAAAAAAAATTTACTGTTAATACAATTATATCTGATTTTGACTCAATTATATGTCAAAAAAAATAAAAAACACAAACTATGGCTAACGTTGTTTGGAAACTTTGTAGGCTGGCAGAATTTATGTTAGCATGTCGATTTTGGGGTTATTTTCAATCATTTGCTATCGAGGGTTAAAAGAAAAAATTGAATATTTTGTATTTTAGTCTGTATGTGCATTTTTATTTCTTTGTGCTATACAAATATCTATCATTAAAATATTTCTCAATCCATGAAGAAAGACATAATATCTCTAATAGTTTCATTGGTATATATATTTTTTGTAAGTAAAAATTGAGATAGAAAATAAGGGAAATTGTTTCGGAATTTGTTTCCACAGGCCTTTATATACTATTTACGTAGGAAAACATTACAGTGACATTTAAAGTTAATCTTTATTTAACACCTGCTTTTTTATTTTGTTCTACTCAGATAAATGAATAAAATTTATTCTCAAGGGAAAAAGCGTATCATGTTACTGTTTCGAAACCTAAACACATAATTGTAACATTTAACGTTATCTTAGATCACGAGCAGAAGTAAAATTTTGACCGCACGGCATACCGCTGGGATCCGGTTTTCGGTTCCCGACTATTCATAGAGAGGAATATAGTAATGTTCCAATTTTGCAGCCGCAAAAGACTTCTGTGGTACCAATAAATTTCCTATCTATATATATTGTGTATATATGTCTATATAATTGATTGAAAAAATTATTCTGGCAAATTTCCCCACCCTTCAGTGGGTCAAAATTATTTTGCCTGTATTAATGTGGAAAATATTTATTCCTAAAGAATAGAATTTCTTAGAAGTGTGCTTTGCATTCGAAGCAAATTAATAATAAATAAAATTATAAATAATTTAAATTAAAACAATATTAAATTAATAACTAATAAAATGTAAAAAATAAAAAGAGGAACAAACTTTTTGGATATCTTAACAAACTTTTATAGATGGCTCTACAAAACGTGTACCGTAATAAAATTTGCTTAACTTATGTTAAATATAATTTCAGTAAAATTATACTAAGTCAGAAATAATAATAATATTTCAAAAAATATTTAAAATAATGAGATGGGATTTTATTAAAATAAAAATCAGTTAAAAATCGAATGGCATCCAAATGTAAAAGTTTTACACCTAATAGCGCGCAACGAAATCTATTCTCAGGTGATTACCTATTATTACATTGCAGTGATCCATTTTTTCAGGTTTGACGCGAACCATTTGCAGGGAGCAAGTGAAAAGAGAATAATTATTAATATATCTTATTAAAAAATTTATTAGCAAAATTATTAATAACGATGCTAATAAATTTTACTTAGATGCACACGACCTCCCAAATTATTATTTTACCTATACTCTATCTACATATACATAACTGCAAGTTTACGATTTAGATATTAAGGGGTCGGAGAAAGCCAAACGATTAAAAGATAAAAATTTTCCTTTTAAGAAAATCGGAGTGTTTAGAATTTTGCTTTCATTATCTTTTAATTTATAGAAGGCCTCGATGAATAATATATGATCAATAAAATAAATGAGAATATTTTTAGATTTTCAGCTTGTGAAATTCAAAGATTATAGAAGGGTTGGATGAATAATTGCTGTGTACATTTTTCCTCGTAATTAAAAAATAATAACTAAAAGGAACATAATTTTAGAATATGTAAATAAAACTTATTCTTATAATATCCGATTAGATCTTGTTGCCCCACTTATAAATTTTAACCTCTAACTTCGGTGTCCATTTTGAACCGTGGAGGTGGTACAAACAGACAAACTCACTTTAACAAGAGACTAATCAAATAAAGTTCCCACTAACTCACTAAGATTTCATTTAGTTAATAGATTATTTCATCATTGTTTTGCATAAAAAATATTCATTATATCAATCAAATAGGAAACAAATAAATTTGTACCAAGCTTTTCAAATTACGAAACGAAAGCTTTTCAATTTATAAACAAATTACGAAACGTAACATAATATAATCAGTTTAATATTTGTCTTGAAGATAGAAGTTCTATTTTCCAAAATGTTTATCTTTAACTTATGATAAGCGATTGCGAATGTCCGGATTCAACTAATAAAAACTTACACAAATTTATAAATTTCAAATAGTATTTCATGAGGATAAATATGCTAAGAAGTTGAAAATAATCCTCTGAATGTTTTTACCAAATTAATCATATGAATGTTTATCATGAGTTTTTACATTCACAGAACGATAAAATATATACCCTCAACAAACAACGTTACCGGCTTTCATTCCATACGTATCTCTCGTATCTATAGTACGAATTATACTATGAAAAAATATTTTGGCCCTTCTTAAAAATTATGGAAATTCATTAAGTATCTACATAGTCATAGATCTAAATAAAAAGTTCTAATTTTACCAAAGAGAAACCAGCTCATTTCAAATATACATAACTTTAAAGAAACTTGGTTCATGATAATATTTCGACTGAATTTGTTTTTTGATAACTTGGGAATGTCCATATCAATGTTTAATTTAAGGAATATTACGTCATTTTATTTTAAGGCGTTAATTTTATATTCACACATTTATTTATATTTTAATGAAAACGTAGTTAATATGGAACAAGACCAATCTTGTATCACGAACGAGTAAGGTAAAATCTTAATAAAAACCAATAATTCAACTATAATATAAAATGTATGGTTAAAAATTTATTTGGAATATTATAAATATTACCCAAGGTAAATACGTTTTTATAAAATTTTTACTTATAAAATGTTTTAAAATTTATTGAAAAGATTTAAGAAATATTTTTTGACAGAGAAAGAATACAAGAAAAAAGTTGCTTTAATTTACTGTGCCACCGAAATACCTTTAATATTGTGAGAAATATTTATTCTTTTTAGTAATCCTTATTATATAAATATAGAAAATAGTACATACATAAAACATTCATAGGACAGCTTTTGTATTCGAATCTATTAAATATATATGTAAATTTAACTAAAAAATATAGATAGAACCGTAGGTATATGTAGTAATATATAAAAACATTAACCAAAGTAATAATGCTCGAATACATTTACATTTGTAAAGTATTTTTTTCAATTTAAACTATAAATCCACCAATAAAAGCCAGTAGTTTTAGAATAACTTATCAAAACCGATTTTATTTCAAAGCATGTTACGACTATCGAAGAGCCAAAGTTGTCGAAGTTTGAGATGTCGTCCATTAAAATATAGGTATTCGGTCCTCAAACTATCGGCCACACATATAGACAACTTACAACTAGTTGCGAATGTGCCCACCAAGTCATATTCGCAACTAGTCACAAGTTGCCTACATCTGTGGTCACCCCATATCTTCTTATTCTTCGGTAAAAGTGGACGACGAATTTTGTTTGCTTTTGCGAACAAACCGCTGCGGTAAGAAATAGTAGGATGAATTATTAGTGCCATAGTTATACGAAATAAACACAAATATATTAGGTATTGATTCATGTTTTCTTAGACTTTAGGTCAATCCTGTATTTTTAGTAACCTGGATTTGTTATAATTATTACCACAATTCACGTATGATGTATGGTGAAAAGAGTGCAAATCATATTAAGTATTTGCTTTTATCAAGAACTTTTGCAATCTCTGCCTGTTAGTCTGTCTGCTTGTTTATATACTTGTTTTCTAGAGCCTTATGTAATAACTACTGAATGATAATACCGCTATTACTGTGATTAGTATCCCAACATAATATAGGTTATCTTTCGTCCCAAGGAACTTGAAATTCATCTTTAGGTGCTAATATATTCAGAACCGGAAACATGAATACAAATTATTGGTACTCTCCCAGCAATTCAGTTTAAAGTTCAAGTTAATCCCTAAGCGACTTTTATTCCGGTCAAGGATACATTACAAGATACAAACACTTTTACGAGAGAAAAACTGCTGTTTTCTTTCAAAATCTACGATTTCGAAGTCATGACCAAAAGCTAGTTATTATATAAATATATTCTAAAATATACGATTCTATCTTATTTTGTACTGCTATTCATATTTTCATGTTCATTCCTGATCTTTTTTTGTAACATTAAATACATTAAACAAATGTATGCTTTATTAGCAACATATTTTAGATATCTCCGTACTTTAAACTAGTTAAGAAAATGGATAAAGATTAACACATCTAAAACCGGCAGATAAAAATAAAAGAAATTTTAATTGTTCTTATAAATATTTGTTCTTAACTTGTGAAGCAATAAGCCGCGACAAGTTTACAGAAGTCAAACTCTATAACAATGGCTTAACGTTTTCTTAATATATTACGTATCATAAAATGATACGAAAATATTGAAAAGTAATTTTTTAAATATTGAAAAAAAATCACGTAAATTGAAGCCTATCTATTAAATTATAATTAGATTGATATTTTAAAGTAAAATTACTATATTAAGCTTCGAATTGACCTGCAGTCAGTTCGGAGACAAAATGTTTGTTGGAAACCTAAAATTATGCTTAAAACACCGATACAAAATTAGTGCACCTTACATTTTTATATGGCCCATTACCAACAGGTATTTCCGCAAATATATGCTTACTATTTTAAACAATATTAAAAAAAAGTCCTTAAAATAAAAACAATCTTACAAACCGACAACAATTTGATTCCTGAAATGATTTGTAATTTAATTTGAAATTTTAAAATTAAATATGTACCTAAAGTAATGGTAATAAAAAAACCTATACAATCAGTTTTTTTATACTATAGATATGTGGAATATAATAGTATAAGCTAATATAGATATTGTAACTTTACGAAACATATTATGTATAGAGTCCAATATTATTAACATTTATTTGGGTCTGCCGATTGCAATGTAATTAACATATAAGATATGGGTTAATTAATGTCCTATTCACATAAGTTGAAATCCTAAAACAGCTGTTTATTTGTGACAACCACCCGACAAAACTTTATAAATATATTTAATGACTTATAAATAAAGTCAAATGATGCTGACAAAACCACCAATTGTTCAAAAGTTCGACCATATAATTGTAATTTGCAAGGAAACCCTTTAGAGCGGACAATGATGGAAACGGGGAACAAAATTTAAGTACATTCAAGTCATTTCCCTACAGATCGATATCTCAAAACTGAACGCTGCGTACGGTTTCACAATTTAGTAACGTCATACATTTAAATGATATGGAATCTTAATACTTATTTATTCTGCTAAAATCAAGCGCCAATATTTCGATTTAATTAAATTGATAATTTTTTTCAACATGCAGTGGAATTCAAATTTGACAAAAGAGATGTGAAATTGTGTTAATTATTTTAAAGTTGCTTTTAATCTTGGTCACTGATACACGAACTTTCTAAAATTTCAATTCGATTGAGTGCAACATATACCTGACCTTTCATAAAATATTTTTCCCAAGTAGATTACGAACCATTTTAAAATACATATTTGCAACTTAGTAAGAGTTGTTGTTGAGAAGAGAATTTCATGGAGCGTCTGAAATGTCTGTTCGATATTTCCGAGGCTAACAAATTTTATAAGTTTATTTGAGTTAAAGCAAATTATTTTAAAATTCTTAAATAACGTTAATGTGATATACCAAGATAACTATACAGTTTCATAGTTGATCTTCGCATTTATTGCCAAATGTATCATTTACATTGCAAAAATGTAATGAAATTTAAAAATATTTATTTATTAAAGTTATCATCTTACTTCTGATATAATTAAATTAAATTTTTGCCAAAAAATTGAACTACTTTATTAAAACCTCACAAACCTTCCTCTAAACATCCTTGACGAGCAATGTGGGCACTAATTGCCCACATTGCTCGTTACCCACACAATATTTATACCCTCTCTTTCTATTTCTTAGTCTACTTACCGTTTCATCCCCATTTTTACCGCCTTTATACGTAACGGTAAAATAATATGATAAGATATCGAATTACTCCAAAGTCATTCTGTTTTTTAATAAACAAATTATCTTACGATTGAGAACGATATGTACGTAGTAACTTATATTATATAAATATATTAAATCTTCAACCCGATTTGGAAAATTCCCTCGTGTATGCGTGAAATGCGAAATTTTATGTAAATCAAATAATATTAGTTAAATTTCTCCATGGAAAGAGAAATGTGCAGTTGCGTGCGACTTCCATATGCTTGAATAAATATTGCGTTTCAATAAAACTAAGTCAGAGCGACGCCATGTAAAGAAGTCTGACGAAATCCAGGGCGACGCTGGAAGCCGTATCTTTTATACGAAATTTTGCCAGGATGTAAGTGTTTAAGTAATTATATACATTCAATAAGCCAATGGATGGAAGAACCGGTTTAGTTTATTTATGTTGTGAAATCCGTGTTCGTATTTATGTTTAAAAGGAAATCATAACCTTTCGTTAATGAGACGATTGCTCATTATGAACTTTCATAACGGATAAATGTATAAGCAGCTGATTAACTTATTTCCCTTTAAATTATTTTATTTGCCGGTTCATTTACACTTTCATATTTTACTCCATTCAATAATGATAGGCAGCGACGTACTAGACATATATCGGAGCCATTGCCTCCGCTACTGTTAAAATATATTATTCGACTTAGACATTTTTTGCAAGAACAACCGGAAAAATTAATAAAAGAAATTATATGGTTTATAATTTTTTATTACATCAAAATAAAAAATACTTTCTAATTAGCAAAAGTAGCAAGAATATCACAAAACAATTTGACACAATTTAGCTATAATTACTTCCTTGGACAAAAAAATCAAAGCCAAACTCTATCAAAAATTAATCTATGCCATCACACTAAAAGTAAATTAATTCACAAAATATTTTGTAAATTGTCAAGTTAATAAAGTTATTGTGGATAATAATAAAATAGTCGAAAGTGGCCAAATTCTGTAAGAAAATCTAAGGAAAGAATATAAAATTGTCTTTTTCTCCATAATTTAATTACCCCGGTGTTCTTATTAGGCTATTTATGATCAAAACATGTTTAAGAATTTCTGTAATATTGACGTGTAAACTATTTTCCAAACGAATTAGTCTTCTTCATTTGTTGCTTTAGACTCGACCACTCTATTTCATATTGATTCATGTAATGGTAATTTTAAATAAATAAATAGTAACTATAATAATATGTATATATATATATATATATATATATATATATATATATATATATATACATATTTATATGACGAAATGGGTTTAGTCAGAGGTGATGTGTGGAGCGGTAGGTGATTGTGTAAGCAATGGAAACTTGGGCAGGCGAATGAGAGCAGACATCGTTGTTTATCGTCGTGACAGATAACATTTTTAGATATTATTGATATTCGATATAAACTAACTTAACCTCCTGAAATATTTTAAAAATCTTAATATGCGGTAAATATTTGTAACTTCATTATTTACGGCTAAGTTTAGTATTAGGCTGCATAAATTTGATTATTGCGTACTTTCTTCTCTATATAACTTTCTTCTCTATATAAATATATAATAAAATTGAGTAATGATTCTAAAGGCCTTCTGAGAAAAATTATCTGTGAGTGACTTTATTTATAATTGCACCACGCATGAAGAGTTGCAGGAAATTTGGGAAAGTTTTCACTGTTTGTTGCTGATAGCTGTAGGGTAATAAATAGATTACCTTTTATTGGGATCTACTAAATAAAATGAAAATATGGTAACTTGCTTTATCAATGCAAAGTATATTTACGAAACAGTTTATTTCTAATTATTTTAATAAATGACTTTACTTGCACAGTCTGACTGCACGTGCTAATTTTAGAAACTACTAAATAGGTTACATATTGATTCCCATTGCTAGTTATACTGATTCCTGGGAAAGGTTAAGATACACAATGTATGTACATGTTATATACATTGACAATAAAATCGCAAAAAATCAGTCATCACAGCGTTTTCATCTGTGCGAGTTGATTTCAGTATCCACTGAAAAATTTTTGATTTAACATTCACCAATCGATAGACTTATCTCCTGAGAAGATATAACTATATAACTTATTGATATATATCTTATTGATTTACTATATAACTTATATATAACGTATTGATGTTTTGTATCATTATTTCTGACGATTTTGTCATGAAAAAGCCGATGATGTTTCTTGTAGTGTGCCGTGTGAACCGTTCAAAATATGTAAAAGCAATTTTTGGCATTGTTCATCACAAAAATATTGCGAATTAACATAAAAATAAATTGACTAAAATTTTGATTTAAATAAGTTCGTAAATGCGGCCGGATGTACATGACTCGTATAACATCTGGACATGTTTTTAGCTGTAATGTGATTATTCTAGTACCTAGGAGCGAAATACTCAATGTGGCTTATAAAGAAACAAATAAATTACTTTCTATATTTATACTAAAACTATAACTATATAGTTATATACTATATAGTTAACTGAGATAATATATATTTATACCTATTGCTGTGAAAAAAATTTTTCGACTTTTCCTAAAATGAATCGGACGAAGCCTCGGGAAAAAACAGGTCTTCGGATGATTATGAATAAAAGTTGTTAAAGATATCTCTCTAGAAATACATTAACTAAGTTCTCGTAAACGTCATTGAAATATATACCAATTAAATAAAAGAAAAAATATATTAAATTTATTTAAAGTAAACGAGCTGTGAGCTTCTTAATTGAATGTTAGACAAACTGTCAGTCTCGTAGAGTGCAATGAGCTTTACTAACTTTAAAACTATTTACTTTAAACTTTAAAACCCATTTACCTAATATTATAATATTGAAAAAGTAAATCCGTCCTTGTTTTATAATAAGTAACTCAATAACCACTGAGATAAAAATTTTCATAGTCTCTTCCGAACGTAGCACAAAAAGAAATGTCAGATTTTTGGAAGTAAAATCATTATATGCGATGGATGAATCATTTAAGCACCGAATTTATACCGATTTTTAGAAAACATCTAAAATATATAATTATTTTTGTTATAATTTAAAATATATATAAAATTTAAAATAAATAATTACTTTTTAAATAAAGAAGGGGATATTCCCTTCTTTATTCATGATAATGACGACAACTTGATCTAAATATCTTATGAGTTGACTCTATAAACATAAACGTTGGTATATCGTCCGATATGGTTATTATTTTTAGTAGCATCACATTAAGGCTGTTTGTGTCTTCTGAAATCAAATATTAATGATAAAAATTTACGATTTGCAAAAATGTTGTTTTGATGCACATAGGAATAGTTAGAAATTCAAGATTTATACCGATATTTTGATATGTGTTTTTAGGTTTTTTTTGGTAGATAGACCCTAAATTTAATTACTTGACTGGCACTGAAAATGCTGGGGAGAATCAAGGCAATATATAATTGTTATGAAGCAGGTTTCATTAGTTTTTTAGTGCCATCATAGTTGCTATTATATGTGGCCATTGCTATCATTCTCATATCAAATTTTAAATAATAATTTTATACTTTCCAAAAAGCGTGTCATTAAATTAGGGAAATAATTAAATTGACTAGTAATTCTTTTTAAATGCTGAACTTAATTTCAAAGGCACTAATTTAATGTAATTTAGAATAAAAACTTGTAACATACATTTCATAATAAAGAAAATAATAAACCCAAAATAATACTATTAAATGAAACTACTTGATGTAGTATTATTTCTACTTTCTTTAATTTCTTTACCACGACCTAGGTTTCGTTGTATTACAACATCTTCAGGTGGAATATTAGCAAAGATCTTTGCTAATATCCCATCTGAAGATGTTGTAATACAACGAAACCTAGGTCATGGTGAATAAATTAAAGAAAGTAGAAATAATACTACATCACGTAGTTTCATTTAATTGTGAATAATGAATTTCTACAAAATTAACGCCAAATATATTCAATACTATTCAAATAAAAGATAGAGTTAAATATCAAAGTTTGAATCGAATCGCCGTTGGAATTTTAAGTAAAACCATTAAATCGCTCTAATAAAATATTTGGAACTGTAGAGTCTTCAAATGTATTATTCAATTAGTTGTAAGTGTATACCATTAAATCAGTTAATTATTTCTGTTAGGAAAATAGATTTAGTTAATAAAATATTAAGTGGCCACTAAATACAAGAGTTTTTTTATATCTATTACTTTAGCGATACTAGAAATAAAACTCTAGTTGTAATTTTCAAATAATCACAACGTGAAATGTGTTAAAGTAAGGCTAAAATGTCTTATTCATTGAAATTAGCAAAAATTCTGAAGCAATCAGATAATGCGGATTCATGAAGCCAAAAAAGGAAAGGTTTAAACCAGTTAATAAAATATACTTCATTTAATGGAAATTGTATCTACTTAAGAAACGAAATTTGGCTTTTGTTTCATTCAGAGTTTAGCGTTCGAAGTTTTTCAATTATAAATCTTATTGGTTTAAGTATCTGTTGAACCTTTCAAAGTCCTTTCAGTTAGAGGACTTATCGGATAATTGATAATAAAAGTTGTTAAACATATCTCTCTTGAAATAGGATGGTTAAATTCTCGTAAACGTCATTAAAATACATATTAATTAAATAAAAGGAAAAAAATGTACGCTTAAGTTAATTTAAAATAAACGAGTTTATGTTTAATGATAGATATAGCGAGAGGATATTTCCCTGTCTCATAAAATTAGTGTTACTAAAAATGACATTATATTTTAGTTTTGTTGAAGTACAATTAAAATAGAACCTGTCATGAAAAAGCTCTATTTTTAACGGTCCTATGAATTTAATGGAAATATTACAATAAATTTCAGTTTATAACTTGTTAACATGTATTAAAAATCGTACAGCGCCATCTCTTAGTGTCTTGAGGCAATTCTTTCGATATCACACAAGCGTGATCTAAAAGTAAAACGAATTAATTTTAAGACGACAAATCATTTATAACTGATTTCAAATTTATTTTGTTTGATTTCAACGCTCTGCATTTCTCAAACGGGTTTAGAGCTGCATAAGGAACAAAAAAAATCTAGCTCATATTTTAAAAGAACCACAGAACTATGAGTATAGTTCTGTGGTTCCTTACTTGACATAGTGCACGAATTGCTTTCCCTACCAGATTTGTTCGACACGAGTCATAGTAATTTTTTTGTGGAAATAAATTTTTCTTTGATATCGATATAATAAATATGAATAGATTGACATTTCATTTGATCAAATCTGTTCAATATTTCCTGAATAATGATCGTACGATATGTACATAAATGCGTATAAACATTGATAAATTTATTAAACCTTTGTGCACTGCGGAACCTCAATAAAAACTTACAAAATATTTGCATGTAATCATTCTCATTATAACCCGAAAATAACTGTTATCTTTGTTTACAAGACATATTACAAAAACGCCATTAAAAAAATAAACAGACATTTCAATCTTTTCAGAAACATTTCACTCCTTTTCATAATGAAATAAACAAAACTGAAAACAATAAAGTCAGTCGTAAAAATAAATTGAAAAGGGACGAATTGAGAAACTCATAGTTTCCATGTTTTACGACTAACAAAACTCGGACAAATTTCAGTTGTAACAATAAAAGCCACACAAATATTACGTCCGCATTGCTTTGGGACACTTCATTTATTTGAGCACTTCTGCCATTCACAATTATATTACGAGAGTATAAACATAAACTCGATTTTATAATGTTGACTACACAATTTCATTATAGTTTACTGTAGGTTACGACAGTCATATTCAAGTTACGGTAGTTAACGTTGACCTGAATTTATTCCGAATATGATTAATCTGCTTCAAGTTTAAAAGATAAAGGACAGACTGTATCTAATAAATGATTGAACTATACATGATAATAAGTATAAAAGCCGGATTTAACACAAAATATAAAAAGTTTGCCGAAAACAACAGCAGGCGCCAACGTGAATTTCATAGGGGTTTGATTGGCATTATTGTTATAAACATATTAATGAAAAATATTGTGCTAATATGTATTCTGCATTTAAATTGTCCAAAGAAACACTTTTAACTAGGAACTTAACACGATCTATAATGATAATAGATTAATAGATTCTATTTCTAGAATCTATTAATCTATTATCTATTATATATATTATATATCTATTAATTATATATATATATACATATATATATATATATATATATATATATAATTTATATATATATATATATATATTTGCAAAAGTTAGTCGAAGCTGATTTTAATGGTTAAGTGGTATCTTTCAGAATACTCCGTTTCTACAACAATGTAAAAGATGACATGAGGTCCGAAAAATAAAACAATAGTTAGTTGTTGTTCACTAAAGTTATTCGAAATGTCATGATATACGTAAATTAATCATTTTTAAATTATTTTAAATTAATTGTAGAAATACTTTATAAAATATTATCATACTCAAATATTTATCAGTACACGAAGTTCAACTAAAGTTCATAATGAATTTATCCCGATTATTTCGGTAGTTACTCCAACCTAGACGATTGAACGAAATTAATTGTAGAAATACTTTAAAAAATATTATCATACTCAAATATTTCTAAGTACACGTACTCAAGTCCAATTCAAATTCATAATGAATTTATACAGATTATTTCGGTAGGTACTCCAACCTAGACGGTTGCACCGAATGATTATTACGTAATATATGTTTCGAATATATAAGACTTAGACAGTATCTAACCTACCGAATTATATATGTATTATATATTTGATAGGTGATTATTGAAGTTTTAAAATTAGTTTTTGACGTGAGAACTTGTACAAAAATAATGAAACTTTAATTACGTATATAATAATTTAAAAAATATATGACGAGATTTATGGCAAAACTAATTCAATGTATGTTACAATGCGTTAGTTGATGAAAGCTTTATGAATAATTTTAAATAATTAATTTTAACACTCGTAGTTGTGTATAATGTAATAGTACGGATCACTAGTAACTATTCATATAAGTTTGTAACTTTTATGATGGCTGCGATTATCACTCGCTCAACTAGAAGAGATATCAGATAAACGAAATATCACACCGTGTTCAGAAATGGGGCCATAAATTCGTCACACTTTCTTGGTAAATAATATATATAGGTATATTTGATTTGTTTATAATAGTAAACAATTTAAAATAGCACCTGATAAATACAAATAGTACTACCACTAGAAGAATTCCGTACATATGTTGATTATATAAAAGAAGTTTAAATATATAAAAAAATGGAACAAATAAATTACCTATTTACAAACATAACTGCGATTTTTCTGCAAGTAATTATATTGCCAAATGGGTATGCTTACATATACAGGCGGTAATTTTTTTTTATTTATATCAAAAACTATACGATGCGCCAAGTTTACAATTTTCTTACAAAATGAGTCTTTAATAAATACTTAAAATTATGCCTAATACAATTGAATAGGGCAGACAAGTCTCATTGTGAGTGCATCAAAAACCAGGACAACTAAAATTATCGCTTGAGTTTTCATGCAACTTTTCGTAGAGTTTTCATGCAACTTAAGTAGTTTCAAAGATAAGGGATACATATTTTTTGCTCATTTTTCAGTAAATCTATGAATATATACTGCCAAAATTAATGAATGAAATTTTTGACCCTCTTATAACTTTTATCGTTTAAACCATACTCTACAATAACAAAAAAAACATTCCGATTATTAAACATGTCCCACGTAAAATTTCCATATAAACATTTTTGGGTGTTCGTTGGTGAGATATGTGAAGGCTGCGAATGAAGGACGGAAGAACTCGTGAATGATCTTATAAGGTATTCGTTTTTTCCTTTCAGGTACCGAACCACAAATATGCTGAAAATTCCAAGAAATATTATTATATGTAGAATAAAAGAATTATTACAAAAAATATTGTGAAATATTTGCTATGGAACATTCGAACTTTAATTTTTAATAATTGATAATATTATATTAAAACTAGTATCAAGAATGCTAGTTTTATTAACATTAATAGTACATTTCGTCATTTCAAGAAAGTTCGGTGGGTCAACCGATGGCAATAGTTTTTTAACATTGTAACGTCGTTAAAATTTAATTGATTGACGAACAACGTTTTAAAGGAAAAGAGCTGTTTATCATTTTAATTACAATAAATTTGACGCTATAAATTAACTTGGAGATATCATTACGAAATATATATATATATATATATATATATATATATATATATATATATATATATATGTATATATATATATTTTTTTTTTTTTTTTGCCATACAATAAATAAAAAAATAGCTTAAATTCTTAACAGGATTTGATCACATTAATAAGGAAGCGCTTATTTCAACGGTTAACGACTTAACTCGCAAGTTCATTTAGGTTTCAATTAATTAGAAATATAAATTATTCGGGAGGGAAGGCAATGCCGGTTTAAGCCGTTTCTTAACACTTGGACTTAGTATCGCTGTCGTTAATTAATAGTACC
The DNA here is from genome assembly GCA_039881145.1 of Druceiella hillmani. NCBI lineage: Eukaryota > Metazoa > Arthropoda > Insecta > Lepidoptera > Hepialidae > Druceiella > Druceiella hillmani. The sequence goes on from JAYKKI010000055.1 coordinate 9,447,296, forward strand.
TCTATCAAGTTACGACTTTACAATCGTTAATCTGAATAATAAAAAGCGACCTTTATTATACTATTTTTGACATTAATGAGCTTTGTTCTATTTAAAAATTTTGAGCAAATGTATTTCAAATGTGGAATAATTACAAATTAAAACAGAAAATGCTCTTGCTACATTTGTTTACAAAATAATGTTAGTAGTACTAAAATATGTGCTATTAATAATTCTTTCCTCTAATCCGTGTCACGTTTTTCATTAAATTTTTATATACAATATTAGTTTGGCAATTTTTTAAAATCGCAGTCTAAATTCATTATTATCAACCCACTTCTCCCCTAAAACTTGCAATCCTTTTTCCAATCCTTTTTAAAAAAAAATATTTTTTCAATATATATATATATATAAATATATATATATATATATATATATATATATATATATATATATATATTGATGGGTCCAAAGAAACAAATTCAGTTCTGTTAGATCATTTATATTTTTAATTTTATTGAGCATCTACATAAAATTTGTATGAGGTACATAAAATTACACCTTATTTCAGACGGATATCAATTCGAAAATAATCTGTATATATTTATATTCGATAAAAATCTTTTAAACTAATACAATTCTTGAAGAAGCCTTACTTCAAAAGCATAAAGGTATATCCTGTATCCATAGTAAATACACCTAAAAACTTCACATATTATTACTTCTACTTTGTAAAAAGTTTATTTTATCACAGCATGACACTTGCTCCTCACAATATATATATCCCACTTTGTTGATATTTAGAAAACAGCATTTCTTTTCACTTTGTAAATATTTGCATTTTTAATAGAATTTATTTTCTCGTCACATGAGAAAAAATAGATTTTTGTCACAATACGCAATATATAATTCATTTAAATAAAACTTCGTAAAAACGGTGTAAATACAATTAAATACTTTGAACACAATCTGCATTTTTAAATGACAATATAAAGAAATTGTTACGTAAAGTCAAAACTTTAAATGAAAATGATAAAAGAATATTCTATTTAAATTTCAATTTATTTCTAACGATAGCTATATTATTTCCAACCTGGTTTGACATTTGCGGTACAAATGGATTAAAATTACAGAAAAGTATTTCTCTTCAGTATAACTTCCCACTGGTCAATTAAATTTGTTTATATAAACAATTCAATAGTTCATGAACTTTTACAAAGAGAAAACATAATTTCCCTAAAGTTCTTAAATTACCTCTAGCGAAACGTAACATTTGTTATCGTAAATACGAGAAACATGTTTACAGATTTTCTTTTCATCTCAATAAAAATTATTATTCTTAGAATGCGGAATTACGAAGAAACATATTTAAAAGATAAATAAAGTTGTTCCTTCTCCAGCGATGAGGATATTCGCTAGCTTTCAGAAAATGATATAGAGATATTAATATTTCATCTTGATTTATTGCACGGCACATACTCTCTATCGTATTAATGTAAGTGGATCTAGTTACATCGTATGTAAAAAGCAGAGGGTTCAAACCTATTTTAGCATTAAATTTAACATTCAATATGGGCTATAAAAATTAAGAAAATATCAGAACTTAATATATATGCATATTTTAGCTTAAAAGAGCATGCCCATTTCATAACCGGTCTTAGGCCCAGGAAACTATTAACTGTGCAAAAATGAAACTTAGTTCATTTTAAAGTATTATGACGATAATATAAATTCAAATTTTATTGAACTGCGTGCTTTAAATATTTACATAAATATATCACAGTTACTGGTAAAGGTTTTTTATTACAGATAAAACACCGTAAAAAAAGGTAAACTAATATTTTAGTTATGCATTTATCAGCATTTAATGTAACGTTTCAATTTTCGAGCGCTCTACTTTACCATTTGTATTAGTTAATTTTACGCTGTGAGAAATCACCGAACATTATTTTCTATACTTCAAATATATGTTATGTGGAAGAATGAAATTTATTATGTATATATTGTATACATTTTGTTATGAATGTGTAGAATTGTATAAATGTTCGCAAAATTGGATTGTTGTAATTTTTAACAATTTTTGTGTAATGTATTTAACCACTTTATTTTCTATTTTTATTCTGCAAGATATCATTGAGCATAATTTTTAAACAATTATGCACACATATTTCTTTTCGTTTGGTCAGCATGTATAAGACGAACAAATTACCTATTATTTCATTCTACGTACACTCGTAAGCATAATTCATATTTTTCAACATACTGCATAATGGAAATGTCATGTCTGCTAGGTGATAGATTTGAAATTTAATATTACAATACGTGCTTTAAAATAAATCTTAATGGTCTCTACTATAAACGAAAAACTACGTTGACAGTGTTACATTGGTTTCGTGTTCAGGTGAGATATCAAATAAAAATGCTCTTGCACAAACAGTCGATAGTTCTTTTCCGCCTTTCTGCCACAACGATATACAGTTGACGCACTGAACATTCATTTCAATATTATTAATATCAAATGTCATATTGTAAACGGGGATTTTGCTTTTTCGCCTTACTATTACAATAAAAAACAGTTTGGGGATTGTCGAATAATTTTGTTTGTTTATATTAATATACAAATCGGAATCGCATAAATAACACAATTCAATTATTTTATTTTTACTAATACCGGGTATGGGGTGTTTACGATAGGAATGTATGATATGATGTAAACGAAAGTAAAAATGAACAGCAGATCTAACACACGACCAATCACCAGTTTTCAATGTTTTTATTGGACCCTAAAATATAATTTTTTCTTTTTCGGTTATCAAACGTTTTAAGTAAATTTCATTTAAGCTCACGTTCCATCTATATATATATATATATATATATATATATATATATATATATAAAACAAAGTCGGGTTCCTTAAACCATTCATAAATCAAGTACGGCTGGACCGATATTCATGATCATTGATTTGTTGGATTTTTCTCCGCCCCGAATAGCAGAAAAACTATTAAAAGATAGGAAAAATTCATCAAAAAGTAAATTATGAGGAAAATTCATCCTCCCATACATTTTGTATGGAACGGATTGACGATATATCCAGAATATTTTTTACGATATAACTTTCACTGATTTCGATGAATATTGAATATATTCGGCGTTGATTTTGTAGAAATGCATTATTCATAATTAAATGAAACTACGTAATGTAGTTTTCTTTCTACTTTCTTTATGTTCTTTACCATGACCTAGGTCTTATCTATATCTGGTATCATTGCTAATAGCCCACCTGAAGATGTTTTAATACAACGAAACCTAGGTCGTCGTATAGAACATAAAGAAAGTAGAAATAATACTACATCACTTAACTTCATTTAATTATATTCGATGAATATTTAATTTTTCGTCTCGGCTTCAAGAAATTTCCTCGCGCTTGGACTGGGAGAAAAAAAAAATATGTCATAAATGACAGACACAGGCAAATTATAATTGAATTTGAATTTGATTAAATTAATTCTCATCAAACGATTTTTTTTGAAAATCATCAGCGAAAAGTGATTTCAAATAAGTGAATTAAGTTTGATGAAGTGCACATTGTCAAACGTTGTAACTTCGAAAATGTTCACTTTGTGAGGTTATGACATTTGTGATTCTGTGGGCATCGATAATGGCTTCATTATATCATTTTGAATTGTGTGATAAATTGTAATTAAAGTGTTATCTACAATGCCGAGAGCAAGAAGATCTAATATTTCACAACGAAGCCGTAATTCAATTCGACTAAAGAATATTGCGAATTAACGGAATCCACGGCAGATGAACACGAAATCTCACGAGAAGAGAGCCTTGTGGCCCGATTTCGTGCTTCACAAACACAACAACAAAAAGAGGTAAAAAGACAAATTGCTCAGTTGGCAATGAGAAATCGTCGAGCTTATCACACAGTTCAACAACATGATAATCTTCGACGTGCAAGAAGAAATGCTTCAAGTGTTGATTTGAATCGAGTAGCATTTCAATACGATTGCACAATTGACTACAGCTCACATCCTTTCTTTCGAATTGGTCTCATGGATGTTGTGTGCGATCATTATAAAGAATACTAAATTTATTAATAACTGTAGCGACAAATATGAAATATTTTGGTACATTTATTGAACTTAATTCATTGTGAGTATTCATTTTATCTAATAAAAAACTGAACCTAATTCAGTTAACACAATATTTCTTGATTCTGAGGCGGAACGAAGTGTGCCAGGTAAGCTAGTTAATAATAAAAATCAAACTAAAATATCAAGATTGTTTACAGTATTTTTTTCAATATATGCAAATTGTGCCTTTTTTCCCCGGTTGGCCCACTTGGAGAATACTCCTTTATTGAATATTTAGCACGACCAAATAAAGAAAATCTGAAATACTAAACAAAAAATTGCTATGGTAAATAACAACATTTCAATTACATCGATTGATAAAATCTATACTATGCTAAGTAACTAAAAAATCAGAAAAAGTGGACCGAGGCAGCAAGGAAGCCGTCATCATGCACCTTCTTCAAAATAACAGTTTTGAGGTATTTCTGGCTTAATTTATATGTCCAGAAATTAAGCAGAAACTAATTCGTCCTACTTCGGAAATTGCTTTTGTCTTTGCTTCCCTACATTTACCTAATACTTTTACAGAGGAAGAATGGTATAGAATACTAGGGATGACAATATATTTTAAAAGAAATTGAAGCTGCAAGATGCAATTTCTTTTAAATTATATTGTCATCCTTCATATTTCTAACATTTTTACTTAGGTTAGTAGTAATTAAATACATATGCAGCCGAAGCATCTGCTACATGATATAAAATCTATTTTCTTCACTTTAGTAGATTTAAAACTTTTTTCACTTTCAAAATACAGAATCTGAAGCATATTTTTAGAATATCTACCTGATCTTTTACTTTAATCCAGAATCGATGTTTTATTAACTATGTGTTATATGCATATTTCAGATGTCAAAAATATCAGGTTAAAATATATTTAAATTCAACTTCCTCCTCCCCGTTTTCTAGAACATAAGAACGCTATTGAAGAATTCGCGATATAAAGGAAAGATTGACGGTAGATGAAATTTATTTACATTAATGAAAAACCATATTTATGAATAAAGTTTTAAGTTCATGCAACATAACATTAAACTTAAATTTACGTGTATCTGAATTCAGTTACATTGTTCGCTAAAATATGTATAATATATAAAATATATATTGGATTATATATATACCTAATATTTGTTCCTTACTTGGATCTAAGCAAGAGTCTAATCTTTCTTGTTTGAAGTAAGCAAGGTCCATTTAGTATAAAAACATAAATTTAAATTTGACACAAAGGAGTGTTTCCTGCTATTATAATTAAAATCGCAATAGAAATTAACATATGTGTTACGTAAATAAAATATATCGGTTTCAAAGAAAGGTTTACCCACACTCTTATATCTCGCAAAATTGAGATACTCAATATTAGGTTTATAATAAAGGTATAAACTATCAAAGTATCTACACAGTATAACTTTTATTGCGATATAAAAAGGAATCTGGTTAAGAAGTAATAAACTTAAATCAGAAATGTGGTAATTAATTTATTTTTTGGAACACAGACTGAATCGTGTGGAACTCGAATTGCACTTTTGACTTTATATAACCAAATAATAAATAGAACTTAGATATATGTATGTATATATATATATATATATAAATATATATACACAACGGTCATAAAGTTAATTTCTCGTTATAATTTATGCCACATCTTACTATTAAAGTAAAGAGAGTAAGTTTATGAGAATTTATCATTATTAAACTCGATAACTTTTGTCGTGAACGTACGTTTATGTATTTCTACTCAAATACATAGTTTCTACCTCCTTTCTTATTTTGCTTCCCCGTATTTTTAGCTTTGCGAATAAAGTACTATGTGATTAGGTAAATACTAGGTAATTTATTAATATTTCAAATAAAAAACCAATATACTGTTAAAACTTTCCTAACAAGAAATATAAGAAAACTAAGCAACATCTGCTTAGTTTCGTTCCCAATATTTTTTCTCGCCGCCACACTGATTTTTTCTTCTCGACTATGCTATATACAAGCTAGATATCTAACCAGTGTTCTAGAAACGCTCAAGTAATACAATTATAAAGTCTGAATAATTTTCAAAAATGAAGTGATCAAGGGATAAAGACGATGGAGGCATCTGACATTCCATGGCCGCCCAGCTAAAAGGTAGGCACAAAGGGAATTCCGCTTGTCGAAAATAATTTTGGTCATCATATTTTCTTGAAAGGTTTTATCGCAACTTCGTTTGTTAAATCGTCTATTATTTTAAATAAATGAATAATCGCTTACGCACCTGTAGTTTGACCTTTTTCTTACCTTGATATGCATATTATATAATAAAAAAGGAAATGTTTGAAGTTTGTTAATAGTAAATGCTATTTAGAATTTTATTTGAATTATTTATAAGATTGGTTTTAAAGCTTTTGGCTGTAAAATAAATAAGGAGTGGTGTATATAATACGAAATAAGTATTTTAGTTCATTCTATCACGTCCCACGCATTCGTAGACTATCTCAAATCTGCAGCCTCTGACCTCAAATGACCACCAATTTTACCTAAACCAATTGAAGATTTGAGTCAACTGATCGACCAAGACCTTAGCTAGCAACTTCAAGTGAATGATATTAGTATAATTGTATCGTCATCAGAACATGTGTATTCAATACTTTCTAGCTGCTCAGACCGGAGATCGACTATGTTAAAAATTAATTTCTTCTTATACATGAGTGCGAATGTGTTTCTTCTCCAAATCTTACAAAAAACCACCTAAAAATATAAAATATCTTAAAAATTTGTGAATCCCGTAAGGATTCACAATCTTTTATCTGATTTCTCAAATCAGATTTAAACCTTAATCGATGGTAATTCACAGGTCTGCAGATTTTGACTTTTATTTTCCATTTTTAGATTTCATGACTGATCTTAGGGTATTTTGGTACGCTGATTATGAATATGTATTTAGATTTTCCTCAACATCCTTAGTTTCTTTTGGAATAACGTTACGTATGAATCGCAAAAAAGCTTACTCTCTTAAGTAAAAAAAATTATATTACAATAAAAAACGATTACATGACTTTAAAATATTATAAATACATTTAAATGGCGTTATTAAATTAATTAGAAATATTGTATACTTTTGCAGCATCTTGTTTTTTTTCAACGAAGCTCCGATTGTGAGATTCTTGCCAAAAAGTCCGAATCGGATCATTTCGGTTTAGCAACTAACAATAGTCTGCCATCATCCTTTTATCAAAATTGTCCAAGTGCCAAAAAAGACGTAAAGTTTAATGCTCCAATTTTTCGAGCATTCAATTTTTCCAAAATATTCAATCATTTTCTTTAAAATTTCCACATAATTTGGACTTTCATGGTTTCCTAGGAAATTGTTCATTATTATCCTAAAAGATTTCAAGGCTTCTAATTTAATTTCACTTAATTTTTCATAGAAAGTGGTATATTTCATCAATTTTCTTATGTTCAGGCTAACGAAAATAACTTCTTTCACTTTAGCTTCAGATATAGAAGGACAAATTTGGTGTAATATTTAAAATCTTCTCTTTCTTTCTTCAACGCCTTCGCAAATTGTTTCATCATTCCTAGTTTTATATGTGAAAGGGCTAGCAAAACTTTTCCCCGGGGGACTAAATTTTCTCTCACAATTTTTTTATTCCAGGAACTAGTTCAGTTCTCGGTGAACACTCATTCTTCTTTTAATGTTGTGTTCTGACTCGACTATCTAACTGACAGAGAAAGCAAGGGTATTTTAAGTAGCCACCTTGTTGACCAAGCAGCATAATTATAACTTTCAAATCTTAACAGACCATCCAACCGTGTTGTACGTACTTTATTTTATCCAACACATTTTTCAAATTGTCGTAGCATTATTAAAAATGCACATAATGGGCGATTGGTAGTGAAACGTACTTATTACCATCATGCAAAAGGACTGCTTTCAAATATCACTTTGATAGTCTATGAACAATATCCATTCGTTCGCATCGTATTCGATGTTGAACATTTTCACTAAGCCAGGAATATATTTGGAATACACTATATATCACGATTTTCAGCAAAACGTGGTATAAAGTCTTTTTCTCTGTTGCGATTTTAAGAAAATGAGGTGCCAGAAGCCAGCATATTCTTTTTCAAAAGTCTTGATCCGAGGAATTGGGCTGCATCTTTTGGCAGGCTTAGATATCTTGTTAAGTCGTTTAGTTTTGACTGTGAAAATAACACGGTTGGACATACCAATTCCTTTTTTGTTTTAGAATTGTAGCCCTTAGTCTTGCAACAGCAAAAATAAGTCTTCGGTGTGTTTTGGAGATTTTCTCCATAACACAGGTCATGGTAAATAAAAGGTATTTTCCGACCCCTTTGACCATTCCCGAAGTTCATGAACGCATGTCGCACAAACGTTTTTTGGGACCCACGGTTTGCCTTGATTAGCAATTACTAGATCGAAATACATGTTAAAAACTATACTTATGAATTCGGTAATGTTATGCATACAAATATGCCATAAATATATCAAAGATTGTCTAGTGTGTTTAATAATTGCAATTTATACAAAAATCTACTAATCCACCCTCGTTAACCCTACTCTAACGATATAAGTGAATTACAATTTAGTGTGATCTTTAGCAATGACCCAAAATTCCGCCTATTTATTAGAACTTATTAATTATTGCCTTCCGCACCCACTCGGTGTGTTTTTTGTTCAGTAAGACACAATTAAAATAAATTATCAAATCTTGACTAGATTGTCCTAGGTACTAATGGCAAAATGAAACCAAGCTAAATAACTAAAAATTCTGACGTAATGGAATTTTTTAGCATTTTTCCCGTAATCAACGCCCCAAAATCTATCAAAGTCAGTCATCAAATCTGAAAGGAGGAAACCAATTTAGACTTGATCTGCGATAAGCGTAATTTACATATTCTTTCACATTTTTAATAATACTTCGAATAATCCAAATTTTCCAACACTTAATGAGGGTTAATTTAGTAAACTGCCTACTCGTGGTCTAGAATTGTGTTCGGGAAACTAGCTCAATCTCCTTTTCCCCGAAGACGCTACCACTTTTTATGCAAAGTTATTCTCTTTTCTACCGCAAAGCTTTGGAATAAAGTGGATCCTGATACTAGGTACTCGTCCTCTATAAATGCTTTCAAAGTTTGTCTGAAAGTTTTTTCTCTCATAATCTTTTGTTACTACCGTAAAGGAAATACTAATTTAATAGAATCTAAGGGATTATGACTAAGGGCTAATTCCATCTTGCCCCTTTTTTCTCAGTCTTACTATGGCTAGATTCATAAATAAGAGTAGGTCTATTATTATAATTTACATTTTTGCGCACTATTCAATGAAATTTGAAATTCTCACATTGAGCACAATTTTTTTGTTTAGGTCCTTTATATAGATATATATATATATATATATATATATATATATATATATATATATATATATATATATATATGCTGTTTTATGGGCTTATTAACATTTAAAATAAATAAATGTATGGAAAAATTACAACGCATACGAATATGAGTTCGCGCTATATTTTTTATTGTCATCAACTACGTTACTAAAAAAAATGGAGTGCGAAATCAATAAAAACGTAACTCGTTTAAAACGGTAGCCTTAAAATTAATCAATATTCATTAAATGATTAAGTTTTAATACTTAGACAATAGTTTATTTGAAGAATAAATTATTTTGTGAGTTAATTTGAAAGGGATGAGCACCAATACATTTAAAATGCAAATTACTCAAAGAAAGTTTTATTTTGTTCCTATTAATAAAATTTGAAAGTACTAATAAGATTTTTATCATCGTAAATGTATCAACGTTTATTAATAGTAACCTTGCTTTACATGCAATAAAACCGTAAATGTTCCTTCTATCTTTCACACGTTTAAACAAATTTCTTGATAGAATTTATGTATTAGTAAAATGAAATAAAATAACCATACATTTGTTTATTTATATTAAAAGTCTTTTACAGACATTTTTACTTTTAAGCATTTTTTGTTATTATGCCCTTATTTTAATGAATGAAATCAAACATTCATTTCTGAACTATGTAAACAGGACATGTAAAATTATATATCACTTTCCCCAATATCGAAATCGTAAAAATATGTTCATAAGCATAAATACTTAAATATGAAATTTTCCTATTTCATTTTCAAATTATAAATGGCATCAGTTATATGTCATTGGTTTACCCAAATGAAAATACCTTCAGTATTTTTACTGATTGACGAATAAACTCCTCGAAAAAATTAGTTTATTGTTTAAATACATATAATATATAATCTATACTGTAATATTAAGCAAAACTACTTTTTAACTTTAAATTAACGTTTATGATAATTATACCTTGCGTAATGGTATGAAAGCTCCAAAATACCTGAGTTAACTAATAGATGGCATCAATAATTTAATTTTCCCTTGAACTCGCAAACGATCTACCCACAGAGGGGTGTTATAATAATATACGATTTATCATAATTTTATGTTCAAAATTTTTACTTTGAAATGATGATTTCGCGTGAGTTTTCTTCTCCAAAGTGTCTAGGACTCCCATTAGTTATAATGAAAATTACTTCTAATCCATCATTTTAAATGGTCTTCGTAAATTTAAGGAATAATTTTTTAAACTTGAATATATACAGAGATTTAAACGAAAATCTCGGCATCTCTAGTCTATATAACATTCTTGAAGTACCTAGTTGAATCTTAAGTTTAATGTAGAGTCCATTATCCCCCAGTGAGCGTCATTAAGTGGGCAGTAAAGAGCTTACTATATATTTAATATATGTACATAGAAAATGAAGCGTTTACTTTGAGAAACTAGAATTTAAGCTTAAGACTCCTTAGATTTAAATTTAAAAGCAAGAGGCAGTGCGGAAAAACGAGCAACTGAATTTCATAATTCATTTGAATTAAAGCCAAAGAAAAGGTTATTGTGGAAATGTAGTTTGGAAAAGTAAAGAAAATTTAAGCTCTTTGGTAATAAATATAATAATTTTGAATTAACGTAGAAAAGTAGGTGTGTACTTCATATAATTGTGTAACTTCGACCGTAACTTAATAAATGCAGAACGTGGTAGTCCATTAGCTTGAATTCTGTGTAAGTAGATTTTTGAGAGCTACCTCTGAAATATAAAATAATTTTCATCTAGTCGTTGCTACTTTGCTGCTGGAGGGTGGGGAGGGGATGTGTAAGTGGAGGGGAAGGATTCTCCTTCCACGGTCACCTGGTACTTAATTTAAAATAACCAAAACACTTTGTTTGCATTCGACAACCAACGAATTGACAATGAAATATGGCGGCGCGGGGCACATGACGTTCAACCAATTAGCGAGCTAGGTGCGTCCCGTCGCATGCTATTTCACAATTTCACGGTTTGACTTCGATAGATTATATTTTATCCAAATATAATGCGATCAATTGTAAGGAGTATGTTGTGGGTCACAATTATTCGATAGTTTACAATCTCAGCAGATAGATTATAATTTAATTTTACGGTGACATATACTTGCATAGCGGCTTGCGACCATAGGAAATATTTAGTAAATAATTATATATATTTCCTATGGTCGCAAGAAATATATAGTAACGGCTCAGAGGCATGCGACAATGGTTATAGATAAGTCATCACCGTACCCAAATAGAATTTAATTGAATATTTTATTTCGATTTAATTGATCCTTTCAAAAGTAAATTAATCAAACAGTTTTTACGAAGCAGTTTTCCCTAAATTTAGAAAAAAATTCAGGCTTTGACGACTATTGAGAAGAATATTTTCTTATTTTCTGCTTTTCAGTTAATTTCTTCCATAGTCGGATTTTAGTTTCTTAACTTTTATTTTTACTTTTATTTTCACCTCAAAGTTTCGTTTGTCTAAAGAGAGCACGTTATCCATCAATAATTGCTCAGAGAAGTATGGCATGATAATATAAACGTAAATTTGCAGCGTGTATACATGGTTGCATGAGTTTCCTGCGGGTGAACTTTGATATAGATTAAAATGAAATATGTATTTTATGGAATAGACTCTACATAATGTCAACACTGAGAAAACGAATAAAACTTAAACCATTCTTGAACGTTTCTGCACCTTTGTTCTTTGATAGCGTTTATTTTGGAAGTGTATATTTTATACGTATTATTCAATTCTCATTTAAATAAACCATTGGAATTTCAGTTAATGTCAATATTTTTGTCTTTTTAAAATATAGTAATTTTTAATATGTATTGGAAATTTTTCCAAGTATTTTTTGGGAGTCCAATTAGACCAGAAAACTATTGACTTACTCTGAATTAATTCTCTTAATATGACAATATTGATATCCACGATTAAATGAAACTACGTGATGTGGTATTATTTCTACTTTCTTTAATTTCTTTACCACGACCTAGGTCTCGTTGTATTACAACACCTTCAGGTGGGATATTAACAAAGATTAACTCTCAGGAACAACCAACAGCATTTATATGTTTCTGGTTTGTGCAGATTTTTCCATTGCTTATGTTAGTGAGTTTAATGCAGGGGTTTAATGAGAAGGAATAATTGTTAGTGAGTTTAATGAGAAGGAATAATTGATAAGGTGACTATAATTTCAAAATAGTGAAATGAAATGCGATACAAAAGCAATATGATAATTTCAACGTCACCCACGCTGAATTTTTCATAAAACAATTTGCAATTGCGAACGATGTGCAAAACTTTGAACAGTTTTATTAAAATATCACTAAGAATATGAACATAAAAATAAGTAAATAAGTTGTTCAGATATGTATGTGAATTTTCAATTCTTGTAAGTAAATTTATTCCATTTTTTCTAATACGCCTAAGAACATATGAGCGGTTCCGTATTTGTCCAGCTTGCAAAAAACTGTCTGTCCGATCACGATAATTAATTATAAGTAAATTTGTAACGTTTCAGTTTTGTGGTAAGTGTGAAAGTTTACGAAGTCTTAGAAAAACGTACAAATTTGAGCGGTGAATTGTATGGGATTTCACTTTGAAAGAGAATTACAATCAGAACTTAACAGGTGTGTAAGTTTTCAGTTATTGTAAAAAGTTTAATTATTTTTTTTTAAATACGCCTTAATGAAATCACCGATTTCAATAAAAATTTAGGAACATAGTCATTTTGTATAGATTTACGTATGAATGAAGAAAAAATTGCCAACTTTTTCAAAAGGAACACTTATTTCACAAAGTAAAAACAGAGTATTATTACTATTATGTGAAATAGAGATCTTTTTGAAATGAAACCAATAAATGAAAACAACATTAAAACAAATGTTGTAATAAATTTCATGGTACGGTACGGTAACTTTAATAAATTTTAGTACACGCCCGCGGGCAGAATCCATTTACATTCGAGCATTGGAGTGAACAGATGGTCGTGTGTTAAAGGATTCTCGAAAAAGACCTCGGGCGACCAGTCGTTCTATGTTTTTTAGAAATTAAACGGATGCTTCTAATTTGTTTCTTTCCGTAGTTATGGGTATGAAGACAGATGGTTTTGTTTAAAATGGATTTCTAAATTTTTTTTTTAATTTGGAAATATATTTAGGAATAAAAAGAAATCATCTGGTGAGAGTTCGAGGCTCTAGGGTTGACCATAATTTCTTCCCACCAAATAGCCAAATATCCAATTAGATGAGTGTTCAGGGCCTGAGTCGAGATGGATAAAGATTCTACTATGAGAACGTTACTCTCAAACTTTTACCAAAAATAGACGACCGTATTTTTGCGACGCTTCGTCTTTACCTTACTTTCGTAGGCAGCTCTACAGAAGGAAACGTCCGGCGTGCAGACCCCTTATTTATTTCCGGTGTATAACAGTATATCCAGTTTTCGTCTATCAGCAACGATGTTAAAGTGTTGAGTGACTTCCGCTGAAATTTTCTAAATTTTTGTGACACAGTCAACGCGACGGCGTTTTTGAGCTTAGTCAAATCGTGGAATTCACCCTAGCACATAGTTTCCTGAGGCATAAGTATTTAGGTGGAATATTCTACATTTGACACATACTAATGCCTAAACCTGTCCAAATCAGCTGGTTTTATCAATCTTTCCAATAATTCCACAGCATTGATATAATCTTGACTTATCGCTTTTGAAGGACGTTGCAAACGCGGATACGATTATTATCAAGTTTGAACTCGTTGAGTCAATTGTAAAATATAGCACGCAATGGAAATTCATCAAAATACCCTAACGGAAATTAAACAAAAAGTTGTTGTTGATTTAGACCAAAAGAAAATTTGTAAAAATTATTGAACGGGAATTTTCTAAAACTAAATTCGTTTGATTTGAAATTTGGAACCAATTTGTAAATAACAAACTCAAGCAAAATACCTCAACTTGTTACCAAAGAGTTTTATTCTCCTAATTTGGATTCACTATTTTGTGATTATTATTTCAAATTACCATTTTAAGAACTTTCTGTAGTGACCTCTCTCGTGAACATTTTAACGACATTCCACATAACTTCTATAAACTTACATATATGTTGATGATTATTTTTTTGTTTATCAGAGTATATTTCTTTAGTGACACCATAAAAATTCTGTCAAAATCAAACAATGCTTTCCGTAGATGGTCTACGGAATTTCTTAATACTTTACCGACCGATTTTGATGATCCTTTTATGTTTAAAAGGAAGTGATTATGGACAGATTCTTAATAAATATGATTAAGACTTGGAGACAGATTGCGGAAAAACCTTCACTAAGTTTTCAAGGATTTTGAGTGTAAGGCTGTTTTAAGGTGACCGAATTGGAACTTATTTAACATGCATTTGTAAATACTTTTCCCCCAAAAAATGGGCTACAGTTTGATGTTTGGGAGGCAGTCAGAGGAGTAAGGTGTCTTATGTCCGTTATTTTATAAAAGTAGTTGTAATGTGTTAAATATTCTATGTGTTGCTTTCTAATTCACTACATCTCCTTCAATTATTATAGAAACGGAAATTTTGGAGTCATTTTAATTAATATACCTCTATGTAATAGCTGTAAGAAGCCCTGTCTTTTAGTTGTAAAATTGAAAAATATTCAGCAGCATAAAATCAGGATCTAACTGGTAAAATAAAAATAATATATTTTGAAAATATAAAAAATAACTAAATTATTTAATTATTAGGCTTTCTTTTTATTTAAGGAAATATTAAAAGTTTATCATATAATTTGCACTTAACGCGACGCATCAATAAATTGAGCCAAAACAGGTTTAAGTATTACTTGTCATATTTGCGTAAAATTGAAATACTTAGTGGAAAATGAAAAGAGAAAAAGCACAATCATTACCATACCTTCAAAAAATACAAAATATTTCACATTTTATTTAAGATTAGAAAAAATAATATACACAAACATTTTAAACTCTTTCTTTGTTTCCCTACCCGCTCCCGCCCTGTCCTAGAGCCCGTCACTTCCCACTATCCCTATGGCTAACATACTACGCCGTAACTTCGAAATATATCGAGATATTACAATGCAACCAAAATTAAACTGGTCTCAGGTAATTCTCCGTAAAGTACGCAAAACGTAGATGTTAATAGCTTCAGCAGTTTTTAAGTTAATTAATTATCTTCCTTTTAACATTTTCAACCTGTTTAGATCCCCATCACGGATCAAAATTGTTAAACACACTGTTGAAAGGAAAAAGTAGAGATTATAATA
Organism: Druceiella hillmani; assembly: GCA_039881145.1. Lineage (NCBI taxonomy): Eukaryota > Metazoa > Arthropoda > Insecta > Lepidoptera > Hepialidae > Druceiella > Druceiella hillmani. Next base: position 9,463,077 of record JAYKKI010000055.1, read on the forward strand.
TTAACACTAGAGAATATAGCTAAGGACGAAACAGTATAGTCCTCAGTTAGTAAAGTTTGCAGTCAATTTCTGCGAATAAGCTTACAATATTTATAGATTCAAGTGCAGAAAAAGAAAGGTATGAGCAAGATGAAAGAAATTACGATACAATAACTAATCTGGAGATAAAAAAAGTTGTAAAGGAAAAATAATTTATATATCGGAAATACTAATACAGTATACAGAAAAATATACATCAAAAAATGTATTTAACTGGTAGAGAATGCACACAAATAGCTGCTGATGGTCTTGTCGCGCTGGCTCGGAGATATGTCTCATCTACTCCGACTAGTGTTCCAAATAACCAACTTTTCAGCACCCACAATATATTTCAAGCTAAATCTTTCTTCATCACTGAAATTCCAGTAAGGAAGGGTTGATAATGATTAGTTACCTAAGAACTGATATAAAAGCGATTGTTCAATAAACTAAAGGAATCTTCATTTAAATTTAATGGAAATATCCACCTTAGAGTTACTACTTATTAGACCATTAATTTGACAAGTAAATAGTTTTTTAATATCAATATCAGCAATGACACTCTCAGGTAGCTTAGTAAGTACAGGTATACAAATATGTTTGAAGCAATTAGGATATTAGTTCACAGATAGGTGATAGGTAAAAGTGAATATATAGGCAGGAAAATAGACTATGCTGAAGTATTAAAATGTAAAAACATATATATATATATATATATATATATATATATATATGTATATATATATATGTATATATACATACATATATATATATATATATATATATATATATATATATATATATATAAAGGTAAATATGGATGTAATCATGTTCGCTAAGTGCAGTATATCTCTACAAAAATAAATATCTGTATAAACATTAAAAATGGCAAACAAATTTTTAATGAAAAATTGTATTATATTTGTTTATTATTTTTTAATAAAAAATTTAACCATCTTCAAATAACTAGTGTATAAGTGATACAATGATAAGTAGAAAATAAATAAAAGAGGAAGGAATTTTTGCGTTGTAAAATCGTTTGCAAATATAAATTAATTTGCAAGTTACTGCCTAAGAATTTAAGCCTAAGATTTTTGAAGTCGGTTCCAAATCGAATGTTGCTCTTATATATTTGTGTATTTAGGTGTGTATGCACACGAGAGATTGAGAAGCGACCCAATTACGTCACATATTGCCTGTAGATAAGCAACATGTAACGAAATTGGAGTGCCTCGGCCGCATCGTTCCTAGTATGCGGCCGAGGAGTATCGTGTTTATGAAATTATGTCCGGACCCTCGCTTGTTGACTATTTACCCTTAAATGTTTTCGCCGGGTCCAAAATTATCCCAATGGCAAATTTTACTGCCATACTCGCCTTCTAATTTTACTGCCATACTCGCCTTCTAATTTTACTGCCATACCCGCCTCTTTCTTGCCAGACCCGCGTTAGTGCGCCAGCGCTTCTTGTATTTTTAGAGTTCGTCGTGAACTCCAAGTAGGCGAACGAGCGTAGCGCTCTTATCTTTAGTTTGTGACTTAAGTGAGTACTGGGGTCTAAAAGTACCCCATGAATATGTGAATGATTGTTATTTTTAATTTTTAGTGTTTTGATTTTCTTCTGTTTTTCAGATTTGATATCTAAAATGTCCACTGTAAACGTCCTTGCCACATAGAAACCATTAAACATAGACAGCAAGAAAACTCGTATGCAATTTATACAATAAATCGGCATGTCTCTTATTAAACTTCATATATCAGATAGCCAAAAAAGGTAAGTTCTGACAAAAAAACAGAGTATCAAGTAAGAGCTGGACTAAGCCAAACCAAGAAAGCGAAAAAAGCGCGTTGTTATTTATGTCCTCGTGAGTTTAATCAGCAAAAACTTGCTTTATTTTTGATGAATTTGTTTGCAAAGCACAAACAAGTCTGCAATTGCTGTAAAATTTAGATTGTATGTGGAAAAAAATGTGATTTAAGCCAAAAATTTTCCTAGAAGTCGTATTATAGGTAATTTGAAGAGTTAAAAACTATATCTCTTATTGATACATTTCAGTTTTTTTGTATTCAGAATATATTAAATTTTGTTAGTATTATTTTTAAAAATAAGGTTTGTTATGTTATACAAATATCATTTTGATCTCAAAAATAGTTAGGTATTATAAGTATCTACGTTTAATAAAAGGAAAAGGAAAGTGGTCAAAACAGGGCTAATTTTGGATTAAATGTTGTTTTTAGATACATAAACTTAAAAATTTAAAGTATCATTTTAATATTTTATTTAACGACTAAAAGAACAATTACAAATTATAATTTATACTTTCTTCGATTTTAAACACTGGGGTACTAATATATCCCACGAAACCGATTACGTAATTCGAAATAACGAAGATATTTGAGGGTTAATATTATAAAATAAAATGTGTAATAATTTTTGCCCGTCTCTAATAATTGTTTTTCCTTTTTCTCCTTGTCTAATAATTTTAGTTAAATAATGTACAATATGGACAAAATTTTAAGACCAATTTCAATTATACTTCTTATTTATAGAAGTGTAGTGTCGTCCTTTTAAACACGAGGCTAAAACTGTTTCATGAAAATTTAATTTTGTAAAAAAATTTACTGATAGATGCAACGAGTTGAAAACCACGGTAAAAGCGTTGAGTAAAAATAAAAAATAACAGACCAAAAATGTTAAGTACCAAGAAACACCCCCGAAAGCAGCCAAGTGTGGCATATTGTCAAGTAATATTCAAACGAGGCGCAAACTGTCAAGATCAGGCAATGTCTAAAATTTGCTTCAACACACGCGTTAATTTCACTTGAGGGCGTAATCCAGCTCACAACTTTATAGAAAATTGAGCTTAATTTATATTAGCTATAATTAAGAATAATTCAAAGGACTGGATAAATTGAGGTATATAAATTTTTGTAAATTAGGCTGGTCCGTAATTTGAAAGTTAGTAGGTTTTCCAAAGTCATTTTCATGTAAAAACGAAGATAATAGTGAATGTTACGCAAATCTTGTCTTTGTTTTTATATATAGCGTTTACGTTAATTATACATAGCTTTGGAACATTGACGAAAGATGTTTCATTGTATAGAAAGTTGTTGATTAATTGGTTGTAATAGTGTTAAATATTTTCTTAAATTTACACAAACACCTATTGTTAATAAACACATAAATGAATGTTGTGGAGTGCAGTAACTATAAAAAAGATGATAGATTAAACCATATACACTATATTACAAATGTTACATTCGCGACTGTTTAAAATGGACTACTGCTACAAAAAAGCTGCACCTAATACTAATATCGCCATCACATTATGTCATGTGGAAATAGATTAAAATATTTTACCCACTAATATAAGGACACTAATATTCTAAGTCAATAAAGATAGAATAAGGAAATATCCATTTTATTTATTTTATGCACTTACGGACTCTTGGAATTCTAACCCTGATATGTAGGATTAGATTTTCAAAAATCTCTAAATGCGTTAAGTTTATAAAATAACGTTAATTTGTTTATACCCAAAACGTTTTCACTGATATGTTTTATTCTCTCTCATACGAGGTCTCATATTTTACATCGCTTTTTTCCAATATCGGTTTATAGGTAATTTATTGTATTTATCTCTTTTCCAAATATTTCTACAAAACTGCAATTTTCATAACATCTACAAATAATTATACCAATACAGATAATTTTAACATGACGACAATGACCAAAATTTGTAGAAAAATATCACTAAACAAACTCTCCCTTACTCCTAATTAAACTTGCGTTGAGACGGCAGTAAACTTGTGTGCCACTTGCGTCCGGATGTTACTAGTGCGGAAATAAAGCGATATTTTAAGCCGTGAAAGGAAAATGGAAAAGAAAGGAGCGAAATAGAAAAGCGATACCTTGCATATTCACTTATCGTCAAAGCAAAAAGATTTTACATCACACTTATTTAAATAATGGATAAAGATATTTTGCGTAAAGACGTTTTCATTCATTTCATAATTTCTAGAAAGCAATGGTTAAATAAAGATTGTTTAGTCATACGAAAAAATATAATGAGTCGTAATCAAAAAGAGGTATTTTTTACTCTGTGAAAAGATTTCAAGAATTTTATTTATTTCTGGGTTATAGAATTTGATAGTTGAATTAATCTAGATACATTTATTGCTACAAGAGTAATTTCTACTAATCAACCTTAATTATAAATAAGCAAATTTACATTTGTTGAAAACAACCATATGAGAGAGAAAAAACACATTAATTATATTGAGTCTGTTAAGGAAACGTGTAAATGGAAGATTACTACGAATAGAATTTTCGACAACTTTCAGCCAAATCAGCAAAAAAAACACGCCATGTTTTTATTTAGAGGAAAAATTTCAAATAATATTTCCCACGCCCGTAATGTTTCAAATAATATCACGGTGCTCATTCTTGTTTGTTGGGAAGGTAAACGTGTTTCACGCTCTTCAACTGTTTTGTTATTTCGCTGTTCTTTTTGTTTTCGTCGTTTTGCTTCAGAATTGGTAAGTTCTCCGCCTCTTTTCCATTTAGCCATAGTATAAAATATAAATCAAATCAACTTTTTATTAAGAAATATATCAAGAACACTTTAAACACTTTTCACACTTTATTTTCGATTTATATTGAGTCACTGTATCACCTCACTGTTTGTTTTTATTTACTCACTGCATTTCGCTAATAAGAAAGTGACGTCCGAACCCCCGACGGATCTTATTTTATATCTCTACTAATGGGTAGCCTCACCCATACCAAAAAGACTTCGAATGGTCCACAATGTTCCAGAATATTCAAGAATGCTCTGAATTGTTCCACAATGATCTGGTATGTTCTGGGATGCTCCAAAACGTTCCAGACTATTTCAAAACATTTCACAACATTCCAGAATATTCCGGGATATTCTGAAATGTTGTGAAATACACTCGAATACTATTGAATGTTCTGGATAATTCTAGAAATTTCTAGAGCGCAAAACTTCTAGCCCTTAAATATGCCCCTAAAAATGAGAACCTACTTCATGGATGGGGGATATATGGCTACCACCTCATATAATTCCCTTGAACGTACCGGGATCGTTTCTTAGTTTTAGCGGCACGCACATTCTACACTTAATTTTATAATATATATTGATTATACCAGTTTCACACAAGGAATATTATAAAAACCTATTACGACGGGTTTACAACTAAAATAAAAACTTTATAACTTAATATAGTTTTTATATTTTTCTATTATTCTCGTATACTTTAACATTAGTCAAAATTTTTCAATCAGCTTCTATTTAAAATGTAAAATTCATTCTTAATTGCTGACAAGAACACTTGATAAATAAAACTCAAAATACCTTTTATATGTTAATTGTTACAGAAACTCTTTAACCGCGATTATAAGTTAATGTAAATTGATGATGTTGCCCTACACAATGGGTATGGGAAAAATCACCCCACCTTATATGTAGGGGAGATACCTTAATATGTATTTTAAATTTTTTTTTCATAATTTTGTAGGGGTCATTATATAACATGCCATTTTACTTTAGTAGCACTAACAGCCTATGAGTTGAACGGCTGTGTATACATATGGCGTGACGGACAGATGAACATGACGAAAAAGTAAGGGTTCTGAGTTTGGCCATGAAACCATAAAAAATCAAATTAAAGCACATCAAATTATTAGGCCACGAAAAGAGATTTTAACAAAAAAATGGATACGAACATTCATTGAGATTTCAATATGATTTTACCTCATTTTCAAATGATTTCATAGCGAGTTAATCTGATAATGATCTGATGATGTCGTCTGGAAATGATAAGATTCGACGATGAGATGTGAAGTTGAATAATGTAACTCCATAACGAACGGTAGTAAATTAAACGCGATTCAAGTTATTTGCTACTGGTAGTTTACAAAACGGCCAGGTTAGTGTCCGATGATGAGTTCTGGAGACGAACAACGGAACTTCTTAACGGTTGGTATTAAATTAATTGCGATTTAAAATATTTGCTAATGATAGTTTTTACTTTATAAAATTATTATACCATCGATCAGTTTTGTATCCAATGATGAGTGCTGGATGTGAATAATGGAACTCCTCAACGAATGATAATAAACCAAATATGATTCAACGTTTCTCTTCTGATCCAAAACATTTGCTACTTAATTTGGTAATTGTTTCTTTGCAAGATCTGATGTTAGATTTCGAATATATAGGACGTAACTCCTCAATGGTTAACTATTCACTTCAAACTACTACTACTCACTACTTTAGACAAAGAGGAAATTATCACAGTAAGAAATAGTTTCATAAAGAACGTATTTAAACTGTAAAATTTTGCATTTGTTTACGTTAGGCGGCAGTGCTAGCACCGGTTTCAAAAATAAGAAATTTATTTATTTATGAATAGGTATTTATTTAGATTTTATTATTGTTTACTTTTGTGACTGAATTTGTCCATATTAATCTAATAGCCACAATTTGTTTGATAACAGTTTATAAGTTACTTCATTAAAGTTCCCAGTGCCAAGAAAACTTTGTCAGAATTCAAGAGTTTTTCAACATCCTTTCAAAGAAAGTCAAGTGTCAACAACGTCTCGAGGGTAACAACCTTAGTTCTTCTACAGTTCATGATATGGTAAGCACTTTATAATTATAATATTTTAATTAAAAATACTTTGTTCTTATAAAACATCAGTTTTTATAAAAAAAACTAGCAAATACTTTCGACAAATGCAACCTATTTTCCCTAAATTATATAAAAGGGTATAATTATTCGAAATATCGTTATAGAAGGAATTTGTTACAAATAATTTGAAAATGTACAGATGATCTAATTTTTTTCCGGTAAAGGCTTTACGTTTTAACTTATAACACCTTAATGATGATCAAATTTGATAATTTTGTTTTCGTGAAAATTTTCTTTTATTAAAATTTCAAATACTTTCGCTTTTTTCGTAAGATAATAGCATTTCAATTTGAAGTGAGTCTGTCCTTTATTTTCATAATTATATTTTACTTACTTTATCCGGGGGCAAAATTTTCGTAAAATTGTAAAATTCATTAAAAACATAAATAGATATGTGTATGGCATTTAATCTTATCTGTATTAAAATTAAAGTTCAGGTTTTAAAGTATTTTTTAGACCTCAATGATTTTTTAACTTTTCACTATGGTCTGTTTTAATTTAATTTCGAGTATTTTACCCTTATTCAAAAATAAAACAAATACGTAATAGTCGAACAAATAAAGTAATGATTTGCACCTATTTTTATGTCGTATAATTAGGCTGTTAGGAATATTATTATTTGCATTTTTCCTAATTAAAATTTTACGACTGTAACTTTTTTCCTAAACGAGATGAGACATTTAAAGAAAATATGTTATTTTCCCAAAAAGTTAAAAGAAATATTTACATTACCCTTTATTTTTATTATATTATATGTGTGAGAATCTGAACACACAAATTTCAAATAGCGACATCTTAACTCTAAGGGATAAATAATTCAAGTTATAGCAGATAATGAAAATTATGATGATATAAATTAAGTTTTACGAAAATTTTCTACAAAATAAACCTAATAAAAGCTTCTTATCTCTAAATGTTTTATATGAATCGATATATTGGTTAAATTAAATACATTTACTTTTTTACATAACGCTGACGCTGCTATAACTCGTGATTATTAATCGCAAATTAAATAGAAATAATGCGAAAAGACATTAATTAAGAGCATTAAAAAAAGTAAAAAAAAATTAAATATTCATTTTCATGGAAATCTCCTGTGGATATAATATATTATGTGATAATCGATGTGCTTAACCATAACAGCTATAACACAAAGTACAGATCATGATCCATAACGGTTATTTTTTATTTATTGACCCGGAATCGGTTTTAACTGACCACACTATTTGACATGAGCTGATTTGCTTACATATTTGAAATAATCTGAATAGCGTCAAAATGTCACTGAAGCCGTCATTTGCCACCGATATATTTCTAGCATTGTAGCGGAAAACGAATTCCAAGAAATATTTTATAAATTACTGGATCGAGACCTTGTCGGGGGTTTAATTAAAAATTACTGACGGACAAGGAAAATAAAATGTAAAATGTTTATAAATATTTTTTTTAAAGTGTTTACATTTTCACATTGGTGCTTTTATAAGTGATAATCTTATGTGTAGAGTTAATTTAAAATAATTAATTTTTTTTCATTAAGGTACGTTAGTCAGGTAATTGAAGAGATTAATATATTTTTAATGTGCTGTATCTCAAAAGGAGACACGGGAAACTTATAGTAGTTTTTCTCAGAATCTGCTTGAGGCAGAGACATAAAAATTTAGACTTGCAATTAAGCCTATTAATACTATAACCTCAATATCCAACATCCCAAAATTGTATATGAAAATTTTAGGGGCAACCTGTGTGAGTACTTGATTTTTTTTAAATTCCATACACTGCTTGGGATATAATTTCAAATGTCTAGTTAAAAGTTTCTCAAAACTCTTGTTTTCATACCTGAGTATTCATACATACAGAGATATTTCAAAAAATATTCGAAAGGATAAGTCTCCTTAATTTTAAATAATAATGGAGATGAAATTATTTAAGATTTTTAGATGTACATTCAAAGGTTTTAGGAAAAACTGTAACATTGTTTCTAGATGTCATTATTTTTGAGATATTCTAAACGATATATGCACCTCCTTAACTTAATTACATTAGGTAGTACTACATATTAATAAAAAACAAAGTTATTTCGCTTCAATCAAGGTACGAAATCGTCGATGCGCTAGCTAGACTGACACATTGCTAATTTTCAATGCCTAAATGTGACTAAATGTACTCATTTTATTTTATTTGAACGAGGTTAAATAAATAAACCAATTAACTTTATAATTTTTCCAATTATTGCATATATGTACCTATCCGTTGTAATAATTGTATAAATATTTACGTGGATGAATATATTATTAAATCGACATCTTAATGACCTGCATGTAACTATTAATAAATTTTGAAGCGAGTACTAAGGAAAGTGTTTGTTTTGAAGTCAGGTGTAAAATACGATGTAAGATGATAAAAGTCCAGGTGACGAATGCTAAATAAATTTGATATGCCGTGACACGCCATTTTATACAAGTGTAGCCAAAACTAGAGATGGAAATATAAGAAACTTGAAGCAGTGTGCTGCAGCAAAGACGAACAATCAATGAGCGAGACAGCGTTCACCGCGAAAAACCCGTGCCCCGCACCTCAGGCTAAAGATAAAAGCACCCCCGCTTGTGTGCATTCCTTTTAGCCGCCGAAGGACACTCACGGCACTCCATACGAGCAAGCAGATTTAATTGCTTATACTATTAAATACTTAATCGCATATGCATATCCGTTTGTGTGTATGCATAAACTAATATAAGTATGTCTGCAGCGTGCAGGTAAAAAATATTTACTATCACAAATATCGATCTCGATTTTTGCGGGCAATCTCGATGAGCGAGCGAGTTGACGCTATACGTCAGCAATATAGCTGTTTCTCTTTCTAACCAATAGCGTCGATCTAATGACTCTCTCGATGGTACGCTGGCGCAGTAACTCTGTACTGGCGCACACGTCTTTATTATTACGTAATTGTAAAAATCTTATTACATAAATAAATATTTTACCCTATACATTTCATTTTGTGAAAGTATTTTTATAATAATAAAAGATTGAATTTGAAAAAAAGAACTTATTGTCTTAAAAATCCTAAGAATTAAATAAAATCTTAAAGAAAAATAAATTTCGTCTATTTTTAAATGTGATACATTTAAATATTGCCTACATTATAGTTTTGACTTGAATAGATTTAATTTATGTGAAAGATCTCTTAATAAACAATATATTAAGCCTTTAGTCAACTCTACAAGGATACGTTTTCCAACCATATTGCGTTCAAATAAAACAATGAATTTTAAGAATAGTTTGAAATTTAACTTTAGCAAACTTGAACTGCACAGTGATAAGTTTGTAGACATAAACTTATAGGTACTAACCAAATAAGTTGATGGTACGTAACAAAATTATTTACAAGAACCAAAAAGACAGAGACAAAACAATCTCCTATCTTAGTGATTTTATTACTTTCTAATAACTCGTACACAGTGCAATAATGGGCCGAAATATATAGCAACATATAGAAAAATAAACATATAATAATTATTAATTAAAACTGAATTTTACAAGTTAGTGTCAACAAAACATCGCAAAATAGAACCAGTACACACGCGCACGCAGCGAGCGGTAACCTAGGAACGCGTACTTTTGATCGTACTCGTTATCTGCGGGTAACGTTAAACTGGCGGGGTTCTTTATGCAATAATGTTTAGTATTCTTTGGCCGAAATACGAGTGTGAAGTGTTCTCCGCACGCCACATTGGAAGATGACTCTACTGACGGCGTTGCGCTCGAACTGAATGTTGCCATGCACGGGGCTGGCTCTACGACTTCTTTACCGTGTGCTGCCTTTGTCTTCGAATTCTGTTATGTGGAATTTATCTTGCGTTTCATTGTTTGGAATTATTTTGTTGAAATAAGCCTGCGCTTTAAAAATGTGTGGTCATCGCTGTTTGATAGGTGAGGTGAACGCAACTACAGTATGAAATAATGAATATGCTGCAAAAGGAAAAGTTTTAAAATTAATAAATGTGAATTATGTGTCTCTGAAAATAAATAAGATTGAAAAGTGTGCATTGCCTGAAACTTTGAAATTAACAAACTAATGAAAGGTAAACAGTACTCTTAATCTTTAAAAATTCACAAATATTGCAATATTTATCAAACAGAACCGTGTTTTCTACATACATATATATATATATATATATATATATATATATATACACATATATGTATATATATATATATATGTATATATATATATATATATCTATCTATATATATATACATATGTACACAGTTTTTTTTAAATTTTCTTCAAAAAAAGTGTAAGCCAATATACATATTCGAAATGAAAAACTTCCCATGTTATTGTTTTGAAGGGGAAAATGACAGACGTTAATTGAACAATTTAAAAATAGTCCCGTAATATATAATACTTAACACATATTAACAGCAATTTGTATGCTACTTATTTTAATATTATCAACATATGAAAATAAATATTCGATTTCCGGCTGAGAATGTAACTAAAATTGAAACAACGGTGCGCTGAATGACTAGCAACGGAAGAGGAAAATGTACATTGCTCGCTCTCCCCAAAACCGGTGTGTATCACTTTTCATTGCTGTATGATTTCTCACAATATGAACTTTCAATACTATAGCAAAAGAAATTTCACTTCAAAAATATTCACATATTAAACTGAAAAGAAAGAAGGGTAAAAAGAAGAGATGAAAAGTAACATACCTAATTCAACTCAGCTTTATTCCGTTCCTTCTAAATCGAGGTCAGCAATTTAACTCGAGGGATTTGATATTGGTTTTTATACAAAATAATTACCACCAGGCCTTTGCTATCTGCAGGGAATCATTCCCAGAATATCATTTGGCTACATCTTTTCTACGGCCGTTATTTAATGACAACAGCCGGAACAGATGACTCAACGTACCTTCTGAAGCGCGGAGAAATTTATAAATATATTATGAATATATATGATTGATAGTCACTCATCCGATTATCGAAAGTTGCCTGCGTGGCTTAACACCATTGATCGAGTAAAACTAACGAGTATAACTCGATTAAGAGCCTCTAGTATAAAAATGACGCATCTTCTTCAGCTGCAACAAGAAAATATAAATTTATGTTATAACTTTTCCTGCATTTTATAAATATTTTCTTTTACCGAATAATCTGGTTAACTTCAAATTCAATTTACTAAGGTGGCTACTTGTTGACCAAGAATACATTAAGCGACTCAACAAAAATACATTATAATTCATTTGAACTATCTTACAAATCATTAAATAATAATTAACGTTCTAACCGTTTTGTGTATTACAACCACTGTCAGTTCAGAGCAACTTTAACTTATAAATTACTTCGGCATTTCATTATAAATTATGAAACTAATAGTCTTAATAGTACATAACTCGTCGACAAAACATGCCGGCACCAGTTAGCGGAATTTAAATGAGCTATCAAAACTTCTGAAATAGTTTATGAGGAGAAACTAACAGACTCGTGCTCGCCTGCAAATTTGTGGGAATCTACGTCGTTGAACGGAGCCACTGAAGGTTGCGAGCCCACACACGTTTACATTTCGCGGACACCCATTCACATGCCGTATGCGGTAACACATGAGAAAACGAATAAATTAATATCATATATATGTGTCAAAAAAGAGGAAAGAACACATTGATTGAATTCACAAGTTATGTATAGGTGATTATTTACAAATCAAATATGTTAAAATAAAATAAATATATTACGATTGCATATGCGCATAGGTGGATATTTAGGGAGTATATCTAGGACTACTAAACAAATTTATTACGTAAGTATTCTTCTATTTCTCTAAAAGCGCAATATGGGCCTTGCCCCTTATAGGCCTTGGCTGCCTCTACTGCGCGCGCATTTCAGCGTCTCCTTTCAGTTGTGACTCATTTCTAAACACTTATGTTCAAAGTTATTATGTCTTTTTCGATTTAATCCATCCATCTAGAGGGTGACCTACCTCTTGGTCGAGTACCCTCGAGTTTTTTTCATGTTAATATTTTAGTAGAATTATCCTCTGAGCTTCTCCACGTATAAATCATCGATCTTATCTGTTACTACGGATTACTTGAGAAATTTGTGGTTAAACGTAAGTATTACTTATTTAATTTATTATGTGTAATTTAAATGGGATTTTCTTAAATAAAAAATTCAATATTTAAGCAACAAAACAGAAATAATCAATACAAATATTCTAGGATATGATATTCTAGAAAACATGTGTTTTTCCAGTTGTATCATATGGAATTTTGACATATATTCTTACTCAAAATTTATTAAAAACTTAAACTAATAAAAAGAAACATATGTTCAATTGTCCTTGCTAACAAATAAGAAATAGTAACAAAAAGAAAATGGAAGAGGTTGGAACCTAAATAAAATTACTCGACATCATTGAAAGAGCTACATAATTAAAGTGGTGTGTGGTGTCAAGTGCATATCACCAGAAGCTTAAATTAAAAACTGACAAAACGACTTATGATTTGGCGTCCAAGAAGATGTGCACTACAGGCTCTCCTCCACTTTAAAAGAATTAGGGGCATATATTGGATGTGTCTTGCTACATGTCTACATGCATAGTAAATTATGAAAAAGTCCTAAGTCTATGAGCGTGCGAATACAGTCCAGAGAAGAATAAAAACTATTAAGAATAAAGAGGAGAAAGAGGCAGGGGGAGAAGTAAGAGGAACACACCACGAAAGAAGAAGAAGATGGAGAAGAACACGGAAGAGAATAAAAGTTTATTAAAATGCCATAACATAATTATGAATTAATCTCAAAGGTTTTGAGATGGTCTGCTCTATCAACCTCCAATCATTAAATGTGAGATATAATACAAAGTTGGCATGAAGATGAATTTATACCTTACTGTTATTTTTTAATTACAGTGTTAATAAAATTGTAGCTCTGAATTCCAACTCAAGCAGCCAATCAATTTGCTGAGAAGATAATAAAAATACAAATTATTTATTTACTAGCATCAAAAAATAATAAAATTATAACCCAAATACGAATAATTATTGTTTTTAGTAATAATAACATTTTTTATTCTCTGATTAATCACAAAACAATAAACAAAGATATTTTTAGGCAACTGAGCCTCAGAATGTAATCAATCAGTAAAAAGACCTTTCTTTTATCATATGTACTAAATTATATCATACCTTTAAAATACAAAATTGAATTACTCAATTAAATCCATAACTCAAAAGTAAATTGTTTTGTTCTTCTGGGAAGGTCAGCACAAGAAATGTACGCCCAATGAGTACGTATAATACATTCCAACCGATCTAAGTAATACTAACGTCTAGAAGTACGAATCACTATAACAAAAGCAGGCTCATTCATCATCATTAATTTCCGACGTTTCTGGAGTTTTAGAACCACGACTGTCACTTCCGTCTTTACGGGTTTACTATTTTCGTTATATTTGCTTTGTAGTTCGTCATATTTCATTGTGTTTCATCTCTTTTCACGGATATTTTCAGTTAATGAAATATTTGAAGATTTAAGAAATTCCTCTAGGTACGCTTGATTCTTGGCTTGGTCCTTAATGCATGCTTTTAAAAGATTACAGCTCACTATTTTTTACATTTAACAGTCAACCCATTTTATTTCCTTGAACAGCTTTAATAGCTCTTTGATGGACCTTTCTCTTTAGAATTATCAATTTTCCTGTCATCATCTACGATTACGATTTTCCTCTCATTAGTTACGATTATATAGTATGTGTAAAAAAAATTATTATATAAATTATCCTTGTATAACGGATGAAATTATATACATATGCGATTATGACAACAATATTTGTATGTCATTTGTAGATTATCTAATGAACAATTAAATACAAAAAATATAGAAACATTTTCCAACATTTAGAGAGAGTTGAGCGTATGGTATTTTCACTACACTATTGACAAAAATTTATTTTTCACACAGTAAATATGTTACACCGTATCATACGCTATAACATTCGCAGGAGTAGAAACATGGTACATATTTCAAAAATTATAAGAAATATCATTAGCCAAAGTTACCTTGCAATCTTCCAGTTAGACTTTCTAATCCTTTTGTTTTTCATGATATCTGGCTCAGTATTTTAGGAAAAGGAAAATAAATAAGGAAGTGGAATTTTATATTTGTGCATATTTCATAGAAGGTGTTTTTAAATATGCGATTTAAAATTGTAAAGATAATATTTCACATGATATATAAAATAGGAAAAAACAATTTTAAGACCTTTATTTATTCCTCTTTGGATAAGAATATTTTAAAAAGTTGATTATTTAAAACATGTGAGTAAAGAGGTGTATAACTATTCCAACATTTAAGTTTCTACATTTCATGATATCTGAAAAGATCCGCTCTGAAAATAAAAAAAATATTAATACCTATTGTGTCTTCCACAAGCATACAAACACGGGGCACAATTAAAAAATTATAAAAAATTAGTAACTATTGCTATAGTTTTCCTTCAACATTTGCGTAGGCCGATTGGAATGAATAAGAAGCAACAGTATTATAATAGTTTATTATTGACCACTCTGTTCATGTAATGTAATTGGGAATAACTACTACTAAAGAGCGTCATTATATGAAATAATTTGTACAAAAACACTTTCGATTGAGTAGTTTCTGAAATAGAGAGGGAGCATATTGTCTTTCGCATTTTTATTAGCATATCTCTTAAGATGTTATATCACGAAATATGAAATAAATATTATTGAAATCCTTATAACCAGCCTTTTCGACGGACGCCCCGAAATATTTGTGGAATTAAAAAAAATTGTTGAGTAATTAACTTGCCTCCCTAAAATATCCAGATGAATATTTTTGAGTTTTACTTATAGCGATATGTGCTGGTTAATGTTTTATTGGTGTGCCAATTAGGTTCTCTAAAAACGGCAGACATACGGACAGACACGAGTTGGCCTTATAAGGGTTCTGTTTTTTCTTTTATGGTTTGGAACATTGAAATATGTAAAAACCTTTTGTTTTTGCAAATAATTGAAAATAAATACAAGTAAATACAATAAATGTTATACGTAGAAGAAACATAGTAATAAACTTGCAGTATAAATATTTGTATTTCTACATAAAACTTATTCGTCACTGCATCCACTGGCATGAACAAAAAGCATCAATATTCTGACAGTTTGTCATCAATATTTTGATTCTTTTTCTGTTCCTTTTAATTAATTGCTAACATTGTAATTTTTTTAATAAGTCACATATGTGTTTTTACCATACCTAAAAGAGTACCCTGTGGTTCAGCCACGGAAATTTAACTTAATAACGCTGTTCTTCCTCTCTTCCCATTTTTGTATTTTTTGTTTTCATTTCGTCCATTTATACGAGTATAATTAAAATACTGGAAAAAAAGTTTCCTTGGATTTCCAATATTTTACAAGTTGTTATCCCAAGAGCACCTTAGTATCTTGTTACTAGGTTAAAAGGAAATTATCTTGTTCCGTTTTTTTTTTAAACATTAATTGAATCACTTATATGTCTCTCCATTCGTCTGCCATAGAAAATGTGCTTGAAAATTAATCTACGTAAAAGATTTAAATTTAACACAGAGATAGAGAATAGTGCCCCATTTATGGACTTGACATATACAGAGTTCAGTTTTATTACTGGGTTAATTTAAGGGGTAAAAATGAAAATAAAGAATTTTCCTTTAAAGAATAGAGTATTAATTGCAAAACTTATTCCACGAATTCACCAAAACAAACGATACATTTTTTATGAATTTGTGTAATATTTTTGGGAAAAACGCTTAAAACTTGCTGTCTCACACCCTTGTTACCAGAACTGCCTCTCGAAATTATTTGAAAAAATCATGATCATTGATAATTATGCACAGATTGAACGAAAATCATCAAAAATGAAAAATTCTAGGGAGATTAATTGACATAAAGGATTAAATTGTTTATTTCCTTGTAACTCAAGCATTGGTTTAAGAGAAGAGAAATTTCGGCAAAAAATATTTCTTAAAGTTTAATTTTTGTACTTACCAGTTTTCCGAAATTTTAAATATGGCTCTCCGAAAACTATTCTAATGTTGTCTCATTTTTGGGGACTGATGGTGGGAAACATTAGTTGTGTATATATATATATATATATATATATATATATATATATATATATATACACATACATATACACACTCACACACACACACAAATTAATTTGAGCTTACTGACAATCATTAATTACAGCCCCTGCGAGAAGCAAACTGAATAGCTGCACTAGGCAGAGTTTTAAAAAAGTTATTCAATTTAGATATTTTTAATGACTTTGTGCTGAAAATTAATTTCAAAATCAGTGCTGAAATATTAATTTCACTTTTTATGGTCTGAAATTTCGTTGAAATGAATATTTAATTTGGAACTATTTCCAAAAAAAAAATGCGGATATATGGAATGATTGCATACCTGACAGTTAAGTCATAAATTTACCCTGATTGTGTAAAGGGGAGGTTACATTTGTTATTTCCTCCAGACTCCTGCCTGAAATATAAATCTAGTTCAAACTTTTAATTTGAGTTATCTTTTATACCTGTCAAAATTGAAAATTATAAAATGTAATTTATTTCATATTATATTCTGAAAATCCAGCAAATAATTCAAAATTGTAACATGAATCTCATCATAACAATTCAGAGACTGGGGTATAATAATCGGAATAAAAGCTCAAACTGTCGGTGTGCCGGGTACACGTGATAAATGGATTCGTATTCCAAAAACGGGTCGACCTCTGTTATCGGTATCGATAATGTGATCGAATATTTTTGAAACGAACGTTATAACAAATATAGTGCTAACATTGAAGTAGAAATAGTATACGTCAATTTTAAATATTCTTTTTTTTTTTCAATTTCAGTACGTTCCCATTCATTAAAACAGTATGTTTAACGATAGCGTTTTTCTGCTGCAATATGTTTAGAAATCAAATTTTATTTTATGTAGAATAAACATTTCTTTTCTTAGCCGTACATTTAATATCCGAGAAGAAAAATAATATTTAAATAGAGTAAATTATAAGAGATCCTCTTAAAAAATTATATTTATGCGACACTTTGTTTTTTGGAACATAAATTTTGAAAAATTAAAATTTTACTGGAAATGAATCTATTCTAGAAAAGTATAAAAAATATTTTAAGTCATCTTCCTTAAAACAATATTTTGATATTTATTCATACAAAAAAGACCCATTTCTTATATTCATATTATTTATATATATATATATATATATGTGTACACACACATATATATATATATATATATATATATATATATATATAAATGTATGTCTCTTTTTTTTATCAAAAGTTATATTATTAACAGCATCAGCTATCAATAATAACAATCTGTCTAACTTACACTTATAATATTACTTTTAAAAATAGAATACTTTTAATTTATTCATTTTCACATTACATCATCATTCGGTGACTTATGATTTATTCAAACGGGAAAACTAGTACACGTATATTATTCATTTCTTTCGATTGTTCAAAAAGGATCATTTGTCCTGCAGATAGATTACAATTTTTCTTACTTTATTACCTTTTACTTTTGCACAACCTACTTCTTTTTGAAAACTGTTACTTCGAAATAGAACTTGAATTAAGTCCCTTACGCGAAAATGGATTTCTCAAATTTTGACGTCACCTGAAAATATTAGTAATAAAAAACAAATAGCTTTTGTCTCGTAAAATCAACAAATTATCAAACGAGAAAAAACAGGATAGAACACATCCAGTAAACGACGATAAAAATAAATGTGCAGAATGTTGGGGAAATTATTTCCTCACTAAAAGTAAGAGCGACTGAATTCAATGCTCATGAGTCCTGCACCAGATATGAAGAACTTTGTGTAGGTTGTGGTAGGCAGAAAAAAGGAAAAATGAAAAAAAAAATTCTTAGAAATAGACAATTTGAATCTCTCTTCACAGCTGTAGAAGAGACGCCGACTAATAATTTTTTTTATATTATTGATAGCTCTTGTGGAGAATATATACGAATCTGATTTCTGAAAAACATATTTTATAAACCCATTTAAGTTTTATTTATAAAATAACCGGTTTCATTGTTAATGACTTTTAATTAAATATGCAGCATCTCTCCTATCTCCTTTACCCTTGATATATTTGAGGCAAATTTGTCTTTGCACCTGGCACCAACTTCTCTCTATAACTATACCCGAAAATAAGGCATTCATTAAGTAATCCTTTAATGTAACAGCAAGTAAGCGAATTATCACTACGTACATACCTTCATAGTGGAATAATTTATAAATGTGAATTTTCTTACATCAGCTTCTTGCGTAATTTATAGTCCACTCTATCCTTCTAAACAGTCATGAAGTATTTTTTTATATCTGACGATCATACATTTATTTATCTATTCTTTTCCTTCATTTCAATGAATTATCATAATGCTTACAAATGAGTATAATATGAAAATGATTAATAAAATTACCTTCATATGCGCATATATTTTGGTATAACAGCAATAAAGATTTATTTCAATGAAAATAATTCTAAGGGTTCTTATTTGGTTAATAATTTGCAAAAATATCTTATGCATATTACTATAAAGTAAATAAAAAAAATACGTTACTTGATAGAGTGGGCGAATCACATGTTTACTAAATAATATTACTATATCTTAATGCTATCAAATATTTTGTTTAGTCGAATTTCAACATATACGATGATAGCATAAATTGCTTTTAAAATAATTTGCCCCATTTAATTAATTACTATTAAATTCAACTTAAAATTATAATCGTTATACCTATGTAATTTATTTTATTTAAATTTTTTGTAAATCATTACCACTAGATTTATTTATCATATTAAAATACTCTGATATTGTTGGGAAAAATGTTGCTTATCGGTTAATTTATTTATGTACGATGGAGTTTAAAGTTGGCCATATTGAACTTTGAGAATTTTCTTGTACAGAACTGAAACTTTTATGAATATTAATTTAATAAATTCAAAACTTTCTGATTCCCACACAGGTAACCTATTTCATTATCAGAATTACTTTTTACTTGAAATGCTAAAGATAAAATTCTGAATAAAGAATTCTACCAAAATATAAACTACTTAATTAAACATACTATAAACAAAATTACCTGAACGAGGAGAATATTTTTACGATTTAATAAGAAATATATTAAAGACATATAATAACAACGCCCTCCGTAGATACTTTTCAAGCGAAAGCACGCCCTGAACTGGACTAGCGGGTACAACTCACACAATAAACGTCTCGTCTCAAGAGACCCTGTATCCGATATAACCTTCTAGGCATTAATTTGCGCGACCTAGAACTCCGACAAGATATTAAGTGCCTAGAAGCTACGGTCGCGTGAACAGAGTACACGATACCTGTAATCAGACCCACGTCATCACGCACAGCCTCAAACGGAGAAACAAAGAAAGGTAATTAATAATTGGTATTAAATAACACGAAGTTCATTCCAAACAAATATAAGCATTTCTGGTTAGCATTAATCTCAATGCTCAGCGCTGTCGGGCGCCTGTGATGATGAATGTTTTAATATATATATATATATATATGTATATATATATATATGTGTATATATATATATATAAATATATTTATATATATATATATATATATATATATATATATATATACATATATATATATATATACTAGAACTTCAGTCGCAGTTTTCTCCAAACATTCACCATCACAGGCGCCCGACACGTTTAAAAATACTCTTTTCCTTATTATAAGTTTATAATTATTTCCATGTTCGTAAAATTTATTATTATTGTAGAGATATATTACATTTTCTATTTCACTAACGTTTATTTCTAGTCTACTTGTTTAATATTACGGCTAATCTATCCTCAGTAATAATGTTTGTAATTTAAGAGTACCCTCTGCCAAAATAAAAGTAATACTTATATATTAGTTTGAACTGAATTACTGTTTTGAACAGTTTCAAAAATTTTAAGTTATCACTACTCAAGACCTTGCTTTAAGTTCGTACTGCATGAGGGTGGTAATGAAAATCTGTGAATATTTCTAGTCTATATTGTCGCGAAAAAATTGGTAAGACAAATTTTAATGTAATGATATTATGCCTTATTTCAATGTAAATAACATTAAAATAGATTAAATCACTAGTGCACTGCTAACAAACTAACACACATATGACAAATTAATAAAGACAACATTTCCTTAAGTTATTTCGATCAAAACAAAATTGAACCAAAGTGTGGCTGTACCCCAAATACAATTATAATTAATGTAGTATTTAAATCGTCTAGTGTTTCTTGGCTTTGCTAGCAAGCAGGTAGACAGATACGATGTCTATAAATGTTGTTTTGATTGGGTTAAATCTGCCCATGCTGCTGATAATCAATAATATTCTATACACAAACGTGTCCTTCGAAAGCCTTTATGTAAAAGTTTTTACTAATAGTCGTAAAATATTTGGCCTTGTCAAAGTAAATAACAAATGGAAAATTTTGTTTAATCATGAAATTGATAGCAATTTTAAACAACCAAATATTGTTCGAATCATTAAATAATTTCGTATCAGGTGGCTTGGGTACATTTTTTGATTTAGATAGAACAACCCGGTAAAGAAAGTGATCTTTGCCAATGTGGAGGGCACCAGAAAAAGAAGAAAACCTCGCACAAGATGAATCGATTGCGTCGAGAATGATATTAAACTTTTAAAAATTCAACGCTGGCGGCCGTTCCAGCTGACCCGATCCGCTGTAGAAAGCTTGTCGAGTCAGCCTTGACCTGTAATAGGTAGTATTACTAAACAAGAAGAAGAATTTATTAATACTGAAAAATAAATCAGTTTCCCGTTAAAGGAAATTAATGACAGCATATCCAAATAATAAGTTGAGTTTTCAAATGACGATTTTACTGTTGAAATACATTAAATATATTAGCGTAACCCGAGCCAGATGATACTATTAAATAAAATATAAGCCCGCCTTTCTGAGCATAATAAAGCACGTCTATATATTAATTAGCATATGTAT
The DNA here is from genome assembly GCA_039881145.1 of Druceiella hillmani. Taxonomy (NCBI): domain Eukaryota; kingdom Metazoa; phylum Arthropoda; class Insecta; order Lepidoptera; family Hepialidae; genus Druceiella; species Druceiella hillmani. The sequence continues at coordinate 9,484,889 of JAYKKI010000055.1, forward strand.
GACATAGTTTTAAGTAAGTGAAAGAGAGAAAGAGATTCGCAAGTAAGACTTGTAATTCCACAAAAGCAAAAAATACGTTGATAATACAGCCTAACGCCTTAATCCCGCAGACTGACGCCAACCACAGTTAATGAAACCACAGCATAACGTCCTTCTAACAAAAAAGCGAAAAGTCATAAATTATGCAAATAACTGCTCAAAGTCTTTGTTCAAGTTACGATTGGGAAAGACTGTATTTTACTACAAACGAAATGTTCGCTGGATCAAAATTCGGAACAAAAATTTGCTTATTCTATGCCCTTTAATATCATTAAAGATGTCAGGAAGTTTACCGAATAAAGTTGTATGATAAAATCTTTCAATTTGCTATAATAAATCATTAATAGTTAGTGGACATTATTTTCTTTGAAGTAGATCTACGTGTTTGCCTTTAATTAAACTTTCTTTACAGATATTATAAAATAGTAAACGGTTCTGGTTTCACGCGCTTTTACTACATAGTTAGAAATTGTGTATATTTTTAAATACATAGGCCTTAGAATCTTATATAGAAACGAAAACTCATGTATCACATCCACTTTTACATAGTATTCACAGATATTTAATCGATTATTATGAATATTGGTTATTGAATCCATACACTTTCACTCCACGGCTGCTCAAAGCGCACTACCAACAACATTTTGATATTCAAATTTCAGCGCGTTGCACGGGATTTAAGCAGTCGGATGAAAGAAAATGTAGCTTTTACTATTATCCTGTCTTTACTAAAACGATACAAAGAAAGTGATATTATATAATTTGTATAGGGGTTTATTTAAAAATCATCGCTATAATTTGCCTAAAATCTTTGCGGTCTTCTAAAAGCTCAATTGTTTTATACTTCCAAAAATAAGAGGGACTAGGGTGAATCACATATTTTTAGCACGTTTTTCAGTATATCTCCGAAAGCACAGTGTCTAAAATTTTGAGAATAAAATGTTGAGACCGCTATAATTAACCCTTTCAATTTAAGTTCACACTATACATGGAAAAACAATTTTTTTTCTACATTAATTCATGTGACCCTGTTAAAATTTTCATATGAAATATGTTTGAGTTTTAGCCATGTTTTATTAATATGCCAAATTTCAAACCTAGATCAAGTGACTTGAGAGACAAACGGCTGTGACGGACAGGTGGACAAACTCGTGAGGAGTCTTATAAAAATTCCATTTTTTCTTCTCAGGTACCGAAACCAAAAATTAAAAAAAAATGTTAGTCCAATAATAAAGACCAATCCAATTGTATAATTTTGTGAGTACATTATGTGTTTACTAACAAAATAGTATAGTATACTAACAAAATTATTCAATCGGATGGGTTATCAATATTTTAAATTCTTGAATAGTTTTAAGGAACAATTTCATTTTTTATTCTTTTTAAGCTATGTGCAACATCAAAATTTAAACTAAAGAATATTTTAGTTTCATTTTAGTCTGATAAAAAGAAGAAAGTTGAATTTATAGATTCGAATTTAATAATTCAAAATTAAGAAACCAATACTTTGGGTTGCGCCAATGGTTAAATTTATTCTAACTTTTTGTGGTAATTGGGCCGAAAACTGGTAACATATCTATAACTCAGAATCAAATGAAATCAAATGCCAAGTTCTTAGATAAACTATGAGTGCTCAAATAAAACTATTAAATAATCGAAAAGAAGTTCTAATAAATGTGTCCAACGTTGGATACTTTATAACACTTGGAATGACATCCAAACAAATTTTTAAGGGTGTGCAATTAACACATTCATTATCAGGCGTGATAATACGAGGGGCGTTTTGAAGTTCGTGGAATGGGTACCCCCATATTTAGCACCTAATTACTAATTATGATATTGCACTTAATGTATAATTTTTACAAATGATTCTGTGGAATGCTGAGACTTTACGCAGGAGAAATGACGGTGTTGGTGATGGGTGTCTGCTTTGCTCGATCCGCTCGATTATATTATTTTACTCGGTCTTTTGTCAACAGACTTTATAATGGTGTTTATTTAAACAGTCGGCATTCCAAACGGTTTGAAAATTGGAAGGGCAGACTTTTTTATTAATAGTTAGAAATTTTGTAAAATTCTTCAAGGATAATATGAGACGCACTACAGTGCGTTTTCAGTTATAGAACAATGGAATCAACTGGTAAAGTTAGTTTTTATATCGCTCATTTTTGGAGATATGTAGTAATTGCATGATACAAGATTGCGGCTACGGGCCGATAATCTATAATTTCTACGTCCGGCTTAGTCAAATATTTGGTCGTTCGTCTAATTGATTGTGCAGCTGCGTTGTTTTGATGAAAATTATGTTATTGTGATGGGATTTCAAGAGAATTTTGTTCTAAATAACAAGCAAAGAATTGATGGTATACCAACTTGGGGTAAATATTCTTTTAGTTTCCGGAATAATTGAACATTATGCTTTAATTATTTACCATACAATTATTTACCCATCGATCCGAAGAACAAGGTAAACACTTTTTATCAGTCTTTCATCTTTTCTTGACTTTTATGAGCAATATTCAGAAGAAAACACTCCCTGCTTAGTCTGCTTCTTATTCATAACTATGTGGAATAAAGCAATTGAGTAAATTCTGTCGAATTTTTAAAAAATTTCGTGGTTTTAATGGTAAATTTCCTGAACCTAATATAACGATAGACGGACATATTCTTTTCATTTGCACCCGCCATTATGCAATATATGCCCGTATTTAATCGGCACCTTTATGTGGGTGATCGTTCTACAAACACACCAGCTGTAAATATCGTTGTTTTCTCTTAATTCATTGAAAATTGCCACTGGGTTCCAAGAAAAAATTTATTAAGGACGACAAAAACTATTAGCTTTCTTTTGTGTAACTCTCCCGTTCCGTACTCTTTCTATACATATGTAACATTTGTAACATTTTATTTATTTCAAACCCTTATAACAAAACAACTCTAAATATTTGATCAATTGTTACCTAAGTTAAAACAAGAACAAACGATCTAAGGAACTAATAAGTTTTAAGAACTAAGTTGTTACACAAAACTAAATATTTTTTTTCCAATAATTAGCTCTTCTTCAATATTTAATTACCATATTTTACAATGTATTGCAAGTTCAACAAAGTTTTATTGCAATTAATGTTACCTTAAATATCAATGTCAAAATCGTCTTGTAAACACTGTAATGAGATGGCTCCGAACTATTTTAAAATTTGAAAAGTCAGAAAATATCTTTTGGATCATTGGAAAAATTAAAATCATTAATTCCATATACATGAGTTCGAGGGATTAGTAATTAGTGTCATTAGTATGGGTAAAATACCCTCACTGTAAACAATTCAGTGACTCATTAGTATAAATAGCAAGTTCTATCTTAATCGGGTCATTAATCTTTAAAGTATCGTCGACCAAGCAACTCAATCGAAAAGAAAGGGAGACGTATGGAGAAAATTATGTACTGCGCTGTTATGGGGTTCCTTGATAAGCCAGGAAATTCGATTCAAACCATACTGGAAGATAGAGAAACTGTTAACGGGGATTCTAGCCCCGGGTATGACTATGATTTATAAGTGGCACAATATACTACAAGGCAGGAACTTACTTGAAGATGACCCACGGCCTGGACGGCCGATCGCAGTGATTACTCCGGAAAATATTTAAAATGATGAAAAATTAATATTGGAAGATTTGGAGATGATTAAAATGTACTAAAAGTCTTCCTCTTCTTCTGACAAGGCGCTTGTTGCTTGTTGTTTGTTGTCGTATTGCGTTGGCTGCCCTCCATAAGGTGAGCTTTGATATTTTGGATCACCCTGCTTACAATCGTAAGCTATCAGCTTACGATTGTAAGATTTACATATTCCCAAAGTTAAAAAAAACTTCGTGGAAAGAAATTTTTTAAGCGATGAAGACGTGTTTCAACTTATTTTTGGAAAAGGATAGAATATTTTTATGATAAGTTATATACATATTCTAAATAATAAGCTAATTTAAAGATCGAAAAAATGTATTAGGATAGCAGGTGAACATATTGAAAAAGGAAAATGAATTTGTATTTATATTCCCACTTCTTAGCTCGATTAACAACGCCCCCTCGTGTGAAAACGCACTGTAGTGCTTCTTATATTACCCTTGAAGAATTTTACAAAAAATTCTATAAATAAAAAAGCCTGCCCTTCCAATTTTCAAACCGTTTAGAATGTCGACTATATAAAATAAACACTATTATAAAGTCTGTTGACAAAAGATCGAGTAAAGTAATACAATCGAGCAGATCGAGCAAAGCAATCGCCCAGCACCGACAACGTCACTTCTCCTGCATAAAGTCACAGCATTTCACAGAATAATTTGTGAAAATTATACACTAAAATGCAATATCAAAATTAGTATTTAGGTATTAAATATACCCCCATTCCACGAACTTAAAAACGCCCCTCGTATTATCACGCCTCATAATGAATGTGATAATTACACACCCGTCAAAATTTAGTTTCGATGTTATTCAAAGAGTTATAAAATATTTAACGTTAGACACATTTTCAACACCAGATCTGCTAAAGAATTAACAATTTCACTTTCTCCATTTAACCGTTATTGGAAGCCATTTTAAATAATTATTATAGATAAATTTTCTCCCCTTTTCACCGAAAATGATCCTAGCCATTAATATTCATTTTATACCGGAAGGAGCGAAGCCGCACTGTACAACAAAAGTTTTCCAAGCATGAAAATCACATATCAGTATCGGTTTTCAAAAATTTTTTAATGACAGCCTTAATCGGCATATTTAAACCCATGGGACTATTGCGGAAGAGAAAAATCGACTGTTACTTGGAAAATTCATTAACACAAATAACCAAATAATTGCGTTCAATGCACGTGACCTTGGATGCCACATCTATAAAATTGAAAAAAAAATCTTTTTCATTGAATTTTATCTTTCTTTAATTACTAAATTTGTTATACTTCTAAATATATATGTTAAAATCGGAACCGGCTCAGTATTTTGACACTACCTGTCACCCGAAGTAAACTCATTACGTATTGACAATGTATTGATATCCACAATGGGCCTGTTATCGAAAAATAATTGATTATAGTGCGAATAGTGAACACTTGAAAAATATCACAAATGTTTTTCAAGTATCCACCACTAATGAATTTTATACATGATTAAAATGATTGATTTTTGAAAGTAGACTAAAAATATTATTTTATTTTTAATTGTGTTAAAGATATAAAAGAAATAAAATTAAATTTATTGTACCAATTTTCCTGTAAAATTTGGCTATATTATATACCAAATTTGTTCTCTTAGAGCACTTAGCCCTTTACTGATATCTATATGCATCACAAATTAGTAACTAATTAGTTTCAGCAACTCCAGCGTCATTCCTAATATTGATAGGAAGTTTAAATTAAACATTATAAATATTTTATTAAGTAATAATTCACTTAAACTATCATATTAATTTCGTTCATCTCATCGACAAAATCGGGCTATGGTCATAAAAAGTTTAAAATTAAATTAAATTAAAAAGAAAGATTGTTATCATTAAAATTATAGAAACAAATATTCTCTTTCTTTTATATCAGTCTTACTTAAAAATAAGTCTTAATTTTTTGTAATCAATAGCTATTATAGACAGAATTTAGGATACATTTTTTTAATTCTTTTTTTTTAATTTTGAAAATAATTAATCTCTGCACTAAAATCTAAGTAAATATTGGACTGCCTTTACGTAACCTTGCATATTTAATAAATTATTGCTATGGTGTAATATTTTTGAAACAAAACTTAATTAAAATTTTTTTTATTTTTGAACATTTTGTTAATATCATAAAATGTGTACGTATTTATATAAAAATAAATCTGTTTAATTTTAAGTTATTATTTAATTTATTTAAATTTTTCAAGCATAACAATAATATATATTAGGATATGCCTACATTAGAAATGTTTAATTAGGGTTGAGCGAAGAACACACACCAATAGAGAATCATCAATAAACATTCAAATTTAACACTTCAATTGAAAATGATTCATTTTTTATTAAAATACTTTTTTACTACTGAAAACTCATTTCTCAAATTAAAGAAATAATCGTTTAAGCGAAGCTGTTCATTAACACGTAATAAAGCCAACAATGAAAGCCAACAGAAAGCTTTTCACTAACCTACCTGACTATATACATAAGCTATATAACTCTATACTTTTCATTAACTATATACATACAACAGGCTGAACGTCGAGCATCCCACGTCATAATTCTTGATGGGGGGAAACGATAGACGTCAAAAAAATGTGCGCCAAAGGCAACTTCTAACATAATGACGTTAAGCGCTCGGTGGAGTCCCATCCGGTTCTTGTCTTGGGATTTGTTTTGACGTGATTTGTGAATGAGTTATCCAAGGCTTAATTTTTCTTTATAACTTTTTTATGCAGTTATTTGAGTTTCGTAATATCATTAACTAATTCTGATATTTTAGTTTGGGCAAAAAATCGAAAAAAAATTAAAGTAACAACCAAAAATTGGAATGTAGCATAAGCCAAGTTAATTCAGTTTTATTAAAGATTATCTAACTAGTAATTGATTTCATTCATTCGTAGATTACAATCTGGTGTGAATAATATCAGACAAATAAATTTTAGCTTTTTGCAACTCAGTTTATTTTCAGAATATAAAAATATTCCCATTAAAATAAAGTAGGATTTAAATAACCTTGTGTTTGAGAGGGAAAGGAGAAAATTTGAAATAATCATAAATTAAACTTTACAGTCAAAGAGATGATATATAATTGGGTCACGATTTCGAAGATATAAGGTTTTGCTTGATGTGTTACCTAACTATCTGCATCGTACTCCAGTAACAGATCTGTCTTATGCCGGGTTTACAGTAAAAGTAACTTTCTCTAGTAAGATTATTTATTTATGTATTTGAACGCATGTCTTATTGCAACTAATTATAATTGGATAATATGCTATTTTTATTGACTACTCATCTCCAGCTATTAGATAAATAATGGATAGAGCCAGAATGAAAACTTACAGGTATGGAATTGAGAAATTCATCAATGACTACTCTTGGAGTAGTTTCTCATTCTATCCAAATCTATATTTAGTACTTACCAAAATATCTTTCACACATAATGAATTAAATAGATGATAGTCAAATGGCGCAAATTTTTGTAAACAAAGGGAACGTAAAATAATTTCCCACCCCAGTTTCCATATTTTCTTGCTTCCTTTTCATGCGCAGGGATATTTTGAAGCTAAAAATAAACTTTATGGTGGTGTGAAAATCAAAATATACTCTTGCGATAATGGTACCCAAAATATTAATGTTATTATCCTTATTTACTTTTTTGTAATCAACTGTTATCTAAATAGCAATTTGTTTAATTTCTACAAAACATTCGGTATAGCTTTTATAGTTAGAATATGTACCACAATTACCTTGAACTTATAACGAAATTCGGCAAAGTGGTAAAAATAACAGAGGGTACATGTCAATTGAAATTCTCTTTAAATTTTCATTGGCATTTTCTTCCGTGTTTTCCTCAGTCAGAATTATTAATTTTAATAAAGTTTTATTTAACTTTATTTGAACGTCGCAGTCCCTTTGTTGCATGGTATTTTATTACGGCTATTTAATATTTTGTTTAAATAACACATAGACTTCATGAAAAAATATACTCACTGCGAAATGCTATTGAGCCTACTTTAAATGTAAAAATGAATGCATAGGTGAGCGGGAGAGCTTTAGCCTACAAATACTCTGACCATATAAATGTTTCTGCTTATTAAATAAATATAGAATTTAATGATTTCTTAAGTTACTAAAATATTTTTATGAAGAATAATAAAATATACATGCCAACATACAATATTTTTTTATTTGCTTTTAAAACATTTTAGTTAGCATATAACATTAATAAATTCCCAGGCGGGGGTATGCTGTGTAGTAAATTAGTTACAATTAGATTACTTTCTAATATATTACTGTTAATTATGTTTGATCAAATTATAAAGCTTAAAATTTAAAGTACTTATATATGTTTATTACTCTGCGCACATGGAAAGAAAATAAGAATATTGATAAACACATAACAAAATTAAAAAGTGTTAGTAAAAATCATATAAAATATTTTAAAAAATAAAATAATTTCAAATGTGAAGAGTAAGTGATGGAATACTAGCATTGAGATTGTTTTTTTTAATTATTTGTCAATATGTTTATATTTGTGTGTTTGTGAACGCATCATTTAAAAATCCGGATGGAATTTTTAAACGAATATTTAATTACATGTGAACATGTAGTATGAACTAACAATTAGTTATTAACTTGAATGTAGGAATATATCCGTTGATCGTTTTGTCCTCATAACATTTTTCAATGTAGTATATTTACGATGTAACATAATTCTATTTCCTTAATTTGTTCGGAACTTGAATATATTGTCAATATTTTTAGCAATACAGCAATCTTTATATACACATCTCTGATGGTTCTACTACTCTGCTATATTATTTATAGGGAACTTTGTTGTGGTGCACTTGATTGTTGAGAGAAAATTATTTTTAATTGTAATGTGGGGAAATATATAATTTTTTTAAAATATATGTCGAAGTTGTTTTAAATTTTTTTTCTTATTTAAGGAAAGCTTGTGCTAATATGGTTAGTGGACTACAAACTTTGCTTAAAATTATAAAGAGTTTAAAAGTTAGTGTAAAAATTCAGCGTTTTATTTAAGTTGAAATTGGCTTTCAACATAAAATTGATCCAATTAATTAGTCTTTAAATAAAGAATCTATATTTTCTTAAATAATTTAAAACATTTCACAATTTTCGCTGCAGTATATATTTTGTTCCGAAAATGAATTGCGATTAATAATTAAGTTGTACATCCTCTATCTTAAGACAAACCTATAATAAAATCCAGCTAATATTTGTGTATAATATAAAATGTAACTCTCCAATTTATAAAAAAAATGTATATAAATTCATATATAATTAGTCTTCGAAGATAAAAATCTTGAAAAGGAGTTTATAGGAGTATATTACTGGTCTTGGTTTTGGAGTCTTGCCAGATTAAAATACTTAAATTATATACTGACTATTAAATAAACCAAATAATATTAGTGTATAGCAAATAGTAAAATTAGGTTAACAAATATCAGTGTAAGTTAACAACACTTGGGGCAAACAATAAAGAATTTTACAAATAAGTTTCTTGGTTGACTTTTGCCTCATGGTTTTGTTAAAGTATTTCCAAATAAATTGTTAAATATTTGAATGATAATGATATTTTAGTCTAATTGTTCATTAAATGAAATAAGAATTTCAATATCGAATAAAATGTTAAACATTGTAATATTTGTCACCTAAAAAAATATGTAGAAGAAATATGTAGTTACAAAAAAATTTTGGAATTTTATTCTACAATATATATATATATATATATACATATATACATATATATACATATATATATATATATATATATATATATATGTATATGTGTATATATATACAAATATAAATTTCATAGAAATAATTTAATGTGGAAATTTTCAACTTAGCATTGTTAACTATATCAAGGGTTAAAATACAGGGTTCAGAAAAGTTTTTCTTTTATTTTTATAAATTGTGTGGGTTATTTTTTGAAAGGGCGTATTTTAGAGAATACAAAAATACTTTTTTCGTGGTTTTAAATTGTATATTTAAGGAGATTAGACAAAATATATCTAAAATTAGAAAACACTATTGCAAAAACTCTTGTTAGAAACAAGAGTTCTACAGAAACAAGAGTTCTACTGACTCAAAAATAATGAAGGAAAACAGGGTTAGGTCAGGTTAAAATCGAAGTGGGAAATTTATAAAAACTACAGCAGTTATACGTTTTGAAAAATGCACCATGTTTTTATGCCTCTAAAATGCATAACAGGCGATACCTTTACGTTGCAAAAAAGGAATTTACGTAAATAGTGCAATAGAATATTATAATAAGTGTTTATAAGTGTTTAAACGTGTATGAAACCTCGCAGTTCTATTCATGCTTAACAGTTTTTTTATATCGTACGTCTAATAAGATATACGGATATTTGCCTATTGAATAAATATTTCTATTAAATAACATTAAATTATAGCGACGGACGGACGACAGATTAGTTTCATAGTCAAGATAAATCTATGCGGATGAAATTGCAGATCCCCACTTCTATTATTTACGTCCGTTACATAATTTTGATACTTTATCTCAATGGATTTACGCTGTCACTTTAAAAATATTCTCTTCATTTTTATTTCTTAATCGCTTTATCAAAAACTGAAGTTAGCAACCATATAGTATTTAGTCGTTTTAAAAGTCTTTTTATCATAATATCTTAAAATGTGAAATAAACAAAGACGGGAAATGTCTTGCACACCTATTGGGAAATTAATTACGATTGGATTTGTAAGGCTAGTGGACGTTCACTTTAACCATACCGATGCGTCTAATATTCTTATTGCTGACAAATTAAACTTCTTAAAAAAATGCAAAAGTTTAACTAACTGTATATTCTATATGAAATATGCTAACGAAAGAAATTTTAGTTCGACAATACTGCTGTTATGTATAATATTACTAATTAATCATAGTAGAGAGCTTCAAATATATTATGTGTTTCGATCATATCATATGTATCCTAATCGTATCCAGCAACATGCTTAGATAAATGTTATACTTTTTGTTTATGTTGAAAATTGTTAAGGATAAGTTATATAATTTAAATAACCGCCAGAATTAGATATATTCAGAAAATCATAACCATTGAAAGTTTTAATGCGTCTTTCCTTTAATCTGAAATAAGATCAATTTAAATATTGAAAGGATATAAAATAGTCTGTAGGAGAGGATATAAGATAAGATATTCTGTAGAATTCCTTGGACACTAAGACTTTTAAAATGCTATAGCAAAGCTTTTTTAATTAAGTTATTGTAGAGATTTTGAAAAGAGTTCAAGTAACCTTCATAGTTTCATCGCGTTCATTTTGGATAGCTCTTTCAAAATTATTCTTGGAATCGTTTTATCATTTTCCGCTTTCATTGTGCCAGGGCTTCCGTTTGGGGAATTTTTAATTATACATCTGTAGACAGGTTGAAGTCTTTCGAATTAATTAATTGAATAATTTTTTAACCTAAAAATACTAGAATTCAAGTTCCATAGACTTGTTAGTTCTGCTAAAGAATTATGATCATGTAGATTAACGATAGAACGCGAAATATACATGACCTTTAATAAAATTATTTTTGCTGGATTAAAATACCTATCATTGTCAGTGTAAACTATCAAAGTCGCATATCTTGAATATTCAAGATGTGAGACTTTATTATAGTCATATTCAGTTTACGATTGAGAAGGAATTATGATCATGTAGATTACCAACATGTATATATAGATGTACCAACATGTATGTATGTATAGATGTACCAACATGTATTATATGTAAATACTAAATCTTCACCCCGAAATTGAGAAGTCCCTTGTGTTTGCGTGAAATACAAAACTTTACGCAAATCAAATAATCTTCGACTGATATCTCCACGAATCTACTTGAATAAATATTACGTTTCAATAAAACTAAATTACAGCGACGCCGTTTAAAGTGGTCTAACGAAATCTAGGGCAACGCTGGTACTAAAAATAACATTATATTTTAATATTTTTAACTACAATTAAAACAATACCTCTCATAAACAGGCTACATTTTAACGTTCATACAATTTTAAGGGCAATACTTCAGTAAATTTTAGTTTATGACTTATTAGCTTGTTTTAAAATCAAGCCTCTTGGCATGCTGAGGCAATTCTTTCGATATAACGCAAACGTGATCCAAAAATATAACCAATTAAATTAATTTTTATACGCAAAGTCATATATAACTGATTTAAAATTTATTTCGTTTCATTTAAACGTTTTAAATTTCTCAAACGTGTTTAGAGTTGCACAAGAAACAAAACAAAAATCAACTCCTTTTTTAAAGAACCCATAAAACTATATTTTACTCGACATGTTGTGCAAATTGTTTTTCGTATTAGATTTGTTTTCATTTGATCAAATCGGTTCAGTACTTCCTGAACATGCATACCTAAAGGCATGTACAAATTGTTTTATTTGGTATTCCTTTGCGGCACTGTGGCACCACAATAAAAACTTATAAAACGTTTGCGCCTAATCATTCTCATTATAACAGAACATCACTTTCACCTCTGTATATTGTATGTAATATGTCTTTTACAAAAAAACGTCCTGAATTAAAATTCATTTACATCTCACTCCTTTCAGAGCGATGTTTTTAATGAAACAAACAAAACTAATAACAATAAAGTGAGTCGTAAAAATAAATTGAAAAGGGACAAAATAAAGGACTAATAGTTTGCATATTTACGACGCACATTTCAGTTGTAACAATAAAAGCTACCCAAACGTCCGTCTTACTTTAGAACACTTCATTTATTTGAGCACTGCTACAGATCAAATAATTTCAGCATTCAGAATTATATTATCAGAGTTAACATATAGACTCGATTCGTTAATGTTGACTACACAATTTAATTGTAGTTTAGGGTACGTTATGGTAGTCATATTGTACTTACGGTAGTTAATATTGACTGCGCTTAATATATCCCAAATATTATTAATCTGCTTCAAGTTTCATACGTAATTGACTGATTGAATGTTATAACAGATTAAATTTTACGTGAAAATGAGTATAAGAGCCGACTTTAATTCAAAATAATAAAAAAAGTGCTGAAGACAAGCGTAGGCGGGCCCGTGATATTTGTGTGATTTTGATTGGCACTATTGTTATGAAAATAATAATGACAAATATAGTCCCACCGGCATTTGTTTTGTATTTAAATTATCCAAAGAAACATTTTTCCATTTAGTTGACCTGTACTGGAAACTTAACAATTAACACGATATAAGAAAATAAAATTAACATGATGTAATAATAGATTGATGGCGTAAATTTTCTTACATTGCTTCTATTTTTCTTTCGATATACGATATTCTAAATGACAATAAATTGCGAGAACTCATCTCTTGAAAGTTCTGTACATTACAGAACTAAACAGTACTATCGTATTTTTTAGTGATTTCACATATCAAAGAATCAATTTCAAGATCCAAAAATTAAGTGTATTCCTTAATATTTAAACACAGATTATATATGAATGATTTTCGTATTTTGATTTTTTTGTACAATGAGACTTTCTTTGTAATGAGATTTTGACATCTTGTGCAACATGAATAAGAAAGCTCAAAAATGTTTATTGTTATTTGCTTTGAAGTCATCATCAAATTCACGGGCAGAGAAAATATTTTACCAAAAAGAAAATCATTGGAAATTCTATAAAACATGTTGAGTGTACTCAACAATACTCACTATTAGATTATAAGGGAATCAGTCAAAAATTAAATAGAAAAATAGTATGGAAATTATAACATGTGGAAGTAATGCCAAAAATATAAATCAAAAATTTGAAGCAAAACTACTGGACCAAGCAAATTTTATAACTTGATCGCACTTTACCAATCTCCGAATATTCTTCAATGGATATTCGAACTTCATACTTGGACAAAGGACATGGTATATATATATATATATATATATATATATATATATATATATATATATATATATATATATATATATATATATATATATATATATACATATATATATATATATATTTTCGTGTCAAAAAGAAGGCGATCTAATAAATAGCTAAGTTTTTCGATATTTGGGTCAGGGAACCCTGCAATCGTTTGGAGATCAGTTTTTCACCTAATCTCAACACTAAATGAATGTGAGTAAAATCAAATTTGTCCACTCAATGGAAAATTTAAACCACTGCATTTAATCAAACATGTTCACTTTATTGAAGTGAGTTACTATTTTATGAATCTTGATTTTGAAAACTAAAATTATAAAGTCGTACCTGTCACCCATTGATCCAATATAAACTTGTTTGCAATTTTAGTCCAGGCTTATTTTATGTGAATGTAATGAAATTGTCCAGGAAGATATTATTGTATATACAGGCGAAAGTATCCGTTGTGTATTGACCCACCTGTACAGAAAGTCTCGTATTCTGTTCTTTGTGTGTGTGGTAATTGTGATCGATTTAGCATTTCAGTAGTTTTTTGAGGCACTAAATATTCAGCGTGCTATTAACGTTGCGTTTGCGACTACTCCGTTGTTTTAGAAGCAAGTAAGACGTTATATGATCTCATTTATTTCAACTGATATATTCAGAAAACATTAAAATATATAGCAAGTCAAATCTTTTGTCCAAAATCCAAATTCACAAAATAAACAAATTCAAAAATGATAAATCTAAATCACAAAACAAAACCAAGACCATGAAAAAAGAGTTCAAATCAGAAGAGACAATTAAATACCAAACAAAGTACAATAATCAATCTGAAATGTAAAGAAGGTCCAGTAACAATAATAAATTATGCTTTAAAAAAGGCCAAAAGTATCGACAATATATTATGCAATCAAATCACAAACAATAAATTAAATCATCCATCTAATGCATGCAAGATATAGTAATATCTTTAAAAGATTATCCTGTAACTGTTATCTGAAATTATCTATTTACTGAGAACACATTTCTAGTAGAAATGATGTGTTTCCCTCAATAATCACGTATAATTTTGGGATAAAATGTAGGCCTAGGCGTTATATTTAACAGTTTTATATACATCCATTTAATAGTTTTAATACCCACCGTACGTGAGTACGTATTTTGGTAAAATTTGCTCAATATTAAAATTATGATCGAATCATTCAAAGGGAAAAATATTTAATTCTATCCCACGAGAGGTTGAGATTTCATAATTCGGGATACATAGCTTGAGTTAATACGAACTTACAGAATTTACTTCATATACGATACTAGTTGATCATGTATAAAAATAATCACCAATATAAATTATTATTGCTATACTCCAGAAACTATATCATTTTTCGCGATAAATAGTTTAATGAAAAAAAATAATAAAAAAGTTACAAGCTTATATATTACT